>CANTUQ010000004.1:30290000-31630000 GCA_947683425.1 Excoecaria cochinchinensis | reverse complement strand
CTGCAAAAAAGGTTAGTAAAACTTTACCTTTTACTTTTTTTTTTATTTATAATATTACATCATCATATGGATCCTGAGAATCGATAAAATGTCGTGGTGCTGGGGTCACTTCCTCAGTGGAGGAATTTCCTTTCTCAGAAGTTGCCTGACTGAGAATGGCAGCTACTTCTTGTTCTAACGTGGCAGAGGATAAGAAGCTGATAAGATGGTGCTTGCTAGCTGTGAATTCTGGAGTGGATTCTGATTGAATTTGTCCCTTAATCTGAAGATGTGGAGTCTGATAAGAAAATTTATCGTCGTCAAATTTTTGTCTTACTGCTTCTGAGTTGGCTCTGCTTTCTTGAAAAGTATCCCACCACTTTACACGATATTCTCAGTAGAGGATGGGAATGACTGAGTCTGTTGAAACATGGTAATTCTAGGTAATTATCTATGGTATCTTAAACACATTACAAAACTGAAGTAAGGAATCATTTAGCTTATTCTGATACTGCTCTTTATATTTCTCAAATCCTTGAAGTACTTGCTGGGGAAATATGGCATCTATTGGTCCCATAATCAAACCATCTGAGGAACCAATTTTGATAAAATCCTGAGAACTTGTTAGAAAAATAAAAGAACCATGAATGATTATAATTCCTAAGATAGAATGCTTTGAACCAAGCTTCCTATAATTACAATGACTTCTTGCAGAATATCCGGTTAACACTTTGTTGGTATACGGCTTCATACCCCATTCCACTAAAGTCAAAATCCTGACAATCTTTACCTTGCTGTAGTTGATCTTGGTAGAATCTTGATTATAATTGTGCTCAATAACCACTGAATCAGTATCAATTAAGATCATTTCATAAAACTCTCTGGTTTTGTCTTGACATTCTTCTAAAAAATGGAAACCTTTTCGAAAAATAAATTCGATCAATTTATAAAAACTTTGATTTTCTATCAAACTTTGCTCTTCTGGTTCTAGAACTTTAATAAATTTCCTGCGAGGGTTTAAAAGATAAACTGATGAGGATTTTCTGGGAGATGAAGATGATGAGGCAAATGTCGGGGTAGAAACTATAGTAGAAAACGTTAGAGGTCCAAAGGTAGAAGGAGGGATCAAAGGTGGAGTTCTGATTAAGGTTGAGGATACAGGTGGGAAAAACTGGGGAGTAATTGCTCTAGGTCTGGGTGATAAAGGAGAAAAACGGTTTGGAGAAACTGGAATCATCTGATTAGTATTGATATTCTGATTATTATTCTGATTTGAAATGCTTGCTTTACTTAAAACCTTCTTATTATTCATTTTCCCTATAAAAACTCACGAGAAAGGAAATCAGGCAAACAATTATTTTTTCCTATAATAAACTCTATTTCAAAATCAAAATTACTAAGAAGGGCTTGCCATCTGGCAAAAATCTGTTTAGAAATTAGATTTTTAACATCTTTTTCTAAAATATGTTTTGCTGAAAGACAATATATGCTAAGTAAAAACTTTTTCATGTACAAATCATCTTCAAATTTTATGATGCATGAGACTATGCTTAATATTTCCTTTTTAATTGTAGAATAATTACTCTTGGTATTATTCCAACTTCCTGAATAATATCTAACTAAATCTTCTTTATTGCTTTAGAATTCCTCCAAATCCTAGATCACTTACATCGGTTTCAACTATTAAAAAAGCTTCTGGATGAGGAATACTAAGATAGGGAAGAACTTTTAGCTTTAATTTTATAGTTTTTACTATTTGAGTATGGGTCTCTGTCCATGGTTTTGGCTTTTTCTTAAGTCTATTGTAAAGAGGCTGACAAATTTTTCCTAAATCTTTAAAGAAATCATGAACATAATTTAAACATCCTAAAAACCTTTGTAGTTGTTTTTTATCCTTAATTTTATCTGGAAATTTTTCTGTAAATTCTAAACTTCTATTTATGGGTCTAATGGCTCCTTGATTAATATCATGTCCTAAAAATCTTACCTTTATTTGAAATAATTTCATTTTTGTTGGAGAAATTACTAATCCATTATTATGAATGATATTATAAAATTTTTTCAGATGGCTAAAATGTTCATTAATATTTTCTGAAAAGATTAAGACATCATCTATGTATGCTATAGAAAATTCATTAATAGGTCTAATGATATCATTCATTATATTTTGAAATTCTGAAGGAGAGTTTTTTAATCCAAAGGGCATTACGTTCCATTCGTAATGACCAAAAGGAGTATTAAATCTCGTCTTATATCTATCTTTTTCTTGAATTTATATCTGCCAAAATCCTGATTTCATATCAAATTTGGAAAATATTTTTGCATTATATAATCTTTTTAAAGGATCTCTTTTATTTGGGATGGGATATCTTATCCATTGTAAAACTTTATTTAAAGGTTTATAGTTTATAACTAATCTGGGCACTCCTGTTTCTAATTCTGCTGCATTCATAACATAAAAAGCTGAACATGACCAAGGGGATTTTGAATCTCTGATTAATCCTTTATTTTTTAATTCTTGTATTTCTTTCCTACAGAGTTTTTCAAAATCTTCTGACATATGTATAGCTTTAGATCTAGTGGGAATCCTTTTCTCATCAAAATCCTTTTCGTAAGGTAGACTGACAATATGGCTTCTCCTATTCCAAAAAGCATTAGGAACAGGAGCATAAACATCTTTTAAAAAAGTGTCTTCTAGCTCTTGTATTTTTTCTTTTATCTCCCTTTTATCTAATTGAGCTTCTGTCCTTTTTTCATTTATTTCTTGCATTAAATACTTTATATGACTTTACTTATTTTGTTTTATAAGATTTATTCCCTGAACATTATTTTTTAATTGATTAACATCTCAGGTTATCATAGGAAAAGCAAATTTGAATATTATATCTTTCCCTAATACTTTAGTAGATAATCCATTATTACAAACCTGAAAAGGATAAAGCATAGTTATAAAGGGGGTTCCTAGGATTACTCCTGAATTTAAATTTTTGATTAAAATTAACTGAGTTTTATAACAATAACCCTTATTGCATATTTTAACCTTAGATAATTTATAATTAACATATAACTTTGAACCGTTTGGTGAACTAAGTCTTTCTGAAGTTTTCTTGTAATATTTGGTTGGTACTAACCCTTCTTGAATATAATTTTGATCAGCACCGCTATCTATTAAAGCTAAAGTAGAAAGATGAAAATCGTCATTGATAACTATATCTAATTTAACATACCATTTTTGATAATTTATTTTAGATATGCTATTAATATATTCTTCCTTATTCTCTGATTCTTTAATAACTAAAGAAGTGGATGCTTGTCCTTTATCTTTATTTTGAAATAGTTTACTTAAACTATTCTTTAAATTTTCTTCCTCTAAATATTGAACTTTTCCTTTTATCATTTTCATATCTTGTTTTAAATTTTTAACTTCTTCTTGAAGATCCTGAATAGAAGATTCCCTTTTAATTTGCTTAAATCTCTGGCAAATTTCGGAGAAATTATATGGCTTATAATGTTTTTGCTCCCTTTGTCCTATTAAATTTCTAAGTTTGAGTAAATAATCTCTTTTAATTTTTGGATCATCTATTTTATCTATAATATCTAATAAAAATTCCTGTTCATTATTAAGAACGTTGATCTGGTTACATTGACAAGTTCCTATGCATTCACAAGCTTCAGTTTCGCTATCACTCGAATAACTTTCTTCACTTATAAAATTTAAATCATTTTCAGAATAGTCTGATATATTACTTTCAGTTGCAGAGGAATCATTTATTACTAATTTCATTATTTTTTCTTTCAATTCTTCTAAGGCACCTAAACTATTTACTTTCCTTTTCATTTTACAATTTTTTGAGTAGTGTCCTGGTTTACCACATTTATAACAAATTATAATATCTTTCTTGTTGGGCCTTTTATTTTTATAAGATTTTCTCTTAGTGTACGTTTTGCTTTTATTGGGCCGTTCTAGTTCTATATTGGGTCTAAATGTCCTCTTTCTAGGATTATATTTATGTTTTATTTTATTTTTTCTCTTTACTCGGGCCGAGGGTGCACTAATTCTTTCATATCCATATTGTTGACAAAAATCTCCTAATTCTCTTCTACTATTAATATTTTCCTTTTTTAATTTTGCCTTGAATTTCATATCAGAACATATAGCTAATCCTTCCTTATTTATGCTATTTATGATTTGGCCATAACTTAATTCTTTGTAAGGAATTACCTCATTATATTCAGATTTTAACCTATTTCTAACCTTTTCTGCAAATAGCTTAGGTAATCCTGCTATAAATCTTTCTTTCCAATAAGAGTTACTACAATCATTCCTAGTCATAACTTTAGTTAAAAACGTATCTTTATACCATCTAAAGTCTTGTAGTTTAGGGCAAGTAAGATTTTGCAATATTTCTAAATTTCTATCCTGATATTGGCTAGGATCTCCTATAAAACATTTAGTTATAGCGAAAATTAAAGTATTAACACTATCGTCTATAAGTGTTTCTGTTGCCATACCGTCTTCTTGTTTTATTATAGTTTTAGTTGCTGTTAATATGTATTGTTGTTCTTCGTGGGTTAAGTAGTAATCCCACCATCCTTTTAATTGACCAGCAAATCCTGTTATTAAAGCTTGTGTTACCTGATTTTCTCTATTTCCTACAGATCTGTATGCACTAGCTGCCATAGTAATTTCTTGTAAAATATTTAGTATCCTATATTCAGACTGTACATCTATATTCCATTTATAAACTGATGAACCATCATAACTAGCTTGATAAACATTTTCTTTTTCTTCTAATTGGGTATCTGGCGGAGTAGGTCTAGCATAATAATTTCTAGTGGTAGGTAAAGGAGCATTTCTTCTTAACTTATTTATTTCTAGAGGATTTTCTGATGGTTGATTAAATTGAACTTCTATTTCTGTTATTGAGTCATTATCAGAATCTAAATCTTTATTTATAACTACTACTTGTTTATCCTTTTGCTTAATATCTTTAACTATTTTAGAACTATTAATATTTATATTACCTAATCATTCTTCTATCTGTTTTAATATGACTTCTTCTCTATTTAGATTAACTGTGGGTCCAGTGAACATAAATGGCTTAAAAAATGGGTTTTCTGTTAAAAAAGGGGGTTTTGGAATGATGGTATCAACTGGTGATGGCTTCTGTATTTCAGTTTCTATCCGATTAAGTTGACTACCTATTGTTTCTAAGGTTTGATTAGTGAAATTATTCTGAAGTATTATATATTGAATTCTTTTATCTCTAGAATCTTCTTCTTTTAATTCTGCAAAGGGTATTCCTATATAGTCTTGATCATTTTGTCTAAATACTATCTCTTCTAGAGAAAGATGAATAGAAACAATTCTTTCATCTTTAGCTAAATTCTAGAGTTTACCTACTTTATTTAACATTCTTAATTCCTTTTCAAATGGATAATGTATATTATTATGATAACAGTAATTTTCAAACCATAAGAATAAAGGAATATTAATCTTTTGATTTTCCATATATTCGTACCATAATTTTCTAAAATCTTCTAATTTAGTTTGAGAAAAATTATTAAAATACCATTCTCTTTTTTCTTTATTTTAATCTGCTTTTAAATCTGCTCTAAGAAATTTTTTATTAATTTCAAAAACCATTTTTTCTTTATTATTTAAAAATTTTCCATCTGAGATCTAGTTGGGCTAACTGATGATTCATTTTCTCTGTATAAATAGGTCTAGGGACATTTCCTCTAAAATATATTCCTCTAATATATAAATTTCTAGCTGAGGAGGTACGTCTTAAAGTACTAGAGACGTAGAAGGTCTATTATTAGAGTATACTGAGTGTCTACCTGTTTGAGGAGTATTTGAAAAATCTATATCTACAAATCCATCAGTATGTTCTATTATTTCAGAGACTTGATTATCTATATCTATTAATCTAGGTTCACTGATTTCTTGAAGATTCCATCTTGTTGATCAAGTAATTTCGGCCCATTTTAATCTTTTCGGTATCTGAATATTAGAGTGTGCCCTATTTCTTTCAAATATGATAGTTTCATTTCTGGTTAAGGTATTTACTGATCTTGGGTTTATCGAAGTTGTCATAACCTTATAATATATCCTATAAATTACTGCTACAGCTTTTACTTCTTCTTTGACATTTAAATTTTTTGTTTTTACTGTTAGAGTTAATGTATCCATTAAATGTCTGTAAATAAACTTAAAATAAATCTAGGGTAACAATTGAAATAAACTTGTCCATTTGCTAAATTACTTTCTGCTATAGCAAGCAAAGAATTTATAAAATCTAAATGTCTGGCATCTCTTAAGCACATTAGAACAGGGACATCTAATTCTAACCTAAATAAAGGTTTAATAGCTATCTAAACAGCTCCTATATGTAAAAACTTATATTTATTTCTTCTATGATTATTAATCGCTTCTCCTGAAAATAATTGAATACTAACATGTTCCTGATTAATTGGTAAAGTTTGTTCTATTGTTTTAATAGAATAATTGGACATAAAATCAAAAGTTCCTATTGAATATATAGTCTTAATATTCTTCTTTGGAATAGTCCAATTATGTAAATCTTGTTCTACCTTATCTATATTTATTTCTAAAGAGTTCATATCTAATGAATTTCCTAAATCCTGGTTCGAATTAGAACTAGATCCTTGTTGATTTTCAGAGAGAATTCTAGATAATCTATTCATAATAGCTTATCTTAATTAAATTTGTTTAAAAATAATCAACAGTAAAGATTGAACCTGAGAGTATTCACGAGACCACCCAGCTGCGGGATCACCTTATGCCTCTCCTGGGCTACTAGCTGACCAACGCACGCTTTTAAGGCTGACCAACGTTTCCTACTCTCATGAACTATCTGTTCTGCAACTATTTCTAAAACAAATTTAACCAAAATAATCTTTCTGAATAGCTTAAATAAAACTATCTCCTCTTCCCCTCAGGCTCTGATACCAAAAAGGACGGGATCGGACATTCTTAAATTAAGAGGTATTTAATTCAAGAAAGAAAATCATATATAGTTTAAATCTTTTCTTAATATTAGTAAATTGACAATTACAATAACCCATTCTGTGTACATTATGAGAATTATCTTCTATCCAACCTAATAAATTTCTTAATTCTGTTTTTAAATAATTTCTTTGATCAGATGAAGAAAAATCTATTTGACATAAATTTGAAATAAATTTATCAATTATAGAATTTGGAGTTATAGCAGTAGAACCAAAATCCATGTATTAATCTATGTATTAATATAAAAAAATTCAATCATATTTTTTATAAATCTCTTTTGAATATCAAAATCTTTACAACCACAACATTCTGTTTCATGTAAGACTTTCGTTTCTTCTTCTATAAATTTCAAATGTTTTTCTAATGCTGATTTCAAATATAATTTAGAACCTCTATTTTCTAATGTTACCATTCCTAATATTTCAATAAAATCATCTATATAACTTTTATAAATAGGTGCATAAGATGATGAAGATGAATCTGATGAAGTAGATGAATCTGACTGCATATTAATATCTTCAATTGGTAAATCCATATTCAAATTCTTTTAAGAAATATTTTGCAGAAATGATAAAAGGAGTCTAATGAAATTTAATTTTTGAATAAAATCTTGACAATCACAAAAATTATCTAAATGAAAATCATTATGCTATTGAATTAAAACAGTTCTTAAGCTTAACTATTCTTGCCTGAGTAAAGCCCTTTCTTGAGTTTCTGAAAAATCTAAAGAAGATAAAGAGTCAATAAAACGATTTACAAAATAACTCATATTTTAAAATATACCGAAAGTATTATTCTCTGTTGAAATATTACAAGAAGGAGTTGGGATACATGAACAATTTCTGGTGAAAACTAATTGGAGATCTAAGGACTTATTACAATGGGAAGTGGATATTATTAAGGGTTTTTTATTCTTGGTTTCTCTAATTTTTCTTTTGAAGAAAAGGCTCTCTCCCACTCTGAGGAAGAAGTCTGATTATATAAGCTGAAGAAGATCATTCTCGAATTAATGAGCTGTCCCTGATAGATTAGAAGGAATCTTGATAATTAAAACCTTATCTGCCATTAGCTTTTGATAATGTGTTGTGGAATGCTGAGTCACTTGGAGTTTATGAAAAATAGAGATAGTGCTTGAATAATGGAGAGATGAATCATTTGAAAAGATAGTGTGCCTTAAAGCTTTTGAAGATTCTTTCTTTTGTCGGTCATTTGAATTGTCTTTTGAGCTGGAAAGTAGCATTATTGGAGAATCTTTACTGTTGAGTACTTGCAAAAAAGGTTAGTAAAACTTTACCTTTTACTTTTTTTTTTATTTATAATATTACATCATCATATGGATCCTGAGAATCGATAAAATGTCGTGGTGCTGGGGCCACTTCCTCAGTGGAGGAATTTCCTTTCTCAGAAGTTGCCTGACTGAGAATGGCAGCTACTTCTTGTTCTGACGTGGTAGAGGATAAGAGGCTGATAAGATGGTGCTTGCTAGCTGTGAATTCTGGAGTGGATTCTGATTGAATTTGTCCCTTAGTCTGAAGATGTGGAGTCTGATAAGAAAATTTGTCGTTATCAAATTTTTGTCTTACTGCTTCTGAGTTGCCTCTACTTTCTTGAAAAGAGTCTCACCACTTTACACGATATTCATGATAGAGGATGGGAATGACTGAGTCTGTTGAAACATGGTAATTCCAGGTAATTATCCATGGTATCTTAAACTCATTACAAAACTAAAGTAAGGAATCGTTTAGCTTAGTCTGATACTGCTCTTTATATTTCTCAAATCCCTGAAGTACTTGCTGGGGAAATATAGCATCTATTGGTCCCATAAAATTAAACCATCTGAGGAACCAATTTGGATAAAATCCTGAGAACTTGTTAGAAAAATAAAAGAACCATGAATGATTACAATTCATAAGATAGAATGCTTTGAACCAAGCTTCCTGATAATCGTAATAATTATAATGACTTCTTGCAGAATATCCAGTTAACACTTTGTTGGTATACGGCGTCATACCCCATTCCGCTAAAGTCATAATCCTGAAGATCTTTACCTTGCTGTAGTTGATCTTGGTAGAATCTTGATTATAATTGTGCTCAATAACCACTGAATCAGTTTTAATTAAGATCATTTCATAAAACTCTCTGGTTTTGTCTTGACATTCTTCTAAAAAATGCAAAGCTTTTGGAAAATTAAATTCGATCAATTTATGAAAACTCTGATTTTCTATCAAACTTTGCTCTTCTGGTTCCAGAACTTTAATAAATTTCCTGCGAGGGTTTAAAAGATAAACTGATGAGGATTTTTTGGGATATGAAGATGATGAGGCAAATGTCGGGGTAGAAACTATAGTAGAAAAAGTTGGAGTTCCAAAGGTAGAAGGAGTGATCATAGGTGGGGTTCTGATTAAGGTTGAGGATACAGGTGCGAAAAACTGGGGAGTAATTGCTCTAGGTCTGGGTGACAAAGGTGAAAAACGGTTTGGAGAAACTGGAATCATCTGATTAGTATTGATATTCTGATTATTATTCTGATTTGAAATGCTTGCTTTACTTAAAACCTTCTTATTATTCATTTTCCCTGTAAAAACTCACGAGAAAGGAAATCAGGCAAACAATTATTTTGTCCTTTAATAAACTCTATTTCAAAATCAAAATTACTAAGAAGGGCTTGCCATCTAGCAAAAATCTGTTTAGAAATTAGATTTTTAACATCTTTTTCTAAAATATGTTTTGGTAAAAGACAATCTATTCTAAGTAAAAACTTTTTCATGTACAAATCATCTTCAAATTTTATGATGCATGAGACTATGCTTAATATTTCCTTTTTAATTGTAGAATAATTCCTCTGGGTATTATTCCAACTTCCTGAATAATATCTAACTAAATCTTCTTTATTATTTTTTTTTGCTTTAGAATTCCTCCAAATCCTAGATCACTTACGTCGGTTTCAACTATTAAAAAAGCTTCTGGATGAGGAATACTAAGACAGGGAAGAACCTTTGTAGCTGTTTTTTATCCTTAATTTCATTTGGAAATTTTTTTGCAAATTCTAAACTTCTATTTACGGGTCTAATGGCTCCTTGATTAATATCATGTCCTAAGAATCTTACCTTTATTTGAAATAATTTCATTTTTGTTGGAGAAATTACTAATCCATTATTATGAATGATATTATAAAATTTTTTCAGATGACTAAAATGTTGATTAATATTTTCTGAAAAGATTAATGTAACACCCCCTCCGCCGCCCCCGTTGGCAGGGCGACGGCGGGCGCGCTAGCCGACGCTCGATCACAACATATATACATACATGCACTAAGCGGAAGCAAGCAATAAAATCACATACAAGCGCTAAGCGAAAGTAGGCAATAAAATCACATACAAGCGCTAAGCAGAAGCATTCTCTGAGAATAATAACCAAGGCAGAACATGAATTTCATATATTCAAAATATAGAGTTATTTACAATAGCCAAAAGATTACATCTTAATTCCCTACAAAGAGTTACCAGAGCCACTATACAAAAATACTACATACAAAAAGAATTACAGGAGGAGATAACAAAAATAAAGACTCTTCTCCTATGTGGCCGACCAGCAGATGTGCGACACGAGCAACTCCCAAAAACCTGTCACTTACACAGGACAAGAATCCGTGCTAAGCGATAACGCTTAGTGGGGAGGAACAAACATAACATAACACTATACAATAATATCATGCACTAATACTTAAATGCAAACATGCATCAACCATACAGAAACCACTAAAAAATAAGAGGACAGAAATATATGTACAGATCAAGAGTCACTATATGAAATCAGAATTTAAAATAGAGAGCATGAAGCAATTACCAAAACCATCAATCACGCAATACACAAACACTTCACTAAACCAATGCCAAACACTTCAACCAAAAGCCTGAATTCAATGGTGGAGGATACAGGAACACGGCACGAGAGACCAAAGCCTCAAAAACAGTTTTAATACCTGAAGGGAGCGCGGGAGACCGGAGTCTCAAAACATTTTATCACTACACGGAAGATGACCATCTCGGAGGTCGACCGCTTCGCCAAACGGGGCAGACACGGGCAGCTACACTCACAAACCCCTTCTTAAGCATGTTTAATTATCCAATACCTTGACACTTCAGGCTCGATAACTTATTCTCTAACACGACAACACAAAATCAAAGCAAGGTTCGACACAAGACTCTAACATCAATTAAATTCATAACTAAAACACTAGTACAATGATATCACGGGTCATAAGCACAAACATATTCCATGCAATAGTGAGAAACAGTGCAAAGTGGAACAAATGAAACATATTCAGAAAACAGGGCAGGCAGGAAGGGCCTCTGTCGCGATTGCGACGGTGTCGCGCTCGCGACAGAGCATGGGGTACCTCATCGCGAGCTCGCGCCAGAAAGCATGCTCATGACGAAGCACACTAGGCAGATTCGCACAACCAAGCTCTGTCGCGCTCGCGACAAAGTTGCTGTCGCGACAGAGACCAGTTCCTTCCTCCTCGCGTGCATGCTCGACAGCATGCTCGTGCGGAGGACTCGGCTACCGAGCTCTCTATCACGGTCGCGACAATGTCGCAATCGCGACAGAGGGCTCTCCAAGAACAAGGGGCCAAATCCGAATTCTGTCGCGATCGCGACCGAACCCAGAATTGCCCAGATCTTCACTTTTCCTACTCTCTTCACAACACAATCCTTCATACATTCATTCAACCATGCACAAACACTTACCTCAAGCCTCTAGTACATCACCGCATCATTCTCAAGGCCACATAAACACATTTTTATACAATAATCAACCACCAAAACATCATGAATGCCATCAAAACTAAACCCAAAATTTCATTAACATAACATGTTCATGTTCCAAAAACACATACCATCCTCACTATATCATTAACATTTCACTCATATTCATCACATAATGAACACATGCATTTACCCAAACAAAACACTCAAAACACCAAGAATTTGAAAACACAATTACACATAGAATACAATTGAGAACTAGGGCATAACTCAAAATTCATTACAATGAGGATCAAACTCCCAAACCTGGAAATTACAGCTTCAAACCGGCCCCTCACAAACCCACTTTATCCTTGCCTTTGCTCTTTCTTCTTTCTTCCGATTCTTGCACAAACCCAAATCAAAACACACTTAGATCAAACCATAAACTCACACTTCAAAACCAGAAATCAAAGAACAAGAAAGAGATAAGGAAACCCAACTCAAACCCCAAGCACTTACCTCTAAGAACTCGGCTCAAAAACTCAGAAATCTTACTCAAAGCTCAAAGATGACACAAGAGAAAGGAGATGAAAGCAGAAAATATAAGCAAGAGAGAGAGAAGGGACGAGAAAATGGAATAGCAAGGGAAGAGGGCAGCTTCCACAGGAAGCTTCATCCAATTCTGCCCTCCCTACCTCTCTCTTCCTTTTCATTTAATGTTCACCAACCCAAAGCCATGTGTCACTCTCCCATTGGACCAAAATCCACCATCTTGACTTACTCATACATTGCACCATACACAAAACACACACAAGCATCTCTTACAATAAATATCTCCAAGGCACCAAACTTGACTCACACCAAATAATTTCTTATAAACCACTTTTCATCCAAGGCACCATGCACAAAAACCACTCAATAAAATCTCTTAGCCCACTTACATCCTACTACCATACACTACAAGCACATCATAACATTTCCTTCACTTAACTTATTACTTAATTAATTTATTTCTTAACAAATAATTCCTTATTATCCAATTTTTCCTCTAACATATATTACGAAAATACCCTTAATTACCGACTTACCACGCAGATTCCGAGCAGGCCCTTTTTGGGTTGTTACAATCACTCCCTCTTAAAGAAATTTCGTCCTCGAAATTTCCCCATTAACCACTTATAACCAACAACCCAAACACAACCCGAAACTCAAAACCGAACTTAACAAAAGCTACTAACATAACTTACCGGAAGGTCCTGCTAACATGGCATAAACTCGCAGGCGCGCATACACTCCTTCAGTTGGCGGCTTTTGCACTGACTCTGATGGCGCTTGAGAAGGTCGTCCGCTACCCCTTCTACTCTGGTTTCCTCTCGCTCTCTGACCACTGGCTCTACTCTCGGGCCTATCCTGAAGCTCTCTTCGATCCAAACAATTTACCACCATATGCTCTTGACTGCCACATCTGAAGCACGCTCTAGAGATCCTTCTACACTCGTCCCAATGGCGCTTATGACAATGCTCGCACTCCGGGATTGCACTTCCTTTACTAGAAGGTGGCACTACACTACCGACTTCCAAACGTACTGGAACCGAACTCTTCACTACCGACTTCTAAACGTACTGGAACCGACTTCTTACCACTTCCAATCCCACCATCCGGTGCTTTCCTCTTGTTCTCTATCCTCTATTTGATTAGCTCGGATTCCTCCAACTTGATCGCCGCTGCCACAAGCTGATAGTACCCCACTTGCTGCATAACCGACATTGCAGATAAAGGACCTCTGATCACCTCACGCAATCCCTCTTGAAAGTGTCTACATCTAAACTCATCCGTCAATAACTGCTCAAGCACATACTTACTCAACCGGCTGAATTTCTTCTCGTAATCACTTACGGTCATACCCAACTGCTTCAGACTGATGAATTCTCTCCACTTAGCTTCCCGGTATGCCTTCGTCACATAATTCTGCTCAAATTCTTACTTAAAGAATTCCCATGTCAACTCAGCTGGTCGCTGGGGATTTTGCATCACAAGTTCCCAACAATCATACGCTGACCCTTGAAGCAACGACACTGCACAAAGCACCCTCTGGTCTGCAGGACATCTAATCTCTTGCAAAATTCGGCCTACCCTCTTAAGCCAAAACTCGGTCATATCAGATTGGTCTAAAGCAGTCCCATGAAAGTCTTCTGCTCCTCTCTTTCTTAATAACTCGGTCGGAGCCTTAGGAGCAGTCAACCTCTCTACTAATTGAAGTAAACCTTGCACTAGAACCGGATTCTCATGACCAAAACCCATACCAGGAACCTCTTCTTGCTGACGCTGCGGAGCGGGTTGCTCACCTCTAACTACACTCGCACTACCAAACGTCTCGCCCACGTTCTCACTTGGATCAGACTCCATCAAGACACTACACAAGACAAGACACATCTGCATTAGGCCATGACACAAAAATGACGCTCATGCAAGGACTCGACACACAACAAACAAAGACAACCAGAACCGCCTAAATTGGCGATTTGATACCACAAACTGTAACACCCCCTCTGCCGCCCCCATTGGAAGGGCGACGGCGGGCGCGCTACCCAACGCTCAATCACAACATATATACATACATGCACTAAGCGGAAGCAGGTAATAAAATCACATACAAGCGCTAAGCGGAAATAGGCAATAAAATCACATACAAGCACTAAGCGAAAGCATTCTCTGAGAATAATAACCAAGGCAGAACATGAATTTCATATATTCAAAATATAGAGTTATTTACAATAGCCAAAAGATTACATCTTAATTCCCTACAAAGAGTTACCAGAGCCACTATACAAAAATACTACATACAAAAAGAATTACAGGAGGAGATAATAAAAATAAAGACTCTTCTCCTATGTGGCCGACCAGCAGATGCGCGACACGAGCAACTCCCAAAAACCTGTCACCTACACGGGACAAGAACCCGTGCTAAGCGATAATGCTTAGTGGGGAGAAACAAACATAACAGAACACTATACAATAATATCATGCACTAATACTTAAATACAAACATGCATCAACCATACAGAAACCACTAAAAAATCAGAGGACAAAAATATATGTACAGATCAAGAGTCACTATATGAAATCAGAATTGAAAACAGAGAGCACGAAGCAATTACCAAAACCATCAATCACGCAATACACAAACACTTCACTAAACCAATGCCAAACACTTCAACCAAAAGCCTGAATTCAATGGTGGAGGATACAGGAACACGGCACGAGAGACCCACGCCTCAAAAACAGTTTTAATACCCGAAGGGAGCGCGGGAGACCGGAGTCTCAAAACATTTTATCACTACATGGAAGATGACCATCTCGAAGGTCGATCGCTTCCCCCAAACGGGGCGGACACAGACAGCTACAAGCATGCTTAATTATCCAATACCTTGACACTTCAGGCTCGACAACTTATTCTCTAACACGACAACACAAAATCAAAGCAAGGTTCGACACAAGACTCTAACATCAATTAAATTCATAACTAAAACACTAGTACAATGCTATGACGGGTCATAAGCACAAACATATTCCATGCAATAGTGAGAAACCGTGCAAAGTGGAACAAAAGAAACACATTAAGAAAATAGGGCAGGCAGGAAGGGCCTCTGTCGGGATCGAGACGGTGTCGCGCTCGCGACAGAGCACGGGGTACCTTATCGCGAGCTCGCGCCAGAAGGCATGCTCGCGATGAAGGACGCTAGGCAGATTCACACAACCGAGCTCTGTCGCGCTCGCGACAGAGACCAGTTCCTTCCTCCTCGCGCGCACGCTCGACAGCATGCTCGCGCGGAGGACTCGGTTACCGAGCTCTCTATCACGGTCGCGACAGAGGGCTCTCCAAGAACAAGGGGCCAAATTCGCATTCTGTCGCGATCGCGACAGAACCCAGAATTGCCCAGATCTTCACTTTTCCTACTCTCTTCACAACACAACCCTTCATACATCCTCAAGCCTCTAGTACATCACCGCATCATTCTCAAGGCCACATAAGCACATTTTTATACTATAATCAACCACCAAAACATCATGAATGTCATCAAAACTAAACCCAAAATTTCATTAACATAACATGTTCATGTTCCAAAAACACATACCATCCTCACTATATCATTAACATTTCACTCATATTCATCACATAATGAACACATGCATTTACCCAAACAAAACACTCAAAACACCAAGAATTTGAAAACACAATTACAAATAGAATCCAATTGAGAACTAGGGCATAACTCAAAATTCATCACAGCGAGGATCAAACTCCCAAACTTGGAAATTACAGCTTCAAACAGGCCCCTCATAAACTCACTTTTTCCTTGCCTTTGCTCTTTCTTCTTTCTTCCGATTCTTGCACAAACCCAAATCAAAACACACTTAGATCAAACCATAAACTCACACTTCAAAACCAGAAATCAAAGAACAAGAAAGAGATAAGGAAACCCAACTCAAACCCCAAGCACTTACCTCCAAGAACTCGACTCAAAAACTCAAAAATCCTACTCAAAGCTCAAAGATGACACAAGAGAAAGGAGATGAAAGCAGAAAATGGAAGCAAGAGAGAGAGAAGGGACGAGAAAATGGAATAGCAAGGGAAGAGGGCAGCTTCCACGGGAAGCTGCATCCAATTCTGCCCTCCCTACCTCTCTCTTCCTTTTCATTTAATGTTCACCAACCCAAAGCCATGTGTCACTCTCCCATTGGACCAAAATCCACCATCTTGACTTACTCATACATTGCACCATACACAAAACACACACAAGCATCTCTTACAATAAATATCTCCAAGGCACCAAACTTGACTCACACCAAATAATTTCTTATAAACCACTTTTCATCCAAGGCACCATGCACAAAAACCACTCAATAAAATCTCTTAGCCCACTTACATCCTACTACCATACACTACAAGCACATCATAACATTTCCTTCACTTAACTTATTACTTAATTAATTTATTTCTTAACAAATAATTCCTTGTTATCCAATTTTTCCTCTTACACAAATTACGAAAATACCCTTAATTACCGACTTACCACGCAGATTCCGACCAGGCCCTTTTTGGGTTGTTACAATTAAGACATCATCTATGTATGCTATAGAAAATTCATTAAAAGGTTTAATGATATCATTCATTATATTTTGGAATTCTGAAGGAGAGTTTTTTAATCCAAAGGGCATTACGTTCCATTCGTAATGACCAAAAGGAGTATTAAATCCTGTCTTATATCTATCTTTTTCTTGAATTTGTATCTGCCAAAATCCTGATTTCATATCAAATTTGGACAATATTTTTGCATTATATAATCTTTCTAAAAGATCTCTTTTATTTGGGATGGGATATCTTATCCATTGTAAAACTTTATTTAAAGGTTTATAGTTTATAACTAATCTCGGGACTCCTGTTTCTAATTCTGCTGCAGTCATAACATAAAAAGCTGAACAGGACCAAGGGGATTTTGAATCTCGGATTAATCCTTTATTTTTTAATTCTTGTATTTCTTTCCTCCAGAGTTTTTCTAAATCTTCTGACATATGTATAGCTTTAGATCTAGTGGGAATCCTTTTCTCATCAAAATCCTTTTCGTAAGGTAGACTGACAATATGGCTTCTCCTATTCCAAAAAGCATTAGGAACAGGAGCACAAACATATTTTAAAAAAGTGTCTTCTAGCTCTTGTATTTTTTTCTTTTATCTCCTTTTTATCTAATTGAGCTTCTGTCCTTTTTTCATCTATTTCTTGAATTAAATACTTTATATGACTTTGCTTATTTTGTTTTATAAGATTTATTTCCTGAACATTATTTTTTAATTGATTAACATCACTGGTCGTCATAGGAAAAGCAAATTCGAATATTATATCTTTCCCTAATACTTTAGTATATAATCCATTATTACAAACTTGAAAAGGATAAAGTATAGCAATAAAGGGGGTTCCTAAGATTACTCCTGAATTTAAATTTTTGATTAAAATTAACTGAGTTTTATAACAATAACCCTTATTGCATATTTTAACCTTAGATAATTTATAATTAATATATAACTTTGAACCGTTTGCTGAACTAAGTCTTTCTGAAGTTTTCTCGTAATATTTGGTTGGTACTAACCCTTCTTGAATACAATTTTGATCAGCACCGATATCTATTAAAGCTAAAGTAGAAAGATGAAAATCGTCATTGATAACTATATCTAATTTAACATACCATTTTTGATAATTTATTTTAAATATGCTTTTAATATATTCTTCCTTATTCTCTGATTCTTTAATAACTAAAGAAGTGGATGCTTGTCCTTTATCTTTATTTTGAAATAGTTTACTTAAACTATTCTTTAAATTTTCTTCCTCTAAATATTAAACTTTTCCTTTTAGTATTTTCATATCTTGTTTTAAATATTTAACTTCTTCTTGAAGATCCTGAATAGAAGATTCCCTATTAATTTGCTTAAATCTCTGGCAAATTTCGGAGAAATTATATGGCTTATAATCTTTTTTCTCCCTTTGTCCTATTAAATTTCTAAGTTTGAGTAAATAATCTCATTTAATTTATGGATCATCTATTTTATCTATAATATCTAATAAAAATTCTTGTTCGCTATTAGGAACGTTGATCTGGTTACATTGACAAGTTCCTATGCATTCACAAGATTCAGTTTCGCTATCACTCGAATAACTTTCTTCACTTATAAAATTTAAATCATTTTCAGAATAGTCTGATATATTACTTTCAATTGCAGAGGAATCATTTATTACTAATTTCATTATTTTTTCTTTCAATTCTTCTGAGGCACCTAAACTATTTACTTTCCTTTTCATTTTACAATTTTTTGAGTAGTGTCCTGGTTTACCACATTTATAACAAATTATAATATCTTTCTTGTTGGGCCTTTTATTTTTATAATATTTTCTCTTAGTGTACGTTTTGCTTTTATTGGGCCGTTCTAGTTCTATATTGGGCCTAAATGTCCTCTTTCTAGGATTATATTTATGTTTTATTTTATTTTTTCTCTTTACTCGGGTCAAGGGTGCACTAATTCTATCATATCCATATTGTTGACAAAAATCACCTAATTTTTTTCTAGTATTAATATTTTACTTTTTTAATTTTGCCTTGAATTTCATATCAGGACATATAGCTAATCCTTCCTTATTTATGCTGTTTATGATTTGGCCACAACTTAATTCTTTGTAAGGAATTACCTCATTATATTCAGATTTTAACCTATTTCTAACCTTTTCTGCAAATAGCTTAGGTAATCCTGCTATAAATCTTTCTTTCCAATAGGATTTACTACAATCATTCCTAGTCATAACTTTAGTTAAAAACGTATCTTTATACCATCTAAAGTCTTGTAGTTTAGGGCAAGTAAAATTTTGCAATATTTCTGAATTTCTATCCTGATATTGGCTAGGATCACCTATAAAACATTTAGTTATAGCAAAAATTAAAGTATTAACACTATCGTCTACTGGTGATGGGTTTTCTGTTAAAAAAGGGGGTTTTGGAATGATGGTATCTACTGGTGATGGCTTCTGTATTTCAGTTTCTATCCGATTAAGTTGACTACCTATTGTTTCTAAGGTTTGATTAGTGAAATTATTCTGAAGTATTATATATTGAATTCTTTTATCTCTAGAATCTTCTTGTTTTAATTCTGCAAAGGGTATTCCTATATAGTCTTGATCATTTTGTCTAAATACTATATCTTCTAGAGGAGGATGAATAGAAACAATTCTTTCATCTTTAGCTAAATTCCAGAGTTTACCTACTTTATTTAACATTCTTAATTCCTTTTCAAATGGATAATGTATATTATTATGATAACAGTAATTTTCAAACCATAAGAATAAAGAAATATTAATCTTTTGATTTTCCATATCTTTGTACCATAATTTTCTAAAATCTTCTAATTCAGTTTGAGAAAAATTATTAAAATACCATTCTCTTTTTTCTTTATTATAATCTGCTTTTAAATCTGCTCTAAGAAATTCTTTATTAATTTCAAAAACCATTTTTTCTTTATTATTTATTATTTAAAAATTTTCCATCTGAGATCTAATTGGGCTAACTGATGATTCATTTTCTTCTATATAAATAGGTCTAGGGACATTTCCTCTAAAATCTATTCCTCTAATATATAAATTTCTAGCTGAGGAGGTACGTCTTAAAGTACTAGCTGACGTAGAAGGTCTATTATTAGAGTATACTGAGTGTCTACCTGTTTGAGGAGTATTTAAAAAATCTATATCTACAGATCCATCAGTATGTTCTATTATTCTAGAGACTTGATTATCTATATCTATTAATCTAGGTTCACTGATTTATTGAAGATTCCATCTTATTGATCGAGTAATTTCGTCCCATTTTAATCTTTTAGGTATCTGAATATTAGAGTGTGCCCTATTTCCTTCAAATATGATAGTTTCATTTCTGGTTAAGGTATTTACTGATCTTGGGTTTATCGAAGTTGTCATAACCTTATAATATATCCTATAAATTACTGCTATAGCTTTTACTTCTTCTTTGACATTTAAATTTTTTGTTTTTACTGTTAGAGTTAATGTATCCATTAAATGTCTGTCAAATAAACTTAAAGTAAATCCAGGGTAAGAATTGAAATAAACTGGTCCATTTGCTAAATTAGTTTCTGCCATAGCAAGCAAAGAATTTGTAAAATCTAAATGTCCGGCATCTCTTAAGCACATTAGAACAAGGACATCTAAATCTAACCTAAATAAAGGTTTAATAGCTATCTGAACAGCTCCTATATGTAAAAACTTATATTTATTTCTTCTATGATTATTAATCGCTTCTCCTGAAAATAATTGAATACTAGCATGTTCCTAATTAATTGGTAAAGTTTGTTCTGTTTTTTTAATAGAATAACTAGACATAAAATAAAAGTTCCTATTGAATATATAGTTTTAATATTCTGTTTTTGGAATAGTCCAATTATGTAAATCTTGTTCTACCTTATCTATATTTATTTCTAAAGAGTTCATATCTAATGAATTTCCTAAATCCTAGTTCGAATTAGAACTAGATCCTGGTTGATTTTCAGAGAGAATTCTAGATAATCTATTCATAATAGCTTATCTTAATTAAATTTGTTTAAAAATAATCAACAGTAAAGATTGAACCTGAGAGTATTCACGGGACCACCCAGCTGCGGGACCACCTTATGCCTTTCCTGGGCTACTGGCTGACCAACGCACGCCTTCAGGGCTGACCAATGTTTCCTACTCTTATGAACTATCTGTTCTGTAACTATTTCTAAAACAAATTTAACCAAAATAATCTTTCTGAATAGCTTAAATAAAACTATCTCCTCTTCCCCATAGGCTCTGATACCAAAACGGACGGGATCGGGCATTCTTAAGATGATGAGCCAAATGTCGGGGTAGAAACTATAGTAGAAAAAGTTGGAGGTCTAAAGGTAGAAGGAGGGATCAAAGGTGGAGTTCTGGAACCAGAAGAGCAAAGTTTGATAGAAAATCAGAGTTTTTATAAATTGATCGAATTTATTTTTCCAAAAGGTTTCCACTTTTTAGAAGAATGTCCAGACAAAACCAGAGAGTTTTATGAAATGATCTTGATTAATACTGATTCAGTGGTTATTGAGCACAATTATAATCAAGATTCTACCAAGATAAACTACAGCAAGGTAAAGATATTTAGGATTATGACTTTAGCGGAATGGGGTATGAAGCCGTATACCAACAAAGTGTTAACCGGATATTCTGCAAGAAGTCATTATAATTATTATGATTATCAGGAAGCTTGGTTCAAAGCATTCTATCTTAGGAATTATAATCATTCATGGTTCTTTTATTTTTCTAACAAGTCCTCAAGATTTTATCCAAATTGGTTCCTCAAATGGTTTCATTTTATGGTACCAATAGATGCCATATTTCCCCAGCAAGTACTTCAGGGATTTGAGAAATATAAAGAGCAGTATCAGACTAAGCTAAACGATTCCTTACTTTAGTTTTGTAATGAGTTTAAGATACCATGGATAATTACCTGGAATTACAATGTTTCAACAGACTCAGTCATTCCCATCCTCTACCGAGAATATCGTGTAAAGTGGTGGGACTCTTTTCAAGAAAGCAGAGCCAACTCAGAAGCAGTAAGACAAAAATTTGATAACGACAAATTTTCTTATCAGACTCCACATCTTCAGACTAAGGGACAAATTCAATCAAAATCCACTCCAAAATTCACAGCTAGCAAGCACCATCTTATTAGCCTCTTATCCTCTACCACGTCAGAATAAGAAGTAGCTGCCATTCTCAGTCAGGCAAATTCTGAGAAAGGAAATTCCTCCACTGAGGAAGTGGCCCCAGCACCACGACATTTTATCGATTCTCAAAATCCATATGATGATGTAATATTATAAAAAAAAGTAAAAGGTAAAGTTTTACGAACCTTTTTTGCAAGTACTCAACAGTAAAGATTCTCCAATAATGCTACTTTCCAGCTCAGAAGACAATTCAAATGGCCGACAAAAGAAAGATTCTTCAAAAGCTTTAAGGCGCACTATCTTTTCAAATGATTCATCTCTCCATTATTCAAGCACTATCTCTATTATTCAGAAACACCAAGTGACTCAGCATTCCATAACACATTATCAAAAGCTAATGGCAGACAAGGTTTTAATTATCAAGATTCCTTCTTATCTATCAGGGACAGCTCATTAATTCGAGAATGATCTTCTTCAGCTTATATAATCAGACTTCTTCCTCAGAGTGGGAGAGAGCCTTTTCTTCAAAAGAAAAATTAGAGAAAGCAAGAATAAAAAACCCTTAATAATATCCACTTCCCATTGTAATAAGTCCTTAGATCTCCAATTAGTTTTCACCAGAAAATGTTCTTGTATCCCAACTCCTTCTTGTAATATTTCAACAGAGAATAATACTTCATGTATATTTTAAAATATGAGTTATTTTGTAAATCATTTTTAACTCTTTATCTTCTTTAGATTTTTTAGAAACTCAAGAAAGGGCTTTACTCAGGCAAGAACTGTTAAGCTTAAGAACTGTTTTAATTCAACAACATAATGATTTTAATTTAGATAATTTTTGCGATGGTCAAGATTTTATTCAAAAATTAAATTTAATCAGACTTCTTTTATCATTTCTGCAAAATATTTCTTAAAACATTTTGAATATGGATTTACCAATTGAAGATATTAATATGCAGTCAGATTCATCTACTTCATCATCTTATGCACCTATTTATGAAAGTTATATAGATGATTTTATTGAAAAATTAGGAATGGTAACATTAGAAAATAGAGGTTCTAAATTATATTTGAAATCAGCATTAGAAAAACATTTGAAATTTATAGAAGAAGAAACGAAAGTCTTACATGAAATAGAATGTTGTGGTTGTAAAGATTTTGATATTCAAAAGAGATTTATAAAAAATATGATTCAATTTGTATACATTAATACATAGATTAATACATGGATTTTGGTTCTACTGCTATAACTCCAAATTCTATAATTGATAAATTTATTTCAAATTTATGTCAAATAGATTTTTCTTCAGCTGATCAAATAAATTATTTAAAAACAGAATTAAGAAATTTATTAGGTTGGATAGAAGATAATTCTCATAATGTACACAGAATGGGTTATTGTAATTGTCAATTTACTAATACTAAGAAAAGATTTATACTATATATGATTTTCTTTCTTGAATTAAATACCTCTTAATTTAAGAATGTCCGATCCCGTCTGTCAACCACAACATTCTGTTTCATGCAAGACTTTTGTTTAAATACCTTGATACCAAAACGGACGGGATCGGACATTCTTGAATTAAATACCTCTTAATTAAAGAATGTCCGATCCCGTCCGTTTTAGTATCAGAGCCTGGGGGGAAGAGGAGATAGTTTTATTTAAGCTATTCAGAAAGATTATTTTGGTTAAATTTGTTTTAGAAATAGTTGCAGAACAGATAGTTCATGAGAGTAGGAAATGTTGGTCAGCCCTGAAGGCGTACGTTAGTTAGCCAGTAGCCCAGGAGAGGCATAAGGTGGTCCCACAGCTGGGTGGTCCCGTGAATACTCTCAGGTTCAATCTTTACTGTTGATTATTTTTAAACAAATTTAATTAAGATAAGCTATTATGAATAGATTATCTAGAATTCCCTCTGAAAATTAACCAGGATCTAGTTCTAATTCGAACCAGGATTTAGGAAATTCATTAGATATGAACTCTTTAGAAATAAATATAGATAAGGTAGAACAAGATTTACATAATTGGACTATTCCAAAGAAGAATATTAAGACTATATATTCAACAGGAACTTTTGATTTTATGTCCAGTTATTCTATTAAAACAACAGAACAAACTTTACCAATTAATCAGGAACATGCTAGTATTCAATTATTTTCAGGAGAAGCGATTAATAATCATAGAAGAAATAAATATAAGTTTTTACATATATGAGCTGTTCAGATAGCTATTAAACCTTTATTTAGGTTAGGATTAGATGTCCTTGTTCTAATGTGCTTAAGAGATGCCAGACATTTAGATTTTACAAATTCTTTGCTTGCTATGGCAGAAACTAATTTAGCAAATGGACCAGTTTATTTCAATTATTACCCTAGATTTACTTTAAGTTTATTTGACAAACATTTAATGGATACATTGACTCTAACAGTAAAAACAAAAAATTTAACTATCAAAGAAGAAGTCAAAGCTGTAGCAGTAATTTATAGGATATATTATAAGGTTATGACAACTTCGATAAACCCAAGATCAGTAAGTACCTTAACCAGAAATGAAAATATCATATTTGAAGGAAATAAGGCACACTCTAATATTCAGATACCTAAAAGATTAAAATGGGACGAAATTACTAGATCAACTAGATGAAATCTTCAAGAAATCAGTGAACCTAGATTAATAGATATAGAAAATCAAGTCTTTAGAATAATAGAACATACTGATGGATCTGTAGATATAGATTTTTCAAATACTCCTCAAACAGGTAGACACTTAGTAAACTCTAATAATAGACCTTCTACGTCAGCTAGTACTTTAAGACATACCTCCTCAGCTAGAAATTTACATATTAGAGGAATAGATTTTAGAGGAAATGTCCCTAGACCTATTTATACAGAAGAAAATGAATCATCAATTAGCCCAACTAGATCTCAGATGGAAAATTTTTAAATAATAAATAATAAAGAAAAAATGGTTTTTGAAATTAATAAAGAATTTCTTAGAGCAGATTTAAAAGCAGATTATAATAAAGAAAAAAGAGAATGGTATTTTAATAATTTTTCTCAAACAGAATTAAAAGATTTTAGAAAATTATGGTACGAAGATAGGGAAAATCAAAAGATTAATATTCCTTTATTCTTATGGTTTGAAAATTACTGTTATCATAATAATATACATTATCCATTTGAAAAGGAATTAAGAATGTTAAATAAAGTAGGTAAACTCTGGAATTTAGCTAAAGATGAAAGAATTGTTTCTATTCATCCTCCTCTAGAAGATATAGTATTTAGAAAAAATGATCAAGACTATATAGGAATACCCTTTGCAGAATTAAAAGAAGAAGATTCAAGAGATAAAAGAATTCAATAAATAATACTTCAGAATAATTTCACTAATCAAACCGTAGAAACAATATGTAGTCAACTTAATCGGATAGAAACTGAAATACATAAGCCATCACCAGTTGATACCATCATTCCAAAACCCCCTTTTTTAACAGAAAAACCATTTTTAAGACATTTATGTTCACTGGACCCATAGTTAATCTAAATAGAGAATAAGTCATATTAAAACAGAAAGAAGAACGATTAGGTAATATAAATATTAATAGTTCTAAAATAGTTAAAGATATTAAGCGAAAGGATAAACAAGTAGCAGTTATAAATAAAGATTTAGATTTTGATAATGACTCAATAACAGAAATACAAGTTCAATTTAATCAACCATCAGAAAATCCTCTAGAAATAAATAAGTTAAGAAGAAATGCTCCTTTACCTACCACTAGAAATTATTATGCTAGACCTACTCCCCCAGATACCCAATTAGAAGAAAAAGAAAATGTTTATCAAGCTAGTTATGATGGTTCATCAGTTTATGAATGGAATATAAATGGACAGTCTGAATATCGGATACTAAATATTTTACAAGAAATGACTATGGCAGCTAGTGCATACAGATCTGTAGAACATATTGAAAATCAGGTAACACAAGCTTTAATATCATGATTTGCTGGTCAATTAAAAGGATGGTGGGATTACTACTTAACCCACGAAGAACAACAATACATATTAACAGCAACTAAAACTATAATAAAACAAGAAGACAGTGTGGCAACAGAAACACTTATAGACGATACTGTTAATACTTTAATTTTCCCTATAACTAAATGTTTTATAGGAGATCCTAGCCAATATCAGGATAGAAATTCAGAAATATTGCAAAATCTTACTTGCCCTAAACTACAAGACTTTAGATGGTATAAAGATACGTTTTTAACCAAAGTTATGACTAGGAATGATTGTAGTAACTCTTATTGGAAAGAAAGATTTATAGCAGGATTACCTAAGCTATTTGCAGAAAAGGTTAGAAATAGGTTAAAATCTAAATATAATGAGGTAATTCCTTACAAAGAATTAAGTTATGGCCAAATCATAAACAGCATAAATAAGGAAGGATTAGCTATATGTTCTGATATGAATTTCAAGGCAAAATTAAAAAAGGAAAATATTAATAGTAGAAAAGAATTAGGAGATTTTTGTCAACAATATGGATATGAAAGAATTAGTGCACCCTCGGCCCGAGTAAAGAGAAAAAATAAAATAAAAATAAAATAAAACATAAATATAATCCTAGAAAGAGGACATTTAGACCCAATATAGAACTAGAACGGCCCAATAAAAGCAAAACGTACACTAAGAGAAAATCTTATAAAAATAAAAGGCCCAACAAGAAAGATATTATAATTTGTTATAAATGTGGTAAACCAGAACACTACTCAAAAAATTGTAAAATGAAAAGGAAAGTAAATAGTTTAGATGCCTCAGAAGAATTGAAAGAAAAATAATGAAATTAGTAATAAATGATTCCTCTGCAACTAAAAGTAATATATCAGACTATTCTGAAAATAATTTAAATTTTATAAGTGAAGAAAGTTATTCGAGTGATAGCGAAACTGAATCTTGTGAATGCATAGGAACTTGTCAATGTAACCAGATCAACGTTCTTAATAATGAACAGGAATTTTTCTTAGATATTATAGATAAAATGGATGATCCAGAAATTAAAAGAGATTATTTACTCAAACTTAGAAATTTAATAGGACAAAGGGAGCAAAAAGATTATAAGCCATATATTTTCTCCAAAATTTGCCAGAGATTTAAGCAAATTAATAGGGAATCTTCTATTCAGGATCTTCAAGAAGAAGTTAAAAATTTAAAACAAGATATGAAAATACTAAAAGGAAAATTTCAATATTTAGAGGAAGAAAATTTAAAGAATGGTTTAAGTAAACTATTTCAAAATAAAGATAAAGGACAAGCATCCACTTCTTTAGTTATTAAAGAATCAGAGAATAAGGAAGAATATATTAATAGCATATCTAAAATAAATTATCAAAAATGGTATGTTAAATTAGATATAGTTATCAATGACGATTTTCATCTTTCTACTTTAGCTTTAATAGATAACAGTGCTGATCAAAATTGTATTCAAGAAGGGTTAGTACCACCCAAATATTACGAGAAAACTTCAGAAAGACTTAGTTGAGCAAACGGTTCAAAGTTATATATTAATTATAAATTATCTAAGGTTAAATTATGCAATAAGGGTTATTGTTATAAAACTCAGTTAATTTTAATCAAAAATTTAAATTCAGGAGTAATCCCAGGAACCCCCTTTATAACTATGCTTTATCCTTTTCAGGTTTGTAATAATGGATTATCTACTAAAGTATTAGGGAAAGATATAATATTCAAATTTGCTTTTCCTATGACAACCAGAGATGTTAATCAATTAAAAAATAATGTTCAGCAAATAAATCTTATAAAACAAAATAAGTAAAGTCATATAAAGTATTTAATTCAAGAAATAGATGAAAAAGGGACAGAAGCTCAATTAGTTAAAAAGGAGATAAAAGAAAAAATACAAGAGCTAGAAGACACTTTTTTAAAAGATGTTTGTGCTCCTGTTCCTAATGCTTTTTGGAATAGGAGAAGTCATATTATCAGTATACCTTACGAAAAGGATTTTGATGAGAAAATGATTCCCACTAGATCTAACGCTATACATATGTCAAATGATTTAGAAAAACTCTGTAGGAAAGAAATACAAGAATTAAAAAATAAAGGATTAATCAGAGATTCAAACTCCCCTTGGTCCTATTCAGCTTTTTATGTTATGAATGCAGCAGAATTAGAAAGAGGAGTCCCCAGATTAGTTATAAACTATAAACCTTTAAATAAATTTTTACAATGGATAAGATATCCCATCCCAAATAAAAGAGATCTTTCAAAAGGATTATATAATGCAAAAATATTTTCCAAATTTGATATGAAATCAGGATTTTGGCAGATATAAATTAAAGAAAAAGATAGATATAAGATAGGATTTAATACTCCTTTTGGTCATTACGAATGGAACGTAATGCCCTTTGGATTAAAAAACGCTCCTTCAGAATTTCAAAATATAATGAATGATATCATTAGACCTATTAATGAATTTTCTATAGCATACATAAATGATGTCTTAATCTTTTCAGAAAATATTAATCAAAATTTTAGTCATCTGAAAAAATTTTATAATATCATTCATAATAATAGATTAGTAATTTCTCCAACAAAAATGAAATTATTTCAAATAAAGGTAAGATTCTTAGGACATGATATTAATCAAGGAGCCATTAGACCCATAAATAGAAGTTTAGAATTTACAGAAAAATTTCCAGATGAAATTAAGGATAAAAAACAGCTACAAAGATTTTTAGGATGTTTAAATTATGTTCATGATTTCTTTAAAGATTTAGGAAATTTTGTCAGCCTCTTTACGATAGACTTAAGAAAAACCCAAAACTATGGACAGAGACCCATACTCAAATAGTAAAAACTATAAAATTAAAGGTAAAAGTTCTTCCCTGTCTTAGTATTCCTTATCCAGAAGCTTTTTTAATAGTTGAAACCGATGCAAGTGATCTAGGATTTGGAGGAATTCTAAAGCAAAAAAGAAATAATAAAAGAAGATTTAGTTAGATATTATTCAGGAAGTTGGAATAATACCTAGAGGAATTATTCTACAATTAAAAAGGAAATATTAAGCATAGTCTCATGCATCATAAAATTTGAAAAAGATGATTTGTACATGAAAAAGTTTTTACTTAGAATAGATTGTCTTTCAGCTAAACATATTTTAGAAAAAGATGTTAAAAATCTAATTTCTAAACAGATTTTTGCCAGATGGCAAGCCCTTCGTAGTAATTTTGATTTTGAAATAGAGTTTATTAAAGGACAAAATAATTGTTTGCCTGATTTCCTTTCTCGTGAGTTTTTACAGGGAAAATTAATAATAAGAAGGTTTTAAGTAAAGTAAGCATTTCATATCAGAATAATAATCAGAATATCAATACTAATCAGATGATTCCAGTTTCTCCAAACCGTTTTTCTCCTTTGTCACCCAGACCTAGAGCAATTACTCCCCAGTTTTTCCCACCTGTATCCTCAACCTTAATTAGAACTCCACCTTTGATCCCTCCTTCTACCTTTAGACCTCCAACTTTTTCTACTATAGTTTCTACCCCGACATTTGCCTCATCATCTTCATCTCCCAGAAAATCCTCATCAGTTTATCTTTTAAACCCTCGTAGGAAATTTATTAAAGTTCTTGAACCAGAAGAGCAAAATTTGATAGAAAATTAGAGTTTTTATAAATTGATCGAATTTATTTTTCCAAAAGGTTTCAATTTTTTAGAAGAATGTCCAGACAAAACCAGAGAGTTTTATGAAATAATCTTAATTGATACTGATTCAGTGGTTATTGAGCACAATTATAATCAAGATTCTACCAAGATCAACTACAGCAAGGTAAAGATCTTTAGGATTATGACTTTAGCGGAATGGGGTATGAAGCCGTATACCAGCAAAGTGTTAACCGAATATTCTACAAGAAGTCATTATAATTATTACGATTATCAAGAAGCTTGGTTCAAAGCATTCTATCTTAGGAATTATAATCATTCATGGTTCTTTTATTTTTCTAACAAGTTCTCAGGATTTTATCCAAATTGGTTCCTCAGATGGTTTGATTTTATGGGACCAATAGATGCCATATTTCCGCAGCAAGTACTTCAGGGATTTGAGAAATATAAAGAGCAGTATCAAACTAAGCTAAACAATTCCTTACTTCAGTTTTGTAATGAGTTTAAGATACCATGGATAATTACCTGGAATTACCATGTTTCAATAGACTCAGTCATTCCCATCCTTTATCAAGAATATCGTGTAAAGTGGTGGGACTCTCTTCAAGAAAGCAGAGCAAACTCAAAAGCAGTAAGATAAAAATTTGATAACGAGAAATTTTCTTATTAAACTCCACATCTTCAGACTAAGGGACAAATTCAATCAGAATCCACTCCAGAATTCACAGCTAGAAAGCACCATCTTATCAGCCTCTTATCCTCGGCCACGTCAGAACAAGAAGTAGCTGCCATTCTCAGTCAGGCAACTTCTGAGAAAGGAAATTCCTCCACTGAGGAAGTGGCCCCAGCACCACGACATTTTATCGATTCTCAGGATCCATATGATGATGTAATATTATAAAAAAAAGTAAAAGGTAAAGTTTTACTAACCTTTTTTGCAGGTACTCAACAGTAAAGATTCTCCAATAATGCTACTTTCCAGCTCAAAAGACAATTCAAATGGCCGACAAAAGAAAGAATCTTCAAAAGCTTTAAAGCGCACTATCTTTTCAAATGATTCATCTCTCCATTATTCAAGCACTATCTCTAATATTCAGAAAACTCAAAGTGACTCGGCATTCCACAACACATTATCAAAAGCTAATGGCAGACAAGGTTTTAATTATCAAGATTCCTTCTTATCTATCAGGGATAGCTCATTAATTCCAGAATGATCTTCTTCAGCTTATATAATCAGAGACTTCTTCCTCAGAGTGAGATAGAGCCTTTTCTTCAAAAGAAGAATTAGAGAAAGCAAGAATAAAAAACCCTTAATAATATCCACTTCCCATTGTAATAAGTCCTTAGATCTCCAATTAGTTTTCACCAGAAATTGTTCATGTATCCCAACTGCTTCTTGTAATATTTCAACAGAGAATAATACTTCAGGTATATTTTAAAATATGAGTTATTTTGTAAATCGTTTTATTGACTCTTTATCTTCTTTAGATTTTTCAAAAACTCAAGAAAGGGCTTTACTCAGGCAAGAACTGTTAAGCTTAAAAACTGTTTTAATTCAACAGCATAATGATTTTCATTTAGATAATTTTTGCGATTGTCAAGATTTTATTCAAAAATTAAATTTAATCAGACTTCTTTTATCATTTCTACAAAATATTTCTTAAAACATTTTGAATATGGATTTACTAATTGAAGATATTAATATGCAGTCAGATCCATCTACTTCATCAGATTCATCTTCATCATCTTATGCACCTATTTATGAAAGTTATATAGATGATTTTATTGAAAAATTAGGAATGGTAACATTAGAAAATAGAGGTTCTAAATTATATTTGAAATCAGCATTAGAAAAACATTTGAAAGTTATAGAAGAAGAAACGAAAGTCTTATATGAAACAAAATGTTGTGGTTGTAAAGATTTTGATATTCAAAAGAGATTTATAAAAAAATATGATTGAATTTTTATATATTAATACATAGATTAATACATGGATTTTGGTTCTACTATTATAACTCCAAATTCTATAATTGATAAATTTATTTCAAATTTATGTCAAATAGATTTTTCTTCAGCTGATCAAAGAATTTATTTAAAAACAGAATTAAGAAATTTATTAGGTTGGATAAAAGATAATTCTCATAATGTACACAGAATGGGTTATTGTAATTGTCAATTTACTAATATTAAGAAAAGATTTATACTATATATGATTTTCTTTCTTGAATTAAATACCTCTTAATTTAAGAATCTCTGATCCCGTCCATTTTGGAAATTTTTATATATTAATACATAGATTAATACATGGATTTTGGTTCTACTGCTATAACTCCAAATTCTATAATTGATAAATTTATTTCAAATTTATGTCAAATAGATTTTTCTTCAGCTGATTAAAGAAAAGAAGTGGATGCTTGTCCTTTATCTTTCTTTTGAAATAGTTTACTTTAATTTTCGCTATAACTAAATGTTTTATAGGAGATCCTAGCCAATATCAGGATAGAAATTCATATATATATATATATATATATATATATATATATATATAATGGGGGGAAGAGGAGTTAGTTCTAATTAAGCTATTCATAACGATTATTTTAATTAAGTTTTTCTTTAGAAACAGTTGCAGAAAAGATAGTTCATGAGGGTAGGAAACGTTGGTCAGCCAGTGGCCCAAGTGAGGCATAAGGTGGTCCCGCAGCTGGGTGGTCCTGTGAATACTCTCAGGTTCAATCTCTACTTTTAATTATTTTTAAGTGAATTTAGTTAAAATAAACAATTATGAATAGATTATCTAGAATTCTCTCTGATAGAGAACCGAGTTCTAGTTCTAATACGAACCAGAACATAAGCAATTCTTATCCCTTGGATATGAATTCTTTAGAAATTAATATAGATAAAGTAGAACAAGACTTGCATAATTGGACTATACCTAAACAGAATATTAAGACAATATATTAATAGGTACTTTTGATTTTAGTTCGAATTACTCTATTAAAATAACTGAACAGACATTACCAATTAATCAAGAGCATTCTAGAATTCATCTATTCTCAAAAGAAGCGATTAATGGTCATAGGAGAAATAAATATAGATTTTTACATGTAGGTGCAGTTCAAATAGCAATAAAGCCTTTATTCAGGTTAGGATTAGATGTTCCCGTTTTAATGTGTTTAAGAGATGCTAGACATCTAGATTTTTCAAATTCCTTGCTAGCAATGGCAGAAACAAATTTAGCTAATGGACCAATTTATTTTAATTGTTACCCAGGATTTACTCTTAGACTCTAACTTTGACGATCAAGACAAAAAACTTAAATGTTAAAGAAGATGTTAAAGCTGTAGCAATAATATATAGGGTATATTACAAAGTAATGACTACTTCAATAAATCCAAAATCAGTAAATACTTTAACCAAGAATGAAACAATCATTTTCAAAGGAAATAAAGCACACTCTAATATTCAGATACCTAAAAGGCTAAAATGGGATGAAATAACTAGATCTACTTGATGGAACCTTCAGGAAGTTACTGAGCCCAGATTAATAGACTTAGATAATCAAACTTCTAGGATAATTGAACATACAGATGGATCTGTAGACATAGATTTTTCAAATACCCCTCAGACTGGAAGACATTCAGTATATTCAAATAATTGGCCCTCTACTTCAGCTAATACTATACGACGTTCAGCTTCAGCTAGAAACTTAGATATAAGAGGAATAGCCCCATCCGATCGAACCTATAGCCCCTAAACCAGAAGTTTTAGAAGAAAACCCCTTATTTAAACCTTTCATGTTTACTGGACCTACTCTTAACCTAAATAAAGAAGAATCCATATTAATAAAAATAGAAGAAAGATTAGGAAATATCAATATTAATAGTTCTACGATAATTAAGGATAATAAACAAAAGGATAAACAAGTAGCGATAATAAATAAGGATCAAGATTCTGACACGGATTCAATAGCTGAAATAGAAAACCAATTTAATCAATTTTCAGAAAAACCTTTAGAAATAAATAAGCTAAGAAGAAATGCACCCTTACCTACCACTAGGAATTATTATGCTAGACCCACTCCACCAGACACACAATTTGAAGAAAAAGATTATCAAGCAAACTATGATGGGAAATCTGTTTATGAATGGAATATAGATGGGCAATCAGAATATAGGATATTAAATATTCTACAAGAAATGACAATGGCAACTAGTGCCTATAGAACTGTAGGAAATGGGGAAAGTCAAGTAGCTCAAGCTTTAGTTTCAGGGTTTGCTGGACAGTTAAAAAGTTGGTGGGATTATTATTTAACCCACGATCAACAACAATATATATTAAAAGCTATAAAAACTATAGTTAAAAAGGAAAATGATATGGAAACAGAAACAACCATTGATGATAGTGTTAATACTTTAATCTTTGCTATAATGAAAAGTTTCATAGGAGATCCTAGTTAATATCAGGATAGAAATTCAAAAATATTGCAAAACCTTACGTGTCCAAAATTACAAGACTTTAGGTGGTATAAGGATTTATTTTTAACTAAAGTAATGACTAGATCCGATTGTAATAATGCTTATTGGAAAGAAAGGTTTATAGCTGGATTACCTAAATTATTTGCTGAAAAAATCAGAAGTATGTTAAGAACCGATTATCATGATATAATTCCCTATCAGGATTTAACCTATGGCCAAATCATAAATTATATTAATAAAGAAGGATTAGCTATATGTTCAGATATGAAACTAAAAGCTAAATTAAAAAGAGAAAATCTTAAGGGAAAAAATGAATTAGGCGATTTTTGTCAGCAATATGGTTACGAAAAAATTACTGCACCTTCTTCTAGGGTAAAAAGAGAAACAAAATAAAATGAAAATATAATCCTAGAAGAAGAACCTTTAGGCCCAACATAGATCAAGATAAGCTCAATAAGAATAAAACCTTTCCCAGAAAAATGGCCTATAAAAGCAAAAGGCCCAATAAAAGAGATATAGTAATTTGTTATAAATGTGGTAGACCAGGACACTATTCAAAAAATTGTAAAATGAAAAGAAAAATCAATAATCTAGATGCTTCAGAAGAATTAAAAGAAAAAATAATGAATTAGTAATAAATGATTCTTCTTCATAAATCGAAAGTAATATTTCAGATTATTCCGAAAATGATCTAAATATAATAAGTGGAGAAAGTTATTCTAGTAGCGAAACCAAGTCACGTGAATGTATAGGAACTTGTCAGTGTAGTTAGATAAATATGATTAATAATGAACAAGAATTTTTTCTAGATATAATAGATAAAATAAATGACCCATAAATAAAAAGAAATTATTTACTTAGATTAAAAGACCTAATAGGGCAAAGGGAACAATAGACCATATAATTTTTTTGAAATTTGCCAAAGGTTTAAACAAACTAGTAAGGAATCTTCTATTCAAGACCTTCAAGAAGAAGTTAAGAGTTTAAAGCAAGATATGAATGTATTAAAAGGAAAAGTTCAATTTTTAGAAGAAGAAAATCTCAAAGATAATCTAAGTAAACATTGCAAAATAAAGATAAAGGACAGGCATCTACTTCTCTAGTAATTAAAGAACCTGAGAATAAGGAAGAATATATTAATAGCATATCTAAGGTAAATTATCAAAAATGGTATGTCAAATTAGATATAGTAATAAGTGATGACTTTCATCTCTCTACCCTAGCCTTAGTAGATAGCGAAGCTGATCAAAATTTTATTCAAGAAGGATTAGTACCCACTAAATATTATGAAAAAACTTCATAAAGACTTAGTTCAGCTAATGGATCTAAGTTATATATTAAATATAAATTATCTAAAGTAAAAATATGTAATAAGGGATATTGTTATAAAATTCAGCTAATCTTAATCAAAAATTTAAATTCAGGAGTAATTTTAGGTACACCTTTTATAACAATGCTTTATCCATTTCAGGTTTGTAATAATGGAATAATCACTAAAATATTAGGAAAAGAAATATTATTCGAGTTTGCTTTTCCAATGATTTCTAGAGATATTAATCAATTAAAAAATAATATTCAAGAGATTAATTTCATTAAAAATAAACAAAAACATATAAAATATCTAATTAAAGAAATAAATGAAAAAAGGATAAAAGATTAATTAGAAAAATAAGAGATAAAAGAAAGAATAAAAGAAATGGAAAAAACTTTTTCTAAAGACATTTGTGCACCCATACCTAATGCCTTTTGGAACAGGAAAAGTCACATTGTCAGTCTACCTTATGAGAAGGATTTTGATGAGAAAAAGATACCCACTAGATCCAAAGCAATACACATGTCAGAAGAACTAGAAAAGCTTTGTCGAAAAGAAATCCAAGATTTAAAAGATAAAGGTTTAATTAGGGACTCAAAATCACCTTGGTCTTGCTCAGCTTTTTATGTTATGAACGCAGCAAAAATAGAAATAGGAGCCCCTAGGTTAGTTATAAATTATAAACCTTTAAATAAAGTCTTATAGTGGATTAGATATCCTATCCCTAATAAAAGAGATCTATTAAAAAGATTACATAATGCAAAAATATTTTCGAAATTTGATATGAAATCAGGATTTTGGCAAATTCAAATTCAGGAAAATGATAGGAATAAAACAGGATTTAATACTCCTTTTGGTCACTATGAATGGAATGTAATGCCCTTTGGTTTAAAAAATGCTCCATCAAAATTTCAAAATATTATGAATGATATAGTTAAACCAATTAATGAATTTTCTATAGTATATATAGATGATGTTTTAATATTCTCAGAAAATATTACTCAACATTTTAACCATTTAAAAAAATTTATAATGTTATACATAACAACGGATTAGTAATTTCTCCTACTAAAATAAAATTATTCCAGGTTCAAGTCAGATTTTTAGGATATGATATAGATCAGGGAGCCATTAGACCTATAAATAGAAGTTTAGAATTCACACAAAAATTTCCAGATGAAATTAAGGACAAAAGGCAGTTACAAAGATTTTTAGGATGTTTAAATTATGAACATGACTTTTTTAAAGATCTAGGAAAAATTTGTCAGCCTCTTTATAATAGGTTAAAAAAAAATCCAGAACCATGGACAAAAAAGCATACGCAAATAGCTAAGATGATAAAGTCAAAGGTAAATAGCCTCCCATGTCTTAGTATACCACATCCAGAAGCTTTTTTAATTGTAGAAACGGATGCTAGTGATATAGGATTTGGAGGAATACTTAAGCAGAAAAAGGATGATAAAGAAGAATTAGTATGATTTTATTCAGGTAGTTGGAATGATACACAGAAAAATTCTTCTACTATTAAAAAGGAAATATTAAGTATTGTTTCATGCATCATGAAATTTGAAGATGATCTTTATATGAAGAAATTTTTATTAAGAATAGATTGTCTTTCTGCAAAACATATTTTAGAAAAGGATGTTAAAAATTTGATTTCTAAACAGGTTTTTGCCAGGTGGCAAGCCCTTCTTAGTAATTTTAATTTTGAAATAGAATTTATCAAAGGAAAAAATAATTGTTTGCCTGATTATATTTCTCGTGAGTTTTTACAGGGAAAATGAATAATAAGAAGGTGCTTAGTAAAGCAAGTATTTCAAATCAGAATAATAATCAGACTATTAACGCTAATCAGATGATTCCAGTATCACCGAACAGATTTGCATCTTTATCACCTAGACCTAGACCAAACACCCCTTGGTTTCCTCCACCAGTTTCTTCAGCCTTAGTTAGACCTAACCCTACAGGAATCCCATCTACCTTTAGACCTCCAACCTTTTCCACCATAGTTTCTACCCCAACGTTTGCCTCATCTTCTTCATCTCCTAGGAAATCTTCATCAGTTTATATTCTGAATCCTCGCAGAAAATTTATTAAGGTTTTAGAACCAAAAGAACAGAGTTTGATAGACAATTAGAGTTTTTATAAATTAATTGAATTCATATTTTCAAAAGGTTTTCATTTTCTAGAAGAATGCCCAGATAAAACTAGAGAATTTTACGAGATGATCCTAATAGATACTAATTCAGTCATCATCAAACACAATTATAATTAGGATTCTTCCAAAATAAATTATAGCAAAGTAAAGATCTTCAGAATCATGACCTTAGCAGAATGGGGTTTGAAGCCTTATACCAATAAGGTATTGACGGGATAATCCGCAAGATGACATTACAGTTACTATGATTACCAGGAAGCTTGGTTCAAAGCATTTTATTTCAGAAATTATAATCATTCCTGGTTCTTTTAATTTTCTCACAAGTTCTCAGGATTCTACCCTAATTGGTTCCTTAGATGGTCTGATTTTATGGGACCAATCGAAGCTATTTTTCCTTCGCAAGTTCTTCAGGGATTTGGAAAATATAAAGAACAACATCAAACTAAGATAAACGACTCTTTACTTCAGTTCTATAATGAGTTCAAGATCCCATGGATAATTACTTGGAATTATCACGTTTCAACAGACTCAGCCGTTCCCATTGTCACACCCCAAAGTAGCCCTGGTCGGAATGTGTATGCTAAGTCGGGAATGCAAGGGTATTTCAGTAATTTGTGCATGAGAAATTTGGATAACAAGGACTTAATGGTATATAATTAATTAAGTATGTTAAGAAGAGAAATGTTAGTGTGTGCTTGTGGTATACGGTTGTAGGGTGTTTTGGTTGTGGCATTGATCTAGTGAAGTGTGAGTTTGGCACCTTGGCATGAGATATTATTCAGGAAAGGATTGGGCGCATGTAAATGTATGGTGCATTGGTTTGAAAAGTCTAAGTGGATTTTGTGGTCCAATTGGGAGCTGCCATGTGGCATTGTTAGGTGGGCATTGAAAGAAGAAAAAGAAGAAAGGAAAGAGGAAGAGAGAGGGAACACAGATTGCATTCCCGTTCTCTCCTCTCACGCTTCCTCTTCCTCTTCTCTTCTACTTTCTCTGCTTTTCCTTTCTTTCTCTTTTGGCTTGGAGTTGTGTTTGGCTTGGATGGTGTTTTGCTTGAAGAGGTAAGTTGGGTTTAAGGGTTCCTGCGTGCTGCGTTTCTTTTTCTTCTTCTTCATCTACTGGTTTTCTCTTCAGTTAGGGTTTGAACTAAGGTTTTTGTGGATTTCTTATTTGTGCAAGCTGTGGATTGCAAGAAGAAGGTTAAGGACAAGTTGAGGATTGAGGATTGAAGCTGGAAGTGTGATTTTTGGATCTTCGATTCCAGGTTTGGGAGCTGTAATTCTTGCATTTGAACTTCTGAGATGTTTTGCCCTAATTCTCTCGTAGGATGTAAATGTGTCTGTTTTGTTTAAATCTCTGGAGCTTTGTGTGTTTTGGCATGTGTATATGCATGATTTATGTGGGTTGATGTGTGTATAATGCATGTTAACATTGAATTGAAGGTATTGAGTTTGGGACTTGAGCTTACTATTATTTTTAGGGTTTATGTTCTTGAGGGAATTGAATGAGTTTATGCATGGTTCTGTTTGTTTTGATTGTTGAATTAAGTTGGTGTTGCTAAATTTGTGATGCATGGAAGATCGACTGGAAGGTAAGATGAGATTGCTAGTGTTTTGAATCAAATTGAAATGATTTTTATTGAGTTCTTTGAATTCTGGGCATGCTGGGAACGGGAAATCGATATTCTGGTGGAATTTCCGTTTCCAGGTGTGTCGTGACTTCCCTGAGAGAGACAAGTCACGAGTCGTGACTCTCAGTCACGGCACGTGACTCTGCCTCCAAGTCACGACGCGTGACTTCTCGGCGGGCTGGAAGAAGTCGCGAGGCGTGACTGCCAGTCGCGAAGCGTGACTGCCCTGTGTGAGGCAAGTCACGACTCGTGACTTAGAGTCACGGCTCGTGACTCCCTTATGTATCACGAGGCGTGACTTAGAGTCACGTCCCGTGACTTCCTTGCATGTCACGAGGCGTGACACTATATCACGACTCGTGACCCTCCTGTGAGGTAAGTCAGGAGTCGTGGCATGGCTCGTGACCGACCTCCCTTCAGCCCCATTTTCCGAATTAGCTCGGTTTCAACCAAAATGAATTTCCTATTTCTTCTATATGGACTTGTATGGACTTATACTGTTGTATGATTCATGTCATACTTTTATATGCCCTTATATGGCCTTTTCTGTTTTGCCTTGTTTTCCCTAGCGACTAGTTTTCTTAAAATGACTTTCAAATGCTTTTATGACTTTTTCCCTACTGTGTGTTATATTACCTTGCTTATATGAATGGTTATCCTACTTTATTTGTGATTAGGACTATGTTATGCATATCCTTGATCAGATCCTCCTCTAAGAATATTCTGCCATGCTTAAGAGTTTCTTGTATCATTCCACGGCTAAGATTATGCGTTATTAGTCATTGGCATATTATGATTCCACATGTGTTCCTGACATGCTTTAGTATATTGAGTAGTGCTACATTGTAATCGATTGAATTATTGCATGCTTCAGAATATGAATTGTATGAGGTATGATTGATAGTATGCAATGCCAAATTTATTTGAATAATATGATTGATGTCTAAATGCATTATTATGCTTTAGCCTTTGAACTCAATGTGTTATGCTTAAATGTAAGTTGGATTATGCATGATTTATACTTAGTTATCCTCACCTACCGCATGATTAGGATTTTGTATTGATAATCATTGGCATGGTAGTGCTTCCATACCTGATTTTGACATGCTTTAGAATATTTTTTTTAATGTTAAGGTGTGTTGACTGTTTTATGTTTTGCAATGGGAATTGCATGATATATGACCACCTTTATGAACATATTTATATGTCTATCGTACTCTGGTTTATGCATGATGTATATATATATTTATGCGTTGTGCGATTCGAAACGTGAAATGTTTTATGCATGACCTGCGAGAGTCAGTCTAGTGGATAGTTAGGCATGCCTAATAGAGTTCAATTAGCTGCAGCCCTTTGGACGTTTGGACCCTGATCAGGTCCCCCGTTTGGTTCCTCGCGAACCCTTTATATGTGCGGATCTTCGCGATCCTTTTTAATGTGTTTGGATCTTGTTTAAGATCCCCCTTCAGTGAAATATTTTTATTGTGACAAAATAAAATGGTTTTTGATTCGTACCCGTAAGGTACCGCCATGCGTACACTCGTTATCCACTATTGTGAGTCAGCAGGTGCCTTATTGTTTTGTTTTGTTTTACTTTGAAATAACTATAAGAATGTGATATCCGAATGAGCACGATAATGATTTGGGAAATCAGTTTATAAGTATATGAATGTGGATTTGAGCTTCGGAATGTATGTCTTTATATAGTAAGCATGATTGGATATCTATCACTATTATCCGCATTTGTCATGTGTTGTGTTATAAGTTTCAGAATGCTTTGAATGTGATTCGACTAATGTATTTATATATGTGACTCAAGCATGGTTTTGTTATGTATAAGCATGTGAACCGTAGCAGTTGTGGCTGTAAACATGTAAGATTTAACAGTACTTTCTGCATGGTGATGATATGAATGTGATGTTATGTGATTATGTCTTCGGTTTCCGCTATTAGAGTGTTTTCGGCATGATATTTATATATTAGAGTTGTGCAGCGGTTATGTGGTGCTTTGGATGTTATCTCTTGGATTTTTGGCTAGTGTGTGTATGGCATGTCAAAGTATATTAGATAGCTAGTATTCTCAACATGATAGTGGGTGCGTTATCATATGGTAATTGTGTCGTATTTGATTGGGTTGTCAGTTCATGCATGGGTAATTGGTTATGACAATTGCATGTGTAAATCTCTTGTGACTTCGCACGATAAGGTACTGATATTTGATACCATTGTAGGTTTATGCATATGATATAGTATGTAGTTCTGCATGATGATACTTGTATCGTGTATTGTAATATGTCTGTTTTGGCCTATTCTTGATATATGCATATGGTTATGATTATGAGTTTTGAATTAATGCCTTTACTATGCAACCCTGATTATATATGTATTCTGATTGCTGCATTTGCCATTATGAATGTGTTATGCCTTGGCGACCATTGTGAATGGCCGTCCATATTCTTGTGTGTTCTCCCCACTAAGCGTTTATCGCTTAGCACGGATTTCCTTTCCGTGCAGGTGGCAGGTTTGGTTCTGTTCGAGTCGCGCTTCTGCAAGGTCGGCCACGTAGGAGTTGGAAGTTTCTATTTTCTGTTCAGCTTTTGTATTTTGGATTCTGTAATTTTGTAGTCATTTTGCTTATGTACTTGGTTATGTAAGGATCTTTGAAATTAAGTTTTCAGTTATTCTTCAGTTTATCTTTCGCCTTATGCTTCCGCCGAGTGTTTTTATGATTGTATGTGAGTGAATGTATGTTCAACTGATATTCCTTTAAAGTTTTTAATTAACCCGTATTTTCGTATGTATGTTATGTATGAATGTATGCTTCCGCATTGTGCATGTGCATATCTATGTGAGTGAGCGTCAGGTAGCGCGCCCGTCGGCGCCCTTCCAACGAGGGTGGCGATGGGGTTGTTACAGTTAGTGGTATCAGAGCCCAGGTTTGATGATTCTGGGTGTGTTGTTGTTATGTGTTGAGTCTTTGCATGAGAGTCGGTTTTGTGTCGTGGCCTAATGTAGATGCGTCTTGTTTTGTGTCATGCCTAGATGGAGTCCGGTCCTAGTGAGAATGTGGGCGAGACAACGGAAAGTATGAACCCAGTTGGTGCTGATCAGAATGTTTTCGAGCGTCCTCCAGTTGAAGATTCCGGTCCTGTTTCTGATAATAGGGCATTAGTATAAGGATTGATTCGGATTTTGGATAGGCTAACTGCTCCTCTTGCTTCTCAAGAATTTGATCGGCATGTACCTCAGAAGAGAAAAGGATCGGTTAGTGAAGTGCCAGTAGGGAAAAGGGTTCGAGAGGCATCGATGTGTCAACAATGTCAGAAGCAGCATGGGAACAAGTGTAAGAAGAAGTGGGTACCGTTAATATGTCAGCACTGCCAGAAGCAACATCGGGGCCCATGTCGGAAGCTCTTAGGTGCTTGTTTCAGGTGTGGCAGTATGGAACACCGGATTGCCGATTGTCCTAAGAAGATGAGTGAGGGGTTAGCTCAGCAAGCTAGAAAGGATGTGGAGGATTTGCTCAGATCTTCTCGAGCGCCCACAGAGTTTGTAGGGTCTAGCAAGGATTCGAAGGAGACCGCAGATTCTTCTGGTAAGTTACATTGCAAGCTTTTGTCTAAGTAAGTTTTGTTTGTTTGGGTTGTTTGGATGTAAGTGTTTCGCCATGAATTTCGAGGACGAAATTCTTTTAGGAGGGAAGAGTTGTCACACCCCAAAGTAGCCCTGGTCGGAATGTGTATGCTAAGTCGGGAATGCAAGGGTATTTCAGTAATTTGTGCATGAGAAATTTGGATAACAAGGACTTAATGGTATATAATTAATTAGGTATGTTAAGAAGAGAAATGTTAGTGTGTGCTTGTGGTATACGGTTGTAGGGTGTTTTGGTTGTGGCATTGATCTAGTGAAGTGTGAGTTTGGTACCTTGGCATGAGATATTATTCAGGAAAGGATTGGGCGCATGTGAATGTATGGTGCATTGGTTTGAAAAGTCTAAGTGGATTTTGTGGTCCAATTGGGAGCTGCCATGTGGCATTGTTATGTTGGCATTGAAAGAAGAAAAAGAAGAAAGGAAAGAGGAAGAGAGAGGGAACACAGATTGCATTCCCGTTCTCTCCTCTCACGCTTCCTCTTCCTCTTCTCTTCTACTTTCTCTGCTTTTCCTTTCTTTCTCTTTTGGCTTGGAGTTGTGTTTGGCTTGGATGGTGTTTTGCTTGAAGAGGTAAGTTGGGTTTAAGGGTTCCTGCGTGCTGTGTTTCTTTTTCTTCTTCTTCATCTACTGGTTTTCTCTTCAGTTAGGGTTTGAACTAAGGTTTTTGTGGATTTCTTATTTGTGCAAGCTGTGGATTGCAAGAAGAAGGTTAAGGACAAGTTGAGGATTGAGGATTGAAGCTGGAAGTGTGATTTTTGGATCTTCGATTCCAGGTTTGGGAGCTGTAATTCTTGCATTTGAACTTCTGAGATGTTTTGCCCTAATTCTCTCGTAGGATGTAAATGTGTCTGTTTTGTTTAAATCTCTGGAGCTTTGTGTGTTTTGGAATGTGTATATGCATGATTTATGTGGGTTGATGTGTGTATAATGCATGTTAACATTGAATTGAAGGTATTGAGTTTGGGACTTGAGCTTACTATTATTTTTAGGGTTTATGTTCTTGAGGGAATTGAATGAGTTTATGCATGGTTCTGTTTGTTTTGATTGTTGAATTAAGTTGGTGTTGTTGTATTTGTGATGCATGGAAGATCGACTGGAAGGTAAGATGAGATTGCTAGTGTTTTGAATCAAATTGAAATGATTTTTATTGAGTTCTTTGAATTCTGGGCATGCTGGGAACGGGAAATCGATATTCTGGTGGAATTTCCGTTTCCAGGTGTGTCGTGACTTCCCTGAGAGAGACAAGTCACGAGTCGTGACTCTCAGTCATGGCATGTGACTCTGCCTCCCAGTCACGACGCGTGACTTCTCGGCGGGCTGGAAGAAGTCGCGAGGCGTGACTCCCAGTCGCGAAGCGTGACTGCCCTGTGTGAGGCAAGTCACGACTCGTGACTTAGAGTCACGGCTCGTGACTCCCTTATGTGTCATGAGGCGTGACTTAGAGTCATGTCCCGTGACTTCCTTGCATGTCACGAGGCGTGACACTATATCACGACTCGTGACCCTCCTGTGAGGTAAGTCACGAGTCGTGACATGGCTCGTGACCGACCTCCCTTCAGCCCCATTTTCCGAATTAGCCCGGTTTCAACCAAAATGAATTTCCTATTTCTTCTATATGGACTTGTATGGACTTGTACTGTTGTATGATTCATGTCATACTTTTATATGCCCTTATATGGCCTTTTCTGTTTTGCCTTGTTTCCCCTAGCGACTAGTTTTCTTAAAATGACTTTCAAATGCTTTTATGACTTTTTCCCTACTGTGTGTTATATTACCTTGCTTATATGAATGGTTATCCTACTTTATTTGTGATTAGCAATATGTTATGCATATCCTTGATCAGATCCTCCTCTAAGAATATTCTGCCATGCTTAAGAGTTTCTTGTATTATTCCACGGCTAAGATTATGCGTTATTAGTCATTGGCATATTATGATTCCATATGTGTTCCTGACATGCTTTAGTATATTGAGTAGTGCTACATTGTAATCGATTGAATTATTGCATGCTTCAGAATATGAATTGTATGAGGTATGATTGATAGTATGCAATGCCAAATTTTTTTGAATAATATGATTGATGTCTGAATGCATTATTATGCTTTAGCCTTTGAACTCAATGTGTTATACTTAAATGTAAGTTGGATTATGCATGATTTATACTTAGTTATCCTCACCTACCGCATGATTAGGATTTTGTATTGATAATCATTGGCATGGTAGTGCTTCCATACCTGATTTTGACATGCTTTAGAATATTTTTTTTAATGTTAAGGTGTGTTGACTGTTTTATGTTTTGCAATGGGAATTGCATGATATATGACCACCTTTATGAACATATTTATATGTCTATCGTACTCTAGTTTATGCATGATGTATATATATATTTATGCGTTGTGCGATTCGAAACGTGAAATGTTTTATTCATGACCTGCGAGAGTCAGTCTAGTGGATAGTTAGGCATGCCTAATAGAGTTCAGTTAGCTGCAGCCGTTTGGACCCTGATCAGGTCCCCCGTTTGGTTCCTCGCGAACCCTTTATATGTGCGGATCTTCGCGATCCTTTTTAATGTGTTTGGATCTTGTTTAAGATCCCCCTTCAGTGAAATGTTTTTATTGTGACAAAATAAAATGGTTTTCGATTCGTACCCGTAAGGTACCGCCATGCGTCAATTCGTACCCATAAGGTACCGCCATGCGTACACTCATTATCCACTATTGTGAGTCAGCAGGTGCCTTATTGTTTTGTTTTGTTTTACTTTGAAATAACTATAAGAATGTGATATCCGAATGAGCACGATAATGATTTGGGAAATCAGTTTATAAGTATATGAATGTGGATTTGAGCTTCGGAATGTATGTCTTTATATAGTAAGCATGATTGGATATCTATCACTATTATCCGCATTTGTCATGTGTTGTGTTATAAGTTTCAGAATGCTTTGAATGTGATTCGACTAATGTATTTATGTATGTGACTCAAGCATGGTTTTGTTATGTATAAGCATGTGAACCGTAGCAGTTGTGGCTGTAAACATGTAAGATTTAACAGTACTTTCTGCATGGTGATGATATGAATGTGATGTTATGTGATTATGTCTTCGGTTTCCGCTATTAGAGTGTTTTCGGCATGATATTTATATATTAGAGTTGTGCAGCGGTTATGTGGTGCTTTGGATGTCATCTCTTGGATTTTTGGCTAGTGTGTGTATGGCATGTCAAAGTATGTTAGATAGCTAGTATTCTCAACATGATAGTGGGTGCGTTATCATATGGTAATTGTGTCGTATTTGATTGGGTTGTCAGTTCATGCATGGGTAATTGGTTATGACAATTGCATGTGTAAATCTCTTGTGACTTCGCACGGTAAGGTACTGATATTTGATACCATTGTAGGTTTATGCATATGATATAGTATGTAGTTCTGCATGATGATACTTGTATCGTGTATTGTAATATGTCTGTTTTGGCCTATTCTTGATATATGCATATGGTTATGATTATGAGTTTTGAATTAATGCCTTTATTATGCAACCCTGATTATATATGTATTCTGATTGTTGCATTTGCCATTATGAATGTGTTATGCCTTGGCGACCATTGTGAATGGCCGTCCATATTCTTGTGTGTTCTCCCCACTAAGCGTTTATCGCTTAGCACGGATTTCCTTTCCGTGCAGGTGGCAGGTTTGGTTCTGTTCGAGTCGCGCTTCTGCAAGGTCGGCCACGTAGGAGTTGGAAGTTTTTGTTTTCTGTTCAGCTTTTGTATTTTGGATTCTGTAATTTTGTAGTCTTTTTGCTTATGTACTTGGTTATGTAAGGATCTTTGTAATTAAGTTTTCAGTTATTCTTCAGTTTATCTTTCGCCTTATGCTTCCGCCGAGTGTTTTTATGATTGTATGTGAGTGAATGTATGTTCAACTGTTATTCCTTTAAATTTTTTAATTAACCCGTATTTTCGTATGTATGTTATGTATGAATGTATGCTTCAGCATTGTGCATGTGCATATCTGTGTGAGTGAGCGTCGGGTAGCGCGCCCGTCGGCGCCCTTCCAACGGGGGTGGCGATGGGGGTGTTACACCCATCCTCTACCGAGAATATCACGTGAAATGGTGGGACTCTTTTCAAGAAAACAGAGCAAATCAAGAAGCAGTCAGAGAGAATTTTGATAACGACAAATTTTCATATCAGACTCCACATCTTCAGAATAAGGGACAAATCCAATCAGAATCCAGCCCAGAATTTACAGCTAGCAAGCATCACCTTATCAGTCTTCTCTCATCAGCCACGTCAGAACAAGAAGTAGTAGCCATCCTTAGCCGAGCAACTTCAGAAAAGGGAAATTCCTCTACAGAGGAAGTGGCCCCAGCACCACGACACTTTGTCGATTCCCAAGATCCGTATGATGATATAATTTTATAAAAAAAAGAAAAAAGAAAAGAAAAATCTTTTACTAACCTTTTTTGCAGGTACCAAATAGTAAATATTCTCCAATAATGCTTCAGAGACTACTATTCTCCAATAATGCTTCAGAGACTACTTTTCAGCACAAAACACATTATCAACAGCAATTTATATGTGGCCGACAAAAGAAGGAATATTCAGAAGACGCACTATCTATTATTCACAAGCATCCAACTGACTCTTCACTTTAAGACACACTATCTCCATTATTCTCAAACACACTATCAAAAGAAAGATCAGATGGCCGACAAAACCTTATCAACAAAAGATGGCTCATCAGATTCAAATAATTCAAAATTCTCGAATGATCTTCAGCATAATATATAATCAGTTCATTCCTCCAAGTGAGAGCAGAGCCTTTTCTTTAAAAAGAAAAAATTAGAGAGAAAAAAGAAAAATCTTTGGTAATATCCACCTCCCATTGTAATAAATCGCTAGATCTCCAGCTAGTATTTACTAGAAACTGCTCATGTATTCCAGCCTCTTCTCTATCTTGTAATATTTCAACAGAATATAATACATCAGGTATATTTTGAAAAATATGAGTTATTTTGTTAATCGTTTTCTTAACGCCTTATCTACTTTAGATTTTTCAGAAAATCAAGAAAGGGCTTTACTCAGGCAAGAACTTTTAAGTTTAAGAGAAGTTTTAACTCTACAGCATAATTAACTGCATTTAGATGGGTTTTGCTATTATCGGGATTTTATTCAAAAATTAAATTTAATTAGAATTCTTTTGTTATTTCTGAAAACTATTTCTTAAGATTAATAAGATAATAAAATATTAAAATGTTATCTCCATCAGAAGATGTTAGCATGCATTCTGAATCTTCAGTATCTCATACACCTGCATCTTCACCATCAACAGCATCTGCATATGAAAGTTATATCGATCATTTTATAGATTCTTTAGGAATGGTAGACGTAGCTAGCAGACAGGCAATGATACATAAAACAGAACTTGAAAGTCATTTAGAATTTATAAAAAACAAAACGAATATAGTGCATGAGGACAACTGTTGTGATTGTAAAAGCTTTGATAATAATAAGAGGTTCATAGAAAGTATGATAGGAGTTTTAGATATTAACACATGAACACTTATAATATTATAAGCCCTAATTCTATAATTGATAATTTTATTTCTAATCTAATACAAATAGATTTTTCATCAGCCGAACAAAGATCCTATCTGAAAGCATAATTAAGAAAGTTAATAGGATGGATAGAAGATGACTCTAATAATCTCCATACTCATGGATACTGCGATTGTCAATTTTTTAATATTAAGAAACAATTTTTATTAAATATGATATTTTTTCTTGAATTAAACAGTATTTAAATATATATATATATATACATGAAAAAGTTGCATGATGGGAACCCAATAAAAGTACCATGTGTTTGTAAACGAATATCTTTTTGATAATATTGTTCCGAATTGTATGATACGAATGCTAGATTACTATGATGGTTTATGTGAACATGTGTAAGCACATGAGATAGTAATATGAATTTATATGCATATGATGTGACCATGTATGATTATAATAAGTGACTGTATAAATGTTAAATATGTCATTGATGTCAGCATGGTTAATATGAGTATACATGTGATTGAATGCCTGTCTTTGACTGGGTAGTGGATAGATAGGCATGCCTACAGGGACATTTGTTGCTGCAACCCTTTGTTCTGTTTTGTCAGTCCCGTTTGGGTCGTTATTCAAGCCCCGTTTAGGTCATTATATTAGACTCCGTTTGGGTCACCATCTGATATGGATATGTTAATTTGTTAAATGTGCAATGTACCTATGGGTACCCTTTGTTCAGCATTTTCCTGTTATCCTTTTCCTTTGGGAATGCAGGCAAATCAATAAAGAAAACATACAAAGTGAATATTATGGAAATGTGAATCTTTGATGAATATGAAAGCATTTGTATATGTATGGGTATGGAAATGTGTAGGACCTATGTATGTAATATTAATGGTTATTTATTATGATTGCATTTATTTTGTATGTGTGCATCATATGTGTGTGTGTTATTGACGAATACTTTTATAGGTGCCAAAAGTATAATGTATATTTGATATGTTAAGATTGTTTTGTGAAATTATGCTTTGAATGAATTAACATATATGCAAAATATGTGTAAATATTTTTATGTATCCCTTAGGTTGTGTATGATGGGTTATTAATTATATAACCATGAATTATGAAATGTGCATTCACGCCTGTACTTGAAGGCTAACCGTAAATGAAATATGTTATGTGAAATGAGTACAGTGGACTGTGAATGTCTAAAGAATATGAGTAATGAGACAACCATATATATGTATGAATTCATGATGGTGTACAATACATAAATATGATTAATATGTGTATTAACGACAGTTGAGTATTATGAGTGTGTCTTTGTGATATGCATTCATCTTCATATGTTTATTCACAGTGGTCGTCCGTATCTCATTTGTTCCCCACTACGCTTTATGCTTAGTATTGGTGTTCAATCCATGCACGTACCGAAGATAGGTTGATGCTAAGGACATCCAGCAACCGCTAAGGCCATCACATCAGTAAAAGCTCTTTTATGTAGGTCTTATATTTTTATATAGCAGTGTAAATTCTAATCCTTTATTGTAACAAGTGTCTTAAATATGTATATGACTAGCATGTGTTTAAGATAGCTTCTAATATGTTAAGTTAATTATGGACTTTGTTATAAGTAATATGAATAGCACTATATAATGAAGGAAAAATTTTATAATTCTAGATTTTGATGTTTGGTAATAAGGTAAATGTGTTTAGTTTGGTGACACCCTTCACTTGACATAACGAACCTGCCATGCCATAATGTGGTTTACTAAGTACGGGTATGGGGTGTTACACATCGGGTCAATGCCGGTGATAGTGAGAGTCCTCCCCTATCTCACCATTTCTCTCTCTCCCATTTTTTGTGTTCCATTCTCCCTCCCCTCTTCTTGTTCTCTCTTTTCTTTATTTTCCTCCTTTTTTTCTTTCTTTTTTTCTTATCTTTATTTCTTTTCTTTTATTATTTTATCTTATTTTATTATTTATTTAATTATTTACTTATTTATTTTATTTACGAATTAACTATTTTATCAAAGTTGACATTTAACTATTTTCGGGTCTAAAGTTGATATTTAATAAATTTTTTGTCTACCGAGCTATTATTATCAAGTCCAAGAATTTTAGGGTGTTACATATCTTATTTCTTTATTTTAGATAATTTGATATACTAAAATCACATATCTACTCCAAAACTCCTCAACAAACACCCACACAATTTTCCCATCCTCCAATTGTAACATTTCTTACCCGTACGTAGTAAACCACACAATGAATTGGTGGGTTCACCCTGACAAGTGAAGGGTGTCACCAAGCTATTAACATTTACCTATTAATCCCATTCAAAATTATAAAATTTCTTTTCCATTATATATCACCATTCACATTACACATATTAAATTACATAATTATACTTACATACCTAAAAGTTGTCTTACATACATAGTGATCATATTACATATTTAACATACATATTTGCAGCAAAAGGATTACATTAACATCGCTATAGCATAATTACAAAATCTACACGAGGAGCTCCTATTGATGTATCGGCCTTTGTGGTTGTAGAATGTCCTTGGCGTCACTTCTAACTTCAATACCTGCACGGATGGAACACTCATGCTAAACACAAGGCTTAGTGGGGAACCAATATGAAATGGACGACCACTCATAGCAGTCATCGTTGATTACACGCATATATGAAACATGCATATAATTATGCAAATCATAATGTCACATTCTTACACAAATATTCACTTAAAAGAAATACTTTTACATAGCATTCATTTGTTTCACATGTCATTTTAAAGATTGCCTGCTTTTCCAAAGAAGTGGATAACGGTTAATACAGAACAAAGCATACCCATAGGTACATTGCACATTTCTCATATCAACATATCATTTACAAAGGGTGACCCAAACGGGGCCTGAATAATGACCCAAATGGGGTCGACAGAACAGAACGGTGGGCTGTAGCATTATGGTCCCTATAGGCATACCTATCTATCCACGTCTCGATTTTAGTAGACTAACAATTTATTAGAATCATTTTATTCACATTAGAGTACAAATAACATTTAACGATCATAAAATCATTAATTCGGAACAAATGCGAACAATTCATGTTTTGTCAGCATATATTGCATTAATACAATGTTAATTCATGATATAAGATTATATTTATACAAATTAATCTCATTATAAACATTTCATAATTTAAAAATTCACATGTATAATTATTATTTTCAAGTCATTATATAAGTGTCTAATAGGCTCCAGAAGATCTATGCTAAAAACTAATTCAAAATGGAATAGAAAACTTTGTTCATTAAAGAAGTTCACGGGTTATATGGAGGATAGGAATTCCTGTCAGCCGTGTAAGGCAAATGACATATAATTAATCAATCCATAATACAATTACAATGCGAACAAATAGGGTTACATGGCAGACAGGAATTCCTGCCAGCTGTGTAAGCCAATGAACAAGAAAAGATTCCATCCATAATGCTTTTACACGGTGGGCAAGAAATTCTACACGGTGGGCATGATTCTTTGACTGCCATGTAACTTGAATTTCAGGAAATTTTAACAATTGAGAAGCATTTTACATGGTGGTCAGGAATTATTGACCGTCGTGTAGCCTTCTTATATTGCTTAATAAAATAGGTTATAACATGGCAGCTTCAAACCCTCAACTTGTTCTGCCATTTCGAACCTATAAAAGATATTTTTAGGCAAAATTGTCTTCTTAACAAATAATTCCAAGGATCTTATATTTCTAATGGCACTAATTTCACATCATTTAGATTACTATAACTCTAGATATGCCTTTGGAAACATAAACTGCTCCTATTAAGGGGATAGAATCACTACCTTAGGTGTAAACTCAATTTTGAGCATCTTAAAGCCTGATTTAGCTCATAATATCTTCTATATATTTATAGGTATTGGTCTTAAATTTCTTTAGCAACTATAATTTTCCAATTTGGAGTTTAATAACTCAACTTATTATCAAAACAAGCTCATTGGGTCTGGTGAAACTTTGACAGAGTTTCCCTTTAATGATCTACATGCTATTTTTCATCATTTCAACCAAATTATCAACCACAAACAAGCTCAATTCAACATTAAACATAAATATACATACCAACCATCACAATTCATCAACAAATTATATGCATAAGGGTTAAGGTCCCAAACCTCAACTCTTTTTCTTCCTTTCTTCACCTTTAGTTACTTTCTGGTTCTTTCTCCTTTCTCCTATCTCCAGCTCTTTCTTCTTCTTTTAAAATCATCAATAAACTCATTAATCATCAAACAACCATAATCTTCCATTTTTACTAAATTAGAAGAGAAGAAGAACACACTTACCTTATTTAACTTAGAACTTGCACTTAGAATTTACTCTTCTACTTAAAGAACACTTAGAGCAGATTTTGGTGAGTGATTTTAGTAAGGAAGAAAGGTTGTGCTTTGAGGAAGGTAGTCAAGTTTCTAAACCCATTTCAACCAGCCTTATAAGCCATGAAGAATTTCCTCCAACTTTCTTCCTTTTTCTAGACTTCTAAAGATATCAACATGTGATTGGTTCATTTTTTATTTTACCTTTTTAATCCTCCATCTCCTATTAAATCATGCATTTACATTATAATCAATTCAAATTCACACATTCACATACATAATTACTTATTTCATTCAATTTAGTCCATATGCATCAAGTTACCAAATTACCCTCAACTTTGCAATTAATACTAACTATGTCCCTGATGCCTATATTCAACTAGTTAAACACATTCAGCCATTTTCATACCCCAAGTGTGTCTTCAAATAATTAGGGTATAAGTTAGGGCCTTACACCAATATATGTATCAAACCATTTACTTCCAAGCAATTCACATATATAGCAACATTCGATAGTTTATCTTAACTGTATAAATACATAAAACTCAATCATACACAGCATATAATAAAGTTTCACAAGCTAATACTTAAACTTTCATTTAGCATGTAAAATATAAACTGATAAGATTCATAAAGTGTGCATCATTTTTATACCATACAACGGATTTTCAAAACTAACAATCAACATGCCAATTAGTTTTTTTATCATGCATATTTTACACTTTTCATGTGAATCTATACTAAATCCTTAAGATTTTAAATTAACTTATGTTGGACACAATTTTTTAATATTTTCCATTTGTATGTCATAAATCATTACATGCCATTGAACTCACTATAAATAAGCAATTAGAACCTATATGTGCACAGCATGCATATTCATATTTAACAATCAAATTCCATATAATAAATAGGTAACTCAATTTGAATGTACAAAGCATTTAAATATTCATATGCATTCAATAAATCATTTAATGTCATACAAGATGTTATAATTACATTATTAATACATATGCACGTTCTTTACTCTTATTTGTGACCATTCAATTCTTGTGCGTACATAAAATCTTTTCCATTGTTCCATTAATTTTGTAAGACCATTTACTATTATTCGTTTATTTAACTAAAATTTTTATTGCCAAAGTAATCCAAATGGCCTTATAATCTTGCTTGGATTGGAGTTGTTGAAACCTGACACTGCTCTTTTTACACCATATCGTGGTTGTTTGTATTGGAGTGGTCAAAACCTAACACTACACTCTAACCCAGTGTAAAAAGAGGTCGAAACAAGACACTTATCTTTTTGCACCAAATCATAAGTGTTTGGATTGGAGTGGTCGAAACCTGACACTACACTCCAACCCGATGTAAAAAGAGGTCGAAACTTGACACTTCTTTTTTTACACCAAATCGTGATTGTTTGGATTGGAGTTGTTGAAACCTGATACTGCACTCTAACCCGGTGTAAAAAGAGATCGAAACCTGATGCTGCTCTTTTTACACCAAATTGTGATTTCCATTTTCCTATCTTATGTCACAATGTTGCTTTTCTTTATCATTCATGTCCACCATAAGTCCCACTACATGTCCCATTTATACACGTCATGTGCTTAATTATTTCCAAATGTTATACATGATTAAACAATAAGTCAAAGATGTATTACACATAACTTGCTTAATTCACATATCATATATAATATATTATTTATTCCACAAACAGAATTTAACATACAAAACATGCTCACTCATTTGTCTGTATTGTCACAACAAAGTATAATCTAGTTTATTTATTAATACTTAAATATTGTGGCATACATTCGTATGCATATAATCTATACACTTTTTTAGCCTTATACAAGTAAATTAAAACATTCATTTTATTTTCAATAATGCTTGGCAAAATCTCATCTAATTTACAATCACCATAACATATTTATATTATCTATAATCAAACAAAGTCAATAATACTATATGCACTAGCAACATAAAATACCTATACGTGCTAAAGCTTAGTGGATAGTTAAAAATTAACAGACTCAATCTAAGTAAATAGAATTTTTTGCTAAGGCATGCACTAAAGTTCTTAAATGACTATCAACATGCAACTTAGCCTAGCTAGTAACTAATTGGCATTCTACTAAGTTTAACATTTAATTTCTCATTTAAACATGCATTATTTAGTATCATTTTAGAACTAAACAACACTTACATACTGAATCCCACTATTTTTTCTAACTTTCAATAAACATTTTTCATAATAAAACATTACTATCTTTTTTTTTCCTTTCAACAATCCACATCATTTATGCTAATTTAATAAAAGTTATCGAATTAAAATCATTTGTAAAGATTCTCACAATTCAACCAAGATTGCAATTTTATCACCCATCCCCAATTTTTGTTCAGTCAAACATTTTCTTTATCTTTTTTATAACTTTAGAATCATATTTATCAGATTAGTTAGTCAATTAATGAAGCATTTCCCAAAATTTACCATTAACAGTATTCATTCAAATTGAGAAAGAAACCTCTACAAATTCAACGGGCCAATTAATCTTGCAATTTGACTAATATAATATCTAATTTGGTGATTTTAGCCTCAACACCACAAAACATAAATAAATTTCTAATTCCTCTATTGTTAACATACAAATATAATTATAAAATTAAAGAAAAAGCAAATTTAGTAGAGTACTTACTAAATCGGAGTCGTTTTTTTGAAATTTTTGCTCATTTCTATCTAAACTATGATCGATTCACCGGCCACCATTCATCGAAGCTTCATCGGAGATGCACCATTACTGTCGATGTGAAGCTCAGAACATTTGAAATCATTTACTAGTGGTCACGCGCCCCACAGAGTGGTGGTTTGCTCAAAATCGGCATCAAAAGGAATCGGTGCACCTAACTCCTGCTCATCGCCAGAGAGTGAGGAAAACTTGCGGATACATGGAGAAATGCCAAATCGCCAGGAGTCTGATGGTGGTGTCCATGCTGCCACCCAACATTAGAGGTGGCAAAAAATGGAGAATTGTTTATGATTTTAGGAGAGAGAATTATCTCCATATCGTCGGTGATAATGAAAGTCCTCCCCTGCCTCATCGTTTCTCTCTCTCTCTCTCTCCCGTTTTCTATCTTTCGTTCTCCCTTCTCTCTTCCTGTTCTCTATTCTCTTTATTTTCCTCCTATTTTTCTTTCTTCTTTTCTTGTCTTTCTTTATTTTATTTTATTTTATTTTATTTTATTTTATTTTATTTTATTTTATTATTATATCTTATTTTATTATTTATTTAATTATTTACTTATTTATTTATTTATTTATTTATTTATTTGATTTACGACTTAATTATTTAGTCAAAGTTGACATTGAACTATTCTTGAGTTAAAAGTTGATATTTAGTAAATTTTTAGTCTACCAAGTTGTTATTCTCAACATCGAGAATTTCAGGGTGTTACAGCAACTATGCCTCATTAATCATGTTTAGCCAATTAAAAACTTTTCTCACTTTTAAGCATAGCTTATATGGTAATAATTTTCATACATATAATATAAACATATTAAAATTACTTTAAGCATCAATCTTAGACGTAGCACACATTAGGTCTTTTCTCCTTCTTTTATAGACTATTAAATCATATTGCAAAACCAAATAATCTCAACACAAATGTTTCCTCTGTTAAAACTTCAAATTTTATAATTTACACTTTTTAAAATAACTCCCATAGTTATAGTAAATCAAATAATTTTTTTGCTCTCATTTGAAACATAAAAATTCTCATAAGACCAAAATCCTATTTCACACAATTCAATCACTGTCATAAATTTAATAAGTAATTCAATAAAAAATCACACTCATAACAAATTTAAGATTTTCCCCTAACTTGTACATTTTACTGAAAAAATTAAGGAAAAACAATTTTGGTAGTGAACTTACAAATTTGGAGTCATTTTTTATCTTAAATTTTAGCTTTGTTTTGTTGAAGTCCACCTTAGGCCACCGGTCACTGGTCACCGGAGTTTCACCATCGAGAAGCCGAGAACACCTGAAAGAAGCTAATGTCATAGGAAATCCAATGGCAATAGTCACGCGCCTTTAGATGCCGAAGTTTGGCTAAAATCTATGCTGGAATGCCTCGGTCTATCCCTCTTCGATCTACCTATTGCCGGCGAGTAGGAAGAAACAAAGGACATCAAAAGATTCATCTGGCCTTCAGGAGCTCGTCGGTATGGTTCGTGTCTCCATCAAACACCATAGCTAGCCAAAATATGGAGATGAAACTTTTGGGTAGAAGAGAGAGAAAAAATAAAACACACAGTAAATAATGCGATAGGAATGGCGGAGGAAGGAGGCATTCTTGACCAGATTCTGGAACCGGCACTCTCTCTATCTTCAATCTCCGATCTCCCCCTCCATTCCCTTCTTTTCTTTTTTTCTTTTTTGTTTCCTTTCCTCCTCTTCTCGATTTTTCTTGTATTATTTCTATTTGTTTTATTGCTTACTTAATTATGGCTAGTTTTCACTTTGGTTTAAAATATCTCCAAAAGCCACATATATCTCCCTCTATAAACTATTATCTACCTAATGTTCTCGAATAATTCTTAATGACCATTATAAAATTTTCATCATTAAATCTCTTGATTTAATTAATAGTAATTAACATTGTTTCCATCTTAATCACCTTAATTAACTTTATTTACGACTTAATTGTTTAGTCAAAGTCAACTATTAACTATTCTCAGTCAAAAGTTTACCGTCGTTAATTTTTGGTCTACTGAGTTATTATTCACAACACATAAATTTTCAAGGCATTACAAAACTAGTTCAGCGCGATTCCATAACCTTGAAGAATGCTAATGTCAAATGCATCAACTGGAAACCTCAAGCCACAATCTAAACTAGGTTCGTGATAGATGAACCACTCGTTGTTGTTCTCGCTAAATGGCCCCTCCAACATTGACATGGAGAGCAGGCAAGCCATGACAACCACATCTTGAGGCAGTTTGTACTTTGCCTTAATTTGAGCAACCTCTGAAGGTACCATCTTGGTATGTCTACCTACAAGATCCTTAGTATTATGTGCCCCTAAAAAAGTAGTGTCTAATTCTGAGGAACTGTTAGAGGCCATTTTCATGGATGAGGGTTAAAATAAGAATGTCTAATTAGGTTCGTATCAATATATCCTATAAAAGATGCAGATGAAGATGAAGTAGAAGGTATTTCAATATAATGTAAGGACATGTAAGTAAGAGATTACTTACTTGAAGAATTGGCAAAAAGGATTTCTGGAAAAGCTTGAAAAGTTTGACATTGAAGAAAAGTTATAACACCCGTTACCCATACATAACCACACCATAGGTTAGTAGTTAAGGGTGCCACACAGTTGAATACATTCTTCTTATTAACAAACATTAACTTATTCAGAATTATAAAATTTCTTTCCCATCACCATTCACATTTCATATCAAGGTTGTAACACCCTTAACCTTCTATACTATATGTACGGTAACCGAATATCTCAGTTATCCCATTAATACTAAAGTCACAATGTCATGCTATAGTAAACAGTTCAGTAAAAGTTTTTCGCATTCAACCATCAATATTACACATAAACAATCATAACAATATAACAATCAACACATAACTCTGTCTAAAACTTTACATTTAATAAACATAAATCTTAAATGTGCATTGTCCTTCACGACCATATACATGCCATGCCTATCCCTTTATCTCTACTTTCATTTTCTTTCTCGACTATCTTTAAAACCTCGGCCACATTAATACTTCCTATCTTCATAACATGCGCACAGCAACAATACTACGCGCTGAGCATTACAATGCCCAGTGGAGGATACATATCCTAAATTTTCCATAACTACTTCTACATGCATAAACACACAAACATTTTCCTTAATTTAGACTATATGAACCTTACACTATTTAAATTTACTTAATTTATGCCTTTAATTAATATATGATTAAAGCTTTTACTTCGGTCATTTATCGTTATACCTTTTGTATCATTTCTGTAACTATACTTTAAAACTACCATTGCAATTGTAAGGATTATTATTGTCTGTACCGTTAATCTTATCATTGATACTATTATGTTTAGTCTGCTAATCTAATAACCAGTCACATTAATATTCCTTGTTATTGTCTTAGTAATGTATTCGCTAGTTTTCTTCATTTTTACGTATAACTTATTAACTAATTTACAGTCTATAATCGAGCACATTATTGGTTATTGAATTTTTCATGAGAGCAATTATTATTATTGATATTATCAGTACTATGTGAACATTATTATTTTCTTTATATCCTTGATACATTCTCTGCTCTTTTCTAATTACATTAATTTTAATACATTCTATGTTCATATTATTATTTTTCACTTGATCGTTTCTTTTACAGTATCATTATTAGAGCTATAATCAATATACATTTACATCTTTTTCTTATTTAATTTCAATCAGTTACATTTCGTATTATACTCTTGAATGATCAATACTACTACTCAATACACTGTCTTATTTGCATACTTAATATTTCATCATTATTCTCTTAACTTTGCACATAAATTTTATTGACTTTATCTGACTAAATATTTATCATTAACTGGTTTATAATTGACTTTATCATTACCGCGACTAATAATACCATTAATTTCAATAATAGATGAATTGCTTATACTATTAATCTTATCATTATGTCAGTTAACATTATTCCATTATTAACTTTTAATATTCTACTGACAGTCCTAATTCCTTACATGTGAACAGTTCTATCACTAATATTACGTGTACCCCTTTATAATTAATTCATTACTACTTTGGCCTTTCTAAAATACTTCAATCGTTGATTAGTAGTATTACTTATATTTCTTATGTTTATTAATTATAATTAGTAATTGTGTTAATTTCTTTGATAACATTATGATAGTACCATTATTATCTTTAACATTTACCCTGTAACAACCCAAAATAGACCCTAGTAGAATTACAAGGATTTTGCATTGGAAAAAGGGTATTATTGTAAATGTGCAAGTAAGAATTTGGATTTAATTTGGACTAAATTAAATGTGGTATTAAAGACTTAAATGAAAGAAATTGTTTTAGTGAGTGGATAGTAATTGAACAAGGACTAAAGTGATTTAAACCAAGGATTGAGTTAATTGGATCAATGGGAGCTTGACACTTGGCTTGGGTAGGTGGAGAGTAATAAATGAAAGAAGAAAAGAAAGCAAAAAAGGGAAAAAGAGGGAAATCAGATTTTCCCGTTTCCTTCCCTGCATTTCCTTCTTTCTTCTTCTTTTATTTCTTACTCTTTGCTCCTCTAGTGGTTGGTTGATTTGAAAGCTTTGAGTAAGATTTTAAGAAATAGAAGTTGGTTTCTAGAGGTAAGTGACTGGGTTGTATTTGTTTCTTCTCCTTCTCCTTCCCGTGTTTCTGGTTTTTAAGTTTTGTGAAATTGGTTAATTGAGTTGTATGTTTTGTGATTGTGCAAGAATCTGGTGAGAAGAGGAAGAGTAAGGGCAAAGAGAAGGTTGGATCATGAAGAGAGAGTGTTTTAGAGTTGCAATTTTGAAGGTTTGGAAGTTTTGTGTAAATGTTGAATTAATTGGAAATTCTTGTGTTTAATTCTAGTTTTGGGTTGTTAAGTATGTTAATATGCATGTTGTGAGTTGAATTTTGAAGTATGAATGATATGTTATGAGTAATGTGGTAAATGAGAGTTCAAATATGAAATTGTATGATTTACTGAGCATTTATGAAGGTGTTTTAGTTTGTGCATTTTTTTGCCAATTCAATTATTCTAACAAACGTTATTTGTTATTATTATGATAATTAATATGTTTAGAATGCAAATGATAAAAGGATTGAATTTACATGCATGATAGTAGATGGTTGTGTTGTGATAGAAATGGAGATTGGTAAGTAAGCAGGTTAAATTCTGGATAATCTGGGTTTGGTCGATTTACATGGTGGTAAGGGATTCCATACCGCCATGTGATCGCATTCTGGAAGTGTAACATTGCCTGTCCGTCCAGTCACACAGCGGTTAGAATATTCCTTACCGCCATGTAATTGCTCTCTGGATTTGTTCAATTTGTTGGCTCATGTTATACGGCAATCAGGCTTTCTTGACCACCGTGTAGTACGCCTTACACGGCGGTAAGGATTTGCATACCGCCGTGTAAACCCTGTTCTTCCCCAAATGTTATTTTAATTGAATCCTTTGCAAGGTTTCTCACTTATAAGTTATATGATCATGGCTAATAAGGTCTATTCATGGTAAATTGATATGTATATGATTTGTATGTTTACTCAATTGATTAGCTAATATACGAAGCAAATGGTTATGTTTGAATTATGCTCTAGTAGATAGCAATGATTTAGAACATTGTTAAATTAGTTGTTAGCCTGAATGGTCATAGTAGTGGATAGATAAACATGCTTATTAAAGGTTAGAGTGTGAGTGCAGCTGCTACATGTTGGCCCCATTTGGGTCTTATAAGTCGGCACCGTTAGGATCTATATGATTTGAGACTTCGGTCTCCCCTTCTACCTTCGGGTATACATGATTCGAGACTCATGTCTCTATATGCTTCCGATACTGTGTCCTATCAGTATCATTAGTACCCGTATCCACTATGTATAGTGAACTCAGGCTAATATATGTCTCTAATGACATGGTAATGCTGGTATGCTATAAGTTTATATATATGAAATATGATAAGATGTAAACTATATTGATGTCCGATTGCTTTATACTTGTGTTGGAATGTTTTGATAAGCTATTGGGAGATTGACATGATAAGTATGCAAAGTTTATTGATCATGTAGGTTATAGCTTGGGTAAAGTTAGTTGTGCCTTAAGTAGCTATTGCATGTTATATATATTTATTGCGTAAAGTCGTATGATTAGTTTATATATATTACATACTCTTGTCGTTGTATTTTAGTCGTTGCATATGGTTATAGATATATATGTATATTTCTTGGTTTTTGTTCCTCCCCACTAAGCGTTATCGCTTAGCACGAGCGTTTTTCCTGTGTAGGTGGTAGGTTGGAGTTTCTGGTGTGGTGCATCTACAGGTCGGCCACTAGGAGTTTCTTATGGAGTCCTTTTTGTCTTTTGCTAGTATTCCGTATAGTTATGTTTATGTTTTGTAAAAAAAAAATGTATTGATTTGAACAATGTAACTTTCTTTTTGTAAGGAATATTTTAGTATAAGTATATGTAATTGTTTTCAAATATACTATTGTAATATTTGTATCATTATATTAATATGATGATTTTGATCTCTTTTCGGTTTAAATGTTTTCGCTTCCGTTATATGCACGTTTGTATGTATTGGTGTGCGTAGCGCACCGGTATCCCTCCAAAGAGGGGCATCGGGGTGTTACATACCCTACATCATTTCTCATGGTTTTAATTTATATCGCTTTCTTACCTTTGCATGTACAATATTCTAAGAGCTTTACATTCCATCTATTTCATTTTACATAACTAGGCTATAATTATGTTACTTATGTCGATTATATTACACTATCTTTTATTTATTTTCCTTTAATACACTTTTTCTTCTTTACAATTTGTATTTTAATTGTGAAATCTTCAGTGTCTAATTAAATTCAATTAATGATGTTATTATAACTGCAGTAGCATTTTCCATTGGTTTACTAACACTACCATTATTTATTTTTGATAACTCATTTACCTTATATATATATATATATAAACCTGTTTCATCATTTTACTAACATTGTCATTACTCATTATTATAATTAATATTATTTTAACTATTGTCACTATTGTTATTAACATTAACAGTAACATACATGTATATTTACATTGATCTAGATATTGACATAAACTTAAATATTAGTGTTAATACTATCATTATAATTATTCTTATTATTAAATCATGAATTTCTTCATTTATATTTAATTATACAATTATCATTCATAATACTTGCCAATTACATTTTAATCCTTAAATTTACATTACTATCGTCAATTTACAATTTAGTCCCTAAACTTTACACTAATTTACAGTATTACCTTTTGTTTCCACTTATTTACAATAATGCTATTAAATAATTTAATTATCACATTTTTCTCATTATTTGACACACAAATTATCAATTAGTCCTTATAATATTATTATTATACTAATTTACACTTAAGTCCTTTCTAATTTCATCCAATTTATAATTTTACCCTTTATTTTCACTATATTTCCAAATATGCCATTAATGTCATTTTTTAATTACTTTTCACACTAAATTCATTACTTACCATGTGAAATTTCACTTTAATCCCTAAATAACATTTTTATGTCAAATTACCTTTTTAATCTTTAATTAATTACTATTTTACTTAGTTTAACCTTTAGTCACATATTATCCCATAATTACCCCTTTATTTTAATCTTTTACATAATTATCGTTTTACCCCTATTACTTTAACGTCTTTGCATTTTAGTCCTTTTTCACTCCATTTTCCTTTATTAGAGTTCATCCACACATTTTTATTTATTTTTATTAATTTGCCCCTAGTATAAATCAGGTAGAAATCTCTGGACCAGATACACGGGACGTGGATCCCACAGGCCCATTACAGTAATAGTAATACAGTAAATACAGTAATAGTGGCAGTGACATTAACAGTGACAGCATCAGTACAGTAGATCATCAACCTATCGATGCGAGTCGTCATGATTCACTACCGTGGTAAGGGTGTCCCTATGGCTAGTCAACTATATCTTGAGCTAGATTCACTATCAAAACACTAAGGGCAATCACATTAATCATTATTTTTAGTGATTCATTATGCTCATAACCATAATTCATCATCCACCATTCATTCTCTTTTCCATCATTTCTCATTTCCAATTCATTTATTGTTTAAATCTAGCTCTATTTAAGTGTGCCACCCTAAGCTTAATCTTATTTCCACATAAATATTATTATTATTTGCTTATTATTATTATTATTATAAATCATGGTATTGTCTCATTTAAATCTACTTGCAAATTATTAATTATGTTTCATATTTAAGTTTTATTAGGTATCGTTAACTTGCTATTCAATTGGTAAAATTTTCGGCAGCATGACAGCTTAAAAATCATGCTACCCAAACCTGCAATTGTTCAAATTCACACTCCCAATAAATTTTCTCCACCTCCAATACTCCTTTCACAAGCATAGCACTTTAAAATTTCATACTCATCACATTCACATAACACACATAACATCACATACATCATTCACTAGGTTCACTAAGTTTTTGAGTATTATCATACTACATGCCATATATAAAGTTAAACATTGACCAATACATGATCTATTTCATAATTACATAGCCAAAACCCAAAGAGACGTCCATATGTACATGCCATTGCTTCATTTAACTACCTCAATATACCTGTCCCTGCGTACAGTTAAAACAAACCACGCACTAAGCAACATTGTCGCTTAGTAGTGGATACATTTACATAAAATTTTACCTACTTGTTTTGTTTATTTAATTTAATTTAATTATAATTACCATTTTGTCCCTAAAATTTTCTTTTATTAACTAAATTGGTAATTTACTCTTTTATACGACAAATTACTCTAAATTTCCTTAATACTCATTTTACTTACTTAATTTCATTTATATCCATAATGAAGAAAAAAAATTAACATTAAGTTCTTAAGGTTTGACTTTTATTTTATTTTGACCAATTGACTTCAATTTTGACTAGTTTGACTTCCTTTGACCTTAAATTTAATTTAAGTGTATAAAATAGCAATTTAATCCCTAAACTTTATCTTAATTACGGTTTTGCCCTTTTTAGTCCATTTAGCTATTCTAACCTCTTTATTCATTTTTTTAACTTTAAAATTACGATTTTACCTTTACGTAACTTATTAAACTCATTTTTTACCTTATTTCTCATTTATTTATATTTATGATATCTTAAATACACTAATTGCCCTTCTGTCTCGATTTACTTGAAAAATTTCGATTTTTGCCCCTAGTTGTAATAAGTGGAAATCGAACCGGATAAGCGAGACGAGGACTTCAGTGATTCCAATGTACTGGAGGGACACACAACACGGGGTACGATACCAAATTCTCCAGTATACTATATAATGAGTCGGCTAAAGCTTTACATGTAATATAATCATATCTCATGGTGACCTTTTGATAAACTCATGGTAATACGCAGTGCATGTGTCCCTATGGCTAGCCATTTTATCCTAGGGTCCTGGATTACCCACTGCACACTAAGGGCAATATCAATTCTTATATTATATTACATTTTCACACTATTATTTTCTTTAATTGCATTATATCAACAGTATTAAGCGTTAGTTTGCATTCATATGTACTTATTAATCATTAATTTCTCACTTATATGCTTAATACCATGAAAATGTGATTAAAATATGCCATTAACAATACAATCACCATTCGACCACTTAGGGAAATCACACACCCATAACGTTTCACCTCTCAATTTCACGCCATATATTATTCTATATTCGCTTTAAGCAATAATATAGTGAAATGTGTATATAATTCACATGAAAATTCTTGAGTTTTACTAACTTCCACCATTATGTAACTTATACATAATTATGTACATTTATTATTTTTCACTCTAATTAATTCTATCACACTTCATATGTATCATAATGATCAATTCTCATTAAATTCATAAAATAATATTAAATTTCATTAAATTAAATTTGAGTATCCCATTCGGCCACTAAAGAACCTACCCTCTTTAATTGTTTTCTTCACATTTTTAAGTTCCTAATAGCCTAATTTACCTTTATATCACGTCATATTAATTTATTTCACAAGTTTACTCAATTATGTATAGTTACATAATGTAAAATTTGTGAGAATTTAACTAAAATAGATGAAATTGAATGTAAATTGCACCCACTAACCTCTAATTGGCTTGAAATACTCCTATTTTTCCTTCTCCTTGCCTTTGCCTTCCTTGGCTTTTTCTTCCTCTTGCTTTTCTTCTTATTTCTTTATTTTCTTGGCTCCTCCTTGATGCAAATCTCTTTCTAGGTTAAAAATGAGGTCTTTTTGTGTGTGAGGAAGAAATTTGAGCTTTGGATTTGGAGAGAGAGAGCTTGTGTGAAGCAAAAAAATGGTCGAGGGGAAAAGAAAGGCTAGGTTCGGGTTTGAAAGGAAACAACGTGGAAAAATCTGAAGTTTTGGGGAGAATTTTAAGCTTTTCTACACTATTCCATCTTGTCTTCTAATGGTTAAAAGGAATGGTCAAGATTTAATGTCTAACTATTTAATCTAATGGCTTGAAATTAAGCCACTTGTCACCCAATCCTTCATCCCTATCTACCCATTTATCTTAAGCTTACACACACCTGATTATAACTTTATTTTAGTGATCTCCATGTCCTTAAATGCTTAAAATATGTTAATTAAACCTATTAATTAATTCAATCTCGATTCTACACCCTTTTTCTAGAATTTTCGTTCTATATGTCAGAATGCCCTAAAATATTTTCTTGTATGTCCTAGCATGTTCAAGAACACGTGGTTAAAATTTCAGCCCATTCCGACATCGTTTAGGTATACTTCTGGCTTCGGCAGCCTGACTAGCTAGTCCGAAACCTGAAATTCCGAAATTGCCAGAAAATTTATTTTTCATTTCTAATATTTTAGTTAGGTTATTTCTAACATATCTATGCAATTAAAATAATTTTTGGAGATATGTACAATATTTTTGAGTCTGGTCAAACTTCCGGTCAACCCTTTTTACGGTGTTGAGTAAAAACTTCTCTATCCCGTTTAAAAGTCGATCTAAGCTCGTTTTCTTCTCAAATTATATCACCGGACTCCGTTTAATACCTACTATCCTAGACTACTCTTAGGTCAAACTGTCCGCCGGGTCACCCATCCTCTGATTTCCCTGGCCCGATCACATTTAACCTTTACACTCTTCCCAATTTTCCTATCTTATCCAACTCCGATTACTCCCAAATTTATCCTAAGATAATTATTTATGTCCTATATCTTACCATGCATGACAGATGCAAATTTGGGGGTGTTACATTAAGTCATCGTCTCATATTAACATAACATTTACTATTAATTTCATGTCATACTTAATGTATTACTAACATATAAAATATTCAAAAATAATCCATAAATTCTCAATAATTTGATAAACACCCCAAATTGAATATACATCCATATTATGACATTTATTCCATTAAATTAACAAAATATATTTTTAAACTCTTTACACATCAATTCGGCCATGGTACATATGTCATCATTTAATTTATTTTCGCTTATCATTCAGTTAACTTCATTTCATGCCAATTAACATAACTATGCACTTAATTAGCATTAATATGCAAAATGTATTACGTATACATTCAGCCAAAACTTCATTTCTTCATCATAATTAATTTCTTTCTATTATTCATTCATTTGACTAGATTACATATTAATCACCATGTATACATAGTTATTATGCCTTAAACATCAATTTATACCTTAAGAATATAAACATAACAATTCGACCATGTACTTAATTCTTTACCAATATTTATTTTTCTTCAATTAATCATTAATTTATCTAGATTGCATGTTACTTATCACAAATATACCATTTATTTGCATTAATAACTAAAGTATAAGGTGTAGCGCCCCAATACCCCTTGGGAGGATATCGGAGTCACTACGCACTCATACACATACAAACAGTCATGCGGAAGCGAAATAGAAAACATACAAATACACGCATCGGAATATCTTTTAAATACAAGTTATAGACATTTCTTAAATAAAACTTTATAATCATGTACATCTCAACATATACTATTCTTTATGCATTACAAAACACTCTTTATACACTTAGATTTCGTTTACATATCTTATACAAAATTGCTTTACATTTACATATGCCAAGCTATACAAAACTTCTATATCATGTATACAAAAAGCTATGCCATATACAAAAAATACTTTAACTTATACTCCCAGTGGCCATGACCTTGCAGATGTGCAACCCTCCGAACCTGTAAACCTACACGGGACAAACACCCGTGCTAAGCGATAACGCTTAGTGGGGATATCACATATAAAAGACTTCTAACGAAGTCACAAGCATGATCATCAAAGCATATCAATAGTCGATATGCCAATCATGTATAAGCATATAAAAGAAATAAACATCTAGTATGCTTGTTCATGCTAACCATATGATCAATATACTTTACAACATTTCTATAATTTCTCATGTATTTATATCATATGCATACTCTTCTAACTTCAACTATCAGCTCATATAACATATAATATCATGTCATTGCACATCATGTCCATTTATTTACATATAAGCGTAAAAGCATACTTTAAGCATATTCATGTACAACTACTAGCTTTTCATGTGCTCTTGTAAACTCATATAAGCATCTCTGGTACAATAGTCATGTACTTCTATTAGCATTTCCTGTAATTCATTTACATATAACATCTCATACACATATAGCAACAATTAATAGCCTGACTCATAACGTAAGTGGATACGGGTACATATAGATACTGTTAAACAGTACCAAACATATAGAGACCGGAGTCTCGAATCATCTAGATACCAAATGGTACCAACATATAGACATCCGTCGATGCCAAACATATAGACACCCGTCAGTGCCAAACATCTAGACACCCGTCGGTGCCAAACATCTAGACACTCGTCGGTGCCAAACATCTAGCAGCTGCAAGTCATCTAACCCTTTATAAGCATGCCTATCTATCCACTTGTATGAACATCTTAGGCTTATAACTATCATTACATATCAAAGCATGTATTGGTCATTCATATACATTTACTTAAACCCATGCTATGCATGTAACTTACTTCATATCTTACTATACATACATACGTGTCATCATAAACTCATTCACATACAACTCTATATGCATATTATTGCATGCTGCCTTGTATATGTTATAGGAATAAGCACAATCATTATTATACACATTAGCACATTCATGGTTATACGCATTGGCATTCATGATTATGCTCATTCGCATTCAAGATTATACTCATTCGTATTCAAGATTATACTCATCCGCATTCATGATTTATCATACTCATTTATATGCATTCACATACATAATTCTTCACGCTTAGGACACTCATTTCTTAATGTTAAACTTGAATTGGACAAGCTATAGAAACTCGTAGTGAAGTTCGGGTGCATTTCGGGAAGAAAAATACCCTAAATACACAAAACAGGGAAGGGTCACGGTGGCAACCATTTGGTTGTGACCCTGAGGTCCAATTACATGCAATTCTGCCTACTTCAGACATTGGTCACCGTGGCAACCATTTTGGTTTTGACCGTGACATACTAAAATCAAGCAAAACAGAAGCAGAATCTCGGGATTGCTTCACACCACAATTTTGTACAGCCTAAACGAATGTCTTACACTCAATTATAGGCAAAGGTCCTTGCATAACATTTGTTCCTTAGGATCTTAAATTTCAAATGGGAGAAGTTCAGGTCAAATAGATTTAAAATGAAAGAGTTATGGCCAAAGGAACACAACTAGTTCCAGAAGCCCTCCTATAGAATTTTAACTACGGTTATGGTGAATTTTGAAGACAATAGAGTCCCCAAATCAACAGAGCTATTTCTATAACATTTAAATCCACGGATCTTATGGTTCTAATACAATTAGTATCATCCATTTTGGAGTTGTAAAACTCGTTTGAAACCATAAACAATTCACGGGGGTCAATATAGACCTCAAAGACAATTTTGACACCATCAAACTTGTCAAGCTTGAAATCAGCCAATTTGGCCAAACCAAGACACCAAATTCAAACTATAGTCCTTATACACATATATGAACATTATGGCATAATCAAATTCACAATTTAAGCCATTAATCAGAAATTTCACATCCAGCACTTTCATACCCGAATTAGGGTTCTGCTTGTTCTTTGTTATGCACATGCTGGATTGCCATTCTCATCACATAGCATTTATAACACTTCAATTATATTTCATCACATGGCACATAATCATGCTCAATATCTCAAATCTCATGCTCATGCATCAATTACACATCAAGGTCAAACTAATCAACATACATTCTCAAGTAGAATCAATATATAAACACATATATATATCCCAAACCTCAAAAGTAAGTTGCTGGACACTCTCTCACTATCTAGAGCTTCTCTTTGCCTTTAGCTCTTCTCTTGTCCAAATCTTACACAATCAATCAAACACAAACTCTCTTAGTCCATTACTCAATCAATCCAAATCCAACTCAAAGAAAGGGGTAGAAGTAGAAATAAACACATAACCATCAACTCTTACTTACCTTCTTCACTTAACTCTTCAACCAATTCAATGCAAATTTCCAAATTCAATACAAGGAAACCAACTTATCTTAATGAAATGAAGAAGAAAGAGATTTTAAAGATAGAGAGAGATGGTCGGACTCAAAATGAATTACAAATCCCAACTCTGCCTCTTCATTTCACTTAAGTTGCATGTAGAAGGTTGGCTGGCTCAAGGGGAACTCCACACGTGGATTCCACTTGCTAGCCACACCAAAGTTCCACCTCAATCTATGGTAAATCCCTTCTTAGTCCCTCTTATATATTTTGTTTTCTATTTGTAACTTTTTTTCTTTCACTTACACGCTTGCACACTTAATTACTCACTAATTCCAATCACATTTATACCTTGTTATGCAATTGACACTCCAATCCGACTAGGGTACACTTTGGGGTATTACATAAGGTATACCATTCGGCCTATATGATGTCTATGGTATATATTTTATTTATTTTCATTTTAATCATTCAAAATCTCATTTTTAACCTTCCTAAACATGTCTATCAAATTTATCTCAATTAAACATGTAGAAATCACATACATACAATATGAACATAACGTAAAATCATACTTTTTCAATGGAAAAGGAAGGATATTGTATCCACTAACCTTATTTTCTTGTTCTTCACTCCTTAAACTTCCTTTCCATGATCTTTAACCCATGAAACAACTTCCTCCTCTTTGAGAACCTAAGGCGGCTGAATATATTCACCGAAAGATCCACCATTATTTTTCCTTTTTTTTTTTCAAATATAACCACATAAATATAATCTAAATATCCTAAAATACCTATTGGAACCTTTAAATCAAATTATAGAACCCTAATTCACTTGCCTCATTTTTAGCACATAACCTCTATCACTTACTTTCTTCCACTTCAAATGAAGTCTGGATACCATCATCATTGAAAAGAGAGGTTGGAAATTACTTGGGAATGTTAGATTTGGTGGAAACCATGGAAAAAGTTTGAAAAAAAATACGACGAATGGAAGAACATACCATTCAACCAAGACAGAAATGGGAAGAGATGGAGAGGTTTTCAGATTTCTCTAGAGAAATATGATATTTCAAGATTTATATAGCCGATTTATTGGGCTGGGCTTGGTCCAACCAATTGGGCCAACCCAATTCTAAGCCCATTTAGGCTAATAAGCCCATTTTCCAACCCAAAATTATTTTTATCACATTCCAAAATTATCTTCTCCCAAAATCAATTCCATAATTCTTAAAATATATAATTTAGTCTCCACATAAAATTTTAACTTAATCGGAAACCGTTTTCCGATCCAGTAATTTCTTACCAGTCCGATAACAAATTTTCTGTTTCACCGTAAAATTTATTCTTCTTTACCATTTGATTCTCCATAATATTTCAAGCAAACTCATGCTTTTAGATAATTTTTCTAAGGTTCATAGCATTATTTAGAGTTCAATCAAAACTTGGTCAAACTAATCAAGCTAAAGTCAAATTGGTCTAAATGGTCCGATTCACTAATTGAACCAGTTCAGTTCACTTTTCATTCTTAACTTCCTTTTTACTCTTAATAACTCATTTGACCTTGGTTCCATCTTAATCAGGGTCCAATTCTGGTCCGATTCATCCATTTTTCATTATCACCATAAAATTACTTTTTTTCACTACTAAACTATTCTACACGCTATTCTGAATTTATTTATGCATTCAAATAACTTTTCAGAAGTCATTCACTATGTTTAAAGTTTTGATCAAATTTCGATCAAACCGGTTACTATTTGAATCGAACCATAAGGTTTTCTTCTTTTTGACTTTTAGGGACTTATTTGACCTCATTTGCACTCCAAATTATGCCACCAGACTCCTTATAGCTTATACTTTCCAATGGTCCAATAAAATTTTTTGCTCTTCCGGGTTCCCGGGAGGTCACCCATCCCTGGGCTTCCCTGACTCGAGCACGTTTAATGTTATAACTTCACTGAATTTCTAGGCATAATTACAGATATTTTCACACTTAAATCACATTATACACTCTACAGAATTCACTAATTGATATTGTACCAATTTTAGGCCATTACAAAGGTATTCCATTATCTTTACATGCCAATATTATCTTACATACATAATAACCATATTACATATTTAAGTTACATAATCACAACAAAGGGATTAAATTACATTATTACTACTATTACATAATACAAAACCTACATCCAAAAGCTTCTAAGGTTTTGTCAGCCTTTGAGGATGTAGGATGTCCTTAGTGTCGCACTTCTCTTTGGTACCTACACGGATATAACACTCGTGCTAAGCATAAAGTTTAGTGGAAAACCAATATGGAATGGACGACCACTCACAGTGGTCATCAGAGATTACACATACATATGAAGCATCCACACAATTATGCAAATCATATTAAAATTCAAATAATCACCTTTCAGAAATATAATTTCATATCATTGAAATTCTCATGGTATTTTAAAGATTGCCTGCTTTCCCAAACAATTGGATAATGGGAGTATAGATTAAAGGGTACCCGAGGATACATTTCACATATGACATATTATCATATCAGATAAAAATGGTGACCCGAACGGGATCTGATATAATGACCTCAACGGGGCCTGAATAACGACCCAAGCAGGGCCGACATAATGGAATAGAGGGTGATAGCATCAAAGGTCCATATAGGCATGCCTATCTTGTAACATCCCAAATTAGGGCCTAGTAGGATTTGCATGAGATATTGGATAATTAAGGGCATTATTGTAATTGGTCAAGTATGTAATTGGATTATTTAAGGATTTAATTGAAAGTGGTATTAAAGTTGTTAAGAAAAAGAATTGTTGTAGTGAGTTAAGGGACATTAGCTAAGGACTTAAGTGAAAATAAGGAAAGATTTGACTTTTTGGACCAATAGGATCTTGACATGTGGATTTGGTGGGTGAGAAGCATTAAATGTTAGAAGAAAAGAGGAGAGAGGAAAGGGAAGAGCAGATTTCTGCCCTTGGGGTTCCCGTTCCCTCCTCCTCTTCGTCTTCTTCTTCCTTTTTGGTTCCTCTTTTCTTTTCCTTGGTAATTTTTAAAATCCTTGCTGGAATTTTGAAGTGCTTTGTGGTATTTGAAAGGTAAGTGGCTCGGGTTTGGTTTGAGTATTGTTTTGGTTTGCATGCTTTGATTAAGTGTTTGTTTTGGCTGGGTTTGTGCAAGAATCTGAAGAGGGAAGGAAGAACAAAGATTAAGATAAAGTGGTGTCTTGAAGGGAAGTGGTTTGAAGCTTCATTTTGAGGTTTGGGAGTTGTCTTACCCTCACTTTTCGGATCATGTGTCGTTGTGTTTAATTTTCTGGAAATTCTTGAGTGTTTTGTTTGTGTAAATGCATGTGTTTGAGTAAGTGAAGTAGATGGTTTAAAATGCTAGTGATATAAAGGTCTATAAGTGGATTTATGAAATGAATGTGCATGAGTTGGCGTGATTTCTGGTTTAGATGCTCTTATAGCTTAATTTGTAATCTAGGTTAATTCTTGTTAATTATCAAGGTAAGTTGAATGTATTATGTGTTATGGCATGTTTTTGAATGCTTTTTGTTGAATGAATTGAAGTTGCATATTTGTTGGAGTGGTTTTGGGTTGCCTTGAACACCCAGAGCAGAGCAAAATTTCTAAGGTTTTGGGTTTCACATGACAGTATAGTTTTTCTAACCGCCGTGTGATCGTGCCAAAAGCATTGAAATTTAGCTGCCTATAGCTTTACACGGCGGTATGAGAAGTCCTAACCGCCGTCTGGATTCTGAATCTGGGTTTTTATCTGTTTACACGACGGTAAGACTTAGTCTTACCACCGCGTAAATCGATTCTGGGAAGATAGTGTAACACCCCCAAATTTGCAAATGTCATGCATGGTAAGATGTAGGACATAAATAATTATCCTAGGATAGATTTTGGAGTAATCGGAGTTGGATAAGATAGGAAAATTGGGAAGAGTGTAAAGGTTAAACATGCTCAGGCCAGGGAAATCAGAGGATGGGTGATCCGGCGAGCAGTTTGACCTAATAGTAGTCTAGGATAGTAGGTGTTAAACGGAGTCCAGTGGTATAATTTGAGAAGAAAACAAACTTAGTTCGACCCTTAAACAGGATAGAGAAGTTTTTACTTAGTACCGTAGAAAGGGTTGACCGAAAGTTTGACCGGACTCAAAAATATTGCACATATCTCCAAAAATTATTTTAATTGCATAGATATGTTAGAAATAACCTAAATAAAATATTAGAAGTGAAAAATAAATTTTTTGGTAATTTTGGAATTTCAGGTTTCGGACTGGTTGGCCAGGCCGCCGAAGCCAGAAGTCTACCGAAACGATGTTGGAATGGGCTAAAATTTTAACCTTGTGTTCTTGGGCATGTTAGGACATACAAGGAAAAATTTCATAGCATTCTGACATATAAAATGAGAATTCTTGAAAAAGGGTGCAAAACCAAGATTTAATTAATTAATGGATTTTATTAACATATTTTAAGCATTTGAGGACATGGAGATCATTAAAATAAAGTTATAATCAGGTGTGTGTACGCTTAAAATAAATGGATAGGTAGGGATGAAGGAATGAGTGACAAGTGGCTTAATTTCAAGCCATTAGATCAAATAGTTAGGGATTAAATCTTGGCCATTCCTTTTTACCAGAAGACAAGAGAGAATGCTGTAGAAAAGTCTGAAATTCTCCCCAAAAATTTCAGCTTTGTCCCGTTATTTCCCTTAAAACCCGAAAATTAGCTTTTCTTTTTCCTCTCCACTATTTTTGCTTCACACAAGCTCTCTCTCTCTAAATCCAAAGCTCAAATTTCATCCTCATATATATAAAAAGACCTCCTTTTTAACCTAGAAAGAGGTTTGCATCAAGGACGAGCCAAGAAAATAAAGAAATAAGAAGAAAAGCAAGAGGAAAGAAAAAAAAAAAAGCCAAGGAAGGCAAGGGCAAAGAGAAGGAAGAATAGGAGTATTTCAAGCCAATTAGAGGTTAGTGGGTGCAATTTACATTCAATTTCATCTATTTTAGTTAAATTCTCACAAATTTTACATTATGTAAATATACATAATTGAGTTTAATATGACATGATATAAAGGTAAATTAGGCTATTAGGAACTTAAAAATGTGAAAAAAAAAACAAATTAAAGAGGGTAGGTTCTTTAGTGGCCAAATGGGATACTCAAATTTAATTTAATGAAACTTAATATTATTTGATGAATTTAATGAGAATTGATCATTATGATACATAAGAAGTGTGATAGAATTAATTAGAGTGAAAAATAATAAATGTACATAATTATGTATAAGTTACATAATGGTGGAAGTTAGTAAAACTCAAGAATTTTCATGTGAATTAGATACATTTCACTATATTATTCTTTAAAACGAATATAGAATAATATATGGCGTGAAATTGAGAGGTGAAACGTTATGGGTGTGTGATTTCCCTAAGTGGCCGAATGGTGATTGTATTGTTAATGGCATATTTTAATCACATTTTCATGGTATTAAGCATATAAGTGAGAAATTTATGATTAATAAGTACATATGAATGCAAACTAACGCTTAATAGTGTTGATATAATGCAATTAAAGAAAATAATAGTGTGAAAATGTAATATAATATAAGAATTGATATTGCCCTTAGTGTGTAGTGGGTAATCCAGGATTCTAGGATAGAATGGCTAGCCATAGGGACACATGTACCGCTGTATTACCATGAGTTTATCAAAATGTTACCATGAGATACGATTCTATTACATGTAAAGGTTTAGCCGGCTCATTATCTATTATACTAGTGAATTTGGTATCGTACCCCGTGTTGTGCGGTCCCTCCAGTACATTAGAATCACTGGAGTCCTCATCCCGCTTATCCGGTCTGAGAATTTCCACTGGTTACAACTAGGGGCAAAATCGTAATTTTTCAAGTAAACCAAGATAAAAGGGAAATTAGTGTATTTAAGATATCACAAATATAAATAAATGAGAAATAAGGTGAAAAATGAGTTTAATAAGTTAAGTAAGGTAAAATCGAAATTTTAAGAAAAAAATGAAAGAAATATGAATAAAGATGTTAGAATAGCTAAATGAACTAAAAAGGGCAAAACCGTAATTAAGATAAAGTTTAGGGACTAAATTGTAATTTTACACACTTAAATTGAATTCAAGGTCAAAGGAAGTCAACTAGTCAATTGGTCAAAATAAAATAAAAGCCAAACCTTGGGAACTTAATGTTAATTTTCCACTTCATTATTGATATAAGTGAAATTAAGTTAGATAAACGAATATTAAGGAAATTTAGAGTAATTTGTAGTTTAAAAAGAGTGAATTACTAATTTAGTTAAATAAAAGAAAATTTTAGAGACGAAATAGTAATTATAAATAAATTAAATTAAATAAATAAAATAAGTAAGTGAAATTTTATGTAAATGTATCCACTACTAAGCGACAATGTTGCTTAGTGCGTGGTTTGTTTCGACTGCGCAGGGACAGGTACATTGAAGCAGTTAATGGAAGCAATGGCATGTACATATGGACGTCTTTTGGGTTTTGGTTATGTAGCTATGGAATAGAACATGTATTGGTCAACGTTTAACTTTATATATGGCATGTAGTATGTTAATACTCAAAAACTTAGTGAACCTAGTGAATGATGTATGTGATGTTATGTGTGTTGTCATGTGAATGTGATGAGTATGAAATTTTGAAGTGTTATGCTTATGAAAGGAGTATTGGAGGTGGAGAAAATTTATTGGGAGTGTGAATTTGAACAATTGCAGGTTTGGGTAGCATGATTTTTAAGCCGTCATGCTGCCGAAAATTTTACCAATTGAATAGCAAGTTAACGATACTTAATAAAACTTAAATATGAAATGAAATTAAGTAATTTGGAAGTAGATTTAAATGAGACAATACCATGACTTATAATAATAATAATTATAATAATAACAATAATAATATTTATGTGGAAATAAGATTAAGCTTAGGGTGTCACAGATAGTTTGTCCTGACCGCCGTGTAAAGTGATTCTGTCTCGTTGGGTTTTGAGCTGTGTCTTTCACACGGCGGTATGGTTTTATCCTTACCACCGTGTTGATGTCACACGACGGTATGGTTTGGCCTGACCGCCGTGTAAAAGTGATCTGTATGCTTGATTAAAGTGTAATTTGTGTGCTAGTTATTAGAGTGCGTTATATGAGTATATTGAGTTAAGTTTTGTAGTTATGTTATTTTTTTTATGTTAATAGTAATTCCTCAGACTTGCGATAAATGTTTTGAACTGGTTCAGCCTGAATGGTCAGTGTAGTGGATAGATAAGCATACTTATAAAGGGATAGTGAGTGTAGCTATGTTGGCCCCGTGTGGGTCTTACGGCGACCTCTGTTATGGTCTTAGGGAATCATTTTTGAGACTTCGGTCTCCCATGCAACCTTCAGGTATAAAATGTTTTTTAGATTCCGGTCTCCAATGTTCGATACTGTTCACAGTATCCAGTGTAGTGTAGTGTACCCGTATCCACCACCAGTGTAAATTCAAGCCAATGTTTCTGAGTTGATTTGATTAATGCATTGTGATATTGGTATTAATATATGTTCTTGCATGAGATGATTTTGGCTTATCGGGTGATTATGGTTATTAACGTTTATGCTTCATATCCGCCTGTTTTGTAGTTATGCTTGATTTATTGCTTGCAAGTATATGTTAGTACTGTGTTTGGATTTTTTTCTAACTTTTGTGATTATTTTTGCTTGCGACTTTGTTAGAAGTCTTTTATTTGTGTTTCCTCCCCACTAAGAATTATCGCTTAGCACGGGTGTTTTCCCGTGTAGGTGCCAGGTTCAGTTCCGGTTCGCGTCGCGCATCTACAGGTCGGCCATTAGGAGTTAGAGTTGTTCTTTTTGTATTTCAGGTCCTGTAATTTCTGTACATGTATCTTTGTATATGTAATATTTTTGGTTTACTATATCTTTATTTTTGGTATAGTGGTATATGTTTATGTATACAAGGATCCTTTTGTAAAATTTTTTGATGTTGTATATATATTTCTTCTTATGGTATAATTATTTCTGTGATTTAACTATTTATTTTCACTTTCGTGCTTCCGCTTCCGCATGTATGCTTGTGTTTTGTGTGTTCTGAGTGCGTGGTGCCCGGTATCCTTCCAATGGGGGTATCGGGGTGTTACATTTAGTGGTATCAGAGCATAGGTTTAATCAGTTCTAGTCTTTTGGTGGTTTGAGTTCAGAGTGTTTGCATGTGAGTCTGTCTAGAGTCGTGGCCTAATGCAGATGATATGTTGTATAGTGCTATGGAGTCCGATCCGAGTGAGAATGTGGATGAGACAACTGGTATTGTGAACTCGATAAAAGTCGATCAGCCTGTCCCTGAGCGTTCTTCAATTGAAGGTTCTGGTCTTGCTTTTGATAGTCAAGCGTTAGTGCAAGGGTTGCTACAGATATTGGACAGATTGATCGGCCCTCAGGCTTCTCAGGATCTTATTAGGAAGGGACCACAGAATAGAAAAGTATCGAGTAGAGAAGTGTCAATAGGCAAGAGAATTAGGGAGGCACCGAAATGTCAGCATTGTTAGAGAAAATATTAGAGTAAGTGTAGGAAGATCACGGGAGCCTATTTTAAGTGCGGCAGTAAGGAACACCTGCTTGCCAGTTGTCTAAGGTCAAGACAGAATCTAGCCTTGCCTGCTAGCAAAGTGGGTATGAAGATGTCTGGAGCTGTTAGATGTAACAGAAGTAGAGCCGTGCAAGCGCCATTGGTAACAGTGAAGAAGCAGGATACTTTCGGTGGTCCAGCTAGAATGTTAGTAATGACCCAAGAGAATGAGAAAGATCAAGCAAGTCCAGCTGGTAAGTTCCTTTTCATCAAAAGATTTGTATAAGTTGGATATGGTAGTATGATCGTGTGGGTGCTATCGTGAAAATTTTGAGGATGAAATTTCTTAAGGGGGAGAGAATTGTAACATCCCAAATTAGGGCTTAGTAGGATTTGCATGAGTTATTGGATAATTAAGGGCATTATTGTAATTGGTCAAGTATGTAATTGGATTATTTAAGGATTTAATTGAAAGAAGTATTAAAGTTGTTAAGAAAAAGAATTTGTTGTAGTGAATTAAAGGACATTAGCCAAGGAGTTAAGTGAAAATAAGGAAAGATTTGACTTTTTGGACCAATAGGATCTTGACATGTGGATTTGGTGGGTAAGAAGCATTAAATGTTAGAAGAAAAGAGGAGAGAGCAAAGGGAAGAGCAGATTTCTACCCTTGGGGTTCCCGTTCCCTCCTCCTCTCCGTCTTCTTCATTTTCTTCTTCTTCCTTTTTGGTTCCTCTTTTCTTTTCCTTGGTAATTTTCAAAATCCTTGCTAGAATTTTGAAGTGCTTTGTGGTATTTGAAAGGTAAGTGGCTCGGGTTTGGTTTGAGTATTGTTTTGGTTTGTATGGTTTGATTAAGTGTTTGTTTTGGCTGGGTTTGTGCAAGAATCTGAAGAGAGAAGGAAGAGCAAAGGCTAAGATAAAGTGGTATCTTGAAGGGAATTGTTTGAAGCTTCATTTTGAGGTTTGGGAGTTGTCTTACACTCACTTTTCGGATCATTTGTGGTTGTGTTTAATTTTCTGGAAATTCTTGAGTGTTTTGTTTGTGTAAATGCATATGTTTGAGTAAGTGAAGTAGATAGTTTAAAATGCTACTGCTATGAGGGTCTATAAGTGGATTTATGAAATGAATGTGCATGAGTTAGCATGATTTCTGGTTTAGATGCTCTTGTAGCTTAATTTGTAATCTAGGTTAATTCTTGTTAATTATCAAGGTAAGTTGAATGTATTATGTGTTATGGCATGTTTTTGAATGCTTTTTTTTTAATGAATTGAAGTTGCATGTTTGTTGGAGTGGTTTTGGGTTGCCTTGAACACCCAGAGCAGAGCAAAATTTCTAGGGTTTTGGGTTTCACATGACAGTATAGTTTTCCTAACCGCCGTGTGATCGTGCCAAAAGCATTGAAATTTAGCTGTCTGTGGCTTTACACAGCGGTATGAGAAGTCCTAACAGCCGTGTAAAGTGCTTTTGGATTCTGAATCTGGGTTTTCATCTGTTTACACGTTTGTAAGACTTAGTCTTACCACCGTGTAAATCAATTCTGGGAAGATAGTTTGTGGCGGGATCAGTTAACACGGCGGTATAGTTTTCCTGACCGCCGTGTAAAGTGATTATGTCCCGTTGGGTTTTGAGCTGTGTCTTTCACACGGCGGTATGGTTTTATCCTTACCACCGTGTTGATGTCACACGGCGGTATGGTTTGGCCTGACCGCTGTGTAAAAGTGATCTGTATGCTTGATTAGAGTGCGTTATATGAGTATATTGAGTTAAGTTTTGTAGTTATGTTATTTTTTTATGTTAATAGTAATTCCTCAGACTTGCGATAAATATTTTGAACTGGTTCAGCATGAATGGTCAGTGTAGTGGATAGATAAGTATGCTTATAAAGGGACAGTGAGTGCAGCTGCCTATGTTGGCCCCGTTTGGGTCTTACGGTGACCTCCGTTATGGTCTTAGGGAATCATTTTTGAGATTTCATTCTCCCCTGCAACCTTCGAGTATAAAATGTTTTCGAGACTCCGGTCTCCAATGTTCAATACTGTTCACAGTATCCAGTGTAGTGTAGTGTAGTGTACCCGTATCCACCACCAGTGTAAATTCAGGCTAATGTTTCTGAGTTGTTTGATTAATGCATTGTGATATTGGTATTAATATATGTTCTTGCATGAGATGATTCTCGCTTATCGAGTGATTATGGTTATCGATGTTTATGATTCATATCTGCTTGTTTTGTAGTTATGCTTGATTTATTGCTTGCAAGTATAAGTTAGTACTGTGTTTGGATTTTTTTCAATCTTTTGTGATTATTTTTGCTTGCGACTTAATTAGAAATCTTTTATTTGTGTTTCCTCCCCACTAAGCGTTATCGCCTAATACAGGTGTTTTCCCGTGTAGGTGGCAGGTTCAGTTCCGGTTCGCGTCGCGCATCTACAGGTTGGCCACTAGGAGTTAGAGTTGTTCTTTTTGTATTTCATCTCCTATAATTTCTGTACATGTATTTTTTTATATGTAATATTTTTGGTTTACTATATCTTTATTTTTGGTATAGTGGTATATGTTTATGTATACAAGGATCCTTTTGTAAATTTTTTGATGTTGTATATATATTTCTTCTTATGGTATAATTATTTCTGTGATTTAACTATTTATTTCCGCTTTTGTACTACCGCTTCCGCATTTATGCTTGTGTTTTGTGTGTTCTGAGTGCGTGGCGCCCGGTATCCTTCCAACGGGGGTATCGGGGTGTTATATATCTATCCACGACCCGGTTATAGCAAGCTAAATATTAATTTGGAACAATTTTATTTACATTGAGATACAAATAATATTTATTGATCGTATAACCTTATTTCAGAACAAATGTCAATAATTCATGCATTCTCAACATATATAACATTAAAACCATGCATAAATAATTTGTTTTGTTAATATACAGTTAATAAGTTAATAATTTCTATGTATAATTACTATTTTCAAGTCATTATTTAAGTGTCTGTTAAGTTCCAGAATATCCATGCCAAAAATCATTTCAAAATGGAGTACAAAACATACTTTATTAAAGTGGAACAACAGGTTACACGGCATGCAGGAATTCCTGCCAGCTGTGTAAACCGAATAGTATGTAATTATTCCAAAGAAGAATACAATTACATAGCGGGCAAGTTATTTTACACGGCAGGGAAATAGGGTTAAGTTACAGGCAGGAATTCTTGCCAGCCATTTAAGCCAATGAATCTAAAAAGATTCCAAAATATGCCATCCAGAATGGATTTACATGGTGGGCAAGAAGTTCTACATGATGGGCAAGGGTAGTTACACGGTGGGCAGGATTTCTTGACCGCCGTGTAACTCAAATTTTAGGCAAATTTGGCAATCCAAAAGCATTTTACACGGCGGGCGGGCAGGAATTCCTGACTGCCGTGTAACCCTATTACATTGCTTAGCAAGAAAGGGCATAATAGGGAAGCTTTCATGCATCAATTTGTCCTACCATTTTAAACCTTTAAATGACATTTTTAGATACAATGGTCTCTTAAAAATGATCCCTAGGATCTTAGCTTTCTAATGGAATATCATTTGGATCTCTAAAACTCCAAATATAGCTTAAACAACCTGAACTGCTCCCATTGAGGGGTGGGGTCAGCATCAGTATCTCAAGTTTGAGCTAAATTTTAAGTAACTAGGAGCTAGAATTAGCTCATGGTTTCTTCTAGGCATATTTAGGTATGGACCTTAACTTTAACTTCCAATTGGAATCACCTAATTTGGAGTTATACAACTCAACTTATAAACTAAACATTCATATAAGGACTTATTACACTTTGACATAGTTTCCTTTCATAACTCTACATGCCCAAAAACACCATTTCAACTAACTCAACCACCATAAACACATTTGATTCAACATCTAACATCTAACATACACTTAAAATAAAGGTAATTCATCACCAATATGTACACATAAGAGTTAAGTTCCCAAACCTCAACTCTCATTTCTTCCTTTCCTCCACTTTTGCTACTTTGCATGCTCTTTCTCCTTTCTCTTAGCTCTAGTTGCTTCTTCTTCTACAAATTATCATGAATTCGGTAATTATTCAACAAATTATAATTTTCATTTCTCAAAAATCACATGTGGAAGAAGAAGAAATCCAACAACTTCTCTTACCTTTTAAAGCTTACAATAGCACTAGCATTACTTCCCTTACCTAGATAGCAGTTAAAGTAGATTTTAGGTGAAATTTGGTGTGAAATTTGAGTTAAGAATTGGCTGAGCTATGGAGGAGAAGGGGCTGATTTCTAACCCCTCTTCAACCAACCTTCATGGCTTTTATAAACCATGAAGAGCTGATTTTACTACTCCCTATCTTTCTAGACAATTTGTAAATGTCAACTTATGATTGGTTGATTTCACTTTTCCTCTTTTACTCTTTTAACTCCTTTAACTCTTCTAAACTCATGCATTAAGCTTATTATTAGTTAAAATTTATACATTGGCATACACAATTTACCATTTCATGCAATTTAGTCCATAGGTATTAATTTACCACTTTAACCTCAGCTTTTTAATTAATTTTGACTATGTCCCCATTGTATATATTCGACTAGCTAAACACATTCGGCCACTTTCGTACCCTAAGCATGTTCGAAAACAACTAGGGTACAAGTTGGGGCCTTACAAAATTTGAACAACTTGCAAAGATAAAAATTTCAAAGAGATGAAATTTTAGGGGGAAGAAATGATAATATCAATTATCTTTATCAAGCCTAACCCATCCTCAGCCCTAGGGCCCAACACAAGAGAAGCCAAAGCCTAGAGATCCAAGGCCTAGCGCATGATAAGCAAACACACTACGGAGTTGGTAGCGCGAGGTGTCTGATCGGACTGGCAGGGCACGCCACTATCAAAGTCCATTAACATGCCAGTAGCCCCTACCTCCCACCTGTTCCCTATTAAATTGCTGCTCACCTATTCTAACACCTGAGCAGACCCACTCTTGGTACTCAAGTGGTTTCTTACATCCACTGTAAATAGACCAAGACACTGTAGAACCAAGTATTGAATTTTGGAGACTTTCTCTCTACATTCTCTCTCTAAGCCTTACTAACTTAGGCTTTAGAGTGCTTACTCTTGGTCCGACCGGACTTGTCTTATTGTAGATACAATTGTCTTGCTAATCTGATCGACTTACAAAGACCTTCCATCTAGCCTCATTCTATTTCTAATCTTCTAGGAATTATCATATTGTTTTCTTACCCTTTTGTTGATGACAAAAAGGGTAGGAAAAATGCATGGTATTTTTTGTGGTATGTTTTTTCCTTGATGGATATTATGAACAAATTTGCTATGATTAATTGTTGTTATTATGGTTTATTATATTATTGCAAATATGTTAAGGTCTATTAGTTAAAATGTGTTTAAGTTATATGTTGTAGTTTATACTTGTCATAATTATCTACAGGGATTATACATGTATATATTCCCGGGCATATAGTAAAAGGGAGCATACATACACTAATCAAAATAGGTTTTTAACTAAGTTTATTAAGATTTTATCATCATAAAAAAGGAGAGAATATTGGCTGAAAGCTACATCTCAATTTTGATGATATTCAAATCTTAAATAAACTTTGAGAGAATTTTATTCTAAATTTTTATGTTATAGATTAGCTCCACTAAATGTACAAGATTCAGGTAGAGATAGCAAGCTTATTGCATGAAAACCTAAAGAGTTCAAGAATTGAATAAGTTCCAAGATAGTGGGGTACTATTTTGTGAAATCATTTTGAGGAGTTTCTTATTCACTTAAATGCATCATAATTCTCTTGAAAAGCATAAAATAAATTTTAGATGCACTAAAAATATCTTTTGACAAAAGTTTTTTGAAGTCTAAGTCAAAACTGAACAAGTTTCAAAATGCATTAGAACAATCGTTAGAACTTTGAAATGGAAATGTTATCAAAAAAGCTAATAGAATAGTTAATATAATTCCTCAATGTAATAGATAATAGAACAGTTTGATTTGTTGTTACAGAATTTTTTACAGTTTATCACAAAAGGACGAAATAATGGCTAGTTTTCTTTTCTTTGGTATGTCTTGTTTCTAACCACTAGTTTTTTAATTTAAATGATCATATTGCATCTTTGCTACAAATATGAGTTATTTTTTACTCTTGAAAGGTTAGATAAGTTAGAAATCCATTATATCTCTTGAGATACAAGTTTACACTTTAATGAATCAAATTTCCACATCTCTACACTTCATACATTGTCATTCTACTCAAATTGATTTTGAGTTGTAATTTTTTGTAAGGAAATCTTTTGTAAAAGAATGTGTAAGAAGGATTGGCTAAAACATTACAAAAATTCTGGTACGTGTTTTTCAATCTTTTACTTGAAAAAAAGGTCATGGATAGGTAGACATAAGCTTATATATTGGCTTTGACTCTTACCCATTGAAAAAGCTATTAGTGGAGAGAAAATCTTAAGATGGTGTTTTGGGGAGAGTGGATGTAGGCAATATGACCAAACCATTATAAATTCTTGTGTTAATTGTTCTACTCCCTTTCTTATCTATCTATTATGCTTCTACATCTGTTTTAAGTTATGATTTCTAACTTGTACTTTTTTCTTTACAAATATATTTCAAAAATACCAGTTTTGCTTGTTAATCATAATTTCTGCAAGAGCAAATTATTTTTGAAAATTTTATTTAATTAAAAGAAAATTTGCATATCAGATACATTCTATTGAAAAGGAAATACCAACAGAAAGCCTCACTGTCTTACTAGAACTTAGCAAAAAAATTTTAAGACACCCAGTTCACTCCCTACTCCCTATTGTTGTGATCAAGACCAACACCTCATTACCAGAAAGAAGAATAAGAATGATTGGTATGGACTCATGACAAAAGGGGATGGTCAAACAGGGAATCAAACCAAGCACGGAAGCACAAATTCAAGGTAAGATGATCAAGGGAAGAGGCTATCTAGGTTGTTGTCATGAAGAATGACAGAGGCAAATACATTAATGTTAGATGGGGAAAAGACCTACAAGAATTGTCCTGAAACCGTAGTTTTACTTAATGATGTAAATCTAGATATGTCTTAGAAACTTAAGGATATAGTCTTTGAAACCTGTATTTTAGAACCAAATGTGATTCTAAACAATTTAGACTCCCCTGCAAGAGACATTTTGCATTAATTTAATTAATGTAATAAGTGACAATCTTAAGCTAGTCTTGTAAGCATGTTAGAAGGGAAAAAAGTGGGTCGTTAGAATGGCTAGGAGAGTACTTTTGCCCATATCTGTCCCATGTATTTTTTATTTATTTATTTTTAACGAGGAAGGAAAAGAACCTAAAATTCAAATAGCACTGGGAAAGAGAACTTTAGCCCAATCTGTCAACAAATCTAATATAGCAGAGGCGAAATAGAAGCCGACGTGTGAAAGCCCAAGGAAATCGAGCCCCCATAACCTGCCAATCAGTCCCTAGCTTGGTTGCCGATGTTTCTTTTTTTTTTTTTTTTTTAACAAATGAGATATAATGCCTAACTATACTCTAAGAGCACGTTTGGTTCACTGTATTGTATTAGCCTGTATAGTATTAGTCTGTATAGTATTAGCCTGTATAATATTAATTTGTATTATATTATACAGTGTTTGGTATAATATTATATTAGTTTGTATTATTTTATATTGTATTTGATATATAATAGTATATTGTATTGTTTTTAAATAAAATTAAAAAATATGAAAAATTAAATTATTTTTAATATTATCAATTTAGACAAAAAAATTAATTGTAAAATACAATTTTTTAAAAATGTGCAAGAATTTCTTGAAATATAAATATATAATAGTAGATAAATTAACAATCAAACAAGCAATTTAATTAATAACATTCAATTATATAATTGAAATATATTAATAAATGTGTTAAAATTAATAATTTTATACATAGTCCCATAACAAATCAAAATAAATAAACTTAATTATTATTATTTTATTATTTTAGACATAATCCAATATGTAACAGGCTCATAAGTAGAAAATCATGCAAAAAAGAATTTAATAACAATAATAATAATATTCAAACTAAATAAATTTAATAAACTATTATGACACACAAAATATATATTCACAAAATAAAAATGATAATAAAATAATAAAATAGAATTTATATAAAATGAGAAAAAGTAAAAATAAGGATAAACACCGTATTAAATAAACCCAGGGGGGAGGGGTGTACTATTTTATACTGTGTATATAGGATAAAAACTAAATGTTGTATTATATAATACATGTATTATTTTTTAGAAAAATTAGCCAAACACCCTCTAATGTATTAGCCTGTATTATTTTATGCTATCCTGTATACTATACGGGAAAACAAACATGGCCTAAATGTCACCAGAAGAAATTTTAAAAAACAAAAAACAAAACTCGCGCATTTTTAATTGAATACTAATTACTTGGTGAACTCTTTTTTTTTTTTTTTTTCCTTTCTAATAGAAGCCTCCACTGCTCCCATAAAATATGCAAATTTATATCTTTAAAATTATATTTAATATCCAATTGTTTCACTAAATTTTTAAATAAAATTATGTATAGTTCTGTTATTGCCCCCTCTCGTAGAGAACAATATTCCCACAACTCTTACAAAATAAAAAAATTTACAAAATTTCCCTCCTTAAATTTTGTTCTTAAATCGCCTCTAATTATATTAAAAAAAAAATCTAAAATTTACCTTTTGGACACGTAACAATAAAATCGGTGCCCGCAAATGAAAAAAAAAATAATAAAAAAAATAAATCAAGAAGGAAATCATGGAGAAAGCAGAACCATGTAGAAAAGGAAAAAATAAAAAAATAAAAAATTGGCTCTGTAATACTTACTCCGCAGCAGTGAGCCTGTGAGAGAGAGCAATCACTATAGTTAAATTTTTTTTTCTGTACTGTAAATAAATAAATAAAAATATTTTTCTTCAATTTTTTTGGCAACAGACCATACATTCAATGTAGTGCTGCTTTTGTTTTTCCTTTTTTCTTTATCTTGAAAAAACTGAAAATCTTCTGTAAAAATTGTCCCTCCTTGTTTCTGGTTTATGTATGCTATTGTTGTCTGAATGACTCCCTTTGAAAACATACTTTATTTATAAATAAAAGGGAAAAACATCAGCTGATTTTGTTTGTTTTATGAGTCATAATAGGGAACAATTTCTGATTCTACCTTATCTGTCCTCTTCCACATCAAAACAAAATATCTAAAATAATAAAAGGGGAAAACAAAAATCAATCCCAGCCTCTGTATCAATAGTTGTCGTTACCCTTACATAGCTGCATGAATTACAGGCGATTTTCATGGCTTCCAAGGATAAGAATTGGGTCCAAATGACACATTCACATAGGTCATCTATAGTGGACTCATCACCATTATGTATTTGTTGGATCATTGCATTCATTTTCTTTTTCTTTAATTACCCTCTGATATTTAATAATTGAGTCAAATCTTTTTTTTTCTTCCCAAATGCAAGTCAGATCTTATTATATGTCATAATTTTTAGTAACATAATTAATTTAGATATGTAAGGGTATGGTTCTTAATTTGGGAGATTTGGTTTGTGGCTTTGTGCAAACTTGATTTGAATTACTTGCTTTCTTCGTTATTTTTATATGATATGTATATGAGTCAATCAAAATATGCAATTTTTCAAAATGTAGGTTTAGTACATATAGATATCCATGAATTTAACTTAAACAATATTCTATGTAACATTTATAGTTGTCAATATTGCAATTAATAAGCACAAATTTATATTGTATTCAAAAAACTTAAAACTCATGAATCTCAAATATGTTTACGTGATATTTGAGTCATTGTAATTAAGATACGTGGTCCACAATAAAATTTGAGAGAGTTGAAAACCGAATGAATTTTTTTTCTTATTGATTTTAATATCGTTTAATATCACATTAACGCAGTCGAATATCATACACTCTAATTTTTAAAATATAATGTCAATTTATTTTTATTATTTATAAAATTGATAAGTACATTTACTTATTAGATCATTGTTAAATTTAAATATCTAAATAAATTATGAGGATAAATTTAAGTATCTATATATATATTCAAACTAAAATATATTAAATTTTAAAAAATTATTGCACGTGCTTTGTAATTGTGGGCGTATATATATCATAGAGGGATAGCCGTTCTATTATTAATGTTAATTCCAATGGTTGAAATATTGAGGTATAGAGGAGATCTTGTAATTTTGAACCGAGACACTTGTATACGCATAAAATTATTATGGAACATATAGGTAATATAGGATTGTAACGTCAATGGATCATTCTAACATTACATGCAAATGCAAATTGTTATCACGTTTCTTAACATCTCATTCAAAATTATTATGTTGTTGTTATCATGGGTTCAACTAGGATTCAAATTTCAGATCTCACCAAGTCTTCAGTATTACTAAATTAAAAATGACTAGTTTAGTATTATTAAATTTATCAAATTTTAACTCGATCCATAAATACGATATCTATGATTTATATTTTTTTACTATATCCGATTTGTCAATGGTATATTTACAACCCAACCCATTTGACTCACCAAATGACTCAACCAATTTTATCCATTTATATTTTTATAAATTTATGATTTTTTTTTATATATTATATAAATATAAAAATATTTTTATATATTACGCATCCATAATTTTAATTCTAATTAATTTTTTTAAAAAAATAAAAAATAATGTCATAAAATTTAATTTGTTTATAATCAAACCTCGTTTAATAATTAATTATTTGGATCGTAGCCATCTCAATCTAATCCATTTATGACTTGTATAATTTCTATAATTTTTTGTGATCCCATATATCATGATCCAACCAAAACTAATCTGATTTGACCTATTATTATTGTTATTATTATTATAATATTAATTCTTGATTAAATTTATTAAATCACTGGGAAAATAAAACCTCATCGCTAGTATAAAGAGTATCGATTCAAGGGCGTGGAATGATTGAATTATTGGGAAGTTGGTCCCAGTAAATTTCAATTTGATAATTTCAAACAGGCTATCAAAAAGTAGGCATTGAAATCATGTACTTGTTACTTTTAGGCATCATTAAATAACATGAGCTGAATAAAGTTAACATTAATATGCATGTACACTCATGCCAATCTTATGAATTCATTCTTGAATCTTCAGCATAATAATCTTTTGAGAACCCATTGTTAATTACTTGCTCTGTTTTTATTTACTTTTTTTTTAGAAAAAAAATATTTTGCTAGAATTTGACAATCGTTACCTCAAAGATCATCTTCATGTCCTTAAATAATAATAATAATAATAATAATAATAATAAGCTATGAACCAGAATCATTTTCAACGAGTCTATAATAAATGATTCCATTATTTTCATTGGGTTTAGGTAGAAATCAAAAGTTTTAAGCAGCCGATTCGGTAGAATAACTTAAAAACTAAAAAGCATAGTCCAAAATCGAAATATTATTTGTACAAATAAGAATTCATTTAATTACATTATTTCTTCTTAGTATGGATAGATATATGATCTATGAGATAATTAAAAATATATTTTGTAAAACAATCATTCATATCCGATAGAAAAGGATTTCATGATCTAAACGGATTTCTTACCTGATATTGCAAATTATTATTATTATTATTATTATTATTATTATTATTATTATTATTATTATTATTATTATCTGACCAATGAGTGCTTTGCATTTTGGATAAATGGTCAATTAGTGATCTAATGCGAAATGAGCCTCTCTGTAGAAAGGCTACTAGAAAAAAATGTTGTTTATAGGAACAGTCCAAATCGTTATTCATTGGACTAAATCACTAAGGCAAAAGTTCGTTTACTTTAAAAAAAAAAAAAAGAAAAAGAAAAATTCCGAAGTGGTTGGCTTTTCCTGTTGCCGTTTTACTTCTAGTCCCATGAGACTTAAGTGGGCAGGAAACCAGGCTGAAATTAAGAATCAATTTCCTATAAAATGCAATGATCTTTTCAACATTAAAAAAAAAAATTAAAATAAAGAAAACATGGACAAGAAGAAGAAGAAGCTTTCCTTGGAAGGGGAGCTGTTTTGTACATTGCTAATTCCAGTATCTAAGCATTATTAAACAAAGGATAAAGAAAAGAAAAAGAAAAGAAATTCGAGAAAGCACAAAATTAATAAAATAAAAGTTAAAAAAAAAAAATGAAACATGGGCTAACCTAAAATTGGGTCTTTTAACATTTCCCTGAAATGATGACCACAAAACACTGCTAAGCGACTCTTGACGAACTCAAATCTTTTCAATTCTTGTTAGTCCATTGCTTATGACCAGGAACCCACTTTGGACACTTAGGACTAAAATAACTTGACACAACCCTTGAGGTCAAGAGCTCAACAATTGGTGCAAATTTCACACATCTTGGTGTCTTGTACTGGTTTATTGATGCCCCTAAGCTTATGGCATAATCCATTAACTTATCAAAAGTACCTGCTTCAACTATCTTGATCTCTAGTGGCCCAATTGACTTATCGGTGACACGCCCTTGGCGATATACACTATTAAGTGATTCTTCAATTGTTAAGCAACAATCCTCAAAGATTGAGGGAGGAATTGGGGTTGACCCATTTAGGTTAAGTTCCCAAAATAACACATAGTGGCCTGGAATAGTATTGGCATCTGCATAACTAGTGTACTCTGCTAAAGTTGCATCAAATGGTACCAAATGGTTCACAGCATTCTTGACTGCATTCTGCAGCTCAACTTCATCAGTTTTATCTGAATCAATGCTCAAGACCACATTTTTTCTGCATATGAAGTTGAATTGCGGTGTTTTGTTCTTGAATCCAGCCACTCTTAGCACATCGCCAACTCTGTAGCGATAAAGTCCTGTAAGAACCAAATTCTTTCTGCGTCACTATAAAATATTAAATAGTAACCAAAAAAAAATTGATAACCTTTATAGGTGAAAAATGATTACCAGCATAAGTAGTGACAACAATCTCATATTCTTGACCAAGCTTAACATCAACAAGATCAACCAATTCTTGTTGCTCTTTCTCATTAAGAGACTTGGGCATGGAAATACAATTCCGGACTCCATTGTTTCTATGAACAGGCAAGAATTCAAAATAGGCCATGGTAGGAATGAGGGTATAAGAAACTTCACTTGGCTTGCGAAGAGGGTTAAGATTGACCCCAAAATAGCATTCAGAGGAGGCATACATGGTGCATACCAAAGGCAGACCATTGCTATAGTAATCAAGAGTTGGAATGTATTGTGACATGGTACCAGTCACAATAACATCCACATACTTAGTGTTGGGCCATAGCCTAGTTATAATCCCTCGCCAAGAATCTTGATTACATTCAGCTTCAATGAAATCAGCAAGTTCTGGATCTGGTTTAAGGATTTTCATGACTGCCTCATGGACGGATGTATCAGTAATTCGTGGGTTAATTGTACCATCTCTAATATCATTACAGATAAGCTTCCAATGTTTTTCCAGGAAACGGATTGCCCGAATGAAGCCGGAGGCAAAAACGGCACCGACTCTGAGGACTTCATGGCGTTGGCAAAGGCCACAGACCATCTGGGAATACATAGATTGGTAAGAGTCAGGGCAAAGGATGGTTTCATTTGGGCTAGTGTAGTTAGTGTAAGGGTCAAAAGGCCTATTCTTAAAATGGGTGCTCTTATAGTAACTAGTGAGAACCGGTCTAGCTACAAGGCCACCAGGTGTTTTAACCTCAGATTTGATGAACAAAAAGTACATTCCTTTTCCTTTTTCTAGGCCAGGAACAGATTGGTTCATAACGGGCATCAATAGCGAATAAAGCAGTGACCTTCTTCCAAGCTCTTCTTCAATTGTTGGCATCAACTTTCTTTCCCCACCTGAGGTCCCAGAGCTGCGAGCGCGCGCACAAAAAAAAAAAACAAAGAAAGTCCATCAGCTAAACATTCAAAATCCCAAATAAAACAACACTGAACTTATCAAGAACTTAATTTTAAGACAACCCATTAAGCCAAAACATTCAAAAAGCTAAATAAAACAAGAAAGAACATTATATATATCTATATATATATATTGAAAAAGTAGCTATAGAACAAACCTTGTCAAGAACTCTGAAATGGGGGTGGAACAAAGGATGGGAGAGGTATCACCATTTGCAATACGATTGATATAAGGCTGAATATCCTCATAGGTAATCACAGGCATGATTTTCTTGAAAGTGTCGCGGTCAGTATGGGCATTAAGGCCATTGCTCTGCAAATACTCAACATAAGCATTGCGAGATAGGATTTCTTCTAGGACCTTCTTTTGGACCTCATCAGCGTTTGAAGTAATATCTTCAATAAACTGGAGGGTTTTCTTATTCTGCTCACCAAGATTATAATCTGTAGGTTTCAATGAGCTTTTGGGTGCCTCAGGCATGGTAGTGTATCTTGTATGAGACAGACAGAGGCGAAGCCAGAGAGAGAGAGAGAGAGAGAGAGAGAGGTGTTATAGAGACAGATGATTTTAGTTGTGTGGAGAAAAAGGATAGAAAGTGGGTATTATATAGAGGGGGGTTGAGATATGAATTGAAGGTGGCTGTGCTTTTTTTTTTTTTAAAAAAAAAATCTTCTCTCTATTTTGGCCTTTTTTTAAGGCAGAAATGTTAAATACCCTCTTTAAATTTAATTGGAGTCAAATAGATCCTAATGTAAGCTAAACTAACAAAATCCACACTGGTAAAGTTGTAAAAGATTGAAATTACAAATAAAAATAAAAAATTATAATTTAAAGATGTTAATATAAAAGAACAGGTGATGTATTTATGTCAATTAAGACCTACTACTCAACCTTGAATTTTTAAAGATCTTTTGATTTAATTTTAGTTAATTTAATGGTTAAATTGACTTTATAGAAATATGAAAGCTCTAATTAACTATTAAAGTAAACTTAAGGGCCAATTTAGCCCATGTTTTTTTTTTACAATAAAAGTTTTAAGAGAAAAATAAAAAGTACGATATTTGAAGGGTATAAATGTAATTCTGCCACGGCCTTTCGTGTGATTTAGTTTTCCAATTTTGTGCTTTCTTGGACTCTCTTCAATGCTTTCATATAAAACCAAAATAACATGCAAGTAGGCTGGCTCACACTATCAACTCATTGCTAACCGCCCCTTTGACAATTTCCTTTTTTTTCTTTCTCTTCATTTTAGAGATTTTTTTTTTAATAAAAAAAAAAGTACAAAAAGAAGCTCGAATTAGATACATTCTAATATTTTAGAATCATATATACAGCTGTAATGTCTCCTTAGAAATCTCTTCCATTTTAGAGTTATATTTAATTAATTAAGATTCTTTTAAGTCTAATACTTGTTATCAAGCTTAAACTGAAATTAAAATTTAAATTTTATCATGAAATTATTTAATGCTATTTAAATTACCTTGAAAGGAAATTTTTTTTAAATTTGGTTTAAGCAAATTTTAAAGACTAGACCAACAGTGTATTGTTCAATTTTACATGGATGGTTATTTGATGTATAAAATTTATTTAGATAGGATCTAAGTAAAATTAGTGACTTATGAGTTTATATCTAAATTTGTTAATAGTATGCGTATTTGTGTACGGTAAATAATTGGGATTTCTTGATGAAGTTTCCAAGGGACATGCCAGTTGGCTGCCTAACATAGTAGACTGACACGTGTACAAATAGGAGTTTAGTGCCTTCACGTATTCAGTTTTTGTACCATTACAATTAGTACATAACTCGGATAATATCTTTCAACTCGGATTTATTTTTTAATTACAGTTGGTTGGACAAAGAAATTGTTTGATTCAAACGTTGATCAACGTTTGAATTAAAAATGATTTCCTTTGAACTAAAAAATTAGTACTATGTACATGAGTCTAAAATAAATTAAGGAACATTTATTTACCCTATATACTATATTAATAAACAAAGTAGTCGATAGGCTAAGTTTTGGACGGTTGTAAAAATTATATTAAAAATTTAAAAAGCTCACAAAGTTGTAATAAGGTACAAACAATAAATTATTTTAAGAAAAGTATTACCATTTAACCATTGCAAGTGGTTTTAAAATTATATAATAATAGTAAAGATTTCAAAATTTCAATAAATTTTGTGTAAAGCCACAAAAACTCTTTAAAACCATAGCAAATTTAACAGCAGAAATACAAATAAATTCTAATCAAATAAGAAAATAATGAAATATTTTAACCAAAAAATTATATGTAATTGAAAAATTTAATTGGTTCCTATTTCATAGAGCAAATAAAAGTATATTAGTTAAAATGAAACACTAATTATAATAACTAAACTTGAAATATAAAACAGATCACAATCCTGATAATTAAAAAAAAAATTATAAAGCACTTTAAATATCCTCATATCATATATATGCAAAAGCATTAAACATAAACTAAAAGTAAAATTACTATAGAAAGTATTAAATATTTTTTTAGGAAAAAAAAGTGTTAATTATCTAATTGTCAAATTAATGAGAACAAATATATATTTTTTCTAAAAAATTAAAGACTTATAAAACCTCTTCAAAAGTCTCCGCTTCAAAAAAAAAAAAAATTATATATATATATATATATATATATAATGAGTTTGTACTGTATAAAGGAGATTTTTCTTATTGCAATTTTTTTTTTTTACTATTATTACTTTGATTATCTTTAAATAAGTTAATGAACTACCTAGTTTAGGAGGTTAATATCACTAATAATCACTCATTTTATATTCTAACAAAGTTATATAAATTGCTCAATAAAAGTACTTAAACGTTTGAAATATTACAAATAAAGTTATTTTGATCCAAAAAATAATGTGCTGATGTGGCTTATAGCGCCTAAGGCAAGCCTAGGAGTATTGTTGAAGCTGTATTGTTGAAGCTGTCTAAGTCTTGTAAGGCTCCTATATCTATCTATATAGACAGAGGTCATGGTATGGAGGGCGAATTTCATAACGCTTAATCGTGGTTGGGGCATTTTTTTTTTCTTTTAAAAGCAGACTACAGAACGAAAGAAGAAGCTCTTACATTGAATAAAGCATAATTCATCTGTCCTTTCAAGATTGGAAGATAGCGAAGACCAATTAACTTCCTTTTTAAAGGTCACTCTTAGATGTGGCAAATCCCTTTTTTAAGTCTATGAATTGGGAACAAGAAAAACTCTTCTTGAAAGCAAGTTCTGGATGCGGGCGAGACAAAGTCTTCTTAGTCTTCCTCTTGAACGGTTATATCTATAAAAGGGAAGACTTATTGCAAGGCAAACAGAAGTTCCCAACTCAAACTAAAACATTCATGTAACATGTCTCTAAAGGTTTTATGTAGCATTTTTTAGAATATTTCAAATTGACATAACTTGTCAGTTAGCATTTCATCACAAGATTTATAATTTTTTCTGCTAAATTAACTTTATTTCTAATATTTTAAAAGTTGAGCTATATTTGTGGGATAATTTTTTTTTTTTTTATCGAATAGTTATTAGAGAATAAATTTTGTGAATATAGATAAAATTAATCCCTAGATAAGTATTATTAATCATATGATCAATAATAAAGCTGAAGTTGGAAATACAAATAATAATATTTAAATTGTTTGAGATACTAATGTAGCCGTAGGTATGCATATGTTGATTACAAGTGTAGACATAGAAAATGCTTGTAGTTGAAAATGGGGAATTATTGTTAACCTAACATGGCACTAGAGAATGGTGAAATAGACCAATAACCGAAATTTTGCATTTAGAAAAGTTTTGGGGATTTGAAATGTAACAAGAAAGTGGAGTTTGAAAGTAAGTAGCAAAGTAGAAAGAGGATATTTAGAATCTTCATTAGTAAATTTGGTCAGGAATTGGAAAGCCATAGTGTGAACATTTTAGCCCATCTTGATATAGTTTGTTACGGTTAATGTTGACACATGTTGACAAGCAAAAATTAATACTAAAAGAGAATACTGTCTATATAAAGACATCACTTCGGAGTCCTTTTCTAAATTTTTCCATTAATTGCAAATCAGTCCACAAATACCTAAAATTACAATATAAATAATGTTTTCATCATTGCTCATACAAGTTTTAAGATTCTTTTCATTAATTAATCATTGTTTAATTCAATTAGTCTTGTTGACTAGACAATTACTTAATGAAAAGTGAGCTTCACTGGACCTATTTGTAAAGAATTTTTGTGCCTTTATTTTAAATGTTTGGTTCACAATTTATTTATTTTCCTATTCAAGGAAAATGCATTGATTTGCTTATTGATACTCTTTCTATTCAACAATTAGTAATAACTTTTAGTCTATCTTTTGACTTTTGAGTTATTCGTTTATCTTTTGAATTATGTTCCCCCTTCCTAAATATCAGTCACTTTTGCTATTTGCACAAAAATTAAGAAACATTAATTGAACCTAAATTTAGAATTAAATATAATATAAAATGACTAAATTGTACTTGATTTATATTAATAGATTTACTCCGGATTATAGAGTTTATACTCTTACCGCCGTGTAAAAAGACAGCAAGCCAAAAACACAAGGACAAAATAGGATTATATGGCGGTATGCCCTACCTTACCGCCGTGTAAACCGCCCAAAACCCAAATTTTTGCAGAAAATCACACTCGTTTACATGCAAACTTTACTCCCAACTCAAAACCACTTTAAACCTTCTTGTATACACTCCTTAAATCTCTAACATCAGAAATCTAAATATGCTTATGATCATTTATAAACATACATTACACCAATTAACTTAACCTAGTTCTTCATGCACAAAGCCAAGCTCACATCACTTCAACATCTCATATAAATCATCACTATAACACTAGCATTTTACATCCTCCTCACTACTCAACAAACACATACATTTACTCAACACAACACTCAAAATTTTTGGAATTTACTACATCAAACATATAAACACTTCCAAATGAGAACAAGGCAAACAAGCTCCCAAACTCATGTAAAATAATCAAATTACATAATCATAAACATATATAAATATATATAATATAAGAATACCGCAAGTAATCAAAATGAACAAAGTCAAAATCGCACACCATCCCGACCTCTAGGTAGCTCGATCACGTCTCTCTAATAGGTTCCAATCTTCTCCTTTCCCTTGTCCTTCTTCTTGTCCACAGCTTCAACAAAATCATTCAAACAACCCATGAATCAATCCTTTTTTTTCACTTTAAATAAAAAACAGAAACCAAGTAGAAGAAGAAGACCAAGCATGAAAGTCTATAACTTACCTCTACTCAAGAACCAACTCAAACCCTTCTCTTACTCTTCAAGCCAATCCAAGTGGTTCACTCGAAGAACAAAGCAAATGAAGAAGAAAAGGAAAATAAATGGCAAAGCAAAGGAGCACGGCAAAATCCAAAAGCAAAGAAACAAAAGAAGAACTATAGGCCAAAAGTAGAAATTGAAAGAAGAAAGAGGAAGGGAGTGGCTGGTCAACCCAAAGAAAGCCAAATCCTCTCACTAATGCCCACCAAATCTCATAAATGCCACTAACCACATTTAATTGCTCAAAACAAAACACATGCCAAGTGTCCAATCCCTACAATGCCATGTGTCCACCTCCTACATTGCCACATGTTCGTAACACATCAAATAATCTAATATAATCCAACTCAATTAGGCTTTCCGCAATGCTTTCTGTCGCGCTTGTGACAGAACCCACACTAAGCCACTCACTCATCTTATTCCCCGTTAAACTTAACTTAATCCAACAAAATTTTGCCAAAACTTCTAGGGTCAAATCGGGGTGTTACAAATCTCTCCCCCTTAAGAAATTTCGTCCTCGAAATTTTCCCAATACCATGCAAAGAACCACAGTTTAAACTCTGCATATCACTTAAACGAAAATAACTCAAATCTAAAGGAACTTACTAGAAGAACCAACAGGGGCATCTACAGCTTCTGCAACCATTGCATAGGTTCGTGGTTGTCCCTCGGTAAGAAATGGCTTTTCTACTGTTTTCAATGGCGGTTTATTAGCTCCACTTCTACCTCTTCCGCTTCTACCGATTCCAGATACATTCACTCGACCTTTACTTGCTTGCGAAGTCAAATTCTCCCTCGACTTGGGGCACTTGGCAAGCATGTGCTCCGTGCTCCATGCTGCCATACCTAAAACAAGCTCCGGTGAGTTTCCTACACTCACCCCAGTGATGCCTTTCACAATGAACACACTTAGGTGCTACACTTCCTCTACTGGCAGGTGGCACTACACTCCCAACTGATGTTGACACTTGCACTGACTCTTATTCATCTCTTCCTCTCATCACTTTTCTAGCACTTTTACCAAAACTTTCATTTCCTTTCGGGAACTTTCTCTTTTGCTCTCTCTTCTGCTTCAATAACTCTAATTCCTCTAATTTAATGGCTGCAGTACCAATCGATAGTAATTCACCGGTTGCAAAGCAACCATGGCAGATAGAGGCCCTCTAATACTTTCTCGTAGCCCATCCTCAAACTGTCGGCACTTAAAATCTTCTGTTAACAGGATGTCAGGCACATACTTACTCAACCGGATAAACTCTTTCTCGTACTCCCCGACTGCCATATTCCTTTGCTTAAAGCTCACGAACTCCCTCCACTTTGCCTCTCTATATGCTTTAGTCACATACTTTTCTTTAAACTCATGGACAAAGAAGTCCCAAGATAATTCTACTGGCCTCTGCAGGTTTCTTAGTACTAACTTCCATAAGTCATGTGCTGCACCCTGCAGTAATGACACAGCGCAAGCCACTCTCTGATTCTGTGGACAATTAATCTCTTGCAGGATCCTTCCAGTTCTTTCAAGCCAGAACTCTACTATGTCAGACTGGTCCAAGGAGGTTCCACAAAATTCCTCAGCTCCTCTCTTTCTTATGAGGTTCGTTGGTGCCTTAGGAGCTGTCAATCGATCTAAAATCTATACTAACCCTTGCATCAACACCGGATTATCCTGAACAGGATCAACTCTTTCATCTCTGTCATGCTCATGTACTCGCGAATCCACACGAACCGGATTCACACTACTAGTTGTCTCTCCTACATTCTCACTCGGGTCGGACTCCATCTATACTCTACAAAATAAAAACAACATCTGCATTAGGCCACAACCCTAAACAAACTCTGACATTTAATCTATACTCTATATCTTATAGACCAGAACCTCTAACCTATGCTCTGATACCACTAAATGTAACACCCCCATACCCTTGGCAAGGAATATCGGGGAGCCACAAGCCAAACGCACACTGTAACGTGTGTCGAACCCAGCAAGGGCCCTCGCTTTGAATCTACTTTAGGATTCGAGGTATGAAGGTTCGCATCTTTTGATCATGGGCTCCATGAGACATCATCGGTATGTTCCTCTCAGTAGGACATTGGGGAGAATAACCTAGCCTATTGACGCCTAAAGGCACCTTTGAGGTATTTGGAGTCGCCACCCAATTTGCGTGAAATTAGGAAAAGGTTTCTCACCTCTATCGGTCTAAACCAGAGATATAGTGTCCGGGACTTCCCTCTTATTCATACTTTGGTTAAATATAAATGGGTTCTTAACTTCTTAAAATTACATCTCTCATCTCACACGATCAATGCATTTTGATTTAAATTGCGCATTTCAAACATTCACAAAGCGATAAAGGAAAGCAATAAATAAAGCAATAAAAGAAAGCGATAAATGAAAGCCATAAACACGCAAACACACAATTACAAGAGAGATTGGGGCGGAATACAACCCCATCGAAAGGAAATCAAAGATGTGGATGAGGACGGAATACAATCCCCTAAAATAAATAAAGTTGCCCCAAAATTAATTACAAGGGCCCAAAAAAGAAATGAACTTGAATTTAAAACACTCACACAAGATCGAAATAAAAAGACATGCAAAAATCGGGACATTATTTTAGGAACATTGGTTCCTTCACACTTGTTCGAAATTTAGGAACATTGGTTCCTTCGTATTAATTTAAAGAGGGTTCGAAGAGTCATTTTTATTGCTTGAATTGGAAAATCGGGATGAGTGATCCCATTTTTTGAGAAAATTGACTCTTCGTTTTAATTGTGATATTTTTATGGTTAGGTTAAAACAAGGGACATTGGTCCCAATTTTATTAGTGAAAAACTCAATTTAATCGTAAAAGTATTTTTGTGAATTTTTATCTCACACGTGCACAAATAAAATAATTATTTACAAATAATCACAACATGAAGAGAGGGATTGGAAAGATCTCACCCAAACTGGAGAGTATGTCCACGCGTTGCGACCCATCCGGGGAGTCGCGGGACGCTCACATAGCCCGACTCAAATTAAATTTCATACAAAAATTAACATAAAAAATATTAGTGACTGTTCTAAAGATTAATCAAGTAAAGACAAGATAATGACAACAATAAAGTTATAGTGATGGTAACAACAAATAATCATGGCATAATAATAATAATAATAATAATAATAATAATAATAATAATAATAATAATAATAATAATAATGGACAATGATAATAAATAATAGTGAATATAATATAAATAAATATGATAATAATAATAATAATAATAAATATAATGATAATAATAATAATAATAATAACAATGTAACATCAATAAACACAAAATGAATATATAGTAATGATAATAATAAAAACAGAATATTAACAATAGTAAATAAATAATAATAATAATAGTAATAGAATAATAATGACGATAATAGTAATAACAATAATAATAAACATAAAAATCAAATTAAAGCAAATAAATAATACATTAATGGTGATATTAACACATTAAAATGTCAAAAGTAAATAATAGACATGGTAATAATAGCAAAAATAATGTTAACTACAACAAATAATATACAGAAAAAAAATAAATGAGAACGGGTTCAAAAATGTTTACCCTCAGAATTTTTAGATCGGAGAAGCGGTGTCTCGATTTATTTCCCTTGTCGAATTTGTGGTGATTAATATTTGAAGAAAATGTAAAAATTGATATTTAAAATAAATTAACTCAAGATGATATTCTTATAAAAAAGGTATTTTTGGTGGATGATTGAGTAAAGGAAATTAATTTTCCAAACTCAAGATCAATCCAAGGATGATATATATTTTTTGAAGAAAAATAAAAAAAGATTGAAGCTTGAGGGAAAGAAAAATGACTTAAGAAATATTTTTGAAGAACAACAAAATTGAAGGAGGAAGATGAGTTACTGGAGACCAAAAAACTAGAGAGAAAATGTTCAAATCCTTGAATGAAAATCTTGCCGTCCCTTCAAAATGAGGGGAAAATCCTCTTTAATTCTTACCTTGGCCAAGAAAGGCAAAGGACAAGAATAGCTTTTATTTTTAGTTAATCCAAAATAGCATAAAATGGTGAAACAAACGGAAAAATCAGACTGAAAAGAACAGACAGAAACAAAGCAGGAGCAGGCGACCAAAAGTAGTCGCGCGGAGTGGGAAGAGCGCGCCCGGCAGCCTGCTGCCCGCGTGGTGCCCCTGCACCACGCGCGGCAGGCTGCTGCGCGAGCAGGGGCGCGCGCGGTGCCCCTGCATTGCGCGAGACGCCTGCCTCGCGCGCAGGGTCGGCGCGCGGTCCCCCTGCCTCGCACGCAGGGGGGCGCGCGGTGCCCCTGCACTGCGCGCAGGGGGGACGTGCAGTCCCTTTGCCTCATGCGCAGGGGGGGGCGCGCGGTCCCCCTGCCTGCGAGCGCGCAGGGGCGGCCTGCCGCGCAGGCGGACCCACGCTGCCGCAGGTGGCACTCGTGATTTTTTTTTAATAAAACCTTGACACAAAATTAATTTTTTTTTACCCCATTTTAATTTTTAATTTATAAAATATATTTTTAATTATTTTCCGAAAAACACACCTTTGACAAGGGAACGATCGATTCTCACATTTCTTGCCGAAAATCGGTCTTTTATTTCATCATCTGGTAATCCTGATCTTGGACTGCCTCGGGACCCGGTGTCTACACACACACACACACACACACACACACATGCATACACTAAGGCGGAAGCAATAACAATAAATAGTTAGAATATCTGGGGCCAAACATACATCTCTTATAATATATACACAGTACATATTACAAAAGTTTTATACTTATTACAAATTCACTTTCGGTACATATGCAAAACAGTTAACATATACACTATGATACTATGCTTCTATATACATAATGATGTTACTTAAAATGTCAGAAACTCCATCTAGTACAAAAATATCTTCATCAAGCTCCTAGTGGCCATAACCTGCAGATGCAAACTCTCTAATTGCATCCCGAAAACCTACACGGGAAAAATACCCGTGCTAAGCGATAATGCTTAGTGGGGATAAACAGAAACAACAGACTTCGAATGAAGTCACAAATATATCACATGCATATCAATAGTCATGTCATATACAAATATTCATATACACATCCTTGTAAGCAAATACCATCATGCTTCAACCCATTCATGTGCAAAAAATCCAAATATGGCAAACGATATTGGTAACATTTCATACTATGTTCATATATATATACAAGTCTCTACTTCATCTCTTGTACACTACAAAATATATATATACATATATATTTGCCTGAATTCTCAACAATGGTGGATACCAGCACTGTAGGTACTAGTTAATTGTATTAAACTCTAGAGAACTAACTCAATTGCGTTGAATACATTAGGTATTCATCAAGTAGACACAACTAAGGTCACTGTTGTAGCCGCCTCTAACCCTTTATAAGCATGCTTATCTATCCACTACATTGAAACTTCAGGCTCAACTCACACATTCGGAACCTAACACTATCCATAATCACTTATTCAAATATACATATTATTAATTCATTGCATAAACATATAAATCATGTATAGACCTTTTTATCATGGCATATAACTTGTATAACCACAAAAGGATTAAACAAATGCATATTCAAAAGTGATTGAAGTAAAAGAATCATGCAAGAAATTCAAAGAAAATAATTAGGAGAAAACAGGACCTACACGGTAGCATGCAAATCCCTCAAAATCAAACACCATTTTAAAAACCGAATTTCAAAAATAGGAGAGGGTTACACGGCAGTATGGGGATATCTTACCGCCATGTAGGATACCCCACATGGTGGTATAGAGAAAGCCCTAACCGCCATGTAAAAGGATCAACAAATAAGGGAAACAGAGGCAAGTTACACAGCGGTATGCACTCTCCTTACCGCTGTGTAACATATTACACGGTAGTATGGAACTCTCTTACCACAATGTAAAAGTACGGCAAGCCAAAAACACAAGCACATAATAGGATTAGACGGCGGTATGCCCTACCTTACCGCCGTGTAAACCGCCGAGAACCCAAATTTTTGCAGAAAATCACACTTATTTACATGCAAACTTTACTCCCAACTCAAAACCACTTTAAACCTTCTTGTATACACTTCTTAAATCTCTAACATAAGAAATCTAAATATGCTCATAATCATTTATAAACATACATTACACCAATTAACTTAACCCAATTCTTCATGCACAAAGCCAAACTCACATCACTTAAACATCCCATATAAATTGTCACTATAACACTAGCATTTTATATCCTCATCCCTACTCAACAAACACATACATTTACTCAACATAACACTCAAAATTTTCGGAATTTACTACATCAAACATACAAACACTTCCAAATGAGAACAAGGCAAACAAGCTCCCAAACTCATGCAAAATAATCAAATTACATAATCATAAACATATATAAATACATATAGCATAAGAATACCGTAAGCAATCAAAATGAACAAAGTCAAAATCGCACACGATCCCGACCTCTAGGTAGCTCTATCATGTCTCTCTAATCGGTTCCAATCTTCTCCTTTCCCTTGTCCCTCTTCTTGTCCACAGCTTCAACAAAATTATTCAAACAACCCATGAATCAATCCTTTTTTTTCACTTTAAATCAAAAATAGAAACCAAGTAGAAGAAAAAGATCAAACATGAAAGTCTATAACTTACCTCTACTCAAGAACCAACTCAAACCCTTCTCTTACTCTTCAAACCAATCTAAGTGGTTCACTCGAAGAACAAAGCAAATGAAGAAGAAAAGGAAAAGAAATGGCAATGTAAAGGAGCACGGCAAAATCCAAAAGCAAAGAAACAAAAGAAGAACTATAGGCCAAAAGCAAAAATTGAAAGAAGAAAGAGGAAGGGAGTGGCCGGTCAACCCAAAGAAAGCCAAATCCTCTCACTAATGCCCACCAAATCTCATGAATGCCACTAACCACATTTAATTGCTCAAAACAAAACACATGCCAAGTGTCCAATCCTTATAATACCATGTGTCCACCTCCTATATTGCCACATGTTCGTAAAATGTCAAATAATCCAAATTAATCCAACTCAATTAGGCTTCCCGTGACGCGTTCTGTTGTTCTTGTGACAAAACCTACACTAAGCCACTCACTCATCTTATTCCCTGTTAAACTTAACTTAATCCAACAAAATTTTGCCAAAACTTCTAGGGTCAAATCGGGGTGTTACATATACAGTCTAAACTAAAAGTATAAACAAACAAAAGAAAATAGTAGTGCACCTGTAAGTTGAGAAATCATATTAGCTTCAAACAATAATCTCAAAAGAAAAATTAATCATTACGAAAAAAAATTAAAGGGAAAAAATTTAACCATTACAAACAAAGCAACCCTGAAAAGTAAAAGAAAATATTACAGTAGAAAAAATATTCATTTCTTTTTTGTTTCTTTGTGAATTGAAAAAGGACATCCCCAATTGACTTTTAGTCCATTTTTATCCCTAAAAGCAAAAGGTTGTGCCATTTTTCTTCTTTGTACTCTGTAAATTAAAAAGAAAAGAAATTAAGTGCCTTTTACTATTTTCTTCTTTGCCTCCATCCAAAACAAATCGGAATTTCTTCATTGTCTCCCATCAAGCCTATGCATATCCTCTTTGCCTCCCATCCAAATCAAGCCTGTTCATTTCTTCTTCAAATAGTTTAGTTTATATTCCACATTTGAAGATAAATATTGGGAAAATAAAGACCATCTCTTGGTAGTTTAAATCTGTGTTAAATATGTTTTGAGAATTTTCATACTAGTTAAACGAAGAGGCAAGGATAAAAGTGGAAAAAAAATGAATGGTGCATTTACTTCTTCAAACACGTCATCCAAATGGAATGACAATCCCTCTAAAAAATGACTGTTAATTAGGAATGGAGGGAGTATCTTTTTACTAACAAAAGTCTAATATTGGGAAGACAAGTTTATTGATCTTTCCAAACCAAAAATATAATAGTTTTGCACATTTATATGAAGATTGAAGTTTTGATAATGGTACGATCTAACTGGTGATGCATACCAATTTTTAATTTAGAATCGATAATTTCTAAGCCTAATGAATTCAAAGTACAACTCAATAAATTTTTTGGACTGGGTCTAAAGCTGTCATTTTGTACTGAATATACTTATTAACTTAAATTATTTTTTTTTTCTTTAGCGGGTGAATAGCTGAGGTAAATTTAAATCGAATTATGAATAGATTAAAATTTTACAAATTATAAACATGCTAGATTTGATCATATTTTAACGTCTAACTGTTAAATAGATTAAATAACGTGACATTATTACCCTTTACTTTTTATTTTTTAACTTTTTTTACTACAAATAAAAAAAATGTACAAGTATAATTGATGTTAGGGAAAAATACAGGAAATAATTTATCCAAATGATTAGAAGGACAAACGATATTACGGAAAAATACAATCTTCCTTCTATTTAAAAAAAATGAAAAAAAATCCTATCCTAAATAGGAAAGGATCCAAAGTAAAATAGAAATCCAATTTTATAAGAAGAAAAAAAATTATACTTTAATGAAGCTATAAAAGGAGAAGATCTCCCATTAAAGACTTACTTAACATCCAGAATATCTTTTTACTAAAAAAAAACCCTCAAGATTACCATTTAATAGACTTAATCTTCAGAGTCCAATTTCCAGTCCAATAGGAATAAGATTCTAACATTTGTTTCTTACGTATCACTATGAGAAAATAACAGATTAGCGACAAAAAATAGTGATAGAATTTAGTCTGTCGCTACTGAAACCGTTGCTAAATTTAGTAACGAAAAATTTTTCGTCGCTATAATTCATGGTTCCATCGCTAATTTTGGAGATGGCGCCGAAGACTTTAGCAATGGACATATATTAATTTAGCAACGGAACAGTGACTTTCGTCACTAGAACCCATATATCTGTCGCCAATTATAGCGACGGGTGTCACTTTTCCATCGTTAAATTTATGAAATTTTTATTTATGTATTTTAATTTATTTTTTATTTATTTTTTTTTAATTTTTAAATGATAAAATAATATTGCTATTATTTTCCCATATCATAGGATATGATCAAATCTATAGTACTATATGCTTAATATATTTAAATTGATCTGTAATATAGGAAAAAAAAAGATTAAACAAGTCATGTAATAGGAATTGCATTACAAACTCAAATACAAAATTTGATTCAAGAGATAGTATCTAAATATCTAGAACAACACATGTTCTGATGCAGCAAGGGAATCCATGACTTTTAATTATGAAGATACCCAGGATTGTAACAATTTAATTGTAGAATGATGGTATATACAAATTTATGTCTAGCTTTGTAGCCCACGACTCTTTTTTCCTTAATTCCTGACTGAGCAAATCTATTTCGAAAAACATCAAGCACATTTGCGATCTTCACATCTTTGAGCGCTAGTATTACCATGGCATGGTAGAGTACATCTCCCACTCTGAGGCAGCACGTGAACCATGCTCATTCTCCTCCAGTGTTAGGCATAACTCATATACCTCTTCCCTGCAAGTAGGATATACAGCAAATATAAGGAAAAAAGGCTCAAGAATCTTACTTATTAAATAAACAATTATGTTAAACATATTAAAGAGGTGGAATTGCAGGTCTTACTACTACATTTTTTTTCCAAGTATCAGATGAATACAAACAAATATGAAGCCCATGTATTTGGATAAAAGAGATTATTGAGTTTGAAAAAAGATAGTAAGGAATCAATACAAATCAATTCTAGTCAAGAGAACTACCTGATTTTTGAACACAATAGCTCACGATTTTGTAGTTATCGTTTAGTCCAAGAGGGCTTTCCATCTTGTGGCGTTGCTAGTGTTGCTTAGCGCTGTGAAATTGTGGACTCTAATGAATAAAGAGTTTTCAATGCTAGCTTGCTTCGATCAACCTGTAATAGATAATAAATTCTAACTATAAATCTTTTAATAACTTATTATAACATGCAAAATATGAAACCACGATTAATATTCCATGCTAAATTTCAACTAAAAACCTGTTTATTTTCTAGATAATCATCAATTGATGTATAATAGCAAGTTTCTGCCCCCGTGTGGCAATTTGGTCTATTGGGCTTTGTGATGCGCGACGAACCTAGCAAAGGCCCTCTTTGAACCCGCTTTTAGGGCTCGAGGGATTGGTTCGCGTCTTTTTGATCTTGGGCATCATGAGACATTTTGGATGCCTCCTTCCCAATAGAACATTGGAAAGGATCATCTAGCCTCATGACGCCTTTAGGCACCTTTGAGTTATTTTGGAGTCGCCACCAAATTTACAAAAAATTGAGAAAGATCTCTAACCTCGGGGGTCTTAAACTAGAGATGGTGTTCGGAACTTCACTCTTATTAATGACTTAAGTCAAGTTTATAATTGAGTTTTTAAGAAATTAAAATTTCATCTCTCATCTCACACGATTATGCATTGAATTTAAAGCGCATTGCAAGCATATTGAAAAGCAATTAAATAAAGCAATAAATAAATAAATAAATTACATATAAAAATTGGGACAAAACAATCCCCCAAAAATAAGAAAGTATAATAAAATTTGTCTCAAAATTAATTACAAGGGCTTGAATGAAAAAAAAAGAACACATAAAAATAGAATATATCATACATAAATCGGGAGATTTATTGAATTTTAGGAACATTGGTTCCTTTTTATTAACTTAAAAAGATTGGAGAACTATTTTTGGATATTGATTGAGAAAACTGGGATGAGTGATCCCATTTTATGAAAATCAGTTCCCCATTTGAAAGTGAGATTTTATTGGTTAAAACAGGACATTGGTCCATTTTATTAAGAAAAATTTTGAGTTATTAATTATTATAAAAAACGTGATTTTCTATAATGCGGAGAATTTAAAATACATTTTACATACAACACATAAATAATAATAATAATAATAATAATAATAATAATAATAATAATAATAATAATAATAATAATAATAATAATAATAATAATAATAATAATAATAATAAAAAAAGAAAATACAACAATTAAAAAATGCAAACCCTAAATTGAAGGTCTTTGGTCTCCCAGTCCTCCATCCCATGCACAATATAACCTCATATATTGACTTTAGATTTGCAGATGACGAAGTTCTGGTTTTTCTCCTTGCTTTTCTTAAAAAGGAAAAAAACAGAGACTGATGAAAACTTTGAAATGAAAGTTATGTTAAAGAAAAAAACCAAAGACGATTGAATCTCAAACGACGTGAATTAATTTCCTGGATTCAAGAAACAATCTCAGAATGTTTTGAGAATCAAAATCGCTTTCTTGCTCTCAAAGCTTTCTTTTCTCTCTGTTTTCCTTTTTTTTTTTAGTTCTTTTCGGCCTCCTCTCCAAAATCCTCCTCTCAGTTTCTTAGCTTTTTCTTTTTATATCTCAGAGAAGATTAGGTTATTTCTCACCAAACCAAACATAAACCATTGTTTTCCCACCAAATTCCCCCGAAAAACGGAATGGAGACATTGGGGGTGCTGGGGGTAGTGGAGCGCGTGAGGCAGGTGAGATCTGCCTCATGCTACCTCTCACAAATGTGAGATGGGCCTCACAAACGTGAGGCTGTATCTCATGTGGGTGAGATGGGCCTCACATCACAGGCCCTCCAAAAATCTCACACCTTTTTTTTTAAATTAAAAATGAAAAACATATTTTTTGAGAAAATCATCACTTTTATCTGTCTTTTACCTGTAAACAGGTATCATTTTCATCACTGGGTAACTTCGGTTTGGGCTGCCTCAGGACTCGGTGTGTACAGTTGCCCCCAGTTTTGGGAAACGTAGTGCCTGGGTGCCTAGGTGAGCCATAACTCAAAGAAGGAAAGAAGAAGCGCATACCTAAGGTAGCTGTCTTCCTGGTCACGAGATTGAAATTGTCTCTTTAAGTCGCCGTATAGACTGTGAAGCGATTTCCATCCCTCTAGGTGATGCGTTGAGTCTGCTCCAGACTTACAAAATGCGAGAATTGCTCTTCTGAGCTACACCAAGTCTGCTCTGGACTTACAAAGTGCGGGGATTTCATCTTCAGATGGTGATGCGCCGAGTCTGCTCCAGACTTACAAAATGCGAGGATTGCTCTTCTGAGCTGCACCGAGTCTGCTTCAGACTTACAAAGTGCGAGGGTTTCATCTTCTGATGGTGATGCACCAAGTCTGCTCAAGACTTATAAAACGCGAGGATTGCTCTTCTGAGTTTCACCGAGTCTGCTCCAGACTTACAAAGTGCGAGGATTTCATCTTCTGATGGTGATGCACTGAGTCTGCTCTAGACTTACAAAATGCAAGAATTGCTGTTCTGAGCTGCATCGAGTCTGCTCCAGACTTACAAAGTGCGGGAGTTCCATCTTCTGATGGTGATACGCCGAGTCTACTCCAGACTTACAAAATGCGAGAATTGCTCTTCTGAGCTGCACCGAGTTTGCTCCAGACTTACAAAGTGCGGGGATTGCTCTCCTAAGCTGCACCAAGTTTGCTCCAGACTTACAAAGTGCGGGGATTGCTCTCTTGAGCTGCTGTGACGCGCACCGAACCCCAAGGCGCCTCGAAGGCCCGCTTTTAGGGCGATCGGGTGGAGGTTCATGAAAACTTGTAAGGTATTTACAAGTGCATCTATATTGGGCAAAAAGGAGGTTTCTTGGAGTTGCCACCCAATAGAACATTGGGAAGGGTCGTCTAGCCTCAACGAGCCTAAGACGGCGCATATATATCCATTTTGGGTAAGCCAAGAGGATCTTGGAGATGCCAGCCCAATAAAACATTAGGATGACCCTCTAACCTCATGGAACCTAGGATTACACAGCACATAAATATCCATTTTGGGCAAACCAGAGGGATCTTGGAGTCGCCACCCAATAGAACATTGGGAAGGGTCGTCTAACCTCCTGGAGCCTAGGATTATGTTGATTAGGCCTTTTAGTTGGGAAACAAGAGATATTTTGGAGATTCCATCCCAATGAAACATTGAGATGGACATCTAACCTCATTGAGCCCAAGACCAGAGTGAGTTTGGGACTTCCCATTTATTCATACATTGGTTAATTTTATAATCGAGTTTTTGAATTTATCATTTCATCCTATTTCTCATTCATTTTAATGCAATTAATTAAAGCGCATGTCAATCACGTAGTGGAAGCTATAAATAAAAGCGTAAATAAAATAAAGCATATGTAAAAATATTACAACAAAACTAGGGGCGGAATACAACCCCCATTGTAAATAAAATACAAATCATGCATAAATCGGGATATTCATTAATGATGAGTACATTGGTCCTCGCATGCTTATTTATTATAAAATAATTTTGATGTGATGATTTTATTTTGGATGGAGAAAATTGAGACATTGGTCCCATTTTTATTCAGGAAAGATGCCAAATTAATTAATAGAAATGTTTTTGTGATTTTCTTTTTAGCGTGCCTAAGATAAACAATTTTATTAAAGATTACATGGAAAAATAAACGAAAAAGCCAAATAAATGAAATATTACAAATAAAGCAGTTAAATATCTAACCCAAACGAGCCTTCTGGATCTCCTCGTGTGCTCGCAAAAAATGCCCAAGTAAAGAAAATAAGTTTTGACAAAAAACAAAAAACAAATGAAATAATGTTAGTAATTAAATCAATTAAATAAATTAATGATAAAATGAGATAAAATAAAGAGAGATGGAATAAAAAATGGATTAAATGAATTGAAATATTAATAAACAAAAATAAATGGGAAAAATGCATTATAAATGACAAATGAATTAAAAGATATGATTGAAATAATATAAAACGTGTTAATGAATTAATATATGAAAATATACACATGATAATAATTACAATGAAAATAAATAAATAACAATAAATAAAATATGTGACAACGATAAAAAGAATGATAAAAATGAATAAGAGAACGATGAAAATAATCAAATGAATGACATGATTAATTAAATATGTTCACAAATGATATAAACCATTTACATGGTAAAAATATCAATTAAAACGAATTTATTAATTACATGTTAAAATAATGATGAATTAAAGTGAAATAAATCAATTACAAGTTAAAAATAATAAACAGTCAATATTTACATGAATAAAAACAAAATAATATGATAATATTAACAACAGTAATGAAAATAATGAAAGAGAATGATAATAAACTAATAATGGCAATAATATTATATAAACATAATAATATAAACATTAAATGGAATAAACCTACAAGACATAGAATAAATAAATGAGAATAATAATGAAAATATACATGTTAATAAATTAAATATAAACAAAACAAATAAAGGAAAATAAAAGATTCAAGCCCGGAATGTTTACCCTCAGAGTTTCGGATTCGATGAAAGTAAAAATGATGATTGATTTCCTTGTTTTAGTTTGCAAGATTAGAATTGGGATATGAAAATGTTTGAAATTTATTCCAAGAAAAAATAGGCTTGAAAAAAAAAAACTAATAAAAAAAACTCTTTGAGCACAAAGAATTAATTTCTTTGCTCAAAGGAATTCTTTTTTATTGATTAAACAAAAAAAAACCTTGAAAAAGTTTAATGGAAAACAAATGAGAAGACAAAAAAAAACTGAATTTTGAGAGCAAATCATCAATTTATTTGTTTCAAAATTAAATCCATCAACAAAATTCCATCCAAAAATATATTTAGAAAAAATTGTGTTGGAAAAAGAATGAAAGATTGATTTTTCTTTTTGATCTTTGGTTGGGGAAAAAAAAATCTGGAATTTTTTTAGAGAGTTTGAAAGGAAGAAGAAGAGAAAAAACCCTAGAAAAATCCCCCCCTTTAGGTTTTCATCTCTTTCTTTTTATATTAAGAAAATAGGAAAATAATATTAATTAAAGGGATAAAACTTAATAAATCAGATATTATCTATTTTAAATTTTAAAAAGTGAAAAAAACCGAAAAATCCCATAAAAAAGTGATTAAAAATCGAAATTTGTGGAAAAAAATCGTGAAAAATTGATTTTTGGGGCGAAAATGACCATTTGCGGCGGAACAGGGGCTACGGAAGCCTGTTGGAGTGCCCGACAGGCGTCCGTAGCGCACGCTGGCCCAGCGTGCGCGTGTCGCTCGCGGAGCGCCGTGCGATGGCGCTTCCCGCGCTGCCGCGACAGACGCTCATGATTTTTTTTATTGTTAAAGATTAACTAAAAATACTACAATTTCTAAGCCCCATTTTTCAAATCTAATTTTCAAAATATTTTTTTATTAATTTTTTACTTTTTCACTCTAAAATGCAAATTTAAATAGGAAATCACCACTTTCAACCTTTTTGCCTGTGATAAGGCATCTTATCATCGTTGGATAACTTTGATCTGGGCTATCTCAGGACACGGTGTCTACAGTTGCCCCCAATTTTGGGAAAACTAGTGCACTAGTGCCTAGATGAGCCAAAATTCAGAGAAGAAGGAAAGAGATGCGTACCTGAGGCAGCCCTTACCTTTTTGCTGTGTGGAATGTTGCGACTTGTTGCCGTTGAGCTGTAGTGCTATCAGACTGTGGCTCGTTTACAATCTTTTCTATCGCATTGTCCCGTTCACCTTCGATCGGCTTGTACGGCGTCTGTGAGATGCAGTGTCTTCTAACCATAATCCTGTTGCGATCTGTTCTATCGTGTGTGCCCCGCTGTCCTCGTCTCGGCATGCACGGTGGCTAGTCTGTCCCACTGGCCTCATCTCCGGTTGCATGGTGTGAGGTTAAGTGTTGTCTAACTGCATTCTCTATTGCGATCTGTTCTATCGCTGGTGTCCCGCTAGCCTCGTCCCGGCCTGCATGGTGTGAGGTGAAGTGTTGTCTAACTGCATCCTCTGTTGCGATCTATTCTATCACTGGTGTCCCACTAGCCTCATACCGGTCTGCATGGTGTGAGGTGAAGTGTTGTCTAACTGCATCCTCTGTTGCAATCTGTTCTATTGCTGGTGTCCCGCTAGCCTCATCCCGGCCTGCATGGTGTGAGGTGAAGTGTTGTCTCACTGCATCCTCTGTTGCGATCTGTTCTATAGTTGGTGATCCGCTAGCCTCGTCCTGGCCTGCACGGTGTCTGTGAGATGCAGTACTCTCTAACTACAACCTCTGTTTGCGATCTGTTCTACCGCTGGTGATCCGCTAGCCTCATCCCAGCCTGCACGGTGTCTGTGAGATGCAATACTCTCTGACTACAACCTCTATTTGCGATCTGTTCTACCGCTGGTGATCCGTTATCCTCATCCCGGCCTGCACGATGTCTGTGAGATGCAATACTATCTGACTACAACCTCTGTTAGCGATCCGTTCTACCGCTGGTGATCCGCTAGGGTTGTCCCGGCCTGTACGGTGTCTGTGAGATGCAGTACTCTTTGACTACAACCTCTGTTAGCGATCTGTTCTACCGCTGGTGATTCGCTAGGCTCGTCCCGGCCTGCACGGTGTCTGTGAGATGTAGTACTCTCTGACTACAACCTCTGTTAGCGATATGTTCTACCGCTGGTGATCCACTAGCCTCGTCCTGGCCTGCATGGTGTCTGTGAGATGCCGTACTCTCTGACTACAACCTCTGTTAGTGATCTGTTCTACCGCTGGTGATCTGCTAGCCTCGTCCTGGCCTGCACGGTATGAGGTGAAGTGTTGTCTAACTGCATCCTCTGTTGCGATCTGTTCTATCGCTGGTGTCCCGCTAGCCTCGTCCCGGCCTGCACGGTGTCTGTGAAATGCAGTATTCTCTGACTACAACCTCTGTTTGCGATCTGTTCTACCGCGGGTGATCCACTAGCCTCCATCCGGCTAGTGCAATGTCTGATCTGTTAACCCCCATCCAGCTAGTATAATGCCTGATCTGCTAATCCACATTCGGCTAGTACATTATCTGATCTGCTAACCCTCATCCGGCTAGTGCAATGTCTGATCTGCTAACCTTCATCCGGCTTGTGCAATGTCTGATCTGCTAACCCCCATCCGGCTAGTTCAACGTCTGATCTACTAACCTACATCCGGCTAGTGCAATATCTGATCTGCTAACCTACATCCGGCTAGTGCAACGTTCGATCTGCTAACACCCATCCGACTAGTTCAATGTTTGATCTGCTAACCTACATCCGGCTTGTGCAATGTGTGATCTGCTAACCTACATCCAGCTAGTGCAATGTGTGATCTGCTAACCTACATCCGGCTAGTGCAATGTCTGATCTGCTAACCCCCATCCGGCTTGTAATATGTGTGCTTTTTAACTTTTTGACCCCCATCCAGTCTACTTGGTGTCTACCTATTAACCATTATCTGAATGATGTATTTGCCGACCACCATCTGGTTAACCCAGTGCCCGACCGTTGACCATCCTTGGGTTGACGTGGTGACTCATTCGTCGCTTTCTTTACTGGTGCTTATCTTGAACCTCTTCTTTTTTTACTACAAAAAGGGCAAAGCAAATGTGCAGGGTATATAAAAGGCGCATACCTGTGGCAGTACATACCTGTTGGGGCCGATGTCAGAGTGTGCCCCCGAAAGATTGTTGGTTGTTCCCCATTTTCTTAATTGTACTGACTGTGACATGCCAGACATCGATTCCTCTATCATCTCCAATGCAGCCTCCTTGTTGAAAAGACTTGCATACTTCTCAAGAGGGTGAGAGAATTTGATGTTGATCCTCCGGGGCGGAAAAAAGATTTGAGCTTTCTCGAAGAAAAAATTAGATTGGAAATTTTGTTGTTTGCCTACAGGCGGGTGATTTTTCTCTTTTATTTTCGTTTTTATTTCTGCTTTTTCTTTGTTTTGTTTCTTTTGTGTTTTCACATTTTTGGACGTGTTTGAACTTTTATAGTATATTGGATTTTCAAGGCCTTGAAAATATCTTCTTCCTTTTATTTTGTCTTGTTTTACTTGTTGTTTTTGTTGTTTTGGTTTGAGAAGTATTTTTGTTGTTGTTTTGAGAGTTTGTAATCTTTGTATATTTGCATTTGTTTGAGAATTTGTACATTTGAATTTGGCTTTGATACGCTTACTATGTGATGTGTGTGAGAGTATATCTTATGATAGGGAAACTTACCTGGCGGCTTCCGGCATGGCATGCAATGTTAGGCTGAACTCATCTCTTGGATCATCTTTAAACATGAGGTCTATTCGGACCCCTCATTTGAGCCATGTACATGTACAAAACACTGTGCACGCGTGTGGAATCATGTGTGTGCAATATACATACATTTGAATCCGGATTATGTGAGGTGTGTGAGCGTACATCTTATGACAGAGACTTACCTGTTTGCTCCCGGCATGGTGTGCATGAGAAAGGCTTATTCTTTTCCCTCTTGGGAGCAGGTCCTTGAGATTCTTCTCTCGTGAGGACTTTATCTTGACTATTGTGTGATGTGTACAAGCATACATGGTGTGTATGAGTCGGCTTGCTCTCTTAAATGTCTTTCTAGGAGCAGGTCCTTGAGATTCTATTCTAGTGAGGACTTTATCTGGACTTGATTGTCTGGCATGGATGAACGCCAATGTAGAGCTGAAATTGTACCTCAGCCCATTTCTACATTTGATTGCCTCCGACTAAAGTATGTGTGGATAGTTCAGCTTCTCAAAGGATCTTCTTATCTGTGGATTTGCGGGATATCGAATTACCCTTAGCATGGCGTGTCATGGATAGGTTTGTTCTTCTGGGCATTCCACCTCTGTACATATACACCAAATTTTATACCGGATACTGTGGCCGATAATGTTGATATGAATCCATCCTTTGGACCATCCTTGCTTATGAGGTCTACTCGGACCTTTCCTTTTGAATCATGTACACAACAACATATACAATAGACTGTGTGTGTGTATGGAATCATGGGTAGGGGTGGGCAAAAACCGAACCGACCCCAATAACCCGAACTACCCGAACCGAAATATCTATTCGGATAGGGTTATTTGGGTATATCGGTTCGGTTCGGGTGCTAAGGATTCCTAAATTTCGGGTTCGGGTGAAATCCTTATGAAACCAACTCGCCCGAAATTTACTCTCAAATAAAAGGAAAATAATGAAATCCCTAAATCCTTTTCACAGTTTCACCAACTTTTCCCCCGTTCACACAGCAGAGCAAAATACTAAATCGAATAACCCTCCTTTCTGCCCTCTACTCCATCACTGCCGCCGCTCATCGCCTCTGATTGCCGCCGCTCATCGCCAATCTTCGTCACCGGTAGTTTCAACCGAAGTAAGTGCAGATTCTTTAAGCTTTAATTATATATTTGGAAGTTTTTCTTGGTTGTTTGGGTTCTGATTCAAGATGGATTGATATTATGAGCAAAGTAATTAGAGATCTTCACAAGTTTTATCCCAAACAATTCATATGATCGACCAATTAAATTAGGGATCTCCATAATTAATTTATGCTTTTTTAGATTCTTGTCTATTTCATTTTGCAGTACACCACGTTTTCGATTTATTTACCCAGCTGGGCACCAAACTGCTTCTTTACTTTTATTCTAATTCTGAATTGCTAGCTTCAAACTTTTATATAAATTCTCTATTTCTTTTTGTAGTTCGGGTTATTTCTTTACTTTTATTCTAATTCTGAATTACTTTTATTTTGAATTGCTAGCTTCAAACATCTTATATAAATTCTCTAATTCTGAATTGCTTGCTTCAATACGTTTTCTATTTATTTACCCAGAAAACATGGGCATCAAACTGCATCTTCTTTACTTTTGTTCTAACTCTTATTTACTAGTTTCAGACCTGTGTTCCTAAATATGTTCCTCAACCCATCTGAACCAAGGGGATAATATTCACTCCAAACCATATGAACCGAGAAAAAGACTTTCCATGGATTTTATCAATTTTTATCTTTATATGTTTGGCTCATTATTTTTTTTTCTTTTTTTTTATCTGAAGAATGATTGGATAGCATAGATTGGAGAAAAAAACAAACTAAACTAAGAGCAAGTGCATCAAAATTGACCAACCACGAATTCTTCAGTAAAAGCAATGTTAAAATCATTGCTTTTACTGGTTGAATCAAATGCAATGATTTTAACATTGCTTTTACTGAAGAATTTTGGAATCACTTTTAACCCAACACATGTCTTTGTTTTTAACATTAATGAGTAGAGGGAAAAATTTGTCAATTTTATGTTTTATTATTTCTCATTATTTATATAAAATAGGTGGTTCATGGAGCAACTAAAGATCAAAGATGGTGGCATTTTGTGGGCAATTTAATTTTAATGTTGTTGTTAATTAAACATTAAGAATGTTATTAATTTGTTGTAATTTTTAGACATTTTATGATGGTGAACAAGTTAATTAGGTATTTAGTTAGCATTTTTCATATTATATGATAATTAGGTATTGAATAGTTTTAATATTATTATTTAATTAGTTTTAACTTGAAAAAAAAAGAATTGAAATATGGGTTATTCGGTTCGGGGCTCGAAATTTTTCGGGTTATTCGGTTCGGGACCCTATTATAATTTAGGGTCGGTTCGGGTGATAAAATTTGCCATATTTCGGTTTTCGGGTTATTCGGGTTCGGGTCGGGTTGACCCGAACCCGACAATTGCCTACCCCTAATCATGCGTGTGAAATATACATACAAAACTATATATAAGAAACACATGCAAAGGATTAATGCACAAGAATTGTGTGTGCATATCTATACGTGTAAAAGACTGAATGCACGTGAAATGCCTGTGATATGCAAAAACGAATAGACCACATCCCAGGTGGTTAAGGGATTCGTTGAGGGTAGTGCTCAGCTGCTCACATTGTCTGATGCTTACAAGGATATAGAAAAGCGTTGTCTTGACTTTACGGACTCTGAACCAGAATCTTTTCAAGAAGAACTGACTCATGTGCATCTTTGCCCCCCGATCAATGAGCATTTTGCCCCCAGGACTCTGAATCAAGTTCTGCATTATGCATCACCTGCCTAAAGGAAATTTATTCGGAGTAATGTTGCCTTATCGCTCCAGGTTTCAAAGGTCATTGTTTTAAAGGTAGTGCGTCCCTTGTGGATTTTCACACTAGCTTTTCTTAAAGGGAAATGCATCCCTTTAGGGATTTTCACAAGACCCTATGCCTAATTTTTGCCTGGAATGGACCCAACCTAATCCAGCGGCATTTATTCATTTTTATTTTTTGAAGGATAGACTGCCTGTTCCCAGGTTTTCACCCTGCCCTTTAGCCTAACTTTTGCTTAGAGAGCCAGTCACGGTTTTCATCTCTAACGGCTTTGAGACTCTCCTGCCTTTTCGGTATGGTTGCAAGAAAAGTTGAAACTATTATCAAAGCCCCTTCCTAGAGTAATTCGCAATTATTCTTTGAGGCATTTCTCTCTAGGCATTGATTGCATTCCCTGGCCTTCCTTGATGAATGTGTTGCTAGATTGGGTGAAGTAGCAGATAAGGATCGGGTTCTTTAGGGCTTTATGAAGCTGCCCGTTACATTACTACCCATTGTGCTCAATAGTTCAGAGGGATTAATGAGGCATCCCTACCTTTCCAAGGTGGACCTTTATCTTCAGCTGTTACCTCCGAACATCACGGCCTCTAGGCGAGCTATCGGCGAAGACTATTATGCCATCTGTCGAGGGTTGTTCCTTCACTCCCACTAATGCGTTCAAGAGGTAGGTGCTTAGTGCCGCAATCAATACTACATCCGGATGGTGAGAGCAGGAGCAGAGTGTACTCATTTAGATTTCATGCATTCAGCAATAAACAACATTTCTCTTTTTATAAATGAACTAGAAAATAATGAACAGTTGTATTTGCAAAGATTGTGTACATTTCAGTATGATTTCTCTATACATGATCATTATCTAACATCGATTCAAAATGCAGAACTACATCTAATCTTAGAGTAGATCTTATAAGCATCAAACTGCTGTCTCCAATCAGCCCTCTCGGGTTTTCTTGATTGGACATTTTCTCTCAAGCCTCTAATTTTTGCCCAGGATGCGTTTTTTTCGGTTTTCATCCTGACGAGGCGCCCATTTTTAGCAAGGCTGCCTTTTTTCGGTTTTTAACCCGCGGGTCTTTTATTCTCTTCTTTTGATTTTTAAATCTTTAGCCATGGACCCTCTTGAGTTCGTCGACATTGATCGGTTCTTAAAGCCATCTTCATTGCTACCTGTTGCTGTTGTCTTAGATACAATCTCTGAAGAACAAGGGGTCCTCTCACGTTAGCCTAAACCTATCCCGTATGCCTGGAACACCTAGTCTCATTTGCTTGACAACTGAATCTCCCTTTTTCATCGGATGTTTTTTGGCGATCTTTCCAAATGATCAAACAGAACATTTTCTGATAGATCTGACCGTGGCAATAATCCTATGACCTGTCCTTGTCTGACTTGTTCAATGGCTGCTGCCGTTGCTGTGCCCTATCGGCTTCCCAAACTTGGGCTGTCATAACTGTTTTTAAAGATTTGAGCTCTAGTTTAACCGGCCATACTGTTTATGCCCTATGTATTGAGAACTGGGCGGTGACTCTTGTAGAGGGTCCGACGGTGGTTCTCCAGCCTCAAAGTACAAAAGGCCATTTCTCTGCCCAATCCTTGTAGTTTCGAGCTATCTTTATCAAGATCTTCTTGTTAGCAGTCTCTCCTGCCCTATTGGTTTGAGGGCAATACAGAGTGGACTTGTGGCCTTTAATGTCATACCCCTGGAGCAACTTCCTAGCCTTAACCATAAGGTGTCCTTCTGTCCTTGAACCCTGCGTGGTGCGGAAGACCATCTTGACATGACCCTATCCGCTGGGGCTGTAGGGCGCACCTCCTCTATGATGTCTATTTCCAAGCTCGAGCAACCTATATCCATTGCAAGTCGATATAATTCTCATGGTCCTTTTTTGGAAGTCAAGAAAAATGGTAAAGTACGGGCATGTGTAGATTAGCGGGATTTGAAGAAAGCTTGCCCCCTATGATGGTTCTACATATTGATTCTTTTCCTTCTCTCTTATCTGTATTTTTTTAAGGATGAGCTTTGTTTAAATCCTAATAGTTTACACATACATGCACTCCTCCTCTTCTCGATTTGGTACAACATTGACCAACTAAGACTGGCATTGAACTTCGACTACAAATTTTGGCTTCATTTCTGCTTGTGGATTCCCCTTTTTTACCCTTTCTGCCCCTTTCAGCTTCAATCTTCTGAGCTTCTGTGTGACTATTCCATGATTCTGATATGCTAGCCTAGTGTGTTTAACGACTTCATAATCATCTCTCGGCATGTCTTCCTAGGTCCAGGCAAAGACCTTTTCACCTTTTGTTTTAATTCTCTCAAATTTTGATCTCTCTTCAGGAGTTATAACAAATGCTATCAAGATTTTCTTTGGGTTCTTCCAAATTTTTTGAGATTAAATGGAGTAGCATCAATTGAATCAATGTCAAATATGAATGAGTTATGATCATGATTATGCATAGTGAAATCATAAGAGACATAACACAAGTAAGCAAAGGCGTTCATCTTATTAATGAAACTAAAATATCGCTATTAAACAGTTCAAGAATAAAAGGAACATTCTAAACAGCTGATCAACTTTCGTTCTTGCCAACATAGCTGTTGCAGTCGATGGTCTATCATCATCCCTAAGAACCGTCCTGCCTTTCCACTTAGGCACTTAGTCTATCTTATTCTTTCCCTCTCGCTTTTATGGTCGGAGATCTTCTCAAAATCAATTAGATCTTGAATGGCATGTCTTAGGGCCTTGCAATAATCTGTGGTATGCCCGGTGTGTTGGTGGTAGGCGCAATACTCATCTTCCTTATGATTGGGCTGTCCCTGGCTTTTAGCTAGCAATGGCTGTAATATCCCTTCCTTTATCAGCCTCTTGAGGACCCAGGACAAAGATCTGCCAAAATTAAAAAAATACCTTTGTCTCACCTCCATGGTTGGAGCTTCCATAATTTTTTCCTTTTTTGGGTCTGGCACCAGTTCTTGAATGCGATCTCGTAGAGGATGACAATAGTCTGTTCTATGCCCTGAATACTGGTGATATGCGCAGTACCAATTTGCCCTATGCCTAGGGTGTCCTTGACTTGGGGTAGGCCCGGTCGGCAAGGGTTGTAACCTCCCTTTCCTGTCAAGACGGGTGAAGTGCAAGGATAATGGCCTACCCGAAACAGTGAAGTGGGACTGAACTGCTCTAGTGGCTGGGACTTCTGCAGCCTTAGCATTCACCTTACTATCATCAAGGCCTCCTGAGCTTTCATTCTTTGGAGTACGCATGATTGTAGGGTCTTCATCCTCTTCGGACATAACGCCATGTTCTAAAATAGGCCTCCTATTTTTTCCTTGCTCAACTGGTGAATCAAGTGACCTCTTACCTCTGGTCTCAGAAGGAAAAGGAGGTACTGGAGCTATCGCTGTATGAGCCTTCTCGATCGTGGCTGGCTTCACTTGGTTGATAGCTGTTGCCATAAGCTGAGCTTGGAGAACCAGCGCCATGGCATCCATTCTTTCTTTGATCACAGCCAGCATCCTTTTTTTCAGCTCTTCAAACCTTTTATCTATCTCCTGGGCAATCAGGGTGCGAGTCTCTTCTATCAATTGTGGAAGGCCAGCCATTTTTAATACCTTCAGATGCTTTGGTAAGGATGCTAGGTCTCTATCGGCCAATCCAAACTCTGATCGTTCTTTAATCAACTATTCAAGATCCCTAAAACACCCAAGCAAATAGTCTACGATGACTGAAAGGCAAAGAGTTAGAATGATGCAAGAATAATATGCAATGCATGGTCATGCTGTGCAACAAATGGTATACAATGGTTAAAAGAGATTATAATGGTACATGTGAGACATGTGAAAAACTATACACAGGATGATATGTACATGTAATAATTATATGCAAAGAATAAGATGTATACATAGGGAGAAAATAAAAAAATTTATTTGTGCATGAATGACATGAATATGCAATGCATCATCCACAACCACATGCAAACAAATAGATCCTTCCAACCTTATTTCCCCCACACACGAGGTCGTGCGGTCTCTGTCCTAGGTGGGCTTGATCCATGGGTTAACAGGGAACCCGATGAATGCGCATGGTGCTCAATGGAAAACCGGCAGCATAACCTCTCTTAGCTAATGTACATACGCATGGGTTTTGACCATCATATATTTAGGCAGTCCGAATAAGTTGACATGGGCCTATCAAGGCATGAAAGCCTTTGATCAGGTGACCAATCAAATTATCTGGGTTTGTCCAATGCATAATGATCCACATAGCAAGCATAGTATTAAGATTCATACCACTTAGGGGAAGTAACTAATTCCATTACATGAGCTTTGGCCAAGGTGATGTTACTTTAGGGCTACCCAAGCATGGTCCCTGCCAACGGGTCTAGCTCATCACGAGCGTAACGACCGATTGGGTCTCCATTTAATATACCATGATGGTACGAGGCTTGGGCTAGTGATTATCCTTAACACTTCCCTACATTGAGTGAACGTAGAGTCGTGCTTCGGGAATGCACCAGGACTAAAAGAGGGACCAAACTAGCATAGATCAAAGGTTCTAATGAGATGTAATGCAATTTCGAAAAAGGATGAAATGTTTAAATTAAAACTCAATTGTAAATTCTAACCAAGGCACTTTCGAAGTGAAGTCTCGAGTATTGTCCCCAGCGGAGTCGCCATTGTGATGCGCGCCGAACCCCGTGGCACCCCAAACTCCCGCTTTTAGGGCGATCGGGTGGACGTTCATGAAAACTTGTAAGGTATTTACAAGTGCGTCTATATTGGGCAACAAGAAGGTTTCTTGGAGTCGCCACCCAATAAAACATTGGGAAGGGTCGTCTAGCCTCAGCGAGCCTAAGACGGCATATATATATCCATTTTGGGTAAGCCAAGAGGATCTTGGAGATGCCAGCCCAATAGAACATTAGGATGACCCTCTAACCTCGTGGAAACTAGGATTACACAGCGCATAAATATCCATTTTGGGCAAACCAGAGGGATCTTGGAGTCGCCACCTAATAGAACATTAGGAAGGGTCGTCTAACCTCCTGGAGCCTAGGATTATGTTGATTAGGCCTTTTGGTTTGGAAACAAGAGATATTTTGGAGATTCCATCCCAATGAAACATTGAGATGGACCTCTAACCTCATTGAGCCCAAGACCAGAGTGAGTTCGGGACTTCCCATTTATTCATACCTTGGTTAATTTTATAATCGAGTTTTTGAATTTATCATTGCATCCTATTTCTCATTCATTTTAATGCAATTAATTAAAGTGCATGTCAATCACGTAGTGGAAGTGATAAATAAAATAAAGCATATGTAAAAATATTACAAAAAAACTAGGGGCGGAATACAACCCCCATTGTAAATAAAATACAAATCATGCATAAATCGGGATATTCATTAATGATGAGGACATTGATCCTCGCATGCATATTTATTATAAAACAATTTTGATGTGATGATTTTATTTTGGATGGAGAAAATTGAGACATTGGTCCCATTTTTATTCAGGAAAGATGCTAAATTAATTAATAGAAATGTTTTTGTGATTTTCTTTTTAGCGTGCCTAAGATAAACAATTTTATTAAAGATTACATGGAAAAATAAATGAAAAAGCCAAATAAGTGAAATATTACAAATAAAGCAATTAAATATCTAACCCAAACGAGCCTTCTGGATCTCCTCGTGTGCTCGTAAAAAATGCCCAAGTAAAAAAAATAAGTTTTGACAAAAAACAAAATACAAATGAAATAATGTTAGTAATTAAATCAATTAAATAAATTAATGATAAAATGAGATAAAATAAAGAGAGATGGAATCAAAAATGGATTAAATGAATTGAAATATTAATAAACTAAAATAAATGGGAAAAATGCATTATAAATGACAAATGAATTAAAAGATATGATTGAAATAATATAAAACGTGTTAATGAATTAATATATGAAAATATGCACATGATAATAATTACAATGAAAATAAATAAATAACAATAAATAAAACATGTGACAACGATAAAAAGAATGATAAAAATGAATAAGAGAACGATGAAAATAATCAAATGCATGACATGATTAATTAAATATGTTCACAAATGATATAAACCATTTACATGGTAAAAATATCAATTAAAACGAATTTATTAATTACATGTTAAAATAATGATGAATTAAAGTTAAATAAATCAATTACATGTTAAAAATAATAAACAGTCAATATTTACATGAATAAAAACAAAATAATATGATAATATTAACAACAGTAATGAAAATAATGAAAGGGAATGATAATAAACTAATAATGGCAATAATATTATATAAACATAATAATATAAACATTAAATGGAATAAACCTACAAGACATAGAATAAATAAATGAGAATAATAATGAAAATATACATGTTAATAAATTAAATATAAACAAAACAAATAAAGGAAAATAAAAGATTCAAGCCCGAAATGTTTACCCTAAGAGTTTCGGATTCGATGAAGGTAAAAATGATAATTGATTTCCTTGCTTTAGTTTGCAAGATTAGAATTGGGATATGAAAATGTTGGAAATTTATTCGAAGAAAAAATAGGTTTGAAAAAAAAACTAATCAAAAAACTCTTTGAGAACAAACAATTAATTTCTTTGCTCAAAGGAATTCTTTTTTATTGATTAAACAAAAAAAACCTTGAAAAAGTTTAATGGAAAACAAATGAGAAGACAAAAAAAATGACTTTTGAGAGCAAATCATCAATTTATTTGTCTCAAAATTAAATCCATTAACAAAATTTCATCCAAAAATATATTTAGAAGAAATTGTGTTGGAAAAAGAATGGAAGATTGATTTTTGTTTTTGATCTTTGGTTGGGGAAAAAAAATCTAGAATTTTTTTTAGAGAGTTTGAAAGGAAGAAGAAGAGAAAAAACCCTAGAAAAATCCCCCTCCTTTAGTTTTTCATCTCTTTCTTTTTATATTAAGAAAATAGGAAAATAATATTAATTAAAGGGATAAAACTTAATAAATCAGATATTATCTATTTTAAAATTTAAAAAGAGAAAAAAACCTAAAAATCCCATAAAAAAGTGATTAAAAATCGAATTTTGTGGAAAACAAATTGTGAAAAATTGATTTTTGGGGCAAAAATGACCATTTGCGGCGGAACAAGGGCTACGAACGCCCGTCAGAGCGCCCGATGAGTGTCCGTAGCGCACGATGGGCGAGAGCGCTCGCCCAGCGTGCGCGCGGACAATCGCGCGTTGCGCTCTCGATCGACGTCGCGCGCACGACGGCGCTCCGCACGCCGCCGCGGCCGACGCTGAATTTTTTTTTATTGTTAAAGATTAACTAAAAATACTACAATTTCTAAATCCAATTTTTCAAATCTAATTTTCAAAATATTTTTTATTAATTTTTTACTTTTTCACACTAAAATGCAAATTTAAACAGGAAATCACCACTTTCAACCTTTTTGCCTGTGATAAGGTATCATATCATCATTGGGTAACTCTGATCTGGGCTGCCTCAGGACTCGGTGTCTACAGCTGCACTGAGTTTGCTCCAAACTTACAAAGTGCTGGGGGTGCCATCCTCAAATGGCGATGTGCCGAGCCTGCTCCAGACTTACAAAACGCGGGAAGTGCTCTATTGAACTGCACCGAGTCTGCTCTAGACTTACAAAGTGCAAGGTGCCATCATCAAATGGCGATGCGCCGAGCCTACTCCAGACTTACAAAATGCAGGAAGTGCTCTATTGAGCTGCACCGAGTCTGCTCCAGACTTACAAAGTGCGAGGTGCCATAATCTAATAGCGATGGTTTTCACTTAGACATTTCCTGCAAAATTATGTGCATAGAAATATATATAAGAGCTTGTGCATGCAAGTGTAAATGGTCATATGCAGATGTCTGCTAAAGAATGGTATGACATGATATATAGATGCTTGCAAAAATAGATAGACCATGTCTTGAGTGGTCAAGGGTCCATTAAGGATACGGTTTGGTTGCTCCACCATGCCCCCTGAGGATCTAGAAATGGCATCTTGGCTTAGGGACTTTGACCTGTAAACCCTTTAGAGAGAATCGTCAAGGGTGCATCTTTGCCCCCCGGCCACTGGTCATATGCCCAGGATTCTACTCAAGCCCTAAATTATGACTTATTTGCTTGAAGGAAGATCATAAGAAGTAATGCCGCCTTATCGCTCCTGGCATCGGAAGTCATTGTTTTGAAGGTAGTGCGTCCCTTATGGATTTTCACACTAGCTTTTTTTTTTGTGGGAAATGCGTCATTTTCGGATTTTCACACAACCCTATGCCTTATTTTTTGCTTGGAGTTGACCCAACCTAATCCAGCGGCTTCTTCTTCTTCTTCTTCTTCTTCTTCTTATTTTCTTTCTCTTTTCTTTCTCTTTTTTTTTTCTTTTTTTTTCGAAGTATTGACTGCCTATTTCCAGGTTTTCACCTTATCCTTTTGCCTAACATTTGCTTAGAGCGCCAATTACAGTTTTCATCTCTAACGGCTTTTTTTTTTTGGCGTGGCTACAAGAAAAAGTGAAGGTACTATTAGAGCCTCCTTCTATGGCAATTGGCAATTATTCGCTGAGACATCTTCCCCTAAACAAGGATTATATCCCCTCGCCCCCTCTGACGAAGGTGTTGCTTGATTGGGTGAGGTGGCAAACAAGGGTCAACTCCCTGTGCCCCTGGCTCTCCTTTTTGTTCTCTTGTGTGGATTTCTCGAGACCACTTTCGATATCATCGCCTGTTGCATTTGACAGTTCGAGGGGATTCAAGATGTCATGAGGCATCCTCTATTTTTCCAGGGTAGCATCTTATCCTCGGCCTTCACCCTTGAGTACCATAGCCCTTAGACACAGCTGCTTACAAAAATCGTCGAACTGCAGGTCAGAGACTATACCCTCGCCTCCATAAGTGCATATAAGAGAAGGGTACTTAGCCCCGCTGTAGATAATGGGACCCATTGGCTTAGGCATCTGGTCAGTGAGAGCAGAAGTAGAGTGTAGCCATTTAGATTTCACACATTCAACAATGAACGGTATCTCTCTTTTTATAAAAGAACTAGGAAATGATGAGTTAAACTACCTTTGTCTTATATTTTCGCAAAGACTATGTGCATTTCAGTATGATTTCTCCATACATGATCACTATTTAACATAGATTCAGAATGCAAAACTACATCCAATCTCGAAGTGGATCTTGTAAGCATCAGACTCCTATTTCCAATCAGCCCTCTCGGGTTTTCTTGATTGAACATTTTCTCTCAAGCCTCTAATTTTTGCCCAGAGTGCCTTTTTTCGGTTTTCACCCTGACGAGGCACCCAATTTTAGCAAAGCCGCTTTTTTTTTCGGTTTTCAACCCGCATGGCATTTATTCCCTTCTTTTGATTTTTAGTCTTTAGCCATGGACCTTCTTGGGGTCTATTGATCCTGATCTGTTATCCAAGCTCATCTTCGTCATTGTCCATTAGAACCGCTGCCCCTTTGGATAAAATTTTCTTAGGATCAAATGGGTCTTCCCATGTCAGATCAAATTTACTTCGCGTGTCTAGAAAATCAGGTCTCATTTTCCTGAAGACCAAATCTCCCTCTTTCAGTGAGTGTTTCCTGACCCTCTTTCCAAATGATTGAACAAGGTGTTTTCTGATAGATTTGACTGCGATAGTAATCCCACAACTTGTTTTCGTTTAACTTGTTTAGCTGTTGTAGCCGTTGCTTCCATGACTCCGCCTAAAGATTTGACGTGCTTTGACAGGCAGCAGTGCTTTTGCCTCATGCATCAAGGAGTAAAGCGTGACTCTCGTAAGGGTTTTGACTGCAGACCCCAACATGGGTCTCCTCAATAACCTTCTTGGCCTTCTTCTCGTCTAAGTACCTCAGCCATATGTCATCAGCTCACCTCTCGTACTGCACATCCTTTATACTGATGAATTGGGCGGATAGCTTGTAAATCAGTCTTTAGGTCCTTTTTAGTAGCCAAAAAGAACGATAAAATATAGGTATGTGTAGATCAACGTGATCTGAACAAAGCTTGCCCCCAGATAACTGTCCCTTGCCCTATGTCGATGATCAATTTTGTTTTTTGCTTTTTTTTTGTTTTTTTTGCTTTTTTTTTTGTTTTGTTTGTCTTGTTTTATTTTGTTTTATTTTTTATTTTTTTACTCTCCAACAAGTTTCTTTCAAATCCCGATAGTTTACACATAGGCGCACTTCTCTTCTTAACCATTGGGGATGTCATTGATCCACCTAGTTGGGCATTACGCTCCAGTAAAAAAATTAGCCCCTGTTCTGATTGTGGATTCCCCCCTTTTTACCTTTCCTATCCCTTCTGGCTTGAATCTTCTGAGCTTCTGCTTGGCTGGTTCATGATTGGGAAACACTGGCATAGCATGTTTGGCGACTTCATAATTATCTCCTAGTATATCTTCATAGGTCTAGGCAAAGACTTTTTTATTTCATTTTTTTTTCAAATTTTAATCTGTCTTCAAGAGTCATAACAGATGCTATCAAGATTTTCTTTGGGTTCTCCAAAGTTTCGAGATTAAATGGAATGGCATCGTTTGAATCAATATTAAATATGAACGTATCATGATTATGCATAGTGAAATCACAAGGAAATATCACACAGATAAGTGAAATCAATAATTTCATTTAATAAAAACCAGAATTAAAAATGTCATCATCAAATAGTTCCGGAACAAAAAGAGCATCTAAATAGCTATCTTCTTTTAGTTTCCACTAGCATAGCTGTTTCGACCAATGGTTCATCACTATCTACGGAAACTGTCGTCCTTCCCCACTTAGGTACTCAATTTGTCTTCCCCTCCTTCTTTCGCTCTTCTGGGTCAGATATTTGCTTGCTATCAATGAGGTCTTGTACACGGTCCCTTAAAGTCTGACAATAGTCCGTCAGATGCTTGGTGTGTTGGTGGAAGGCGTAATACTGATCCGCCATGTGATTGTGATGTCCCTAGCTTCTGGCGGGCTTAGGAGGTAATGGCTGTAATATCCCCTCCTTCATCAGCTTCTTAAAAACCCATGATAAGGATCTGCCCAAATCAGAATAGTGCCTTTGATTCATTTTCGTGGTTAGCACTCCCGTCCTCTTAACATTGCCCTTACTATTGTTACGGATGCCCGGGCTTTCATTTTTCAAAGCATGCATCCTCACTGTATTTCCACCCTCTTCAGGCACAATGTCCCATATCCCATATCTCCTCTTTGCTTGACTGGTGAAACAAGTGTAACCTTGTCTCTAGGCTTGGAAGTAAAAGGAGACATCGCGGTCATCGCTGTATAGGCCTTCTCGACAGTGGCCGGCCCAACTTGGTTAAGGGTAATCGCCATAAGTTGAGACTGAAGAACTAGCGCCATGGCATCCATCCTTTCCATAATGGTGGCCAACAACCTCTTTTCGAGCTCTTCAAGCCTTCCATCTATCTCTTGGGCAATTAAGGCACAAGTCTCCTCAATCTGTTGTGAAGAATTAGACATTCTTGAAAATTTTGAATTCCTATTAACTGCCCTTGATCTTGATCCTAACCCCAGACAAAAGGTCCTCTAATGATGACTGTCGGAACCCCAAAACCACTTGGACAAACGGTCTACAATGGCTGAAAAATTAAGGAGTTAGAATGATGCATGAATGTCATTTAATGCATGATCGTGCTATGGAGATGGTCCTCGATGAGTGAAAGATCAATAGATTACAATGATATGATGTGATGAATGAAAAAATTGAACGTAGGATGATATGTACATGTGAAAAATAATACGTAGACAAAAGGATATACACACACAAAATGAAATGTATGTTTTATTTTATTTTATTAATATGCATAAATGACACGTGATGCATAAGCATGCTATGCAGCATTCACAACCACATGCAAACAGATAGATCCTTCCAACCTTATCACTTCTACACACGAGGTCGTGCGGTCTCTTTCCTAGGTGGGCTTGATCCATGGATTAACGGGGAACCCATTGGATACGTATGGTGCACGATGAAAAAAAAATCGGCAGCATAACAACTCTTGCCTAATGTACATTCATATGTGATTTTAGCCATCATGTATTTAAACACCTCAGTTAAATCAAGATGGGCCCACTAGGGCATGAAAGCCTTTGATGAAAAACCATTTAATTTAACTGATTTTGTCCAATATATCACGGCCCAAATAGCAAGCGCGATAGTATGGTACATTTCACCTAGTGGAAGTATCTATTGCCTTTACATGAGCTTTGGTCAAAAGTGATCATATTTTAAGGCTACCCAAGCATGGTTCCTGCCAACAGGTCTAGCTCATCACGAGCATAGTGACCAATCGGATCTCCATTTGATATACCATTTGATGGTACGAGGCTTGGACTGGTGATTATCCCAAGCACTTCCTTACAATGAGTGAAAGTAGGGTCGTGTTTTAGGAATGCACTAGGATGGATAGGGGACCAACTAACATAATTCTAAGGCTCTAGTGGATACAATGCAATTTTGATTAGAAATGGAATTTTTGATTCTTAACAACTTAATTATAATTTTAACTTAAGTCACTTTCGAAGCGAAGTTTTGATCAGTCCCCAGTGGAGTCGCAACTATGATGCATGTTGAACCTAGCAAAGGCCCTCTTTGAACCCGCTTTTAGGGCTCGAGGGATTGGTTCGTGTCTTTTTGATCTTGGGCATCATGAGACATTTTGGATGCCTCCTTCCCAATAGAACATTGGAAAGGATCATTTAGCCTCACGACGCCTTTAGGCACCTTTGAGGTATTTTGGAGTTGCCACCCAATTTATAAGAAATTGGGAAAGGTCTCTAACCTCAGGGGTCTTAAACCAGAGATGGTGTTCGGAACTTCACTCTTATTAATGACTTAAATCAAGTTTATAATTGAGTTCTTAAGAAATTAAAATTCCATATCTCATCCCACACGATTATGCATTGAATTTAAAGCGCATTGCAAGCATATGGAAAAGCAATTAAATAAAACGATAAAGAAATAAATAAATTACATGTAAAAATTGGGACAGAACAATACCCCAAAAATAATAAAGCATAATAAAATTTGCCCCAAAATTAATTACAAGGGCCCGAATGAAAAAAAAAGAACACATAAAAATAGAATATATCATACATAAATCGGGAGATTTATTGAATTTTAGGAACATTGGTTCCTTTTTATTAACTTAAAAAGATTGGAGAACTATTTTTGGATATTGATTGAGAAAGCCAGGATGAGTGATCCCATTTTATGAAAATTAGTTCCCCATTTGAAAGTGAGATTTTATTGGTTAAAACAGGACATTGGTCCATTTTATTAAGAAAAATTGTGAGTTATTAATTATTATAAAAAACATGATTTTCTATAATGCGGAGAATTTAAAATACATTTTACATACAACACATAAATAATAATAATAATAATAATAATAAAAGGAAATACAATAATTGAAAAATACAAACCCTAAATTGAAGGTCTTTAGTCTCCCGGTCCTCCATCCCGTGCACAAATATAACCTCAGATATTGACTTTAGATTTGTAGATGAAGAAGTTGTAGTTTTCCTCCTTGCTTTTCTTGAAAAGGATAAAAACAGAGACTGATGAAAACTTTGAAATGAAGGTTACATTAAAGAAAAAACCAAAGACGTTTGAATCTCAAACGACAGGAATTAATTCCCTGGATTCAAGAAACAATCTCAGAATGCTTTGAGAATCAAAATCGCTTTCTTGCTCTCAAAGCTTTCTTTTCTCTTTGTTTTCTTTTTTTTCTTGAGTTCTTTTCGGCCTCCTCTCCAAAATACTCCTCTCAGTTTCTTAACTTTTTCTTTTTATATCTCAGAGAAGATTAGGTTGTTTCTCACCAAACCAAACATAAACCATGCTTTTCCCACCAAAAAATGGAATGGAGACGCTGGGGGTGCTGGGGGCAGTGGAGCGCGTGAGGCAGGTGAGATCTGCCTCACACTACCTCTCACAAACGTGAGATGGGCCTCACAAACATGAGGCTGCATCTCACGTGGGTGAGATGGGCCTCAGATCACAGGCCCTCCAAAAATCTCACACCTTTTTTTTTAAATTAAAAATGAAAAACATATTTTTCAAGAAAATCATCGCTTCTATCTGTCTCTTCCCTATAAACAGGTATCATTTTCATCACTGGGTAACTTCGGTCTGGGCTGGCTCAGGACCCAGTGTCTACAGGCTTCCCTAGGTAAATTATCTGCAGTTCAATTGATAGATTAAAAGAAAAAGTGAAGAATATTTATAGATAGGTAAAAGTTTGCAGTGTACATACAGTGTCGCGATCACAATCAAGAAACATATCATGAATATTGATGAAATTATTGGATGTTTCTAACATATGTCACATCATAAAAGCAATATCAACAATCAATGAAGCTACGATATACCTAGAATTTTTTATCTGTGAAGAAAAGCCATAAAGCAACCATAAACACTAAAGAGGTCTTTTTCACTTTATTTCTTTTATTATCTCCAGTTTACTCATTTTTAAGTCTCTTTTACCATTTTGCCTCCAATATCAATTCGGTAGAAATCTCAAAATCAAATACACGGGACGTGGACCCCAAAGATCCACTACAGTATACAGTTACAGTATTTCAGTATCAGTGGCAGTAATGATGACAATGATAGTAATTATATGGTAGACCGTCATTAGCCTACCTAAAAGAGTCGTCATGACTCGGACCGCGGTATAAAGTTCCTATGACTAGCTAACTATATCTTGACCTAGATTTAACCACTAGACTACTAAGGGCAATTATGTCATTTATTACTTTTTAAACATTCATCATAACCAGAATGCAATATTTCACATCCATACATTCAATTTCATTCTAATATAACCAAATAAGCTATTATGTATTAAATTTTTATTCTATAATCATTTTATGTCATTATACTTAGAAAATTCCTTAATTACACTATAAAAAAAATCAAGATTACCATTTGGCCAAGATTACATTTTCTTACTAGATTTCATTTTTCATTCATTTATTACTTATATAGCTAGATTACATGTTAATTAACTTAGGAACACAATTAAATATCGTTAAATCATAAAATATACATATGTAAACCTAGGTTTCAATTCTTGATTTCTACCATTTTTAACCCTTCAAATGAAATCTAAAGACCACTACCAGGTTATAGAGAGGCTGAACTTTGATTAGGAGGCTTAGATTTGGGGAGAGATATGAAGAGAATGGAAGAAATTTGGTGGAAGAATATGGATGCGCAATTCGGCCAAAGAAGAAGGGAAGAGGAGCTGCTAAATTTCTAGGGATTTTTCTAGAGAAATCAAACATTTGGGGTATTTGTAGGTGGTCTATTGGGCTGGTCCTGGTCCAACCATTTCAAGCCCATTTTGACATTATGGCCCATTAAGCAACTCTAAATTATTTTTCTCACTTACCAAGCTCAATTTCTCCCCAAATCAGTTCCATAATTATTAAAATATATAAATTTTCCTCTATATAAAGTTTTAGCTAAATCGGAGTCCATTTTTAGTCCGGTTTACTTAAATCGATATGATTAGACAATTTTCACTGTTACTGTAAAATTTACTTTTCACTTTCAAAAATTTCTAAATATTATTCTAAGTCTATCCATGCCCTTAGAATAGTTTTTAGAGGTCATTTAATATATTTAAAAATTCGCTCAAATCTCGGTCAAACCTGGTTACTATTTGAACCGAACCAGAGGTTTTTCTTATTTTTGACTTTTGGGGATCTATTTGACCTCGTTTTCACTCTAAATTTTACCCTCGGACTCATTATGACTAGTATTTTCCAATAGTCAAATAAAATATTTTTCTCTTCTGGGTGTACTTTTTACCTTGAGAACTTTTCAGGGGGTCACCCATCCCAGGACTACTCTCATCTACACACGTTTAACCTCAGAGTCCCCATAGGATCTGATGCATTAATGTTGGTATAATCACACTCGAAATACACTATACACACACACGAAACCATTGTTCACTACTAACCATTCCTTTCGCAAAACATTTTTAAATCAGCTATTGATTTTTCGTTGTGTTTTGTCCTCCCATCAATATTCATTATGGGGTTAAAGATATTGTCAAATATGTTTTTCTAGATATGCATCACATCTAAATTATGACATATCAAATTAGACTTCCAATATGGCAAATCACAGAAGATGCTTTATTTTCTCCAATCGAAGTTTTTACTAATGGTTAGATTAACTGCTTCAGCTTCAAGTTCTGTAACTTTTAGCAACCCCAATTCATCAATCTCCTACAACATTTCCTCACTAACTCTATTAAGGGGAGGAGGTTTCTATATCACTATATTCTTAATGAACTTTTGTTTATTCTAAATGGGTGATCAGGAAGAAGAAATTTTATGTGTTTGTCAAAGTAAGATGTTTTAAACCCATTAAATACATAAAAAGCATCATAAACATTGCCACAGTACGAACAACCCAATTTTTCGGCTGTGCTCCATCCAGACAACATAGAATATGTATGAAAATCACTAACTATCCATAGTAAAGCTGTTCGCATCATAAAATTTTATTTGAGGGACACATCATAGGTTTGCACACCAAATTCCCACATATGTTGCAATTCAAAAATGAACAATTGCAAGAAAACATCGATTTTTTGCTTTTGATTCTTAGGTTCTGGCACAATAACTGTCAAGAACATGTATGCCTCATTCATACACATCCATGATAGAAAATTATAAGGAGTTATTATGATTGACCATGATGAATATTGTTGCCCCGATTGACCAAAAGGTTGGAATCCATCTGTTCACAATCCCAACCTAACATTCTAACATTCAGCAGCAAACTCAGGATGGATATCATTGAAGTGTTTCCATGTGAGTGCATTAGATTGATGACTCGTTATTCCATCCGTCTGGTCATGTTTATAATGCCATCTCATGTGAGATGCAGTCACTTCGGAAGCATATAATCGCTGAAGTCTCGGAGTTAGCAAGAAATAATACATACGCTTTTGGGGTACTAATTTCTACTGTCTTATTCAATTTCTCGGTTTGAACCTAGATTGACTATAAAATTTGCAATCTTGTAAGTTTACATCTTCTCCCCAAAATAACATACATCCCAATCTGCAATAATAAATTGTATCAACTTGCAAACCCAGACCTCAAATCAGCTTCTTCATATTGTAAAAATTATCAACCATTTTATGATAAGGTGGCAATGATTCATTAAACCAAGCTCGAATTTTATCCAGACTTCGATTAGAAATTTGCCTTTCGGATTTAATGTTCAATATTCTAGCAATTGAAGATAATCAAGTCATATTCTCACAACCCAGCCATAATTCCTGATCAGCTGAATTAAGTCAAAAGTATTCTTTTGCATTTAGTTTTGGTTCTTCTTCAACATTGTGTATATTTTCTTCAAATAAATGATTGACAGCATCATAAACCATTTTGGTGTAAGGATTTTCAGTTCCATAAATGTCAATTGTGTTAAACCCAGGCCCCCAGTTTGAAATTCACCTACATTTACTAACAAGTTGACTTCATATCCCCTAGAGGTGGTACAAATTAAAGGCTCCCCATGTCTAGTCCAGTCAAAATAACTAGGTAAAAAGCCTTTTCTCAACAAATGTAGATGGACTTCGTCAGGAGGAAGAAAATAAGTAAGCCTGCACTTTTACACGGACATCTGATTTTCAGACCATCCATGTATGCAGGTTTAGAATGTGCAAATTCAATAAAACTTTCAACTCCTTTAGCAAATTCAACATTAATGAAACCATTTTGTGTTAATCTACTCATTATCAAAGAACTGTTGTTAAAAAAAGGCTATTTCATAGTTAGAATTAAGTATAATTACATTGGTCAACTTAAGAAGTGAAATTTTATTTTTCTAGTAAAATTCCTTCCTCACCTAACTCTAAATACTAATAAATGAGACAATAAAAAATGGAGCAATGACATGGGTTATTGAATATCAATTCATATTTTGGAATGGAAATGGAGGTAGGTTAATTTCATTTAAAATATGAACTGAACTTGTACATTTCTAATTGGCTTTTAGTTTACTAGAATTTCAATTGGGAAGACCGTAAGCTACTAGACCAATACCATTTATGACATTGATGTAATGTTGCCTTAACTTTTAACAAATAGACATTTATTTTATCTAACTCCTAATATTATTAATTTCTTATATGTAATTAGTTCTAAAGCGTGGTTCTCTTGAAATTAACAAAGATTTAGTTGCATTTAGCTGCCAAGTTTTTTTCAAACATATTATTCGAAAAAATTTAACTTTTGTTTCTGTTCGTTTGTTTAATATTTTATTTCTTGGCAATCTCTCCCATTTCAAAATTTCCCTAATTCTATAGGAATTGTTTGAAAAAGAAAAAAATGTAAGAGGCCTATGTAATATGTTATATTTTTATTTAAAGCCTATCTAATAAACATTAATCACTTAAAATTCTCCATAGTAAAAGATTGACAAAAATAGAATTAAGGTTGGACTAACTTTGCTTTTCTGTACAAATAAAAAAAGATATAAACAGAATTGATGGATTTTTTTTTTTAATTCAAAACTTCTATTAGGCATTTTAACAAACAGTTGGATGGCAATTTTTTCAATACAAAACCACAAAAACAAAATTTGCACATTTGCTTAATAAAAATTAAAAAAATTTCATCAGTAACATCATAAGCAGAAACAACTAATATTATTAAATATTTCTACTGATAATTAAAAAAAAAGGAAAATCATGCAACAAAACCTGTTGGAGGCAGAACCAATATTTCGATAGTTGGTAGTCACTCCATCTTCTCAGGCAGCAAAGAAATAACTTTATCTGCCGATGGTCAATCAAGGCCGATTGGATGATGGAGGTTAGGAGGTAGCACACAGAAATAATCTAGTTATAAGATAAATTGAAAGCAAAAACCCCAACACACACGAACGAGGCAATGGACGAACCTAATAAAGATAGTGGATGGAGGCGACAATGATGTGAGCACTGTGGGAGGTGGCGAGTTGACGGTCATTGCAGTCGATGGAAGTGAGGAGGCAAGGTTCCAACTATTAAAGAAAAATTTGAGGGAGAGAGCGAAAGAAAGTGAGCTGTGATAGGGAGAGACAGAATGGGGGCGATTTGGGGTTAGGGTTTTGTTTAATTTTCCTCAATAAAAAATTAAATACCATAGGAAAATCTCGAAGGAAACCTTTATACTGTCAGTAAATAAAATATTTACCGAAGGGGTACAGTATTTCGTAGGTAATAATTACCAAAGAAATAAAAAAAATTCCGTCAGTAACATGCATAATACAAAACATTTACTCTTGAATGCTTTACTTTGTTAGTAAATTCAACATTTATTGACGAAAAACTTACTCAGTAGGTAAATGTTACCTACAAAAATAAAAAACCGTCTTTAAATTTAACGATTACCGATGAAAATTCAAACTCCATCAGCAAGTATTTTATACATGCATAATTATCGATGGAATACACAATTATATGGGCAATTTTCCTATGGTAAATTTATTCCGTCAAAAATTTTGGTAGGAATTTTTTTAGCAGTAAACATTCACTCCAATATTAATGAAGGAACCTATTTTTCGTCGCTAAATTCCATCGGTAAATAAATTTTCCTCCATTTTTAACGATGAAAATGTCCCGTCACTATTTTTCGTTGCAAAATATGTTTTTTCCTACATCTTTACCTATAGACTATATATTCTGTTGGTAAATAACAATGGAATTGTGTTCCGTCGTAATTTGTACATTTTCTTGTAGTGTACCTAGAAAGAGGTAGACTTTCATAATAAGCGTTGTAGCATCATAAACTGACTCAAGTTAGGTTTTTATCTGAGATAGGCCGTAATATCCTCTCCATCCATTAAGAAAGAGGTGGACTTTCATAATAATTCTTCAGGTATTATGAACCAACTTAGACTAGGTTTAACTTATTAAATCCACATCACATACAATCCTGTCATAGTGGAAGTATCTAAAGTTATTGTATGTTGTTTAAGGTTTGATAAAATAGAGAGATTCATAACCACTCATCGCTAAGCCAAGCTTAAGGAGAAGAATGGTTGCGAGCCATGGAGTCCTCAAAGGGTATAATTTCAGTTCAAGGGGATTATATAGAAATGCCAACAAACAGACTAACATATAAGTTTTCAATGTTAACCATTCATTTTGAGAAGTGTGATACTTCTTCCCAATGGAGTCACCGTTATGAGCAGGTTGAGCTTAAATACAATCACCACTCGGTGGAATCGAGAAATCAAATAAAATGATTTAAAATTTTAACCTTAGCATGAGGACCAATTCATCGATCTTTAGACAAAGTGGTTCAAATATAATCCTTATTCATTATATGTCCAGTAATCCAAATGTCGATTTTAGTCCAATGTGGTGGAACTAGTGCTACCAATGTGTAGTACAAAAATTTAAACATAGCATACAAGCATACAAATATTTAAAATATTATCTTGATCTCAATCTTTCCATTGAGACCTACATGGATGCAATCACAATGTTAATAATCACATAATACCATGACCACAACATAAATATATATAAATAATTCAAAATTATTCCATGATAAAAAATGATTATAATATTTTTTTTTATGAAAGTATAATTATATTGACTAATGTGATTATCTGCTAGTTGTAATATGATTTAGCTACAATAATTAGATGATTGCTAGTAATTATACAGTGATTAGGGAATAGCTGCAACCTTCCTAATTAGCTACTATTTTTTGTATAAATACTTCTATATACATTTGATGGAAACACACAAGTGAGATAATCAATAAAATCTCCTTCTTAAATTCTTCATGGTATTAGAGCTCATGCTCTTTTTTGGAGATTGAGTTTTCTCTCTTAGCACCGAGGTTCTTCATTTATGTGCTAAAATTTTAAAATAGTACCAAATTGGAACAAGTGGCAAGAGGATGAGTTATAGAGTCTCCTTATTGTTACCATCCCAAAAAGCTTGTTATGAGATTGACCTTTCCCTAGAATATCTTTGTTAACTACCATCGTACGTGACCACATGTCCTGTCAGTAGCTCTCAAACTTGTTGTTCATTTGACAATGTGCATTGTACATGATGCTACCTCCAGCCACCATTTGACACCGATTATTCTTTTAATAGTCTCATCGGTAACTTCTAACCTTGTATAGGTGTTATTAGCCTATTCTGGCTTTCTAATTTTTTAACCTCCTTACAGATTCTATCTGTAATGCCCCAAATCTCGAGTTTGATAACTGTAACTTTCAAACAGTAAGTAGTACCATTCGAGTAGAATTATGAGGATAAACCTTAGATGAAATGAGTTCATTAAGGATGTTATAAGTTGGAAATAAATCAAGGTAACAAATGTTAATGTGAATTGTGATAATTTGACCAAAAATCACAGTTAATTGGAGAGTTTACAATCAACACCAACTCGATAATTGAGATGTAAAATGGATATTTAAACTCTTGATAGGATTAGAGAATTAGAGCTAATCAAGATAAAATAACAATACTGCTAAATGAATAATTGCCACACACACACACACACACACATATATATATAAGTAAACAATAAATAAAATCATCCTTAGGTCCTGGATTCTTTTCAATAAAACTACTACAAAAAAAGAAAGAAAAGAAGAATAGGAAGAGAACAGAGCAAAAATGGGGGGAAGGAGAGGGAGAAATAGGGAACAGATGGGAAAAGAGACAGAGAGGCAGGGGCAACCATCACTAGTGCCAGCGACAACCACATATAAAATCATCCTTAGGTCCTAGATTCTTTTTAATAAAACTACTACAAAAAAAGAAAGAAAAGAAGAATAGGAAGAGAACAGAGCAAAAATGGGGGGAAGGAGAGGGAGAAATCAGGAACAGAGGGGAAGAGAGACAGAGAGGCAGGGGGAACCATCACTAGTGCCAGCGACAACCCAATACCAAACCTTTACCTCAGTTGTTTCCCTATGATAGCCACCACTGCTGTTTCTTCTTCTTCCTTGTTTGAGATTTCTCTCTCCTAAAAATCAAAAGCTTCTTCATTTTTTGGCCACCTCTAGCATTGGGTGGCAACACGAATAGAACCAGTGAACTCCAAAGAATCAGATGAGTCTTTTTGTGATCTCTACTTTTCCTCACTAGCCGACGGCACGTAGATCAAAATTGATTATACTAAAATCTTTTGGTGCGGATTTCGACCAAACCACGATACCTTAAGGCACACGAATCACTTTTAAAAGGTCCCTGATGCTTTGAGCTTTATTTTGGCAATGGCAGTAACCACCCTTTAACGAGGCTCCGATGATAGTGACCAGCAATCGGTGAGATGGGTTTGATCTCAGTATAAATGGGCTGAAATTTGCTAAAAATCAACTTTAAAATGGTATGTGCACTGCCAAAATTACTTCTCTTTAATTTTTTTTAAGTAAAATGAGCAAGTTGGGGAAAATATTGAATTCTGTTGCGCCTAATATTGCTTATTAAATTTATGTTAGTGATTGAATTGTGTCAAATAAGGTTTTGGTCTTGTGAGAATGTTTATGCTTCAAATAAGAACAAAAAAGTTGTTTGATTTACTAATAGGCATAGGAGTTATTTAAAAAAAATGTAAATTATAGAATTTGAAATAGTAATGAGGGAAAAATCTGTGTTGAGATTGTGCTTAAAAGTGTGAAATGGCTTTAATTGGCTAAATATGATAATGAGGCATAGTTGTTTATGCATGTATTACAAGAAGTATAGTGCCATGGTAATGTATGATTTTGAGAAATGTTTGTAAATATGATATAAATTATAATGCTTTAAGAGTATGCATAAGTAAGCGTGCTTAAGTATGATCATGTAATCTTGACTAGTATAATTATGATTATGCTTATATACGAAGAATGAAATGTATAGGAATCAAAGTGAGTGAAAAGTTTCGATAGCCTATAAATGATGAAGCAAAATGTGAAAATATGTAAAATGGATTAGAGAGCTTAACGATGTTTGAAATGAATATGAGATGCAAATATGAAAATGTGAACATCCATAAACATATGAAGTTTGTGTTTAATTATGAATACTATGAGAAATTGATTATGATTTTGGAATTGTGCTTCAAAAGTGGAAGTTTATTTTATAAGTGTCTTATTTGTATTGAAATGCGATTATGGAATGTAGTCTTGTGAGTGATACAAATTTGTTGTAAATGTGCCAATTATTTTGAATTATAAGGATGTGTTACTTAAGACTTGACAAAATAAAATATGCCATGAAAATGAGGTTGTGATGAACTTGATTTGTAATAATTAAGGAAGTTAATATTGTGCTGTAAGGCAACATACAAAAATGTTATTTGAAATTTATTTAATGTGAATATATATGTGTGTACGATATTATAAATATTATAGTCTGAGTAAAATGATTATTGGTGCCCACAGTAAATTGTAGGAATCATGGGTAGGATATAATTGGCCGGCCATAGGGATGGAATTTCAGTTGAGTATCTAGTTAATGGTGATTTTAATTGTAGGTTAATGAGAATATACATAAAGTAGTGAGTGCAGTGCTCGGTATTGGCCATTCACTATCTGTTGTAAAAAGAGTAGTGTTGGGTTTCAACCTCTTTTTACATTGGGTTGGAGTGCAGTATCAAGTTTTGACCATTCCAATCCAAACAGGCCTATAAGGGCCTAGTCCCACCTATTCCCTTGATGAATTCCTTCGAGTTACTTTGGGCAATAAATATCTTAATTAAATAAATGATAATAGCAAATGATCTTACCAAATTAATGGTTTAATGGAAATGACATTATGTATTGATGAATTCCTTCGAGTTACTTTGTAAATATCTTAATTAAATAAATAATAATAACAAATGATCTTACCAAATTAATGGCTTAATGGAAATGACATTATATACGTGCATGAACTAAATGTACATATTTATGTGTACTGTATATGCATATATGTCAATAAATTAGTTATTGCATATGGTATGGCATTAGATAATTCATGAAATGCAAATGGAAGTTTATATGCATCTTATAACTACATTGGGTTGCTTATGAATTCTATGGAATTAAGTAGTTGAAAAAAAAAATAATAAGTAGTACATTGACTGTGAAAGATATTATTATTTTGAGTTATTTAATGTGAAATGGGCGTAATTGAATAAGTATGTGTGCTAAATGAAAGTTTGAGTATAGTATATGGAACTTTATTATATCTTGTGTGTGCATATAAAAATAGGAATTGGCGACCTTTGTGTTATTTTATGATTCCGTATGTTTATGTTTGAATTTTATGTATATAATTTTATATTTTATCAACGGAAAAGCAAATTTGGTAGTCACTACTAAGATTTTTTGTAACACCCCTCCCACAGATACCTCACACATGCATTTCAAATTAATACAAACATATAGGAGTGTTACACCATAAAAGGTTAAACCTTGATGTGACGTGCACCGAGCCCTACGTGGCACTTGGGTTGCCCTCGAAGGTCCACTTTTAGGACTTGAGGCTGGATAGAGGTTCATTTAAGACACATAAAGATTGGTCACTTCGTAATGGACAAGGAATCACCCCTATTTGATTTTCTGATGATCAACCTACGAGGACGCCTATGTGGGCGCCAAGAGGTAGGTTTTGGAGTTGCCACCCAATAAAACATTGGGAAAGGTTTAGTCTAACCTCATGAATCCTAAACTAGAAAGGTTCGGGACATCACTCTTACTTATAACTTGGTTAAATTTATAAATGAGTTTTTAAAATTAAATTTCCATTTCTCCTCTCACACGATTCATACAAGTAAATTAAAAACACATTTCAAGCATATAAATAAAGCAGTAAATAAAGTAGTAAATAAATAAAGGTAACTTATAATGGAAAAGGGTAGAATACAGCCCCAACAAATTAAATGAAATAAATCATACATAAAATGAGGAATTCATTTAAGCTATGTTCCCACATCCGCATTTACAAAGCAAAAGAGTTTCTTGAACAACTTTAGAAAACTCGGATGAGTGATCCCATTTTGATAAATAGAAACAATTCTTTAGAAGTGATATTTTCTTCGATGGAAATTGGGACATTGGTCCCATTTTATTAGGAAAGTTCCGATTAATTAGTATAAATCTTTTTATAAATTTTTATATTAATGTGCACAAGAAAGCCTTTAATAACATTAAGTTTAACATATATGGCAAAATAATTAAATGGGTACAAAGAGAGTTAACCACATAGGTCCTCTCTTTTCCTAATCTCCAAATCTCCATTCGCGAGGCATACTCACAGAAGGACATATTTGGGCCACCAAAAAAAGAGAAGTAGCTCATTAGTGATGTCATAGAAGTACTTAAATAAACAAACGACTATTCTATAATTAAAGAAAATAAAGATATTAAAGCATAAAAGGCAAAAAATAAAGTTACATGCTTAAAGGAATGAAATTAAGGCAAAACATGTAAGAGGGCATTAAAAAGGCAAAGAGAAAATGCATTAAAGTAAACAAATATGGCTAAACAGGGCCCATAAACGGTCACATACACGGGAGAAGGGCGGGGAAGGTAGCAACAGGTGGGATGGAGAGCTTTTGCTCTGTCCCATCTATCGCTTGAGAGACACTCTGTCTCTCAAGCCTTCTTCCCATTTGTCGTGCCCAGAACATGAAGAACACACTCAAACCTCCATTAAAATATTTTCTAACTCGACAATCATGCACAAGAAACATTAAACATGCATATTAAACCCTAAAATCACATCAGAATCATTTCTAAGATCCTAAGAGGCCATTTGAGCCAATAAAAAATCCAAAGCCACAAAAATCACATATTCACAAATCAAAACACATCACGTATTATATATTCAAATTTAAACATGAAAAATGATGTCTAAGCCCAGAATATTTACCCTCAGTTTGTTTCCTTAACTCTTAGGGAGTTAAAAAGTGCTTTGTTCCTCCTTAAACTCAAAAAAAGATTTAAAATTTAGAGAGAAGGTCCTTTCTCTCTCTAGAAAATATCCTTCCTTTTTAGTTGATTTCTATAAGAGATTAATGCTCTAATAGAAGATTTGAACCCAGGGAAGTTATAAAAATTGTATTTTTAATCAAAAGCTTTTGAAGTTTCTCTCAAAAACCCCAAAACCCAAGTTTTTCTTCTTTGCTTCTTTTCCCTCTCAAATCCTAACTCTTCCTTTTTTTTTCACACAAAAATGTTGATCTTTTTTTTTTTTTTTTCTCTTTCTTTCTATACCCAAACCCATAAGGTTAGGGTTTCCTCTTTTGGTAGAGACAAAACCTTATTTTTTAAACTAGGATCTGCAGGAATCAGGTTGGAATACCAACTAAATCCCTCTTTTCGCTGCACTGAGCATTTTGCAAATTTCTGCAAAAGAGATGACAGATGGGCGTCTGTCAAAGTTGCTCCCAAAAATTACAAAAATACCATAAAAGGGTACCAGCCATTAGTGACAGGCAGGATAAATGAGTGACAGACGGGCGTCTGTCGATAAAAAGCCTAAAATTTTGTATTTAAATCCATCATTTTGTTTTCGGCAAAGTGTAAAAGGCTAAAAGAGAGCAAAGTTACCAAAAAAAAAAGAAAATCAATGGTAAGCACCAGCACTTTCAATCCATAACACATGTCATAGATAACTTTTTATCACTGGGTAACCTCTGATCTAGGCTGCCTCAAGACCCGGTGTCTACAATTGCCTCAATTTTTGAGAGGCTAATGTACGAGTGCCTAGGTGAGCCAAACAATCAGAAAAAGGGAAGAGATACGTACCTGAGGTGGCCATCTTCTCAGTTGATCTTAGATCGCCTTTTGAAGGGACTTCTGGGTTGTTGCCTGGTGGGTAGTTACTGTCACTTGTGGATGTGGCAGCCCTTTACTGAAGTTGGTGCTCCATCACTTGTGGCTGTGGCAGCCCTTTGTTAAAGTTGGTTTTACCATCACTTGTCGATGTGGTAGCCCTTTGCTGAAGTTGGTTCTATCGTCACTTGTGGACATGGCAGCCCTTTACTAAAGTTGGTGCTACTGTCACTTGTAGATGTGGCAGGCCTTTGCTAAAGTTAGTGCTACCATCACCTATGAAAGTGGTAGCCCTTTGCAGAAATTGGTGTTACCGTCACTTGTGGACATGATAGTCCTTTGCTGAAATTGGTGCTATTGTCACTTATGGATGTGGCAGCCCTTTGTTGAAGTTGATGTTGAGTGTAATTGGTGGATAACGCTGACCCGTCGACAAGAAGAACCACATTTAAGCTAGTGAATTTCATGAACTAGGTGAGTTGCAGAGGTTTTATTAATTGACTGCATCAATTTTTTTTAGTAAGGTGTAAATTTAATTGTTATCTATTTGACTAGTGTTACCCTTCTTTTTTTTTTTTATTGCTGTTCTTTGTTTATTTATCTATTTTATGCATTTTATGCATTTAAATAAAGCAGGAGCAAAAATGGAAAGGTACAGCTATACATAAATAATGCAAATTTTATACATCAATAAAAATAAATGCAAAAGACATCTCTCTGAACATGGGCTATGGAGAGAGAGGAAAGTAGTCCTCAGATGGGTCTGATGAGGATGACGATGAGGATGAATCGACATGCACTAATGAGGCTTTGGAGGTCAACAGTCGAGAAGTTATGTCCTCTGACAGGGGTCGGTGAGCTGCTGGATGCGCTGGCTGACAAAACTCTACCTCAGCATGTTTTTCCAAGAATGGGCACGCAATGGTCCTTATAAGTCCTGTGAGCTCACGAATGCCTTTCTCTAAAGGTGAGATGGACTAAGTCTACTCCAACGCATGCTACCTGGAATCATCCCTCGCATGTACAAACCAGGTCTTCATATCCTCACGCAAGTTCTTTATCGCCTCCGATATTTAGGTACGGTCCCCTTTAATATCTCGACCCGCAGCCTCATGGTGGCATCTAACTCGTCCACTAACTAGAGTGCCTCATCGACCCTTTGAGCCATTATAGCCAGGCTAGTAACCACAACCATCTCCAACCTATCTAGGTCCTCTACTTGCCTGTTAAAGAGCTCTTCTTATCTGTCCACCACCTGTCCTAAGGCTCAGAATAGCTCAACCATGCGCTGGCTCATGGCGGTCATAGCAGCAGTTATGGCAGTTATGATCTCCTACTGCATGGCTCTTATGAAAGTCTCCATGCTTGTTAGGGACTGCTCAGGATGAGGCTGAGGCAGTAGCTGAGCTCGGGATGTGGAGGCCCCTAGATCCCCATATGGCATGTATCTCCTGGATACCCGAGTGGCTGAGCGCTGTATAAGAGAAGATGGAGGAGTACGACCTTGTGCCTCAAAGGGTGGGTGCTGTCTACGATGGCAAAGTGCGGAGTATATCCTCTAAATCCATGTCCAGGTCCACACCATCCTGAGGCGTATGAGGAGGTGACTGCGGGGCTATAGTGCGGGCCTCTTTGGCTAAGGTGGATGTGGCTATGCCTCATTTGGAACATCTGCCACCGGGAGGTCTGGCAATCTGTAAGTTCACCTCATCTCCTAAATGGTGAGGAGCCTATACTAACTTGGGTGCCGGGGAATTGGAGCAATCATCCTCACGATCCGTGTCACACCCCAAATCGGGCCTAGTCGGATTTGACTAGCTAAGTCGGATAAGTGAAGAGCATTTTGGTAATTTTGTTCATGAGGAAATTCGATAATAAGGACTTAAGTGCAAAGTAATTAATTAATTATGTTAAGAGGGGAAAATTATAAGGTGTGCATGTGTGTATGGATGTAGGGTACTTTTGTTTTGGCATGATCTAGTGGTATTGGTGCATGGTAACTAGGATGTAAAAGTGTTTCATGGGAGGTTATATGGTGTGAGTGGAGTTTGGTGCCTTGGGTTGTTAGTCAAGATGAGATCATTAGGGACCAATAGTGGGGTGACATGTGTAAGGTTGGTGGGAGCATTGATTGGGATTTGAAAGGAGAAGAGAGAGGGATTGAGAGAGTAGCTTCCCGTGGAAGCCAAAGGAAGTTTTGCCTTTCCTTTCCCACGCCTCTCTCTCTCTTTCCCATCTACATTTCTGCTTTCTCTTCCTTTCATGTGGGTTTTCTTCCACCTTGGTCTAGGGTTTGAGCTTTGAAAGTTCTATAGGAGGTAAGTGGCTGTTTTACTTTTAGTATACTTCTTCTTCTTCTCCTTTTTCGGATTTGAGTGGGTTTTAAAGGTTATGTTCTTGGGTTAATGAGGTTTTGATTTGATTTGGTTGCAAGAATTTGAGGAGAAGGGAAGAGAAGGTTGGATTTTGAAGTGATCGGTTTGAAGCTTCGGAGAAATCAGGTTTGGGAGCTATGTGTTATATGATTTTGATGTATAAATGATGCATGATTATGTATTGGATAATTTTTCATAATTTCTTGGATGTGTTAGACTGTTCATATAATTTTTGGTGTGTAAAGTATGATGTTGGGGAAATTTTGTTTAGTTTTTGCCAGACCTTTTTGCATTGTTTTTGTCATAGGTCTAGTTAGAGACGTCCAAAATGAGTAATTCCAGTTCCATTTGAAAGGTAAGACATATATCTAAAATTATCTCTGAAGGACCAGGAGCCAGTTTTGGCTCTAAGACCCTTGAATAAGTTAAAATCTGAAGTGTTTCTGGTTGGGTCGGGTCACTGGAACAGTGTGGATTGTTTAGCTCATATCTGGAGTTTTAGATGTCAAAATTACCTGAAATTTGTCCTATTGTAAAATTCACATCCTAATAAATAAATGTTAATAAGGAATGTTTGCCTAAACATGTCATTTAGATGTCCGTTTAGGCTGAACAAAAGTTAGTTGTGAAGCAGTCCTAAATCGTAGCTTCTATTTTGCAAGTTTTTGGTAGGTCACGGTGGTAACCAAATTCATTACCACCGTGACATATGTAAATCCTGGACATAATGCTTAGTTTGGGATCTCACGGTGGTAACCAAATTCATTACCACCGTGACCCCTTCTGTCTTGAATACTTTATGTGTTTTTTCTTCCCGAATTGCACCCGTTTTGCACCGGAACTTCCTAGGATCCATCCAATGCATGTTTAGGACTATTAAATGAGTATAATAATAGTTTTCACTTGGAAAATAAACATGAATAGGATTAAGATTAATACAAACGAATGAAATAATTAGGTGTAATTGTATGATTAGAATCTAGTCCAGTTAAATGACATTTAAGGGTTGTAATACCTTAATCTGTATGAGCATGTGTAACATGATTAAGTTATACACATTTAAAGGATATCGAATGAATTGGGGTTGCCTGATATGATTTATTAATGTTAGTTGTTGTGGGTGGTATCGTATATCGCCACCTGAAATTGAGTGAGTTATGAATGCCAATTTCATGGTTGTTCATCTTGAACATGTAATATTGGATGTGAAAGGTATTATGCATATCTGAACTTATGATCCTCCTCTAAGAATATCATGCTATGCTTAAGTGTAAATTGTATCATTGCATGATTAAGACTTTGCATTGTTAAGTATTGGCATAATAATGTTCCCCTACTTGACCCTGGTGCTATAGAATAAAGAATTGGGTATAGTGTGTTGGCATGAATTATATTATACGCTTTGCAATATGAATTGTATGATGCATGACTGATTTAATGATATTTGAATGGTTTAATTTTATTATTGAGGTGAGACTATGCTTTTTGATGTGTGAATTGTGGGATTTTGGGCTTGAAAATCGGGAAGTTTGCCTTCAGGAATCACATCTGTGTGTGGGTCACGGTGGCAACCAACTTAGTTACCACCGTGAGCCATGAACCAAATGCATTCTGCCTAGAGTTTGAATATGTCACGGTGGCAACCAATCTGGTCACCACCGTGAGGTATCCAAACTTTAGATTTTGTCTGGGCAGTGGGTATGTCACGGTGGCAACCCATTTCGTTACCACCGTGAGGTACCCCATAGATACTTTCTGTTTTGAGGTCTGGGTATGTCACGGTGGCAACCCATTTCGTTACCACCGTGAGGTACCCCAGACATACATTCTGCCAAGGATCCCTGGTATGTCACGGTGGCAACCAATCTGATTACCACCGTGACTTGCCCTATTTGTGCAATAAAATCCTTTTTATCACGCACGTTTTAGGAATGTTTAATTATGGATTTTTAGCACGCAATACCATGTGTTTTGAGCTATAAGTATGTATGTTCTGATTATCATAGAATGTGAATTCTCTGCTTGTCGTAATTAAACTACGGCCATTAACTGTGTAATTCTCCGCCTGCAAGAGTCAGTCTAGTGGATAGTTAGGCATGCCTAATAGAGTCTTTGCTGCAGCTTCTGTTTTGTTTTCGTTTGGACCCCGATCAGGTCCCCGTTTGGTTCCTCGCGAACTTTCTGTAATGTGGTTGGATCTTGTTTAAGATCCCCCATAAAAATGTCTGTGAATGAAAAGTAAAATAGTTTGCGATTTGTACCCGTAAGGTACTTTCTGTAATCGGCTTGTACCCGTAAAGTACTTTCTGTATACTCGTTATCCACTATTTTGAGTCAGCAGGTATTCTGTTCGCTTTGTCTGATATGAATATGAGAATATGATAACTGAACGGGTAAGATTTCAGTAATGTGGATCAGCCATCTTTCTGAATAAGATCATGAATTCCTGAGTGGGCTGAATGTGACTCAATATGTATTTTGTATATGTTTTCCCGTATATATATATATCGTATTGGGAATATGTTTGATTTCATTGGTTAGAATTGTAAGCATGTGAACTAATAAGTATAAGTACGCTGATTTGAATCATTGAATGTTAAGGTTAAATGTGTGAATGAGTATATGTACTATTATGATGTAATGCATGTGGGTCGACGTCCGGTAAGAGCATGTGCCATAATTTAATGATATGCTATATGTTCCTTTGAACTCAGTCACCGTGGTGTCTTCGGTACGTTGTTATATGTTTGCAGTTCATAACATGATATTGTATGGTTTAGAGTTGCGCAGTGGAAGTGTGGTGGTTTGATGCTATGCCCTGGGTTTCATTTTGTGTATGCGCCTTGTGGCATGATAAAAATATGTTTTGATACCTAGTGTTCTCGGCATGATAATTGGGTTCGTTACTGCCTGATAATTGTATTGCATGTGAATATGAACTTCCGAATGCATGGCTTTCATATGCAGGATTGTATATCCATCTGTTGTGATTATTTGCATATGTCATTTGTGTACGTGTTATGCCTTAACGATCATTGTGAATGGTCGTCCATATTACTTGTGTGTTCTCCCCACTAAGCGTTTATCGCTTAGCACGGGCTCTTTTCCCGTGCAGGTGGCAGGTTGTGTTCGGATCGAGTCGCGCATCTGCAAGGTCGGCCACATAGGAGTTAGAAGTTTTGTAATTTGTTCAGCTTATGTATTTAAGCTTTTGTATTTCTGTATTATGGTATTTGTAATTAAGCTTTCAGTTATTCCTTCTTTTTGTCTTTCGCTTTAAGCTTCCGCTGAATGATCATATGTATACATGTGTATATGTTTCTGCTTAGTGCCTGCGTGGGTGTGAGTTAACGTATATGTCCAGTTTTGCTTCTCAAGATAAGTTTTTAATTTCCCCGTGTTTTAGATAAATGTATGCTTCCGCATAGTGTATGTGTGCTTATTTGTGAGTGAGCATCGGGTAGCGCTCTCCGGCGTCCTTCCAATGGGGACGTTGGGGGTGTTACAATCCGTGATGCCACATGGTCGATAAATATATCCTCCTCCACTTGCTCTCCAAAGGTGGCCTCTGCTGCCCTCAAGTGAAGTAGAAGCCTCATTACCACCCCTCCTACACACATCTACACGGTTGGTTGTCCGACAAGTTGAACCAAATTTGCCACGATCTCGTGGCTAATGTCAATACGTTGTCTGCTGATCATCACCCATAGGGAAGCTATCTTTGCTACATTTAGTAACCTCGAACTATCCATGCGGCGTAGATACGAGCTAGACAGCACCCTCTAGATATATCTAAATATCTGGGAGGATAGGAGCATGCTCTTTGTTGTGTTGGGATGATAAAGAACCCCTGGCAGTTGTGACGCGTGCCGAACCCCGAGGCCCCCGAAAGCCCGCCTTTAGGGCGATCGAGAGAGGTTCATAAAACTTGTAAGGTATTTACAAGTGTGTCTATTTTGGGCAACAAGGAGATTTCATGGAGTCGCCACCCAATAAAACATTGGGACAGTTCGTCTCGTCTCAGTGAGCCTAAGACGGCACTGCTATGTCCATTTTGGGCAAGCCAGAGGGGTCTAGGAGGTCCCATCCTATTAGAATATTAGTTGTCTTGGAAGTCCCATTCCAATGGAACATTGAAATGGTCCTCTCACCTCGTTGAGCCCAAAGACCAGAGATGGTTCGGGACTTCCCATTTATTCATACCTTGGTTAAGTTTATAATTGAGTTTTGAATTTAGCGTTTCATGCCTTTTCTCATTCCATTTTAATGTAATTTAATTAAAGCACATGTCAATCACGTAAAGAAAGCGGTAAATAAAATAAATGAAAGCAAAATAAATTACAAAAAAACTAGGGGCGGAATACAACCCCCATTTGTAAATAAAATACAAATCATACATAAATCGGACTATTTATTAAAAATGAGGACATTGGTCCTCTTATACATAATTAAAGAAAACAATTTTAAAGTGACAATTTATTTTGGATGAGAAAAAATAGGACATTGGTCCCATTTTTATTTAGAAAAACCCAAGTTTAATAAATAGAAATATTTTTGTGACTTTTTAATTAGCGTGCATAAAAATAAATTTATTATTACAAATTACATAATAATAATAAAATAAACCCAAATGAAAGCAAAATAATGAAAAACAATAAAAAATTGAACAACATCCAAATGGTATCGTCAAGTCTCTATGTGCTCCCACTTGGAAAAAACTCACAAATAAAAATGAGTATTGAAAATAAAAACAAATGAAAATGAAGTTAGTAATAAAAAATGAATTAAACATATAACATGAAAACAATTAAATTAAGGCAAACAAAATTGCATCATTTATGACAAGCCAATTAAAATGACATAATAAAAATATGCAATTTAACAAATTAATAAAATCAACATGCTAAAAAAAATAAAATAGTGTTAATAAAATTTAACATGCATAAAAGCATAAAATAATATCCAATCATGCATAAAAAGTATAATACATACAAAATTCAGCATGCATAAAACATATTAATAGTATTGATAAAAGCCAACATGCATAAGCAAACATAAAATAATAATTATAAAACTCAACATGCAAAAAACATGAACAGAAAATACAAACATAAAATGCAGCATGTGTAAAAACATAAAATAATAGCAACAATATCCAACATGTATAAAAAGCAAAGGTAATAATAAAAATCAGCATGCATAAGAAATATAAATAATAATATTAATAATAATAATGATACTAGTATCAAATATTAGCAATAAACAAGGATAATAAAAATCATAATAATAAAACTAGCAATGGCAGCTATAATAATAAAAATAATAAACATTATGAAATCAAAGAAAATATTAAACAACCCAAATTAAGCATGTAAGAATAAAATAATATATGACAAACTAATAAAACATGGCAAATAATAATAATAATAATAATAATAATAATAATAATAATAATAATAATAATAATATATGGACAATTCAATATGAACAAGATGAACAATTAAATAAGAAATAAGAAATAAGAAGCAAAAAAATAGATCTAAGAGAATTCACATGTTAACTAATTAAATAAAAACAAAAGAATAAGAAAATAAGAAGAAAATGATAAAACTAGAAAGGATTTACATGTTAACTAATTAAATAAAAACAAAAGAATGAAATTAAAAGTTAAATTAAGAAATTGAGCCAAGAATGTTTACCTTCAAAATTTATCTTGATGAAATGAAGGTAGATGATCCAATTTCTTGTCTTGATTTGTAAGAATAAAATTAGAAAATAAAGTATCAAAAATCAATTTTTACTCAAGAACAAATAATTGATTTATTTGTCTCAAAGTGGAAATTGTTTGATGAGAAGAAGAAAAATTCCCAAGAACAAAAATTGTTATTTTTTGTCTGAAGAATTCAATTGGAAAAATTCTTTAGAAATTGAGAGAGTTTGTTTTAGAGAAAAAAGAAGAAGAAAAAAATAATTTTCTAAAGAAAATCCCCCCTCAATTTTCCTCTAAAATTCATTTTATTCCTCTCCAAAATTTAGATTTTTTTAATTAAGAAATTAAATTGATTTAATTCCCATAACTACAAAAAACAACTGAATTTGAAGGGTTGGAAGATAAAAGGCTTTTTGAATTAAATTATGCAAAAAACATGAGTTAAAAGGCATTAAAAATGAAGAAAATATGGCCAAAAAGGCCATTGGGGCGAAAACGGGCGCATAGGGGCAGGAGACACCTGTCGGAGTGGCCGACGGGCGTCCCCAGTGCGCGGGGCGCGCGCCCAGCTGCGCGTGGCGGGCAGGCCGTCGCCCGCACGCGCTTTGCCTGCACGCATGGGCGCTGCGGCGCGCGCCCATCACTGCCACAGCCCGACATTCGCGCGGATTTTTTTTTCAAATTTTCTATAAAACACAAAAAATTAAAAACTCACTTTTTTTTACCCCAAAATAATTTTTAAAACATTTTTAAAAATATTTTTAAAATACATTTTTATTTATTCCTAACAAATCAAACGACAAGGAAATTATCACTTCCGACTTTCATTCTTTTTGCCTATAAATCGGCACACTTAATTTCATCATTGGTTAATCCTGATCAAGGCTACTCGGGACCCGATGTCTATAGTTGCCCCCAATTTTGGGGCTAGTGTGTGGGTGCCTAGGTGAGCCAAAATTCACGAAAAGGAAAGAAGTGCGTACCTGAGGCTGCCTCCCTCGGGAACAGTGCTGTGATTCATCCTCTTGCATTGCACTGAGTCGTTGACAAGACTACAAAGTGCTAGGGACCATCCTAAGACGGTGATGCGTCGGGTCTGCTACAAACTACAAAAAACGCAAGAAGAGGATTGCACCAAGTCTGCTACAGATTACTAAAAGTGCAGGGATGTCATCCGCAGATGACGATGCACCGAGTCACTAACAAGACTACAAAATGCAGGAGATATCCTCCTCAGAGGATTGCACTGAGTCTGCTACAGACTACTAAAAGTGCAAGAATGTCATCCAGAGATGATGATGCGCCGAGTCGCTGACAAGACTACAAAATGCAGGAGATATCCTCCTCAAAGGATTGCACCGATTCTGCTACAGACTACTAAAAGTGCAAGAATGTCATTCGCAGATGACGATGCGCCGAGTCGCTGACAAGACTGCAAAATGCAGGAGATATCATCCTCAGAGGATTGCACCGAGTCTGCTATAGACTACTGAAAGTGCAGCTGCCATCCGTAGATGACGATGCACCGAGCCTGCTGACAAGACTACAAAAAGCGCAAGAGGAAGACTGCACCGAGTCGCTGACAAGACTACTAAAAGCGCAGAGGTGTCATTCGCAGATGACCGCACCGAGTCTGCTACAGACTACTAAAAGTGCGAAAACCGATGATCTTCATTTAGATATTTCCTGCAAAGTCATGTGCACAGAAATATATACAAAAATTTAAGTGTATATGATATGAGATGTTTGTATGCGTGTATGATATGAGATGTAAATGTTTGCAAAATAGATTGACCCTATCCTAGGTGGTTAAGGGCCTGCTGAGGATATAGCTTGGCTACTGTATCGCGCCACCAAGGATCTGAAAGAGTGACATCTTGGCTCTAGGGACTCTGACCCCAAAACATTTTCTGAGAGAGACATCAAGTGTGCATCTTTGCCCCCCGGTCAATGATCGTATGCCCAGGATCTGACTCATGCGTTATCTGACTGAAGAATGATCATCCGAAGCAATGCCGCCTTATTGCTCCAAACACCAAACGTCATTGCTTTAAAGGTAGTGCGTTCCTTGTGGATTTTCACACTAGCTTTTCTTTGTGGGAAATGCGTCCCTTTGGGGATTTTCACATACCCCTTTGCCTAATTTTTGCCTGGAATGGACCTAACCCAATCCAGCGGCTTTTATTTATTTCATTCATTTTTTGTATAGGGCAGGCTGCCTGTTTCCAGGTTTTCACCCTGTCCTTTGGCCTAACTTTTGCTTAGAGAGCTAGTTACGGTTTTCATCTCTAACGGCCCTTTTATTTTCAAGATTTTTTTTTTTGTTTTTTTTGAAGGAACTATTAGAGAAGGCTATTATCAGAACCATCGCTAAGAGTGAATAACACATATCTGCTTAGGCACCTTCCGACAGAATGATTAGACAATAGTCATTAGATGAATAAGTGATATATTTCTTTTTAAGGTAGAACTAAGAAAACAATGAAAATGTAAACTGTATTCTTTTATTCATTGCAAAATTGAGTACATTTCTATATGATTTCATCATACATGATCCTTATTTAACAAGAATTCAAAAGCATAAGACTACACCTAATCTCAGAATAGATCTTGTAAGCATCAAACTCCTGTTATCAATCGGCCCTCTCGGTTTTTCTCGATTGAACATTTTCTCTTAGCCCTTAATTTTTGCCCAGGATGCCTTTTTTTGGTTTTCACCTTGACAGGGCACCCAATTTTAGCAAGGCCGCCTTTTTTAGATTTTCGACCCACGAAGTATTTATTCTCTTCTTTTTATTTTCTGGTCTTTAGCCACGAAACCTTTTTAGTCTATCGACATTGACCGGGTCTTTAAACTCATTCCCATCGCTATCTACCAAGATTGCTGCTCCTTTTGTTTGCAACTTTTTCAAAATGAACGGGCCTTCCCAGGTTGGCCTGAATTTTCCCCGTATGTTTGGCACTCCCGGCCTCATCATCTAAAAGACCAAATCCCCTTCTTTCAATGGATGCTTTCGTACCTTCTTGCCAAAGGACCGAGCTAGTCTCTTATGATAAACCTGATTGTGGTAATAGGCTCTCAACCTATTTTCATCCAACAGATTCAACTGCAACAATCGCTGTTGTGCCCATTCTGTCTTTGGAATCTCGGCTTTTATGACTACCCTTAAGGATTTCAGCTCAATTTCAACTGGCAGAACTGCTTCGGTTCCATATACCAGGGAGAACGGTGTTGCTCCCGTAGAGGTTCTGACTGTAGTTCTATAACCCCAGAGTGCAAAAGGCAGCTTTTTCGCCCAATCTTTATAGCTCTGAACCATCTTTGGCCAAAATTCTTTTCACATTCTTGATCGGTGCTTCAACCGCACCATTAGCTTGAGGTCGGTAAGGAGAAGACTTGTGATGCTGGATTCCATACTTCTGAAGCATCTATTTAGTTTCAACTAAGAATTGCACCCCATTATCAGACACAATATGGTGTGGGAGGCCATATTTGCATATCAAATTCCGCTCGATGAACTTAGCCATATCCCTAGCATCAATATTCTTGAAAGATTCAGCTTCGACCCACTTGGTGAAATAATCAATGGCAACTATAATGAACCTGTGCCCATTAGAAGCTGTAGGACGTATCTCGCCTACGATATCTATTCCCCAAGCTGCAAATGGCCATGGAGATGTCAAATTATGTAGCTCTGAAACTGGCATATGCCTTAAATTCGCGTATTGCTGGCATAACTGGCATTGCTTCACATATTTTGAACAATCCGTATCCATTGTGAGCCAATAGAATCCTTGGCGCATGATCTTCTTTGCTAAGGCTAAGCCATTCATGTGAGCTCCGCAGACTCCGGCATGAACCTCTTCCATAACCTTTTCAGCTTCTTTTTCCGCCAAATACCTTAACTGGATACCATCGGTTTGCCTTTTATACTAAGTGCCATTTACACTGATGAATTGTGTGGACAACTTCCGAATTATCCTTTGGTCTTTCTCAGTGGCTTCCTCTAGAAAAACTGACCGTTCCAAATAATTTTGAATGTCGTAGTACCAAGGGTTTCCATCGGTGGCCCCAATATCCATCACCTGCTCATCTTCAAAACAAGGCTTTTTCGAGCTAGAGATTAGCACGAGTTTCATAGTAACCCCTGTTGGATTATCCCACATGGACACTAATATCGCTAGAGCATCAGCCAATTGATTTTCATCTCTGGGGATGAAGTGAAAGGTGCAAGTCTCAATGCTTCACATAAGGTAACAGCCTCTCTTCCTTAACTGTCCATTCCCCTCTGATCTGATGAATTACCAATGAAGAATCTTCGAAGACTTCTGTGGTCTTTGCCCCTAGAGCCAGCAATGCTTCCAATCCAAAGATGCAAGCCTCATATTCTGCTTCATTATTGGTTGCCTTATACCTCAACTTTTTGGCTAATGGCAGCTTTTCACCATCCGGGGTTGTAAGAATAATCCCTGCTCCTGCCCCTTTACTGTTAACTGCCCCATCAAAGAACAATTGCCAGCCTTGTACTGTTATGGCCATGACATCTTCATCTGGGAAATTGTCTTCGAACTGGTCTCCCTCAATAGGATGTTCAGCCAATAACTCAGCTACAGCTCTTCTTTTAATGGTTTTCCTGGTGATGTATTCGATATCGAACTCCTGCAACAATAGTAACCACCTTCCCATCTTTCCTAGCAGAGAGGTCGCTTCCTGAAGGTACCTAAGCGGGTTATGCTTGGCAACCGCTTGCACACTGAAGGAATGAAAGTAGTGTCGCAACTTCTTAGAAGCCCAAATAACTGCCAAGCAAATCTTTTCTACTTCAACATATTTGGCTTCATATGTCAAGAATTTCTTGCTAAGATAGTAAATAGCAAACTCCACCCCAAAGTCATCCTCTTAGGCCATTATGGCACCCACTGAATTATCTTCTATCGCCAGATAGAGGATTAGTGGCCTGGCATGTCGTGGTGGTCTTAAGACTAGCGGATTCAGGAGATAATCCTTAATAATATCAAAAGCCAATTGACAATCATTATTCCACACCACCGGCTGATTCTTCCTAAGAAGCTTGAAGATGGGCTCACATACTGAAGCCAGCTTGGCAATAAACCGGCTGATGTATTGAAGCTTTCCCAGGTAACTTCTGACCTCTTTCTCTTTCTGGGGCACTGGCATCTCCCTAATGGCTTTGACCTTATCAGGATCCACTTAAATTCCTCTTTGGCTTACCACATGGCCTAACAGCTTACCCGAGGTAACTCCAAAAATGCACTTCTTGGGATTGAGGCGCAGATCATACTTATTGATCCTTTGAAAGAACTTTTCCAAAGCCTCAAAGTGACCTTCTCTAGTAGCTGACTTGATCATCATGTCGTCAACATACACTTCCACTTCCTTGTGGATCAAATCATTGACAACTTTGGTGGCCATCCTCTAATAGGTCGCTCCTGCATTTTTTAATCCAAAAGGCATGACCCGATAAGCAAATGTACCCCATTCGGTGATGAAAGTTGTCTTTATTCGATCCACTATCTTGTTAAGAATTTGATTGTACCCTGTATACCTGTCCACGAAGCTGTACATCATGCAAGCAGCGGCACTATCTACCAGCACATCAATATGAGGCAGAGGAAAATCATCCTTCGAGCAGGCTTTATTCAGGTCCCGATAATCCACACATACTTGAACTTTTCCATCCTTTTTAGCCACAGGAACTACATTAGCCAGCCACGTCGGGTATTTAACCCCCAGTAGAAACTTAGCCTCAATCTGCTTATGGATCTCCTCTTTCACCTTCTGAGCCCATTCTGGCCTAAGTCTTCTGAGCTTTTGCTTGGCCGGTTTACTCTCTGGGTAAGTTGGAATGGCATGTTTGGCTACATCTCGATCAATTCCCAGCATATCCTCATAGGTCCAGGTAAAGACTTTTTCATATTTTTTTCATATTCTCTCAAATTTTATCCTCTCCTCAGGAGTTATGTCTGATGCTATCAAATTTTCTTTTAGATTCTCTAAAGTTCTGAGATTAAATGCAGTCGTGCTAGTTGAGTTAATGTCAAAAATGAATGCATCATGTTTATGATCATGAGGAATGAAATCATCAGAAACATCACACAAGTAAGCAAAGTTATTCATCTCATTAATGCAATCAGCAATATTAACAGTGTTATTAAAAAGTTCTGGCATAAAAATAGTATCTAAGTAACTATTATTTTCATCTTCTGTCGATGATGATGTTGCAGCCAACTGGGCTTTGACTTCCTGGTTTGATGGAGGCTTTTCAACTACCTCCGGTGGGATCTTTAAATCTTCAAACTTCAGATCTGACTCTACCATCTTTTCCTTTCCCTTCAACCTGGTAGCTAACAGCTTATTAGTGACAATCTCCTCGGGCCCATCCCTATCCCAAATATTGCACTGAGTCATGATCTCCTCATCTCAGAAGTTCTCTGCGGACTTGATAACTCCAACATCCCAGTTAAAGACATCATTAAAAATTTCAAATCTCGGAATGATCTTCCCATCCACCCACTGAGGCTCTTCTTCTCCAGTATAAGGACAGACCGAAGATGAGGGAACAAAACTCTCTGAAATGTGGGGGATCTCCTCTGACACTTTCTTGCTGCCATGCTCTCCTTTATAGCCCAGACCCTTCCAATCTTTCTGGCCTTGTGTTGTGATGGCATCTTGCAGCCCCTACAAATTTTTACCCAATCTGGCCCCTGGGAGGAAGTGCATCCTCTTCATCATGTTTATCACCTGAGGGCTACCTACCAAGCCCTGCTCCTCTCCTATCACCGATATATGAAAACCACTGAATGGCTGATTAGAGATCCCCAAGGCAGACACATGGTTTTCTCTCGCTGCTTTGACAGTCACCACCTCTCCTTCATGAGGTATCTTTATCATCTGGTGAAGGGTAAGCGGCTGTGACGCGCGCCGGGCCCCGTGTGCCACCCGTACGACCGCCCGCTCGTGGGCGATCAGGGCATTTGTGGGTCCGTTGGCAACTTGTAAGGAATTGCGAGTGCGTCTATTTTGGGCAACAAGGAGGTTTCATGGAGTCGCCACCCAATAGAACATTGGAAAAGTTTCTCTCGCCTCGGAGAGCCTAAGACTGCGCTTATTATCCATTTTGGGCCAACCAAAAGGGTCTTGGAGGGTAAACCTCTCTCCCAAAGGAGCTTAGGATTAACGTCTAAGTCTCGTGACATAAGAGGTGTCTTGGAGGTCTTTAGTTCCAATGAGTGATCGGATAGACCTCTCGCCTCTTTGAGCCCAAAGACCAGAGCTGGGTTCGGGACTTCTCATCTATTTCTACCTTTATCATTTTATGAATAAATTTCGAACTCATTAATTCGCTCTCTCTCCACACGATGCAATTTAATTAAAAGTGCATTTTATTCACGTGTTAAAGCGATAGATAAATAAAGGAATATTAAATAAAAAATTACAATAACACTAGGAGCGGAATACAACTCCCATTTATAAATGTGCAATACATACATAAGACGGGAGATTATTTATTTTGAGGACTTTGGTCCTCGCATGCATTTATTATAAAAATGATGTTTTTATTGTGGAAATTTTTCATTGGATAAAAAATAGGACATTGGGTCCTTAATTTTATGAAAATCTCCCTTTATTTAATATAAAACATTTATCAATTTTTATATTTAGCGAGATACAAAAAGGTATATTCATGTACATAAAATAATTAATAAATAAACAAATGAGTGAAACAACTAAGAAGGTTAGAAAACTGAACCAGACGGAATCCTCCGAGCATGGTAGATTGCCCCTCGAGCTCATGACAGTCCAAGAAAAACATATATGCTCACAAAAGTTAATGGGTGTTAATATACAAAAAGCGCAATATAAATAAAGCTCTAAGATTTGAGAGAGATAGAAAAAAGGAAAAAAAGGGGGTTTGAAAATATGGAGACAGAACCCAGGGACGGCCACTGCCGAGTGACCGACGGGCGTCAGTCAAGGTGACCGACATGCCTCGTCACTCACTCGAGAGAGGGCATCTATAGGAGGGGTGACCGACGGGCGTCGGTGAAATAGATGACCCGTCGGTCACCGCTGTCTCCGAAACTATTTTTCTTTCAAGGCAAAAACATGGATTTCCACCATAAAAACGAGATAAAAAGGATCAAAATAAAGAAAGATAAAAGGAAAAAGTCGAAAAAACAAGAATAAGAATAAAAATAAAGATGAAGTAATACAGAGAAGAAGTCAAAAATATTTACCCTCAGATAATATCTTGGTTGGATTTTTAGTGTCGATCAGAGTCCCGCATGCTCCACGAGAAATAAAATAAAGGGTCAAGAATGAGGAAAATATATTATTTCCTTCTTAATCCTTCAAAAGACTGAATTTTGGAATCAAAAGTTTAGGAAAACTAATTAGATTTAGCTCCTTTTAATGGTTTGATTCTTAAACTATTAAAGATTCCTTAAAATTTGTGTTTGTTGGAAGAGAGAGAAAACAAGTGTTAATTTTAACAGAGTCTCCCCTTTAGAAAATTTTCCAACCCCTTTCTAAGTGGGAAATGAAAGCTTTTATAGGCCAGGGGTGACTAACGGGCGTCGGTTCCACAGACGGGCGTCAGTTTAATCCTACTGACACAAGGATGCAACTGACGGGCCTGCAATTCTCACTAACGGGCATCGGAGAGGTTGCGTGCCGCGGGAAATCAGGTTGCATGCCCTGGAAGATCAGTCCCTCCGACGGGCGTCGAAAAATCCCATAGGCCGTCTGTGACTTGAAGCGACGGTCTTGCCATTGACAGACGGGCAGACTGTCGGTGGAGAAAATACATCTTTTTGACCCCAAAATTCCCCATTTCCTCCCTCTTTCCTACAAAGACTGAAAGAACACATTTCTCGTGAAGCAGGGGACCAAAACTTTCGAATCTCAACCATTTGTACGGACTCGGATGTTGATTCCTCATCGGGTAATCTCTGATCCAGACCGCCTCGGGACAGGGTGCTTACAGTTGCCCCCAATTTTTGGGAAAACTAGCGCACGAGTGCCTAGATGATCCAAAATTCAGAGAAAGGAACAACAAAAAAGGAAGAGAAGCGTACCTATAGCGATTCTTACCTTCCGTGTCCCTCGTCAGGTAGACTTCGTCTCAGTCTGCTCAATGGGTGGAAACGTCCCTACCGGTCTCGTCTCGACCTATAAGGCTTTGGTGAGATGCAACATTCTCTAGCTACGACCTCGGTGGGGAGAGCAGTGTTCTCTAACTGCAACTTCGATTAGTGTGATGCGGTACTCTCTGACCACAATCTAAAAGGTGAAGTTCCCTTGCTAACCCCCATCCGATTTGCAAGGTGCGTAGCACTCTCTGGCTGCCGCGTGAATTGTGAGATGCAGCACTCTCTGGCTACAATCCCGGTGTGAAGAGCAGTGTTCTCTAACTGCAACTTCGATTTGTGAAGTTCCCTTGCTAACCCCCATTCGATCTGCAAGGTGCATAGCACTCTCTGGCTGCCGCGTGAACTGTGAGATGTAGCACTCTCTGGCTACAATCTCAGTGTGAAGAGCAGTGTTCTCTAACTGCAACTTCAATTTGGGAAGTTCCCTTGCTAACCCCCATCCGATCTGGAAGGTGCGTAGCACTCTCTGGCTGCCGCGTGAACTGTGAGATGTAGCACTCTCTGGCTACAGTCTCAAGGTGAAGAGCAGTGTTTTCTAACTGCAACTTCGATTGTGAAGTTCCCTTGCTAACCCCCATCCGATCTGCAAGGTACGTAGCACTCTCTAGCTGCCGTGTGAACTGTGAGAATATGAAGTTCGATCTGTCTGTCCTCAGATTATGACTGATGTCTGTATTTGGACCGGTCTTAAGCAATGTCCCTGTATGGCAAAGGATTTTATTAATTCATGTATGAGTTATTCCCTTTCAATATGCTCATAAATGATCTGGTTTTATTATTTATCATCCTTTTTGTCATCTCATTATCATTATTTTTATCATGTTTTGTGTCACTGTATTACTTTTTATCATTTTTCTCGTCTTATGATCATTTTGAATGGGTATACATGGGTATAAGAGAATACAATCATCTTTAATGTGAATAAAGCATAAATAAAGATATAAATAAATAAATAAATAAATATATATGCAAAGCGGGAAATAAAAGTTTTCCACTAACATCAGCTTTTGTACAATGTATATACAATCGCGACGATAATGAACAAAATACAAAAAAGAATGTCATCCAAACTCCCTGAATGACTATGATGGCGGGTAGTCCGTGAGCTCCTCATCCGGGTCCTCATCATCTGAGAGGTGAATCGGCTTAGGCTGAGGTGGAGGGGGCTGAGTCGGAGGCTGAGGTTGAGGCGCAGATGGTCCGGCTTCGGAAGCGTGAGTCTGTCTAAACCTAACCTGAGCGTAGCCGTCCAGGAAGGGCTGGGTACACGTCCTCATAAAGCTCAAGGTGTCAGAAACTGTCCCCCCTAACTACTTGAAGGCCTGGCTCATCTGGCTGGTCTGCTCACTGGTGGCCTTCTTCATCCGCTCCAGTCTCTGCTCAGTGTGCTCCTTGAACTCTCTCATGGACTAGGACTGGGGAGTAACGATCCCCTCTATCGCCTGGACCCGAGACCTAAGAGAATCAAGTGACTCATCAATCATTTGCAAAGTCAAATCTATCCTCTGAGATGCCTGGTCCTGGGACATCCTCAAATCCTGGCCAAGCTATTCTTTGAGCTCTCTCTATCCCTGGACAACCTGCTCCCCAAGCCTAGCCTGCTCATCCCTAATGCTCTCCACAAGTCGGGCCTGCTCCTTCACCATGTAGTCAATGAGCTCGACCTGCTCCTGGGTCAGATGCTCAACGACCCTGGACTGCTCCTGGATAGCAGCCTACTATTTGTCTAGTCTCTCATGGGTAGCCCTGTCCCTCTCCTCTAATTGACACTCAAACACTGTGAACATGGAGGTCAGGAGCTGTGAGATGTCTGGCTGCAGCTGCGATGGCTCTTGAGTTGGCTCTGATGGCTGAGCTGCAGAAGTGGATGCCCCCGGGTTGTTCCTGAAGTAAGGATGAAACCTATCAGAGGACCTGAGGGTGGACCGATGTACTCTGGTGCTCGGTGAGGGAAAAGGAGTCGGTGCCCTGGACGCCAGTGGGGTGCTGAAAAGCTTGTCCATGGTGAACTCCATGTCGAAATCCGCCGGAGTCCTGGGCTGCTCCTGCTGTGGTGGAGGTGGTACAGTATGAGGCTGAGGTGGTGGCTGGTACTGCGGGGACTGTGGAGGCTGAGGTGGTGGCTAGTGCTGCGGGGATTATGGAGGCTGAGGTGGTGGCTGCTGCTGCTCCTGCTCTGGCCCTAAAGGCGGAAGAGCAAAAGCCCTCCTAGTCTCATGGATGGTGAGCAGTCTGAAGGCCTCAGGCTGCCCCGACAGCGGCAAGATCATGCCCATCTGAACTGTAGCTGTCGCGTCAACATAGATCCCCTCGTCCAAGGGTCTTCTGAGCCTATCTGGGGTGACTCCTAAGCCCAAAAGCAACCTAGTGACAACCCCTCCAACTATCACCACTGGGGCTGACCCCCTGCCGACTCTAACCATGTTAGCCAGGATCTCATGGCTAACATTGAGGCGTTGGCCTGCCACCATAGCCCAGAGGCTCCAGATCTCGGCCGCGTTAAGCGACCCTGGATTACCAGCCCGACCGAGGTACGAGCTGGAAAGCACTCTGTGCAGGTACCAGAGTGCCTGAGAGACCAGTACGGTACTCTTTGCTGTATCGTGATCATACAGCACTCCTGGCAAAGCAATAGCCGCCCAATGGGCGTGCCTCACTGCTCTCTGCGGGACTATAACTCCATCACCCGTCGGGGATCCCATCGCCTCCGCGAATCGATGCCTCGTAATACTAGCATGCAGGCCATCACACCAAAGCTGCACTATGCCCGGCTCGGTGTCCGATCTCTGATACCCTCCATAGTGTAGAGTGGCTAACACCTGCCGTGTAGCCTCGGGGAACGTCTGAAATGCGGGAGTCAGAAAGTCCATCCATCCAGCACCCTCTATTAGCGTGTCTACCTCGGCGGTCATCCCTAGGGCCTCTAGGAATGGCCTAGATATAAAACGGCTAGCCCGGATCTCGACCTGGGCCAGCACCCTGTATCTCTGGGCAGACTCATCATCCATCCAGGCCAGGACCTCTACCTCGGGCCGGGCCTGGGGAACTCATCTTCTCGAAGGCATCCTGCAAAAGAAAAGATTATATAAATTAAATTAATTTAACGGAGCGGGCGTTAATAGGCCCAATTTCCAAAACAAAAAGCACATTGGACCTATCCGGGCGATAGCGGCCCAGGTATGAGGAGAGAAAGATACAAAATTGAAAATGAAAATAAAAAATCGAGCAGCACCCCGGCAGGGATGTGCCCAACCTCCTGCATGGAAAAAAACACAAAACGGGCCTCAGACCCCAACAAAACAATTATATATATATATTCATTAAAAATTTGGGCAGCACCCCGGCAAGGGTGTGCCCCACCTCCCGCACAAAAGGGACAGGCCTCAGGCCCCAACAAAACAGTTGTATATACCATACTTATATACATTTGCTAGCATGCATTTGGAATTCCTATTTCTAAGGGAACATGTTTTATAGTCAAAATCATGCAAAGGTTCGACTAATTAGCATGCCAAAATTATATAAACACTAGCAGCATTTACCCTTTATTTCTAAGGCAAACTAAAACAATCTACTCATTCTAAAAGAGAAAAGAAGAAGAAGAAAAGGAAATAATTTAAAATTAAAAGAGGAAGTGATTGGTTACTTACCTGTAATTTGCAGAAAATAGTAGGAAATGAAGAAAAGTACTTCCTTGGATGACCGGTCGAGCGAAAAGGCCCCAAAAATGCAAGGGAAATGAAAAAAGAAAAGAGAAGAGTGCAGAAAACGACAAAAAAACGAGAGGGAGAGGAAAAGAGAAAATGGCAAAACTGTCTGTCCGTCGGTCATAAGGCCCTTATATAGATTTCGTGACCGACGGGCTGGGCGTCGCTAGGAACGACCGATGGGCTGGACGTCTGTCATTCACTATTCCCCATTAAATGCAAAATTAATGCAGGTGATGCAATGCTGACGTATGCAAACTGTCAGGTGGACGATTACCGACGGACAGGCCGTCTCTCTTGAGGCACGGGCAGGCCGTCTGTGGCGCTTCCCTATATATTTCGTCAATTTTCTGATTTATTGTGTCTCCTCATTTCCTCAACATTTCTCTAGCCTTCATCCCCTGATTTTCACAAGATGTCATCTCCTCTCCTCACGAAGATGTACCGCATTTTAGACGACAACCACACTTGGGAAAACGACACTCTTTCTCCTCTTTCTGGCCTAAAACACCTTCGCAGGGCTAAGGTAGACCACAACCTTCTTCTGGCTACAACCCATTTCTGGAATCCCCGATTCCACGTCTTCAAGTTCACGTACCAGGAGTTATGCCCCCTACCTGAGGAGTTAGCTGCCATTGTCGGTGCCTGGTATCCCCCTAATGCTCTGCCTTGTATCCCACGTTGCGGTTTACTCCAGACTCGAGATATCGCTCTGTCTTTAGGTATCGCCCCTTCTGAAGCTGCGCAGTTGGTTCCCCCGGGCTCTACCTTCTCCTTGGAGCTGCTGGTCGAGGCTCTAGACAGATTCTCTGACATCCCCACCTACCAGGTAAGCATCATATTCTTATTTTGCATGATAAGCTTCTTGACTGTGGCTCCAGGGGGTTTAATCTGCGATCTTTGCCTGTTTGGGGCTTTGGACGATTTTCACCGCGGCCTATCTCCCTTTCCACTTATTCTGGCTGAGACCATTCTGGGCTTAGATGTTGTAGGCTCCGGTACGTCATTATTTTAAAGGTAGTGCGTCCCTTATGGATTTTCGCACTAGATTTTCTTGGCGGGAAGAGCGTCATTTCGGATTTTCACACAACCCTATGCCTTATTTTTGCCTGAAGTAAATACTACTTACTTCAGCAGCTTTTTTTTTTTTTTTTTTTTTTGTTTTTTTTTCCAGGTCTGGCTGCAAGAGAAGCTGAGAATGTTGTCAGAGCCACCTCCCCGAGTCATTGCGCAGTACTCTTCGAGACACTTCCTCCCGCGTCGACGGCTGTATACATGTGCCACTGCTGATGAAGGCATTGCCAGATTCAGTGAGCTGTCGGATAACGATACCAGTTTTATGTCTGCCTGGCTACCTCTATCCCATTGCGATCATTGATGGACCTTTGGGGTGTGTTCCCCTCTGTGGGCTCCGTCAGGCTACTTTCCATATCATAGCTCGGTGTGCTCGCCCGCTTGGGATGATCCAGGATGTGGTGAGGGTCCCACTATCTTTTCGGGGAGGAGCTCTTTCTGCTGCCTTTGCTTCTCGGTATCATGAACTGTGGAGCCGACTACCGGTGAAGACTGTCATTCCTAGGTTCGGAGCTCATTCTGCGGCTTCCACTAGCGAGTACAAGAGATGGGTCCTTAGCCCGGCATCTGATAATAGGACGAGAGGACTCAAGCATCTGACTGGCGAGAGCAGCAGAAGGACCTAGTTTACATATATACACTTTTTGAGTATTACATTTCTTTTCAATGCAGAACTAGAAAATGACGGAAATGAGAAGAATAATTCTTATTTTATTTCACGAAATTGTGAACATTTCCATAGAATTTCAGCATACATGATCAGTTTTGACATTTACTCGATTGCGCATGCCCTATGAATACATGAAACCAAATTTTAACAGCATCGACTCCTGTTACCAATCGGGCCTCTCGAGTTTTCATGCTTGGACATTTTCTCTCGCACCTCTAATTTTTGCACAGGATGCCTTTTTTCGGTTTTCACCCTATCGAGTGGCCTAATTTTAGCAAGGCCGCCTTTTTTCGATTTTCGACCCGCAGGGCATTTTATTCTCTTCTTTTTATTTTTAGTCTTTACCCATGGAACCTTTTGCATCTGTCGACATTGATCGGTTCCTTGAACTCATTACCATCGCTATCCGATAAGATTGCAACTCCTTTGGGCAATAGCTTCTTGAGGATAAACGGCCCTTCCCAGGTTGGTCTAAATTTTCCTCTGATATCTGGTACCCCTGGCCTCATCTATTTGAACACCAAGTCCCCCTCCTTCAGCGGATGCTTTTTCACCTTCTTCCCAAATGACCTGGCCAGCCTCTTCTGATAGATCTGATTATGATAGTAAGCTTTCAGCCTACTCTCATCCAATAAGTTCAAATGCTGTAACCTCTGTTGCACCCATTCGGCCTCCGAAATCTGAGCTTCTATGACTACTCTCAGCGATTTGAGCTCTACTTCGACTAGTAGTACCGCCTCTGTCCCATAAACCAGAGAATATGGCGTAGCGCCCGTAGATGTCCTCACCGTTGTTCTGTAACCCCACAGTGCAAAGGGTAGCTTCTCTGCCCAGTCTTTGTAGGTTTGACCATCTTGGCTAGGATCTTCTTCACATTCTTATTAGCGGCCTCTACTGCCCCGTTAGCTTGTGGTCGATAGGGAGAGGAGTTATGGTGCTCGATTCCGTACTTCTCAAGAAGCTTCCTGGTTTTCCCCATGAACTGCACCCCGTTATCAGACACTATGTTATGTGGGAGGCCGTATCTGCAGATCAGATTTCTTTCAATGAACTTGGCCATGTCTCTTGCGTCGATCTTCTTGAAGGATTTCGCCTCTACCCATTTTTTAAAATAATCGATTGCGACTATTATGTATCTATGCCCATTGGATGCCGTAGGGCAAATCTCTCCAATAATGTCTATACCCCAAGCAGCGAATGGCCAAGGCGATGTTAGGCTGTGTAGCTCTGACACTGTCAAGTGCCTTAAATCTACGTACTGCTGGCATAGCTGGCACTGCTTGACATATTTTGAGCAATCGTTGTCCATCGTAAGCTAATAGAAGCCTTGCCTTATGATCTTCTTTACCAGGGTTAACCCATTCATATGAGCCCCACAAACGCCTGCGTGGGTTTCTTCCATCACCCTCCGGGCTTTTCTTTTGTCTAAGCACCTGAGCTGGATACCATCTGCCTGCCTCTTGTATAACACTCCGTCTAAGGATATGAACTGAGTGGATAGCCTTCAGATCATCCTCTGATCTTTCTCGGTAGCTTCCTCTGGAAATCGCGCATTTTCCAAATAATTCATGATGTCAAAGTACCATGGCTTTCCATCTGCTACTTCTATTTCTATTATTGGTTTGATCTCGAAGCTGGGTTTCTCGGAACTCGAAATCAGGACGGGCTTCAAAGCTATCCCTTTAGGATTATCCCATATCGACACCAGAGTTGCCAGTACATCAGCCAGACGGTTCTCCTCTCTCAGCACAAAGTGGAACGTATAGGTCTCGAACTGCCCAGATAACTCCTTCAGATATTCAACATAAGGTACCAGCCGTTCTTCCTTTACAGCCCACTCACCCCAAATTTGGCTGATTACCAAGGATGAGTCACTTTGCCCCCAAGGCAGTTAAGGCTTCTAACTCAAAGGTGCACGCTTCATATTCAGCTTCATTGTTGGTGACCCTGTACCTCAACTTCTTGGCCAACGGGAGCTTCTCATCATCTGGAGTCGTCAAAATGATTTCGACTCCTGCCCCCTTGTTATTTGCAGCTCCATCAAAATATAACTGCCATCCTTAGATAAAAATCGTGGCTATGCTCTCATCAGGAAAATTGAATTCAGGTGCATCGCCTTGAATGGGATGATCAGCAAGAAACTCGGCTACTGCTCGCCCCTTGATAGTTTTGCGAGTGATGTATTCGACATCGAACTCTTGTAGCAATAGCAACAACCTTCCCATCTTACCAAGCAAAGACGGCGCTTCTTGCAAATACCTCAAAGGATTCTGCTTTGCCACTGCCTGAACTCTGTACGAATGGAAGTAGTGCCTAAGCTTCTTTGACGCCCAAATCACTGCCAGGCAGATATTCTCTACTTCAGCATATTTTATCCCGTAGGCCAGGAACTTCTTGCTGAGATAATAAACTGCGAATTCCACCCCAAACTCATCCTCCTGAGCCATCATGGCTCCCACGGAACCATCCTCTACTGCCAGATACAAGATAAGCGGCTTGATCGATTGCGGTGGCCTCAGCACTGGCGGATTCAGCAGATATTCCCTGATACTATCAAAAGCTCTCTGGCAGTCTTCATTCCAAACCACAGGCTGATCCTTTCTGAGCAACTTGAAGATTCGATCGCATATCAAAGTGAGCTTCGCAATGAATCAGCTGACATATTGTAGCTTGCCCAGGAAACTTCTCACCTCCTTCTCTTTCTGTGGCACGGGCATCTCTCTGATGGCCTTTACCTTGTCCGGGTCAATTTCAATTCCCCTCCGGCTGACGACATGCCCCAGCAGCTTTCCTGAAGTTACTCCAAAGATACACTTCTTGGGATTAAGTCACAGACTGTACTTATCAATCCTATTGAAGAACTTCTCTAAAGCTTCGAAATGGCCCTCCCTGGTGGCTGACTTGACCATCATGTCGTCTACGTACACCTCCACTTCCTTGTGGATCAAGTCGCTTAGGATCTTCGTTGCCATTCTCTAGTACATAGCCCCCTCATTCTTTAGGCCGAAAGGCATTACTCTGTAGGCGTAGGTCCCCCATTCCGTGATGAAAGCTGTTTTAATCCGGTCGACTATCTTGTTGAGGATCTGGTTGTAGCCTACATAACCATCCCCAAAACTGTACATCGCGCAGTTGGCGGTACTATCTATCAACATGTCAATGTGGGGTAGCGGAAAATTGTCTTTAGGGCAGGCCTTGTTCAGATCTCGATAATCCACACATACCCTTACCTTTCCGTTCTTCTTGGCTACAGGGACTACATTTGCTAGCCATATAGGATACTGTACTTCAACCAGGAATTTGGTTTTGATCTGCTACCGAATCTCCTCTTTAACCTTGTCTTCCCATTCTAGCCTAAGCCTCCTCAATTTTTGTTTTACAGGCTTGTGATCCGGATACGTCGGAATAGCATGCTCTGCGATGCTCCGATCAATTCTTGGCATATCCTCATAGGTCCAGGCAAAAAATTTTTTTATATTTTTTTATTATTCTCTCGAATTTTTCTTTCTCATCAGGAGTTATATTCGATGCTATTAAAATTTCCTTCGGATTTTCTGAGGTTCCAAGATCAAAAGGCGTGGTATCAGTGGAATCAATATCAAAAATAGATGGGATATGATCATGTTCATGCATGTTGAGATTATTGGAAACATCGCACAAATAAGCAAAATCATTCATCTTACTAATAATATTATTATTGTCATTTACATCATAAAAAAGTTTCGGAATAAAAAGACAATCTAAGCTAGTATCTTCTTTAGCTTCCGTTGAGGTTGATGCGGCAGCAGCTTGTACCTCGGCTTCCTGGCTTAGCAGAGGCCTTTCAGCTATCCCTGAGGAAATCTTCAAATCCCCAATCTTCAATTTTGGCTCTACCATTTTTTCCTTCCCTTTTAGCCTGGCAGCTAACATCTTCTTGGTGACAACCTCTTCGGGCTCACCCATACCCTAGGCAATGCATTGGGTCATAACTTCCTCATCCCAGAAGTCCTCAGCCATTTTAATAACTCCCACATCCCAGTCAAAAACATCACCGAAGATCTCAAATTCAGGGACAATCTTTCCATTCACCCATTGTGGCTCATCTTCACCAGTGTAAGCGCACACTGAGGATACGGGCACGAAGCTTTCTGAAATGTGAGGGATCTTTTCCGTCGTCTTCTTCTTGCCGAGTCCGCCTTTGTATCCCAAACCCTTCCGATCTTTCTGACCTCGAGTAGTGATTGCGGATTGCGGCCCTTGCGAATTTCTACCAAGACCAGCCCCAGGAAGATAGTGCATCCTCTTTATCATATTAACAACTGGAGGGCTATCCACTGACCTCTGCTCTTCCCTTATCACTGATACATGAAAACCACTGAATGGCTGATTAGCAATCTCTAGGGCCGATACCTGATTATCCCTGGCCGCCTTAATGGTTACCACCTCGCCTTCATGCGGGAATTTTATCATCTGGTGTAGCGTAGATAGCACTCCCCCTAGTTTATGAAACCAACGCCTCCCAAGCAATGCCGAGAAGTTAGCCAGAATGGGTAAAACTACAAATTCTGTCTCTGTCTCAATAGGTCCAACCTTGACCAAAGTCTTGAACGTCCCTGAAGCTTGCCTTCTAGAATTATCGTAAGCTGTAATAGTCAAATCTGACTCGTTAAGCATACCCTCAATCAAACCGAAAGCCTAAAGCGCCACCAGAGGGCAAACATTTATAGATGACCCGTCATCTACCATAACGCAAGTAGTGTACTTGCCACGGATTTATGCCTTAATGTATAGCGGTCGGTTATGATTACGGCCTTCGACTGGCAAGTAGGCATCAGAATACACTAATCTCTTTCCTGATTCCCCTTTTACAAGGTCTAACAATTCTGATGGAGAGATTGTAGTAGCCACAGTAGACTCAGTCAAAGCTTCTACCAACTTTTGTCTATGAGGAGGGGACTGCCTCAGAAGATCCCATATAGATATTTGAGTCGTGGTCTTCTTCAACTGTTTGACTACCTGATTCTCTTTCGGCTCTTTCTCTGTTGATGCCTGCGCTGGTTCTGGTGACCTTTCTATCTCTTGGACTACTCTTCCACTTCTCGTTACAGCTCCTACTTCTTTTCCCTCCTCATCTGACTTCCACAGATCCAAAGATACTTCACCTTCCTCCTCATTTTCTTCACTGCTTTCGCTACTAGACCAACAATCAATTGTCGCTACAGACATCCTTTCCCCCTTGGCCTCAGGGCGAGTGACAGCAACATAGTCGTTCCCATACAAGTCCTGCAGCATGTACCATTCTGGTAGGCTTGATCCAATCATGAAAACAGGGGGCGGCACAGCATTATAGCTAGGCTTCTTCTTTTCCTCTCTCCGCTCGGGTCAATGATTTGTTTGCTGTCAATTAAATCTTGGAATAAGTGCCTCAGCGCCCTATAATTATCCGTTAAATGGCCTGTATGCTGATGAAAGGCATAGTACTCATTATCTTTATGCTCCAGCGCCCCTTGCATCATAGCAGGCCTGGGAGGCAATGGCTGCAACTTCCCTTCTTTCATCAACCTTCTTAAAATCCAAGACAGTGGTCTTCCTAAGTTCGAAAACTTCCTCGGGGTAGTTGCGTCAGTAGCAGACACCTCAACCGTTCTTTTGGTGCTACCATTAGGACCGGCTGGCCTACTTGCCCCTTGACTGGTATTAGCTCTCTTGGCATAACTGTCATTGCTCACCTTTCGGACTAAGTATTCCCCTTTTACTTCTATGGCTATGTCCTTCAAAGACTCCCAGTCTTTTAGACCCTTCATCTTCAAACCTTCTTTTAAGTACGGGCTCGCGTTCTTGATGAACAAACGAATCTGGTCTTGAGTGTCTTGTTTTCTCCTCATCTCCATTACTCTACTCCGCCAGCGAGTTAGGTAATCATGGAAGGATTCTCCGGCCTTTTGCTGAAGCAGCTCTAAATCCTTGAGGGTCACCTCCATCCTCGTGTTGCAGTTGTACTGCCTCAAAAACTCCTCTGTGTGCATATCCCAATCCTCCTTGGTTCGGCGATTGAGGCTGTGGTACCAATCTATGGCGGGGCCAGTTAGGCTCAAACAAAAGTACTCCACTTTCTGCCTCTTGGACAAGGTGGTCCCTTTCATGATCAAGGAGTACTGCTTTACATGGGCGATTGGGTCAGAAGTGCCGTCAAACTTGGGGACATTAGGCATCTTGAAATTATACGGATCGGGTCATCTCCCTCCAGCTCCTTATCTTCTGGGTTCATCCCTTGGCCCCTACCCAACATGCGGGCCATAGCCTCAAACTACTCTTCCATCTTTTTCCAAATGAACTCCTCGGTCTGGGGTGCCTTGCCCCTCTTAGATACAATGTTTATTTTGTCATCTTTATCCTGCCGGTCATCTTCTAACCTCAGCACTTGTCTCCTTCTCTAGACCCCGGAAGCCACTGATCTCAGATCTATAGGTGGTGGTATAATCGGTTCCTCTTATCTTTCTACTCTTTCCTCCTCCCGCTCATTTTATCTCATGGGAGGAGGAGGAGGATTTTGCAGAGCAGCTTGCGGAGCCATTGCAGCTAATATATTCATCATACGGCCTTCGAACTCCTCAAACCTTCTACCCACTTCTTCAGCAATCAAAGCCCTGGTAGCATCATTTTCCCTTGTTGAGTTTGCCATCTCAGATACGGTACCACTGGTTTCTGAATGGGTTTACAGAAGACTCTCTCTTTCTTGCAGCTCAAATACAGAAGCTCTGATCAGTCGTCCAGTCGGTCCCCTCATCCACCTGGGCAGATCTATGATGGTTGCGTAGATAAGGTGTTAGAATGATGTATGAAATGCAAATGAAGTGTATGACCGTGATATGCAACATCCACAAATCACAGGCAAGCAGATAGGTCCTTCCACCCTTATTGCTCCCACACACGTGGTCGTGCGGTATCTTTCCTAGGTGGGATTAATCCACGGGTCAGCGGGGAACCCAATGGACACGGATGGTGCGCGGCGAGAAACCGGCAGCATAACACTCCTATGCTAATGCACAAGCGCATGGATAATGGTCATCATGTACTTAGACATCCCAAATATATCGACATGGTCCTACCGGGGCATGAAAGCCTTTGGCTAGGTTACCAAGCAAGACATCTGGATTCACCCAATACATAATGACCCATACAGCAAGCATGATATTTCGGTGCATATCACCTAGGGAGAGTATCTACGGCCATTACATGAGCTTTGGTCGAGGGAGATATTACTTTAAGGCTACCCAAGCATGATCCCTACTGATGGGTCTAGCTCATCACAAGCATAATAGCCGATCGGGTCATCATTTTATATACCAAAAGGTACGAAGCTTGGGCTGGTGATTATCCTTAACACTTCCCCACATTGAGTGAACGTAGGGTTGTGCTTCGGGAATGCACTGAGGTTAAGAAGGGACCAATCTAGCATATTCTAAGCCTCTAATGGGATGTAAATGCAAATTTGAAAGAAAGCGAATTTATGAATTAAACTTTAATCATAAATGTTAAATGAGGTATTTTCAAATCGAAGTCTCGAACCATTTTCCCCAGTGGAGTCGCCACTGTGACGCGCGCCGAGCCCCGCGTGCCGCCCGTACGACTGCCCGCTCGTGGGCGATCGGGGTATTTGTGGGTCCGTTGGCAACTTGCAAGGAATTGCGAGTGCATCTATTTTGGGCAACAAGGAGGTTTCATGGAGTCGCCACCCAATAGAACATTGGAAAAGTTTCTCTCGCCTCGGAGAGCCTAAGACTGCGCTTATTATCCATTTTGGGCCAACCAAAGGGGTGTTGGAGGGTAAACCTCTCTCCCAAAGGAGCCTAGGATTTACGTCTAAGTCTCATGACACAAGAGGTGTCTTGGAGGTCTTTAGTTCCAATGAGTGATCGGATACACCTCTCGCCTCTTTGAGCCCAAAGACCAGAGCTGGGTTCGGGACTTCTCATCTATTTCTACCTTGATTATTTTATGATTAAATTTTGAACTCATTAATTTGCTCTCTCTCCACACGATGCAATTTAATTAAAAGTGCATTTTATTCACGTGTTAAAGCGATAGATAAATAAAGGAATATTAAATCAAAAATTACAATAACACTAGGAGCGGAATACAACTCCCATTTATAAATGTGCAATACATACATAAGAAGGAAGATTATTTATTTTGGGGACTTTGGTCCTCGCATGCATTTATTATAAAAATGATGTTTTTATTGTGGAAATTTTTCATTGGATAAAAAATAGGACATTGGGTCCTTAATTTTATGAAAATCTCCCTTTATTTAATATAAAATATTTATTAATTTTTATATTTAGCGAGATACAAAAAGGTATATTCATGTACATAAAATAATTAATAAATAAATAAATGAGTGAAACAACTAAGAAGGTTAGAAAACTGAACCAGACGAAATCCTCTGAGCATGGTAGATTGCCCCTCGAGCTCATGACAGTCCATGAAAAACATATATGCTCACAAAAGTTAATGGGTGTTAATATACAAAAAGCGCAATATAAATAAAGCTCTAAGATTTGAGAGAGATAGAAAAAAGGAAAAAAAGGGGGTTTGAAAATATGGAGACAGAACCCAGGGACGGCCACTGCCGAGTCCGAAACTATTTTTCTTTTCAGGCAAAAACACGGATTTCCACCACAAAAACGAGATGAAAAGGATCAAAATAAAGAAAGATAAACGGAAAAAGTCGAAAAAACAAGAATAAGAATAAAAATAAAGATGAAGTAATATAGAGAAGAAGTCCGAAATATTTACCCTAAGATAATATCTTGGTTGGATTTTTAGTGTCGATCAGAGTCCTGCACGCTCCACGAGAAACAAAATGAAGGGTCAAGAATGAGGAAAATAGATTATTTCCTTTTTGATCCTTCAAAAGACTGAATTTTAGAATCAAAAGTTTAGGAAAACTAATTAGATTTAGCTCCTTTTAATGGTTTGATTCTTAAACTATTAAAGATTCCTTAAAATTTGTGTTTGTTGGAAGAGAGAGAAAATAAGTGTTAATTTTGACAGAGTCTCCCCTTTAGAAATTTTTCCAACCCCTTTCTAGGTGGGAAATGAAAGCTTTTATAGGCCAGGGGTGACCGACGGGCGTCGGTTCCACAGACGGGTGTCGGTTTAATCCTACTGACACAAGGATTCAACCGACGGGCCTGTAATTCTCACCGACGGGCATCGGAGAGGTTGTATGCCCCGAGAAGTCAGGTTGCGTGCCCCGAAAGATCAGTCCCTCCGACCGGCGTCGAAAAATCCCATAGGACGTCTGTGACCCGAAGCGACGGTCTTGCCATTGACAGACGGGCAGACCGCCGGTGGAGAAAATACATCTTTTTGACCCCAAAATTCCCCATTTCCTCCCTCTTTCCTACGAAGACTGAAAGAACACATTTCTCGTGAAGCAGGGGACCAAAACCTCCGAATCTCAACCATTTGTACGGACTCGGACATTGATTCCTCATCGGGTAATCTCTGATCCAGACCGCCTCGGGACAGGGTGCTTACAATGGCACTCCTCCCAATTTATGGAACCACGGCCTCCTAAGCAGAGCTGAGAAATTTACTGGGATAGGCAAGACCACAAATTCTGCTTCTATCTCAATGGGCCAAGTCTTGACTAGAGCTTTAAAAGTTCTCGATGCCTGTCTCCGAGAATTGTCATAGGCTGTGATGGTCAGATCAGACTTACTCAACATACTCTCATCCAGCCCAAAAGCCTGAAGTGCCACCAAAGGGCAGACATTTATGGATGACCCATCATCAACCATAACACAAGCGGTGTGCTTGCCGTTAATTTGTGCTTTGATGTATAGTGGTCAATTATGATTGCGGCCTTCAGCTGGCAAATCTGCGTCAGAAAACACCAGTCTTTCCCCTGATCCCCCCTTGACAATATCTAGCAGCTCAGATGGAGAAATTGTGGTGGCTACGGTGGACTCACTCAAAGCCTCAACTAACTTCTGTCTATGAGAAGGGGACTGCCTTAGAAGGTCCCAAATTGATATTTGAGCCGTGGTCTTTTTCAGCTATTTTACTATTGAACTTTCTTTCGGCTCCTTCTCTACAAGTGCTTGAACTGAGTCCTGTTGTTTCTCAACTTCGGGGACCACTCTCCCACTTCTTGTTACAGCCTCAACTCTTTCCTCCTCCTGTGAATCCCATGGATCCGTGAACTCTCCATCTTTCTCCTCTTCATCTTCGTCTCCACTCTCACTAGTGGACCAACAGTCTATCGCCGCCACGGGCATCCCTTCTTCACTTGCCTCAGGGCGAGTGATAGCGAAGTATTCATTTCCATATAAATCTTGAAGGACATACCATTCGGGTAGGCTCGACCCAATCATAAAGACAGGCGGTGGCACAGCATTGAAATTGGACTTCTTCTTGCTCTCCCTCTTTTCAGGATCGTTGATCTGCTTACTATCGATCAAATCCTAAATCTGATGCCTCAACCTAAAGCAATTGTCTTTCAGATGCCCAGTATATTGGTGAAAGGCATAGTATTCATTCTCTTTATGCCCCGGTTCCCCTTGGGTCCTAGCTGGCCGAGGTGGCAGGGGTTGTAGCTTCCCCTCCTTTATCAACCTCATCATTACCCATGATAATGGCCTACCTAAATTTGAGAAGTACCTCTGATTCACTCCTGTCGCCAACACCTCAGCTGTCTTCCCATTTCTGTTACCACTACTGGAACTAGCAGACTTGGTTGCACCTTGATTATTGTAGCCCTTCTTGGTATAAACCTCACTGCTTGCCCTTCTGGCCATATATTCTCCCTCTGCCTCTATAGTAATGTCCTTCAAGGACTCCTAATCTTTCAGCCCCTTCATTTCCAATCCATCTCTTAGGTATGGGCTGGCATTCCGAATGAACAATCGGATCTGATCAGAAGCATCAGGCTTGCGCTTCATCTCCATAACTCGGTTCCTCCACCAAGTGAGGTATTCGTGAAAAAACTCCCCAGCCTTTTGCTGCAGCAGCTCTAGATCCTTCAATGTGACCTCCATCCGGGTACTGCAATCGTATTGCTTTAGGAACTCTTCAGTCAATAAGTCCCAATCTTCTTTGGACCTCTTATCCAGCCCATTGTACCACTCAATGGCAGCCCCTTTAAGACTCAAGCAAAAGTACTCTATCTTCTGCTTTCTTGTTAAAGTTGTCCCCTTCATGACTAGAGAGTACTGCTTGATATGTGCAGCAGGGTCAGAGGTGCCGTTAAATTTTGGAATATCAGGCATCTTGAAGTTTTGGGGGATCAGATCATCCCCATCCAGCTCACGATCCTTCGAGTTCATTCCCCTTCCTACTGTCATCATCCTTGTCATAGCCTCAAATTTCTCCTCCATCTTTCTCCACATTGCCTCTTCCAGCTTAGGCGACTTTCCCTTTGCTACAATCTGTTCCTCTTGGTCATCTTCGCATAAGTCAACCTCAGTTCTAGGGCCTTCTTTGTGCTCAACAGGCGCTGGTGCTCTTTGCTCAACCGCAGTCAACTACAGCAGGGGGGTCCTCTCTCACAGCCCCTTGTTCATCTTGCCTCCTAATTGGAGCAGCAGCCTGTTGCCCCACCACTACAAGAAAAAAGCAAAATAGAGACGGAAAATAGAGACAGAATTCCATCTCTAATGCAAAATAGAGACGAAAATAGAGACCAAAATTTTCGGTCTCTATTTCGGCGGTCTCTAAAATTTAGAGACCGAAATACTCCGTCTCTAAAAATAGAGACGGAAATTTTTTTTCCGTCTCTAAAAAAACAAAATTTCCGTCTCTAAAAATAGAGACGGAATAGTCTATTTTTAGAGACGGAAAATAGATTTTCATCTCTAAAAATAGAGACGGAATCGTATTTTCCGTCTCTAATTAGAGACAAAAAAGAATTTCCGTCTCTATTTTTAGAGACGGAAAATGAATTTCCATCTCTATTTTTTAAAATATTGTTTTTAAAAAAAATATATAAAATAATAAATAATATTAATTTTAAAATTACTTTAATTAATTTATATAATGAAACAAATATTAAATGAACTAAAAATAAATTTTAAAAAATGTATTTTATAATGTATTAATATTCTCCAACTTTTTATTCAATTAATTAATATAGATTAATTAGAATAAAAATACAAAATAAATATAAAAAATTAAGCAACAAATTAAAATAAACAAAATACATAAATTTAAAAAATAAATAAAATACAACATTAAAATAATAAAAAATGCATAAAATACAAAATAAATATATAACATTAACAAAAATATTAAAATAAACAAAATACATAAATATAAAACATAAATAAAATCCTACATTAAAATAATAAACAAATACAGAAAATATAAAATAAATATAAAACATTAACCAACAAATTAAAATAAATAAAATACATAAATATAAAACATAAATAAAAACCTACATTAAAATAATAAAAAATAACAAAATACAAAATAAATATAAAATATTAACCAACAAATTAAAATAAACAAAATACATAAATATAAAACATAAATAAAATACTACATTAAAATAATAAAAATTAAAAAAAATGATCTAAATAAAGTACATGTGCAGCAAATCTGGCCGGAGAAGAAGATCCGCCGGCGGTGGTGAAGGGGGAGAGTGACGGCTTCGGTGGGCGCGGGGGAGAGCGGTGGTGCAGATTTGCCACAGAGAGAGGGGAGAGAAGGGGAAAAAGAAGAAAGGGAGAGAAGGAGAGAAGGAAAAAGAAAAGAAAAGGGATTTAAATATCCTGAAAAATAGAGAAAAAAATTGCTTTCCGTCTCTATTTAGAGACGGAAATTGATTTCCGTCTCTAAATAGAGACGAAAATAAAAATTCCGTCTCTAAATAGGCGGGATTAATTCCCGCCTATTTAGAGACCGTAAACTTTTTCCGTCTCTATTTAGAGACGGAATAAAAAATTTCCATCTCTATTTAGAGATGGAATGACTTTCCGTCTCTAAATAGAGATGGATATTAAATTCCGTCTCTAAATAGGCGGGAATTTTTCCCGCCTATTTAGAGACTGCAAATAGAGACTGTAAGGCATTTCGGTCTCTATTTAGAGACCGAAAGGCAATTCGGTCTCTATTTAGAGACCGAAATGCAATTCGGTCTCTAAATAGAGAAAGTAAAAAGGGAGGGCAGCGGGAATTAATTCTCGAAAATTAGAGACCGAATTTAATTCGGTCTCTAATTAGAGATCGAAAGGCAATTCGGTCTCTATTTAGAGATCGAAATGCAATTCGGTCTCTAAATAGAGAAAGTAAAAAGGGAGAGAAGTGGGAATTAATTTCCAAAAATTAGAGACCAAATTTTTATTCGGTCTCTAATTAGAGACCGAAAGGCAATTCGGTCTCTATTTAGAGCCCGAAATACCATTCGGTCTCTAAATAGAGAAAGTAAAAAGGGAGAGAATAATTCCCGAAAATTAGAGACCGAATAGCAATTCGGTCTCTAAAAATTGAGACGAAATACTTTTTTCCGTCTCTATTTAGAGACGGAAAAATAATCCCGTCTCTAAATATGGTCTCAAATTATGGAGGAAAATAATCCCGCCATATTTAGAGACCAAATTTAGAGACGAAAAATTTTTCGTCTCTAAATAGAGACGGAATTCATTTTCCGTCTCTATTTAAAGACGGAAATCGAATTCCGTCTCTATTTAGAGACGGAAACTGAATTCCGTCTCTATTTAGAGATGAAAATTTTTTGGTCTCTAAATTTCCGTCTCTATTTTGCTGTTTTCCTGTAGTGCACAAGTGGAGCTAAGGTAGTGGCAAGGTTACCCACCATGGCCATCATTCTAACCTCAAACTCTTCCATTCTTCTTCCTACTTCCTTGGTAATCATTGCTCGGGTTGCATCAGACCCACTTGATTGGTTAGTCATACTTGTCTCTAGTGATGATTCTGAAGAGAAAGTGTCACTAGCTTCTGAAAGAGAATCTTAGCTCTGATATGATACTAGCTCTGGTAACCCCAAGATTGGAATCCTTCTCAACCGACCGTCGGGACCCCTAAACCACCCGGGCGAATCTATGATGGCTGAAAAAAATACATCTCGTTAGGATGATGCATGATTGAAGTGCAATGCATGGTCGTGCTGATGCAGCATAGACAAACACATGCAAGCAGATAGATCCTTCCAACCTTATCTCTCCCATACACGAGGTAGCATAGTCTCTTTCCTAGGTGGGCTTTATCCAAGGATTAATAAGGAACCCATCGGACACGTATGGTGCACGGTGAAAAATCGACAGCATAACAGCTCTTATCTAATGTACACACGCATGAGTGTTTGACCATTATGTATTTAAACACCTCAATTAAATTAAGATAGGCCTACCAAGGCATGAAAGCCTTTGATGAAAGACCATTTAATTTAACTTCTTTTGTTCAATATATGATGGCCCAGGTAGCAAGCACGGTATTACGGTACATTTCACCTAGTAGAAGTATCTATTGCCATTACATGAGCTTTGGTCAAAGGTGATGATACTTTAGGGCTACCCAAGCATGGTCCCTGCCAACGGGTTTAGCTCATCACGAGCATAACGACCGATTGGATCACCATTTGATATACCATAAGGTACGAGGCTTGGGCTGGTGATTATCCTTAACACTTCCGCACATTGAGTGAATGTAGGGTCGTGCTTCGGAAATGCATTGGGGTTAAAATAGGGACCAAACTAGTATAATCTAAGGCTCTAGCATGGATGCAATGCAATTTCGAAAAGAGATGAAATTTCTAAATTAAAACTCAATTGTAAATTTTAACCAAGGTACTTTCGAAGGGAAGTCTCTTAATATCCCCAGTGGAGTCGCCACTGTGACGCGTGCCTAACCCCGAGGCCCCCGAAAGCCCACCTTTAGGGCGATCGAGAGAGGTTCATAAAACTTGTAAGGTATTTACAAGTGCATTTATTTTGGGCAACAATTAGATTTCATTGAGTTGCCACCTAATAAAATATTGGGACAGTTCATCTCGTCTCAGTGAGCCTAAGACGGTGCTGCTATGTCCATTTTGGGCAAGCCAGAGGGGTCTTGGAGGTCCCATCCTAATAGAATATTAAGATGGTCCTCTCGCCTCATGGAGCCTAGGACTATGCAAATTGAATCCTTTTAACGGGACACAAGAGGTGTCTTGGAAGTCCCATTCCAATGGAACATTGAAATGGAATGAGGCCCAAAGACCAGAGATGGTTCGGAACTTCCCATTTATTCATACATTGGTTAAGTTTATTTAGCGTTTCATGCCTTTTCTCATTCCATTTTAATGCAATTTAATTAAAGCGCAGTCAATTACATAAAAGAAAGTGGTAAGTAAAATAAATGAAAGCAAAATAAATTACAAAAAAACTATGGGCGGAATACAACCCCCATTTGTAAATAAAATACAAATCATACATAAATCGGGCTATTTATTAAAAATGAGGACATTGGTCCTCTCATACATAATTAAAGAAAATAATTTTAAAGTGAACATTTATTTTGGATGAGAAAAACTAGGACATTGGTCCCATTTTTATTTATAAAAACCCAAGTTTAATAAATAGAAATATTTTTGTGACTTTTTAATTAGCGTGAATAAAAATAAATTTATTATTATAAATTACATAATAATAATAAAATAAACCCAAATGAAAGCAAAATAATGAAAAACAATAAAAAATTGAACAACATCCAAATGGTATCTTCAAGTCTCTATGTGCTCCCACTTGGCAAAAACTCACACATAAAAATGAGTATTGAAAATAAAAACAAATGAAACTGAAGTTAGTAATAAAAAATGAATTAAACATATAATATGAAAACAATTAAATTAAGGCAAACAAAATTGCATCATGTATAACAAGCCAATTAAAATGACATAATAAAAATATGCAATTTAACAAATTAATAAAATCAACATGCTAAAAAAACATAAAATAGTGTTAATAAAATTTAACATGCATAAAAAGTATACATATAAAATTCAGCATGCATAAAAGATATTAATAATATTGATAAAAGCCAACATGCATAAGCAAACATAAAATAATAATTATAAAACTCAACATGCAAAAAACATGAATAGAAAATACAAACATAAAATTCAACATGTGTAAAAACAAAAAATAATAGCAACAATATCCAACATGTATAAAAAGCAAAGGTAATAATAAAAATCAGCATGCATAAGAAATATAAATAATAATATTAATAATAATAATGATACTAGTATCAAATATTAGCAATAAACAAGGATAATAAAAATCATAATAATAAAACTAGCAATGGCAACTATAATAATAATAATAATGAACATTATGAAATAAAAAAAACATTAAACAACCCAAATTAAGCATGCAAGAATAAAATAATATATGGCAAACTAATAAAACATGGCAAATAATACCATCAATAATAATAATAATAATAATAATAATAATAATAATAATAATAATAATAATAGTAATAATAATAATAATAATAATAAAATATGGACAATTCAATATGAACAAGATGAACAATTAAATAAGATATAAGAAATAAGAAGCAAAAAAATAGTTCTAAGAGAATTCACCTGTTAACTAATTAAATAAAAACAAAAGAATAAGAAAATAAGAAGAAAATGATAGAACTAAAAAGGATTTACATGTTAACTAATTAAATAAAAACAAAATAATGAAATTAAAAGTTAAATTAAGAAATTGAGCCAAGAATGTTTACCCTCAAAATTTATCTTGATGAAATAAAGGTAGATGATCCAATTTCTTGTCTTGATTTGTAAGAATAAAATTAGAAAATAAAGTATCAAAAATGAATTTTTACTCAAGAACAAATAATTGATTTATTTGTCCCAAATTAGAAATTGTTTGATGAGAAGAAGAAAAATTCCCAAGAACAAAAATTGTTATTTTTTGTCTCAAGAATTCACTTGAAAAAATTTTTTAGAAATTGAGAGAGTTTGTTTTAGAGAAGAAAGAAGAAGAAAAAATAATTTTCTAAAGAAAAAGCCCCCTCAATTTTCCTCTAAAATTCATTTTATTCCTCTCCGAAATTCAGAATTTTTTAATTAAGAAATTAAATTGATTTAATTCCCATAACTACAAAAAAACAACTGAATTTGAAGGGTTGGAAGATGAAAAGCTTTTTGAATTAAATTATGCAAAAAAAATGAGTTAAAAAGCATTAAAAATGAAGAAAATATGGCCAAAAAGGCCATTGGGGCGAAAACGGGCGCACAGGAGCGAGAGACGCCCATCGGAGCGCCCGATGGGTGTCTCCAGCGCGCGGGGCGCGTGCCCAGCTGCACGCGGTGGGCAGGCCGTCGCGCGCACGCGCAGGTGACGACCAGCGTGCCGCTCGCGCGCGCTCCGTCTGCGCGCTGCGGCCCGCGGCCAGCGCTGCTGCAAATTTTCCATAAAACACAAAAAATTAAAAACGCACTTTTTTTTACCCCAAAATAATTTTTAAAAGATTTTTAAAAATATTTTTAAAATACATTTTTATTTATTCCTAACAAATCAAACGATAAGGAAATTATCACTTCCGACTTTCATTCTTTTTGCCTATAAATCGGCGCACTTAATTTCATCATTGGGTAATCCTGATTAAGGCTACTCAGGACCCGATGTCTACAGTAGTGCTATTGCTCCACCGTCCGCTCTACAATAAAGACTCCCTCATCTATCGAGAGCTGCATGGCCTCAATAAACCAATGCCGGTTGATGCTATAATGTATACCTCTGACCCAGAAGTTGATCACGCCTTGCTCGGTGTCTGGCCTTTGAAACCTCTGGTACTATATGGTTGCCAGGAACTCTCGAGGGACCTCGGGGTACGTCTGAAATGTGCTCATAAAGAACTACGTCAATCCTGTTGCTACTAATATGACATCCGTATTCGCCAACTTACCCATCTCCCCAAGGAACAGACGAGACATGAATCGGCTGGCCTTGAACTAAATGTAGGCCAGAGACTCATATCGACGTCTCTGCTTGATGGTCATCCATCCGGGTACCAGTGGTGCCTCAGGTGATGCTGGCTCTCTTCTAGAAGGCATATGCAAGAAATAAAAAAAAAACATAATTAGCTTGTGCATAAGAACTATAGAGACAATAATATTTGCGCAAAGGGGTCAGAATGACAATAATCCATGTAAAAACTATTGGTTTATTATAATTTTTACAATTACTACTATAACTACTACTACCACTACTACTACTCCTACTACTACTACTACTACAACTGTAACACCCCGTTTGTCCCCTAGAAGTTGGAGCCATTTGTACATATATGTATTGGGTGTGTGATGGCATGTGATAAGGGCATTTTGGGTAAAATGCATCTTTTATGGGTTTTATTATAGTGTGAGTGCATGTAGAGTTGTAGGATGTGAGTGTGTGGGTGCCATTAGTGTGTGTATGCTCACATGTTGGTAGGGTGTGCATTAGTGAGGATAGCCTTGTGTGTGTAGAGTGCATGCTTGTTGGGTATGAGTGGTTAATCTCCACCAATGAGGAAATAACATGTGTCTAGGGTTAGGAAAAGAAATAGAGGAAGAAAGAGAAAAGGGGAAAAAGCAGAAATTGTTCTTCATTTCCCATTTTTCCCTTCTCTCTACTCTTGTTCTTCCTTTTCTCTTCTCGTAGAGTGCCCTAGCTTGGATCCAAGGAAGAGTGGTGGAATTAATCATCTCTTGACCTCAATTGGTAAGTTTTATAGCATTTCTTCTTCTTTATCTTCTTTTCTTCTTCTCTTGTTCTTGATTTTGGTTAGATTAGGTTTTTAATTTAGGTTTTGTGTTTGTTTGGATTTTGGGTGTTCTTGATTAGTTGAGCCTCCTCGCGATCCCAAAGGTAAGGAGAAGGCGAGTGGAAGTGGTACCAACTAGATTTGGAGCTAAGGAGTTCCAGGTTTGGGATTTTAATTGGAATTTGCTTGTTTGATGTTCATATAGTGATTTATACTTTTGTATGTAATTTCTAGAAAATTGATGTTTGATGAGTTATATTATAGTGTTAAAGTTGTGGGTAATTAATTGATTTGAGTTATGATGCATGAATGTTGAAGTTTCTGGCAAAATTTGAAGTTTGATGGGTTTTTGGTTGAAAATTCTGGGTTTGTGTTCTTGAGAAGTTGATTATGTTCATGTATGTTTTTGATTGAGTTAATTGTCAGAAAAGTTGTCTTTTATATTTCTTATAATTCATGGAAGGTTGATTTTGGGTAAGTTGATGTTTGGATTGAGTTGTAGTTGAGATTGAAGGTTTGGGTGCTTGGATTTTGGAAAATTCTGCAGAAAATCGCGTAAGAACTGGAAATCCTGACGCTGTCGCGATCGTGATATTGTCGCGATAGAGTTCGGTGAAGTCAGCTCCTGCACGTGACCGAACGGAAGTGGGCGAGCCGATCGCAACAGAGCTCACTGTCGCAAACGCGACAGGGTGCTCAGCTGCCGAGCGGATTTGGCTGCCGAGCGGGCAGTTTCGCCGAGAGGCACAGCAGAACCCACTATCGCGATCGCAATGCATGTTGCGAGCACGATAGAGTGCTCAGCTGTCGAGCCGCTAGGCACTCCATCTGCCACGAGCACGCGCGTCTGTGCGAGGTCGCGACAGCCTTTGTGGCCGCTCACTGTCGCGAGCATGACGAACGTCGCGATCACGACAATGACCCTTTTTATGCCTTGTCTTTCCGATTTTACCTTTCCTCCCAAAATGAATTTTGAATTATTTCTTTTTGGGTTTTTACTACTAAATGAGAATAATTATGCTTATATATATATATGCCATTATGATTTCTCCATGATAAATTATATGTTACGCTTTGAGCATGAATTGTATTATGCATGACCTGCGAGAGTCAGTCTAGTGGATAGTTGATAGGAGTTAAATTGAAGTATAATTTAGTATTTATTTTGTATGAGTTTATGTAATTAATCATGTAATTGTTTGTAAAATTTGATGTGATACGTTAGACTATGTTTATTTGTATCTGTTGAGTGTTTATGTTGTTATTTGTGTTTTTAGGTGGAGAAACGAAGAGAAGAAGTAAATAGAATGAGAGGATCATGAGAGAGGAACATATCACGCCGTGACCAGGAGTCACGTGACGTGATTGTACTAAGAAGAAAGAAGAGGAAGGAGGAAAAGAAGAGAAGGAGCTGCAAGAGACGAAGTCACGCCGTGAGCAAAGGTCACGCGACGTGACGAGAAGCCAGCAAAGAAAGGAAAGAAAGGAAAGAGAAGAAGAAAGAAGAAGAGTCACGCCGTGAGCAAAGGTGACGCGACGTGACGCCACAGATAGGCCAGGAAAGGAAGGGAAAAGAGACGAGAAGAGAAAGGAGAGGAGGAAGCGAGGCGTGAGCGCCAGTCACGCCACACACGCGAAGACACGCCGTGATGGGGAGTAACGTGACGTGACTGGCCAGAGAGGGAAGAGAAAACTGAAAGAAAGAGAGAAGGAAGAAAATGGGCAAGCGCGTTCTGTCGCGGTCGCGACAACGTTGCGATCGCGACAGAAACGACCGTTGGACGGTTTTGGGCCAAAAGTCACATGAAAAGTTACATCTTTTCACCTATAATTGTAACTATTCTCAAGAGTCACAACCCTCAAATCAATATCTATAAATATGTAATTTAACTGTAGTTTTAGGATAAGAAATAATAGAGTGGAATTTTTATTTAAGTAATTTTCTGTATTTTAGTAAAACAGTTTTCTTTAGTTAATTTTTCTTAGTTAGTTCTATGATTTGAAGAAGAAGATCAAGGAGGAGAAAATCTATTTCAAGAGATTGGGAAAAAGGGTTGAAAGGCTTCTATCTTATTCTCTTATTTTTAATTCTTCTCCACTATTTTTATGAATATCATTTTAATGAACTTGCATATTATAATTCTTTCTATTTCTATCTACTTTCATAGTCTTTCATTGTAGATTCTCTATTAATATCTTTTGCATGATCTTTATAAGTTAAAGTAATTCGAGAGTTTGCTTTATCCGACATTTAATAGAGATTCATTATCAAGGTATATTTGAGAGATTGGTATATTGAGATAATTGCTATAGGTTAGTGTTTATTCTTAAAATATGTAATTAGAAATCTCTAATTCATTAATGAAAATTGTGAGTTAGAATTTTAATTATATGTTTTAGGCATTTTAATCATGTCGAGAGAGTGAGTTAAAAGTTTATTCTAACTTGGCTTGCATAAAAAGATGAAAGATGTTAATCTAAATGATGGAATCAAGTTCATTATTTTTAATTCTTCATGATTTATTTTATCTTCTTTTGACTATCATTAACTAGGTTTAATTAGTTTACATGTTAGATTAGATTAAAATCAACTCTTCCATTAATTAATCATTGTAAACAAGATTAAAATCAATTAGTAATAGTGTGTAAAGACGTTCCTCATGGGATCGATATCTTAAGTACTATTGCGGTACACTGTATACTTGCGGTATAATAAGCATATATAGAAAATGCTCAACAAGTTTTTGGCGCCGTTGCCGGGGAACGGTTGTTTTGCCATTATAAAAATTGATTTATGATTTTGGATTACAATATTTTCTTTTGTTTTAATTTGTTTATTTGTTTAAATTAATTTTGTGTTTTGTTTTTACAGGATTTTAGAAGTTCATGCCTAGTACAAGGAGTTCTTTAGAAGAGCTTGAGCCTTTAAATCCTGAAATTGAGAGGTTTTTATTGAGTAACCGAAAATCCAATAAAAAGAAGAACAAAAATAGGAGATCAATTATCATGGCTGAAGAAAATCCACCAAGATTGATGGACTTTGCCACACCTGCTTTGAGTGGTGCTCAACAAGGAGTGGTAAGACCCACGGTAAATGCCAATCAATTCAAAATTAAGCCTTCATTATTACAAATGATTCAAAATAGTATTCAATTTTATGGTTTGGCAAATGAGGATCCAAATGCTCATTTGGCAAACTTTCTTGAGATTTGTGATACCTTTAAGATAAATGGGGTTTCGGCTGATGCAATCAAACTTAGGCTTTTTCCATTCACTTTGAAGGATAAAGCAAAAGCTTGGTTGAATTCCCTAACAAGAGGATCTATAACTACTTGGGACCAATTGGCCCAAGCATTTTTATCAAAATATTTTCCCTTAGCCAAAACTGCAAAAATCATAAAGGATATTACTACATTTGTTCAAAATGATAATGAATCATTATATGAGGCTTGGGAAAGATTCAAAGAATTGCAAAGGATATGTCCACACCATAACTTGCCAAGAGAATTGTTGATGCAAACATTCTATAATGGTGTAAATTCAACTACAAGAGGTACTATTGATGCTGCTGCTGGAGGATCTTTAATGAGGAAAACAATTGATGCAGCATATGAGCTTTTGGAAGAAATGGCAATGAACAACTGTATGTGGCCTCCTGAAAGAGTAAGAGAGTATAATAATTCTACTGTTAGGGGGATACATTCAGTAGATTCTATGGTTGCATTACAAGCTCAAGTTGAGGCTTTAACTCATAGAGTTAATAGCCTAGGCATGGGAGGTAATGTATCAAATGCTTGCAATGTGTGTGGTCAAAATGGGCATGTTAGTGGCAACTGCACTTTAGGCATAGCTAATAAAGAAGAACAAGTAAATTTTCTTCAAGGTCAAGGTCGTGGAAATCTTTATTCTAACACCTATAACCCTGGTTGGAGAAACCATCCTAACCTTTCATGGGGAAATAACAATAATAACCAAAATAGGGGAGTAGGATATCAACAACCACAAGATAGGTTTGGTGCTTTTGAAGGAAAACTTGATAAGTTTATTGAGGAAATTAATTATAAGATGAATTCTCAAGATGAAAGCCAAAAGAAACTTGAGGCAAAAATTGATCAAATTTCTAAAAATCATGCAGCCTCTATTCATAATCTTGAGGTTCAAATAGGCCAACTTGCTAATTCTCTACCTTCAAGAAATCTAGGATGCCTTCCAAGCAATACTGAGGAGAATCCTAGGGAGCATATTAAGCCATGATATATTTAGTTCTTTTATTTAGGTTACTTAGTTATTTTATTTTTATTTATGTTTTGTTCTTTGTTTTCAATTTGTTTGTATATTTTTATTTTATAGATTTTCATGCTACTAACACATTTGTTTTTATTTTACAGCTAATTTAGTAAGATTAGAGTTGTTCAATTATAAAAAATTTAATAACAAAAAAAAATAATTTTGCAGACGTTGGCTTCTGTCGCGATCGCGGCAAGTATCGCGATCGCGACAGAAGGCATTGATCGCAACAGCGAGCGATTTTTGGCAGGGCTCACGACGTGATGCACCTTCACGCGACGTGAGGGGCTGAGGCGAGGGACTTCGCCCAGGTAAGGCTGAAGCGTCACGAGTCGTGACGTTGCCTCACGACGTGACGCGTGAGGTGCTCCATCAGGTATGTTTTAAATTTTTTTTTCTTTTCTTTTCTTTTATTTTCTTATTTCACTTATTGTTTTTCTATTATTTGGTTTTGTTTTCTTTTCTTTTCTGATTTATAAGATTTAATTTTAATTACATTAACCTAATTTTACATTTAAGCATTAAAAACACAGAAAAAGGAGAATTAAAAGCGGGAATTTAAATTTTAAAACCCTAAAAGTCGTGACCTTTCCAATTTTTCTTTCCCTTGGCTTTATTTCACTTAACCCTTCATTTGTCTCTGTTAGTTTTATTTCTCCCAACACAAGTCACGAGATACAGACCCTCATTAGCAATTTTTGTCACACCCCATAAGTGGCTTAATTGGATTTAGCAATTTTAATTGGATAATTAAGGGCAATTGGGTTATTTTTAAGAGGTAGTGGATTAAATTGCAAGAATTAAATGTAATTAGATGGCAGAGTTTTTATTCTGGTGAGTAAAAGGTAATTTGACAAGGACTATTTGGTAAAAGAGGAATAAGTGGATTTGTGAAGCTATGCATGTGTGCCAAGTGGAAGGAGAGTGTGTGCACGTGGAGAGGGAAAAGAGAAGACTGAGGAATTTTCAGTTGGCTGGAAACAAAAGACCTGAAGTTTTTCTCTCTTGCTCTCTCTCACGTAAACCACTCCTCTTCCCTTGTGTTTCTGTTCTTTTTCCCATTTGCATGTGTGTTCATCCATTGTGGAGCTAGGGTTTTGGAAGTTTAGAAGATTCAAAAGAGAGGAAGAAAGATAAAGGGAAAGAGAAGGTGGTGGATTGAAGAGTGCAGAGGACGTTTTTGGACTTCATTTCAGGTTTGGGAGCGTCTGTTATTTCTCAGTTTGGATCCTAATTGCTGTTTGATGTTAATATTAGCTATGTGTGTTCATTTATCAAGATGCATGAGAAATGTATTGTGTATACATGATTTAGGTAGAGAAATAAAGATTATGAGATGTTTATGCATGGATATGAATGTGAAACTCTGGTTTGTGACTCTCTCTGTTTATTTACTGTGATTATATGATAATGTGAATACTGTGAGTGAAATTGCTGTAATTGTGCCCAGAAGACTTAAAGGTACGTGTTAGCATGATTTTTGTATGAAAAATGGATTTAGACAAATTGGGATTTGAGTTTTGAGTTACACTCTGTTTTACGATTTCTTTCTGGGTTTTTAAGTTTTCTGGAAATTTTGAAGTTTGGAGAAGGAGAAACAATCTGTGAGAGGAAGATCACGTGACGTGATGGGGCATCACGCCGTGACCTCCCTCCTTGGGAAGTCACGTGGCGTGATGAAGCATCATGCCGTGACCTTCCTCCCTTTGGGAAGTCGCGACGTGATGGAGCATCACGCCTCGCCGGTCTCCCTGCGTGTCACGAGATGAGATCTCGTGATTTTTCCCCTCTCCTCTCAGGCGTCACGGGACGTGACTGATGGTCACGGCGTGACTGATGGTCACGGCGTGACTGCCTTGCTCTTTTGCTTGGCGCTCGCGTGAAGCCTGCGTCACGAGACACCACTGCTTGGGTGTCTCGTGACCAGCCTTCCCTGCTGTCCTGTTTTATTAAAAACAAAGTTTTAACTTCTGTTTTAAGAAGTTTTTGCACTACATGAAAAATGTTTGGGTTTAAAATCTGAATTGTAATTAATAATTGCTTAGTATTGAGTTGTATACTTGATTAAATAATTAATGTACATAATTTACTAGTTTATATTTTACATGAACATAAATTGTCTTGAATGTGAATTATTTGTACTTCTGCCTCCAATAATTGATACTGGATATATTTAAATGTTTCTGAATTTGATCTAGACACATGTACACGTGAAATATGTATTTGCATTTAGTTGTATTTAATATTTATAGTTACTTGTTTTAAATGTGATCAGTATACCTGTATACATGGACTATAAATCAGTATTATTTTCAATTCTCATATTGATATTGGTGCTTGAATTGATGAGTTGAGTTTTAAGCCAGAATAGTCATAGTAGTGGATAAGTAAGCGCTTACTTAGGTCAGTGTGTGTGTGCAGCTGCTATATGATAAAACGTTATACGTGGGTCCGTTTGGATCCTTGTTTTGATCCTGTATGGGTCTATATGGATTTAATGCGAGACTTCGGTCTCTATATGAAAAATACATGTTTGAGACTCATGTCTCTATATGCTTGGGATACTGTGTTCTATCAGTATCCATTTGACCGTATCCACTTCTAGAGAGTACTTTTGACTAATCAGGCTATATGTTTAAATGTGTTGCATATGTTGAGATGCACTGTTGACATGATTACAAGTATATGATGTATATGAATTCTTGCATAGCTTTATATCGCACCTTGAATCTATATACTTGAAATGATGAGATTTATGAATTGAGTACTTAATTGCCTGTATTGTATATATATTTATGCATGTCAACTAAGGATTTTGGGAGATATGTTTACATGTAATTTTGATGCCTTTGATTTTGAATCTTTAGATTATTGTATTGTTATAAATATTGTATTTGCATATTGTTTGTTTGTTTTGTTCCTCCCCACTAAGCGTTATCGCTTAGCACGGGCTCTTTTCCCGTGCAGGTGGCGAGTTCGGTCCGGAGTCAGATATCTGCAGGTCGGCCACTAGAAGTCTTTTTGGATGAAGTTATTTTTGAGTCTTCTGCTGTAATTTTTGTATATGGCTTGTGAATAGCAAAGTAAATCTTTTGTAAAGGAACAAATATTATTTTTGTATATGTATTTGCTTACGAGCCCTTTTTGTAAATTGACATGGATAAGTTATATGTAAAAGGATTTACTATTATATGATTAAAAGTTTCTTTACATCTCATTTGGTTTTTGTTTATACATGTGTATATGGATTCGTTATATGTGTTTGTCCGCGTGGCACTCCGGTATCCTTCCAACGGGGATGGCGGGGTGTTACAATTTTTCTTTTTCTTTCTTCTTCTTTTTCTTTCTTCCACAGAGACTTTCGAACTACCATCTCCTGTTTTCCTTTTGTTTTTCTTGTTCTCTATTTTAGCATTCTATTTCTCTTCTATTTTCTTAAATCTTCTTAGGGATTACGGGCTTTTCATTCAGGTTTGTTAATTTCTTTTCGTTCTTCTTTGTTTCAGTTCATTTTTCTTTTCTTCTTTCCCTAAACACATTTAATTTCGGCATGTTCATGCATCACTAAGCCACATTTCGTTTATAGTTTGTTCTCTGTTTCTATTTCTTTTTCTTTTATCTTTTCTGTTTTTATTTTGAGTATTTGGTTTTGTTAATTTTTTTTTTCATTTTCTATAGCTTTACTTCCCTTTAGTTTATCATTGTCTGTTTACCAAATAATCAAATATGGTGAGAACAAAGAATCCTTCTGTTTCTCATATTGAACCAGAAGGGCAGGAAGTTGAAGAAGTGAACATTGCTGCTCATTATGGTGCCTTGTGTCCTATCTTCTTTGTAGATGAAGGCAGTAGGTATTTAACTCTTCGTGATAGGCATTTGATGCAATGTAAGTATTTTCCTGACTCTTTACTTAATCAAATTGGCATGCTAGAAGTAGTTAATGACATGTTAAGAGTATGTGGGTTGTTTAAATTTGCCTCTATGCATGAAAATGTACGTCCTGATTTAGTTTTAGAATTTTATACCACATTAAAAAAGAATGATAATAATGAGAATTGGTTAGATTTTAGGATGGCTGGTACACCTTATACTTTAACCTATTTTATGATGAATAGGATATTTAGATTTTCTCAAGCTGGTTTGACTGAGCCACCTAAATCTTTTAAGCCCCATGAATTTTGGACATTTTTGACTGATTTACAAACTCGTTATAGGGCTAGGGATGCTAAATCCATGTTTATTAAAGATTTAAGATATTGGATTTTGCATAGAGTTTTAGCTTCTCTAATTTTTAATAGGTCTGAATTCAATAGAGTTTCATATAATGAGTTGTTTTTGATGTGGTGTGTACATAAACGCAAGGACATATGTTGGCCTTTTTGGATAGTAAGTCAATTGTTGCTATGTGTACATAAGCATGATTCACCTTTAACACATGGGCATGTTATTTCTAGTATTGCAAATAATCTAAATATGGATCTTGATGCCTATTATAGAGTTTTTCCTTGCCATTATTTTAATAAGACTATGTTAGTTCGTGGAGAAGTTGTTGGCAATAATTTTCAGGAAATTCCGGCACGTGCTCGATCATGTTGGAGGGATATTGCTGGAAATGCTGCGCCACAAGTTGAGGAACAAGAAGAAGAAGAGGGTGAGGAGCAATCTAGTGGTGATGCTTCAATGCCTGAGGTTCCTACTGCACCTGAAGTTGGCTCATCTAGCCAAAATGTGCCAGCAATGTTTGATCAAATTCTTAGCAACTTGCACCATATACAAGATCAACAAACTATTTTGGCTAGAAGGCAAAGGAGGTTAGAGTACAAGTTTGATCAATTCATCACCCAAGTTGGGTTTCGGGTTCCTTCACCATGATAGGGGAGTTTTCTTTATCTTCATTTCATTTATTTCTTTTTACTTGTTTTTGTGTGTCATTCCTACACATTGAGGACAATGTTGGTTCTAAGTGTGGGGGAGTGACTGTGTTGTGTGTTGTGATATTTGTGATTGTGTTTGTGAGTTTGTGTAGGTATTATGTATGTAAATTGCATGATTGTTTTTGTTTGTGTGTTTTTATATTTCAATTAGGCTTTTTAGTAAGCTTTATTATGAAGCATTGTTTATTTGGTATATTATATAGGTTGTTAAGTCTATTATCTTTTATGCTCATTTTTATCAGTTTTTCAAAATTTTTGAGATGTGTTTTAAGTTTTTCAAGTTATTTGGTTTTACTTATTTCAACATTATAGATTATTTAGTCTCTTTACCTACCATGTTTTTAAAGTTAGAATTTGCTCATTTTGTTTAAAATTTTAAGTTTCTAGTTGCCTATGGAAACTATAGCCATAATACTTGCCCTTATTTCTTTTCAATAATGGATGAGGACTTGAAACAATAAAAATAAAAATAAGTGGGATGGAGCATAAAATGCACCCACTTAAGTTATAAAAAGAAAAAAATAGCAAGATGTATATTCAAAATTTCAAAAATATGGGATGGAGCGTAAAACGCACTCATATTAACTTCTCTTGCTATGCATGGAATTAAATGAAAAAATATATATATCCATGTAAGAAAGAATATATATAAAAAAAAAAAGTCTAAAAATGCCATGAGATTTGATTAAGGGTAAGTGAGCTTCAATTGTCCTAAAAGGTGACTAGCAATCTTAGATTTTCAACTTTTATGATCAATTTTCTGTCTTTAATTCATGTTTAGTTTTTGAGACTTTATATTCTTTATGTTGGAAGTAGTAAAGTTAGAAAACTTGATGAATTTTTAATGCATATTTTGAATTTTGATTTACTGATATGTGTGAGTATTTGGGATAGTTGATCTTTGCAACTTTAGTGTATATGCTGAATGAACATTGCTTTGTAATTATGTTTACTGGCTGTTGAATTTATTCATGTCTTATCTCTTGCTTGAGGACAAGCAAGGGTTAAGTGTGGGAGAATTTGATAGGAGTTAAATTGAAGTATAATTTAGTATTTATTTTGTATGAATTTATGTAATTAATCATGTAATTGTTTGTAAAATTTGATGTGATACGTTAGACTATGTTTATTTGTATCTGTTGAGTGTTTATGTTGTTATTTGTGTTTTTAGGTGGAGAAACGAAGAGAAGAAGTAAATAGAATGAGAGGATCATGAGAGAGGAACATATCACGCCGTGACCAGGAGTCACGTGACGTGATTGTACTAAGAAGAAAGAAGAGGAAGGAGGAAAAGAAGAGAAGGAGCTGCAAGAGACGAAGTCACGCCGTGAGCAAAGGTCACGCGATGTGACGAGAAGCCAGCAAAGAAAGGAAAGAAAGGAAAGAGAAGAAGAAAGAAGAAGAGTCACGCCGTGAGCAAAGGTGACGCGACGTGACGCCACAGAGAGGCCAGGAAAGGAAGGGAAAAGAGAAGAGAAGAGAAAGGAGAGGAGGAAGCGAGGCGTGAGCGCCAGTCACGCCACACACGCGAAGACACGCCGTGATGGGGAGTAACGTGACGTGACTGGCCAGAGAGGGAAGAGAAAACTGAAAGAAAGAAAGAAGGAAGAAAATGGGCAAGCGCGTTATGTCGCGATCGCGACAACATTGCGATCGCGACAGAAACGACCGTTGGACGGTTTTGGGCCAAAAGTCACATGAAAAGTTACATCTTTTCACCTATAATTGTAACTATTCTCAAGAGTCACAACCCTCAAATCAATATCTATAAATATGTAATTTAACTGTAGTTTTAGGATAAGAAATAATAGAGTGGAATTTTTATTTAAGTAATTTTCTGTATTTTAGTAAAACAGTTTTCTTTAGTTAATTTTTCTTAGTTAGTTCTATGATTTGAAGAAGAAGATCAAGGAGGAGAAAATCTATTTCAAGAGATTGGGTATTTTTATGAATATCATTTTAATGAACTTGCATATTATAATTCTTTCTATTTCTATCTACTTTCATAGTCTTTCATTGTAGATTCTCTATTAATATCTTTTGCATGATCTTTATAAGTTAAAGTAATTCGAGAGTTTGCTTTATCCGACATTTAATAGAGATTCATTATCAAGGTATATTTGAGAGATTGGTATATTGAGATAATTGCTATAGGTTAGTGTTTATTCTTAAAATATGTAATTAGAAATCTCTAATTCATTAATGAAAATTGTGAGTTAGAATTTTAATTATATGTTTTAGGCATTTTAATTCATGTCGAGAGAGTGAGTTAAAAGTTTATTCTAACTTGGCTTGCATAAAAAGATGAAAGATGTTAATCTAAATGATGGAATCAAGTTCATTATTTTTAATTCTTCATGATTTATTTTATCTTCTTTTGACTATCATTAACTAGGTTTAATTAGTTTACATGTTAGATTAGATTAAAATCAACTCTTCCATTAATTAATCATTGTAAACAAGATTAAAATCAATTAGTAATAGTGTGTAAAGATGTTCCTCGTGGGATCGATATCTTAAGTACTATTGCGGTACACCGTATACTTGCGGTATAATAAGCATATATAGAAAATGCTCAACAATAGTTACGCATGCCTGAAAGAGTCCTTTTGCTGTAGCCTCCATACTGTTCTGAACCCTGATCAGGTCCCTGTTTAGTTCCTCGCGAAGTTCTACGTGTTTGAATCTTGTTTAAGATTCCTCTGTAAAATGTTTTGAAAAGATATAAAGTGACACTGTTTTTCGATTCGTACCTGTAAGGTATCGTACCGCTATGTGACGATTCGTACCCGTAAGGTACCTCTATGCGTTTACTCGTTATCCACTACTTTGAGTCAGTAGGTGTTATGGTTTGTTCTGATATGATCATAAGTATGCGAATCCGAATGATTCTGATATGAGTATATGAATCTGTTGGCATATGAATATGTTATTGAACCTTTGAATTGTTATGAATGTGATTCTGTTGTGTTTATATCTTATGATATTCAGCATATGCCATTATGAATGTGTATTACCTTGACGACCATTGTGAATGGCCGTCCATATATTATTATTGTGTTTCCCTACTAAGCATTATCGCTTAGCACGGTGTTTCCACCCGTGCAGGAGCGGAAGGTGTATAGCTTTTGGGAGAGTCGCCGCCAGTCAAGCCAACACAGAGGGATTAGTGTTAGGGCTTTATTTTTGTAGCATAATTCTTTTGTTATAGAACTCTCTATGTATTATTTTGTTAAGCTTCCGCTAAGTATCTTTGACAGTTGTAATTATTTTTTATTATCAGTTTTTGATCAGAACATTACTGTAATGAATGTTATTATATTAATGCATGATCATTTTGCTGTTTCCAAAGTTTTTAATTTTCGCTATTTGTATGTATGTTATTATCATATGAATGGATGATGGTGTACTGTTCTGTTTTGTGACACCCTTACTCATACGAGTCTCACTCCCTTGCGGATGGGTTCTCCTATGTATGGGAAGGGGGTGTTACAGTTTTTGGTATCAGGGCCCCAGTTTAGGCATTTATGGGTGATTGATGTGTTTAGACATATGTTTAGGACTGTGTTGGCTGATGCGGATGTCTTTGTCTTTCTTTTAGATGGATTCTGATTCTGTTCGAGGGTCACGTGAGGGATCCGCTGAAAGTGTGAATCCCCAAGCTGTTGATCCTTCAGTGTCTGTGTCGGCTTAACCTGCTAGGGTGCAACCTGAGGCTGCAGCCATGTCCTTTGAGGTCATATTGAAGATTTCGCAGGACATGGCTAGGGTCATTGAGAGTGTGACCGCTCCTAGAGTCCCTACTGAGAATCTGAGGAAGACCGGTGCAGAGGACTTTTATGGGACTAGTTTGGACGAATCAGAATATGCTGAGAAGTGGTTAGAGAAAGTAGAGCGAGCCTTGGATGAGATTCGGTGTCCTCAGGAGAGGCAAGTAGAGTGTGTGGTGGCTTTGTTACAAGGATCTGCCTTCGATTGGTGGAATTTGGTTCGGAGGCATCCCCAGTTTCCTGACCCAGTCACATGGGAGTTCTTCGATAGGGAATTTACAAGCAAGTATGTGACTCGGAAGTACAAGGATGCCAGGTGGGCACAGTTTTTGAGTCTGAAGCAGAGGGCAACGACGGTTTCAGAATTTGAGAAGGAGCTTAATAAATTGGCTAAGTATGCTCCTGAAGGTGTTCTGACTGAGGAGTTTCGATGTAGGCATTTTGAGATTGGATTGAATGAATTTTTGAGGGTTATGCTAATTTCGTTGATGAGTACTCCGGGTGTTGGGCATTATCAGATAGTGCAAGCTGCATTTCGGGCTGAGAGATCTGAGTCTATTCTAAGAGAGAGAGCTCAGAGGAGGAATCCCCCTCGTGGTGGATCTGGATCGTCATCATCCTCGGGTAAGAGGTCTCGAAACCTGCAGGATGAGTCTTCTTCAGGCCCTGCTTCGAGAGGCATGAGGCAAGGTTCTTCTAGGGGTTCTGGTTCTGGTAGAGGTGGTTCTGGTTTGAGGACGGATGTGTTACCTAAGTGTTCCCATTGCAGTAAGCGCCATTGGGGTGAGTGTAGGTGGCTCACAAGTGGTTGTTTCAGGTGTGGTAGCACTGATAATTTCTTGGCTAACTGTCCTCAGTTGAGTGAGCTTTCTAGTGATCGAAGAGAGACCAGTAGAGTGGGATCGAATTCTCCGCAAGCTAGTCGTGGTAGAGGCCGAGGTCAAGGCGGTCGACCTAGAGATGGAGTCGAATCTGAGTCAGTTGAGCATCCCGTGGCAGTGCCAGTTAGAGCCTATGTTATGAGAGCTCGGGAGGAATAGGATGCTCCAGATGTGACAGCCGGTAAGTTTCTACTCCTTGACACTAAATTATATGCTCTAATTGACCCTGGATCCACACACTCATATTTGCGCATGGATAAGTTAAGTGATAAGTTGCATGATGTAGATCTATTAGAATATGAGATATGCGTGACCAGTCCCTTAGGGCATAGTGTCAATGTGAGTAGGGTGCATAGGAATTGTCCACTTTTGGTTGAAGGAGCTGAGTTTTTCGCAGATTTGATTGAGTTGCCTTTTAGAGAGTTTGATTTAATTTTGGGTATGGATTGGCTTAGTAAGCATCGGGCTATTGTGGATTTTTATAGGAAGGTAGTTGTGCTTCGAGATAAAGACCAGTCTTCTATGGTTATTAAGGGCTTAGGTCCTAGTCCTTTGAGCAATGTGATTTTCGCCATACAAGCTAAGCGGTTTATTAGAAAAGGATGTGAGGCATTCTTAGCAATTGTCTTGGATTCGAAGCATGATCAGGTTGAGGTTGAGGATATCCCCGTTGTTAAGGAATTTAGTGATGTGTTTTCGAGTGAATTGCCTGATTTGCCTCCAGAGAGAGAGGTGGAGTTGTCCATAGAGATTATGTCGGGTACTTTGCCCATTTCGAAAGCACCTTATCGGATGGCTCCTATAGAGTTGAGAGAGCTCAAAACTCAGCTACAAGAGTTATTGGCTAAGGGGTTTATTAGACCCAGCATATCCCCGTGGGGAGCTCTAGTTTTGTTTATTAAGATGAAAGATGGTTCTTTAAGGATGTGTATCGACAATAGGCAAATTAACAAGGTCATTGTGAAGAACAAGTATCCCTTGCCTAGAGTTGAGGATTTGTTTGATTAGCTTAGAGGTGCAAGTGTCTTTCCAAGATTGACCTTCGGTCAGGTTACTATCAGTTGCGAGTTTAGGATGCGGATGTGATTAAGATTGCATTTCGGACTCGGTATGGCCACCATGAGTTTTTAGTGATGTCGTTTGGTTTGACCAATGCACCTGCGTGTTTAGGCCATACCTTGACCAATTTGTAGTGGTGTTTATAGAAGACATCTATGTTTACACCAGAGATGAGAGTGAGGATGAGGAGCATCTCCGGTTGGTTTTGCAAGTGTTGAGGGAGCATTGGTTGTTTGTGAAGCTTAGCAAGTGTTACTTCTGGCTTTGGGAAGTGTCTTTCTTAGGGCATATTGTTTTAGCTCAGGGTATCCAAGTTGATCCGTCTAAGATTGAGGCGATTGTTAATTGGAAAGCGCCTAAGAATGTTCTGGAAGTGAGAAGCTTTCTCGATTTGGTAGGCTACTACCGTCGGTTTGTTAAGGGTTTTTCGGTCATTACTGCTCCGATGACTAGATTGTTAAGGAAAGGAGTTAGATTTGAATGGTAAGATAAGTGTCAAGCCTGTTTTGAGAAGTTGAAGAGGTTGTTAGTCGAAGCTCCTGTACTTACTCAACCCCATCTCGGGTAAAGAGTTTGTGATGTACAGCGATGCTTTCGGTGTTGGACTTGGTTGCATGTTGATGCAAGAGGGTAAAGTAGTGGCTTATGCTTCCCGTCAGTTAAAGCCACATGAGAGGAATTATCCAACACACGATTTGGAATTAGCGGCTGTGATCTTTGCATTGAAGATTTGGCGGCATTATTTGTATGGGGAGAAGTGTAGGATCTTTACGGATCTTAAGAGTCTGAAGTACCTCCTCACACAAAAAGAGTTGAATATGAGGCAACACCGATGGTTAGAGTTATTCAAGGACTACGACTGCTTTGTAGATTACCATCCGAGTAAGGCCAATGTAGTTACAGATGCTCTGAGTAAAAAGTCAGTTTTGATTTTGTTTTTGAGATGGTTCAAATGGAGATTTGATTCAGATGGGGCTTTAGTTGCCCAATTGAGAGTGAAGCCTACTTTGAAACTGTTGATAGTGGATGCTCAGAAGGATGATGTGAGATTGCAACGGACTTTGCTAGAGGTCTAGTAGGGTAAGCAGTCAGAGTTCTCGGTTTGGATGGGGTGCTTAGGTATAGGAATCGTTTGTGTGTGCCTGAGAATGTTGAATTGAGGAAACAGCTTTTGAGTGAGGCACACACTACGGTTTTCACTATGCATCCTAGTAGTGAGAAGATGTATCGGGACATGAAGCAATTCTATTAGTGGTCCAGCATGAAGAGAGACATTGTGGATTATGTGGCCAAGTGTTTGATCTGTTAGCAGGTAAAGGCTGAGCACCAAGTCCCTTCGGGACTGCTCACTCATTTGCTTGTCCTTGAGTGGAAATGGGATGACATCGCTATGTATTTTGTGTTGGGTTTGCTGTTGACTTAGAGGAAGCATGATTCGGTTTAGGTTATTGTGGATCGGCTTACGAAGTCAGCTCATTTTTTGCCGGTTAGAGTGGATTATCCGATGGATAAGTTAGCCAGTTTATATGTGGATGAGGTGGTCAGATTGCATGGAGTGTCGTTGTCTATTGATTCAGATCGGGATCCAAGGTTCACATAGAAGTTTTGGAAGGAGTTGCAGAAAGCCTTGGGTACCAGGTTGAATTTTAGTACGACATTTCATCCTCAGATAGATGGGCAGTCAGAGAGGGTCATTCAGATTTTAGAGGATATGTTGCGGGCTTTTGCTTTGGAATTTTTGGGTAGTTGGGATCGATATGTGTAACTTATGGAGTTTGCCTACAACAACAGTTATTAGTCGAGCATCGGTATGTCACCGTATGAGGCTTTATATGGTCGGCCATGTAGGACTCCAGTTTGTTGGATAGAGTTGATCGAGTATTTCGTTGTTGGGCAAGAATTGGTTAGAGATACTGAGGAGAATATCAGAGTTGTACAGCGAAATCTGAAAGTGGCTAAGGATTGACAGAAGTCATATGCTAACCTGAAAAGGAAAGATATTCGGTTTGAGATCGAGGACAAAGTTTTCCTTAAGGTTTTGCCTTGGAGGAAAGTGTTGAGATTTAGCAAGAAAGGTAAGCTTAGTCCTCGGTTTATTGGACCTTATGAGGTGTTAGCTAAGGTTGGTCCGATAGCCTATAGGTTGGCTTTACCAATGGAGTTGGCAAAGTTGCATGATGTATTTCATGTTTCCATGCTTCGTCGGTATAGATCTGATCCTTCGCATGTGTTGTCGGTTCAAGATGTACAAGTACAACCAGATTATTCTTATAATGAGGAACCGAAGGCCATTTTAGCTCGGAAAGTGAGGTAGCTAAGGAATAAGCAAGTCCCTTTGGTCAAGGTGTTATGGAATCACCATGGAGTTGAGGAAGCAACTTGGGAACCAGAGGCAACGATGAGAGCTCAGTATCCACAGCTATTCAGTTCAGGTGAAAATTTCGAGGATGAAATTCTTGTTAGTAGCGGAGAGTTGTAACACCCCATTTTCCCCTAGAAGTTGGAGCCATTTGTGCATGTGTGTATTGGGTGTGTGATGGCATGTGATACGGGCATTTTGGGTAAAATGTATCTTTTATGGGTTTTATTATAGTGTGAGTGCATGTAGAGTTGTAGGATGTGAGTGTGTGGGTGCCATTAGTGTGTGCATGCTCACATGTTGGTAGGGTGTGCATTAGCGAGGATAGCCTTGTGTGTGTGTAGTGCATGCTTGTTGGGTATGAGTGGTTAATCTCCACCAATGAGGAAATGACATGTGTCTAGGTTAGGAAAAGAAATAGAGGAAGAAAGAGAAAAGGGGAAAAAGCAGAAATTGTTCTTCATTTCCCATTTTTCCCTTCTCTCTACTCTTCTTCTTCCTTTTCTCTTCTCTTAGAGTGCCCTAGCTTAGATCCAAGGAAAAGTGGTGGAATTAATCATCTCTTGACCTCAATTGGTAAGTTTTGTAGCATTTCTTCTTCTTCATCTTCTTTTCTTCTTCTCTTGCTCTTAATTTTGGTTAGATTGGGTTTTTAATTTAGGTTTTGTGTTTGTTTGGATTTTAGGTGTTCTTGATTAGTTGAGCCTCCTCGCGATCCCAAAGGTAAGGAGAAGGTGAGTGGAAGTGGTACCAAATAGATTTGGAGCTAAGGAGTTCTAGGTTTGGGATTTTAATTGGAATTTGCTTGTTTGATGTTCATATGGTGATTTATGCTTTTGTATGTGATTTCTGGAAAATTGATGTTTGATGAGTTATACTATAGTGTTAATGTTGTTGGTAATTAATTGATTTGAGTTATGATGCATGAATGTTGAAGTTTTAGGCAAAATTTGAAGTTTGATGGGGGTTGAAAATTATGGGTTTGTGTTCATGAGAAGTTGATTATGTTCATGTATGTTTTTGATTGGGTTAATTGTTAGAAAAGTTGTATTTTATGTTTCTTGTAACGCATGGAAGGTTGATTTTGGGTAAGTTGATGTTTGGATTGAGTTGTAGTTGAGATTGAAGGTTTGGGTGCTTGGATTTTGGAAAATTCTGCAGAAAATTGCGTAAGAACTGGAAATCCCGACGCTGTCGCGATCGCGACAGAGTTTGGTGAAGCCAGCTCCTGCGCGTGACCGAGCGAAAGTGGGCAATCGAGCCGATTGCAGCAGAGCTCACTGTCGCAATCGCGACGTGTGTCGCGAACGCAATAGGGCGCTCAACTGCTGAGCGGATTTGGCTGCCGAGCGGGCTGTTTCGCTGAGTTACGTAGCAGAGCCCATTGTCGCGATCGCGATGCATGTCTCGAGCGTGACAGAGCGCTCAACTGTTGAGCCACTGGGCATTCACCTGTCGCTAGCATGCGCGTCTGCGTGAGGTCGCGACAGCCTTTGTGGCCACTCACTGTAGCGAGTGCGACGGTCGTCGCGATTGCGACAGTGACCCTTTTTATGCCCTATTTTTTCGATTTTGCCTTTCCTTCCAAAATGAATTTTGTATCATTTCTTTTTGGGTTTTTACTACTGAATGAGAATAATTATGCTTATATATATATATATATGCTATTATGATTTCTCCATGATAAATTATATGTTACGCTTTGAGCATGAATTGTATTATGCATGACCTGCGAGAGTCAGTCTAGTGGATAGCTAGGCATGCGTAAAAAAGTCATTTTGCTGCAGCCTCTGTACTGTTCTGGACCCTGATCAGGTCCTTATTTAGTTCCTCGCAAACTTCTACGTGTTTGAATCTTGTTTAAGATACCTCTGTAAAATGTTTTGAAAAGATATAAAGTGATACTGTTTTTTGATTCCTACCCGTAAGGTACCGTACCGCTATGTGATGATTTGTACCCGTAAGGTACCTCTACGCGTTTACTCGTTATCCACTGCTTTGAGTCAGTAGGTGTTATGGTTTGTTCTGATATGATCATAAGTATGCGAATCCGAATGACTCTGATAAGAGTGTATGAATCTGTTGGCATATGAATATGTTATTGAACCTTTGAATTGTTATGAATGTGATTCTGTTGTGTTTATATCTTATGATATTCAGCATATGCCATTATGAATGTGTATTGCCTTGATGACCATTGTGAATGGCCGTCCATATATTATTGTTGTGTTTCCCCACTAAGCGTTATCGCTTAGCACAGTTTTTTCACCCCTGCAGGTGTGGAAGGTGTATAGCTTTTGGGAGAGTCGCCGCCAGTCAAGCCAACACAGAGGGATTAGTGTTAGGGCTTTATTTTTGTAGCATGATTCTTTTGTTATAGAACTCTCTATGTATTATTTTGTTAAGCTTCCGCTAAATATCTTTGATAGTTGTAATTATTTTGTATTATCAGTTTTTGATCAGAACATTACTGTAATGAATGTTATTATATTAATGCATGATCCTTCTGTTGTTTCCAAAGTTTTTAATTTTGATAGGTGTACTGTTCTGTTTGGTGACACCCTTACTCATAGGAGTCTCACTCCCTTGCGGATGGGTTCTCTTACGTATGGGAAGGGGGTGTTACAACTACTACTACTACTACTACTACTACTACTACTACTACTACTACTACTACGTACTACTACTACTACTACTACTACTACTACTACTACTACTACTATTATTATTATTTAAACGAAAATTTTAATTTGCGAAAGTTTTAGAAAATTTCGGCAGCACTTCGGCTTAAAAATGTGCCTACCTTCTTGCTAAAAAAAACACATTCTGCAACCCAATTCTTAACAATTCACCACAGGTGTAATTAATATCCTCAACTTGTAGAGAAAATAAAATTGTAATCTACTAGTTCAAACAAAATTTCTAAGCACCTTTAGGCCTTAAAAAAATAAAAAATGTTGTTTTCACACTTTAAAATTTCTAGTATTTTATTATTTATTATTATATTTTATATTTTTTTTTATATTTTTTTTTCAAAAGTACAGTACAGGCTTTTGAAAAGTCATAAAATGAAACTACAAATTCTTTACCCCATTTAACCCACAAAACACATAATCACACTTATAAGGAAGAAGTATGCTAGAAAATGATAAAAAGGTGGAGAAAATCACAGAAAACCGACCTGTGGAGTGCAAAAGGCAAACTCGTAAAACTTGACAAAACTCAAAATAAATGGTTCCCTAACCTGTGCAACTCTTGCAGGATCGTTCGGGCACAAACGGTGCATAAAACGGAGCAAAAGTATAGGAGAAATTAGCAAACCACTAAGGGGGTAGTTGGTTTCGCATAGAGGAAAGAGGAAGAAGAAGAAGAATGAAGAGAGAAGGAAGGAAAAAGAAAAAAAAAAGAAAGCCTTTTATAGTTTCGGCATAACAGACGGGCAGGCTATCACTCGCTAACAAATGACGGGTGTAAGCTCTGTCCCATCTATCATTCAAAAATATCTTCTTTTTTTAAAAAAAAAATTAAATACTCTCTGAATATTCAAACCCGGCTTATGCAGACACTTGCATCAGATCTCGTGTCTTGCCAAAATGAACAAAATAAATAAGCAAGGAAATGCTCATGCATGTGGAATGGATGGTCTATACAGGAATGAAGAAGGAAAGGTTCATCCAAGCAATCTAAGGGTGACAGATAAGCTAGTCGTGACTTGCTGGTTGAGCCACACCCGTCTGTCATGGCTTTTTTATAAAAGGAGTTTAACTCTTGAAGTTCAATTATTGTTTCTCTATGGCTTGTTTGACCGGAGCTTCTCAGTAGGTATTTTCCCTTTCCTTATTCTTCTTATTTTTTTTATGCATCACTTTTTTTTGCTCAAATGTTATTCATCTTGCACCATGTCGGCACCGATCCTTAACAAACTGCACAAACTCTTGGACACCCCCAAAACCTACAAAAGCTCCACCCTAGCCACTTATTCTGGCCTGAAATTCCTCTAGAGAATAAAGCTTGACACGATCCTCTTATTGACAGCCATTCATTACTGGGGCCCCAAATTCCATGTCTATTGGTTCACTTATCATAAGCTATGCCCCCTTGCTGAAGACTTTGCAATGATAGTTGACGCAAGATTTCCTCCTAGTACCCTGCCTTGCATTCTGAACTATACGAGGGAGGTGGTGCAGGCCTTGGGAATTCTACCCTTGTCTGTTGCCAAATTGGTGCCTTAAGAAGCCCCCTTTTCCTTGGAGCTCCTAATTAATGCACTGGATGACTTCTCAGATATCCCCACTTATCACACTAGTGTCATTCTGCTGATATGCTTGGCACACTATCTGACTGTGACCTTGGATGCATTAACTGACGACTATCGGCTATTCAACATCGTTGAGGGTATACTTGATGGATTGACCCCATTCCTGCTGATTTTGGCTGAGACGCTACTTGGTCTAGATGCTGCCTATACTGATCCTGCTACTCTTATAACTGGGAGGAGCCCCTTATTACTCCAGGGAATTAAAGCCATTATTTTAAAGATAGTACACCCCTTATGGGTTTTCATACTAGCTTTTTTTAGTGTGAAATGCGCCCTTTTTTATTTTCACATAACTTTGTGCTTAACTTTTGTTTGGAATTGACCCAACTTATTCAGCAGCTTTTTTTTAAGGTTTTTCTACAGGAAAAGCTAAAGCTACTATTGAAACCTTTACCCAAAGTGATTAGCATATACTCACTGAGACATTTCCTCCTTAAACAATGGTTATATGATTTCGATTCCATTCACGAAGGTGCTGCATGGCTAGCTACCGTGGCGGATGGCGACATCATCTTTATGTGTGGGTTATACAGAGCCAATTTCTGTATTGTAGCCCAATGTGCTTGACAGTTTGGGGAGCTGTAGGATGTAATCAGATGCCTATTATCTTTTAAGGGTGGCATCTTGTCTACTGCCTTCATGTCTGGCTATCACCGTCTCTAGGTGTAGTTACCTATAAAAACCGACATCCCAAAGATTGAAGACTATGACTTTATCACTTCGATTGAGTACAAGAGGTGGGTTACCAACCCCGCCATTGATAATAGGGTGCATTAGCTAATGTACCGTAGCAGCAAGAGTAGCGGATAGTAGCCAGCAAATTACACAAATTTAGCAAAGAACAATGTACTATTCTAGAACTAGTCAACTTTGAGTATGCACTACAAATTTTTCTTCTTATATTAATATATCTTTTGCATGTTTACGCACATTTGAAGTCTGATTTCAATACACATGATCATTATTTGACACTAAACTCGTGGATACAAGACCTCATTTAATCTAAGGATATATTTTAAAAGAATCAAACTCTTGTTATCGATCGGCTCTCATGGGTTTTCATGATTGAACATTTTCTCTCAGTCCTTAATTTTTGCTCAAGATGCCTTTTTTTAGTTTTCACCCTGGTGGGGGCCCTATTTTAGCAAGATTGTCGTTTTTCTATTTTTGACCCATGGGCTCTTATTCTCTTATTTTTATTTTAGTCTTAGCCCTGGAAACTCTTCAGCCTATCAATGTTGACTGGCTCTTTGAATTTGTTTCCGTCGCCGTCTGTTAGGATTGCTGCTCCCTTCGACATAAGCTTTATAAACACAAAAGGCCCTTCCCAAGTAAGTCTAAACTTGCCTCGGATCTTCGGAACCCCTAGTCTCATCTACTTGAATACAAAATCCCCTTCCTTTAAGGGATGTCTCCTTATTTTTCCCGAATGAACGAGTTAGACCTGATTGTGGTAGTAGGCTCATACCCTACCTTCTTCTAGTAGGTTAAACTATGACAGTTGCTGTTGCGCCCATTCTACTTCTAGTATCTTAGCTTCTAAGGCTACCCTCAAGGATTGGAGCTAAATTTCCACTGTTAATACTGCTTCTGTCCCGTATACATAGGAGAATATCGTAGCCCCCATTAAAGTTATGACGGTGGTCTTATAACCCTATAATGCGAAAGGTAGTTTTTCTGCCCAATGTTTGTAGGTCTATACCATCTTAGTCTGTATTCTCTTTATGTTCTTGTTTGCTGCCTCAACTACCCCATTGGCCTATGGATGGTAGGGAGAAGACTTATGATGTTAGATGTTGTACTTCTTGAGCATTTGCTTAGTTTCGGCTTGGAACTGCACCCCATTGTCTGACACAACGTTATGTGGAAGCCTATATCTGCAAATCTGGTATCGCTCAATGAATCTAGAAATGTCTCTAGAGCACCCAGCTTCTTGAAGGATTCAGCCTCTACCCACTTGGTAAGGTAATCGATAACGACTATAATTAGTCTATGCCCATTAGAAGCTGTCGGATGTATCTCCCCTATGATGTCAATTCCCCAAGATGCGAATGGCCATGGAGACATGAGGTTGCACAATTCTGAAATCGACAGATGTCTGAGATCAGCGTACTGTTGGCATAGCTGGCACTATTTGACATACGTGGAGAAATCTGTATCTATCGTTAGCTAGAAGAAACCTTGGCACATGATTTTCTTTCCCAAAGCGAGGCCATTCATATGGGTTCTACAGACTTCAGCATGGGTCTCGTCCATAACCTTCTTGGCTTCTTTCTCGTCTAAACACCTAAGCTAAATACCATTGACTTGCCTTTTATATAGCATCCCATCCATACTGATGAATTAAGTGGACAGCTTGCGGATCATCTTTTGGTCCTTTTCAGCGGCTTCTTACTGCAATATTGACCTCTCCAAATAGTTCTGAACATCATAGTACTATGGCTTCCCATCAATAACCTCAACATCCATGACCCATTCGGTTTCAAAGTATGGCTTACTTGAACTAGAAATCAACACGAGCTTCATGATAACTCCTTCTGGGTTATCCCATATGAACACTAGCATAGCAAGAGCATCTGCTAATTGGTCTCATTTAAAGGCACATAGCTAAAAGTGTAGGATTCGAATTGGCCACTCAATTCCTTTAAACACCACACATATAGAAATAATCATTCTTCTTTGACAAACCATTCACCCCTGACTTGATGGTTTACCAAGGACGAGTCTCCAAAGACTTCTTCAGTCTTTGACCTCATAGCCAAAAACGTTTCTAACCCGAAAATGCAAGCTTCGTACTCAGCCTTGTTGTTGGTAGCCTTATATCTTAGCTTCTTGGTTAAGGGAAGCTTCTCACCTTTTGGGGTTACCAGAATTACTCCCACCCCAGCTCCTTTGTTGTTCACTATTCCATCAAAATACATCTGCCACCCCTGTACCATAATAGCTGCAATGCCTTCATCAGGGTACTTAAATTCGAATTAGTCCCCATCCATGGGATGATTAGCTAGGAACTTTGCTACAGCTCGGCCTTTAATGGTTTTTCTAGTGATGTACTCTATGTTGAATTCTTGCAGCATTATCAACCAATTCCCCATTTTACCTAGCAGAGAAGGTGTTTCCCGAAGATACCTCAAAGGATTCTGCTTAGTGATTGCTTGCACCTTGTAAGAATGGAAATAATATCTTAACTTCTTTAAAGCCCAGATTACTACCAGACTGATCTTTTCCACCTCGACATACTTGGCTTTGTAAGGAAGAAATTTCTTACTGAGCTAGTAAATTGCAAATTCAACTCCGAACTCATCTTTTTGGCCCACTATGGCACCTACGGAGTTATCTTTTATTGCTAGGTATATAATAAAAGGTTTAATAGGCTGAGGTGGTCTTAGGACTTGGGGATACGAAAGATATTCCATGATGGTATCAAAGTCCTTATGATAGTCATCGTTCCATACCATTGGTTGATTTTTCCTGTGGAGTTTGAAGATTGGCTCACAAATCGAAGCAAGCATGGCAATAAACTGAATGATGTACTGAAGTTGGCCTAGGAAGCTTTTGACTTCTTTCTCTTTATGGGGCATATGCATCTCTCTTGTAGCCTTGACCTTAACGAGATCTATCTCGATTCCTCTTTGGCTCACCACATGACCTAACAGCTTACGTGAGGTAACTCCGAATATACACTTCTTAGGATTAAGGCAAAGATTGTACTTGTCGATCCTTTGAAAGAACTTCTCTAAGGCCTCGAAATGACCCCCTTGATTAGCCAACTTGTTCATCATGTCATCAACATACACCTCCACCTCCTTATGAATCAAGTCATCCAAGATTTGGGTGGCCATTCTCTGATAAGTTGCTCCAGTGTTCTTTAATCCAAAAGGCATCACTCTATAAGCAAATGTCCCCCATTCATTGAGGAAAGCTATCTTGATGCAGTCTATAATCTTCTTAAGAATTTGGTTGTACCTAGCATACCCGTCCATAAAACTATACATCGCACAATCGACTGCACTGTCTACTAGAACATCGATATGGGGCAATGGGAAATTGTCCTTTTAGCAAGCCTTATTCAAATCTCGATAGTCCACACATACTCTAACTCTCCCATCCTTTTTGGCTATAGGGACTACATTGGCTAATCATATTGGGTATTGAACCTCTACCAAGAACTTATCCTCAATCTATTTGTACACCTCTTCTTTTACCTTTTCTGCCTGCTCTAGTCCGAGCCTCTTAAGCTGCTGTTTTACTGGCTTACATTTTGGATAGGTCGGAATGGTGTGTTCGGCGACCTCACGGTTGATTCTTGGCATATCTTCGTATGTCCAGGCAAAGGCCTTTTTATATTTTTTTCAATATTCTCTCAAAATATTTTCTTTCTTCAGGAGTTATGTCAGATGCTATCAAAATTTCCTTTAGATTTTCCAAAGTTTCGAGATTAAATTTGGCAGTATTAGTCGAATTAATATCAAATATAAATGTCTTATTTGCATGATCATATGTAATGAAATCATGAGAAAGATCGCACAAATAAGCAAAGTTGTTCATCTTATTAATGCATTCAAAATTACAGACATCATTATCAAATATTTTGAGAATGAAAAATACATCTAAAAAATTATCATTGTTTTCATCTTCTGCTGGTGCTGATGTCGAAGCTGATGGTTCTTCGCCTTGATTGATCACAACCTTTAGATCTTCGAATTTTGGCACTTGCTTCCGTTTCCAACTTCTTCTTACCCTTTACTTGGGTGGCCAACATATTCTCAGTGACAACTTCATCTGGAATCGCTAGATCCCATGCAGTACTTTGGGTTATCACTTCTTCATCCCAGAAATCCTCTACAGGCTTGATAATTCCAACATCCCAATTAAAAACATCATTGAAGACTTCAAAACCTAGTGTGATCTTCCCATTAAGCCATTGGGGCTCACCTTCACCACAATAAGCACAGGCTGATTTCTTCTCGCCTTTTACAATCGTGCCTTCATACCCTAGGCCCTTTTGATCCTTCTGACCCCTTATTATAATCATTGATTGTGGCCCCTGAGAATTCTTACCCAATTCGGTCCCTAGGAGGAAATGCATCCACTTCATCATATTGAATATTTGGGGGCTTTCCAACGAGTCCCCCTTTTCATTAACCATGGCCACATGAAAGCCACTAAAAGGTTGGTTCGAAATTCCAAAAATAGAAACCCGGTTCTCCCTAGTAGCTTTGATGGTCACAAATTGCCTTTCATATGGAATCTCGATCATCTAGTGAAGGGTAGATAGAACTCCTCCCAACTTGTGAAACCATGGTCTCCCACTTAAAACTAAAAAATTACCGGGGATTGGTAAGACCACAAATTTTGCTTCTATCTCAATTAGCCCGATCTTCACAGTTGCCTTAAAGGTCCCCGATTCATGCCTTATAGAATTATCGTAAGCCGTGATGGTAAGATCAGACTTACTCAACATGCTCTCATTTAGCCTAAAAGTAGGGATTGCCACAAGAGGACAAACATTTGTGGAGGACCCATTATCTACCATCACGCAAGCAGTGTGCTCACCATTGATATGCGCTCTTATATACAATGGACGGTTGTGATTATGGCCCTTGGCCTATAGATCAGCATCAGAATACACAAGATTCTCCCCCAAAACTCCCTTTACTAGATCCAATAACTCAGTAGGTGAAATAGTGGTAGCAATTATAGAGTCACACAAGGCTTCCACTAACTTCTACTTATGGCTCGGGCTTTGTCTTAGTAGGTCACATATTGAGATTTGAGCTGACGTCATTTTCAGCTGCTTCATAATTTGGTCCTTCTATAGCTTTTCCCCGCATTTGGGGGCATAAAATGCTGTTGTTTCTCTATTTCTGGCACTAGTCTCCCGCTACGAGTGATAGCTTGCACTTCCTTCTTCCTTCATCCTCGGAATCCTATAGATTCTTGGGTTTTTTTTAGCCTTTTTAGCTTCAATTTTACTGGTTGAATCCTAACAATCTATCATATCTACTTGAGATTCATTCTCCCTCGACTCTAGAATGGTTGCAGCTACATACTCATTCCCATAGAGGTCAATCAAGACATACCATTCAGGCAAGTTAGATCCTATCAAAAAAATAGGGGGAGGGACTAAATTATGCCCAGCCTCTTTCTTCTTTTCTCTCTTTTTTTGATCCATAATCTATTTGTTGTCAATGAGATATTGGATCTGATTTCTCAATGTCTTGCACTGGTCAGTTAAAGGACCAGTATGCTGGTGGTAGGCAAAGTACAAGTCCCCTCTGTGGCCGGGTTGACCATCACTTCTAGCTAGTCGACTGCAATTTACCCTCCTTTATTAGCCTCTCTAAAGTCCAAGATAAAGGCCTGCCTAAATTCGAGTAATACCTTTGGCTCGTATCAGTGGCTGAGACTTCTGTTGCCTTTCCGACCTCGTTACTACTACTTCCGGCACTAGCTCACTTGTTTATCCCTTGGCTTCCAAAACTCCTCATAGCGTAGTTCTCATTACTGGCATTCTTAGTTAAGTATTCCCCTTTAGCCTCTATAGCAATGTCCTTCAGCACTTTCTAATCTTTAAGCAAACTTCATCTTGAGCCCTTCTCTCAAGTATGGGCTTACATTCCTGATGAACAACATAATCTGATCCGTTGTCTCGGGTTTTCTTTTCATCTCCATAACTTGATTCCTCTACCAAGTAAGGTACACGTGGAAGGACCCATCATGCTTCTGCTACAAAAGCTCAAGGTCTTTCAGCTTGACCTATATCCTAGTACTACAGTCATACTACCTCATAAGCTCCTCCGTCAGTAGATTCCAATTCTCTTTGCACCTTCTATCCAACCCATGGTACTAGCCGACTATTGGTCCTATAAAATTGAGACATAAGTATTCTATCTTTTATTTCTTTGTCAGCCTCGTACCCCTCATTACTAGGGTGCATTTCTTAATATGTGCGGAAGGGTCCGAAGTACCATCAAACTTCAGTAGGTCTGGCATTTTGAATCTTTGGGTGCGACGCGCGATAAACCCCATGGGTCCGAGAGAGGTTCATTAAAACTCGTAAAGATCGGTCAAACAAAAAGTACGTCTATATTGGGCAAGAAAAGGTATTTTAGAGTCGCCACCTAATAAAATATTAGGAATGTTCATTTAGCCTTGTTGAGCCTAAGACCATGTGTATGTGTCTATTTTGGGCAATAAGAAAGTATTTTGGAATTGCCTTTCAATAAAATATTAAAAGGGTCATCTAACCTCATAAAGCCTATGACTAGGGACGGTTTGGGACATCACTGTTATTTATACATTGGTCAAAGTTATAAGTGAGTTTTTTAGTTAAATTTCTATTTTTTTCTCACATAGGTCATGCAATTAAATTTAAAGAACATCCAAGCATTTAAGAAAAGGGATAAACAAAGCCATAAATAAAATTAACTTACAACGAAAAAAGGGACAGAATACAATCCCAATAAATAGAGCAAAAAGAAATCATGCATAAAACGGGATATTTATTTGAGGGGGGAACATTGATTCCTGCATGCATACTTACAAAAATAACCTTTAAGTGATATTTATAGAGGAAAACTAGGACACTGGTCTTATTTTATTAAAGAAAACCTTCCAATTTGTTAATAAAATATTTTTTGTGTTTTTCTTTTAAAGCGTATGTAAAAACAAACTTTCATTATAATTAAACCAAAGTAATAAAAATTAGGAGATCAAGAACAATTAAAGCTAAATGATACAAAAGGAAAAGGTTAAGAGGAATGAACCAAAAGAATGTCTCCAAGTCACTTGAACCTCCGTTTACCATAAAATCAAGCAAAAGAAAAAATAGGTTAGAAATTCTAAATAAAATATTAAAAATAAAATAAAATATTAATACTGAAAATAAATAAATGAGAAGATAACATAATAACATTAATTGCATAAAAGAAAAAATAAAATTAATCATGCAAAACATGGCATTGAAAAGAGTAAAAAAATAAAATAAAGAAAAGAAATAAGACAGGGACGGCTTAACAGAGATGAGGGACTGCCGTCGAAAAGGCGACTGATAGGAGGAAGGAGATTTCGCAACATCCCGTCCCTCAGAAGGATGCCCTTGATGATTTTCTCGTAAAATTTGCATTTTAGCGTAAAAAATTGAAAAAAATATAAACAATAATTTAAAAATTAATTTTGAAGAATGGGGGCTTAAAATTATAGTATTTTTAGTCAATTTAAACTTTAAAATAAAAAAAAATCGGATCGCGAGTGTCGGGCGCGGCGGCGCGCAGGGCGCGAAAGGGCGACGCTGCGCTGCGCGTCGCTAAAAGTGCGTGTGAAGCATTGCGCGCACTGCGCGCTGGAGCGCGCGGTTTTCGCGCAGCGTCGCTACGTGCGACGCCCGTCGCTCTATAGCGACGGGCGTCCCTTCCCCCTGGCGTCGCTAAAGGGTCTGAATCAGCCATTTTTCCGATATTTTCACCATTTTTTCGATTTTTTTCACCCCAAATCAAGGTTTTTTAGTCCAAATTAAATTCTAAAATATTATTTTAGATAACTAATCAATAAAACTTGATTTTATCACAAAAAATAAAGGAAATTGAGTTTAAATAAAATTCTTTTTCCCTAATTGAATTAGGGCAACTTTTTCCTCCAACCTATATATTCTTAATGATAGAAAAATTAAGGGGGGAGCCTCCATAATAATTTTTTTACATCTGAATTTTTCAGCTTCTCTCCTCTTTTGATTTCTTTCTTCAAAGTTTTGAGATTTTGTCCTTGAATTAATAAGGTTTAATTGAGATTGGAGAATTAATTTTCAATACTTAATTATTCCAATTGATTCTTTTGTTTGGCTCCAAGAAAATTAATCATTCACTTCAAAATCATTTCTTTTCAATTTCAAGCATCCAAATTAATTTCTTTGTTTCATTGCTAAATTATTTTTTCAAGCAATTTTCTTGAAAATCATCACTTTTCCTTCATCAAATCCAATACTCTGAGGGTAAATATTCTAGGCTTAATTTCTATTTTCTTTTATCTTATTTATATTTAATTTATTCTTGTATATTTTATTGTTTTTATTGATTGATTTATTGTTTTCATTTATTCATTTGTTGTATTTATTTTATATTTGTTCTATTTAATTGTTTATATATGATTTTATTTTTATTCATGTGAATATTGTTTTATTTTAATTCCTAACATGTAAATAATTTATTTTATTTTAATTCCTCATTATTTTTAACATGTAAATGATTAATTAACTTAAATTAATCTTTTTGCCATGTAAATAGTTTGTTTTAATTATGAACACATCAATTAATCATGTCATTGTCTTAATTATTTTTACCATTCTTTTGTTTACTAACTTTTATTATTCTTTTTATCATTGTTACATGATTTATTCATTATTATTTATTTATTTAGTCATTTGTCATTTTTCACTTTTTATCATTATTTTCATTATGTGTATATTTTCATGTATTAATTAATTAACATGTTTTATTTTATTTTCATCACATCATTTAATCATTTGTCATTCATCATGCATTTTTCTCATCTTTTAGTTTGTTAACATTTGATTCAATTATCATTCTTTTCATGTCATCTTATTTTATTTTAATTTGTTATTCATTATTTTGTATGTTTAATTGATTTAATTACTAACATTATTTTGTTTATGTTTTGTTTTTATGTCAAAACTCATTTTTTTCGCTTGGGCATTTTTTGCGAGCGCATGGGGAGATCTAGAAGGCTCGTTTGGTTCTTATATTTATTTTCTTTATTTGTAATATTTTGTTTATTTGTTTTTTTTTTTACTTTTGCCATGTATATTTTTGTATAAAATCGTTTATTTTAGGGCCGCTAGAAAGAAAATCACAAATATTGTTTTTATTAATTAAATTGGTATTTTTCCTAAATAAAAATAGGACCATGTCTCAATTTTTCCATCAAAAATCATCACATCAAAATTGTTTCAGAATAATATGCATGCGAGGACCAATGTCCTCACCATTAATAAATATCTCGTTTTATGCATGTTTTGTATTTTATTTACAATGGGAGTTGTATTCCGCTCCTAGTTTTGTTGTAGTTTATTTTTATATGCTTTATTTTACTTATGCTTTTATTTACCGTTTTTCTTGAATGAATAACTTGCGCTTTAATTAATTACATGTGTATGAGAAAAAGGATGAAAATTTAAATTCAAAGCTCAATTATAAAAATAACCAAGGTATGAATAAATGGGAAGTCCCAAACCCTCTCTGGTCTTTGGGCTCAACGAGGCGAGAGGACCATTCCGGTGTTTCATTGGAATAGGATCTCCAAGACACCTCTTGTGTCCCATCAAAAGTCTCAATTTATAATCCTAGGCTCCACAGGGTTAGAGGGTCATTCCCAATGTTCTATTGCGGTGATTGCCTCCAAGACCACTTTGGCTTGCTCAAAATGGATATATGTACCGTCTTAGGCTCACTGAGGCGAGATGAACTTTTTCAATGTTTTATTGGCTGGCGACTCCAAGAAACCTCCTTGTTGCCCAAAATAGACGCACTTGTAAATACCTTACAAGTTTTCATGAACCTCTCTCAGAAACCCTAAGAGCGAGCCTTCGAGAAGCCCACGAGGTTCGACGCGCGTCATAGAGTGCTTAAAAACACAAATTTTCGATTGAAAAAGCTCTTTTTTTTTTTTTTAAATTAGGGAGAACGCAAAAGGACTTTTGGTCGCAAATAACTTCAAAACTTGTGAAATTTATAGGCAAAAACTTACGTTTTCAACCCTCCACCTATGAAACTGGTATTGGTATCCTCATTAGGTAACTCTGATTAGGGCTACCTCGGGACCCGGTGTCTATAGTTGCCCCCAATTTTTTAGAGGTTAGCGCACTGGTGTTTAGATGAGACAAAATTCAAAGTAAAAGGAACAGGAGAGTACTTGAGGCAGTGCTTACCCTTTTGTTATGATTGATGAAGTAATGGTGGCCTTGATTGAAGATTGTTTGTGGCCTATGATTATCGCCACTAAGTTGTTCTGAAGACTTTCGTTGATCCGTCTAGCAAATGATTGTCATTGTTGAGACATCCTGAAGACTATAGTTGATCTATCCGGCATATGATTATCGCCATCAAGATATCAGCATATGAGTGTCGCCATCAAAACATTGGCATATGATTGTTGACGTGTAGACATTGGCATATGATTGTCACCATTGACTCATTTGGTGAACTGCAGTTGGTCTGCCCGACATATGATTATCGCCATCGAGGCATCAGTATATGATTGACGTCGTCGAGCCATTGACATATGATTGTCACCATTGACTCTTTTTATAACATCCCAAAAATAGCCTAGTCGAAATTGCATGTTAATTGGATTTATTAAGGGTAAATTTGTATTTATACAAGTGATTTGGAAATGAATTAAGGACTAAATTGAATAGGATTTAAAGTATTTAATAAAAGAATAGTTGTTAGTGAGTGATATGTATTTTTCCAAGGATTTATAAGGGGAAAAGCCAAGGACAGAAAGGTAAAGTCAAGGTAGTGGAATAAGAGGCCCAATGAGAGTTGGACATGTGGCTTGGTAGGTGAGTGCATTAATGGAGATTTGAAAGAGTGAAGAGAGAGGGAGGACAAAAAAGAGTTGCTTTTCGTGGAAGCCACCAGCCGCCCCTCTTTCTTGCTTTTCCCGTTCTCTCACTCCCTCATCTCTCTCATTTTTCTTCTCTCTACTCTTTCCTACATTGTTCTTCACGTTTGAGCTAGGGTTTGTGATCAAGAGTGGTTTTTCCAAGAGGTAAGTGGCTAGGTATACTGATTTGCTTCTTCATCTTCATCCTTTTGGGTTGATATGGGTTATATGGTTTGTTCATGGGTTAACTGAGCTATTGTTTTTGTTGGATTATATGCAATAATCTAAAGAGAGAAGAAAGATCAAAGGAAAAGGAAAAGTGGTATCTTGAAGATAGTGGCTTGAGCTCCATTTTCAGGTTTGGGAGCTTTGTGTTCGGCTGTGTACGTTTGAAAATGTTTGGCTATTTCTATTTGGATCATTGTGTGATGTGTAAATATCTGTTATTAGTGTGTTTTGATACATGTAAATACATGTGTGAATAGATTTGTGAATATGATTTGAGATATAAAAGTTATGATGCTTTGCATGTCAACTTTGAAGTTTATGCACATGAACATGAGATGGATTTCTGGGTTTTTGCAACCTTTGTATATGTTGATTAGATGTGTGTTAATATTGTTTAAATGGAGTTGTTATTGTTATAAGCATGTTTTGGAGGCACTGGAGGTAAGATTTTACATGATTTTGCAGGATATTTGGTTATGGGGAAAGATTGGGTTTTGGATTTCAAGCTCTATTTTTCCAGCATTTTGCTGAGGAAAGGAGAATACGCTTCTATCACTAGCGCAACAGAAACGAGTCATCCTTCCTCTCGTGGTAATTTGATCGGCTTGTAGTCCTTCATGACACGTGAAGTTCTTCACAAGTCGTGAAGAATGGCCCGCTCGGCAAGAGGTTCTTCATGACACGTGAAGTACTTCACGAGTCGTGAAGAAGAGGCTGCTCGGTATTAGCCCGCTCGGCATAAGCCCCATTCGGCGTGGGAGTCTTCAAGACACATCAAGTTCTTCACGAGTTATGAAGATAGCCCGTTTGGAATGAGAGCCGCTCGGCATGGGAGCCCGCTTGGCAGGAAGTGCCCGCTCGGCAGATGAGCACGTCTCGGTTGATTGTGGACATCTCGGTAGAGGGAGCACGACTCGTGCTTCCTTGGCTATCACCCATATGCCCACCTACCTATTTTCTCGAAAATGATTTTTACAAGCTTCTTTTACATGACTATATTGTAGATGATTTGTCTTATATATGGACTAGTAAATAATAAGGTATAGGTTCTTGATAAGATCTGTATATGATTTACATGTCTTCAGAATTGATCAATATACATGTATACATGAAATTATATGATGATACTTGATTTATTCTCTATTATATGATAATATTACTATAACATAATTGAGTTGTTATTTGAGCATGATAGTCATAGTAGTGGATAGATAAGCGCTTATCAAGGGTTAGAGTGTGAGTGCAGCTGCTATATGTTACAAGTTATATGTTGACCCCGTTTGGGTTTATATGATTTGAGAATTCAGTCTCCGGTATACCTTCGGGTATACATGTTTACACATGATTCGAGACTTTTGTCTCTATATGCTTGGATACTGTATCCTATCAGTATCATTAGTACCCGTATCCACTAGTTAGTGAGTAATTGGGCTATTACATGAGATTTATAAATAAGGCTAATATATATGATTATAATATGTGTTCCTAATGAGATGGAAATGGATATATGTTACATGTATATGTACATGCAAAACGACAAGATGAAATATAATACTTGTAGTTGGACATGAATGGCTAAATGTTTATATTGTGAAGATGCATATGAAGATGTATTACTTGGATTTAAATGATTAATTCCCTTATCTTTTGGATACACATATGATGAATAAGCAATGGTTATATTCCTAGACACATGTACGTGATGAATACTTGTTATAAGCTTGAGTAGCATACGTTTATATGCATTGTTTCTTGTTAAGCTTATATATTTTTATTGCAAGTATATGTATATGCATGTTTTGTTCCTCTCCACTAAGCGTTATCGCTTAGCACGGGTTGTTTTCCTGTGTAGGTGGCAGGTTCAGTTGGGAGTCGGACATCTGCAGGTCGGCCACTAGAAGTCTTTAGTTAGAGTTCTTTTTGTCTTCCACTATATTTTTCTATTGATATAAGTTTTGTATATGGAGTTTGATTTTAGAGATGTAATTTTGTAAAGGAACGATTTTGTATATGTTAAATGTTTACAAATCCCTTTTGTAAAATGATATGATTATTTATATATATATGGTTTTGGGCATCGTGTCGATTAAATGTATTTGCTTTTATATTATGATGAGTATATGTATATGTATTTGTGCGCGTAGTGCTCTGGTATCTTTCCAAGGTGGACATCGGGGTGTTACACTTTGGTGAACTGCCATTGGTGTGGCTTATCATTAATGCCACTAAGTCTTTCTGAAGATTGTCGTCAGTGTGGCATATCATTAGCACCACTGAGTCATTCTGAGGACTGATGATGGTGAATTTAACCTTTGAGTCATTATGCAGACTGTTGGAGTGTAATTCCTGCGAGTTGAAAGAACTTTATTAGTTTATTGTAAAGCACAAACTAGTTATCTTATTTATTGAGTAATTTAATTTTTTGTTTGTTATATTCATTCATTCATTTTTGTATTTTTGTCCTTTTTCTCATTTTTTTTATTTTCCTCTTATTTCATTTTTCATTATGTACTTTCAAAGCAGAATAAAATTGGAATAAAACATAATAAACATAAAAATGTGACTAAATAAGAAAGTTTGTACACAAAAAGGTATCCATATATAAATCTCACTTAAAATAGAAAGTACAAAGGAGAATAATCAGACGCCTCATCTAGATCCTGGTCACTATTAGATACATGGATCGGCTATCTGCTGGATGCCTATGGCCCTGCTCTATAGGTCAATGGCCCGACTCTAGAGGAAGAGGGTGTGTATTTAGATGCTGATGGCCTGGCTCTATAGGCTGATGGCTGGTGAGTGACATCTTCTAGCAAGGATTTAGGAACTGTCAGACGCTTTGATCGTGGGGGATGCTGGAACTAGATCTAGGCATGCCTATCTAGGAATGGTTGTGCACAAGTCCCTAGAAATCCATGATATTGCGAACAACTTTCTTAGCTCTATAATAGCTCATGTCTGCTCTGATGTCTGGTGTCTAGAGGTATCCCTAGTATGTGTAAACTGGGTCTGTGTCTCCTCATGTAGCTCCCTCAATGACCGAAATATGTCGGGTATAGTGCCCTTTAGCATCTCAACTTGCAATGTCAGAGAAGTAATAGACTCATCCTGTAACACCCCTTATCCATACGTAGTGAACTTCACCTCCTCAAGATGACTCACTATGTCAGGTGACGGCTGTCACACTCACAAACATGCTAACAGAAAAACTCATGCACTAACGAAAATGCATACACAACCATCAGATTAGGAATTATAAACTTTCTTTTCTCGAATAGAAGCATACATTTCTATTAACCAATTGCATGCAAGTAGCATTTACTATAATAAACACATTTTACTATAGCTATTGTAAACTCACATTTTTTACATGTTTCAAATACATATATATAACTTAATAAAACCCAATAGATTACAACTTATAGCAAAAAAAAACCTACACAAAAAGCTTGTCCTACTGTGCTGGCACTGGAGAAATGCAGGGCTGTCCTTAAAGGATCACCGATCTTCTGTGCCTGCACGGATAAACACTCGTGCTAAGCACAATGGCTAATTGGGGAAAAATAGGCAATGGACAACCACTTGCAGTGGTCATCAATGTATACACAAGCATATGTTATACAAAAATAGACAATAAAAGCACTAGGAATAGCACATATATAAAATTTGGCTTCAATATCAACTTTAGAGGTACTATTCAGATTTACTGATATTCAACATATATGCCATTATGTTTCTTATTACATTCATGAGTCAAAGTTTCCTGCATTACTAAGTGGTGGATAACGGGTAATAAAGCATAAGTACCCGAACGTACAGTTCCATATTCAAATTCATACGCATAGGGATTTAGGCAAGATCCAAAGACACATAGGGATCCTTCAAGACCCGAGATGCATAGTGACCCAGACAGAGTCCAAACACATAAGCTGCAACAAAAAAACCTGATAGGCATGCCTATCTATACATGAACCATCTTTTGCAGGCTATCTATTTATTTGATTTATTTATTCAAAGCCAATAGTATACGTACAGAGTTCTTTTTCATGTTTAAAAATCTAGTAATTAAGCCTTAATAACAATATATAAATCTTATGAGATGGATTATAATATTTAATTATGCAAAGAATAGAGAATATAGTCAAATAGTTAAAACAGAAATGAGCAATGGTCGTGCCTCATGACCTACGGTCATCGGTCATTCACTCAAGCCCGTCCTTGGCGAGCCACGGCCTAAGGATGGCTACCACTTCGCTTGCACAACTAAAATCACCAGGTTAAGCCCATATTTAGCCAAGATGGGCTCATAACAAATAATTCACTAGATGTTAACTTTCTAATGGTATAAGTTTCTGGTCCCTTAGAGTTAAGACCGGAGAGATATGGCCTTAGAAATCCAAATAGCTCCAAAGACCCTACTTCAAAAAATAGCTACGGTTTCATGCAATTCTGAAGGCCTTAAAGTAATAAATAAATTTTGGGATATCTGTAGACACAGATGTCCCAGTTCTAATTCAATTAGAATTAAGTCATTTGGAAATCTATAACTTGACTTATAGCCAAAACTGTCCCGAAAGGTCATTTTACTCTTAAAACCAAATTCCTATTTCACACATGATCTTATCCAAATGAAGTTAATTCACACAATCCATCAAACATACTCAACTCAAATCAACTCGATATCATCAAAAGTATCTCAATTTATGTAATTAAACAAAATACATATGAAATTTAATGAAATTCCCAAACGTTCTTCTTGTCTTGCTTCAAGCTCAATTAGCTCTTTCTTCTTCCACTTTATCCTTGCCTTTAGCTCCACTTGGTTTTTCCACTTCAAATTAATCAAAAGCCATCATTACCATACTAAACTCTTGACTCACAATTACCAAAATTCCATGGGACCATTACTTACCTCTTTAGTATGCACAAACACTGAAATTCACTTTGCTAATTTAGATAACACTTGGACGATCAAATCAATGGAGGATAGAGAGCTTAGGGAAGGAGAATGGAGGAAGAGAGGAGGAAGGGAGAGGATGGATTTCTTGGTCCTCCTCCACCGCCTCACATCGCTTTTAAAGCTATCCTTATCCATCTTTTCCTCCTTTAATTCTAAGCCCCACAATTGTCACTCCATGATTGGTCCATCTTCTTAATTACTTCTTTAATCCTTTAATCTCTTATAAATCATGCACTAATATCTTAATTAACTTAATTCACACATTACGATATGAATAATCCATTAAATGCAATTTAATCCATAAGATGAATGACAATTTTAATTCTACCAATCCAATTAATTTTGCATACATCCCCAACCACAATCACTTAACTAAATACTCACTTAGGCCACTTTGCAAATTTACTAGGGTGCCAGTTGGGGCCTTACAAATCTTCTCTCCTTAAAGAATTTTGTCCTTAAAATTCATACTTAAACTGAATAGTTGAGGGCACTGGGCTCTCATGGCAGACTCGGGCTCCCAGGTTACTTCTTCAACACCATGGTGTTCCGAGAGCACCTTTACCTGAGGGATCTGCTTATTCAAAAGTTGTCTTACTTCTTGAGCTAAGATAAATTTAGGCTCCTCATCATATGAAAAGTCTAATTGTACCTATACATCTGGCATCGGTAAAATGTGAGACTCATCTGACCGGTATCTATAGAGCATTGACACGCGAAACACATCATATAGGTTGTCTAGCTCTAGTGGTAAGGCTAACTGATATGCTACCGGCCTAATTCATTCAAGTACTTTATAAGGACCAATAAATCTTGGACTCAATTTTCCCTTTTTCTCGAATCCAAACACTTTCTTCCAGGAAGACACTTTTAAGAACACTTTATCACCGACTTCATATTCAATGTCTTTTCGCTTCAAATCTCCATAAGATTTCTACTGGTCACTTGCAATTTTTAATCTTTGTTAAATCACCTTCACCTTCTCTTTAGTGTCCTTAACTGGCTTAGGGCTAATCACTTTATGCTCACCTATTTTGTCCAACACGCTAGAGTTCGACATTTTCTACCATAGAGAGCTTCGTACGGTGCCATACCAATACTGATCTGATGACCATTATTGTATGCAAACTCCATCAATGAAATATATCTATCCCAGTTTCTGAAAAGGTCCAGAACACAGCCTCGAAGCATATCCTCTAACACCTGTATCACTCTTTCTGATTGCCCATCTAAAATTGAGTCGAGTACCAAGAGCATATTATAAACCTTTCCAAAACCTAAAAGTAAATCTTGGATCTCGATCAGACACTATGGACAAAGGAGCCCCATGAAGCCCGACAATCTCATTCGCATACAAATCGGCCAAATAATCCATGGAGTAATCTAGTCTAACTGGTATAAAATGAGTTGACTTAGTGAGCAGGTCGACTATCGCACACACTGAATCATGCTTCTTCTGTGTCAAAGGAAGACCTATTACGAAATCCATCGTGATGTTATCCCATTTCCACCGTGAAATTGGAATGGGATGAACCAAACCTAAGGGCACTTAATGCTCAACTTTCACTTACTGATAGATCAGACACTTGGATACATAATTCACTACTCCTTTCTTCATTCCAGGTCACCAATAGAATTATTTCAGATCTTGATACATCTTATTGCCTCCCAGATGCATGGTGAAGATAGTATTGTGAGCTTCATAGAAAATCTTTTTCTTTAACTCTTTATCATCAGCCATATATAATCGACCTTTATAGTAGAGAACACCATCATCTTCTACTGAATAGTCAGTCTTGTCTTCATTCCTGACTAATTGCAGTGTCTGGAGCAACTTAGAGTCATATCTCTAAGCATCAACAATTAACCATCTTAGATTAGGCCTACTGTGACGAGCGCCGGATCCCCGCAGCAGCCCATGGGACCACCCGCTTGAGGGCGATCGGGGCATTTATGGGTCCGTTGACAGCTTGCAATAAATCGCAAGTGCGTCTATGTTGGGCAACAAGGAGGTTTCATGGAGTCGCCACCCAATAGAACATTGGGAAAGTTTCTCTCGCCTCGGAGAGCCTAAGACTGCGCTTAGTATCCATTTTGGGCCAGCCAGAGGGGTCTTGGAAGGTAAACCTCTCGCCTTAAGGAGCCTAGGATTAGCGCTAAAGTCTCGTGGCACAAAAAGGTGTCTCGGAGGGTAGACCTCTAGCCTCTTTGAGCCCAAAGACCAGAGCTGGGTCTGAGATTTCTCATCTATTTCGACATCGATTATTTTATGATCAAATTTTAATTATCATTAATTCGCTCTCTCTCCACACAATGCAATTAATCGAAGGCGCATTTATTCACATTTGGAAAGCCATAAATGGACAAGTAAATATCAAAAGCAATAGATTACAATAATACAAGGAGCGGAATACAGCTCCCTTTTGTAAATGTGCGATACATACACTAATCGGGGGATTGCTTATTTTGAGGACTTTGGTCCTCGCATGCATCATTATCAAAATTGGATGTTTTTATTTGCGATGATTTTTATTGGATAAAAATAGGGCATTGGCCCCCTTTTGCATTTTATACAAACCTCGGTTTTATTTGAGTATAAAACATTAATCCATTTTTACACTTAGCGAGATATGAAAAGAGTATATCCATGTACATAAAATAGTCAACGAATAAAAAATGAAAGAAGTAATCAAGAAGGTTAGGAAACTAAACCGGACGAAGTCCTCCGAACATGGTAGGTAACCCCTCAAGCTCAAGATGGTCCCGGGAAATCAATACATTGCTCACAGAAAGTTAAAAGATGTCAATATAAAAAGAATCAACATAAATAAGGTCAAAAGGACTTGAAAGAGATAAAAAAGATTTGAAGGTGTGGAGACAGAACCCAACAACGACCTTTCTTAGGTGACCGACGGGCGTCTGTCAAATTGATTGACATGTCCGTCGCTCACTCAAGTGGAAGAGCGTCTGTGAGTGGGGTGACCGACGGGCGTCGGTACAGAAGATGACCCATCGGTCACCACTGTCTCCGAAAAAACAGTAAAAAGGACTCTTTTTAAAAGTCAAAAAAAAAGGTTTTTAACATAAAATGAGATAAAGAGAGTCAAAATAAAGAAGAATAATGACAAAATTGAAAGAATCAACAAAATAAGGAGTAAATATGAAATAATATGGAGAAGGAATCCGAAATATTTACCCTCAGATAATTGCTTTGGGCGAGATTCTTGTGTTGATTAGAGCCCCGCGTGTTCCACGAGAAGCAAAGATGAAGGATTAAAGAAAGGAAAATTGACTATTTCCTCTTTAACCCCTCAAAAGATTAACTTTGGAATCAAAATCTAAAGAAAACTAATTAGTTTTTAGTTCCTTTTGATTGATTTGACCCTCCTTTAAAAGAGATTTCTTTATGAAATGTGTTTGCTGGAAGAGAGAGAAAATATGCTTGAATTTTGGCAGAGTTTCCCCTCTTGAAAATTTTCGGAACCCTTTTCTAGTGAAAATCCGGAGCTTTTATAAGCCAGACATGACCGACGGGCATCGGTGTATGGAGGCGGGCGTCGAAAGAATCCTTCTGACACAAGGATTCGTCCGACGGCCCTGCCACATCCACCGACGGGCGTCGGAAAGGTTGCGTGCTCCGGGAAACCAGGCGGTGCTCTGACAGGGGCGGTGATTTTTCGACGGGCGTAGGAAAATACCACAGGCCGTCTGTGACCCTAAGCGACGGGATGACCTCACAGACGGGCTGGCCGTCTGTGGAGGAAAAACATACCTTTTTGACTTGAAAATCCCCTGTTTTCTCCCCCTCTGCCTACGGAAGGTAAAAAGACTCACTGCTCGTGGAACGTGGGACTAAAACCCCCAAATCCAAACCATTTATACAGGCTCGGATACTGATTTTATCATAGGGTAACCTCTTATCCGGACCGCTCCGGGACACGGTGCTTACAGTTGCCCCCAATTTTGGGGAAACTAGTGCACAAGCGCCTAGATAAGCCAAAACTCAGAGAAAGGACAGAAAGAAAGAAGGCGTACCTGCGACGGTTCTTACCTTTCGTGCCTTTTGCCGGGTAGACCTCGTCTCGGTCCGTTCGGCGATGCGAAGATACCCCTACCGGTCTCGTCTCGACTTGTAGGTGCTGGTGAGACGTAGCATCCTCTGGCTACGAACTCGATATGAAGAGCAGTGTTTCTCTAACCAAAGCTTCGATCTGAAGTTCCCTTGCTGACCCCCATTCGATCTACAAGGTGCGTAGCACTCTCTGGCTGCCGCGCGAACTGTGAGATGTAGCACTCTCTGGGTTCGATCTCGGTCTGGTGAAGAGCAGTGTTTCTCTAACTGCAGCTTCGATCTGAAGTTCCCTTGCTAACCCCCATTCGATCTGCAAGGTGCGTAGCACTCTCTGGCTGCCGCGCGAACTGTGAGATGTAGCGCTCTCTGTCCATGATCTCGGTCTGGTGAAGCGCAGTGTTTCTCTAATTGCAGCTTCGATCTAAAGTTCCCTTGCTAACCCCCATTCGATCTGCAAGGTGCGTAGCACTCTCTGGCTGCCGCGCGAACTGTGAGATGTAGCGCTCTCTGGCCACGATCTCGGTCTGGTGAAGAGCAGTGTTTCTCTAACTGTAGCTTCGATCTGAAGTTCCCTTGCTAACCCCCATTCGATCTGCAAGGTGCGTAGCACTCTCTGGCTGCTACGCGAACTGTGAGATGTAGCGCTCTCTGGCCACAATCTCGGTCTGGTGAAGAGCAGTGTTTCTCTAACTGCAGCTTCGATCTGAAGTTCCCTTGCGAACCCCCATTCGATCTTCAAGGTGCGTAGCACTCTCTGGCTGCCGCTCGAACTGTGAGATGTAGCGCTCTCTGGCCACGATCTCGGTTTGGTGAAGAGCTGTGTTTCTCTAACTGCAGCTTCTGCTTCTGCTGGCTCGCCTCGGCTTGCGCAGGAAGAGATGTAGCGCTCTCTGGCTACAAACTCGGTGTGAAGAGGAGGAGATCTCGCCGGGTTCCTCGTCCCAAAAAAGGATATTAGGCGCCCTTGTTCGGACTTTTTAATCGATGCCTGTGTTCAGATCAATGTTTCTCTGTACCTGTGTGGTAAAGGGTTTTGTTAGTTCATGTTTGAGTGGCCATCTTTTAACCTGTTTATTAATGGCGTGATTTTGCTTCATCTGCTATGCCATGTTTCATTTATATTCTTCTTTATAGAGTTGTTTATCATTTTTGTTTTCCTTGTTTTGGAATATGAGTGAATGTGAAGGCATATGTTCATCTGTAATATGAATGAATCATAAATAACCGAATAAATGCATAAATCTTGAAAACAAAAGTTTTTCACTAGAAAAATCTATTTTGTACAATGTATATACAAAGTGTAAGTGTACAAAAATATAACTCCCTGAATGTCATAGGGGTGTGTAGTCAGAGGGCTCATCGGGGTGTGCACTGTCCCTGGCGGAGGTGGAGGCGGAGCTGGCTGTGCCGGAGGTGGAGGTGGAGCTGTGGAGGGTCCTGCCTCAGCATCGTGGGTCCACCTGAATTGAATCTGAGCGTGGCCATCCAAGAAAGGCTGGGTACAAGTCCTCACGAACTCCAACGTCTCTGATACTGTGCCTCCCAACTTCTTGAACGCCTGGCTCAACTGAGTGGTCTGCTCACTGGCGGCCCTCTTCATGTGCTCTAGGCGCTGCTCTGCCTGCTCCCTGAACTCCCTCATGGTCTGAGACAAGGGTGGGAGGATCCCCTCTATCGCCTGGACACAGGATCTCAGAGAGTCGAGTGACTCGTCAATCATCTGTAGGGTCATGTCAACCCTCTGAGATGCCTGGTCCTGTGACATCCTCAAATCATGAGCGAGCTGCTGCCTAAGCTTCCTCTGACCCTGGCCAATCTACTCGATCAGCCTCGCCTGCTCACCTCTGAAGGCCTCTATGACCCGAGCCTGCTCATCCCTGAAAGCATCCATGATCCGAGCCTGCTCCCGTGTCGTATGCTTGATGTAGCCGGCCTGCTCCTAAGCTAAACGCTCCACCGACTGGGACTGCTCCTGAATAGCAGCCTGCTGGCGGTCCAACCTCTCGTGAATAGCTCTGTCCCTCTCATCCTTTTGTTGTTCTAAGGCTGTGAACATGGCAGTGAGGAGCTGAGAGAAGTCAGGCTGTGCTAGCTACTGCTGTGATGGCTCTGGAGGCAGTGCTGCAGAGGTAGATGCCCCTGGGTCACCTCGAGAATACGAATGATACCTCTTGGGGGGGCCGTGGGTAGTCCTCTGCACTCTGACACTCGGCGATGGGACAGGAGTCGGTGCTCGGGATGCTGGTGAGGCGGCAAAGAGCTCATCCATCGTGAACTCCATGTCGAAGTTTGATAGAGTCCTGGGCTGCTCCTGCTGTGGTGGCGATGGCACAGTCTGAGGCTGAGGAGGCTGAGGCTCTGGCTCTGAGTGTGGAGGCTGATGCTCTGGCTGAGGCTCGGGCTGAGGCTGGGGCTCTGGCTGTGGAGGCTGATCCTCTGGGTGCTCCGAGTGGTCTGGATCTGGACCCAAGGGTGGAAGTGAGAACATCCGCCGGGTCTCGTGAATGGTCAGTACCCTGTAGGCCTCTGCCTGCCCTGATATCGGGGAGATCATCCCCATCTGTACTGCCGCTGTAGCATCCATATGGATCCCCTCCTCCAAGGGTGCTCTCAACCTGTCAGGGGCAACTCCCAACCTCAAAAGCAACCGGGTGATAACTCCTCCCACTATCACCACCGGTGTCAATCCTCTGCCGACTCTAGTCAAGTTGGCCAAGATCTCATGGCTAATGTCGAGACGCTGGCCTGCCACCATAGCCCAGAGGCTCCAGATCTCGGCACCAGCTCGACCGAGGTACGAACTGGATAGCACTCTGTGCAAATACCGGAGTGCCTGAGACACCAGTACGGTGCTCTTTGTTGTATCATGATCATACAGCACTCCCGGTAGGGCAATAGCTGCCCAATGGGCGCGTCTCACAGCTCGCCGTGGGATCTCGACCCCCTCCTCTGTAGGGAGCCCCATGGCCTGTGCGAATCTCTGCCTGGTAATACTGTAATGGTCGCCGTCGAACAAAAACTGGACCACCCTTAGCTCGGTATCCGAACTCTAAAAATCGGCATAGCGGAGAGTGGCTAGGACCTGGCGAGTAGCCTCTGGAAAAGTCTGAAAGGAAGGGTCAAGGAAATCTGTCCATCCAGCACCCTCGACAAGCAAATCAAACTCTGGGGCCATCCCTAGGGCCTCTAGGAACGGCCGGGACACGAAATGGCTGGCCCAAAGCTCTACCTGAGCTAATGCTCTATACCTCTGAGCTGACTCAGCATCCAACCAACCCAGAACTACGACCTCGGGCTGGGCCTACGGTGCTCTGCGTCTGGGAGGCATCCTGCAAAGGGGAAAAAATTAGATAGCGAAAAATTGACAAAACAAGTATTATTAGACTTATTTTCAAGGTGAAGGCCCATTTAGGCCTCACCAGGGCAATGGCGGCCCGAAAACGAGATAGAAAACTGATAACAAATGAAAAGGGCAGACGTCCTGTCAAAGGAAGTCGCCTAACATGCCTCGCACATATTAAAGCAAAAGCAACATGCAATTAGCATGGAAGTAATCTGAAGCGAATAAAAATGGGTTTTCTAGGCCCCAAGGCATGCATTATACGCAAAAAAATATTCAATTTTTAGAATAAAATAATAAAAATTTGGGCAGCACCCCGGCAAGGGTATGCCCAACCTCCTGCATAAAAAGGCACCAAAATAGGCCTCAGGCCTCAACAATAATATATGCATGTAAATGGGACGCACCCTGGCAAGAGTGTGTCCCCAACAACACAAAACAATGGCCTCAGGCCTCAAAATCAATATATACACAGAATAGTGCGCTAGAAAGTCTATTTCTAAAGCACCAAAGTTATAGAAAAATTCTACTTCTATGTGATCATGCAAAGGTTCAGATTTAATTGCATTAAAAAAATAAAGAAAAATGGGCAGCATCCTCCCTAAATTTCTAAGGCATCTAAAGCATTCTAATCATTCCTAAGGTTAAAGGAAGAAGAAATAAAGAAATAAATTGAATAAAATTAAAAAAAAAAAGGTAGTTATTTACTTACTTGTAGTTGCGAGAAGTGTAGAAACTGAAGAAGTATAAATATCCAAGCACCCGGTGAGTAGAGAATGCGAAAATATGGAAAAATCACGAAAAAAGAAGAATAAATGCTTGGAAAAACAATAAAAAAAGCTAAAAACCCGTTTGAGAGAGGAAATGAAAGGGACAGCAGCATTTGCACCGTCTGTCACTCGCCCTTATATAGAATTTCATGACCGACGGGCTGGGCGTCTGTAGGAGCGACCGACGGGCTGGCCGTCTGTCACTCAATAAATGTGAGTTAATGCGCGTGATGAATGCAAATGCTGACGTATTCGTCTGCCAGGTGGATCTCTACCGACGGGCTGGCCGTCTCTTAGGAGAGGCGGGTAGGCCGTCGGTCACACTCCCCTATAAATTCTCACAAAATTTTTGCTCCTCTTATGTCTCTTCATTTTCCAACATCTTGAGCCTTTCATCTTTCTCAACATGTCTTCTTCTCTAGCCCAAAGGATGCACCGTATCTTAGATGACAAACACACTTGGGAAGAAGGCGCCCTTTTCCCTCTGTCCGGGCTGAAATACCTGTGCCGGGTCAAAGTCAATCAGAACCTCCTTCTGGCGGCGACCCACTTCTGGAACCCTCGGTTTCACGTCTTCCGGTTCACCTACCAGGAACTGTGCCCTTTGCCCGAAGAGTTAGCTACCATTCTTGGAGCTTGGTTCCCTCCTAGCACTCTGCCTTGCGTCCCCCGCTACGGCCTATTCCAGACACGGGACATAGCTATGGCTCTTGGCATACCTTCTTCTAAGGCCGTCCGGCTGATTCCTCCGGGCTCTTCTTTTGCTCTGGGGCCACTGATCGAGGCTCTAGATCAGTTCGCTGACATTCCCACCTACTGCATAAGCATAATATTCTTATTTTGCATGGTGAACTTCCTCACTGTTGTTCCAGGGGGTTTGACAGGTGATCCTCGCTTGTTCGAAGTTCTGAGCGACTTTCATCTTGGATTATCACCCTTACTGCTCATCCTGGCTAAGACCATTCTGGGCTTGGACGCTGTGAGCTCTGGATCCACTACAACCTTTACCGGCAGTGCCTTATTGCTCCAGGTACGTCATTATTTTAAAGGTAGTGCGTCCCTTATGGATTTTCACACTAGCTTTTCTTAGCGGGAGGTGCATCCTTTCGGATTTTCACACAACCCTGCGTCTTATTTTTGTCTGAAGTAAACCCTACTTACTCCAGCGGCTTTTTTTTCATCAGATCTGGCTACAAGAGAAACTGAGGATGCTGTTTGAGCCACCTCCTAGAGTTACCCCACAGTACTCGCCGAATCATTTCCTTCCACGTCGACGACTGTACGGGTGTGCCACTGCTGGTGAAGGCATTACCAGATTTGGCGACCTATCAGATGATGACATCAGTTTCACATCTGCCTGGCTCCCACTGTCTCATGTGGTCATTGATGGGCCATCGGGGGGTGTTCCCCTCTGTGGGCTTCGTCGAGCCACCTTCTGCATCACTTCTTGATGTATGCGTCAGCTCGGGATGACCCAGGATGTAGTGAGGGTTCCCTTATCTTTTCGGGGGGGGGGGAGCTCTCTCGGTTGCGTTTGCTTCTCGGTATCATGAGCTGTGGGGCAAACTACCGGTGAAGACTGTTATCCCGAGGTTCGACAATCATTCTGTGTCTTCAACTAGCGAGTACAAGAAATGGATCCTTAGTCCAGCATCTGATAATAGGACTCAAGGGCTCAAGCATCTGGTCGGCGAGAGCAGCAGCAAGACTTAGCTTAGCTTACATATGTATTTCTTTTGGTGCTACATTTCTTTTTAATGCAAAACTAGGAAATGACAAAAAATGAAAAGAATAATATTCATTCCATTTCACGAATTTGTGTACATTTTCATATAATTTCAGCATACATGATCAGTTTTGGCATTTACTCAGCTGCTTACATGCTGTTAATGCATGAAACCAAATTTTAACAGCATCAACTCCTGTTACCAATCGGCCCTCTCGGGTTTTCACGATCGGACATTTTCTCTCATGCCTCTAATTTTTGCACAGGATGCCTTTTTTCGATTTTCACCCTGTCGAGGCACCCAAATTTAGCACAGCCGCCTTTTTTCAATTTTCGACCTGCAGGGCTTTTTATTCTCTTCTTTTTATTTTGGTCTTTAGCCATGGAACCTTTTGAGTCTGTCAACGTTGATCGGTTCTTTGAATTCGTTCCCATCACTATCCGACCAGATTGCGGCTCCTTTGGACAGCAGCTTTTTAAGGATATACGGCCCCTCCCAAGTAGGTCTGAATTTCCCTCTAATATCTTGTATGCCTGGCCTCATCTGCTTGAACACCAAGTCCCCTTCTTTCAGCGGATGCTTTCTCACCTTCTTTCCAAAAGTCCTGGCCAATCTCTTCTGGTAAATCTGGTTATGATAATAAGCTTTCAGCCTACTCTCATCCAGTAAGTTCAAGTGCTGTAGCCTCTGCCGCGCCCATTCGGCCTCCGGAATATGGGCTTCCATGACCACCCTCAGTGATTTGAGCTCTATCTCAACTGGCAATACTGCTTCCGTTCCATATACCAAGGAAAATGGTGTAGCGCCTGTAGACGTCCTTACCGTTGTTCTATATCCCCATAGAGCGAAGGGTAACTTTTCGGCCCAGTCTTTGTAGGTTTGGACCATCTTGGACAGGACCTTCTTCATATTTTCATTAGCGGCCTCTACTGCTCCATTCGCTTGTGGTCCTAGGGAGAGGATTTATGATGCTCGACACCATACTTCTCGAGGAGCTTCCTAGTTTCCCCCATGAACTGCACCCCATTGTCAGACACTATGTGATGAGAGAGGCCATATCTGCAGATCAGATTCCTCTCTATGAACTTGGCCATATCCCTTGCGTCGATCTTTTTGAAGGATTCTACCTCTATCCATTTGGTAAAATAGTCAATTGCGACTATGATGTACCTATGCCCATTGGATGCCGTAGGGCGAATCTCTCCAATGATATCTATCCCCCAAGCAACGAAAGGCCAAGGTGATGTCAGGTTATGTAGCTCTGATACAGGCAGGTGTCTCAAGTCTGCGTATTGTTGGCACAACTGGCATTGCTTAACATATTTCGAGCAGTCATTGTCTATCACAAGCCAATAGAAGCCTTGTCTCATAATCTTCTTGGCTAAGGTCAAACCGTTCATGTGGGCCCCACAGACACCTGCATGGGTTTCCTCTATCACTTTGCGGGCTTCTTTTTCGTTCAAGCACCTGAGCTGAATCCCGTTTGACTGTCTTTTGTACAATACCCCTTCCAAGGATATGAACTGAGTAGATAGCTTCCGGATCATCCTCTGGTCTTTCTCAGTAGCTTCTTCTAGAAATTTATTGTTTTCCAAGTAATTTATGATGTCGAAGTACCATGGTTTCCCATCCGCCACTTCTACTTCCATTACAGGCTTGATCTCAAAGCTGGGCTTCTCAGAACTCGAAATTAGTACTGGCTTCATAGCCACTCCTTCAGGGTTATCCCACATTGACACTAAGGTTGCCAACACATCAGCTAGACGATTCCCATCTCTCGGCACGAAGTGGAAAGTGCAAGTCTCAAACTGCCCACATACCTCTTTCAAATATTCAACATAGGGTACCAGCCGTTCTTCTTTTACAGCCCACTCACCTCGAATCTGGTTAATCACCAAGGATGAGTCACCAAAGACTTCTATATTCTTTGCCCCCAATGCAACTAAAGCTTCTAACCCGAAAGTGCATGCTTCGTATTCGTCTTCATTGTTGGTTGCTTTGTACCTCAGCTTCTTTGCTAGGGGAAGTTTCTCATTATCTGGGGTTGTCAAGATGATTCCAACTCCGGCCCCCCTGTTATTCACTGCCCTGTCGAAGTGTAACTGCCAACCCTGGACAGAAATCGCGACTATGCTTTCATCAGGAAAGGTAAACTCGGGAGTGTCTCCTTGAATAGGATGCTCAGCAAGAAATTCGGCTACGGCTCGCCCCTTAATAGTTTTGCGAGTGATGTACTGCACATCGAACTCCTGTAGCAAGAGCAGCCACCTCCCCATCTTACCAAGCAAAGACGGTGCTTCCTGCAAATATCTTAACGGATTTTGCTTGGCCACTGCCTGAACTTTGTATGAGTGGAAGTAATGCCTCAATTTCTTTGATGCCCAAATCACCGCGAGGCAGATCTTCTCTACTTCGGCATATTTTATCTCATAAGCCAGGTGTGACGCGCGCCGAACCTCGATGCCTCCCAAAAGCCCGCCTTAGGGCGATCGGGAGAGGTTCATAAAAACTTGTAAGGTATTTACAAGCTGCGTCTATTTTGGGCAACAAAGAGGTTTCATGGAGTCGCCACCCAATAGAACATTGGGAAAGTTTCTCTCACCTCGGAGAGCCTAAGACTGCGCTTAGTATCCATTTTGGGCCAGCCAAAGGGGTCTTGGAAGGTAAACCTCTCGCCCTAAGGAGCCTAGGATTGTAATCGTTGAGCCCAAAGACCAGAGAAAGTTCGGGACTCCCCATTTATTCATACCTTGGCTAAGTTTATAATCAAGTTTTGAATTTAGTATTTCATCCCATTTCTCATTCAATTTTTAATCCAATTTAATTAAACGCATATCAATCATATAATAAAAGCGTAAATGAAAGCAAAATAAATTACAATAAAACTAGGGGCGGAATACAACCCCCATTTGTAAATAAAATGCAAATCATACATAAATCGGGCTATTTATTAAAAATGAGAACGTTGGTCCTCTCATGCATAATTTAAGAAAACAATTTTAAAGTGATAATTTATTTTGGATAAAACAAATCTAGGACATTGGTCGCATTTTTATTAAATAAAATCCAATTTAGTTTAATAGAAATATTTTTGTGATTTTCTTAATTAACGTGCATGAAAATAAATTTATTGTTACAAATTACATAATAATAAATCCAAAGGAAATCAAAATAATAAAAATAATAAAAAACAACATCCAAATGGATCTTCAAATCTTCATGGGCTCCCACTTGGTATGGAAAAGACTCACACATAAAAAAACAAGTATTGAAATAAAAGAAACAAATAAAAGCCATGTTAGTAATAAAAAAGGGTTAAACATACTATAAAAATAAAGTAAATAAAAAGGCATCATGTATGACAAGCCGCTTAAAATGACATAATAAAAATATGCAATTTAACAAATTAACAATTTAACATGCATATAAAATATGATATAATAATAATAAAATCCAATCATGCATAAAAATAAAGCATGTAAAATTCAGCATGCATGAAATTAAAATAATGATGGTAATAATAAAAATAAACAAGAATAATGATAATAATAATAATAATAATAATAATAATAATAATAATAATAATAATAATAATAATAATAATAATAATAATAATAATAATCAAAGAAGATGAACAATCCAATTAAAGATGAACAATTAAATAAAAATAATATGAACAAAAATAATAGTATGAACAATTAAATAAAAAAAAAAAATTCTGCGCGAGGGACGGGCAGGCCGTCGGTCACTCATTCAGACGGGCAGGCCGTCGGTCACTCATTCAGACGGGCAGGCCGTCGGTGGCCCCTCCGTGCCCCTGTTCGTCCGTTTTGCCTATTTTGGCCATAACTTCTTCATGTTAAATGCTTTTTAACTCATTTTTTTGCAAAATTTAATTCAAAAATCCTTCTATCTTCTAACTCAATAAATTCAGTGGTTTTTTGTAATTATGGGAATTAAATGAATTTAATTTCTTAATTAAAAAAATCTGAATTTTAAGGGGGGATAAAAAGGATTTTGGAGAGAGAATTAGGGGGATTTTCTTTAGAAAATATTTTACTTCTTCTTTCTTCTTTTCAAGAACAAATTCTCTCAATTTCTAAAGAAATTTCCAGCAATTCTTAAGGCAAAAAATAACTATTTTTGTTCTTGAGAATTTTCTTATTTTCAACCAAACAATTTTCTACTTTGAGACAAACAAAATAATTGTTTATTCTTGAGTAAAATTCATCTTTCAATATTTTATTTTTCTAATCATATTCATCAAATCAAGATAAGGAATTGGATCATCTACCTTCATCTCTTCAAGATAAATTTGAGGGTAATTATTCTTGGCTCAATTTCTTAAATTAATTTTAATTTCATTCTTTTGTTTTTATTTAATTAGTTAATATGTAAATTCTTTTAGTTCTATCATTTTCTTCTTATTTTCTTATTATTTTACTTTTATTCAATTGATTATCATGTAAATTCTTTTAGATCTATTATTTAATTGTTCATATTTCTTATTTTTTATTTAATTGTTCATACTATTATTTTTTTTGTTCTTATTTTTTATTTAATTGTTCATACTATTATTTTTGTTCATATTATTTTTATTTAATTGTTCATCTTTAATTGGATTGTTCATCTTCTTTGATTATTATTATTATTATTATTATTATTATTATTATTATTATTATTATTATTATTATTATTATTATTATTATTATTATTATTATTATTATTATTACCATCATTATTTTAATTTCATGCATGCTGAATTTTACATGCTTTATTTTTATGCATGATTGGATTTTATTATTATTATATCATATTTTATATGCATGTTAAATTGTTAATTTGTTAAATTGCATATTTTTATTATGTCATTTTAAGCGGCTTGTCATACATGATGCCTTTTTATTTACTTTATTTTTATAGTATGTTTAACCCTTTTTTATTACTAACATGGCTTTTATTTGTTTCTTTTATTTCAATACTTGTTTTTTTATGTGTGAGTCTTTTCCATACCAAGTGGGAGCCCATGAAGATTTGAAGATCCATTTGGATGTTGTTTTTTATTATTTTTATTATTTTGATTTCCTTTGGATTTATTATTATGTAATTTGTAACAATAAATTTATTTTCATGCACGTTAATTAAGAAAATCACAAAAATATTTCTATTAAACTAAATTGGATTTTATTTAATAAAAATGCGACCAATGTCCTAGATTTGTTTTATCCAAAATAAATTATCACTTTAAAATTGTTTTCTTAAATTATGCATGAGAGGACCAACGTTCTCATTTTTAATAAATAGCCCGATTTATGTATGATTTGCATTTTATTTACAAATGGGGGTTGTATTCCGCCCCTAGTTTTATTGTAATTTATTTTGCTTTCATTTACGCTTTTATTATATGATTGATATGCGTTTAATTAAATTGGATTAAAAATTGAATGAGAAATGGGATGAAATACTAAATTCAAAACTTGATTATAAACTTAGCCAAGGTATGAATAAATGGGGAGTCCCGAACTTTCTCTGGTCTTTGGGCTCAACGATTACAATCCTAGGCTCCTTAGGGCGAGAGGTTTACCTTCCAAGACCCCTTTGGCTGGCCCAAAATGGATACTAAGCGCAGTCTTAGGCTCTCCGAGGTGAGAGAAACTTTCCCAATGTTCTATTGGGTGTCGACTCCATGAAACCTCTTTGTTGCCCAAAATAGACGCAGCTTGTAAATACCTTACAAGTTTTTATGAACCTCTCCCGATCGCCCTAAGGCGGGCTTTTGGGAGGCATCGAGGTTCGGCGCGCGTCACAGTGGCGACTCCGCTGGGGATATTAGAGACTTCCCTTCGAAAATACATTGGCTAAAATTTATAATTGAGTTTTAATTTAAAATTTCATCCCTTTTCAAAATTGCATTTGCATATCATTAGAGCCTTAGATTTATGCTAGTTTGGTCCCTTTTCTAGCCCCGGTGCGTTCCCGAAGCACGACCCTATTTTCACTCAATTTAGGGAAGTGTTAAGGATAATCACCAGCCCAAGCCTCGTACCGTCATGGTATATTAAATGGTGACCCGATCGGTCGTTACGCTCCTGATGAGCTAGACCCGTCGGCAGGGATCATGCTTGGGTAGCCCTAAAGTAACACCACCCTTTGACCAAAGCTCATGTAATGGCAATAGATACTTCCCCTATGTGGTATGACCCGTAATACCTTGCTTGCTATATGGATCATTTTGTATTGGACAAACCCAAATAATCTGATTGGTCACCTAATCAAAGGCTTTCATGCCCAGATAGGTCCATGTCAACTTATTCGGACTGCCTAAATACATGATGGTCAAAACAACCATACGTATGTACATTAGATAGGAGAGGTTATGCTGCCGGTTTTCCACCGTGCACCATACGCATCTAAAGGGTTCCCTGTTAACCCTTGGATAAAGCCCACCTAGGAAAGAGACTATGCTACCTCGTGTGTGGGAGAGATAAGGTTGGAAGGATCTGTCTGCTTGCATGTGTTTGTCTATGCTGCATCAGCACGACCATGCATTGCATTTCAATCATGCATCATCCTAACGAGATGTATTTGTTTCAGCCATCATAGATTCACCCGGGTGGTTTAGGGGTCCCGACGGTCGGTTGAGAAGGATTCCACTCTTGGGGTTACCAGAGCTAGTTCAGAGCTCAGATTCTCTTTCAGATAGTAGTGAGACTTTCTCTTCAGAATCATCAAGTATGTCTAATCCAGCCAGTGGGTCTGATGCAACCAGGGCTATGATTGCCGAGGAAGTGGGGAGAAAGATGGAAGAGTTTGAGGCTAGAATGATGGCCATGATGGGCAATCTTGCCACTACCATAGCTGGGCAACAAGTTGCTACTGCTCCTATTAGGGGGCCAAATGAACAAGGGGCTGTGAGAGAGGACCCCCCTGCTGTAGCTGACCCACATGTGGTTGAGCAAAGAGCACCAGCACTTGTTGAGCGTAGAGAAGGCCCGAGATCTGAAGTTGACCTTTGGGAAGATGAGCAAGAAGAACAGATGGTAGCAAAGGGAAAGTCACCCAAGCTGGAGGAAGCAATGTGGAGGAAAATGGAGGAGAAATTTGAGGCTATGACCAGGATGATGACGATTGGAAGGGGAATGAATCCCGAGGATCGAGAGCTCGATGGTGATGATCTGATCCCCCAGAACTTCAAGATGCCTGATATCGCAAAATTTGATGGCACCTCTGACCCTGCCGCACACATCAAGCAATACTCGCTGGTCATGAAGGGAACGACCTTAACAAGAAAGCAAAAGATAGAGTATTTCTGCTTGAGTCTCACAGGAGCTGCTATTGATTGGTACCATGGGCTTGAGAGGAGGTCCAAGGAGGATTGGGACTTGCTAACCGAAGAGTTTCTTAAGCAGTACGATTGCAGTACCCGGATGGAGGTCACTTTGAAGGATCTAGAGCTACTACAGCAGAAGGCTGGGGAGTCTTTCCATGAGTATCTTACTTGGTGGAGAAATCGGGTTATGGAAATGAAGTGCAAGCCTGATACTTCTGATCAGATCCGGCTATTCATTCGAAATGCCAGCCCTTACTTGAGAGATGGACTGAAAATGAAGGGACTCAAGGATTGGGAGTCCTTGAAGGACATTGCCATAGAAGCAGAAGGAGAATATTTAGCTAAGAGGGCAAACAGCGAGTCTTATGCCAGGAAGGGATACAGCAATCAGGGGACAGCCAAGCCAGCAAGTTCAAGCAGTGGTAACAGAGGTGGGAAGACAGCTGAGGTGTCTGCAACAGGTGTAAGTCAGAGGTATTTCTCTAACTTGGGTAGGCCTTTATCATGGGTGCTGAAGAGGCTAGTAAAAGAAGGAAAACTGCGACCCCTATCACCTAGGCCGGCCAAGACCCAGGGGCAGCCAGGGCACAAGGAAAATGAATATTGTGCATTTCACCAACATACCGGGCATTTGACAGATGATTGTATAACGCTAAGGCATCGGGTCCAAGATCTAATTGACAATAAGCAGATCACTGATCCTGAAAAGAGAGAAAGCAAGAAGAAGGCTAATTTTAATGCTGTGCCACCACCTGTCTTTATGGTTGGGTCTAGCCTACCAGAATGGTATGTGATGCAGGATTTATACGGAAATGAGTATATCGCTATCACTCGCCCTGAGGCAAGTGAAGAAGGGATTCCCGTGACGACGATAGACTGTTGGTCCACTAGTGAGAGTGGAGATGAAGAAGATGAAGAGAAAGATGGAGAATTCGCGGATCCATGGGATTCGGAAGAGGGGGAAAGAGTTGAGGCTGTAACAAGAAGTGGGAGAGTAGTCCCAGAAGTTGAAAAGCCACATGACCCAGCGCAATCACCTGCAGAAAAGGAGCCAGAAGAAAGTGCTATAGTGAAACAGCTGAAAAAGGCCACGGCTCAGATATCAATTTGGGACCTTTTGAGACAGTCCCCCTCCCACAGACAGAAGTTGGTTGAGGCATTAAGTGAATCCACTGTAGCCACTACAATTTCTCCATCTGAGCTGTTAGACCTTGTAAAAGGGGGATCCGGAGAGAAACTGGTGTTTTCTGACGCAGACTTACCGGTAGAGGGCAGCAATCACAATCGGCCGCTGTACATCAAGTCTCAAATTAATGACAAGCATACCGCTTGTGTTATGGTTGATGATGGCTCATCCATAAATGTTTGCCCTCTAGTTGCACTTCAGGCTTTTGGGCTAAATGAAAGCATGTTGAGCAAGTCTGATTTAACCATCACAGCCTATGACAATTCTCGAAGACAAGCATCGGGAACTTTCAGAGCTCTGGTCAGGACTGGGCCTATCGAGACAGAAACAGAATTTGTGGTCTTGCCTATCCCGGCGAATTTCTCAGCTTTGCTTGGAAGGCCATGGTTCCATAAATTGGGAGGAGTGCCCTCTACCCTACACCAGATGATTAAGATACCTTATGAAGGAGAGGTGGTGACTATTAAAGCAGCTAGAGAAAACCAAGTGTTTGCCTTGGGGATCTTTAATCAGCCATTCAGTGGTTTTCATATATCGATGATAGGAGAGGAGCAGGGCTTGGCAGATAGTCCTCAAGTAGTGAATATGATGAAGAAGATGCACTTTCTCCCAGGGGCTGGTCTGGGTAAAAACTCGCAAGGGCTGCAGGATGCTATCACCACACAAGGCCAGAAAGATCGGAAGGGTCTGGGCTACAAAGGAGAGCATGGTAAGAAGAAAGTGTCGAAGAAGATTCCCCACATTTTAGAGGGTTTTGTTCCCTCATCTTCAGTCTGTACCTATACTGGAGAAGAAGAGCCTCAGTGGGTGGATGGAAAGATCATTCCGGGGTTTGAAATCTTTAATGACGTCTTCGACTGGGATGTTGGAGTTATCAAGTCTGCAGAGAACTTCTGGGATGAGGAGATCATGACTCAGTGCAGTGTCTGGGACAGGGATGAGCCTGAGGAGATTGTTACAGATAAGCTATTAGCCACCAGTCTTAAGGGAAAGGAAAAGATGGTAGGGCCAGAGCTGAAATTTGAAGATTTGAAGATCTCACCGGAGGTAGTTGAAAAGCCTCCACCAAGCCAAGAAGTCAAAGCCCAGTCGGCTACAATGACATCATCGATAGGGGATGAAGACAATAGTTATTTAGATACTATTTTTATGCCAGAACTTTTTAATGACAATGTTAATATTTCTGATTACATCAATGAGATGAACAACTTTGCTTACTTGTGTGATGTTTCTGATGATTTCATTTCTCATGATCATAAGCATGATGCATTCATTTTTGACATTAACTCAACTAGCACGACTGCATTTAATCTCGGAACTTTGGAGAATCCAAAGGAAATTTTGATAGCATCAGATATAACTCCTGAGGAGAGGCTAAAATTTGAGAGAATATTAAAAAAATATAAAAAAGTCTTTGCCTGGACCTACGAGGACATGCTGGGAATCGATCGAGATGTAGCCGAACATGCCATTCCAACGTACCCAAAGAGTAAACCGGTCAAGCAAAAGCTCAGAAGACTTAGGCCAGAATGGGCTCAGAAGGTGAAAGAGGAAATCCATAAGCAGATTGAGGCTAAGTTTCTACTGGAGGTTAAATACCCGACGTGGCTGGCTAATGTGGTTCCTGTGGCTAAAAAGGATGGAAAAGTTCGAGTATGTGTGGACTATCGGGACCTGAATAAAGCCTGCCCGAAAGATGATTTTCCTCTGCCTCATATTGATGTGCTGGTAGATAGTGCCGCTGCTTGCATGATGTACAGCTTCGTAGATGGGTACGCAGGGTACAATCAAATCCTTAACAAGATAGTGGATCGGATTAAGCCAGCCTTCATCACCGAATGGGGTACATTTGCTTACCGGGTTATGCCTTTCGGACTAAAGAACGCGGGAGCGACCTATCAGAGAATGGCCACCAGAGTCCTTAATGAATTGATCCACAAAGAAGTGGAGGTGTATGTTGACGACATGATGATCAAGTCAGCTACCAGAGAAGGTCACTTCGAGGCCTTGGAAAAGTTCTTTCAAAGGATTAATAAGTATGATCTACGCCTCAATCCCAAGAAGTGCATTTTTGGAGTTACCTCGGGTAAGCTGTTAGGCCATGTGGTAAGCTAGAGAGGAATTGAAGTAGATCCCGACAAGGTCAGGGCCATCAGAGAGATGCCAGTGCCTCAAAAAGAGAAAGAGGTTAGAAGTTTCTTGGGAAAGCTTCAGTACATCAGCCGGTTTATTGCCAAGCTGGCTTTAGTATGTGAGGCCATCTTCAAGCTTCTTAGGAAGAATCAGCCGGTGGTGTGGAATAATGATTGTCAATTGGCTTTTGATACTATTAAGGATTATCTCCTGAATCCTCCAGTTTTAAGACCACCACGGCATGCCAAGCCACTAATCCTGTATCTGGCTATAGAAGACAATTCAGTGGGTGCCATGATGGCCCAGGAGGATGATTTTGGGGTAGAGTTTGCTGTCTACTATCTTAGCAAGAAATTCTTGGCATATGAAGCCAAATATGTGGAAGTGGAAAAGATTTGCTTAGCAGTTGTTTGGGCTTCTAAGAAGTTGCGGCACTACTTTCATTCCTTCAGTGTGCAAGCGGTTGCTAAGCATAACCCGCTTAGGTACCTTCAGGAAGCGCCCTCTCTGCTGGGAAAGATGGGAAGGTGGTTATTACTATTGCAGGAGTTCGATATCGAATACATCACCAGGAAAACCATTAAAGGAAGAGCTGTAGCTGAGTTTTTGGCTGAGCATCCTATTGAGGGAGACCAATTCGAATACAATTTCCCAGATGAAGATGTCATGGCCATAGCAGTACAAGGGTGGCAATTGTTCTTTGATGAGGCAGTTAACAGTAAAGGGGAAGGAGCAGGGATCATTCTTACGACCCCGGATGGTGAAAAGCTGCCATTAGCCAAGAAGTTGAGGTACAAAGCAACCAATAATAAAGCAGAATATGAAGCTTGTATCTTCGGATTGGAAGCACTGCTGGCTCTGGGGGCAAAGACCGCAGAAGTCTTCGGAGATTCTTCATTAGTAATCCATCAGATCAGAGGGGAATGGTCAGTTAAGGAAGAAAGGCTGTTACCTTATGTGAAGCACTTGAGAATGTTGAGTAGCTAGTTTGAGACTTGCACTTTTCACTTCACCCCCAGGGATGAAAATCAATTGGCTGATGCTCTCGCAACATTGGTGTCCATGTGGGATAACCCAACAGGGATTGCTATGAAACCCGTGCTAATCTCTAGTTCGGAAAAGCCTTGTTTTGAAGCTGAGCAGGTGATGGATGTTGGGGCCACTGATGGAAACCCTTGGTACTATGACATTCAGAATTATTTAGAACGGTCAATTTTTCCAGAGGAAGCCACAGAGAAAGACCAAAGGATGATTCGAAAGTTGTCCACTCAGTTCATTAGTGTAAATGGCACTTTGTATAAGAGACAAGTTGATGGCATCCAGTTAAGATGTTTGGCGGAGAAAGAAGCTGAAAAGGTAATGGAAGAGGTTCATGCCAGAGTCTGTGGAGCTCACATGAATGGTTTAGCCTTAGCGAAGAAGATCATGCGCCAAGGATTCTATTGGCTCACAATGGATACGGATTGTTCAAAATATGTGAAGCAATGCCAGTTATGCCAGCAATACGCGAATTTAAGGCATGTCCCAGTTTCAGAGCTACATAATTTGACATCTCCATGGCCATTTGCAGCTTGGGGGATAGATATCATAGGCGAGATACGTCCTACAGCTTCTAATGGGCATAGGTTCATTATAGTCGCCATTGATTATTTCACTAAGTGGGTCGAAGCTGAATCTTTCAAGAAGATTGATGCCCGAGACAGGGCTAAGTTCATCGAGAGGAATTTGATATGCAGATATGGCCTCCCACACCATATTGTATCTGATAATGGGGTGCAATTCTTAGCAGAAACTAAACAGATGCTTCAGAAGTATGGAATCCAGCATCACAAGTCTTCTCCTTACCGTCCTCAAGCTAACGGTGCGATTGAAGCAGCGAACAAGAATGTTAAAAGAATATTGGCCAAGATGGTTCAGAGCTATAAAGATTGGGCGGAAAAGCTGCCTTTTGCACTCTGGGGTTATAGAACCACAGTCAGAACCTCTATGGGAGCAACACCGTTCTCCCTGGTATACGGAACCGAAGCAGTTCTGCCGGTTGAAATTGAGCTGAAATCTTTAAGGGTAGTCATGGAAGCCGAGATTCCAGAGACAGAATGGGCACAACAGCGATTGTTGCAGTTGAATCTGTTGGATGAAGATAGGTTGAGAGCCAATTATCACAATCAAGTTTATCAGAAGAGACTAGCTCGGTCCTTTAGCAAGAAGGTACGAAAGCACCCGTTGAAGGAAGGGGATCTGGTTTTTAAGATGATGAGGCCGGGAGTGCCAGACATACGAGGAAAATTCAGACCAACCTGGGAAGGTCCGTTCATTGTGAAAAAGTTGCTAACAAAGGGAGCAGCAATCTTGGCAGACAGTGATGGGAATGAGTTTAAAGACCCGGTCAATATCGATAGACTAAAGAGGTTCCATGGCTAAAGACTAGAAAATAAAAAGAAGAGAATAAATGCCCCGCAGGTCGAAAACCGAAAAAAGGCGGCCTTGCTAAAATTGGGCGCCCTGTCAGGGTGAAAACCGAAAAAAGGCATCCTGGGCAAAAATTAAGGGCCAAGAGAAAATGTTCAATCGAGAAAACCCACGAGGGCCGATTGATAACAGGAGTTTGATGCTTACAAGATCTATTCCGAGATTAGGTGTGGTCTTGTGTTTTTGATTTCTGTCAAATGAAGATCATGTATGATGAAATCATATAGAAATGTACTCAATTTTGCAATGAATAAAGATTACAGTTTGCATTTTCATTGGCTTTTAGTTCAGCCTTAAAAATATATTATCTATTTATCTAATGACTGTCGCCTTTTTGATTTTGTCGGGAGGTGCCTAAGCGGATATGTGCTACTCATTTTTAGCGAAGGTTTTGATAATGGCCTTCTCTTGTAAAAATAAAATAAAATAAAATAAAATAAAAAAAAGGCCGTTAGAGATGAAAACCGTAACTGGCTCTCTAAGCAAAAGTTAGGCCAAGGGCAGGGTGAAAACCTGGAGACAGGCAGTCTGCCCTACAAAAAAATGAAATGAATAAAAGCCGCTGGATTGGGTTGGGTCCATTCCAGGCAAAAAAGTTAGGCAAAGGGTTATGTGAAAATCCCTAAAGGGACGCATTTTCCCACGAAGAAAAGCTAGTGTGAAAATCCACAAGGGACACACTACCTTTAAAGCAATGACGTTTGATGCCTGGAGCGATAAGGCGGCATTCTTTCAGATAATCCTATTTCAATCAGTTAACACACAACACAGAATATGAATCCCAGGTAAATGATCATTGACCAGGGGGCAAAGGATATACACCGGACGTCTCTTTCAGAAAACTTGTCGACGATCCTCAGGATTCAGGGGGCATGGTAGAGCAGACAAGCTATAACTTCAGCAAACCTTGGACCACCTAGGGCACATTCTATACATTTTTGCAAGCATTTGCATTCCATATCATACACACATGATTTCTTGTATATTCCTATACATACAATCTTGCAGGAGAAATCGGCGGGGAACACCAACAAAAGCCGAATGACGACACCAGTCCAAGCATCTAAAGGAGCACAGCTCAAAAATTCACAGCGGTTAGCACGATGGCGGCACTACCCACAAGAGGTTAGCATGACCACGGCACTACCGATTCACAGCGGTTAGCGCGATGGCGGCACTACCCACAAGAGGTTAGCATGACCACGACACTACTAATTCACAGCGGTTAGCACGATGGCGGCACTACCCACAAGAGGTTAGCATGACCACGGCACTACCGATTCACAGCGGTTAGCACGATGGCGGCACTACCCACAAGAGGTTAGCACGACCACGGCACTACCGATTCACAGCGGTTAGCACGATGGCGGCACTACCCACAAGAGGTTAGCATGACCACGGCCCTACCAATTCACAGCAGTTAGCACGATGGCGGCATTACCCACAAGAGGTTAGCACGACCACGACATCACCAGTTACAACCAAAAGACAGCCTGCCTATAGCACGGCAACAACAGTCATCATAACTCCGTCCAGCAGGAAGATCGCCGCTTCAGGTACGTGTTTCTTTCCTTTTCCTGAATTTTGGCTCACCTAGGCAGCCACTGTAACACCCCCATACCCCCGGTAGGGAATATCGGGGCGCTACGCGGACACTTACGTATACATGTACATGCATCAGCGGAAGCGATAATAACAAATAAATTATTAGAAATAAGTTGGGCCCAAACAAAATTACTTTTATTATACATATAAACTATACATATACAAAAGTTATATAGTTATTACATATTCATTTACGTTACATATACAAATACATTTAACGATTATATGTCGAGACTAAACTCTCTATATACATAATGATGTTACTCAAAACATCAGAAACTCTAATTCTATCTTATACAAAAAGGGTATATCAAAAAGCTCCTAGTGGCCCTCACTTGCAGATGAACGCTTTCACTGGTCCGCACCTGTCAACCTACACGGAAATAAACATCCGTGCTAAGCGATAACGCTTAGTGGGGATGAAAATAATGCAGAGGACTTCTTTCGAAGTCTCAAAATAAATTATATATACACCACATATATGAGTCAAAACACACATGCATATATTTGCACACTCATGTAAATCATGTATTCCAATTCATATAAACATATACTTGTATACACAACTATCAAGTTTCATTATTCTCATGTACTTTAACTTTTATTCGTAACACTACATACAATCATTTCATGTTCACTATACACTAGCAATAACAATAAGCCTGAATTCCTTTCACGGTGGATACGGGTAACTCTGGATACTGTTTACAGTATCTTACGTATGGAGAATTAACTCAAACTCTATGGAATACTCGAGGCATTCCAAACTCTGGGCACAATTAAGGCCAACTCTAGCAGCTGCACTCTAGCCCTTTATAAGCATGCTTATCTATCCACTATAACGGTAATCAGGCTCTAACAACTCATATACTGTGCACTGATATCAATTTATTTACTATAATTCAAATACATTTAATTATATGTATAACTTTTACAAATCATGTACATTTAATTACTACTAATCATGTAAGAGGTTTAAAAGATAATTTAAAACCAAATACAGACTAAATGATAACATACAAGACCCATTTAAATCTTTAACAACTCAAAACAGGAATAAAAGGCCAAAACAAGACAAAACAGGCGGAAAGAGCTCACTGTCGCGGTCGCGACTTGTGTCGCGCTCGCGACAGTAGCCTAAGGAAACAGGACCGTCGCGAGGCGTTCACGCGATTGCGGCTCGCGACGATCTGCTTCGCTTCACGCCCACCAGGAAGAAAGGGTCACGGCGTGACTGCCCATCACGCCTCGTGACAGGATCCTCACAGCGAGAGGGGGCATCACGTGGCGTGATGCCATCTCACGCCTCACCAAGGAAGGGGTCACGGCGTGACTGAACATCACGTCGCGTGACTCTCTCCTCACCGAAGGAGAAGGACATCACGTGGCGTGATGCCTTCTCACGCCTCACCAAGGGAAAGGGTCACGGCGTGACTGCTAGTCACGTCTCGTGACTCTCTCCTCCATCTCTGAAAACCCAATTTTCTAACTCGCTTCCCACGGAAATGAAAGACACGATTCTGTCGCGATGTCAACTGGTGTCGCGCTCGCGACAGAAACGTTTTCCCCAATTCCAAAGGCAAAATCCACACACTGATAAACTCAACCAAAACCCAAACCGACTCTTTTATATTTTCACATGCAACCACTTCTCTTTTAACATGCAATTGCCCTAAAATCATGCTCATAACTAAGTTTTCACTCAACTTCCACAATCACTTTCAATATTGAAACACTACAAGCAATCAGAATGATTTCACACACTTAAACAAACAATTGAGCTAATTAAGCTCCAAATACATTTCTTTATACAACTACATCTCTATTGACATTCAAAATCATAACACATGCAAAATAGGAAAACGGCACACGATCCCTACCTCTAGGATGTTGAACCGCACCCTCTACTCGGCTACGACCTTCTCTTTGCCTTTGTTGGGCCTCTTGTCCACAGCTTCCATGCACAAACCATTCAACATACCAAAGTTACTCTTCTCTCTTACTTTAAATCAAAAACAGAAATAAAATAGAAGAAGAAGACCAATACTAACTTAAGAGCATTACTTACCTTCTTAGGATACCTAATCAAGCTCTACTAGTCCCTCTCAAAGCCACCCCAAATGAATCACTCAAAACAGTGTAAAGAAGAAGAAGAAGGAACGAAAGAAAAGGGCAAAGCAAGGGAAAAGAGAGAAACCATCGTGAAAAGAAGAAAGAAAAGAGCAGATGGTCTAAGTCAATCCAACAATTACCATGGTAATAAATGCCATCTACCCCAAATAATTACATCCTCATCTTCTCTTCCTTTTTTAATTAATCCTAATCTCCTTTCTTTAACTCTTAATCACTCTTACCATAGGTTAATCTATTGCCACTTGTCACTTCCCTACGGTGCCATGTGTCACTCTTCTACAAGCCACAAATTAAAAAGGCCAATTAATTACCCTATCACTGAAGTGGTTCTGTCGCGCCCACGACGCTTGCCGCGCTCGCGACAGGACTCACACACACTATACTAATCTTTCTTGAACCAAAATTCCATAATTCTTCTAGGGCTATTTCGGGGTGTTACAGCCACACACTAGCCTCCCCAAAATTGGGGGCAACTGTAGACACCGGGTCCCGAGTAGCCAAGATCAGGATTATCCAATGATGAAATTAAGTGTGCCGATCTACAGGCAAAAAGAATGAAGTTGGAAGTGATGATTTCCTTGTCGATTTGTTGTTTTAAAATTAAATAAAAATGTATTTCAAAAATACTTTTAAAGTATTTTAAAATTTATTTTGTGGTGAAAAAAAAGTGAGTTTTTAAATTATAATATTTAAAAAAAAAAAAAAATTCTGCGCGAGAGACGGGCAGGCCGTCGGTGGCCCCTCCGTGCCCCTGTTCGTCCGTTTTGCCTATTTTGGCCATTTTGGCCATAACTTCTTCATTTTAAATGCTTTTTAACTCATTTTTTTGCAAAATTTAATTCAAAAATCCTTCTATCTTCTAACTCAATAAATTCAGTAGTTTTTTGTAATTATGGGAATTAAATGAATTTAATTTCATAATTTAAAAAAATCTGAATTTTAAGGGGGGATAAAAAGGATTTTGGAGAGAGAATTAGGGGGATTTTCTTTAGAAAATATTTTACTTCTTCTTTCTTCTTTTCAAGAACAAATTCTCTCAATTTCTAAAGAAATTTCCAGCAATTCTTAAGGCAAAAAATAACTATTTTTGTTCTTGAGAATTTTCTTATTTTCAACCAAACAATTTTCTACTTTGAGACAAACAAAATAATTGTTTATTCTTGAGTAAAATTCATCTTTCAATATTTTATTTTTCTAATCATATTCATCAAATCAAGATAAGGAATTGGATCATCTACCTTCATCTCTTCAAGATAAATTTGAGGGTAATTATTCTTGGCTCAATTTCTTAAATTAATTTTAATTTCATTCTTTTGTTTTTATTTAATTAGTTAATATGTAAATTCTTTTAGTTCTATCATTTTCTTCTTATTTTCTTATTATTTTACTTTTATTCAATTGATTATCATGTAAATTCTTTTAGATCTATTATTTAATTGTTCATATTTCTTATTTTTTATTTAATTGTTCATACTATTATTTTTTTTGTTCTTATTTTTTATTTAATTGTTCATACTATTATTTTTGTTCATATTATTTTTATTTAATTGTTCATCTTTAATTGGATTGTTCATCTTCTTTGATTATTATTATTATTATTATTATTATTATTATTATTATTATTATTATTATTATTATTATTATTATTATTATTATTATTATTATTATTATTATTATTATTATCATTATTCTTGTTTATTTTTATTATTACCATCATTATTTTAATTTCATGCATGCTGAATTTTACATGCTTTATTTTTATGCATGATTGGATTTTATTATTATTATATCATATTTTATATGCATGTTAAATTGTTAATTTGTTAAATTGCATATTTTTATTATGTCATTTTAAGCGGCTTGTCATACATGATGCCTTTTTATTTACTTTATTTTTATAGTATGTTTAACCCTTTTTTATTACTAACATGGCTTTTATTTGTTTCTTTTATTTCAATACTTGTTTTTTTATGTGTGAGTCTTTTCCATACCAAGTGGGAGCCCATGAAGATTTGAAGATCCATTTGGATGTTGTTTTTTATTATTTTTATTATTTTGATTTCCTTTGGATTTATTATTATGTAATTTGTAACAATAAATTTATTTTCATGCACGTTAATTAAGAAAATCACAAAAATATTTCTATTAAACTAAATTGGATTTTATTTAATAAAAATGGGACCAATGTCCTAGATTTTTTTTATCCAAAATAAATTATCACTTTAAAATTGTTTTCTTAAATTATGCATGAGAGGACCAACGTTCTCATTTTTAATAAATAGCCCGATTTATGTATGATTTGCATTTTATTTACAAATGGGGGTTGTATTCCGCCCCTAGTTTTATTGTAATTTATTTTGCTTTCATTTACGCTTTTATTATATGATTGATATGCGTTTAATTAAATTGCATTAAAAATTGAATGAGAAATGGGATGAAATACTAAATTCAAAACTTGATTATAAACTTAGCCAAGGTATGAATAAATGGGGAGTCCCGAACTTTCTCTGGTCTTTGGGCTCAACGATTACAATCCTAGGCTCCTTAGGGCGAGAGGTTTACCTTCCAAGACCCCTTTGGCTGGCCCAAAATGGATACTAAGCGCAGTCTTAGGCTCTCCGAGGTGAGAGAAACTTTCCCAATGTTCTATTGGGTGGCGACTCCATGAAACCTCTTTGTTTCCCAAAATAGACGCAGCTTGTAAATACCTTACAAGTTTTTATGAACCTCTCCCGATCGCCCTAAGGCGGGATTTTGGGAGGCATCGAGGTTCGGCGCGCGTCACACCAGGAACTTCTTGCTGAGGTAATAAATTGCGAATTCCACCCCAAATTCATCCTCTTGAGCCATCATGGCGCCCACAAAACTGCCCTCTACTGCCAGATATAGGAGAAGCGGCTTGACCGGCTGCGGCGGCCTCAGCACTGGCGGATTCAACAGGTATTCCCTGATGCTGTCAAAAGCTTTTTGGCAGTCTTCGTTCCAGACCATAGGTTGATTCTTTCTAAGCAGCTTAAAAACAGGCTCGCATATTGACGTGAGCTTGGCAATAAATCGGCTGACATACTGCAGCTTGCCCAGGAAACTCCTTACATCCTTCTCTTTTTACGGCACAAGCATCTCTCTGATGGCCTTCACCTTGTTCGGGTCAATTTCTATTCCCCTCTGGCTGACGACATGTCCCAATAGTTTTCCTGAAGTCACTCCAAAAATGCACTTCTTGGGGTTAAGTCGCAGATTATACTTGTCAATCCTGGTGAAGAACTTTTCTAGAGCTTCAAAGTGTCCCTCTCGGGTGGCCGACTTGACCATCATGTCGTCGATATACACCTCTACTTCTTTGTGGATCAGGTAGCTTAAGATCTTGGTCGCCATCCTCTGGTATGTGGCCCCTACATTCTTCAAGCCGAAAGGCATGACTCGGTAGGCGTAGGTCCCCCATTCTTTAATGAAAGCGGTCTTAACCTGGTCAGCTATTTTGTTCAGGATCTGGTTATAGCCCACATAACCATCTCTAAAGCTGTACATCGCGCAATTGGTGGCGCTGTCTATCAACACATTGATATGGGGTAGTGGAAAATTATCTTTAGGGCAGGCCTTGTTCAGGTCTCAATAATCCACACACACCCTGACCTTTCCATTCTTCTTCGCTGCAGGGACCACATTTGCCAACCATGTAGGATACTGCACTTTAACAAGGAACTTGGCTTCAATCTGCTGTCGAATTTCCTCCTTGACCTTGTCAGCCCATTCTGGCCTGAGCCTTCTCAACTTCTGTTTCACAGGCTTGTAATCTGGGTAAGTCGGGATAGCATGTTCTGCCATATCTCGGTCAATTCCTGGCATGTCCTCATAGGTCCAGGCAAAAACTTTTTCATGTTTTCTTATTATTCTCTCAAAATTTTTTCTCTCCTCAGGAGTTATATTTGATGCTATTAGAATTTCTTTCAGATTTTTCGAGGTTCCAAGATTAAAAGGCGTTGTATCAGTGGAATCAATGTCAAAAATTGATGGAATATGATCATGTTCATGCATGTTGAAACCATTAGAAACATCGCACAAATAAGAGAAATCGTTTGCCTTATTAATAATATTATAATTGTCATTTACATCGTAAAGAGTTCTGGAATAAAAAGACAGTCTAAGCTAGAGTCTTCTTCTGCCACTCCAGAGGTTGATGCTATTGTAGTTTGTTCATTGGCTTCCTGATTCAGCAGAGGCCCCTCAGGCATGTCTGAGGAAATCTTCAAATCCCCTATTTTCAGCTCTAATTCTGCTATCTGCTCTTTCCCTTTCAGCCTGGTAGCTATATCTTCTCGGTAACGACCTCTTCAGGCTCGCATCTGTCCCAAGTGATACCCTGAGTCATAACCTCTTCATCCCAGAAGTTCTCAGCGGTCTTGATAAACCCGACACGCCAGTCAAATACATCGTTAAAGATCTCAAACCCAGGGACCCCATTGCGGCTCATCCTCGCCAGTATAAGCACAAACTGAGGATGCTGGTACAAAGCTTTCTGAAATGTGAGGGATCTTATCCGCCGCCTTCTTCTTGCCGAAGCTGCCTCTGTACCCCAGACCTTTTCGGTTCTTCTGACCTCGAGTGGTGATCGCAGTTTTCAATCCTTGAGAGTTTCTGCCCAAACCAGCCCCAGGGAGATAGTGCATCTTCTTCATCATATTAACCACAGCTGGGTTATCCACTGACCCGTGCTCTTCTCTTATCATGGACACGTGGAAGCCACTAAATGGCTGATTAGCTATTTCAAGCGCTGAGACCTGGTTCTCCCTGGCTGCCTTGATAGTCACCACCTCCCCTTCATGTGGGAACTTTATCATTTGATGCAGTGTGGATGGCACTCCTCCTAATTTGTGAAACCAGGGTCTCCCGAGCAGAGCTGAGAAGTTAGCAGGGATGGGCAGAACTACAAATTCTACCTCCATTTCAATGGGTCCTATCTTGACCAAGGTCTTAAAGGTTCCCGAGGCTTGCCTCCTTGAATTATCATAGGCTGTGATAGTAAGATCTGATCCACTGAGCGTATCCTCGTTTAAACCAAAAGCCTGCAGAGCTATCAGGGGGCATACATTGATAGAAGACCCATCGCCTACCATAACGCAAGCAGTGTGCTTATCGTTAATCTGTGCTTTGATGCATTGGGGTCGGTTATGATTGCTGCGTTCGACCGGTAGGTCGGCATCAGAAAAGACCAATCTCTCCTCGGATCCTCCCTTAACTAAGCCCAAAAGCTCTGATGGGGAAATCGTGGTGGCAACCGTGGCCTCAACCAAAGCCTCTACTACCTTCTGCCTATGAGAGGGGGATTGTCTCAAAAGATCCCAGATGGATATTTGAGCTGCAGTCTTCTTCAACTGTCTAACAATCTGATTCTCCTCTGGCTCTTTCTCTACTGATGGCTGCACTGGCTCAGGTAGCCTCGTAATCTCAGGGACCACTCTTCCACTTCTCGTTATAGCCCCTATCTCTTCTTTGTCTTCATCAGACCCCCACAAATCAAGGTTCATCTCTCCCTCCTCCTCGGCTTCTCCACCGCTCTCACTGCTAGACCAACAATCAAGGGTCGCCACGACTGCTTCCTCCTTTCTATCCTCGGAACAATCAGCAGCAAAGTTCTCGCTCCCATATAGATCTTGTAGCACGTACCACTCTTGCAAGCTAGATTCGATTATAAACATGGGTGGTGGTACGACATTATAACCGGGCTTCTTCTCAGTTTCCCTCTTCTCAGGGTCAGAAATTTGCTTGCTATCAATCAAGTCTTGGATAGAGTGCCGCAGCGCTTTGCATTTATCTGTGATATGGCCTGAGTGCTGGTGAAACGCACAGAATTCATTGTCTTTGTGTCCAGGCTTCCCCTGCGTCATAGCAGGTCTAGGAGCTAAGGGCTGCAATTTCCCTTCCTTCATTAACCTTCTCAAGACCCAAGATAATGGTCTCCCCAAGTTCGAAAACTTCCTCTGGGTGGTTACCTCAGTAGCAGACACCTCACCTGTTCTTCTGGTGCTACTACTAGGACCCGCCGGCCTACTGGTTCCTTGGCCGGGGTTAGCCCTTTTGGCAAAATTATCATTGTTAGCTTTCCTAGCCAAGAATTCTCCCTCTGCCTCGATGGCTATATCCTTGAGACACTCCCAGTCCTTCAACCCCTTCATCTTCAACCCATCTTTCAGGTACGGGCTTGCGTTCTTGATAAATAAACGAATCTGGTCCTGGGTGTCTGGATTTCTCCTCATCTCCATTACTCGGTTCCGCCATCGGGTGAGATAATCATGGAAAGATTCCCCGGCCTTCTGCTGGAGCAGTTCAAGATCTTTTAGAGTCACCTCCATTCTAGTGTTGCAGTCATACTGTCTCAAAAACTCCTCAGTGAGCAGATCCCAATCTTCTTTAGTGCGACGGTCGAGACCATGATACCAGTCGATGGCATGAGCGGTCAGACTCAGACAAAAGTATTCTACTTTCTGCTTCTTAGACAACGTGGTCCCTTTCATTACCAGAGAATATTGTTTCACATAAGCGATCGGGTCAGAAGTACCATCAAATTTCGGCATGTCTGGCATCTTAAAGTTGTAAGGAGTCGGGTCCTCTCCCTCCAATTCCTTATCCTCTGAGTTCATGCCCTGACCCCGGCTCAGCATACGGGCCATAACTTCGAACCTCTCCTTCATTTTCTTTAAAATGAAGTCATCAGTCTGAGGTGCCTTCCCCCTTTCAGATGCAATGCTCATCCTATCATCTTCGATATCTCTATCATCATTAATCCTCAGCACAGGCCTTCTTCTCTGCTCTCCCGAGGCTACTGACCTTAACTCTACTGGCGGCGGCCTAACAGGCTCTTCTCGTCTTTCAGCCCTTTCTTCCTCTGGCTCATTCTGCCTCACAGGAGGAGGAGGAGGAGGAGGAGGATTTTGTGGAGCATTCTGCTGTGCCAAGGCGGTCAACATATTCATCATTCTACCCTCAAATTCCTCAAATCGCCGGCCCACTTCTTCTGCGATCATGGCCCTGGTGGCGTCATCCCCTCTAGGCAAGTTTGCCATCTCAGATACAGTGCAACTGATTCCTGGTAAAATTTCTGGCAGGCCTTCTCTATCTGACAGCTCGGAAGTAGGAACTCGGATCAGTCGTCTGGTTGGTGATCTAGTCCACCTGGGCAGATCTATGATGGCTGCAGGGACAAGACGTTAGATATGATGCATGAAATGTAGGTGTAACGCATGGTCATGATATGCAACATTCACAGAGCACAAGCAAGCAAGTAGGTCCTTCCACCCTTATTTCTCCCACACACGTGGCCGTGCAGTCTCTCTCCTAGGTGGGATTAGCCCAAGGGTCAATGAGGGACCCAATGGATACGCATGGTGCACGGCAAAAAACCGACAGCATGACACTCTATGCTAATGTACAAGCGGATGGATAATGATCGCCATGTATTTGGACGTTCCATAAATTTCAACATGGCCCTACCGGGGCATGATAGCCTTTAGCTAGGTTACCAAGCGAGACATCTGGACTCACCCAATACATGAGGATCCATACAGCAAGCATGGAATTAGGGTTCATTTCACCTATGGAAAGTAGCTACGGGCATTACATGAGCTTTGGACAAGGGAGATATTTCTTTACGGCTACCCAAGCATGATCTCTGCCGACAGGTCTAACTCATCACAAGCATAGCGACTGATCAGGTCATCATTTTGATATACCATTGAGGTACGTGGGTTGGGCTGGTGATTATCCTTAACACTTCCCCAAATTGAGTGAAAATGGGGTCGTGCTTTAGGAATGCACCGGGGCTAAAAGAGGGACCAAACTAGCATATTCTAAGGCTCTAATGATATGCGAATGCAATTTTGAGAGAAAGCGAATTTATGAATTAAATTTCAATCATAAATGTTAAGCGAGGTATTTTCAAATTGAAATCTCGAACCATAAACGTCCCCAGTGGAGTCACCACTGTGACGCGCACCGGATCCCCGCGGCCGCCCATGGGACCGCCCGCTTGAGGGCAATCGGGGCATTTGTGGGTCCGTTGACAGCTTGCAATAAATTGCAAGTGCGTCTATGTTGGGCAACAAGGAGGTTTCATGGAGTCGCCACCCAATAAAACATTGGGAAAGTTTCTCTCGCCTCAGAGAGCCTAAGACTGCGCTTAGTATCCATTTTGGGCCAGCCAGAGGGGTCTTGGAAGGTAAACCTCTTACCCTAAGGAGCCTAGGATTAGCGCTAAAGTCTCGTGGCACAAAAAGGTTTCTTGGAGGGTAGACCTCTAGCCTCTTTGATCCCAAAGACAAGAGCTGGGTCTAGGATTTCTCATCTATTTCTACCTCGATTATTTTATGATCAAATTTTAATTATCATTAATTCGCTCTCTCTCCACACAATGCAATTAATCGAAGGCGCATTTATTCAAATTTGGAAAGCCATAAATGGACAAGTAAATATCAAAAGCAATAGATTACAATAATACAAGGAGAGGAATACAACTCCCTTTTGTAAAGGTGCGATACATACACGAATCGGGGGATTGCTTATTTTGAGGACTTTGGTCCTCGCATGCATCATTATCAAAATTGGATGTTTTTATTTGTGATGATTTTTATTGGCTAAAAATAGGGCATTGGCCCCCTTTTGCATTTTATACAAACCTCGTTTTTATTTGAGTATAAAACATTGATCCATTTTTACACTTAGCGAGATATGAAAAGAGTATATCCATGTACATAAAATAGTCAACGAATAACAAATGAAAGAAGTAATCAAGAAGGTTAGGAAACAAAACCGGACGAAGTCCTCCGAATATGGTAGGTAACCCCTCAAGCTCAGGATGGTCCCAGGAAATCAATACATTGCTCACAGAAAGTTAAAAGATGTCAATATAAAAAGAATCAACATAAATAAGGTCAAAAGGACTTGAAAGAGATAAAAAAGATTTGAAGGTGTGGAGATAGAACCCAGCGACGGCCTTTCTTAGGTGACCGACGGGCATCTGTCAAATTGATTGACATGTCCGTCGCTCACTCAAGTGGAAGAGCGTACGTGAGTGGGGTGACCAACGGGCGTCGGTACAGAAGATGACCCGTCGGTCACCACTGTCTCTGAAAAAACTGTAAAAAGGACTCTTTTTGAAAGTCAAAAAAAGGTTTTTAACATAAAATGAGATAAAGAGAGTCAAAATAAAGAAGAATAATGAAAAAATTGAAAGAATCAACAAAATAAGGAGTAAATATAAAATAACATGGAGAAGGAATTCGGAATATTTACCCTCAGATAATTGCTTTGGGTGAGATTCTTGTGTTGATTAGAGCCCCGCGCGTTCCACGAGAAGCAAAGATGAAGGATTAAAGAAAGAAAAATGGACTATTTCCTCTTTAACCCCTCAAAAGATTAACTTTGGAATCAAAATCTAAAGAAAACTAATAGTTTTTAGTTCCTTTTGATTGATTTGACCCTCCTTTAAAAGAGATTTCTTTACGAAATGTGTTTGCTGGAAGAGAGAAAATATGCTTAAATTTTGGCAGAGTTTCCCCTCTTGAAAATTTTTGGAACCCTTTTCTAGTGAAAATCCGGAGGTTTTATAAGCCAGACACGACCGACGGGCATCGGTGTATGGAGGCGGGCGTCGGAAGAATCCTTCTGACACAAGGAATCGTCCGACGGCCCTGCCACATCCACCGACGGGCGTCGAAAAGGTTCCGTGCTCCGGGAAACCAGGCGGTGCTCTGACAGGGGCGGTGATTTTTCGACGGGCGTCGAAAAATACCACAGGCCGTCTGTGACCCTAAGCGACAGGCTGACCTCACAGACGGGCTGGCCGTCTGTGGAGGAAAATATACCTTTTGACTCGAAAATCCCCTGTTTTCTCCCCCTCTACCTACGAAAGGTAAAAAGACTCAGTCCTCGTGGAACGCAGGGCTAAAACCCCCAAATCCAAACCATTTATACAGGCTCGGATACTGATTTCATCATAGGGTAACCTCTGATCCGGACCGCTCCGGGACACGGTGCTTACACCTAGCTTTTAATTAGGCTATTAGAGGCCACTCTCCACCTGCTATGCTGAAGTGTCAAAGCTAAAATTGATTTCCTGCTCAAGGCATCAACTACTACATTAGCTTTACCAGAATGATAATCCACAATGTAGTCATAGTCCTTAAACAGCTTAAGCCATCGACGTTGTCTCAAGTTGAGTTCCTTTTGGGTTAGCAAATACTTGAGACTCTTATGATCGATATAGATTCTGCATCCCTCACCATACAAGTAGTGACGCCAAATTTTCAAAGCAAAAAATACTATAGCCAGTTCTAAATCATGAGTCAGATAATTCTATTCATGTGGCTTCAACTTCCTTGACACATATGCTATCACTTTTCCATCTTGCATTAATATGCATCCAAGACCAAGCCTTGAAGCATCACTATACATGGTATACTCCTTACCCGAAATGGGTTGAATAAGCATCGGCACTTTAATAAGCATCTTCTTTAACTTCTTAAAGTTGGCTTGACACATGTTAGTCCATTCAAATCTGACCCCTTTCCGAAGCAATCTAGAAAGAGGTGAAGCAATAATGAAAAAGCCTATCACAAACCGTCAATAATACCCTGCAAAACCCAAGAAAATTCTCACTTCTGGTACATTCCAAGGCCGTCTCCAGTTTACAATCGCTTTAATCTTAGCTGGGTCAACTCTAATACCATCTGAAGAAACAATATGCCCCAAAAAGGATACCTCTTTAAACTAGAAATCTCATTTACTGAGCTTTGCATACAATTGTTTTTCCCTCAATGTCTGAAGCACAATCCATTAATTTTTCTCATGCTTTCACTCATTCCTTGAATACACTAGTATATCATCGATGAAAACAACAAGAAACAGATAGAGATATGGTCAAAATACCTAATTCATCAGATCCATAAAAGCTACTGGCACATTAGTCAACCCAAATGGCATGACCAAAAACTCATAATGACCATATCGGATCCCGAAGGCAATCTTTGAGGCATCATCATTCCTCACCTGAAGCTGATAATACCCAGATCTAAAGTTAATCTTGGAGAAGACAATTGCTCTTCTCAATTGATCAAATAAGTCTTCTATTCTTAACAAGGGATACTTATTTTTCACTGTCATCTTATTGATCTACCGATAATCAATACGCATTCACAAAGTACCATCATTCTTTTTAACAAATAACACTGGAGCACTCCAGGGAGATACATTCGGTCGAATTAAACCTTTATACAGCAACTCCTATTACTGAGTCTTTAGTTCTTTCAATTCAGTGGGAGCCATATGATCAAGAGCTTTAGATATAGGAGTGGTGCCCGATAACACTTCAATAGATAACTCAACTTCTTTTTCTGGCGGCAACCCTAACAGTTCTTCTGGAAACACATCAAGAAAACTCACTTACCACCGGTATATCTTGCAATTCCAATTAGCCCCGCTTATCATCCAAAAACAAAGCTAGAAAAGCTTCATATCCCTTTCTCAAATATTGATGGGCTTGCATAGTAGAAATCACATTAAACATTAGACTAGAATGAATACCTTGCACAACCACACTAGATTGATCTGGACTTCTAAGCACTATCATTTTCTTACTATAATCAACTATTGTATGATGCCTACATAGCCAGTTCGTTCCCAAAATCAGATCAAACTCATAAAAGGGCAACTCAATGAAATCGGCATCAAAGACCATACCCTGGACCCTTATGGGACAATCCCTATACACTCAATTCACAATAACACTATGCCCTAAAGGACTAGTCACACAAATATCATAATCTAACTGGTCAACAGGGGACAATTTAGCACATAACTTTTCAAAACATATGTATGAGTGTGTGGATCCGGGGTCAATCAAAGCATGCATCTCAGTATTAAATAGCAAAAAAAAACCAGCTATCACCTCTGGGGTATCCTACTCCTCATGAGGCTTCATAGCCTAGGTTTGTGCTGGCGCTGTAGGAGGACGGTCAACAGTCTATGAAGATGCTCCGTCTCTAGGTCGACCACCTTGACCTCGTCCTTTACCTCTACCTCGAGTACTCTGAGGTCCATTGGATCCAGCTCTACTAGCTTCTTGCTTATCATGACCCACCTCATAAGCTTTTGAATAATTTGTTAAGAAGTGCTTCATGCTCCCACATCGAAAACACCCACCGGTCAACCATATGCATTTTCCTCTATGGTGTTTTTACAGTCAGAACACTCTAGTATACTATCTTCTCGTCCACCTGAGGTACCTCTATTAGCATAGGATACCTATGAAGATCCCTATCGTCTACCTCTAATAGTTGGATTACCAATAGAATCGGCTGGGGAGACTTTCAGCGGATTCCTAGGCCTCTTCCTTAAAGATGATCCATCTCGAGAGGAACTTCTTCTTTATGCCATCTCTCTCTAAATAGTCTCAGATCGCTCAACCCTTAAAGCTACCTGAATAATTTGATAATAGCTTACAGTCTGATAGAAAGTCATAGAGATCAGAAATGCCTCGATGGATTCATTCAGCCCATCCTCAAAGTGCTGACATCTGAACTCCTTAGTATGTACCCCAATTGGTGCATACTCGCTAAGCTTGGTGAATTATTTTTCATACTCCGCTACCGATATAGCTCTCTAATTCCACTTTGTTTCCCGATATGCCTTTGTAATATATTTATTCTTAAACTCTTGAACAAAGAACTCCCACGTGATCGAATCAGGAAGCATCGGGTGCCTCAAAACCAATTTCCACTAGTCACATGCAAGTCCCTGAAATAGAGATACTACACAGCTCACTTTTTGATCAAGAGTGCATTTGACCTCTTCAAGCACCCTTTTCACATTTTTGATCCAGAAATCGGCTTTATCAGATTCATCCAGACTAATTTCGTAAAAATCCACTATTTTGTGCTTCCTTAACACATCAATCGAAGCTTTTGTTGTAGTCATTCGATCCAAAATATGAGCCATATCCTGCGATATTTTAAGTAAAGCCTCCATAGGCACACCCAAAACATTAAGCTTCTCTCTAGAATGTAATGGCCCAAAATCTACCCTAGTAATATTTTGGCGTAACTAGGGTAATTGGATGAGCTTGAATGGGATTTCTAATTTGGACTTAAGTATAATTAAGAAATCAAGGACCTAATTGTATAAAGTAAATAAGTTTAAGTATCTAAAGTGTTAATGTGCATTATTAAGTTTAAGTAGGATTAATTAGTACTAAGTCAGATGAGATTAAACTAAGCTTGATTAAGGATTTAAGTGGTGGAATCTAGCTGTCAACATTTGCCCTTGCCACCTTGCTTATTACATGCAATATAAGGATTAAGGAGAGAAGGATACTCTCACTTTTCTGCATGTGTATCTCGATTGTTCTCTCTTACTCTTCTTATCCTCTTTTCTTCTTTTTTTAGTTTCTTGTTCCTTGATTTTGGCTAGGTTGACTTGTGATGGTGGAATTCTATTAAGATGAGTTATGAGCTGAGTTATTGATTTGTCAAGGTAAGTGGTTAAGTTAGGTGATTCTTCTTCTTTCCTTTTGATTGAATTGTATAATGATTCTTGTACTCAATTCTAGAATTTGACTATGCATGTGATGATGGCTATGAGAAAAAGGAAAGGAAAAGAAGAGGGTTGTTGATCAAGGTGCCAAGTGAGCATATTGGAGTTAAGGAAATTAAGGTTTGGGAAATTTGTATATTATTGCATTTTTGATATTTAACTTCTTGTTTTGAAGTATACATGGAATATTTATGTTGAGTTGTTATGATAGTTTTGGTAGATTTGATAATTTGGGCATGTTGAGTTTCTAAGGGAAACTCCGCTCAAATTTAGTTGGACCTCTGTTGATTGTTTTTGTCATAAGTCAAGTTAGGAAATTACAAATTGAATAAAACTAGAGCCATTACAAATACAAGACAAACACCTATAAATTTCATAGAAATAGCCATGAGAAAATTCTGGATTTAAGATCCTTAAAGGTATCCAAAATAGAGGTGTCTTTATTTTGGCGGGTTCATTAGAACAGTATAGATTGTTTAGATCATATCTGATGTTTTAGATGTCAAAATTATCTGTAATGTTTTCTATTAGAAACTTAACATCCTAGGTAACAATTGTTAAGAAGGATATTTTGTTTAAACATGAGTTTTAGGTGTTAGTTTAGGCAGTGCAATTATGAGATGAAAAGCAGTCCTGATATTCTGATTTTGTGGGACACTTAATGATGCTACTGTCGCGAGTGTGACCTTGGTCATAAACATGATAGAACATGAAATTTGATGGCTTTTCTTCTTATTTGGGACCTCTAAGCTGGAACAAAACATTACCCACCTATACCCTCCTCTATTTTGTATATTTTGGTGTGTTTTTGCTCCCGAAACACACTCGAACTTCACGGGAACTTTTCAGAACTTATCCGACACATGTTTAAGTCTTGTAAAGAGTAAATGAATGGTTACCACTTAGGAATACATGTGATTAAGGTACTTAAAGTGTAACTAAATTCTGTAGGAGGGCTTTTGGAGCAAGTGGCATTTCATTGGCTATAACTCCTTAATTTCAAGTCCAATTATAACGAGATTTGTACCATTATAATGTTAACATATAGATAATCATTTGGGCAGAAGGCCATGATGGCTAAAAGTGATGTTATGTTTGTCTTTAGAAGTCATATATATTAATATTAGAAAAGTGCTTGGAAAGAGGAAAGTGGAGTGGAGCTTTGAACATAAAGTTTAGCCATTGTCGCGAGCATGATAGGGGTCGCGGGCACGATATTGTGCTTCGGTAGGCAAAGATGTTAGATTGTGTTCTATCACAAGCGCGGGCATTACCGCTAGCACGACAGAAGGGACTGTCGAGGTTTGTCAAAAGCGCAACATGTGTCGCGAGCGCGATAAAGTCTCAAGTTTGGAATATTTTCTAAATGTCCTATTTTGTGGAAATTGTGATATTGGCCTATGAATAACTATGCATAAGAAAGTTATGGATATGTTAATTCAAGTAAACATATTATATTGAAGTTTGTGTTTGTTAATAAACCCTACATGTGTGCATAATATTAAATGACATGTTAATGCTTAACGTAGTTGTATGGAAAATGATAAGTATATATGTTATCCATGTGAGGGTATGCATAATGAGGTATGAGCTTGTATGGTAAATCATATATTTGTGTGTATGCAAGATATCATATGTTAGGATGTTAGTTAATGTTGGTATGTTGGTATGACTTATGATCTTGAGCTTATGAATTGCTTATTTACATGGAGACTAATAATGTGGAAATTTAGGTGAGCATGTGTCTATACATGTATATAGAATTGTATGAACTAAATGATAAAGTGTGAGATTAATAATAGGATACACGCGTATGGAAGTGAATATTGTTAAGACCTATCTGATATTTGCTCAATGCAGTTTTGCGAAGGTTTATAATACGTGAATCCGATTTAAATAATTGAGTCAGTTGTCTAGCCTGCAAGTCGATTTAAATAGTTGAGTCAGTCGATTTAAATATTCCGATTCAATTATAAAAATATTCTTGCGATTTTTTATCTCACGCATGCATAAATAAAATAATTATTTGCAAACAAGCATAACAAAAGGAGGGAAATAAGAAAGGTCTCATCAAACCGATGTGATTCTTTATGCGTTGCGACCCAACCGGGAGGTCACGAGAATGCCCACATAAAGTAAGTCATATTTTAATCTCAGACAGAAAAAATAATATTAAAAATATTAGTAATAATTCTAAAAATTAATCAAATAAAGACAAAATAGTGATGACAATAAATTTATAGTGACAATAATAATAAACAATTATGGCATAATAGCAACAATAAAATAATAACAATAGTAATAATAATGATAATAATAATAATAATAATAATAATAATAATAATAATAATAATCACAATAGCAGAAACTATAATAATAAAGAATAATAGTTCAAAACAAATGTGAAATAACGATACTAGCAATAACACCATGAAATAATAGTAATAATAATGATAATAATAATAATCAATAAGCAAAAACTTATAATAAATAAAATGGTAATAATAATGCAAATAATAATAAATAATAATAACTGATTAATAATAATGATAACATAAAATGAAAAAAAAGTAATAATAACAACGATGGATATATTGTTAGCAACTATATAACATGTTAATAATAACCATTATAATAAGAAGAGCATGACAGTGAAAGGACCAAGCAAGCAAACATATTTACAATGATAACAATGGTAACGATAGTGAGGTTGGCGACGGTGATGAAAATAAAACAACAAGAAATCAAATTGAAACCGCATAATATGTCAACAATAACATCCACATTAAAATTCTAGAAATAAATTATAGACATAGTAATAAGAGCAAAAATAATGATATTAACAATAATAAATAATATATAAAAAATAAATAAATGAGGACGGGTCCAAAAATGTTTACCCTCAGAATTTATAGATCGAAAAATAGGATGCCTTGATCCGTCCTCATTTTCGATTTTTTTTGTGATAAACACAAGAATATCTTAAGAAAAATATAAGTTTCTTGAAATATTATGAAAATAAATTTTAGAGGAATAATCCAAGACAAAGGAAATTGATTTTCCTTACTTAAATCAAATTCTTGGATGAAAAATATTTTGAAGAAAGAAAGAACAAGAAAAAAACTAGACTTTAAAAATCGAAATATTTTCTTTGCTTTTGAAATATTTCGGCTGCTTTTGGCTTGAGAGGAAATTCTCTCTTTTTCTTTGTAAAAATGCAGCCCTCCCACAAAATGAAGACCAATCTTCATTTTGTTGCCTGGTTTGTCCCAAAATGTGAAAAGACAATTGCTCTTTTATTTTTGGTTACTCGAAAATTGCACAAAAATGTGAAAGAAATGGGAAAAAAATAGACTGAAAATTGCAGGAAAGGCAGACGAGAGCGATAGCGAGAGGAGGCAAAGTGCCCGCCTGAGGAGGCAGGCGAGGCGTGCCCCAATGGGGCGCGCACCTAGAGGTGAGACGCGCCCCAAAGGGTCACGCGCCTCGCAGTGAGATGCGCCCCAATGGGGCGCGCGTGACTCGGCGAGACGCGCCCCTGCGGGGGGCACATTGCTTTGGTAGAGCTCACTCGGGCACGCGCTGCCTCCGCAGCTTGCGCGTCCGCAACTCCCACGCAGGTACGACCCGCCCGCATGGCATGCGAACAAAATATAAAAAAAAAATACAAAATAAACTAAACTAAATAAAATAGAAATAAAAATAAAAATAAAATAAAATAAAAAGGAATAAATATAAGAGTAAAAATGCAAAATTTTTGAATTAAAATTTTTAGAGGAACCAAGGATATTTTCGACAAGGAAAACATCATTATTGATATCTCTACTTGTGGCAAGTATCACTTTCATCATCGGGTAATTATGATCTTGGACCGCCTCAGTACCCGGTGTCTATAGTTGCCCCCAATTTTGGGGAAACTAGAACTTAGGTGCCTGGGTGAGCCAAAATTCAGAAAAGAAGGAAAGAGACACGTACCTGAGGCGATCACGCCCGCAACTCCCGCGCAGGCACGACCCGCCCGTATGCCATGCAAACAAAATATAAAAAATACAAAATAAACTAAACTAAAATAAAATAAAATAAAAATAAAAATAAAATAAAATAAAAAGGAATAAAAATAAGAGTAAAAATGCAAAATTTTTGAATTAAAATTTTTAGAGGAACCAAGGAGATTTTCGACAAGGAAAACATCATTATTGACATCTCTACTTATGGCAAGTATCACTTTCATCATCGGGTAATTCTGATCTTGGACCACCTCTGGACCCGGTGTCTACAGTTGCCCCCAATTTTTGGGAACCTAGAACTTAGGTGCCTGGGTGAGCCAAAATTCAGAAAAGAAGGAAAGAGACACGTATCTGAGGCGGTCACTTTTTCGGACTGGATGATATTGTTGGTGTGTTATCCTTTCTGAGGTGGTGCCCCCCGAGAGGTCTTTGGCTGGCTGGCTACCCCTTGAGAGGTCTTCGGTTGATCGCCCCCTGAGAGGTCTTCGGTTGATTGCCCCTTGAGAGGTCTTCGATTAGCTGGCTGCTCTCTGAGAGGTCTTGGGTCGATCACCCATTGAGAGGTCTTTGATTAGCTGGCTGCTCCCTGAGAGGTTTTCGATTAACTGGCTACTCCTTGAGAAGTCTTCGGTTGATCGCCCCCTGAGACGTCTTCGGTTGATCGCCCCCTGGGAGGTCTTCAATTAGCTAGCTGCTCCCTGAGAAGTCTTCGGTTAATCGCCCCCTGAGAGGTCTTCGGTTGATCTCCCCCTTGGAGGTCTTTGATTAGCTGGCTGTTCCCTGAAAAGTCTTCGGTTGATCGCCCCCTGAGAGGTCTTCAATTAGCTGGCTGCTCCCTGAGAAGTCTTTGGTTGATTGCTCCCTGAGAGGTCTTCGATTTGCTGGCTGCTCCTTGAGAAGTCTTCGGTTGATTGCCCCCTGAGAGTTCTTTGATTAGCTAGCTACTCCCTGAGAGGTCTTCAGTTGATCGCCCCCCGAGAGTCTTCGGTTGATTGCCCCCTGAGAGGTATTCGGTTCGCTGGCTGCTCCCTAAGAAGTCTTTGGTTGATCGCCTCCTGAGAGGTATTCGGTTTGCCGGTTGCTCCCTGAGAAGTCTTCGGTTGATCGCCCCCTGAGAAGTCTTCGGTTGGCCGCCCCCTGAGAGGTCTTCTGATGGTTGGCCGCCCCCTGAGAGGTCTTCGGTTAGTTAGCTGCTCCCTAAGAAGTCTTCGGTTGGTATTTTGATCGATGTAATCACTCGCCTTTTGTCAGCATTAGCATTGATTCTCTCTTTCTGCAAGACTTAGAAAGCCAAATATGCAGGAAAAATAGTGAGCATGCACGTGAGATGCATATGTCATACAGTGATGCAGGATAAGAATTCATCTGAGTGGATTTGGAGGCGAAAGCCAGTTTGGTCGTAATTTGCAGCAGATCGGTGCCCCTTGGAATTGCTTTTGAATTTTATGCCTTTGGGGATTATGAGGTTCTCATCTGATACCTGTAGTCATTTTTTGAAGGTAGTGCGTCCCTTGTGGATTTTCACACTAGCTTTTCTTAGTGGAAGATGCTTCCTTTTTGGATTTTTATATAACCCTGTGCCTTATTTTTTGCCTGGAATGGACCCAACCCAATCTAGCGGCTTTTATTTATTTAATTTTTTGGTAGGATAGACTGCCTGTTCCCAGGTTTTCACCTTGTCCTTTGGCCTAACTTTTGCTTAGAGCGCCAATTACGGTTTTCATCTCTAACGGCCTTTTTTTTTCGAGATGTTGAAGTTATTACCAAAGATCTTTCAGATATGATTTGCATGTACTAATGTCTCAGAATATGGTTGTATGAGTTTGATTCCTATCATGAGGGTGCTGTAGAATTGGCTTCACAGTGGATAGCATGATGAGTTGGCTGAAGCGCTTGAGCGGCGAGAATGGCGGAGGGTAGGCAGTAATAATGTGATGACCTTATACTGGGAGTAGACAACTTTGAGCATGCAAAATGAATAGCTTTGGTCGGAGACTACACCCGCGCCTCCGTAAGTGCATGTAAGAGAAAGGTACTTAACCCCACGGTAGATAATAGGACCCATCGGCTTAGGCATCTGGTCGATGAGAGCAGAAGTAGAGTATAGCCATTTAGATTTCACACATTCAGTAATGAATGATATTTCTCTTTTTATAACAGAACTAGGAAATGATGAGTTAAACTGCTTTTGTTTTATATTTTTTCGCAAAATTGTGTACATTTCAGTATGATTTCATAACACATGATCACTATTTAACATGGATTCAGAATGCAAAATTACATCTAATCTCGGAGTGGATTTTGTAAGCATCAGACTCCTATTTCCAATCAGCCCTCTCCGATTTTCTTGATTGGATATTTTCTCTCAAGCCTCTAATTTTTGACCAGGATGCCTTTTTTCGATTTTCATCTTGACGAGGTGCCCAATTTTAGCAAGACTGTCTTTTTTCGTTTTCAACCCGTGGGGCATTTATTCTCTTCTTTTGATTTTTAGTCTTTAGCCATGGACCTTCTTGGGTCTGTTGATGCTGACTGGTTCTTTGAACTTGCTTCCCTTGCCGTCTGTCGGAATGCTGCTCCCTTGGATAACAACTTTTCAAGACTAAATGGGTCTTCATACGTTGACTTGAATTTACCTCGTCCGTCTGGAACACTCGGACCTATTGGCTTGAAGACCAAATCTCACTCTTTTAGTAGGGCGCTTTCTGACTTTCTTCTTAAACGATTGAATAAGGTGTTTATGATAGATTTGATTGCAATAGTAATCCCAAAATTTGCCTCCGTTTAACGTGCTATAGCTGCTATAGCCGTTGCTTCCATGACTGCCCCTCAAAGATTTGACGTGCTTCAACGGGCAGTAGTGCTTTCGCCCCATGCATCGTGACACTTGTAGGGGTTCCGGTTGCAGACACCGGCACGGGTCTCCTCCATAACCTTCTTGTCCTTCCTCTTGCTTGGTATCTCAGCTGTATGTCATCAGCTCACCTCTCGTATTGCACACCCTTTATACTGATGAACTGGGTGGATAGCTTGTGGATTAGTCTTCAGGTCTTTTTCAGTATCCAAGAAGAATGGCAAAATATAGGTATGTCTCGCGTACTGCACACCCTCTATAATGATGAACTCGGTGGCTAGCTTGTGAATAAGTCTTTAGGTCCTTTTTAGTATCTAAGAAGAACAACAAAATTTAGGTATGTGTAGATCAACGGGATTTGAACAAAGCTTGCTCCCAGACAACTTTCCCTTGCCCTACGTTGATAACCAATTCTCTCTTTTTTTCTTTCTTTTTTTTTTTGGTTTTGTTTTTGTCTTTTTTTTTGCGTACATTTTTTTCTCCCCAACAAGCTTCATCCAAATCCTGATAATTTACACATACGCGCACTTCCCTTCTTAACCATTGGGGATGTCATTGATCTACCTAGTTGGGCATTGCGCTTCAGTAAAGAAATTTAGCCCTGGTTCTGCTTGTGGATTTCCCCCCTTAACCTGTCCCTCCTGGCTTGAATCTTTTGAGCTTGTGCTTGGCTAGTTCATGATCGGGATACACTGGCATAGCATGTTTGGCGGCTTCATAATCATCTCCTGGCATGTCTTCATAGGTCCAGGCAAAGACTTTTTATTTCATTTTTTTATTTTCTCTCATTTTAATCTCTCTTCAAGAGTCATAACAGATACTATCAAGATTTTCTTTGGGTTCCCCAAAGTTTTGAGATTAAATAGAATGGCGTTAGTTGAATCAATATCAAATATAAATGTGCCATGATTATGCATAGTGAAATCACAAGAAACATCAAATAGATGAGTGAAATCATTCATTTAATAAAAATTAGAATTAAAACATCGTCATTGAATAGTTCAAGAATAAAAAGAACATCTAAATAGCTATCCTCTTCCTGTTTCCACCAGCGCAGATACTTTGGCCAATGGTTCATCGTAAAGTACTCAATTTGTCTTCCTCTTCTTTCGTTCTTCTAGGTCAGAGATCTGCTTGCTATCTATGAGGTCTTGAACTTGGTCCCTTAAAGCCCGAAAATAGTCTATCAAATGTTCAGTGTGCTAGTGGAAGGCATAATATTGATCTGCCCTGTGGTTGGGCTGCCCCTGGCTTCTGGTGGGCTTAGGAGGCATTGGCTGTAACATCCCCCTTTTCATCAGCTTCTTAAAAACTGATGACAAGGATCTACCCAAATGAGAATAGCGCCTTTGATTCATTTTCATAGTGGGCACTCCTGTGTTCTTAACAATGCCCTTACTGTCGCTGCAGATACCTAGGCTCTCATTTTTCAGGGCATGCAACCTCATTGGATCGCGCCCTTTAGGCATGATGTTATGCTCCAGAATGTGCTCCTTATCTCCTCTTTGTCCAACTGGTGACTCAAGCAAAACCTCGCCTCTAGGCTTGGAAGTAAAAGGAGATGCCATCGCTGTATAGGCCTCCTCGACAGTGGCTGGCCCAATATGGTTAAGGGTAGTCGCCATAAGTTGAGCTTGAAGAACTAGCGCCATGGCATCTATCCTTTCCTTAATTGTGGCCAACAACCTCTTTTCAAGCTCTTCCATCCTTCCATTTATCTCTTGGACAATTAAGGCACGAGTCTCTTCAACCTGCCACGAAGGATCAGCCATTCTTAATACCTGCGAATGTTCTGATAAGGGTGCTAGATCGCTGCCAGCTAATTCGAACTATGCTTGCTTTTTGGGCAACTGTGGGGATCCCAAAACTTCTCAGGTGAATGGTCTATAGTGGCCTCAAAATCCCGAACAGGCACTAATTCTAGCAATCCAAAGGGCGAGTCTGTCCTCACTAGTCAATCGTTAGAACCTTTAGTCCACTTGGATGAATCTATGGTGGCTGAAAGATCCAGATTGTTAGCATGATGCATGGATGACATGTATAATGCATGATCGTGCCATGTAAATGGTCCTCGATGAGTGCGAGATCAAAAGATTGCCACAATACGATCGAATGCATATATGCAGGATGATATGTACATGCGAAAAATGATAGGAAGACGAAAAGATATATACTCACATAGTGTGAGATTATACGCAGGATGATATGCACATGTGAAAAATAATATGCAGATGAAAAGGTATATACACACATAGCATGAGAAAAATATATTATTATTTATATATACATACGTTTATCTTATTGACATGCATGAATGACATGCGATGTATGAGCATGCTGTGCAGTATCCACAACCACATGCAAGCAGATAGATCCTTCCAACCTTATCACTCCCACACACGAGGTCGTATGATCTCTTTCCTAGGTGGGTTTCATCTGAGGGTTAACAGGGAACCCATCGGACACGTGTGGTGCATGGTGAAAAACCGGTAGCATAACACTCTTATCTAATGTATATACGTACGGGTTTTGGCCATTATGTATTTGGACAATTCAATTAAGTTAAGGTGGGCTGATCGGGGAATGAAAGTACTTAATTTTCTTGATTTTGTTTAATACGTGATGGCCCATATCACAAGCATCGTATTAAGGAGCATATCACCTAGTGGAAGTTTCTATTTGTCATTACATGGGCTTTGGTCGATGGTGATTTTTTAGGTCTACCCAAGCATGGTCCCTGCCAATGGGTCTAGCTCATCACGAACATAGTGACCGATCTGGTCTCCATTTGATATACCATTAAAGGTACGAGGCTTGGGTTGGTGATGATCCAAGACAAAGGAAATTGATTTTCCTTTCTTAAATCAAATTCCGGGATGAAAAATATTTTGAAGAAAGAAAGAAGAAGAAAAAAACTAGACTTTAAAAATCCGAATATTTTCTTTGCTTTTGAAATCTTTCGGCTGCTCTTGGCTTGAGAGGAAACTCTCTTTTTCTTTGTAAAAATGCAGCCCCCCCCCCCCACAAAATGAAGACCAATCTTCAATTTGTTGCCTGGTTTGTCCCAAAATGGGAAAAGACAAATGCTCTTTTATTTTTGGTTACCCGAAAATTGCACAAAAATGTGAAAGAAATGGGAAAAAATTGACTAAAAATTGCAGGAAACGGAGATGAGAGCGACAACGCGAAGGAGCAAAGTGCCCGCGTGAGGAGGTAGGCGAGGCGCGCCCCAATGGGGCGCGCGCCTTGCGGCAAGACGTGCCCCTGTGCCGTAGAAACTAATAAAGACACAACATAAAATCGGTATCCATACCTAAATATTACAAATATAAACTATGTAGTTGGATTACAGTATCGAGCAACATGCTGGCAGTATTCTCTAACTGAATGACTCTCTCAGAAGGTTCAGAACGCCTACTACAAGCAGCTGTAGATGATGCAGAGAAATGCAAATGGGATGCATTTGCAATAGATCCTAAGCCAAAAATCCTTCCCCGATTATTCTTACCACCAACTACTTCAAGAAATATCTGACTCTCATAAACATATAAAATACAAACAGCAAAATGTACATAAACAGCAAAATATAAAATGTATAAATAGCAAAATGAACATAAGCAGCAAAATGAACATAAACAGCAAAATTTACTGAAAATTTATTGCAAGTAAACAACACATGCATGTTAAATTACAAAAAATATTTCAAGTATCACATGGAATGAAAATAGAAAGTAAGTACATACCTCTCACCAAATAGTTTCACTTTAACTTATGGGGATGTGAATTTGCTTACTGAGATGAGCTTTCTACAATTTTTCACCATCCCACACAAATAAAAGAAAGCAAAGGAGAGAGGGAAATTGGAAAAAATTGCAGTTTTGAGGTAAGATCCAGAATCTCCAAATGATATATGCAGCTGGGTGATTGCTCCTTATGTAGCATGTCTTTTACTGCAGTACTTGCATCAATTTCATTTGTTGATTTACGTCAAGTGTACTAAACTGAAAGTGTCACTATCTTTGTACATGTATTAAGACGCGACTCGTCCGCGTGGCATGCGAACAAAATATAAAAAAAATACAAAATACACTAAAATAAAATAAAATAGAAATAAAATAAAATAAAATGGAATAAAAATAAGAGTAAAAATGCAAAATTTTTGAATTAAAATTTTTAGAGGAAACAAGGAGATTTTTGACAAGGAAAACATCATTATTAACATCTCTACTTGTGGCAAGTATCACTTTCATCATCAGGTAATTCTGATCTTGGACCGCCTCAGGACCCGGTGTCTACAGTTATCCATCTTTTCCTCATTTAAATCTAAGGCTTGGACCGCCTCAGGACCCGGTGTCTACACTTATCCATCTTTTCCTCATTTAAATCTAAGGCCCAAAATTGTCACTCCATGATTGGTCCATCTTCTTAATTACTTCTTTAAACCTTTAATCTCTTATAAATCATTCACCAATCTCTTAATTAACTTAATTCATACTTTAGTATATGGAATAATCCATTTAATGCAATTTAATCCATAAGATTCAATGACAATTTTAATTCTACCTATCCAATTAAAACCGTATACATCCCCAACCACAATCACTTAACTAAATACTTACTTAGGCCACTTTCATTCCCCTAATGGCATGCAAAATGACTAGGGTACTAGTTGGCACCCTACACATTCACTAGCTGTAGTGCCTCATCAACTCTCTGTACCGTCGTTGCTTATGAAGTGCCCAAAGCCTATCTTAAGCTCTCAATGATCTGCTCCTACCTGTCCAAAGGTTTATCTAGCACCCTAATCCTCTCGTCCATACGCTAGTCCATGGTAGCAAAATCAGTGGTCATGGAAGATATAATCTCCTCCTGTTTTAATGGAGCAGGTGCCTGTGTGCCAGTCTGTGTTGGCTCTACTTGGGGCTAAAGTGGTGGAGGAGGAGCCGTGGATGTGGATGCCCCCGGGTGTCCCGATCAATTATATGGATGAAAGCTCCTCTCAGCCTGGGTCTCTAAATGCTGAACCAGCGGTGGTGGAGGAAAGGGACTTGGTACCTTTAGATGGCCTTATTATGAGGCTGGAGTGTGGATCATGTCTTCCATGTTAATGTCCAAACCCAAGTCTTAGGGAGTGTGAAGCTGCTCCTCCTCTTGCTGGGGTTATCGTGGATGCTCCTTCTTTGGCTAGAGCTCCTCTGGGATCTCTGTCGTTGGAGAGAGTGGAGGCAAATGGAAGAATCGTCGAGTCTCCGCAACTGTGAGCAGTCTATACTCACCAGGACGGTCAGGTATCTAAGCCACCATCCCCATAGTCTGGGCTATGGCCAAATCCACGTAGATGGCCTCGTCTAATGGTGGTCCAAAGGTGGCGTGTAACACCCCATTCCCATCCACTCGCATAGCTTCGCTATGGTAGTTGGAAATGGTTGCCAACACACACAACACATGCATAACACGTACTAAAATACCATCATGCAACATTCCACGCCAATTAATTTCGTTCACATGCAGCAGAAGACATTCAATTCACATATATAATCCCACGTAATCCGATTAAATTACATCCCATGCAGAGTTATAAAATAAAAATTACATGCCATCACACTCTCAAAATTACATATCTCTATTTCACCATAATCAAAACCTACACTAGGAATCGAAAACTATTGTGTTGATCAACCAAAAAGCAGGGACGTCCTCCGGATCACTTCGTTGATGAACCTGCACGGATCGAGAACCCGTGCTAAGCGATAATGCTTAGTGGAGAAACAATAACAATATTCACAATATTCATGCCAACACATATATATATATGGATCATCAATTAAGCATAGTATACATGGCAATCATTCATATTTTGTATTGAACATGCTTGCATCAATATAGATAAGTACACTATTGGCTATCATAAAACATATCAAAATGTTATAACAATTGTCATATAAATTCATGCTAGGAATAACGCATTGCATTAACCATATCGTATCACATAGCATCATATAGATATATGTATATATATATATATATATATATATATATATATATATATATAAATACAATGTAACTCATTTACTAATTAAGCCTTGCCTGCATTTTAATGACGCAGATAATCGAGTATCGCATCAGTACTTGAGAGTATAGAAAACACAATTGTATCCGTAGATACACATTTATCGCATTGGTACCTGAAGGTATAGAAATAATCAATAAGATAACATAATTTTGCATCGAGGAATCCATATTGGATTCAAATCGCATTAATGATTCTAAAGGAATCGGGCGCATTTGGCTGCAGCACTTAGACCCTGTAGGCATGCCTATTTATCCACTACTTGACTTGCAGGCTATATTATTAGTCTAGTTATTTTCATTGTCATAGCAAGTAAAACATTATTGTAGTATTCAATTATTCATCATCACATTGTTCATATACACTGTAGCTCACATCACAATTACTTCGTCATGGCATATGCATAAGGTCTTACATATATATGTATATGCATACTAAAGATAAATCTCATATATATATAAATATATATATTCATAATCACATGACAATAATATGACTGAGATCATATTCATGCTTAATTATCATTCATCCATATTGATTTAACAATAATTTCGGCATAAAGAAAACATTTCAAGCATGCTGGAGTGTCACGCTCGCGACAGACTCGACCTTTCGCTTCTGTTGTGCTCGTGATAGTTATCACGCCAATGACAGAATGCAACCCTCGCCTCTGTCGTGCTCGCGTACTAGCGCGCTCGCGATAGAAGACTGCCTTGCCTCACCAAATAGAGCATTCTGTCGCGCTCACCACAGAACTGGAATTTCTCATTCCTTGCTCTACCACCTTCACTTCCCATGCCCCATTTACACTCCTACTTGCATATAACTCCCATAGCCTATTCTAAACTCATTATTTGCCAACATAATCTATTAGCACTTTATTTATTTACATGTTATGAGTTCAATGACACCATTTTCATCAATTAAAATCTCATATTCTATGAGCTATGGCTAATGGAATCCCACCTGCTCCAAAAGCCTCCTATCACATTAGTTTAATTTATGTACATCAAATTGAAGACCATACTGCCCCCCAATCAACATGATTCCCTTTATGCATTATAACTACTTTACCTAAGAATGAAACTCTTATGTCCAATTTAAAGATAAACCTAAACTTTGCAAGTTACATGCTCACACAATTTCAGAAGTTAATTACCCTACCAAAACCAGATTCTATTAGCATAGTTGACACAATCAACTTACCAATTTTTTTAGGACACCCCCTAAATACACATATTACTACCCAATACTCACCATTCTCTCGGCAATGCCCATTCCATCAAACATAAAAACACAACATAGGCATAAAAACACAACATAAGCATAGTTCCAATTCAAGTATTCAAAACAAGGCAACATGATAGATAACCCATCACAACCACAATTTCATCATCACATGCAACTTTCAGTTTCTATGAATTTAAATCACATAATCTTAACTCATGCTTTATTATTAAAACACAGACAATACAATGTTTTTCAAACCTTAAATCCTTTGCTCCTCTAAAGAATCACTTGGTGCTTGTCCCACCCACCTTGGCTTTCCCTTTATCCCTCTTTGGTTCTACCACTACATCCAAAACCCAATTTCCAGAAATGGGATACAAGAATCAAAACCCCATTTATTCAAAATATCGCATTAAGAAGGAGTAGAAGAAGAGGACTAAGTTGAAAAGGTCACTAACCTTAATAGGGTGATGGAGCACACATGCAAACTCTTCTAGACTCACAAATGCAGCAGAAAAATAAACTTGATGGGATGAGGAAGAAGAACCAAAGAAGGAGAGAAGAAGAAGATGCAAAAAACGTGAAAGAGAGAGAGAGGAAAGAAAGAAAATGAGAAAGGGAAAAGAGTGGGAAGAGGGGAGGCAGCTGCCCCTCATGCAGCCGCTCACTGCATTTCTCTCTCCTACATGCAGCCATAAGATGTTATTCTCTCTCCTTCATGCACGGTCCTAGTTGACAATGTAAAAATGATTCATGAGCTCCATTTAAAATTTTCCCCACCAATGCAAATCTGGTCCTTAAGCCCAATAACCCATCTTAATGTTAACTAAGCCCACTTACACTTAATCATGCTCCTTTACATTTTGTTCACTTAAACAAATTTTATTAATGCAATTAAGTCCTCAATTAACACATATAAATCCAAATTTTTGAATTCCACCAGATGAAATTCAACAATTAACACAATTAGACACATAATACTCCTAGGGTGACATTCGAGCTGTTACAACTCTCTCCTCCTAATAAGAATTTCGTCCGCGAAATTCATACCTGAATCAAACAGCTGAGGGTATTGATCTCGTATAGCTACTTCTGGTTCCCATATCGCCTCTTCAATCCCATGATGTTGCCAAAACACTTTAACCAACGGAACCTGCTTGTTCCGAAGCTGCTTAACTTCTCTAGCCAGAATCTCTATAGGCTTCTCATCATAAGAGAAGTCTAGTTGCACTTATACATCTTGCATGGGAATGGGATTCATCCGAACGGTATCTCGGAAACATTAACACATAAAAAACATCATGGAGTTTAGACAATGCTGGAGGCAAATCCAATCGATAAGCCACGGATCCTACTCTTTCCAATACCTCATACGGCCCAATGAACCTCGGACTTAGCTTTCCTTTCCTTCCAAACCTTACCACTTTCCTCTAGGGAGATACTTTTAGAAAAACTTTATCCCCTACTTCAAATTCAATGTCTTTCCTCTTTAAATTTACGTAAGATTTCTTCCTATCACTTGCAGCCTTCAACCGTTGCTGAATTAACTTCGCTTTCTCTTCAGTATCCCTTATCAAATCTAGACCAATGGCCTCATACTCCGTCAATTCCATCCAACACACTAGAGTTCGACACTTTCTACTGTACAAAGCTTCAAACGGTGCCATACCAATACTCTCTTGGTAACCGTTGTTATAGGAGAATTCCATTAATGGAATATACATATCCCAACTCTTCGAGAAATCTAGCACATATGCCCGAAGCAAATCTTCCAACACTTGAATTACCCTTTTCGACTGTCCATCAGTTTGTGGGTGAAAAGCTGTACTGAAATTCAATCTAGTACCCAAAGCAACTTGCAAACCCTTCCAAAATTTTGAGGTAAACCTTGGATCGCTATCGGAGACAATAGACAAAGGAATACCCTGCAGCCTGATGATCTCCTTCACATACAAATCAGCCAACCGATCCATTGAGTAGTAAAGCCGAATCAGTATAAAGTGAGCCGACTTTGAAAACCGGTCAACTACTACCCACATGGAATTGTGCTGCTTCGATGACATCCGTAAACCCGAAATGAAGTCCATGGTTATGTTATCCCACTTCCACTATGGAATTGGAATGGGATCCAATAGACCATGTGGAACCTGATGTTCTGCCTTCACTTGCTAGCAAGTCAAACACTTAGAAACGTAGTCCACAACATCCCTCTTCATACCAGGCCACCAATAGAACTGCTTTGAGTCTTAGTACATCTTATTACTGCCGGGATGCATAGTAAAAACCATATTATGTGCTTCATGCAACAACCTCTTCCTCAGCTCTCTATCATTGGCAACACATAATCGCCCCTGATAACACAATACACCCTCATCACTTACTAAATAATCAGTGTTGGCCCCATTTCTAACAGTTGCGTAATCTGCTATAACTTGGAATCACTCTTCTGTGCACTAACTAGCTCATCCTTTAACACTGGCCTTACTTTCAACTGTGCCACTAAAGCACTATTAGAATCAAATATCCACTTAACCTTCTGCAATAGTAAGGCTGAAATGGACTTTCTACTCAAAGCATCTGCCACCACATTAGCCTTACTCGGATGGTAATCCACGATGCAATCATAATCTTTAAACAATTCTAGCCACCTTATTTGTCTCAAGTTCATCTCCTTCTGAGTGAGCAAATACTTAAGACTCTTATGGTCCGTGAAGACCTTACACTTCTCACCATACAAGTAATGCCGCCACATTTTAAAGGCAAACACTACTGCAGCCAATTCCAAATCGTGAGTAGGATAATTCTAATCGTGTAGCTTCAATTGCCTAGAAGCATAAGCCACCACCTTACCATCCCGCATCAACACACATGCCAATCCAATTCTAGAAGCATCACTATACAAAGTATACTCCTTATCCGAAATTGGTTGAATCAGAATTGGTTCCTCACTCAAACTTGACTCCCTTACGTAGCAACTTAGTAAGCAGAGAAGCAATCACCGATAACCCTTTTACAAAGCGACGGTAATACCCCGCTAAACCCAAGAAGCTTCGTACTTCGGGCACATTCTTAGGCGGTTTCCAATTCACCACAGCTTCAATCTTAGCCGGATCCACCTTAATACTCTCAGAAGAAACAATGTGACCCAGAAAAGATACTTCCTTCAACCAAAATTCACACTTACTTAGCTTCGCAACCAACTGATGCTCTCTTAATGTCTGAAGCACAGTTCTCAAATGTTGCTCATGCTCCTTCTCATTCTTCGAATACACCAAAATATCATCTATAAATACAACCACAAACTGATCCAAGAATGGTCTAAACACCCTATTCATTATGTCCATAAATGCAGCAGGTGCATTTGTCAACCCGAATGGCATTACGAGAAATTCATAATGCCCATATCGAGTCCTAAACGCGGTCTTAGGAACATCCTCCTTCTTTACTTGCAACTGGTAATACTCGGATCTCAAATCAATTTTTGAGAACACGCCAGCTCCCTTCAACTGATTAAACAAATCCTTAATCCTTGGCAAATGTTATCTATTCTTCACTGTCACCTTATTCAGCTGTCTATAATCGATGTACATCCTCATAGATCCATCTTTCTTTTTTACAAATAGTACCGGTGCTCCCCAAGGAAACACACTTGGCCTTATGAAGCCCCTATCCAGCAACTCTTGCAACTGAATCTTCAATTCCTTCAACTCGTTCGGAGCTATCCGATAGGGTACCTTAGACACAGGTGCCATACCAGGCACAATATGAATGGACAATTCCACTTCTCTCCTTGGTTGTACACCAGCCAACTCTTTAGGAAAAATATCGGGAAATTCCCTCACTATCGAAATATCCTGAATGTCCATTTGCTATCTCTTTGACTCCAACACAAAGGCTAAGAAAGCCTCACATCTTTTGCTTAAACGTCGACTCGCTTGTATAGTAGATATTACGTCTACTAGCGGATTAGAGCACATGCCTCTAACCACTACTTTAGACTTCTTAGCACTGCTAAGTACAATTGTCTTCTTCCAACAATTGACTACTGCTTGGTGCTTACTCAACCAATCCATCCCCAATATCAAATCAAACTCATCAAAAGGCAGCTTAATCAAATCTACGGAAAACTCATAACCTCGAACCATCAAAAGACAATTCCTAAATACCTTATTCACATTCACCCTATTTCCCAAAGGACTAGACACACATATATCATATTCTAATCGCTCAACAACAGGCATCTTATCACATAATCTCTTAGCATATATATATGAATGAGTAGACCCAGGGTCAATCAATGCAAACATTTCCATATTGAAAAGAAGAAATGTACCTACAATGACCTCTTGCGTATCTTGCTCCTCTTGAGCTCTCATGGCATAAGCTCTTGCTGGCGCTGTAGGAGGTCTATCCACTGATTTCGACACTGCTTCCCTCGGGACTGGCCACCTCTACCACATTCTCTACCTCTTCCTCGGTGAGCTAGAGGCAAGTTCGACTCGCCTCGACTAGCATCTTGTTAATTTCTAGCAGCCTCATATGCCTTGGGATAGCTAGACAAATAATGCTTATCACTACCACATCTGAAGCAAGCCCCAGTCACCTTCCAACACTCCCCTCTATGCCTCTTATAGTAGTGAGGGCATTCAGGCACTTCACTCTTATTATCTGATGCACCCTTACTAGAACCTGGCACATAAGATGATCCTTGCCTTCTGCCCCTAGTAGCTGGACTGTTTACCGATTTAGCTGGAGGTGCAGCAGAAGGATCTCTTGACCTCTTTTCCGAATGTGTCCCACCACGGCTAGGATTTCTCCTCTATATTCTTTCTCTCTGAACCTCAAGTGACCTTTCAGCCCTCATGGCCGCCTGCATTATCTGATAGTAAGTGACAGTTTAAGATGTGGTTATTGAGATCAACAATGCCTTGATCTGCTCAATTAATCCTCCTTCGAATTGCTAACATTTAAACTCCTCTGTAAGCACTCCAGGTGGTGCATACTTACCCAGCCTACCAAACTCCTTCTCATACTCAGCCACAGACATGGCCCTTTGCCTTAAATTGAGAAACTACTTCCAATTTGCTTCCCTATCGGCCTTTGTGATGTACTAGTTCCGGAGCTTCTGTTTAAAGAATTCCCAAGTAATAGGATTCAGAAGCGCCGGATGCCTCAATACCAACTTCCAATAGTTATAAGCAGATCCTTGAAGTAGAGATACCACACGCTAAACTCTTTGCTCAGCCGGGCACCTAATCTCATCTAACACCCGCTAGATCCTCTCAATCCAATACTCAGCTTTCACAAACTCATCCAAACTAGTTCCGAAGAACTCTTCTGCCCCATGCTTCCTCAGACACTCTAATAGAGCCTTTGGTGCTATCACTCGGTCAAGCACCCTCGCCATGTCTTGCGACATTTTAAGCAAGGCTTCCAAAGGAACCATGGGCACCTCTCAGCCCACACTAGCCGATGCAGACTAACCATATTCAGACACATCCATGTCTATGGGGTTAACGCTTTCTGCAGTCTCTTCTCTAGCATCTTGAGAAGGGTCCATTGATCTGACACACAAATAAGGATGCCCGCATTAGACCAACATATCTATATGCATCCTAATCCATACTATGCCCAAAAACGACTAAACCTAGGCTCTAATACCACTAATTATAACACCCCATTCCTATCCACATAGCTTCACTATGGTATTTGGAAATGGTTGCCAAGACACACAACACATGCATAACACGTACTAAAACACCATCATATAATATTCCACGCCAATTAATTTCGTTCACATGCAGCAAAAGACATTTAATTCGCATATATAATCCCACGTAATCCAATTAAATTACATCCCATGCAGAGTTATATAATAAAAATTACATGCAATCACACTCTCAAAATTACATATCTCTATTACATCATAATCAAAACCTACACTAGGAATCAGAACCTAAAGTGTTGATCAACTAAAAAGCAGGGACATCCTCTGGATGAATTCGTTAACGAACCTGCATGGATTGAGAACTCGTGCTAAGCGATAACGCTTAGTGGAGAAATAATAACAATATTCACAATATTCATTCCAACACATATATATAAGGATCATCATGCAGCCACTCACTGCATTTCTCTCTCCTACATGCAACCATAAGATGTTATTCTCTCTCCCTCATGCATGGTCCTAGTTAGCAATGCAGAAATGATTCATGAGCTCCATTTAAAATCTGCCCCACTAATCCAAATTTGGTCCTTAAGCCCAATTAACCCATCTTAATGTTAACTAAGTCCACATACACTTAATGATGCTCTTTTACATTTTGGTCACTTAAACAAATTTATTAATGCAATTAAGTCCTCAATTAACACATATAAATCCGGATTTTTGAATTCCACCAAATGAAATTCACCAACTAACACAATTAGACACATAATAATCCTAGGGTGACATTTGGGCTGTTACATGGCTACCTGGACCCTCAGATGTAACAGCAACCTGGTGATCACTCCTCCAGTGCATATAAATAGAGCAGACCCCTGAGCTAGTCTAACGAGATTAGCCATGATTTTGGGACTAATGTTCAAGCATTATCCCATCACCATGGCCCACATGCTCCCAATTTTTGCTTAGTTAACTGACCATGGATTCCCTGCTCTTAAGAAAGAAACATGACCATGTGAATATACTTGAGAGCCTACAAGGAGAGCATAGTGTTGTTTACCATATCATGATTGTATAAGGCCCTAAGTAAGGTAATGGTCTCCGAGTGGTGCCTCCAAACTACTCTCTTTGGCGTCTTGAGGTCTACCCTAGAAAGAACCCCTAATGCCCGGGCAGAGAGCCTGCGGGTTATACCAAAATGGTATCGTCAGAATTGGAACTGGATAACTCCCTCCTCAGTGTCTGGCCTCTGGAAACCACCATAGTGTAGTGTGGCCTAAAACTCTATGGCTATCTTTGGGTAGGTCCGAAATGATGGCCTGAGAAACTCGATCCACCCTACTGCCTCTTATAGCGCATCGACCTCCTCTAATATTCCTATATGCTGAAGGAAAGGCTTGAAGACGTATCGGTTGGAGTAGAACTGGACTTGGACTAGAGCCTCGAACCTCTAGCTCTAATCCAAGCTCATCCAATCGAAAGCCTAAGGCTCTAGGTGCTCCTGTGGAATGTTGCACCTCGGAGGCATCCTGAAAAACAAAATTGAAGTTAGTTTTGCTTGAAAATGCATTGATCATATAATAACTAAGTAGCATTTATGATTCTTTGAAATTTCGGTAGCATCCCGACTAAGATATGCCTAATAAAAAAATTATTGGCAGCATCTTGGTAAGGATGCGCCCAACTCCCTACATAAAAATGAACAATTGATAAGCTTCACGCCCTAATAACAACTCAACAAATCCACAGACAAATTATATATTTTTGAATATAAAAGATGTCAAAATTCACAAGATTTTTGTTCGGCAATCTACACAAATTGGCATTGCTTGAATTTATTCACTTATTGCATATCTATGTTTTTTTTTTCTTTTTTTCAGTTATTCTTTCTCTTTTGGTTCTAACAATGTCTCTAGAAAATTAAAATAAAAAGGTGCAGAATTTATCTATACTTAGAAGTATGCATATTTGCAGTGTGTTTAAAACATAAATTAAAAAGAAGAAGAAAAGATAGTGGAAACTAACCTAGCAGTTGACCGAACTGTCTGTAAAAAATGAAAAAAAAAAAACTTGAGAAAACTAAACCCCAATGTGCTCTATTGTCCCGGGAGTGTTTAGGCACAAATAACGCATAAAACGAGAGAGAAATGAGGAAGATAACACCAAAAAACTGAATTGAAGCGTCGGTTGGCGAAGGAGAAAGAAAAGAAGAAAAGAAGAAAATGAGGAAAGTGACAGGCCAGGCGACGAAGAGGGTTTATATAGATTCTTGTGACCGACGGGCATACCGCACCTAGAGCGAGCGACAGGCAGGCCCATAAGCCTGTCGGTCATTTCAGATTTCAAAATTTTTTTGTTGACACCTATCGTAGACGCTGATTTTACTTCTAGGACCTATGACAACATTGATTCTAAAGATTTAGAAACACTCCCTGAATATTTTACGCTTGGAATTTTATGAGTGAATGCATCCATCAAATCTCTTTTCCTGCAAAACTTATCACGACAAAGGCGCATGAATGATTTATGCATGTGAAATGCATGAGTCATGTAGAAAAAATGCAAAGAAATAATTTATCCAAGTGATCCAGGGTTGAGGGATGGGCTAGCCGTGATTTGTTTTTGCCACGTTCGTCGGTCGCTGCTTCCCTATAAAGAGCATTCCTCTCCTTGAATTTTGAGCCTCTTTTTCCTTTAGCTTTTGGTCAGAGCTCTTTCACAAGGTATTTTCTCTTCTTCTTCTTTTTTTTTTCTTTCTTTAATTTTTGCCTACACATATTGAAAATGTCAACATCAATCCTTAGCAAAATGTATCAACTTTTGGATGACCCCCGAATATGAGAATTTTGTTTTAGCCCCTTATTCTGGCTTGAAATTTTTTAGGAGGACTAAACTTGACAGAGTCCTCCTGTTAGCTGCGACTCGCTATTTGGATCTCTAGTTCCACGTTTTCAAATTCACCCATCAGGAGTTATAACCCCTAGCTGAAGAATTTATCACAATCATTGGCACAAGGTTTTCTCTTGGCACTCTACCTTGTATCCTGAGCTGTGGGGTTGATTTGCGCGATGGATATAGTGCAGGTTTTAGGTATTTCACCTTCGGCAGCTGCTAGGCTGGTGCCCCAGGATGCCTCTTTTGCTTTGGAATCGTTGATTGAGGTGCTGGATGATTTTCATGTCGTGCTCACTTATTAGGCGAGTGTTATTTTGTTGTTCTATTTATCTAGATATCTTACGGTGACCTTAGAGGAGCCATTTAGTGATTATCGGTTGTTCAGCATCATGGAGGACATACGTTGTGGGTTGACACCATTTCCATTGGTCCTAACCGAGACAATTCTAGGCTTGCACATTGTCCCTACTACTTTTTTCACCAGAAGCTCCATATTACTCTAGGTAAACATTTGTCATTATTTTTGAAGGTAGTGCATCTCTTGTGGATTTTCGTAGGAAATGTGTCCTTCTTGGATTTTCACATAACCCTTTGGCTAATTTTTGCCTGGAGTGGTCCACATCTTTTCGATCAGGTTTTTTTTAAGACTGAAATTTAAATGCTTAATATCCTTAAATCCAGGACATAATGCAAAACCCTCTTAATGAGCATCCTATCATTGATAATCAGTCAACGCTCTGCATAATATCCTTGATAATAGAATTAGTACTCTTAGCTTTTCTACTTTTCTTTGTCTTTCAGGTATGGCTAGAGGAGAAATTGAGATTATTATCATAATGTCCCGCTAGAGTGATCGGCACCTACTCTTTGAGGAATTTCTTCCCAGGCTGCAACTGTATACCTTTGTATACCCTGATGAAGATTTTTGCTCGACTGGTTACTGTTAAAGATGATGATATTAACTTCATATGTACTTGGCTGCTCCCCCATTATGTGACTCAAGATGGCCCTTCAGGATGTATTCCCTTATGTGGGCTTCGTAAAGCCACCTTTTGTACCACTGCTCATTATGTTCTATAGTTTGGAGGACGGCAGGATATTATAAGGTGCCCCCTGTCCTTTCAAGGCGGTATTTTTTCTATTGCATTCACTTGCAAGTACCATAAGCTTTTGCCATAGCTGCCAGTGACGACTAGCATTCTAAAGATTGAGGATTGTAGCTTCATTACTTCGGCAGAAGCCAGGTACTAGCCCTACAGCTGACAACAGGACTCACCGACTTAAGCATCTGGTTGCCGAGAGTAGTAAAAGATGGATATTAGATCACATAAGTTTAGTGAATGCTTTTCTTTTTATAATAGAAAGAGATAACTATGAACACATGAGATGGATCATTTTGTTTGACTTCATTGCATAATTGTGTACATTTCAATATGATTTCATCATACATGATCATTATTTGACATAAAACTCAAAAGTACAAGACTACACTTAATCTTAAGATAGATTTTGTAAGCATCGGACTCTTTTTTCCAATTAGCACTATTGGTTTTCTTGATTGGATATTTTTCTCTCAAGCCCATAATTTTTTCCCAGGTTGCCTTTTTTTTTTTTCACCTTGGTGGGGCACCAATTTTAGCAAGACCGGTTTTTTTTTATTTTTTACCTATGGGGCATTTATTCTCTTCTTTTTTATATTTAGCCATTGAACCTTTTCAGTCTATCAACATTGACCGGCTCTTTGAATTTGTTTCTATCGATGTCCATTAAGATCACTGCCCTTTTTTATAACAATTTCTTTAGTACAAATGGTTCTTCCCAAGTCGGCCTAAATTTGCCTCGAATGTCTAGAAATCCAGGTCTCATTTGTTTGAAAACTAGGTCTTCTTCTTTTAGTAAATGTTTCCTGACCTTCTTCCTAAATGAGTGAGTAAGCCTCTTCTGATAGATCTAGTTGTGATAGTAAGCTCGCATTATACTCTCATCCAACATGTTAAATTGCAATAGTCATTATTGTGCCCATTCTGCCTCTAGTATCTTGGCTTCCAAGGCCACCCTTAAGGATTGAAGTTCCACTTCTATGGGTAATACTGCCTCTATCCCATAAACCAAAGAATACGGGGTTACCCCTGTCGAGGTTATGATAGTGGTTTTATAACCCCATAGTGCAAAAAGTAACTTCTCTACCCATTCCTTGTAGCTTTGTACCATTTTAGCCAGTATCCTCTTGACATTTTTGTTTGCTACCTTAACTACTTCGTTGGCTTGTGGTCAATACAAGGAAGATTTGTGGTGTTGGATGCCATATTTCTGGAGCAATTTCATGGTTTCGGCATGGAATTGCACCCTATTGTCAGACACTATGTGATGCGGAAGACCATGCCTGCATATCAAATTTCTTTCAACGATTGGGCATTTCCCAAGCACCCAATTTCTTAAAATATTCAGCTTCTACCCACCCAGTGAAGTAGTCAACGACCACCACAATGTATCTCGCCCATGATGTCTATGCCCCAAGCTACGAATGGCCATGGAAACATAAGGTTGCACAATTTTGAAAGTGGTACATGCCTCAAATCATCATGTTGTTGGCACGACTGGCACTGCTTGACGTATTTGGAGCAATTTGTATCTATAGTGAGCCAAAATAACCCTTGGTGCATGATCTTCTTTCCTAAAGTTAGACTGTTCATGTGAGCTCGCACGAGTTTCATCTATAACCTTCTTAGATTCCTTCTCATCCAAACAACTTAGCTGAATATCGTCAGCTTGTCGTTTGTATAGCACATCATCTATGCTAATAAATTGAGTAGAAAATTTATGGATCATCCTTTGGTCCTTTTTGGTGGCTTCTTTTGGGAATACCAACTTCTCCAGGTAATTCTAAATATCATACTACCAAGGCTTCTCATCAGTAATCTCGACATCCATTATCTGCTTGGTTTCGAAGCAAGGTCTTTCGGAACATGAGATCAAAACAGGCTTTATGATGACTCCTTTTGGGTTATCCCATATAGATACCAGGGTTGCGAGTGCATCCGCCAACTGGATCTCATCTCTAGGAATCATGTGAAAGGTGCATGTCTCGAATTGACCACTTAACATCTTCAAATGCTTTACATACGGCATTAGTTGTTCTTCCTTAACTGACCATTCACCTCAGATTTGATGGATTACTAGTGACATATCCTCGAAAACCTCTACAGTTTTTGTGCCCAAGGCTAATAGTGCTTCTAACCTGAAGATGCAAGCTTTATACTCAGCTTCATTATTAGTAGCCTTGTATCCTAACTTCTTAGTTAATGGGAGCTTTTCACTATTTGGGGTTATGAGAATGATTCCTGCTCCCTGCCCCTTGTTGTTAACTGCCCCATCAAAATACATCTGCCACCCTTGTACTACAATGGCCATGACATCCTCATCTAGGAATTTATACTCAACTTGGTCTCCTTCTATAGGATGTTCAGCTAGGAATTCTGCTACGACCCGCCCTATAATGGTTTTCCTAGTGATGTATTCTATATCAAATTCTGGCAGCATTATAAACCATTTCCCAATCTTTCCTAATAGAGAAGGCGCTTCCTGGAGATATTTAAGAGGATTTTGCTTAGCAACAGCCTGTACCTCGTAAGAATGAACATAGTTTCTTAACTTCTTAGAGGCTTAAATTACTGCTAGGAAAATTTTCTCTGCCTCTGCGTATTTGACCTCATAAGAAAGGAACTTCTTAGAAAGGTAATAGACCACAAACTCCACTATGAACTCATCCTCTTGAGCCATTATGGCACCTACAAAGTTGTCCCCTATTGCTAGGTAAAGGATTAAAGGTTCGATGGCCTGAGGTGGTCTTAAAATCGGTGGATTTTTTCAAAAGCATTATGGCAGTCATTGTTCCATATCACAAGCTAATTTTTTTCTGAGAAGCTTAAAGATAGGTTCGCAAACTAAAGTAAGCTTAGCAATGAAATGACTGATGTACTATAATTTCCCTTAGAAACATTTGACATCCTTTTCTTTCTGGGGCACCGACATCTCTTTGTTGGCTTTGATCTTATCAGGATCGATTTCAATTCCTCTTTGGCTCATAACATGACCTAAAAGCTTTCTCGAGGTAACTCTAACGATACACTTTTTAGGGTTCAGCCGAAGGTCATACTTATTAATCCCATGAAAGAACTTTTCTAATGCCTCAAAGTAACCATCTCGAGTGGCTGACTTAAACACCATGTCATCAACATACACCTCTATTTCTTTGTGAATCAAATCATCAAGAATTTTAGTGGCCATTCTTTGGTAAGTCGCATCTGCATTTTTCAATCCAAAAGGCATTACTCTGTAAGCGAACGTACCCCACTCGGTGATGAAGGTGGTTTTAATCTGATCTGCTATCTTGTTGAGGATCTAGTTATACCCAGCTTATCCATCCACAAAGCTATACATCATGCAAGCGGCTGCGCTATCCACTACAACATTAATGTGAGGAAAAGGGAAGTCGTCTTTTGGACAAGCTTTGTTTAAATCCTAGTAGTCTACACATACACGAACTTTTTTGTACTTTTTGGCCACAGGAACAACATTAGCTAACCAAGTCTAGTATTGAACCTCTATAAGGAACTTGGCCTCAATCTATTTATGGACTTCTTCTTTGACCTTTTTCGGCCACTCTAATCTAAGCCTTCTAAGTTTTTGCTTAACCGGTTTGTCATTTGGGTATGTAAGTATGGCATGTTTAGCAATTTCATAGTTGATTCTTGGCATATCTTCGTAGGTCCAAGTAAAGATTTTTTCATATTTTTTTAAGATTCTCTCAAATTTTAATCTCTCTTTAGGAGTTATGTTAGATGCTATTAAGATTTCCTTTGGGTTTTCTGAAGTTCCAAGATTAAATGGAGTAGCATGAGTTGAATCAATATCAAATGTGAATGAGTCATATTTGTGATTATGCATAGTGAAATCATTAGAAACATCGCACAAGTTCGCAAAATCATTCATCTTATTAATAAAGACAGAATTAGAAACATCATCATTAAATAGTTCTGGAATAAAAAAGACATCTAGGCAACTATCATCTTCTTTCTCCACCAACACAGATGTTGCAACTTACGGTTAAGTAACATCCAGGCTCTTAGGCATCAAGATTGTCTCATTTTTTCGCTCCTCATTGATGAGGTCTTGAATTTGATCTCTCAATGCTCGACAGTAGGTGGTCTCATGCCCTATGTGCTGATGATATGCACAATACCAATATGCTCTATGCCTTGCTCTCCCCTGGCTCATAGCTGGCTTTGACAGCAGTGATTGCAATTTCCCCTTCTTAATGAAGTGAGCGAGGTACCAAGACAGTGGTTTATCTAATATGATGAGGTGATGCCGAGTGGTTACTATGATTGAGACTTTTGCAGCCCCAGTATTACCCCCACCAAAACCAAAGTTAAGCTTTTTGTCATAGTTGACTCCTTCAGCATTGGCCCCTTCTCTTAAATATCTTCCACCAAGGGGCTGCAAACTGCTATCCTAGATGCGAATATCCCTTCTGAATAATTGGAACTTCTTTTGTCGAACTGACTCCTAGAATTGCAATGCCATCCATAACCTTTTTAAGAGGAGCCCTAGTGGTCGCAAACTTGGACTTCAAGATTTCTTCTTCGAGATCTCTCATTTATCCTGCGAGCGTATCAAAAATCCTTCTGATATATCTCTCAGGCGAAGATTCAAGTCTGCCTCATATTCTAACCTCGCCTCTTTATTTTTTATGGCTTATATCATGGTTGGATCACACTCTGGAGTGGGCCTCTTACTTCTCCCATGCTTACTTGGTGAAACAAGCGGCAACTTGCTTCTAGAATGAATGCCATAAGGGGGTATAGCAGCTACCACAAAAGTCTCCCCAACCTTGACTGGTTTAACTTGGTTAATAGCAGGTTCCTTAATATGCCTCTTAATGGTGGCAATTCTCTCACTAATCAAGCCTAGCATCTTCCTTTCCAACTTCTTCAGTATGCCATACAACTCTTCAGCAGTCATGGTATGGGTTGCATTGGATTCTCTTGGTAGGTTGGCCACTCTGAAGAGAATGTCTCACTATCATCTGAGAGTGATTTTGAACCCCAGTCCGTTACTCTTTCTGTTAATTAAAAAAAAAGATTCCTAATTAACCGACCATCAGGACCCTTGGACCACTTAGAGAATCTATGATGGCCTCAAAATACACCCTATTAAGATGATAGGTGAATGACATATAATGCATGATTATGCTTTAGGCAACATCCATAACCACATGCAAGCAAGTAAATCCTTCTAACCTTATTTCTCCCACACAGGAGGTTGTGTGGTCTCTTTCCTAAGTGGGAATAGCCCATGGGTCATCGAGGAAGCCAGTGGTTGTATGGTGCTTGCCAAAAAATCGACGGCATAACCTCTCTTATATAAAGCACATACATATGGGTTTTGACCATTATGTATTCAAACAATTCAAATTAACCAAGTTGGGCCCACCGAGGTATGAGAGCTTCGACTGAGTGACCATTTAATTTATTTGAATTTGTTCGATATATAGTAGTCCACATAGCAAGCACAGTATTAAGGTTCATATCACCTAGGGAAGTATTTGTTTTCATTACATGGGCTTTAGTCAGGGTAATGAAATTTTAGGGCTACCCAAGCATGATCCCTACCAACGGGTCTAGCTCATCACGAGCGTAGCAACCGATTGGGTCATCATTTGATATACCATAATGGTACATGGCTTAGGCTGGTGATTATCCCTAACACTTTCTTACATTGAGAACGTACCGGGGCTAAAAGAAGGATCAACTAGTGTAGATCTAAGGTTCTAAGATGAAATGCAATGCAGTTTTTGAAAAGAGATGAAATTTTAATTTTAAAAACTCAATTATATTATTTAACCAAGGCTTTTCAAGAGCAAATCTCAAAGTTCCCAGTGGAGGCGCCATTGTGATGCACGCCGAACCCCATGGGTTCCTGAAAGCCTGCTTTTAGGGTCTGAGAGGGGTTCATTAAAACTCGTAAAGATCGGTCAAACCACGAGTTCGTCTATTTTGGGCAACACGAGGTGTTTTGGAGTCACCGCCTAATAAAACATTGTAAGAGTTATCTAATCTCATGAAACCTAAGACCAGAGAAGTTCAGGACATTACTCTTATTTATACCTTGGTCAAGATTATAAGTGAGTTTTTTAGTTAAATTTTCGTAAATTTTCTCACGCGGTTCATGCAATTAAATTTAAAGTGCATCCAAGCATTTAAGAAAAGGGATAAACAAATCCATAATAAAATTAACTTACAACGAAAAAAGAGGTGGAATACAACCTCAATAAATAGAGCGAAAAGAAATCATGCATAAAATGAGCTATGTATTTGAGGTGCGAACATTGATTCCTGCATGCATACTTACAAAAATAACCTTTAAGTGATATTTTTGGAGGAAAACTAGGACATTGGTCCTATTTTATTAAAGAAAACCTTCCAATTTTGTTAATAAAATATTTTTGTGTTTTTCTTTTAAAGGGCGTGTAAAAACAAACTTTCATTATAATTAAACCAAATGAATAGAAATTAGGAGATAAAAAATAATGAAAACTAAATGGTACAAAAAGGAAAAGGTTAAAAGGAATGAACTAAAAGAATATCTCCAAGTCACTTGAACCCCCTTTTACCATCAATGCTCTATCAAAAAAACTCATAAAATCAAGCAAAAGAAAAAAAATAGGTTAGAAATGTTAAATAAAATATTAAAAATAAAATAAAATAAAATATTAATACTAAAAATAAACAAATGTCAAGATAATAGAATAGCATTAATTGCATAAAATAAAATATAAAATTAATCATGCAAAACATGGCATTAAAAAGTGTAAGAAAAGAACATAAAATAAAGAAAAGAAATAAGATAGGGACGGCCTAACAGAGATGAGAGAAGACCGTCAGAAAGGCGACCGATGGGAGGAAGGAGATTTCGCGACGTCCCATCCCTCGATCGAGGGACAGCCATCGGTCAGGTCTTCTTCTCGTCGGTCATCTCCAGAAAATGGAAGAATGGGAAAAACTCCATTTTTAAGCACTCAAACTTCCATTTTATACCTTTCTTTACATATTTTTTACCCCATTTTCACGAAATCATATTAAAATCAATTTATAAACAGGATCTATCATACCAAAACAACAGAAATGATATAAATTGATCACTTCGTTCTTTCACCCAAAGTGTACACATCATATTATGTTCTATAAATTAAGGCACAAATAAGTTAATTATAACCCAAAATATTACCCTCAGCAAATAGATCTCTGAAGGATATTGCAATAGTAGATTTTCTCCTTAAATTCTGCAAGAATCAAATTAAAAACAGTAAGAAGTTATTTTCTCTCTCTGACTTTTCTCTAAAAAGTCCATTAGAAAACAGATGAAATTGTAAGAGTGATTAAGGTAAGAAAAATAAATTTTCTCCCTTAATAGACTCTTGAAATTAGAAATTCGAAAATAATTTTCTCAAAATATTTTCATAAGAAAAGCTTTTTCAAAACTCCTCTTACTTGAACTCCAAATAAACTGTTCCCTCCCCTTTCCTTCTGAAAATCACCACTATTTATAGGCCTAAAATGCCCTTCAAAACCTGGATTTGGAATGATTTTAGGAGTAAAATTAGCCCGTTTAAAGTCAAAAACCACCCTAAGATCCTCCAACTATCACAAAAAATCCGATCCTTGATTTTTAAGATCAAAATTCAAGATTTCTCGTTGAGGTAAATTTGGAAATTTGCTATCAGATCACGATCGATGGGCATCCCTCGCGTGAGGGACTATCGTAGCTCGATGAAGCCCTTACAACCAGTCCTACCAAAGATCGGCATCCCTCGCATATGAGGGGTGGGTACCCTTTGTATGCAAGGGATAGGCATCCTTCATGCACGAGGGCCAAGCACCCCTCGCGTACGATGGATGGGCACCTCGCCTTAGCCTCGACCGATGGGTGTCCCTCATAAGCACTACAAGAAAAATGGCCTTTAACGAAGGGAAATCCGGTCGTTAAAAGTCGAAATCCGGTCGTTAAAGACCGATAACGACCGAAAAATCCGGTCGGTAAAAGCCCCTTCGTTAAAGGTATAGACGACCGGATTTTGAATCCGGTCGTTAATGTTTTTAACGACCGGAACATTTCCGGTCGTTAAATACTGATTTTTAACGACCGAATTTTCCTTTCGTTGATTGTATTCACTTTCAACGAAAGGAATTCTGGTCGTTGAAGATACCTTTTAGCGACCGGATTTTCCCTTCGCTGATTATATTCACTTTCAACGAAAGTAATTCCGGTCGTTGAAGATACCTTTTAGCGACCGAATTTTCCTTTCGCTAATTGTGTTCACTTTCAACGAATGAAATTCCGGTCGTTGAAGATTACTTTTAGCGACCGAATTTTCATTTTGCCGATTGCATTCACTTTCAACGAAAGAAATTCAGGTCGTTAAAGATATCTTTAAGTGACCGAATTTTTCTTTCGCTAATTGTATTCACAATTAATAAACAACCATCTGATTTATCATAAACACCACACATGGATACCAAAATAGTATTTTAAAATATAAACCATTTTATAATATTACATGTACGGTACATATCATTCACATATTTTATACAAAAATATAATAAACTCTTTTCATATATTAAAACAGAAAAGTTACAAAGTACAGTCATATTTACAAATTGAATAGCATTCTATTTGTCACAACTCCAAGAAAACATCAACTCTCTATACTAATTTCTATTTAAAAGATTTTTGAGAAGACTGTCCAAAATTTCGAAGACCTGCAAAATTTATAACAAAAGCTAAAATTAAGATTCACATGCGCAGACAAAAATATTAATAATAGAGATTATGGACAAATAATAAATGCAATGATAAAACTTACACTGCTGAATTGACTAACAGATCTTTTAAATAGCTTTTCAGCTCTTGATTGGTAAAAAAATGACTATCCTTGTTGACTTGCAGAATATATTCAATTACATCTCTCAAATGTGGCTGAAATCAGTGCAAAATGACATCAATTAAACCTTCATTTTAAAAAATAAAAAAGAAGAAGAGGGGGAAATAGAGAGAAGAGATCGGTTATTCTGACCCAACAGGCGCTCAGCTAAGACAACTAAACAGGATGTGGGGTACAGTAAACCAAAGGCAGTAACATAAAATTGAACTAATTAATGATTAAAATACATTACTTGCATTTTACTTTTTCTAAAAATGATTAAAATACATTTCACAATAATTAAATTATTATCTGAAAAGAACATTAAATGACAACATTCAATGAAATAAACTTACCTTTCCAACCTTAGCACAGTACTAGGAGTGGGGCTTGGTGCTTCTTTCACCCAAATTTTCTCTTCTTTGACTCTACCTTGGCGTACTTTTGCCTGCAAAATTTATCAATTTCTTCACTACAATTCCCAATCTTAATTATCATTCATTATAATCATATATAAATTTCCTTGGAATCATCATTATAACAACCATGCAATTCAACATAAATATAACAATTGCTTAAAAGAACCTTTGAATTTGATTTCTTTTTCAATTACTTATAATATCAAGAAATAAAGAAGAAAAACCATTCTTTAAGCATTTTCTTTATTTGTGATGAGCTTCTTTTAATAAATCTTGATCTTTATTTCTTTTTCTTTTCTGTCTTGATTACTACTTTTTATGCTATACATGCATGAGCGTGCGTTGGTTATCATAAAAGCAATGCTATAACTATTCACATTAATCTAATTAATGGTTGCACTCTGAAAAAAATAAGAAAACTTTAATAATTCATGACGGGATTGATTATATGCCTAATCTCGCAATTAAAGAAAAGAATAGAGAGATGAAGAAAGAAGTTAGAAATGGAAAATAGTGAAGCAGAAGATAATAAAGAAAAATAAATCACGATCATGGCAGGAGTAACAATATCATTATCATACAAATCACCAGCAACATATAAATCACGATCATCGGAATAGCTATAACGAAGCAAACCGGCTTGTCTAGCTGATTCAAAGCACTGAGTGAAAGGAAGATCATTGTTCCAGTCCCAGCTCCCAAAAGCTGGTACATGGTTTCTTGAATAATAATAGTCCTGCACAATATTTCCATTTAATCAATTCATAATTTTCAGTATCAAATTAAAAGAGAAAGAAGAGCAGAGAGAGAGCAAGAACTCACTTCCATTAGAGGCTGAAGCAGAGATAGAGAATGTGAAATAGGGAGTGTATTTGAATTGGTTTTATAAGGGTGAGCAGAGCACACGAGACCAAATTTAAAAGGAAAGCAGAGACACTGAGAGAAATAGGGAAAGTAGGGGCATGGGGAGGATACTTCCCCTGCATCAACAAAACAAAAATAGCACAAAACTGGGGAGTTGGTGAAGCAGATACTTACCAAGTGTTATATTTAAAAACAAATGAGTTGGTGAAGCAGATTACCTGGTTCAAAGGCAGATCTCCAATCTATCTGAACCCCAGGAATATGGGATATCATAATTCAGCATAATTAATAAGTTAAATCATAAACTAAACTTGAAATTAAACAATCTCCACTTGATCACCTTCAACTTCTAACAAAACAAACTACAGTTTGGTCATTCCAAACTTCAACCAAGCCAAACAATGACAGAAAGCGAGGTTTTAGCACGTAAAGACGGTGATTTAACAACAAAACGGAGCAAATACAAAACAGAAAGTAGAACTAGAATTCAATAGTCTAAAACGACAGATTTTTATATATTACACAAAGGGTAACATACAAATAAATGAACAAAAATCAAACAAAATTCAAATGTTGGTGCATTTTGCCAGCTATGGACCATCCTTTACTATTAATTTTATGATTAATCCCATATTGAAATCCGTTAATAAAAAGAATAAAAATCAAATGCAACGTTGCGGAGACAAACCTGTACCTGCAGGGCTTCAATTGGTGCAGCGGCGGCAAGGCAAAGGCGCTGCGGTTGAGGAGACAAACTCGTGCCCGCAGGGCTTCGAGTGGTGCGGTGGCGGCAAGGCAAAGGAGGCGTTGCGGTGAGGGAAGGGAAGGGTGATGGCAGACGCAGGGCAGAGACACGGCGACGAGGCACAGCAACAACGCGAGGGCAGATGAGGCGGCACAGCGGGAAGGCACGACATGAGGCAGACGGCAGATGCGATGCGACGGCGGCGATCCAGGCTGAAGGGGCGCCGTCCTCTATGATACCTAATATTTTTCGTATGCAGATGGGAAATGAATGTGATAACAAGGGAATTATTTTTGGAGGTAAATAGAATGGGTGTCCCGCTACTTTCTTCTAAGGTAATAACAACCTAATTTTGGATTTTTTAACTAACGGAATGAAAACTCTCATTAGATAATAATAAAATTTGAAATTTAACGAACGAGTTAATTTTTTTTTGTTATTTGTATCTTTTTACGATCGAATTTTTATCCGTTCGTTAAATTTTGGTCGTTAAAATTCAATTTTCTTGTGGTGTTTGTGTTATATTTTTAATGAAATAATGAACAATAATTTTGGGGGTAAGTTTTATAGAAGTCCCGCCAATTTTCCTAGACCAGTAACAATCGGATTTATAATGTTTCAATGACCGAATTTTAAACGCTTCGTTAAATGGTAATAAAATTTAAACATTAACGATCGACTTTATTTCCCTTCGCTGCTGATAAATTTTTACGACCGGATTTTATGCCTTTTAACGACCGAAAATAATTTCATCGTTAAACAATAATAAAATTTGAGTTTTAACGACAGGATTAATTTCCCTTCGTTATTTGTATATTTTAACAACCGGATTTTTATTGTTTTAACGACCGGATTTAATCCCCTCGTTATATAACAATAAAATTTAAGAATTAACGACCGGATTAATTTCCCTTTGTTATTTGTATATTTTAACGACCGGATTTTTATCCCTTCGTTAAATTTTGGTCGTTAAAAGTCAATTTTCTTGTAGTGAAGGGACGAGCGCCAATCATTCAAAAACCCAAATTTTCGATCAAAAGGCTCTTTTTTAAAAAAAAATTAGGGAGAACATAAAAGGACTTTTGGTGACAAATAACTTCAAAACTTGTGAAATTCATAGGCAAAAACCTGTGTTTTCAACCCTCCACCTGTGAAACAAGTATCAGTATCCTCATTGGGTAACTTTGGTCTGGGCTGCCTTAGGATGCGGTGTCTATACTGGGGTAGGAGCTCTTTTTCCTCCAGATCCCTGTCTTCCGAGCTGATTCCTTTTCTAACCAACAGTAAGTAAGTCATTACTTCAATCCTCCCATCCATCTTCCTCACCATGTCACCTTTTACTTTGGGTACCCCATTTCTCATAACTCGAGGGACTACCGAGCTCTCTCCCTCTTCTATCACAAAGTCAACTTTCGGGTCATGAATTCTTACCCTTCTTTGTTCAGCTGGTGCTGTCATTCTAGGCTTAGTGGTCATTTGTTGTGTTGTAGCTACTAGTGGGGGAGCCTTCCCACTAACAACCAGTTTAGCTTGCCCTACAGTAAGTGCTGCTGGCCAACATTAGGTACCATTTGAGCAGCTAAATTGATGCCCATCATTTGCCTTTTAAACTCCTCAAATCTCCAGTCTATCTCCTGAGCGATCAAAGTATTTGTTTCCTTTACAATTTCTAGTTTTGAAAGCTATCCTGTCCAACACCTTATTGCTTCTACACAGGAGTTCATACGTACGGTCCCTTATGAGGCTTGGGCTGGTGGTCATCCTTAGCACTTCCTATATTGAGTGAACATAGGGTTGCACTTCGAGAATACACCAGGATAAATATGGATGTCTAGCATAATTCTAAGGCCCTAGCACAAATATGATGCAATTTCGAAAAGAGATAGAATTTTAATTACAAAAACTCAATTATATTTAACTTAACCAAGATACTTTAGGAGCAAGGTCTCTTAAGACCCCAGTAGAGTCACCACTGTGATGCGCGTGAACCCTGAATGGCACTCGAATCGCCACGGAAGGTCTACTTTTTGGACTCGAGGCTGGATAGAGGTTCATTTTAGACTCATAAATATTGGTCACTTCACAATAGACAGGGAATCACCCCTATTCGATTTATTGATAATGAACCTATAAGGGTGTCTATGTGGGCACTAAGAGGCAGGTTTTAGAGTTGTCACCCAATAAAACATTGGGAAAGGTGTAGTCTAACCTCATAAAACCTAAACTAGAGAAGGTTCGGGACATCACTCTTACTTTTACCTTGGTTGAATTTATAAATGAGTTTTTAAGATTAAATTCCCATTCTCCTCTCACACGATTCATACAAGTAAATTAAAGACACATTTCAAGCATATAAATAAAGCGGTAAATAAAGTAGTAAATAAATAAAACTAACTTATAATGGAAAAAGATAGTATACAACCCCAACAAATAAAATGAAATAAATTATACATAAAATGGGGAATTCGTTTAAGGTGGAAATATTGGTTCTTACATGCGTATTTAGAAAGTAGAAGAGTTTTTTGAGCAATTTTTGAAAACTGGGATGAGTGATCCTATTTTGATAAATAGAAACCCTTCTTTAGAAGTGGTAATTTCTTGGATGAAAATTGGGACATTGGTCGTATTTTATTAGGAAAATTCTAATTAATTTATATAAATCTTTTGATGAATTTTTATATTAACATGCACGAGAGAGCCTTCAATAACATCAAGTTTAAAACATAAAGCAAAACAATTAAATGGGTGCAAAGAGAGTTAACCACATAGGTCCTCTTGGTGTCCTAATCTCTAAATCTCCATCCACGAGGAATACTAAAAAAAAGACATATTTAGGCCACCAAAAAAAGAAGAAGTAACTCATTATTGAAGTCATAGAAGTACTTAATTAACAACAACTATTCTGTAATTAAAGAAAATAAAGATATTAAAGTATAAAAATGCAAAAAATAAAGTTACATGCTTAAAGGAATGAAATTAAGGCAAAACATGTAAGAGAGCATTAAAAAGTCAAGGAGAAAATGCGTTAAAGTAAATAAAGATGGCTAAACAGGGCCCACAAGCGGGCACATACATGGGAAATGGGTGAGGAAGGTAGCGACGGGCAGGACAAAGAGCTGTCGCTTCGTCCCTTCTATCACTTGAGAAATGCCCGTCTCTCAATCCTTCTTCCTATCTATTATGCCCAAAACATAATGAATAGACTCAAACCTTCATTAAAATATTTTCTAACTCGACAATCACGCACAAGAAGCCTCAAACATGCATATTAAACCCTAAAAATGCAATAAAATCATTTCTAAGATCCTAAGAGGCCATTTGAGCCAATAAAAACCCAAAGCTATAAAAATCACATACTCACAAATCAAAACGCATCACATATTATATATTAAAATTTAAACATGAAAAATGATGTCTGAGACCAGAATATTTACCCTCAGTTTGTTTTCTTAACTCTTAGGGAGTTAGAAAGTGCTTTGTGCCTCCTTAAACTCAAAAAAAGATTTAAAATTTAGAGAGAAGGTTCTTCCTCTCTCTAGAAAATATCCTTCCTTTTTAGTTGATTTCTAAAGAGATTAATGCTCTAATAGAAGATTTGAACTCAGGGAAGTAATAAAAATTGTGTTTTTAATCAAAAGCTTTTGAAGTTTCTCTCAAAAACCCTATTTTCCTTTTGAAAATCCCCACTCTTCCTTTTCTTCACAGAAAAATGTTCATCTAATTTTTTTTTATCTTTTCTCTTTCTTTTTATACCCAGACCCACAAGGTTAGGGTTTCTTCTTTTGGTAGAGATAAAACTTTATTTTTTAACTAGGATTTATAAGAATCGGGTAGGGATACTAACCAAATCCCCCTCTTTCCCGCTGCACTGAGAATTTTGCAGATTTCTATAAAAGAGAAGACAGATGGACATTTGTCAAAGTCGCTACCAAAAATTACATAAATGCCATAGACGGGCGCCAACCATTAGCGACAGGCGAGATAAATGAGTGATAGGCAGTCGTTTATAAACAAAAAGCCTAAGAGTTAAGGAAAATAATTGTCGTTTATGGTTTGAAAATAGTTGTGCTTAAGAATTCTGATCAGTTAGAAACATTTGTGCATGGCATTCAGTATGGTTCTTTAACCAACGTAATTTCAGCCATACAAGCTAGACGACTACTTAGAAAGGGATGTGAAGCTTTTCTAACTATAATGCTTGATTCTAAGTGAGGACAAGTGAACTTTTAAGACATCCTAATAGTAAATGAATTTCCTAATTTATTTCCTGAAGAATTACTGGGTCTTCCATCTAAAATAAAGGTAGAGCTGTCCATTGAGGTTATACCTGGTGCAGCTCTTATCTCAAAAGCACCTTATAGGATGGCTTCTATAGAGCTAAAAGAATTGAAGACCCAATTACAGGAACTCCCGGATAAAGGTTTTATCAGACCTAGTGTCTCAGCTTGGGGAGCATCAATCCTTTTTGTTAGGAAGAAGGATGGCACCCTACGGATGTGCATTGATTATAGATATATCAATATAGTGACTGTGACGAATAAGTATCCTTTGCCAAGGATAGAAGATCTTTTTGATTAATTGAAAGGTGCAAGAGTATTCTCTAAGATTAATTTGCAGTCAGGTTATTACCAGTTATGGGTAAAGGATGTGGATGTCCCGAAGACTACATTCGAGACTCGATATGGTCATTATAAGTTCTTAGTGATGCCTTTTGGGCTAATCAATGCACTAGTAGTATTCATGGACTTGATGAATAAGGTGTTCAGACCCTATTTGGGCTAATTTATTGTAGTATTCATTGATGATACGTTAGTCTAATCTAATAATGAACAGGAATATACATAACATCTGAGAATAGTGTTGCAGACCCTAAGGGAGAAAAAGCTATATGCTAAACTAAGTAAATGTGACTTTTGGCTTAGAGAAGTTTATTTTCTTAGGCATATTGTTTCTTCAGAAGGAATCAGGGTGGATCCTACAAAAATAAAGGCGATTGTTAATTAGAAGCTGTCTCAAAATGTGATAGAAGTGAGGAGTTTTCTTAGATTAGCTGGTTACTGCCAGTGTTTTGTGAAAGGAATCTCTATAATAGCTTCTTCACTCACTAAGTTACTTCGAAAAGGTGTAAAGCTTTAATGGACCGACAGATGTCAAGGTAGTTTTGAGTAGTAAAACAAAATGCTCATTGAAGCTTGAATGTTGACATAGCTAACTTCGGGCAAAAAAATATGCCATATACAACAATGTTTCTAGAAATGTTGGGTTATGTTTTAATGCAAGAGGGAAAAGTGTTGGCGTATGCCTTAATGCAGTTGAAACCACATGAGCAAAATTATCCTCTACATGATATGGTGCTGGCAATAGTAGTGTTTACATTGAAGATATGGCAACACTACTTATATGGTTATAAATGTAGGATATATATAGACCATAAGAGCCTTAAGTATCTGCTTACATAAAGGGAACTCAACTTGAGGCAACGGCAATAGCTGGAGTTATTTAAAGGCTATGATTGTATAGTTGATTACCACCCCGGGTTCATACCTTTAGGGTACAAGAGTGACCTAAGTTGTGTAAATGGTTAAGTATTTGTGATGAGGACTTAAGAGGTTTTAATTGAAAAGTTTAAGAAGGAGTTAATTGCATAAAAGAAATAGTTAAGTGATTAAATGATATCTTATGTTATTAAATGTAAGTGAGAGATTAATTTAATTAAAGTTGGATTAATTAAGTAAAGCATATTTAGTTGTGTGTGTGTGAGTGGAATGCATGTGTTGTTCTAAGATTGAGCCACTAATGCATTTACATGCATATATATAATGGAATTAAGATGTGGGATTTTGGCTTTATTGAATCTATGCTTAGCTGGCCATTCAAAGAAAAAGGAATTTTGCATTTTCTTCTTCTTAGTTCATACACATAAATCCTCCATTAAAGTGTTATTCAAGTGTGCTTCAAGTTAGCTAAATAATTTTAGTGTTTTTGCAAGTTTAAGGTAAAAGTTTTAGTGTGATTTCTTCCTTTCTTCCCATGGGTTTGGAAACTAGAATTATGATTTATTATTATAATTTTGAAATTTGAAATATGATTTTTAGTAGAGAAGGCTAGTGGAACAAAGGGAAAAAAGAAAGTAGGTGAAGGAAGAATCAATTGAAGCAAGGAAGTGCAATGAGGGAAAGAGTTTAGGAATTTATGTGCTATTGGGTGTATGATGATGAATTGCATGTTTTGAGGTGCATATAAAAGATTTGTGTTAAATTGAATTGAGTAATTGTGGTTGGTTGTGTGGAATTGGTTGATTTGGGGCATGTTGAGTCTCTAAGGGAAACTTTGCCTAGAAATTCAGACCTTTGGTGATTTTTTTTTGTCATAAATCAAGTTTTAGAACTCTAAATTACATGATTCCAGTTGGGTTAGAAACAGGACATCTATGCCTACAAATGTCCTAGAAATGGCCATGAGCTAATTTTGGCTCTAAGGTGTTACTTTGCGAGGGATGGACAGTTATGGTGAGTCATGACCATCCCTCAGGCATTACTTTGCCAAGGACGAACGGATGTGAGGGGTTGGTTGTAACACACTATACCCGTAAATGGTATAGATATCGGATGTCACAACACTACACTGTTATACGATATAATGCACTTGATAGGCCAGTGGGTATTTTTTTTTAGCATTAGTAGTATTATGCACAAGTAATAATAACAATGTAATAATCCATGCAAAGGTCTATTAAGATTCCTTATCTAAACATACATACTAACTATAAACCTTATCTTACACATTCTTAACTTTATCTATCACGATCATATACATGCCATGTCTACGATTCCATTGTTGCCATCTATTACAATTCTAGATCATCAATGGAGTCTCGGCCACTTCTAATCTTATATCATCCAAACCCTATGCGCATTAACAATTCTATCCGCTAAGCAATAAAATGCCGAGTGGTGGATACATATCCCAAATTTTCCATCTCCTACAATTATATGTATACACACATACAAGTATGTACTTTTCTATACATCATATATATAAGTTATTTCCTTTAAGCTTTTACTTATTTTATGTCTTAACTCATAATTTACAAAATCTTTTACTCAATTCAGTTATATCTATATTCATAACTATTTCTATCACCATACTTTAGTATATTGGTTCCAGTTATCGAACTATTTACTATTTACACTATTAATTTTAACAATTATATTAATACTATTACCATCAATAATTTATAACACTTTCTTATTTCCTTTAGGTTATTTATACTTTTATTTTCGTTCTTTAGCCACTAGTAATCTTTCCTCATTGTTACTTCATTTCCATTCCTTATTATTATCTTTGCCAATTGACCTATAACTATCTAAGTTACTATTCATTTAGTTAGAATTTTGGTAGTATAACGGCTATATACTTCACCTACCCTCCGGCAAAACAGATAATGCCATAGCCCATCATGGGCACAACAATCAAATAATATTCAGATACAATCAATCTCTCAATTTTTCATAGCATTATAATATTTATTCTGTTCTCATAAGATAAGTCTAATTTTTAAATTTAATCGTTCTGTTAACTGTTTCAACATTATTCTGTCACTAACGTTATCATTGTTAATAGCAATATCTATACTACCTATATCATTAATATCATTATTACTTTCATAACAGTTAACAATATCTTGTTTTTAACTCTTAATGCTTTATTAGCGGTCCTATGTTTCTTGGATGTGTAAGGTTCTATTATTATTACTCTTGCAAGCCCCTCTTCAATTAATTCATTATTTCACTAACATTTCCATAACACTTCTTATTATTTATTATCATTATTATTTACACAATTTATATAATAGCTCGAATATCGGGCTAGTAGTGATCAGTAAAATCTGTAAAGCTTATAGTGTGAATTTCATACAAAAAGATCAATGATTGTGCCTTAAAAGACAATAGAGAAGAAAGGTTAAATGTGTTCAGGTCAAGAAAGCTCTAGATGGGTGACCTTCTAGGAAGCAAGTAGTGAAAATTATTTTAGTGGACCATTGAAAAATACAAGTTATAAGGATTTGATGATATAATTTAGAGTGAAAATGAGATTAAATAGGCCCACGAAAGTCAAACTGAAGAAAAACCTCTAGTTCGGTTCAATAATAACTAGGGTTGACCAAACTTTGACCAAAGTTTTAAAAATAGTAAATTACATATAAAGGGTATATCGTGGGTTATATAAAAGCTTAAAATAATTTTTAGGAATTTTTGATAGTAATAGATTAGTGAATTATGGCAGAATAGAACAATGTTGAATCGGATCGATTTAAGTGAACTGGGCCCCAAACGGACTCCGATTGAGTTGAAATTTTGCAGAGAGACTATTCTTAATATTCTAAGAATTATTGAATTATTTTGGAGTAAAAATAAGTTGTATAACTTATAGTTACCATAGAACAATGGAATTTGACCGAAAAACTAGAAATTGGTTCAAACCGGTTGACCACTTTGGTTGGACTTGGTTTGATTCAAATTACACCTACAAATACCCCCCAAGACTAGATTTATCTAGAGAAATCCCTAGAGAAACCTACCTTCTCCTCTCCTCCTTTAGCCTAAGTGAATTTCTTCCATTCTTCTCCATTTTTTTTCTATTGTCTCTCCATCTTTCCCCAGAGCCAAGCCTCCTAAGAAACTTTTATCCTCTCTAGAATCTAATGGTGTTAATTAGAGCTCATTTGAAGTGGAAGAAATGGGAAAAATAAGTGGAAAATTTTATGTGTCAAATTGAGGAAAATAAAGGACATGATGGTGTTTCAAGGAGCTAAGGCATGGAAAGCATGCTTAAGATGTGGAGAATAAGAAAATAAGGTTAGTAGATACAATATCCTTCATTTTCCATTGAAAAAGTTTGATTTTATGTTATATTCATATTACATGTATGTGATTTATGGATGTTTAATTGAAATAAATTTTATAGAGATGTTTAGGAAGGTTAAAAATTGGATTTTGAATGATTAAAATGGAAAGAAAACAAATGGATGTAGAGGTTTGGCCAAATGGTATTCTTAAGGAATACTTGAAATACTTTGATGTTTAAAGCATGTAACAAGTGTATTAGTGATGTATAACATTTAATTTAGTTAACTGAGTGATTAGAAGAAAGAATACTAAGTGAAATGGTATGGACACACCTCGGTCGAATGGAATAGGTTAGAGTAATTTAGTATACTTTGATAATTGATTAAGTGTAATGGCACAAAATGACATTAGAATGATAATAGAGTGTGTATTAAGTTAATTGGAATAAATGGAATTTAATTGAAAATAATTTGGTATGATAATCTAATATGTATAAAGTAAAAATATTTACATGTATGATGTAAAATCCGCAAAATGTTATGTTTAGTGTTAATATGGGTTAATAAGTGAGATAAAAGTGATTAATGATTAAAATGAGAAATTTTAAAGTATAGTGCAAGTGATGGCCGAATAAGTTGATAATCTTATAGTTAATTTTGTGAAATTGGTAATACAAATGTTTAAAAATAAATGCATAAATGAAATGGAGTGTAAAATAAATTAATTAGAATTTTTAATTGTTTAATTGAATATTTTTATGTTGAACATACATTATGTCTAAAGTGAATGTTATGGGCTATGATATATTAAAGTAAAGAAATAGCATAATTGATGTTAAAATTGAGTAATAAGTGTATTAGAATGAAATTAATGGAAAAAGAGTGAAGTGAAAAGGATTATTATATAATTAAATGAACTCAATGGCATAATTGAAGATATAAATGATAAATATATGAAATGGAAGTGAATTATAAGTGATATGTAAATTATAAAGATGACCGAATGGCATATGTTGATATATTAAATGATATAAGTGAAAATCTGATATTATTTGCCCTTAGTAATAGTCTGGTAATAAAATCTAGTCCAGGATATAATTGGCTAGCCATAAGGATTCCACACCGAGATCCGAGTCATGACGACTCGTTATCTATAGGCCAATGACGGTATATCTCATTACAGTATTCAGTGATCAGTGTAGTGTAGTGACAGTATTAAGCGGTTCCTTTGGGATCAATCTATAGTGTAGTAGATCTATGGGATCCACGTCCCGCATATCCGGTTCATAGATTTCTACTTGGTGTATACTAGGGGCAATATGGTAGTTATGCATAAGATCGAGACATTATGGTAAATTTCATTTAAACTGATTGAAATAGTGACAAATTAGAAAATAAATGAAAATGGAACTAAATTGAAAGAAATTGAAAGTTTAGGGGCAAAATGGTAATTTTACACTCAAGAGTAAAAATAAGTGATAATTAAGTGGAAGTGTAGATAATATGATAATAATGTAATGCATTTAACGTTTAGGGATTAAAATGTAATTTGGCATAAATATGAAAATTTAGGGACTAAAATGTAATTTTATAAGTTAAATAATGACTTAGATGAAAGATAAGTGTAAATAAGGATATTTTAGTAAAAAAGGGTAAAATTTGGGACGTAATCGTAATTTTTGTAAAAGTTGAGGACCTAAATGTAATTTTTCCATTGAATAGCTAATTAAAAGATTTAAGTATAATTATTGACTAATGTATGTATCTAAGTGGATAAATTATTTAAATGAGTGGTTTGAGGACGAAGTTAAAAGGAATGAAAAGTGTAGCGGTAAAACATTAATTTTAGTGTATAATTGAGATAATAAGAGTTATTAAATAGAAGAGTGTAATTAAATGATTAATAATGTAATTTGATTTCATGCTAGGGACTAAAATGAAAATTGATATGAAAATATTATTGGAAGGACTAAAAATTAAATTTGTATGTTAATAATAAATTAAAAGTGAAATTAAGAATAATTAGTGGCATAATTGTGATTATAGTGAAAACAAAGGGCAAAGTTGAAATTTAAGGGAAAAATAAAGATTAAAGTGTAATTTGGTTTTAAAATAATATGGTAAGGACTAAATGGTAATCTGTAGACCAAATGATAAATAAATGCAAGAATAAAATTAATCGGTGGCATTTTTATAATACAACACAATTAAGGGGTAAAATCATAATTTTATAAAAGTTTAGGGACCTAATTGTAAATGTACAATAAGAAGGCTAATTAAGGGATTAAAGTGGAATTAATCATTAACATAAATATTAAATGCATAGTTGATAATTAATGAATAAATAAGTTATAAGCAAAGAGAAGGAAATTAAAGATTATAAATATAGATAAAGTAATATCAAGGTTTGTAAAGTTAATTAATTGTTAATTAACAGTTCGATCGTAGTGTTATAAGTGTTAAGAGTATTAGTATAATTAATAGTGACACTAATAATAGAATTGAAAATGTTAAGGTATAGTGACATGAAAGACAACAAAAGATATAAGAGTGATAATTGACCAAAGTAAATAATTAATGTTCAAAAGGTGTAATTACGGAAATAAGTTTATGTGTGCATGCATATTAGATTTGGTTATGGGAAATTTAGGATATGTATCCATCACTGGGCATTTTTAATGCTCAGCGTGTAGACTGTTACTGCGCTCAGGTTATGGTGGATTTTGATGTGGCCAAAGATGTAGTGACGACCGAAGGAAGTATTCGACAGTAAGAATAGAAGGATTGGCATGGCATGTATACGATTGCAGTAGACGAGAGCAAAGATGTATGTGTTAGTGTAATTGTTATGTTATTGTATATATATGATTGTTATTGTTATAAAAAAATACTGCTGATCTGTTAAATGCATTATAGTATATGTCACTAGAGTGTTGTGACATCCGGTATCCGTACCACTTACGGGTATAGGGTGTTACCTTTTATGTCCATTACTATACTTATTATTCACACTTCTTCTATTAAAGTTGTTGTATTTCTGTAATTATCTTTAACATTAACACTACATTACTAACTATATCATTATCTATTATTACTCTACTAAATTTGCATATGTAATATTTTAAAAGCATTAGGTTTCCGTATTTGCATTTATATAATTTAGCCCATATTAGCATTACTCAGATCAATTATACTACTTTAACCATTTTTGTGACATAAATAAATTTATTTTATTCTTTCAACTTATCTATACATATAACTTTATATTCATATTTTCCCTAACAGTTTTCGATAATCCTATAACATTATAATAGCATTTTCTCATTAAATCACTAGTACTACTATTATTTATTTTTCTTACATTGAAACTATTATTATTTACAATCCTAATATAAATTTTATTCTTACCATTAGTATTTTTTATCACAGTTGACATTAATGTTTACATTAATATTGCTCTCATTGTCACTATTATTGATATTATTATTACTATTATTATCTTTATTTACATTTTGTTACACTAATTGTTTATTAAATATACTTAATTTCTCTAATTTCAGTTAACATTATATACATGCTCAAATTTCCTTTTGGTCCTTTTTTTAACAATAACATTATCAATTTGCAATTTAGTACATATATTTTCATTTATTTACAGTTATGTCCTTACTTGTCCACTAATTACCATTTATCACTACCTAATTATTTTCTTCACATTTAATTCATTCTTTGATATGTAAAATTCCTATTTGACTCTTACATTTTATTTTACTTTCATGCTTAATTACTTTTTAAACCTTTATTTAATTAATCTCTTTCCCATACTTTACAACACAATTATCACTCTTCCTTAACAGTTACACGTATTAATTATAATTCTTATTAAATTACAATTTAGTCATTTTTATTAGATATATTAAGGACTATTTACACTTTAATCCTATAGTATTTTTTAAATTACAATCTTGCTCTTTATTTTCACTATATTTACAACTATGCCATTTCTTATTCACTTTCACATTAAACTTATTATTTATCATATAAAATTGTCATTTAGTCCCTAAATGTCATTTTTTATACCATTTTGCTTAATTTACCATTTGGTCACTTATTTCGTCATTTTTACTATAATATCTTATTCATTTACATTATTACCATTTTATCCTTATTTCTTATACATCTATACAGTTTAGTCCCTTTTCATTCCATTTCCCTTATCAACACTTGTTTGCTCATTTTTATTATTTTGCCCCTAATACCAATTCGGTAGAAATCTTCGAACCAGATACGTGGGATGGGGATCCCTCAGTCCCACTACAGTATACAATGTATAGTAATTACAAGTGATAGTGACAGTGATAGTGACAGTATCAATAGGGTAGACAGTTATTAGCCTACGTAAGTAAGTCGTCATAACCCATACCGCGGTATAAAGTCCTAATAGCTAGCCAACTATATCCTAAGCTATATTTAACTACCAGACTACCAAGGGCAATTTATACATTTCAGTTTACATTTATTCACTAATTCATTTAAACATTCAATTCTTACAATATTTACCATTCAATTTGCACTATATATAATCATACACTTTCCATATACACATACCATGTCTTATTGTTAGCACTTGCTGTAACACCCTATACTCGTAAGTGGTACGGATACAGGATGTCACAACACTGCATTGACATATACTACAATGCACTTAATAGATCAGTAGGATTTTTTTTTTATAACAATAACAATCATATACATACAATAACACTAACACATACATCTTTGCTCTCGTCTACTACAATCGTATACATGCCATGCTAATCCTTCTATCCTTGCTGTCGAATGCTTCCTTCAGTCATCACTACATCTTCGGCCACATTAAAATCTACCATAATCTGCACGCAGTAACACTCTACGTGCTGAGCATTAAAAATACCCAGTGTTGGATACATATCCTAAATTTTCCATAACCAAATCTATATGCATGCACACATAAACTTATTTCCGTAATCACATCTTTTGAACATTAATTATTTACTTTGGTCAATTATCACTCTTATATCCTTTGTTGTCTTTTATGTCACTATACCTTAACATTTTCAATTCTATTATCGGTGTCACTATTAATTATACTAATACTCTTAACACTTATAACACTATGATCGGGCTGTTAATTAACAATTAATTACCTTTACATACCTTGATATTACTTTATCTATATTTATAATCTTTAATTTCCTTCTATTTGCTTATAACTTATTTACAATCTATATTTGGGCACATCATTAGTCATCTAATCACTTATTAGGACAGTCATTAATGTAACTCTTGGCAGTACCAATTTAACATTTTTACTTTCTTTATGTCCTTAACGATTCCTTTTCTTTTCCTTTAACTACACTAACTCTCTTGCATTTTACAGTTGCACTAATATTTTCCACTTGCTCAAATTTTATATTGTTTACTTAATTCAATTAACCGTACTTCGACATATATTCCTGAATTATTAACGCTAGAATACCAATTACTAACTTATCTAGACACTTAATATTCCTATCATTACTCTTTTACTTTTCTCAATCAAAACTATTACTTTCATTAATGACATTATTATCAATCTTATTATTCACACTAACAATTCCCTACACATTTACAATGATTTCAATTTTAAATTTTGGTCTTGACAATTACACTTGCTATATTTTACTATTATATTTACATTTATTATTCCCCACTATAATTATTTAAATACTTTTGTAATATTTTTTTTCGGTAGACTATACTATTAGTCTCATTAGCCCTTTTTAATTCCACTCAATATCCATACACTATAATTTAAATTCACTAAATTTCTTCAAATTCTTTATATTTACTAATTTACCCTTCCATGTCACTTTATTATCATTATCATTATTATTCTTTATTAGTTCGATTTATTGATTTCTATTTTTATTTCTTAACTTACAATACTATATCCAAATTAATGTTATGATAATTTCATTTAATAGTTCATCCACTTATTAACGTACAATTAGATCCTTATGTTAGGATCGATTACCCTTAAATCCCTCATTTTTCACTTATTCTTAATAAGGCTACTACTTCACATTTTCGCCCTTAATTATTTCTTAATTACAATTATGTCACTATATAAACTTAATTAGATTACACACACATACCCAATTATATATATATATATATATATATATATATATATATATATATATATATATATATATATATATATATATGTGTGTGTGTGTGTGTGTGTGTGTGTGTATATTAAATCAATTAAAACCATTATTCACTTAATAATTATTTATACCATAATATTCCATTTTAATTTATTATTTATTCATTAATTATCAACTATGAATTTAATATTTATGTTAATGATATCCACTTTAATCCCTTAATTAGCCTTACTATTGTAAATTTACAATTAGGTCCCTAAACTTTTATCAAATTATGATTTTACCCCCTTAATTGTCTTGTATTACAAAAATGCCACTAATTAATTTTATTCTTACATTTATTTATCATTTGGTCTACAAATTACCATTTAGTCCTTACGATATTATTTTAAAACCGAATTACACTTTAATCTTTATTTTTCCTTTAAATATCAACTTTGACCTTTATTTTCACTATAATCACAATTATGCCACTAATTACTCTTAATTTCACTTTTAATTTATTATTAACATATAAATTACTTTTTAGTCCTTTCGATAATATTTTCATATCAATTTTCATTTTAGTCCCTAGCACGAAATCAAATTACATTATTAATCATTTAATTACACTTTTCTATTTAATAACTCTTATTATCTCAATTATACACTAAAATTAATGTTTTACCCCTGCACTTTTCATTGCTTTTAACTTAGTCCTCAAACCACTCATTTAAATTATTTATCCACTTAGATACATACATTAGTCAATGATTAGACTTAATTCTTTTAATTAGCTATTTATTGGTAAAATTACATTTAAGTCTTCAACTTTTACAAAAATTATGATTATGTCCCCAAATTTTACCTTTTTTACTAAAATATCCTTATTTAGACTTATCTTTCAACTAAGTCATTATTTCACTTACAAAATTACATTTTAGTCCCTAAATTTCCACGTTTATGCCAAATTACATTTTAATCCCTAAACTTTAAATTCATTACACTATTATCATATTATCTACACTTTTCCCTTAATCATCACATATTTTCACTCTTGATTGTAAACTTACCGTTTTCCCTTAAACTTTCTATTTTTTTCAATTTAGTCCCATTTTCATTTATTTTCTCATTTGTCACTGTTTCAATCAATTTAAATGCACTTTATCATAATGTCTCAATCTTATGCATAATTACCATATTGCCCCTAGTATAAACCTGGCAGAAATTTATGAACCGGATATGCGGGACGAGGATCCCGCAGATCTACTACACTATAAAATGATCCCAAATGAACCACTCAACACTAGCACTGCACTACACTGATCACTGTAAATACTGAACAGACCGTCATTGGCCTATCGATATCGAGTAGTCATAACTCGGACTGCGGTGGGGAATCCCTAGGGCTTGCCAATTATGTCCTGGACTAGATTTTACTACCAGACTATTACTAAGGGCAAATAATATCCGATTTTCACTTATATCACTTAATATATCAACATATACCATTCGGTCATCAAATACACTTCACTTTAAAATTTACATATCACTTACAATTCATTTTCATTTCATATATTTTTCATTTATATCTTCAATTATGCAATTGAGTTCATTTAATCATATAATAATCATTTTCACTTTTTCATTCTAATACACTTATTATTCAATTTTAACATCAATTATGTTATTTCTTTACTTTAATATATCATAGCCCATAACATTCACTTTAAACATAACGTATGTTCAACATATAACATATTCAATTAAACAATTAAAAATTCTAATTAATTTATTTTACACTCAATTTCATTTATACATTTATTTTTAAACATTTATATTACCAATTTCACAAAATTAACTTTAAGATTATCAACTTATTCGGCCGTCACTTGCACTACACTTTAAAATTTCTCATTTTAAACATTAATCACTTCGATCTCACCTATTAACCCATATTAACACTAAACATAACATTTTGCACAATTTACGTCATACATGTCAATATTTTTACTTTATACATATTAGATTATCATGCCAAATTATTTTCAATTAAATTCCATTTATTCCAATTAACTTAATACACTCTCTATTATCATTCTAATGTAATTTTATGCCATTACACTTAATCAATTATCAAAGTATACTAAATTACTCTAACCTGTTCCATTCAACCAAGGTGTGTCCATACCATTTCACTTAGTTTTCTTTCTTTTAATCACTCAATTAACTAAATTACATGTTATACATCACTAATACACTGGTTACATGCTTTAAACATCAAAGTATTTCAAGTATTCCTTAAGAGTACCATTTGGCCAAACCTAGGGTTCCTACATGCATTTGTTTTATTTCTATATTAATCATTCAAAATCCTATTTTTAACCTTCCTAAACATCTCTATCAAGTTTATATCAATTAAACATGCATAAATCACGTGCATGTAATATGAACATAATCACTTTCAACCCTTTTTTATTTTTTTATTTATTATTTATTTATTTATTATTGTTATTTTTGCAATTTCGACAAGAAAACTATCACTTCTAATTTTTTTTAGCTGTGGATAGGCATTAATTTAATCACTAGGTAACCCTGGTCTGGACTGGCTCGGGATTCGGTGTCTATAATGTATATGTTGACATGCACTAATGACCACAGTGAGTGGTCGTCCATTTGATGATTTTCCCCACTAAGCTTTTATCCTTAGCATTGGTGTTTATCCGTATAGGTTTCGAAGATAAGTATTATTAAAGGACAATCCCGCATCCTCAATGGCCAACACATTAGGGGTATGCATTCTACGTAGGTTTTGTATAGTGATGTAATATGTTAATTATAATCTTTTGACTCAAAAAGTTATTAGTAATATGTAATATGAGATCATAACTTATGTGTGTATGGTATGTGGATAAATGCATGAGTTTGAATGCTTTTAATTTAATGAAAATAAATTTTATAATTCTAGGTATAGCTTAATGAACTTAATCAAGTTAATGTTATAGTTGTGCGGCATCATTTAGCCTTTGTGGTAACTCATCTCTTAGAGCTGTAGTGTACTACGTAGGGTAAGGGGTGTTACAAAACCTGATCTGAAAAAAATGATAGTTAAAACATAAAAAAGATAATACTAAATTGTGATAGACTGTACAAGTAATGTAAGAAGGGAAACTGATTGATTTCACAATGAAAAAAGATGGGAGTTTATACTATAAGAATAGATTATATGTACCGGCCAATAATGAACTAAAGAAGAAGTTGTTGCATGAAGCACATGATATAATATTCACCATGCATCTTGGAGGTAATAAGATGTACTAGGATTTGAAGCAATTCTATTGGTGGCCAGAAATGAAAAGAGATGTGTTGGACTATATGTCCAAATGTGTAATATATCAATAAGTAAAAGCGGAGCATCAAGTCCCGCCTAATTTATTGAATCATATCCCAATTCCAGAATAAAAATGGGATAATATTACTAAGGACTTTGTTATAGGTCTCCCTCTCGCACAAAAGAAGTATGATGCCATTTGGGTGATAGAAAATAGGCTCCCTAAATTGGCTCATTTTATACCAGTTTGACTTGATTACCCTATAGATCCGTTAGCTGACCTATACATGACTAAGATTGTTTAGCTCTATGGAGTGCCACTATCCATTGTATATGACCGAGACTCAGAGTTTACATTAAGATTTTGGACAAGTTTACAAATAACCTTGGGTACTCAGCTTAGCATAACTTTTCACACACAAATGGATGGACAGTCTGAAAAGGTTATACAAGTGTTAGAAGATATGCTTCATGATTGTGTCATGGAATTTCCAGGCTGTTGGGATATATACATTCCTTTAATGGAATTTGCTTATAACAATAATTATCAATCCAGTATAGGCATGGCACTGTATGAGGCTCTATATGGTAGGAAATATAGAACTCCAATATATTAGATAGAGTTGAATATGAACAAGGTAACTAAGCCTGAGATAGTCAAAGATACAGAAGAAAAGGTTAAGATTATCTAGCAGAGATTAAAAACTGCAAGTGATAGACATAAATTATATACTGATCTAAAAATTCACATTGAATATGCAATAAGAGACAAAGTATTTTTAAAGGTCTCACCTTGAAGAAAAGTACTACGATTTGGGAAAGAGGGAAACTTAGCCCAAGATTCATAGGTCCATATAAAATCGTTGAGAGGATCGGACCAGTGGCCTATAGATTTACTCTTCCTCTAGAATTAGCCAAATTACATGATGTTTACCATGTGTCTATGCTTTAGAGATATCGATCAGAAGAGTCACATGTGCTACCCGTACAAGATATCCAACTTCAACCGAATCTCTCTTATGATGAAGAACGAAAAGCAATTTCGGATAGGTGAAACAACTAAGAAATAAATAAATTCCTCTCATGAAATGCTATTGCAATATCACAGCATTAGTGAAAGCAACTTGGGAGCCCGAAGCAACAATGAAGGTTCAGTACCCACAACTCTTCAATACAGGTACAAATTTTAAGGATGGAATTCTTTTTAAGGTGGAAAGAAATGGAAGGCTCCAAATTAACCCTAATAGTATCGTAGAATGTTTAGGGTAAAATAAAAAGTGAATATGCAAGGTTAAGCAGTAAAAGGGCACTAAAAGACAAAACAAGTATTAATTTAAAAGATTCGAACAATTTGGTAATTTATTTAAATGATGATGTATATGCATCAAAAAATTTAAATTATGGGCCTACAAATGAGGGTTCTAATGAAGTTCGAGGGTCAAAATATAAATACATGAAGTATAAAGATGGAATTAAAGAGAATGTAACGTGTGGACTTCTAGAAAGCATGGACATTTCCATGACTATTTAAATGAGAGTTGGCCGGCCAAGGAGGGACAAAAACATAGAAATTCATTGCCAATTTCTCTCCCAAAATACAAACATAAGTAAATGCTTAAGGGTTTTTAAAGAGAGGGGCAAGGTTGGGTGCAAATTAAGTATAATAGGTAAAGGTTATTCCCTTCTTTATATTTTTTCTTACTTTGTATATATAGATATATTGGAAATTATGGGATTGTATCATAATTTAACATGAATTCATGGTGAATTTTAGTTGGAGAATCTAGCAAAAACATTGAGAAAGAAAATGAGTGAAGCAAGAGGAGAAATTTGGCCAAATAAGTTATGGGAACATCTTAATTTTCATTGCTTACATTGCTTATGTATGCCATGATTTAAAGTGATATACATGCTCTAATGGATGTGAAATTGTACTTGGAAAATTACTTTAGTGTTGATTTACCTAGAAAAGGTTGAATTTGTTATAAGGGATAATTAGATGAAACTTTGTCGTAGGATCGCTTGGACCAGTTTCTCGTAATGGCCATATCTTAGCCTACAGGCCTCTAAATTGAGTAATTCTAATTGGAAATGGAACTTACCACATATACTTATAATTTGTTTGGAGGAACCATGACTCAATTCTATCCTTAAAACATTTGAAATTTGTCTTGAAATTGAGAACCTATTGCTGCCCCTGTGGGCATATCTTTAATTTACAGGTCCAAATGGCATAATTTTTAAACCATAGGAAACCTAAGATCTGCTAGAATAATTTTTAAGAAGGGACCAAAGCCTAAAAAGTTTGTTTTCTTTAAAAAGGACCAGAGTTCTACCCTATTTCAATATAAAATAAAATAGGGCCACACGGCTGTCAAGTCTTCCTATCCGCTGTGTGATATGCCTAACAACCGTGTAAAACAATTCTAGAAATTAAAATTTGGCCAAAATATAATCCACATGGCTGTCAAGAATTCCTAATCATTGTGTGATAAGTCCTAATTGCAGTGTAAAACGGTTTTAGACTGAAACTTTGGAACTCTGGCATGCCACGTAGCTATCAAGAATTCCTGACCGTCTTGTAAAATGTTTCTTGACTAAAATTTTGAAATTTTGGACATCTCACACGGTTGTTAGATTTTCCTGACCGCCGTGTCACCCTTGTTTTTTACCTAAAACTTGATTTTTTCTAATTATAATGAACCCAAACTTTATCGAAAGTTTGTAACACTTGTCTAACACATGTTTAATGGTATATGATGATTATATGGATATATATTATATGAAATTGCATGTGAATATTAGCTCAAACATATCCCTTATATATATAATGAAACCATGTACATAATTGCTATTTATTTACTGGCATTATTCAAAACCATATGACATGTACTTTCAATTATCTATAACGACTATACAATCGTAAATGAGCATGTATAGATATGTCATGAATGTATATAATTCAAAAGATTATAATACAAGAATAAACTACCATTGCCTGCTTATTTGTCTTGGGGTTGGATAGATAGGCATGCCTATAGGGACTACCGATCCAGTTGCATAAGATTTGACACCTATTGTGTCTTAATAGAGACAATATACTACCATTACATACCTTTGGGTACCTACCGTTCAGTTTACCTATGGGTATTCATATGATTTGTACTTTCGGGTACCTACTGTTTTTACCTACGAGTACCTACTATTTATTTTCTCGTTATCCACTCCCAAAAGAAATGTAGGCTAACTTTTGAATAACATGTATGTTACTGAATGTTATAAACCATGTTATTTATCCTAAATTTCTAAGTACTATTTATTCATCTACAAAGCAATATATATGTAAGCAAATACATAATTCCTAAAATGCCACATGAAATGTATGTTCACACTATATATTGCATCTAGGATGATTTATTATATGATAGTACATTCATAAATATTATAATCTATTATCTTGGCAGATGACTGCTGTGAGTGGTCGTAAAAAATTAAGTGTTCCCCCTAACCTTGTAAGCTTAACTCTGATGTTTAATCTGTGTAGGTACTAGTGACAAAGCGGATTCCAAGGATACTCTATAAAAGTCGAGGCCAACAAAAGATTAGGACAAAGAGTTTAATGTAGGTTCTTTTTGTAAAAATTTATATGTGAATGTAATATGTTTTCTATAAACTAAGACTGTATGTAAATGTAATGATTATGTTTGTATTGAAAGACTATATATAGTTCAATGTCATTATGTATATGTGAAATCAAGCATGCAACTTTATTTGGTCATGCATATGTAATACATGATATGAAATAAAATTTTTGATATCTTAATTGATGCAAGTGTTTTAATGAAATTAGAACAACTGGAAATAACATGCATGTACAAGTAAACAGGTTCAGTTGTGTGATACCTACTATGCCTAGTAGGCCAGAAATGTATGTAATGCAGTTTTATAGGTATGGTATGGGGGTGTTAATGTAACGCCCTTATTCCTCAGTATTGAACATACGATATAGTTCACTTAGGCGATTACCATGATTGTTTGAAGTACACCAATTATTTGGTTACTGTTAAAGACGGGTAAATTTTTTTTCCAACTTGCTTTCTAATTACCTTTATGATAACAATTATTTACATTACTAATACTTATTTCTATTTTCCTTTAATTGTCATCTACATAACTCTTGCCAACTGACCTAAAACTGTCTTATGTTACTATTCATTTGATCAAAATTTTGGTAGTATAACGGCTGCATATCTAAACTTACCCTTCTGCAAACCAAACAATATCATAGCCCCAAAGGGCACAATAGTTTAATAATACACAATATAATCAACGTCACTATCTCGGTGATAATATCACAACATTTACCATATAATAGGATTTAAATATACATACATGGCTTATACAATTCTTCAATATATAACCCAATGCAGTAATCCAAAATACATATACATGTCACAACTGTACACCTACAAAAATACCCTATGATTCATACTTCGCTAGTCTGTCTCCAAAATCTTCTCGTATGCTTGCTCCAAGATCCTATTCCATACCTACATGCAGTTAAATAAACTATGTGCTCATCTTTAATTATGCTCAGTGGTGGATACATATCCAAAATTTTCCATTCATTAATTACATGCGCATATCTACAATTAAAAAAATTAACAAACTTAATGTCATGTGTTAACATTAGCAAAATCAATCATTTAATTCCTTTTAATTAGATTATCATTATAACTTATACAATTTTTTTTTTGTTATTATAATAATAATAATAATAATAATAATAATAATAATAATAATAATAATAATAATAATAATAATAATAATATTATTATTATTATTATTATTATTATTATTATTATTATTATTATTATTATTATTATTATTATTACCTTATACAATAAATTCTCATTATCTTTATAATTACACTTAATAGCCAAATATCAAGTCAATTTGCATTTAAGTCCTTCCATTAAACTTACTATGGTCAATTTACATTTTGGTTCTTCAACTTCTATTAAACTACGGTCTTGCCCTTCAATTTTATTATAATTACAATTATGCCATTAGTTTTCCATATATCACACATTTTTCATTATATAATATGTAAAATTACCATTTAGTCCCTAAATTATATCTTATGCATAATTTCACATTTACTCCTTATTTTACCACTTTTGCACTTCTTTAACAATTAAATTACACATTTTTCCATAGTTCCTCTTCTTTTCTTCAATAACATAATTACCATTTTGCCATAATACTTTTAAATGTTTACATTTTCATCCTTTTTCATTCCATTTCTCTTATAACTCCAGTTTTACTCAGTTTATTCCACTTTCTTTAATTTGCCCCTAATACTAACCCGGTAGTAATCTCCAGTTCGGATACATGGGACATGGACCCTATAGGCCCACTGTAGTATACAATATAAAATAATATCTGATAATAGTAATAATATTAGTACAATAGACTGTCTTTAGCCTACCCAAGCAAGTCGTCATGACCCGCACCGCGATATAGAGTCCCTATAGCTAGCCATCTTTATCCTGAGTTAGACTTGACTACCACACCACTAAGGGCAATGTCAATAGTCATTATTTTCATTAATTCCTCATGTAAATAACCATTCCATGACCATGCACTATTAGGCCATCATAATGCCATTCACACATTCAATTTCTTTTCCACTAATTCCAATCCCATTTCACTTACTAATTTGTTCTAACCTCAATTATGTCATTACTTCACACAAACATGACATAATCTATTATTTTGGCTTAATACATAATGTAATATCAATATAGATCATATCCAATAATGATTTAAAAATTCCAAACAATTTAGTATACACTCCACTTTAACTATACATTCACTTTGTGGCATAATATTAATTAAATAAACAAAGTATACCATAATATACACTGTACACCTATCCGTCCATAACTTGAATTTTACACTAAAATTTTATTTTTCCTCATTTATCATTTATTCAACTAAATTACATATTAATGAACATAAACACGAGTTTATAAACAATTAATCAGGAAAATACACCAGGATAAACCTAGGTACCATATTCGACCATCATAAATTCTTTTCATTCAAATTTGTTCTTTCAATTTTAACCATTCAAATCATCATTTCTAACTTCCATTAACATGTTTATAGCCTTAATTTCAATTATACAGGCATTATCCACACAAATGCATAACATACATACATTTAAATCCACACAAAGTCATGAAAAATTAGAGATTTTGTATCGACTAACCTTTGAACCCTGATCTCCTCACTTTACTCTTCCTTCTCCTTACCTTTGGACTTAGAAGTACCTTCCTCACCCTTTGAACCTAAGGGTGATAATCCTTTAATTTCTTTCTTTCTTTATGCAATATAACTACCTGTCCATGCTTTACATATCCCAATCTACCAATAGAAAGCATTAAATTGAATTATAAAACTCAATTTCACTTACCTTATCTTTGGCACATAAACTCCTCTATCCAATTTTCTCCACTTTTTTCACTTTAAATGAATCCTAAGGATGCTTAGTAATGAAAAAAGGAGATGAATTTAACTTGGGAAGGTTTAATTTAGTGGAATTAGAAGGAAGAAAATGGATAAAACCATGGAAGAGAAAGAGATGAGAGCTTCGAACAAGTAAGGAAGAGAGAAGAGAGGAGTGTGTTATACAATTTTCTGATATTTTCCACCTTATACAGGCCCTCCAAATGGGTTGAGCTTGGTCTCACCAAATATGAAAATGTTTGCTGAACTTGGCATACAACTTCTTATCTCTGAGGGTCTGCAAAACAATTCTCAGATGCTTATCATGCTCTTCTGGAGTCTTTGAATACACCAGGATATCATCGATGAAGACCACTACGAACTGATCTAAATAAGGGTGGAAGATCCTATTTATAAGGCCCATAAAAGCTGCTGGTGCATTCGTGAGTCCAAAAGGCATCACCGAAAACTCATAGTGACCATATATGGTACGAAAAGCTGTCTTGGACACATCTGCTTCTTTTATCTTCAACTGATGGTAGCCTGATCTCAAGTCAATCTTTGAAAATACACCTGCACCCTTCAACTGGTCAAATAAATCTTTAATGCATGGCAATGGATATTTGTTCTTGATTGTCAACTTGTTCAGCTGCTTATAATTAATACATAGCCTGAGTGACCCATCTTTTTTTTTCACAAATAACACTGGAGCTCCCCATGGTAATGTACTCAGCCTAATAAAGCTTTTTTCAAGCAATTCCAGTACCTGAATCTTTAATTCTTTCAACTCTGCTGCTGCCATTTTGTATGGGGCAATAGAAATTAGTACTGTGCTTGGGGCTACATTAATGGAAAACTCAATCTCTCGATCAGGTGGCAAGCCTGGAAGGTCTTCTGGAAACATATATGGGAACTCACATACTGTAGGAACATCTGATACATTGGGTGTTCCCTTCTTTACATCCATTGCATAACATAAATAAGCCACACAACCCTTTCTAATCAACCGTTTTGCTGCTGTAGCCGAGATAACATCAGAAAAATAATCTGGTCTTTGGCCCACTACTGTTATCTCTCGATCATTTGAAGTTCTAATGGTCACTCTCTTCCTTTTACAGTCAACCATCACATGGTGAGCAACCAACCAATCCATTCCCAAGATAACATCAAACTCTTTAAAGGGAAGTTCAATCAGATTGGCAGAAAAACACAATTCTGGACACTGATGGGACAATCTCTGTACACTTATTTCACTATAACACTATGGCCCAATGGGTTTCTCACTAAGATGTTATGATCTAAAGGGGAGCTATCTGACCCATTATCCCGTATAATATCTGTGCTAATATAAGAATGTGTGGACCCAGGATCTATAAGTGCATACACTGAATTTGAAAACAAAGAAAATTTACCTACTATCACGTCCGGTGAGTCCTCTTGATCACGGGCCCTCACTGCATATGCTCGAACTGTGGGGCGACCCTGTCCCTGAGATAATGGTAGGGGAGGTTTGCTTGAAGTGTGTTAGGCTGTCCCCCTGCCTCACCCTTTGGGTGCTGAAGGACCTGTACCCAGTGCTAGAGATGTCACTAACTGTGGTACTGCATCTGGGCAATCTTTTACCAGGTGTTCCTGGGACCCACACTTAAAACAAGCACTCGATAGATATCTACACTCGCCAGGGTGAGATCGGCCGCAATGATTACACTGCTGTGCGGTGCCTCTTCCTCTGCCTCAGGATACACTGCCTACAGATGAAGCTAGAATACCACTGCCGGCCGGATTCTTCTGACTGTGAGCCGGTACTACTGATCCCCTACTCTGGGATGGTGGTGGTCCTCTGGATCTCTTACTTTGACAACCTGTGCCACTGGACTATCCCGGTTTCCTTTTCTGTTAAAATCGAGCCTGTCTCTTTAACTCATCTGCCTGCGCTGTTTCCACTTTAATGGCTGCTGCTACTAAGGATCTCAAGTCTAGGTGTCTCTGGCCACTGACAATTTGCTTAATATGATTATGGAGACCTCGCTCGAACCTCTCCATCAGTCGAGCCTCTGTCCTCAATACATTATCCAGGTAGGCACTCAATCTCTCAAAATCTCTTTCATATTCAGCCACTGTCTTGTTCCCCTATCTCAGCCTCCAGAAGCATCCTGCATCGAGGCTTTATACTCAGTACCAATATATTTCTTCTCAAACTGCTCCAGGAAGAACTCCCAATTCATCTGGTCGGCTGGGGTATATTTTCTGATAGAGTTCCAGCAAAAGTATGCTGGACCCTGCAGTGTTGCCATCGTCCCCTCAAACTTCTCTTCAGGAGTGCTATGAAGAATCTCGAATAATCTTTTAATATGAAACAACCACTCTTCAACTTGTTCGGGAGTCGTGGGATCCCTACCAAAGAAACTGTAAGCACCGTGTCCCGGAGCGGTCCGGATCAGAGATTACCTTATGATGAAATCAATGTCTGAGCCTGTATGAGGGGCTGGATTTGGAGGTTTTAGTCTCGCGTTCCATGAGAAATGAGGCTTTTTACCATTCCTGGGCAGAGGGAGAGAAAAACAGAGGTTTTTTCGAGTCGAAAGGAATTTTGTCCTCCACAGACGGCCAGCCTGTCTGTGAAGTCAGCCCGTCACTCCGAGTCACCGACGGCTTGTGGTATTTTTTGACGCCCGTCGGAAAGTCACTGCCCCTGTCAGAACGCCGCCTGGTTTCCCGGAGCACGCAACCGCTCTGACGCCCGTCGGTGGATGTGGCAGGGCCGTCAGACGAATCCTTATGTCAGAAGGATTCTTTCGACGCCCGCCTCCATACACCGACGCGCGTCGGTCGTGTTTGGCTATAAAAGCTCCGGATTTTCACTTGAAAAGGGTTGGAAAAATTTTCACAGGAGGAAACTTTGCCCAATTTCAAGCAAAATTTCCCTCTCTTCCAACAAAACACACTTTCTAAGGAAATCTATTGAATCAAGGATCAAATCAATCAAAAGGAACTAAAACTAATTAGTTTTCTTTAGATTTTGACTCCAAAATCGATCTTTTGAGGGGTTGAAGAAGAAATAGCTTATTTTCTTTCTTCGATCCTTCATCTTTCGCTTCTCGTGGAACGCGCAGGACTCTAATCAACACAAGAATCTCACCCAAAGCGATTATCTGAGGGTAAATATTCCGGATTCCTTCTCCATATTATCTCATATTTATTTCTTATTTTGTGGAATTTTTGAATATCTGTAATTATTTTCTTTTATTTCGACTCTCTTATCTCGTTTTGAGATAAAATCCACCTTTTGACTTTGAAAAGGTTTTTTTTCTCCATTCTATTTTTTTCGGAGACAGTGGTGACCGACGGGTCATCTTTATCACCGACGCCCGTCGGTCACCCACCTACAGATGCCCCTCCTTGAGTGACAAACGAACATCTCGGTTACCTTAACCGACGCCCGTCGGTCAGCCAAGGAAGGCCGTCGGTGGGTTCTATCTCCATCCTTTTAAATCATTTTTTTTTATCTCTTTCAAGTCTCTTTGACTTCTTATATGTTAATTTTATGTATATTAACATCTCTTAACTTTCTATGAGTGTATATTGATCCTCTTGGATAATCCCGAGTTTGAGCGGCTATCTACAATGTTTGGAGGACTTCATCCGGTTTAGTTTCCTAATCCTCTTAAGTATTTTCTTCATTTATTATTTATTGATTATTTTATGTATACGGATGTACTCCTTTAATATCCCATTAATGTATAAAAATGACTCAATGTTTTATAATCAATAAAATGAAGTTTACACAAAGGCAAGGGTCCAATGCCCTATTTTTATCCAATAAAGATCACCACAAATAAAGATCCCCAATTTTTATAATGATGCATGTGAGGACCAAAGTCCTCGAAATAAGCAATGCCCCGATTTATGCATGTATAGCGCATTTACGAAAGGGAGCTGTATTCCGCTCCTTGTATTATTGTAATTTATCGCTTTCATTATCTATTTGATCATTTATTGCTTTCAAGATGTGAATAAGTGCGCCTTTTAATCAATTGCATAGTGTGGAGAGAGAGTGAATTAATGATATTAAAATTTGATCATAAAATAATTGAGGTAGAAATAGATGAGAAATCCCGGACCCAGCTCTTGTCTTTGGGCTCAAGAGGTTAGAGGTCATCCTTCAAGATACTTCTTGAGTCACGAGGCTTTGGCGCTAATCCTAGGCTCCTTAGGGTGAGGAGTTCACCTTCTATGATCCCTCTGGCTGGCCCAAAATGGATACCAAGCGCAATCTTAGGCTCTCCGAGGCGAGAGAAACTTTCCCAATGTTCTATTGGGTGGCGACTCTATGAAACCTCCATGTTGCTCAACATAGACGCACTTGTAATTTATTTGCAAGCTGTCAACGGACCCACAAATGCCCCGATCGCCCACGTGCGGGCGGTCCCATGGGCGGCGCTCGGGATCCGGCGCGCGTCACAGTGGCGACTCCGCTGGGGACATTTATGGTTCGAGATTTCGATTTGAAAATACCTCTTTTAACATTTATGATTAAAATTTAATTCATAAATTCACTTTCTCTCAAATTTGCATTTGCATATTATTAGAGCCTTAGAATACGCTAGTTTGGTCCCTCTTTTAGCCCCGGTGCGTTCCTGAAGCACCTCCTCATTTTAACTCAATTTGGAGAAATGTTAAGGATAATCACCAGCCCAAGCCACGTACCTTAATGGTATATCAAAATGATGACCCGATCGGTCGCTATGCTCGTGATGAGCTAGACCCGTCGGCAGGGATCATGCTTGGGTAGCCTTAAAGAAACATCTCCCTTGTCCAAAGCTCATGTAATGGCTGTAGTTACATTCCACAGGTGAAATGAACCCTAATTCCATGCTTGCTGTATGGATCCTCATGTATTGGGTGAGTCCAAATGTCTCGCTTGGTAACCTAGCCAAAGGCTATCATGCCTCGGTAGGGCCATGTCGAAATTTATGGAATGTCCAAATACGTGACGATCATTATCCATCCGCTTGTACATTAGCATAGGAGTGTCATGCTGCCGGTTTTTTGCCGTGCACCATACGCATCCATCGGGTCCCTCGTTGACCCTTGGGCTAATCCCACCTAGGAAAGAGACTGCACGACCACGTGTGTGGGAGAAATAAGGGTGGAAAGACCTACTTGCTTGCTTATGCTCTGTAAGTGTTGCATATCACGATCATGCATTATACCTACATTTCATGCATCATGCCTAACTTTTTGTCCCTGCAGCCATCATAGATCTGCCCAGGTGGACTAGATCACCAACCGGACGACTGATCCGAGTTCCTACTCCCGAGCTGTCAGATAGAGGGGGTCTACCAGAAATCTTATTAGAAATTAGTGGTATAGTATCTCAGATGGCAAACTCGCCTAGGGGGGAAGACGCCACTAGGGCCATGATCGCGGAAGAAGTGGGCCACCATTTTGAGGAATTCGAGGGCAGAATGATGAATATGTTGACCGCCTTGGCACAGCAGAATGCTCCGCAGAATCCTCCTCCTCCTCCTCCTCCAGTGAGACAGAATGAGCTTGAGGAAGAAAGGGTTGAAAGACGAGAAGAGCTCGTTCGGCCGCCTCCAGTAGAGTTAAGGTCAGTGGCCTCGGGAGAGGAGAGAAGAAGGCCTGTGCTGAGAATTGATGATGATATCGAAGATGATAGGATGAGCCTCGCATCTGAGAAGGGGAAGGCGCCCCAAGCTGATGACTGTATTTTAAAGAAAATGGAAGAGAGGTTCGAAGCTATGACCCGTATGATAGGCAGAGCCCATGGGATGAATCCGGAGGATAAGGAGTTGGACGGAGAAGACCCGATCCCTTATAACTTCAAAATGCCGGATGTGCCGAAGTTTGATGGTACTTCTGACCCGACCGCACATGTCAAGCAATATTCTCTGGTCATGAAGGGGACCACGTTGTCCAAGAAGCAGAAAGTAGAATACTTTTGTCTAAGTCTGACCTCTCATGCCATTGATTGGTATCATGACCTTGACCGCCACACTAAAGAAGATTGGGATCTGCTTACTGGAGAGTTTTTGAAGCAGTATGACTGTTACACCAGAATGGAGGTGACTCTGAAAGATCTTGAGCTACTCCAGCAGAAGACCGGGGAATCTTTCCATGATTGTCTCACCCGATGGTGGAACCGAGTAATGGAGATGCGCCGAAAGCCGGACACCCAGGATCAGATTCGTTTATTTATCAAGAACGCAAGCCCGTACTTGAAAGAGGGGTTGAAGATGAAGGGGTTGAAGGACTGGGAATCTCTCAAAGATATAGCCATCGAAGCAGAGGGAGAATTCTTGGCTCGAAAAGCTAACAACGACAATTTCGCCAAGAGGGCTAACCCCGGTCAAGGAACCAGCAGGCCGGCAGGTCCCAGTAACAGCACTAGAAGAACGGGTGAAGTGTCCGCTACTGAGGCAACCACCCAGAGGAAGTTTTTGAACTTGGGGAGACCATTATCCTGGGTTTTGAGAAGGTTAATGAAGGAGGGAAAATTGCACCCTCTGGCTCCTAGGCCAGCTTTGACGCAAGGGAAATCTGGACACAAAGATAACGAATTTTGTGCGTTCCACCAGCACTCAGGTCATATCACAGATAAATGCAAAGCGCTCTGACACTCTATCCAAGACTTGATTGATAGCAAGCAAATCTTTGACCCTGAGAAGAGGGAAACTGAGAAAAAGCCCGGTTATAATACCGTACCACCACCCGTGTTTATGATCCGATCTAGCCTGCCAGAGTGGTACGTGCTACAAGATCTATATGGGAGTGAGAAGTTCGCTACTGGTTATCCCGAGGATAGAGAGGAGAAGGCAGTTGTGGCGACCCTTGATTACTGGTCTAGCAGTGAAAGCAGTGGAGAAGCCGAGGATGAAGAAGGAATGAACCTTGATTTGTGGGGCTCCGATGGAGACGAAGGAGAAATAGGGGCTGTAACGAGGAGTGGAAGAGTGATCCCCGAGATTACGAGGCTACCTGAGCCAGTGCAGCCATCAGCCGAAAAAGGGCCAGAGGAGAATCAGATTGTCAGACAGTTGAAGAAAACTGCAGCTCAAATATCCATCTGGGATCTGTTGAGACAATCCCCCTCTCATAGGCAGAAGGTAGTAGAAGCTTTGGTTGAGGCCACGGTCGCCACCACTATTTCCCCGTCAGAACTTTTGGGTTTAATTAAGGGAGGATCCGAGGAGAGATTGGTTTTTTCTGATGCCGACCTACCTGTTGAAGGCCGCAACCACAACCGACCCTTGTACATTAAAGCGCAGATTAATGATAAGCACACTGCTTGCGTTATGGTAGACGACGGGTCTTCTATTAATGTGTGCCCCCTGATAGCTCTACAGGCTTTTGGTTTAAACGAAGACATGCTCAGTGGATCGGATCTGACTATCACAGCCTATGACAACTCGAGGAGGCAAGCCTCAGGAACCTTTAAGACCTTGGTCAAGACAAGACCTATTGAAGTGGAGGTTGAATTTGTAGTTCTGCCCATACCCGCTAACTTCTCAGCTTTGCTTGGGAGACCCTGGTTTCATAAATTAGGGGGAGTGCCATCCACACTGCATCAGATGATAAAGTTCCCACGCAAAGGGGAGGTGGTGACTATCAAAGCGGCCAGGGAAAACCAGGTCTCAGCGCTGGAAATAGCCAATCAGCCATTTAGCGGCTTCCACGTGTCCATGATAAGGGAAGAGTACGGGTCAGTGGATAGCCCAGCTGTGGTTAATATAATGAAGAAGATGCATTATCTTCCTGGGGCTGGTTTAGGTAGAAACTCCCAAGGACTGCAAACCGCAATCACCACTCGAGGGCAAAAGAGCCGGAAAGGTCTGGGGTATAGAGGTGGTTTCGGCAAGAAGAAGGTAACGGTTAAGATCCCCCACATAACAAAGAGCTTTGTACTGGCATCCTTAGTTTGTGCTTACACTGGCGAAGACGAGCCGCATTGGGTAGATGGGAGGATTGTCCCTGGCTTCGAGATCTTTAACGATGTGTATGACTGGCATGTCGGGTTTGTCAAGACTGTCGAAGACTTTTGGGATGAGGAAGTTATGACTCAGGGTATCACCTGGGACAGATGCGAGCTTGAGGAGGTCGTTACTGAGAAAATGATAGCCGCCAGGCTGAAAGGGAAAGGGAAGATAACAGAATTAGAGCTGAAAATGGAGAATTTGAAATTTTCTTCCGACGAGCCTGAGGGGCCTCTGCTAAATCAGGAAGCCAGTGAACAAGCTGCAACGGCATCAACCTCTGGAGTAGCAGAAGAAGACTCTAGTTTAGACTGTCTTTTTATTCCCGAACTCTTTTATGATGTAAATGATAACTATAATATTATTAATAAGATAAACAATTTCTCTTATTTGTGCGATGTTTCTAATGGTTTCGACATGCATGAACATGATCATACTCCATCAATTTTTGACATCGATTCCACTGGTACAACGCCTTTTAATCTTGGAACCTCGGAAAATCCGAGGGAAATTCTAATAGCATCAAACATAACTCCTGAGGAGAGAAAAAATTTTGAGAGAATAATAAGAAAACATGAAAAGGTCTTCGCCTGGACTTATGAGGACATGCCAGGAATTGACCGAGACATGGCGGAACATGCCATCCCAACTTACCCAGATTGCAAGCCTGTGAAACAGAAGTTGAGAAGGCTGAGGCCAGAATGGGCTGACAAGGTCAAAGAGGAGATTCGGCAGCAGATAGAAGCCAAGTTTCTCGTTGAGGTGCAGTATCCTACATGGCTGGCAAATGTGGTCCCTGTAGCAAAGAAGAACGGAAAGGTCAGGGTGTGTGTGGATTATCGAGATCTAAATAAGGCTTGCCCTAAAGATGATTTTCCACTACCCCATATTGATGTATTGATAGACAGTGCCGCCAATTGCGCGATGTACAGCTTTGGAGATGGATATGTGGGGTACAACCAAATCCTGAACAAGATAGCTGATCGGGTTAAAACCGCCTTTATCACAGAATGGGGGACCTATGCCTACCGAGTCATGCCTTTTGGCCTGAAGAACGCAGGGGCCACATACCAGAGAATGGTGACCAAGATTCTGAGCGACCTGATTCATAAAGAAGTGGAAGTGTATGTCGATGACATGATGGTCAAATCGGCCACCCGAGAGGGACACTTTGAAGCTCTAGAGAAGTTCTTCACCAGGATCGACAAGTACAATCTGCGACTTAACCCCAAGAAGTGCATTTTCGGAGTGACTTCAGGAAAGCTATTGGGGCATGTCGTCAGCCAGAGGGGAATAGAAATTGACCCGGACAAGGTGAAAGCCATCAGAGAGATGCCTGTGCCGTAAAAAGAGAAGGATGTAAGGAGTTTCCTGGGCAAGCTGCAGTATGTCAACCGATTCATTGCCAAGCTCACTTCAATATGCGAGCCCGTCTTTAAGCTGCTTAGAAAGAATCAGCCTGTGGTCTGGAACGAAGATTGCCAGAAAGCTTTTGACAGCATCAGGGAATACCTGTTGAATCCACCAGTGCTAAGGCCGCTGCAGCCGATTAAACCGCTTAACCTGTATTTGGCAGTAGAAGGCAGTTCCGTGGGCGCCATGATGGCTCAAGAAGATGAATTTTGGGTGGAGTTTGCAATTTATTAACTTAGCAAGAAATTTTTGGCTTATGAGATAAAATATGCTGAAGTAGAGAAGATCTGCCTTGCAGTAATTTGGGCGTCAAAGAAACTGAGGCATTATTTCCACTCGTGCAAGGTTCAAGCAGTGGCCAAGCAGAATCCGTTAAGATATTTGCAGGAAGCACTGTTTTTACTTGGGAAGATGGGGAGGTGGCTGCTCTTGCTACAGGAGTTTGATGTGCAATACATCACTTCAAGACTATTAAGGGGCGAGCCGTAGCCGAATTTCTTGCTGAGCATCCTATTCAAGGAGATACTCCCGAGTTCACCTTTCCTGATGAGAGCATAGCCACAATTTCTGTTCAGGGATGGCAGTTGCACTTCGACGAGGCAGTAAATAACAGAGGAGCCAGAGTTGGAATCATTGTGACAACCCCAGATAATGAAAAACTTCCCCTTGCTAAAAAGCTGAGATACAAAGCAACCCACAATGAAGCCGAATATGAAGCTTGCACCTTCGGGCTAGAAGCTTTAGCGGCATTGGGGGCAAAGAACATAGAAGTCTTCGGTGACTCATCCTTGGTGATTAACCAAATCCGAGGTGAGTGGGCTGTAAAAGAAGAACGACTGGTCCCCTACGTTGAATATTTGAAAGAGATGTGTGGGCAGTTTGAGACTTGCACCTTCCACTTTGTGCCGAGAGATGAAAACCGTCTGGCTGATGCGTTGGCGACCTTAGTGTCGATGTGGGATAACCCTGAAGGAGTGGCTATGAAGCCAGTGCTGATCTCGAGCTCTGATAAGCCCAATTTTGAAACCGAGCCTGTAAGGGAAGTAGAAGTGGCAGATGGGAAACCATGGTACTTCGACATCATGAATTACTTGGAAAACAACAAATTTCCAGAAGAAGCCACTGAAAAAGACAAGAGGATGATCCGTAAGCTATCTACTCAGTTCATATCCTTAGAAGGGGTGTTGTACAAAAGGCAGTCGGATGGGATTCAGCTCAGGTGCTTGAATGAAAAAGAAGCCCGCAAAGTGATGGAGGAAACCCATGCAGGTGTCTGTGGGGCTCACATGAATAGTTTGACCTTGGCCAAGAAGGTTATGAGACAAGGCTTTTATTGGCTTACAATAGACAATGACTGCTCGAGATACGTCAAACAATGCCAGTTGTGCCAACAATACGTGGACTTGAGACACCTGCCAATATCAGAGCTACATAACTTGACATCACCTTGGCCGTTTGCTGCTTGGGGGATAGATATCATCGGAGAGATTTGCCCTACGGCATCCAATGGGCACCGATACATCATAGTCGCAATTAACTATTTTACCAAATGGGTAGAGGCGGAATCCTTCAAGAAGATTGACGCGAGGGATATGGCCAAGTTCATAGAGAGGAATCTGATCTGCAGATATGGTCTTCCTCATCATATAGTGTCGGATAATGGGGTGCAATTCATGGGAGAAACCAGGAAGCTCCTCGAGAGGTATGGTGTCGAGCATCATAAGTCCTCCCCCTACCGACCGCAAGCGAATGGGGCAGTAGAGGCTGCCAATAAGAATATGAAGAAGATCTTTCCAAAATGGTCCAAACCTACAAAGACTGGGCTGAAAAGTTACCCTTCGCCCTGTGGGGATATAGAACGACGGTGAGGACGTCTACAGGTGCTACACCATTTTTCCTGGTATACGGAACGGAAGCAGTATTGCCAGTAGAGATAGAGCTTAAATCACTGAGGGTGGTCATGGAAGCCCAAGTCCCGGAGGACGAATGGGTGCCGCAGAGGCTACAACACTTGAACTTGTCAGATGAGAGTAGGCTGAAAGCTTATTATCATAATCAGATTTACCAAAAGAGATTGGCAAGAACTTTCAGAAAGAAGGTAAGAAAGCATCCGCTAAAATAAGGGGACTTAGTGTTCAAACAGATGAGGCCAGGCATACCAGACATCAGAGGGAAATTCAGACCTACCTGGGAAGGGCCGTATATCCTTAAGAAGCTACTGTCCAAAGGAGCTGCAATCTTGTCGGATAGTGATGGGAACGAATTCAAAGAGCCGATCAACGTCGACAGACTCAAAAGGTTCCATGGCTAAAGACCCAAAAATAAAAAGAAGAGAATAAAATGCCCTACAAGTCGAAAACCGAGAAAAGGTGGCTGTGCTAAAATTGGGCGCCTCGACAGGGTGAAAACCGAAAAAGGCATCCTGTACAAAAATTATAGGCATGAGAGAAAATGTCCAATCGTGAAAACCCGAGAGGGCGACCGACCCAAGGGTGGTTCAGTTTTGGTTTGACGGCGACCACTTCAGTATCACTAGGCAGAGATTTGCTCAGGCCATGGGGCTCCCTACAGAGGAGGGGGTCGAGATCCCGCGGCGAGCGGTCAGACGAGCCCATTGGGCGGCCATTGCCATACCGGGAGTGTTGTATGATCACGATACAGCGAAGAGCACCGTACTAGTGTCTCAGGCACTCCGGTATTTGCACAGAGTGCTTTCCAGTTCGTACCTCGGTTGAGCTGGTAATCCAGGGTCGCTTAATGCGGCCGAAATCTGGAGCCTCTGGGCTATGGTGGCAGGCCAGCGTCTCAACATTAGCCACGAGATCTTGGCCAACTTGACCAGAGTCAGCAGAGGGTTAACGCCGGTGGTGATGGTAGGAGGAGTCATCACCCGGTTACTTTTGAGATTGGGGGTTAACCCCGAGAGGTTGAGAGGACCCTTGCCGGAGGGGATCCATATAGACGCTGCGACGGTAGTATAGATGGGGATGATCTCCTCGATTTCAGGCCAGGCAGAGGCCTACAGGGTGTTGACCATTCATGAGACCCGGCAGCTGTTCTCGCTTCCACCCTTGGGTGCAGATCCGGAGCACCCGGAGGAGCAGCCTCCATAGCCCGAGCCTCAGCCAGAGCCCGAGCCTCAGCCAGAGCCACAGCCTCAGCCAGAGCCACAGCCTCAGCCTCCTCAGCCGCAGACTGTGCCTCCACCACAACAGCAGGAGCCGCCTAGGACCCCCTCGGACTTCGACTTCGAGATCACGATGGACGACCTCTTCGCCGCTTCACCGGCGTCTTGAGCACCGACTCCAGTCCCATCACCGAGCACCAGGGTACAAAGGTCTATCCATGGGCCCTCCGAGAGATACCACCCGTACTCCCGAGGTGACCCAGGGGCATCCACCTCCTCGGCACCACCGCTAGAGCCAGCACCGCAGCAACCTGACTTCTCTCAGCTCCTTACGTCCATGTTTACAGCCTTAGAGCGGTGGCAAGATGAGAGGGACAGAGCTATTCATGAGAGGTTAGATTGCCAGTAGGCTGCCATTCAGGAGCAGTCCCAATCGGTGGAGCGCTTGGCCTGAGAGCAGGCCGGTTACATGGAGCATACGACTCGGGAGCAGGCTCGGGCCTTGGAGGTTTTCAGGGATGAGCAGGCTCGGGTCCTAGAGACTTTCAGAGGGGAGCAGGTGAGGATGATTGAGCAGATTGCTCAGGGGTAGAGGGAGTTGAGACAGCAGCTCGCTCATGATTTGAGGACGTCACAGGACCAGGCGTCTCAAAGGGTCGATATGACCCTACAGATGATTGATGAGTCACTTGGCTCTCTGAGATCCCGCGTTCAGGCGATAGAGGGGATTCTCCCACCTCTTTCTCAGACCATGAGGGAGTTTAGAGAGCAGATGGAGCAGAGCCTGGAGCAGAGGAGAAAGGCCGCCAGCGAGCAGAACATTCATTTGAGCCAAGCCTTCAAGAAGTTGGGAGATAAGGTTTCTGAGACCTTAGGGTTTATGAGCACCTGCACCCAGCCTTTCTTGGATGGTTACGCTCAGATCCGTTTTAGGCGGGCCCATGTTCACGAGGCAGGACCCTCCACAGCTCCACCGCCACCTCCGGCACGTCCACCTCCACCTCCGCCAGGGACCGTGCATATATCGGATGATGAGGATCCCGATGAGCCCTCAGACTACACACCTCTCTGATCTTCAGGGAGTTATTTTTGTATCTTTTGTACATTTTCATTTTTGTATATGCACTGTACAAAAATGACATTTCTAGTGAAACTTTTATTTCACTTTTGCATGATCATTCGATTATTTTATCACATCACAGAAAGTGTATGTCCTCATGTTTATTTATATGTCAATAAAAATGACGATATAACAAAAACAAAAAAAAAGTGATCAATAACAGCTCAGAAAAAAAAGGAAAAAAAAAAAAAACGAAACATGGCATAGCAAATAAAGCAAGATCACGCCATCAATAGACAGGTTAAAAGATGACCACTCAAACGTGAACTAACAAAATCTTCTATCACACAGGTACAGAGAAATACCGATCTGAACATAGACATTGATTAAAAAGATCTCTTTTGGAACAAGGAACCCAACGGAGTTTCCACACTTCAAACCGAGGTTGTAGCCAAAGCATGCTACATCTCACCAGATCGAGCTTGTAGCCAAAGCATGTTGCATCTCACCAGATCGAAGCTGCGGTCAGAGCATACCACACTTCACCAGATCGAGATTGTAGCCATAGCATGCTATATCTCACCAGATCGAGATTGTAGCCATAGCATGCTACATCTCACCAGATCGAGGATGTAGCCAAAGCATGCTGCACTTCACCAGATCGAAGCTGCGGTCAGAGCATACCACACTTCACCAGATCGAAGCTGCGGTCAGAGCATACCACACTTCACCAGATCGAGGTTGTAGCCAAAGCATGTTGCATCTCACCAGATCGAGGATGTAGCCAAAGCATGCTGCACTTCACCAGATCGAAGCTGCGGTTAGAGCATACCACACTTCACCAAATCAAAGCTGCGGTCAGAGCATACCACACTTCACCAGATCGAAGCTGCGGTCAGAGCATACCACACTTCACCAGATCGAGGTTGTAGCCAAAGCATGCTGCATCTCACCAGATCGAGATTGTAGCCAGAGCATGCTGCATCTCACCAAACCGGGGTTGTAGCCAAAGCATGCTGCATCCCGCCAAAGATCGATGGAAGTGTCTTCGCATCGCCGAGCGGATCGAGACAAGGTCCACCCGGCAAAAGGCACGGAGGGTGAAAAGCCGTCGCAGGTACGCTTCCTTTCTGACCTTTCTCTGAGTTTTTGCTTATCTAGGCGCTTGTGCACTAGTTTCCCAAAAACTGGGGGCAACTGTAAGCACCGTGTCCCGGAGCGGTCCGGATCAGAGGTTACCCTATGATGAAATCAATGTCCGAGCCTGTATGAGGGGCTGGATTTGGAGGTTTTAGTCCCGTGTTCCATGAGAAATGAGGCTTTTTACCATTCCTGGGTAGAGGGAGAGAAAAACAGAGGTTTTTTCGAGTCAAAAGGAATTTTGTCCTCCACAGACGGCCAGCCCGTCTGTGAAGTCAGCCCGTCGCTCCGAGTCACCGACGGCTTGTGGTATTTTTCGACGCCCGTCGGAAAGTCACCGCCCCTGTCAGAACGCCGCCTGGTTTCCCAGAGCACGCAACCGCTCCGACGCCCGTCGGTGGATGTGGCAGGGCCGTCGGACGAATCCTTGTGTCAGAAGGATTCTTTCGACGCCCGCCTCCATACACTGACGCCCGCTGGTCGTGTCTGGCTATAAAAGCTCCAGATTTTCACTTGAAAAGGGTTGGAAAAATTTTCAAAGGAGGAAACTCTGCCCAATTTCAAGCAAATTTTCTCTCTCTTCCAACAAAACACACTTTCTAAGGAAATCTATTGAATCAAGGATCAAATCAATCAAAAGGAACTAAAACTAATTAGTTTTCTTTAGATTTTGACTCCAAAATCGATCTTTTGAGGGGTTGAAGAAGAAATAGCTTATTTTCTTTCTTCGATCCTCCATCTTTCGCTTCTTGTGGAACGCGCGGGACTCTAATCAACACAAGAATCTCACCCAAAGCGATTATCTGAGGGTAAATATTCCGGATTCCTTCTCCATATTATCTCATATTTATTTCTTATTTTGTGGAATTTTTGAATATCTGTTATTATTTTCTTTTATTTCGACTCTCTTATCTCCTTTTGAGATAAAGCCCACCTTTTGACTTTGAAAAGGTTTTTTTTCTCCATTCTCAGTGGAGACCGACGGGTCATCTTTATCACCGACGCCCGTCGGTCACCCACCTACAGACGCCCCTCCTTGAGTGACAAACGGACATCTCGGTTACCTTAACCGACGCCCGTCGGTCAGCCAAGGAAGGCCGTCGGTGGGTTTTGTCTCCATCCTTTTAAATCATTTTTTTTTATCTCTTTCAAGTCTCTTTGACTTCTTATATTTTAATTTTATGTATATTAACATCTCTTAACATTCTATGAGTGTATATTGATCCTCTTGGATAATCCCGAGTTTGAACGGCTGTCTACAATGTTTGGAGGACTTCATCCGGTTTAGTTTCCTAATCCTCTTAAGTATTTTCTTCATTTATTATTTATTGATTATTTTATGTATACGGATGTACTCCTTTCATATCCCGTTAATGTATAAACATGACTCAATGTTTTATATTCAATAAAATGAAGTTTACACAAAAGCAATGCCCTATTTGTATCAAATAAAGATCACCACAAATAAAGATCCCCAATTTTAATAATGATGCATATGAGGACCAAAGTCCTCGAAATAAGCAATGCCCCGATTTATGCATGTATAGCGCATTTACGAAAGGGAGCTGTATTCCGCTCCTTGTATTATTGTAATTTATCGCTTTCATTATCTATTTGATCATTTCTCACTTTCAAGATGTGAATAAGTGCGCCTTTTAATCAATTGCATAGTGTGGAGAGAGAGTGAATTAATGATATTAAAATTTGATCATAAAATAATTGAGGTAGAAATAGATGAGAAATCCCGGACCCAGCTCTGGTCTTTGGGCTCAAGAGGTTAGAGGTCATCCTTCAAGATACTTCTTGAGTCACGAGGCTTTAGCGCTAATCCTAGGCTCCTTAGGGTGAGGAGTTCACCTTCTATGATCCCTCTGGCTGACCCAAAATGGATACCAAGCGCAGTTTTAGGCTCTCCGAGGCGAGAGAAACTTTCCCAATGTTCTATTGGGTGGCGAATCCATGAAACCTCCATGTTGCTCAACATAGACGCACTTGTAATTTATTTACAAGCTGTCATAGGACCAGCAAATGCCCCGATCGCCCACGTGCGGGCGGTCCCATGGGCGGCGCTCGGGATCCGGCGCGCGTCACAGAAACCTTCAACTCTCATCTTCTTAAGCTGCTCTAGGATAGGCTTTCTCTGTGTTGGAGCTGCTAGTGGCACTGGCACTGGCAATGACGCTGGGGGTTGCTAGGCCATCTCTATTTTGATACGGTGTTGGATATAGTCCGCCATGGTATTTAGAAAATCTGGCTGTGGTGAAGGAGGTGGTGGTGTCACTGAAGGAGTAGCCTGCTGGCATGGAGCCTTGGTTCGACCAACACTAGCCAAAGCCCCACTTTCACCACCACCTACGCTGTAACTTTGATCGGATGCCATTTATTCACTATAACAAGAAGCAAGCATACATTAGTACCATAATATAATATTCACTTTCAATGGCATGGATATACAATCACTAGATAATTCCCACTCCGATTTTAGAATCGCCTAAACCTTTGCTCTGATACCAAAATAAATGTAACACCCTTATACGCTTCATATGTATACTGTCGACCTAGGAATACTATGCGATTACCATGATCGAGCTAAGGTCGAATTAACTTAATGCAAAAATACGTGTAAATTTTTTTTCCACACTTGTTATTCTAAATCACTTAACTTACAAATTTGTTGATTCACTTAACACATCACTTAAATGCTTAATTACTGATTGACGTATAACTGTCTTATTTACTATTCATTTAGTAAAAATTTTGGCAGTATAACGGCTTGTTTTTCTTACTACTTAAACCTGCACTTTTCAAAAACCACAGCCTCAGCAAGGGCGCAACAATAATATTATACAATACCAACCAATATCAAACCCAAAACTGTCACACCCCAAATATGGCCCAGTCAGAAATTGCATGTTAATTGGATTTATTAAGGGCAATTGGGTAATTTTAGGAGTGAAATAAGGACCTAATTGAAGAGTTAATTAAAGTATTTAACAAAAGAATTTTGTTTGTGGGCATGTGGTAATTAAGTAAGGGCTTATAAGAGAATTGCCAAGGACTAGAAGAGAAAAAGTTAAGGAAGATGAAAAAGGGGTCCAAAGATTAAGTGACATGTGTATGAGGTATTGAGAGAATTTAATGTGATTTGAAGGGAGTAGAGAGAGGGAAGGCAGGACGTGAAGCTTCCCGTGGAAGCCATCTGCATTTGGTCTTTCTTGCATTCTCACGTTCTTTTACTCCTTCACATTTCCATTTTCTGCTCTCAAGCTCTTGCATGAGTTATTCTTAATGTTTGGATTAGGGTTTTCAAATCACAAGTGTTTCAAGAGGTAAGTGACTGGATTTGTAGTTTAGATTCTCTTCTTCTTCTTCTTCTCCTTCCGTTTGGATTTATAATGGGTTATACGGTTGTTTTGCATGGCTTAATTGGGTTTTATTTTGATTGGATTATGCAAGAATCTGAAGAGAAAAGAAAGAACAAGGGCAAGCATAAAGTGGTAGCTTGAAGAGAGTGGGTTGAGCTCCATTTCAGGTTTGGGAGTTGTTTGTCCATCCTCCTTGGATCAGGGAGTGATATGTCAATTTCTAATATTTGTGTGTTCTAATACATATATATGCATGTGTTTAATAGATTTATGTATAAGATTAAGATGTTAGAGTTATATGCTCTTAATGTGTTTTAACATGTATATGAGTTGAGTTTTGAATGTATGTTAAGCATGATAAATGTGACTTGGATTTGTGTCTCATGATGGTATATAAAAGTATGACCAATGGAATGAGGGTATATGTATAATTATTGAAGTTGTGTGAAGTCATATGCATGTTAAGATGAGTTTTGTTGAGTTTGGTTTTACAAGCAAATGAGTTTTCTAGGAAAATTTGGGTCTGGGGTGGTTACACGGCGTTAAGAAATCCCCATACCACCGTGTAATCGCATTATGGAAATGTGATGTTGCTGGTTGTCGTGCTACACGGCGGTAAGGATAGACCATACTGCCATGTAACTGCTCTCTGGATTATTTCATTTTCGGCCTCCTACGTGTTATACAGCAGTAAGAACATTCCATACCGCCGTGTAAACCTTGTTTTGCCTTAAATGATATTTATTAGTTAAATCTTTTACTTGGTTTGTTATGATAACGTTATTACATGATTTGGCTTATGCATGTGTAAAGTTATGGATCCTTTATATCAAGTTATATATACATGATTAATCATCTCATATAGGAATCAAATGTATATTCAGGCTATTATATGAGGCTAATATGTGTCGGGAATGAATAAGATGTGAAATGACATGTTTTATGATAAGATGTACATGAATTCATGTCTAGCTTTATGGCATGTACTTTATTGACTGGTGTATTTGAATGATTGTCTTCATGTCAAATCATATGTAATGAGATGCTTATGTTGTGCTACTGCTTTACATGTCTAGTGAATACGGATATATGTTACATGATTATGTAAGTTAGAAATGCCTAGACATGCTCCAATACTGGAAGTTGAATACGATTAGTTAGTTATTCTATGTTGTGGGAATACATATGGAGAATGAGTAATGTTGCATGTTTATTAATGTGTGTATGAATAGTTGGCATAAGTATGAGAGCAAGATTGTTTACATATGTGATTACTTTGGTAGGATTATAAGTTGTTATTATAATTACTTGTATATGGAAGTTCTGCTTGGTTTGTTCCTCCCCACTAACCGTTATCGCTTAGCACGGGTTGTTTTCTCGTATAGGTGGCAGGTATAGTTCGGAGTCGGACATCTGCAGGTCGGCTACTAGAAGCTTTTTGTTGGAGTCTCTTTTTGTCTTCCGTTGATTTTGTATAAGGATTTTGATTTTAGCAAACGTAAAGATTTCTGTAAAGGAACAATTATTTTGTATATGACCATGTTAAATGTTTACAAATCCCTTTTGTAAAATGATATGGTTATATATATATGGATTTGTTATCTTTTGATTAAATGTATTTGTTTTTATAACTTATTTGACTATATGTATATGTATTTGAGTTATATACATTATGTGCACGTAGCGCAACCGGCATCCTTCCAATAGGGGTGTCGGGGGCATTACAGTTTGTGGTATCAGAGCGCCGGTTTGACGGTTCTTGTTATGTTTGATTGATTGAGTGTCGAGTCTTTGCATGAGAGTCAGTCTAGTGTTGTGGCCTAATGCAGATGTCTTGTCTTTGTGTAGTGTCTTGATGGAGTCTGATCCGAGTGAGTATATGGGCGACACGATGGAAAGTGTTAATCCGATCGGACGTGGTAATCCGGTCAGACAGGATAGGCCTGCACGTGAGCGTGCACAAGTAGAAGGTTAGGGTTTTGATCCGGCATTAGCGCAAGGTTTGCTTCAAGTGGTAGACAGATTGACCGCTCCTAAGGCTCCTACAGAGTTATTGAGGAAGAGAGGAGCGAAAGATTTTCATGGGACTGCATTGGATCAATCAGATGTGGCCGAGTTCTAGGTTGAGAGGGTAGATCAAATCTTGTAGGAGATGAACTTCCCTGCAAACCAGAGGGTATCCTGTACAGTGTCTCTACTTCAAGGATCGGCATATGATTTGTGGAAGCTTGTGCTTCGCAATCCACAGAGACCGGCTGAGTTGATATGGGAATTTTTCAAAGAAGAGTTTGAGAAGAAATATGTGACAAAGGCCTACTGAGAGGCAAAGTGGAATGAGTTTATAAATTTGAAACAGAGGAACTTATCGGTCAGCGACTACGAGAAAGAATTTAGCCGGTTGACCAAGTATGTACCCGAACTGTTACTGACAGAAGAATTTAAGTGCTAACATTTTTAGAGTGGATTAAGAGAAGTCATTAGAGGCCCATTGTCAGCTATGGCAGTTATGCATCCGGTTGGATACTATCAATTAGTGGCTGCAGCGATAATGTTAGAAGAATCAGAGATGGCCAAGCAAAGAATAGAACAGAAAAGAAGAGCACCCGATAGTGGAATTATAAGTAATAAGAAGTCCAAAGGTGTTCCGATCGGACAAGTGACTAGAGGAACTACACAAGCACCATTAGAAGTTAGAAGTGTAGCACTGCATGCTAGTAGGGGAAGTCGACCACCGGAGTGTGAGCATTGCCAAAGACAGCATTGGGGTATATGTCGCAAGATCATTGGAGCGTGCTTCAAGTGCGGGAGTATGGAGCATCGGTTTGCTAGTTGTCCCGATCGGCAGGAAAGTAAAAGTCAGAAAGAGAGTAAAGCTGATGGAGGTAAATCAAATGCAACAAGAAGCAATCGGGATAGAAGTAGAGCTCCCCAGGCGCCGTCGAAAACCGTGCATCGGCCAGGGACTACGGGAGAGTATGTCCGGCCAAGGGTATACGCGATGATTAGAGAGAATACTCCTGAGCCCACAGGTCCTTCCAGTAAGTGTTGACTGGTTAAATTTTCAGTTTAGTTCGGTTGGGTATTTGGGATGTAAGTGATTAGCGGGGAAATTTCAAGGACAAAATTTCTTAAGGGGGAGAGAGTTGTCACACCCCAAATATGGCCTAGTCGAAAATTGCATGTTAATTGGATTTATTAAGGGCAATTGGGTAATTTAATCAAAGAATTTTGTTTGTGGGCACGTGGTAATTAAGTAAGGGCTTATAAGAGAATTGCTAAGGACTAGAAGAGAAAAAGTCAAGGAAGATGAAAAAGGGGTCTAATGATTAAGTGACATGTGTATGAGTTATTGAGAGCATTTAATGTGATTTGAAGGGAGTAAAGAGAGGGAAGGCAAGAAGTGAAGCTTCCCGTGGAAGCCATTTGCATTTGCTCTTTCTTGCATTCTCACGTTCTCGTACTCCTTCACATCTCCATTTTCTGCTCTCAAGCTCTTGCATGAGTTGTTCTTCACGTTTGGATTAGGGTTTTGAGATCACAAGTGTTTCAAAAGGTAAGTGACCGGTTTTGTAGTTTGGATTCTCTTCTTCTTCTTCTTCTCCTTCAATTTAGAATTGTAATGGCTTATACGGTTGTTTTGCATAGGTTAATTGGGTTTTATTTTGATTGGATTACGCAAGAATATGAAGAAAAAAGAAAGAATAAGGGCAAGGATAAAGTGGTAGCTTGAAGAGAGTGGGTTGAGCTCCATTTCAGGTTTGGGAGTTGTTTGTCCATCCTCCTAGGATCAGGGAGTGATATGTCAATTTTTTATAGTTGTGTGTTCTAATACATGTATATGCATGTGTTTAATAGATTTATGTATAAGATTAAGATGTTAGAGTTATATGCTTTGAATGTGTTTTAACATGTATATGAGTTGAGTTTTGAATCTATGTTAAGTATGACAAATGTGACTTGGATTTGTGTCTCATGATGTTATATGCTAAAAATATGACCAGTGGAATGAGGGTATATGTATAATTGTTGAAGTTGTGTGAAGTCATATGCATGTTGAGATGAGTTTTGTTGAGTTTGGTTTTACAAGCAAATGAGTTTTATGGGAAAATCTGGGTCTGGGGTGGTTACACAGCGGTAAGAAATCCCCATACCGCCGTGTAATCGCATTCTGGAAATGTGATGTTGCTGGTTGTCGCGCTACACGGCGGTAAGGATAGACCATACCGTCGTGTAACTGCTCTTTGGATTGTTTCATTTTCGGGGTCTTGCATGTTGCATGATGGTAAGAACATTCCATGCTGCCGTGTAAACCCTGTTTTGCCCTAAATGATATTTATTAGTTAAATCTTTTACTTGGTTTGCTATGATAAGGTTATTACATGATTTGGCTTATGCATGTGTAAAGTTATGGATCCTTTATATCAAGTTATATGTACATGATTAATCATCTCATATAGGATTTAAATGTATATGATTTATATGTCTCTGAATTTTGACAAATATAACTATGTATACATGCATTATGTGATTATACTTGAGTTATTCTTTATTCTATGATAATAATACTAGAGTACATATGAGTTATTGTTTTGAGCCTGAATGGTCATAGTTGTGGATAGATAAACGCTTATCTAGGTCAGTGTGTGTGCAGCTGCTATATGTTATACGTTACATGCGGGCCCCGTTTGGGTCCTTATCTCGGCCCCGTTTAGGTCATTTCACATGATTTGAGGCTTCAATCTCCGGTATACTTTCGGGTATACATGATTAAAAGATGTTTTGAGACCCATGTCTCCATATGCTTGGGATGCTGTGTCCTATCAATATCCAAATTTGACCGTATCCATGAGGCTAATATGTGTCAGGAATGAATAAGATGTGAAATGACATGTTTTATGATAAGATGCACATGAATTCATGTCTAGCTTTATGGCATGTACTTTATTGACTGGTGTATTTGAATGATTGTCTTCATGTCAAATCATATGTAATGAGATGCTTATGTTGTGCTACTTCTTTACATGTCTAGTGAATACAGATATATGTTACATGATTATGTAAGTTAGAAATGCCTAGACATGCTGCAATACTGGAAGTTGAATATGATTTGTTAGTTATTCTATATTGTGGGAATACATATGGAGAATGAGTAATGTTGCATGCTTATTAATGTGTGTATGAATAGTTGGCATAAGTATGAGAGCAAGATAGTTTGCATATGTGATTACTTCGGTAGGATTATAAGTTGTTATTATAATTACTTGTATATGCAAGTTCTGTTTGGTTTGTTCCTCCCCACTAAGCGTTATCGCTTAGCACGGCTTATTTTGCACGACTTGTTTTCCCGTGTAGGTGGCAAGTACAGTTTGGAGTTGGATATCTGCAGGTCGGCCACTAAAAGTCTTTTGTTGGAGTCTCTTTTTGTCTTCCGCTGATTTTGTATAAGGATTTTGATTTTAGCAAACGTAAAGATTTCTGTACAGGAACAATTATTTTGTATATATACATGTTAAATGTTTACAAATCCCTTCTGTAAAACATATGGTTATATATATATATATGGATTTGTTATCTTTTGATTAAATGTATTTGTTTTCATAACTTATTTGAGTATATGTATATGTATTTGAGTTGTATACGTTATGTGTGCATAGCGCAACCGGCATCCTTCCAATGGGGGTGTCGGGTGCGTTACAAAAACATTCATCGAGCAATTATAAATAATCCACACATATAATATATAATACTATTACACAACCAATCTTAATTTGCCAACTTAAGTATATACATGCCATTACAAAACTAACACATACAAAATATAAACTTAAACTTCGTCTTCTCCGCTTGCTCCTAACTGATTTAAGTATGCCTTGCTCCACCCTACAACGTACCTACATGCAGTAAAAAACAACTACGTGCTGAGCATTAGAATGCCCAGTGGTGGTTACCAATCTGTAAATTTCCTAACTAATTCCTACTTAATTAACATAATATATATGTTATAATTACTCTTGTTATTTTTATTTCCAAATCACTTAATAAATTAGATTACTCACATTATCATTTATTTAGTTACTTAATTAAACTATATATATATACAATTTCCTCACTGAATCCTTTAATTTCCATTATTTACACTTTAATACCTAATCTTTTTACTTAATTCCATTTATGTCCCTAACTTTTTCATTAATTACCTTTATGTCCCCACATTTACAAAAATACAAATTATGTCCCATCTTTTATCTAAATTACACTTATGTCCTCATTTTTCACATAATTACCAAAATACCCTTATTTATTCAATATTTACACTATTAACCTTATTTATTCTCTTTTTCCATTTTCACCCTTTATTAACTCTTTTAATTACTTTCTTACCCTTTTATACATAAATTCCATTTTTAACCTTATAATACTACCAAATTACAATTTAGTCCTTATTTTATCATATTTCCACTAATTTACCATTTTAACCTTTTATTTTGCCAAAATTACGATTTTACCCTTACACTTACACTTTTTACCTAACTTTCTTACTTTTTACCAACTTTTTGTAAAATTACCGTTTTACCCCTAAACTTTCTATTTATCATATTTTAGTCTAGTTTTCACTCATTTTCACTATTACTACTATTTTAACTTTTTTTTATTGCATAATTACTGTTATGCCCCTAGTATGGATCCAGTAGAAAATCTACTGACCGGATATGCAGGACGTGGGCCCCACAGACCGACTACACTATAAAATGATCCTAATAGGACCATTTTCACTGCACTACACTGCACTGAATACTAAATTTCCCTGAACACTGCGATAAGCCGTCATTTTCCTATCGATAGCGAGCCGCCATGACTCGTACCGCGGTGTGGAATCCTTATGGCTAGCCAATTATATCCTAGATTAGATTTCACTACCAGCCAACTACTAAGGGCAATATTTTATCATAATTCATAAAATTACCACATTATATCAACATGCATATTTCGGCATACATATTATTTTCACATGCACTTTTGCATATACACTTATTTATCAATGTATAGTCATATTATGCCATCATATTACATAAATTATCAAAATACACATAAATTTCATTAGGTTTACCATTTGGCCAAAGGTTTAACTTTTTATATCATGGACTATAATTTTATTTAACCATCCAATCATATTTATTTCATGTTAAACATATCATAAATACCATTATTATGCCAATATTCATCACATATCTCATGTATACTCACATTAAACCATTCGGCCAAACTAACATCTCCACTTCATGATTTCTTTTTAAAACTTTTAATCATTCCATCATGCTTTACATATGTTAAACACATTATAAACATCAAATTACATGCCTTAAAACCCATTACATCTTCATAGTTACGTTAAGTTACTATTCGGCCAACCTTAGGTTTTTCATACCACTTTGATTTAATTTCATCTAATCATATTTATACACTATACTAAGTCCACTAATCATGAATATCACATTAGATATAATTAAACACATCATTTCCATATACCTATACTTAAACATAACCTAAAAACCAACATTAATCAAAGGAAAAGTATAGATTTAGTAACCACAAACCTCAATTTCTTGCTCTAGATCACTTTAGGCTTCCTTTTTCTTTCCCTTTTGCTTGAAAAACTCCTTCCTCTCTTGAGTCACCTATCATGGCCGAATACCAAAGAGCTCATAACATTAAAACCAAGCTTCCTTTATGAAATCTAACACCATAAATGAATTCTATGCCCTCAAAAACCCCTATAGGAACTAATAAACAAAATTATAAACCCTTAAATCTCATACCTCAAAACTCACCCTAAACTTTGCATATAAGATTTTTCCAACTCTCTGTGCACCAAATGAACTCCAATCATTGCTATAAGATTTTAGAGAAGCTGAAATTTATCTATGAAGCTGAAATTTGAGGAGAAATTGGATGAGAAGTGAAGAAAAACGGAGGAGAAGATGAGAAGAACAATTCAGCCTCACTAAGGAGAAGAAGGGCGATTGGCTGCTGATTTCTCTAGAGAAATACAGCCAACTCCTTCCTTAAATACCCCATGAATAAACCAAACTAGTCCAACTAAGGTGGTCCGACCTATTTAAACAAAAATTTTATTTTTCGGTTCAATTGCACTTTTTCAAAGCATCTCTATGTTCCTCTCTTTATCTTTACTTATAACCAATTCCATTGTTCTTAAAACAACAAAAACAGTTATTGGGGTTTAGTTTAGGTGTAGTGAGGAAGATGGAAGTAGGGTGCAAATTGTTAAAGTCCACCAATAGTTGATTGATATGTGGCATGTGGGGGGGGGGGGGGGGGTTGGCTTTATAAGCCAAGGAGAGAGAAAATGAGAGAGAGCAAGAACAGCTGCCCTCGCCTGTTTCCTTTCGTCCTCCATGTTTTCTTCTTCTTCTTCTTCTTTCTTATTTTGATTCTCATCCTCTTTTGTTGCAATTGTTGCTGGAATTTAACAATTCTAGAGCTAATTGGTAAGTTTTGGTTCTTCTTTTTCTTCTTCTTCTTCTTCTTCTCTTTTGGGTATTTCCTTTTGTATGCGTTCTTTGGTTTAGGATTTTGAGTTTTGTATGTTTTGGGGTTTGATGGTTCAAAAATTCCTTTTAAAGAGCCCAAGGGGAAAGAGAAATCTAGTGGTAGTGAAGCCCTTTGAAGCTGTGGAGCAAAGGAAATCAAGGTTTGGAAATTTTTGAATTGATGCATAATTGTTCAATTTGGTGTTTTGTGTTAATTTCTGGAAATTTATGATGTTTAACTTGGTTATGCTGGTGTAAATGTTAAGGGTTTTCTGTAACACCCCAACTCATACGTGGACGAACCCATCCGCAATGGAGTAGGAGGCCGTACGAGTAGGTGTGTTACCGGACTGAAGCGAGACAAAGCATACTAAAATATAGAAGAATTTAAAACTTGAGGAGTAGATTTGGACATGCATATTTCGCAAATGCGCATACACTAATCAAAAGCATACAGTTGTGAAAACTTACAAGCATACAATAGAAGTTATTCTCCAAACATCGCTATACAAATATTTACATGGCCCAGAATATTATATAAGTATCTTTACATATTATTACATATACATATTCATCAGAATTACAAAATCCAGGCTACAGAAATTCAACAAAATACATCACTTCTAACTCCTATGTGGCCGACTCTGCAGATGCGCGACTCGAACAGAAGCAAACCTGCCACCTGCACGGGGAAAAGAGCCCGTGCTAAGCGATAACGCTTAGTGGGGAAAACAAACATAATAATATGGACGGCCATTCACAATGGTCATCGAGGCAAAATACATACAAATGGCAATTGCGGATATTCAAAACACATATCTAAACAGACTTGCATAATAAAGGCATTCATTTGGAAACTCACACATATAATCATATACATATATCAGGAATGGGCCAAAACAGTCATAACCCAAAACACGACACCAGTGTTATTATGCTGAGCCACATACCCAAGAAAATCATCCAAAACACCACACTTCTGCTGCACAACTCAATACATAGCATATCATGTTGTAAACACTCCCATAACGGAGACGGAAGGCATAATCACATCACTTCACATTCATATCAAAACCATGCAGAAAGTACGATTACATCTTATATACTTACCCTCATAACCAATCTGATTCACATGCTTATACACAATAAAACCATGCTTAACTCATATACATAAATACATCGATCGAATCATTTTAAAGCATTCAGAAACTAATAACAAATCACATACCAAGTACGGATAATCATGTTAACTGAAAAGTCATGTTTACTAAATACAGATTTACCTTCTGAAGCCCGTAGTCATATTCATATACATATAAACTGATTCTTGCTCATTCAGATATCACATTCTGATGACTATTTCAAAACAGAATAAAACAAACCATCAAAGTACCTGCTGACTCATAATAGTGGATAACGAGTACTGAGGAGGAGACCTCATGAGGGAACATATAGCCCGATCTCTGACCGGGTAAACCTCAGAGGGAACATATAATATAATGTACCATACAGGTACAAGTCGAAAAGCAACATCATTTTTTTTTCCACATTCCAAAAACATTTCATATCAAAGGGTTCGCGAGGAACCAGTCGTGGGACCTGATCAGGGTCCAAATCGTTCAAAGGGCGCTGCAGCTACAAAGACTCTATTAGGCATGCCTAACTATCCACTAGACTGACTCTCGCAGGTCATGCATAATACAAATCATATTTCAAATCACATACTTTATATCATTGTACATAATCAGCAATAGTTGAGACATATGAATAAGTTCATAAAGTCAAACATGCATCATACAATTTACACTTTGAACATAACATGATAATCTTAGAAAAGATCATAAGTATAAATATACATAATACATTCAATTATATTAACATACTTCATAAAATAGTCAAAGAATAAACCTAAAGGCATCACAATTTTGGAATTCAAACATTGGAATCACCAAAGAAAACTCATTCAACACAACACATCTGTCGCGCTCGCGACAGAGACTATAGTCTCTTCGCTGCGTGCGCGCGACGGACTTCGCGATTGCGGGAAGGAGAGAAGGGCCCGGCTCTGTCGCGCTCGCGATATTGTCGCGGTCGCGACAGAGGGCAAGTATTGCTATCGCGGGGTCGCGACAAATCGCGTGCTCGCGATGGCACAGGCCAACAATCTGCTCTGTCGCGATCGCGACGGTTGTCGCGCTCGCGACAGAGAGCAGACAAGCTATTGCTATCGCGGGGTCGCGACAGCGTCGCGTGCTCGCGACAGCACAGCATCAAAATCATCGGTCTCTGTCGTGCTCGCGACAGTGTCGCGATCGCGACAGAGTTATGATTCCGAAAATCTGCAGAATTTTGCAAGATCTTTCCTTCCTTAAACTCACCCACAAACACACGAAACGCATCCAAAGGTCTCTTACCTCATCTCCAGCAAGCCACACATCATTAACAACATAAATCCAATATTCATATCAATAATTTCGATAAAACATGCCACAAATAATATCCATTTATATAATCTATAATGTCAATACTATTTACCATTCATCATTCATACATATGGTACCTCATGCTTAGGTTATTCATGAGATCAATACATATTAGTACTCATCCAAAAACCTACCTTCACAAGGTTATATCTATTGTTATTTACTATCTAAATCACTAATCTTAATCATACTCCTAAGTTTTTCCCAACGAAAATTACTGATATAGCCATTTAATTACCCTAAATATGCATAATAACTGATGGGAAAGATACGGGATTGATCCAGGTCACCCCTAGACCCAAAAATAAAGAAGAAGAGGCTCAAAACATATTTTTCTGTCGCGAGGTCGCGACCCTTGTCGCGCTCGCGACAGAGGCTCGCCTCAGCTACCAAAACGGACTGCTTTCTACTATAAACTAGTATCGCGAAAACCGACCTCTAAACCTCGTTTTTAGGAAAAGTGGTCTTCTTAAAAAATGTTCTCCTACATCTTAGCTTTCAAATGAAACAAGTTTCCCATCCATTAGACATCTACAACTCCAGATATGCACTCCACAACCCATACTGGTCAAACAACCCGTCACAAAAAGAAACACTACGGTATTATCAAAAATTCAGGGTCTTAGAGCAAGAATTTGCCCAAGGCTATTTCTAAGACTTTTAAAGTAATGGAATTCATGGTTCTAAAGTTTAAAGAATCTCATGATTTGGAGTTCGAAAACTCCACTTATGACCAAAACATTGCACAAGGGTCAGATGAGAACGAAACAGGGTTTACCCCAATTACACACTTCACTTCCAATTCTCACACACCTTCAACTTAAGCCACTTCATGCATTATTAATACATTTACCCAAACAAATACATGCATAAGAATCATCTTAATCACTCAATTTACTGGAAATCATATACAAATATACATACATAGCTCAATAAGAATTTAGGGGAAAAACCAAATAAAACTCAATTAAAGGAATCCACTCCCAAACCTCTTGTTGCACAATAGTTGTTCTCTTCAAGCTTTAAATCTTCTCTTTTCCTTTACTTTGATTCTTCTTATCACCAATTACTTGCACAAACAAACCCATAATTCTTAATTCAATCATAACTTAAACAAAACTAGGAGTAGAAAAAGAACTCAAACATAGGAACCCTAAAATCTCAACTTACCTTAACAATCTTGCTTCCAATCTCCACTAAATCACTTCTAATTCATTCAAAACCAAAAGATGGAACAAAGAAAGGGAAGACAAGAAAAGGAAATGGAAAATCGTGAAAATGAAAGGAAACCAACGTGGACTCCTCTTTTTCTTTCACTTTGATTTTCTTTTTCACACTTAATGCACACCTACCACAAGCCATGTGTCCAAATCTTATTGGTTCCTTAATCCATCTTTTGACTTGTTCCACCTTGCACCATACTCCATACACACACAAACAATTCTTGAATAAATATCTTCAATACACCAAACACCACTCACACCATATCATTTCTTAGCCCACTCACATCCTACTCCATATACTTCAAGCATACTCTAACAATTCCTTATAAGCCACTTGTCATCATCCTACAAACCCAAGTGTCACAATCTTATCCAATCACTTCCTACATACCATACACATGTTCCACTAGATAATTCATTCACTAAACTTATTTAGTTAATTTCTTAGCAATTAAATCCTTATTATCCATATTACTCATGCATAAATTACCAAAATACCCTTCACTTAACTGACTTAGCTTTCCGATTCCGACTAGGCCCGATTTGGGGTGTTACATTTTCGATTGATTTGAATTGAGATGCCATGGTTGTGATCTATTGAACCAAAATGTGAATTTGGATGAATTTTAGAGCAAAATTCTGGGTTGGTTGAACCTTTAATTTTGATTGTTGTATTTTGATGTTTAATTAAAATTATTGGTATAAAACATGGGTTTTATGTTGTTTAATATGACTTGAATGCTTGTTTTGCTTTGGGTTGAAGTTTGGTGGATCAATTGCATGTTTGGGGTAATTTTGGTTTTGGGTTTCTGCAAATGTTTTTGCAAAGGGGACCTGGAAATCTACTCTGTCGTAAGCGCAATGCCCATTGCGAGCATGATAGAGCTCGGTGATCCAAGCCCTCGTCTACTACCGAGCTATTCCCTGCTGACCTCCAGCTGAATGTGCCCCTGTCATGAGCGCGATAGAGAGCTCGGCTGCCTAGCTGAGCGCTGACAGAGCACTGTCGTAAGTGCGCGAGCGTGATAGTGACCTATTGTCCCTCTATCGTGAGCTGACACTCGTCGCGAGCATGATAGAGGTTGTTCAACCCTACTTCGCGTGAGTGTGAGGGCTGTAGCGAGCATGGCATTAGGCGAGCTTCACCTCTATCGCGAGCGCGACTCCTCTGGTTTTTAAAACGAGTTTTCTTTTATGCTTCTGATACTTGATTTCTGACCCTGTGATGTTATTATACTTATATATGGATGATTTTATGTACATTATACAATCGATATGATGAATGATGCATGGCCTGCAAGAGTCAAATTAGTGGATAGTTATGCATGCCTAATAGAGTTTTATAGCTGCAACCCCAATATGTTTCGGACCATGATCAGGTCCCCGTTTGGGTCCTCACGATCCTTAATGTGTTCGGATCTTGTTTAAGATCCCCTAATGTGAAAACATCTTTGAATGAGATATAAAGATGTTGCTTTTTTACTGTACCTACGGGTACCAATGTGTTCACTCGTTATCCGCTATTCTAAGTTTGCAGGCATTTGATTGTTTCTTATATGATTTTGATATCACGATGAAATATGTTCAGATTATGACCTTTATGAATGTGGATTATGATGCTTAAGACTATGACGTATGTTGACTATGTTTTTTTTAAGCATGTGCCATTTGTATGTGTTCTGCTTTAATGACCATTGTGAATGGACGTTCATATTATTGTGTTTTTCCCCACTAAGCGTTATCGCTTAGCACGGGTGTTTCATCCGTGCAGGTGCAAAAGGAGTAGAGTTTTTGGGAGTGTCTCCGCAGGCCCGGCCAACATAGAAGGAATCAAGTTTTAGAGCTTAGCTTTGTATATAGGTCCTTTTATAATCTTTTAGTTCTATTTTGTATTTATCTTTTGTAATTCTTTTGCTATGTACTTTTGGAAGACTGTAATTTTTGTAATGATATCATATGTACAGTTACACTTTTATAATGAACCTTTATTATATCAATGAATAACTCTTTGGAATTTCAAGTTTTAGTTTCCTTTGTTATCTTTTTACTTTTTATATGCTTTGTTGTGGCTTGCTTGGTGACACCCTTATCCGTACGGGTTCTCACTCCCTTCGCATATGAGCTCTCCTATGTATGGGTATGGGGCGTTACATTGAATCAGTTGAGAATATGGTTCATTCAGTGCATTGAATGGCAGGTAGAAACTTGAGTTTGGGGTACCTAATAGTTTGCAATCGTTTCACATTCTTGGGGTATTTTTTATCACTAGTCACAAAAGTGATACTTTGCATATACACCCTGTAACAACCCAAATTGGGCCTAGTCAGAATCTGCGTGATAAGTCGGAATATTTAGAGTATTTCCGTAATTTGAGTAAGAGAAAATTTGGATTATAAGGATTTTATTGTAAAGAAATTTAATTAAGTATGTAAGAGGAGAAATTATAAAGTGTACTTGTAGTGTATGGTATTAGGATGTAAGTGGGTTAAGGGATTTTATTGTGTGGTTTATGTGTGTATGGTGCCTTGGATGTAAGTGGTTTATTAGAAATTATATGGTGTGAGTCAAGTTTGGTGCCTTGGAGATATTTATGTAAGAGATTATATTGTGTAAGTGGAGTATGGTGCCAAGGATTTTTAAGTCAAAGTGGATTGTTTGATTCTCTAAGATTGTGACAAGTGGACATGGGTAGGTGAGCATTGAATAGAAAAGGAGGAGAGAGGCAAGGGAGGGCAGATTTTAGTGAAGCTTCCCGTGGAAGCTATTCCCCTCCTCCCTTGTTCTTCTTTTTCTCGTCCTCTCTCTCTCTCTCTTGCTTTTATTTTCTGCTCTGATCTCCTTTCTCTTGTGTTTTCCTTGAGCTTTGAGTTGGAATTATAAGTTTTTAATCTGGGTATTGAAGGTAAATGGTCTGGAATTCTTTGGTTGTTTCGGTTCTTCCCCTTCTCCTTCTTTTTCTGATTTTGATTGTGGAGCTTGGGTCTTATTTATTTGTTCTCTTTTGGGTTTATTCAAGAATCGGAGGATTGTAGGAAGAAGAAAGGGAAAGATAAAGTGGGATTGTGAGGGGCCCGGTTTAAAGCTGCAATTTCCAGGTTTGGGAGCTTTAATTTGAATGTGTTTGGGAGTGCTTTCCCCTATTTTCTTCTTAGATCAGATATATTTTGTGGTTGTATGTTATTAGTGTTCTTGGGTGTTAAGTTATATGTGAATGCATGTGTGCATCGTATAATGAATATGAGTGAGATGTTAGTGATATAGTGAGGATGGCATGTTTTTTTGGAAAACATGAACATGTTATGTAAACTAAATTTTGGAGTTAGTTTTGTTGGCATTCATGATGAATTGATGTTTGATTATTGTGTAAAATGTGTTTATGTGGCATTGAGAATGTTGCGGTGATGTAGTAGTGGCTTCAGGTAAGTGTTTGTGCATGATTGAATGAGTGTTTAAAGGTTTGAGTGGGAAAGAGTGCTGGAAGTGCAGATTTTGGGCAAATCTGGGTTCTGTCGCGATCGCGAGCGCGACAGAGTGCGGATTTGGCCCATTGTTCTTGGAGAGCCCTCTGTCTTGATCATGAGATTGTCGTGACCGCGACAGAGAGCTCGATGGCCGAATCCTCTGCGTGAGCATGCTGCCAAGTGTGTGCGCGAGGAGCAAGGAGCTGGTCTCTGTCGTGAGCGCGACAGAGCTCGGTTTTATGTGAATCTGCCTAGCGTGCTTCGTCGTGAGCATGCCTTCTGGCGTGAGCTCGCGAGGAGGTACCCCGTGCTCTGTCGTGAGCGCGACACCATTGCGATCACGATAGAGGCCCTTCCTGCCTATCCTATTTTCTGAATGTGATTCTTTTATTTCACTTTGCACGGTTTCTCACTATTGCATGGTACATGATCCAGTTTATGTCTTGTTGACCTTTTTATACTCGTGTCGTTGTAATGAATTAATGTGATGTTGGGTTTTGATCTGAGCTTTGTGTAGTAAGTGTTTTGATCTTTGATTGAGTTGTTGAAACTGAAGTGTCAGGGTAGTGGATAATTAAGCATGCTTAAGAAGGGGTTTGTGGGTGCAGCTGCCCATGTCCGCCCCGTTTGGGCGAAGCGGTCGACCTCCGAGATGGTCATCTTCCGTGTAATGATAAAATGTTTTGAGACTCCGGTCTCCTACGCTACCTTCGGGTATTAAAACTATTTTTGAGGCTTCGGTCTTCGTGCCGTGTTCCCGTATCCTCCACCATTGAAATTCAGGCTATTGTGTAAAGTGTCTGGTATTGGTTTAGTGAAGTATTTTGATTATTGCATAATCTTGATTATGGTATTTGCTTCATGCTTTCTGTTTTTAATTCTGATTTCATATATTGATTCTTAATCTATTATATATACTTCTACCCTCTGGTACATAATGAATTATGTATGTTTTTGCTATACCTTGTATAGTGTTCTGTTGTGATTTGTCCCTCCCCACTAAGCGTTATCGCTTAGCACAGGTTCTTGTCCCGTGTAGGTAACAGGTTTTTGGGAGGTTGCTCGTGTCGCACATCTGCAAGTCGGCCACATAGGAGTAGAGTTGTTTTTGTTATCTCCTCCTGTAATTCTTCTTCTATGTAGTATTTTTGTATAGTGGCTCTTATAACTCTTTGTAAGGTTTATGATGTAATATTTTGGATTGTTTATAACTCTATATTTTGATTATATGAGATTTATGTTCTGCCTTTATTATTATTTCTTAGATAATGCTTCCATTTAATGCATGTATACGTGTATGTGTGAATGTTGTGAGTGAGCGTCGGGTTAGCGCGTCCACCGGCGTCCTTCCAACGGGGGCGGCAGTGGGGGTGTACACACCCAGCAATATTCTTTCCACATATGCTTTCTGCAAGTGTTTTTACACATAATTGTAGCAAACATTCTTATAAATAGTTTTACACGTGTAACTTTTGATATATGTCTTTTTGCATAAAATCTTTAGCAAGCATCTTTCACCATATAAGTGTCTGTAGATACTTTTGCGCACATAGCTCTCTAAACTTCATTTTTTATAATCACTTATTTTCTCGCATTTTGTGGGTACATCCTTTGCATGTATCTCATGTGCACATTCTTCGCATGCATTCTGCACACCTATATGTATGATTTTTTCCGCACATCACAAAGGTATGATTCTTTATGTATTTTCATACACATAATTTTGCACACATCACACACACCCAATTCTTTACATAACCTTCATTTATATAATGACTCTCCACCTGTTTCTGCATATAATTCTTTACATCTATGACGGTGCACAATTCTTTACCCTCGTCACATGCATGATCATTAGCATATATTTCACATACATAATCCCCTTGCATATATTTCTCATGCATGATCATTTGCAAACATTTTATAGAATACGATTCTTTGCACGCATTCTATAATCCTTTACATGTACACAAGCCATGCACATAGTATGTACATCCTGTGCACGTAGTTGTGGCATACATGTTATATACATAATTCTTTGCATGAATTTCGTGTTCGTAGTTCGTTGCATGCACATCACATGCATGGTATGCACTTCACATACACAATTCCTTACAATTGTCTCATGTCGCATTTCTATGCATTCCACATGTATAATCTTTTGCATATGTCTAATCCTTTATATGTATCATTCTGTGCATAAATTTCACACGTGCATAACTTTGCACATCATTTCATACATGCATAACTTTTCACATCATTCCATGCATACATGGTGCCACACACATACAAATTGGTGTTTATCAATCACGTGACATCGATAAGTTGACATTTATCAATCATAAAATCTCAATAGTGGTTTCACACGCCTACAAGTTGGTGTTTATTAATCACTTTCTTCAAAGTCTGGTGGTTTCACACGCCTACAAGTTGGTGTTTATCAATCACACAAACGTGGTTTCACATGCCTACTAATTGGTGTTTATCAATCACTCAGCCGTGGTTTCACATGCCTACAAGTTGGTGTTTATCAATCACTCAACAGTGGTTTCACACGCCTATAAGTTGGTGTTTATCTATCACATTCTTCAAAGTCTGGTGGTTTCACACTGCTACTAGTTGGTGTTTATCAATCACTCAAACGTGGTTTCACACACCTACTAGCTGATGTTTATCAATCATGCCACTCAACCATGGTTTCACATATCGACAAGCTGACGCTTATCAACCACACCAACTTAGTTGTGGTTTCACACATCGACAAGCTGACGTTTATCAAACACACCCCAACCCAATCATGTTCACCAAGTCTCGGTGGTTTAACATGCTGACAAGCTAGTGTTAACCAATCACCAACCGTGGTTTAACACGTCGACAAACTGATGTTAACTAATCATGTTCATCATCTCCATGTGATTCTGCATGCTGACAAACTGGCGCTAGTCACATCGATTTCATCAAATTATCTTTTTGGGGGCATCAATCCCGTCCTTCAGGAGGCAACCATCCTTCTAGAGGCATCGATCTGGAGGCACCAAAGTCCTCTTATGAGGCAAAATCTAGCAAAATATCTCATCAAAATGATTTAACATGCCGACAAGCTAGCATTAACCAATCACACCTCATCAACCATGATTTAACATGCCGACAAGCTGGCATTAATCAATCATGATTCAACAAAGTCTTTTCTACAGGTATTCAAAGTCCTTTCAATAGACATCCAAAGCCCTCTCAAGAGGCACCAATCAGCAAAGTCCTCCCAAGAGGCACTAACCAGCAAAGCCCTCCTAAGAGGCACTAACTAGCAAAACCCTCTCAAGAGGCATCAATTCAGCAAAGTACTTTCAACAGGCATGCAACATTGGATCACTCTCTCCAGCAGCTCAACTGTCACAACAAGGGGACCGCCTCAAGTATGTGTCTCTCTCATTTTCTCTAAACTTTGGCTCACCTAGACATTAGTGTACTAGCTTTCCCAAAGTTGGGGGCAACTATAGACACTGGGTCCGGAGGTGGCAAAAATAAAAGAATATATATATTGATAAAAAGGAAAAATTAATAATAAAATGAAATAAAATAAATAAAAATGAGGAAATCAAGGAAAGAAAAAAAACCTAGAACCCTAGATATAAAAGGAGAGAAAATAAACTAAGAGGGGGGGGGGGGGGGGGGGGGGGCGGATTGCCATTTGGAAAGGTTGGACCAAAAATAAGGAAAACAAGAAAGAAAAAAGACCAAGGAAAATGGGGATAGTAAAAATGCAGAAAATGGAAAAAGAGAAGGAAAAAGAGGGAGAGGAAGAAGAGGTAGTGCCGGCCACCCCCGACAGTGGAGCACGGTGCGCTAAGTGGCAGACCACGGCCAGGAGCGAAACGGTCCATTCGTCACCCATCGTTCGCCTCCGTTAGCCACCGCAGAGCAGATTGGTGAGAGAAGTGATGAAGCTACCGACGTCGATTCTGACAAAGCCAAGATGACTCCGGGTGCATGACCATCGATGGAGGACTTCCGGTAACTAGACGAACCTCCCGGTGCTATCCCATCATCCCCATTCGCTAGCAGTAGGGAGATCGAAGGAGGCAGAATCGCGAGCTTTTGGCGTTGTTTTTGGCCAAACGGTGCCTCTTTCCGGCATGTGACAACTGGCGGGAGGATCCTAGCGGCCCGATCTTCGCTCCGGTACAGGCGGTGTCACCGACGGTAGAGCTCCGGCCGGGAAATCCGGTGATACCATTTATTTTTATTATTATTGTTGTTGTCGTTGTCATTGTCATTGTCATTGTTGTGTTATGATTATTATTATTATTATTATTATTATTATTATTATTATTATTATTATTATTATTATTATTTATTGTTATAATGAATATTATTATTGTGATTGTTATTATTTTTATTGTATTATTATTATTATTATTATTATTATTATTATTATTATTATTATTATTATTGTAGTGTGAATATTATTTTATTATTGTTTTCATTATTATTATTGTGTTGTGAATATTATTTTAACTGTTATTATTTGTTATTATTATTATTGCTATTTTATTGTTATTATTATTGCTACTATTATTATTGTTTTTATTGTCAGTGATAATTATAATTATGTTTTTTTTTTCTATTTATTAATTTGTTAATTCTATTAGTTTATTCTATTTCTACTGTATTAGTTTAATTATTTTTCCCAATTTATTTCATCCAATTATTTATTTACCATTTTGTTTAATTTATTCTATTACTGACTAATATTATTTTCTGTCATGATTGCGATTATGATCGCGAGGAGCATGCTGTTCGTCTTTAGGCTAGGTGAAGTATGGTCAAGGCAAATAGTTAGGATTTATTTACTCTTCATTTATTTGGAATGTGTATTATTATTATTATTATTTCATTTTATTTTTATTCGTTTGAGGTCTGTAATAATAAAGGTTTTTCGGCCGCATTTAAAAAGAACCACCAGACAAAATGTTTCTACTAAAATTGGATATTTGTTAATAAAACTGGACCAATGTCTTGGTTTTCATCCCAAAAATAACACATCAAAAGAAGGGTTCTTGTTTTCATCAAAATGGGATCACTTCCTCCTTTTTCCCAAAATCGGTTTAAGAACTCTTTATTTTTTTCATAAAATATACAAGCGAGAACCAATATTCCCATCTAAATGAATGTCTCGATTTATGTTTGTATTTCATTCTCACTATTATGGATTCCGTGTTCATTTTTTGGACAATTTTAATTATATTTAATTTATTTACTGCTTTTCTAAGTTCTCGCAATGCTCTTTAATTTACTTGCATGAATCGTGTGAGAAGAGAGATAAAATAATTAACTCTAAAACTCAGTCATCAAATATTAACCAAAGGTATTAATAAGAGTGAGGTCCCGAACTCTCTCTGGTTTTAGCCTCATAAGGTAAGAATTCATTTCCCCATGTTTTATTGGGTGGCGACTCTGTGATATCTACCTTGTGGTGCCCAATAAACGCACTCGTAGGTTGATAGCCAATGATGGAATGAGGGTGAATCCCTATCCATTATGAAGCGAATAGCTTTCACGAGTTTTAATGAACCCCATCCGGTCTCAAGTCTTAAAAGCGGACCCCTAAGAGCGACCCGGATGCCTATCGGGGTTTGCGCGCATTACACAGTGTAAAATTGCTTCAATCTTTGTAGGATCCACTTTGATACCTTCTGCTGATATTACATGACCCATAAAAGATACTTCATTTAGCCAAAAATCACATTTACTAAACTTAGCATACAGTTGCTTCTCTCTCAAAGTCTGCAAGACAATCCTCAAGTGCCTATCATATTCCTGTAGAGTATTTGAATACACCAGGATATCATCTATAAAACCACCACAAACTAGTCTAAGAAAGGATGGAAGATCCGATTCATTATGTTCATGAAAGCTGCAGGTGCATTAGTAAGTCCAAAAGGCATGACCAAAAATTCATAATGGCCGTAGCTAGTGCGAAAAGCAGTCTTAGACACATTTGCTTCTCTAACTTTCAACTGATGGCAACTTGACCTCAAATCAATTTTTGAAAACACACTTGCTCTTTTAAGCTGATCAAACAAATCTTCAATCCATGGCAGGGGGTTTTTGTTCTTGATCATCACTTTATTCATTTGTCTGGAGTCAAAGCACAATTTAAGCAACGCATCCTTCCTTTTCACAAAAGGAACAGGTGCTCCCCATAATGATACACTAGGTCAAATAAAACCCTTATCAAGCAACTCTTGTAACTGAATCTTCAATTCTTTTAATTCTATGGGAGCCATCAGATACAGAGCAATAAAAATGGGTGTAGTGCCTAGAGCCACATCAATAGTGAACTCGACTTCCCTATCAGGGGGTAAATATGGCAATTCTTCTGGAAAGACATCAGAGAATTTGCATACCGTAGGTATATCCTCCAATCTAGAACTCTCCTTTTTAGACGCCATGGCATAACAAAAATAGGCAATACATCCCTTACCTATAAGCCTTTTCGCAGCTATTGGTGATATATCATCAGAAAGGAAATCTATTCTTTCATCCACAACCGTGATCTCCTGATCATCTAACACTTTAAGAGACACTTTCTTTTGTTTACAATCAACGGTTGCTTGAAGGGAGGATAACCAATCCATCCCCAGAATAACATCAAATTCGCGAAAAGGGAGTTCAAAAAGATTAGCTAGAAAGACATGATCCTGAACACTAATGGGGCAATTCCTATACACCTTCTTTACCACAACATTATGGCCAAAGGATTACTCACTAAAATATCTTGATCTACACATGAATTTATCAACCCTTTCCCATGTTCAATATCAAAGTTAATGTAAGAATGCATAGAGCCCGGATCAATAAGTGCATAAACTGAAGCAGTTAACAATGTAAATTTACCTACGATCACATCTGGTGCATCCTCATCTTCTCTAGCTCTAGCTGTATAGGTACGGCCTGTAGCTTGTCCCAGACCCTAAGCTGACTGAGTAGGAGGTATAGATGTAGCTAGATTAGGGGTCACTCCCCTACCTCTACCTCTAGCCACCCTGGTCCTGGCCTTTGTGCTGGTGATGTAGCTGTAGAACCTTGAGCTTCAGGACAATCCTTGACATGGTGTTCACTTGACCCACACTTAAAGCAAGTTCATGTCAAATACCTGCATTCACCTGGATGATTTCTGCCACAATGACCACATGCCTAAACAGTGCCTCTTTCCCTGCCTCTAGGCGCACTACCAACAAAAGTAACAGGAGCATTACTACTAGCTGGATTCCTTTGAGTACGATCTGGTGCTAAAGAAGCACGACTCTGTGATGAAGGGCTCCTTTTGACTTCTTACTCTTTCCCCAAGCACTATTAGCCTGACTTAATTTCCTTTTCTGCTAAAATCGTGTCTGTCTCTCTACTTCATCAGCTTGAACCAATTCTACTTTTGTAGCTACTTCAATCAAGGAACGTATATCTAGATGCTTCTGAGCACCCATAATCTTTCTAATCCTATTATGCAAGCCTCTCTTGAATTTCTAACATAATCTCTCTTCTGTCATCTGTCCCTCATCCAAGTAAGCACTCAGGCGCTCATACTCTACCACTATCTTATTACCCTGCCAGAGTCTCCAAAATGCATCTTGCATAGAAGCTTGATATTTAGACCTAATGTATTTCTTTTTAAATTGAGCTAAAAATAAATCCCAAGTCAACTGGTCGGCCGAAGTATGCTTCCTAACCGCATCCCACCACAAAAAGGCAGGACCCTACACTAAAGCCACTGTCCCTAGCAACATCTCTTCTGGAAGACTTTGGGGAACTTCAAATGCTCTCTTGACCTTAAAAAGCCACTCCTCAGCCTAGACAAGTGTTAAAGGGTCACGCTCATAGCAGTCTTCAATCCCAAGTCTTTTAAGTTGGTCTAAAATTGACTTCCTTTTTGGTGGAGTTGGAGGCTGCCCTGGACCTTGAGGCTGTAGTGGCTAACCCTTTTGTGTTTGTAGTCGATGTTGTATATAGTCCGCCATCAAATTAAGGAAGTCTGGCTGAGGTGGAGGAGGTGGTGCAACTAGTGGAGTAGCTTGTAGTGGTTGCGACTTAGTTCGCCCAATGCTAACAGAAGCTGCACTTTCAGCTTCACCATCTCAACACCTTTCTTCAAAGGCCATCACTCACTATAAAACAAAAAGGAACAAGCATATATTAATCTCATAACACTTTTCATTAACTAATTGGCATCTATATGAATTTAATCAACTTTCTTTAACCCCACTCCAATTCTCAGAATCGCCTAAATTGAGCTCTAATACCAATAAAATGTAACACCCATACTATCCCCATACATTACACACATTATGAGCACATGCGGTTGGCATGGTTGATGAAATAAGGCTTGCCTTAAAGACCACAAATAGTTTGGGTAAATTTTTTTTTTTAAACATCTTTGACCAAAATTCCACCTGCTTACACTACTTATGTGAATCTTATTACTTTCCATCGATAACTTAAGACTGTCTAAGGTCACTATTCTTCTAAAGTAAAATTAGATAGCATAACGGCTATATTATTAACTATCCACCCTACAAATTCAAACAAACCTCAGTGCATCCTGGGCACAACAATAAAAATAACTCATCCACCGATAAAAAACAATCATAATATCCACTATAATGTTGCTACTATTTACAAGCAGTCACAAATATTTGTTCATATATACATATTAATACATAATCCAAAAGATTTCCATTAATACATGTACATATTCCAAAAATTTCATACAAGTTAATTCTTCACTATTCTTTAATTCTTCAGCTCCCAAAATTTTTGAGATGTGCTTGCTCCTCACAACTCCAAGCTGTACCTACATGCAGTCAATAAAATTATGTGCTGCGTATTAAATATGCTCAGTGGTGGTTACTAATTCAAAAATTTCCATTAACTACATATCCACACACACATATGCATAATTATTTATGTAGTGACAATCATTATTTTAATTTACCTTTATTGGCAATATCATTGTCAATTTTACTACTTCGTTCTTATTCTTGACGTAATTTACAATTTCATACTTTTATTTTTAGTATTACCACTAGTTGATTTTATTTTTATTTAATTTCCTACTAAAGTACCAATTTATTTTTGAATTCTTAAATTATTATTATTATTATTATTATTATTATTATTTTCATAACACTTTCAATCAATCAATTTTAATCAAATTTCATCATATTGCCCCTAATATCAATGCGATAGAAATCTCCAAACCGGATACATGGGACATGGATCCTGAAGACCCACAACATTATAGAGTGACCTCAAAGGACCACTCAATACTATCACTAAACACTTTAGCACTTTATCACTATGGTAGACCGCTATTGGCCTACCTAAAAGAGTCATCATGACTCTAACCGTGGTATAGGATCCCTATGGCTACCACTATATCCTAAACTAGATTAGCTACCAGCTGCTACTAAGGGCAAATTCAAATTAAATTAATTCTTTCCATTAGCTCATTTTCATTCTACTTATGAGTCAATTTAATACTTAAAATATCTTGAATTCACTTTTAATCATAACATACTCATTGATTCATTTCTAATCATAATACAATTTCAAATGAGATCACTTTCATTTAATTCCAATAATTCCAATTAGACTATTATACACTTAAAATTCCTTCTATAATTATATTATCTTTCATAATTTACCAAACTACGCCAAAAACTCATAACAAAACCCATTTGGCCAAGTATACAATTAATGTTACATTTTTGTTTTTATTCATTAATCATTTAATTCATTAATTTACACTCTAATTTACTTGTAAAGCTCACTATTTAGCATTAACCATCAAATATGCTTAAGTATACTAGGTATATACCATTCAGCCAACTAGAAGTCTGCCCCTACAAATTTTTTTGTTTCAATTCAAGCTTCCTAAAATTCTTTTTTAACCTCCTAAAGCATAAATATCAAGTTAGTTTCAATTTAACATACACAATTCACACACTTCACTCAAAACATAACCTGAAACCATACATTTTTCAAAGGAAAAAGTTGAATTTAATAACCACAAACCCTATACACTTGCTTTCGGCCTCCAATGCCTCCTTCTCCTTGCCCTTCCCTTTTGAAAAACCTTTGCCCCCTTTTTCTTCTACATGAGGCCGAAAATGTACCAAAGAGAATCATCAAAATTTGCTTCAATAATTAAATCTAACAACATAAATATACTATTTACACTATAAATAACTTAATTGGACCATTAGATAAATTTAATTTCATCAAGTTCACTTACCTCAACTTATACCCCTCACTTGAAATCTTTAGTTTCCTTCACTCTTTCTTCCCCAAATGAAAATTAAAGCTCACCAATTACTAAGAAAATGGTTAAACTATGGTAGAGGGGCTTGGATTTGAGAAATCAATGGAGAAAATTAAATAAAATTTGAGAAAAAAGGAGAAGAATGGCATTCGGCCTTGAAGAAGGAGGAAGAAGGGAGGAGAAAATGATGGAATCTTCTAGGGGAGTCTGCACTTTACAGCTATTTATAGGTGTAAGAGTGGGTTGGGCTTGCTTCCTTCACTTTGGCCCAACAATAGATAAGCCCAATTAAGTTATTAAACCATTTATGAAATCAAAAATTAATTCTCTCACTTTCTAACCTTAATTTTACTCAAATTTATTCTATAATTCATACATTACTTTAAATAGCTTACATATAAAATTTTATCTCAATTAGAAATCATTTTTCGGTCTGGTAATTATTTATCCTGTTCGATAGCTGACTTTCCATTGTCATTAAAATATTATTTCTTTATACCTATAGATTCTACTCATTATTACGAGTGTGTCCATATTTTTAGAATATTTTCTGAGATCCATAGCTCAAGATATGGTCCAGTCAATATCAGGTCAAAATTTGTCAAACCAGACTGGAAAAAGCCTTCAGATGCCCGTCTGAAGCCACAGACGGCCTGGATGTCCCTCACCACCAATGGCTTGGCTATCTATCGCCCACAAATGTCCATCTATCACCACAGACGGCCGTCTGTCATGGATAGACGGCCCAAATGACCGCTTTCTTACTATTTTGTGCTTTTCAAACCCGTTTGACCTCAAATTTAAACCACGGACTCGTCATAACCAATATTTTCTGACGATCAAATAAAATATCATTCGGCTATAGGTAAATTTTCCAATCGGAGCCACTAAATGACCTCAAAGAATACTATTTATGACTAACCCGACTTTCAGGCTATTACGTTGAATCCATATATCAGTTATATGACATTAGCGACACGTGATGTATGATACAGTTTATCCGTGATGGATGGTATAGAAAAGATGCATAAGCATAGGCATAGAATAATCACATAACACGAGCAATTCCTCTCCATCTTTATTTCTCTCGAGCACGCGATAAACTTTCAATTGTCTTAGGTAGGATTTATTCAAGTACCAATATGCGGTAAAAGAATATATGATGCGTATAGTGAACATCCAGCAGCATAACGGCACTATATACACAAAATTCTCAATCTTGATAATCCAAGTAAATAAACATTTGACCATAATGGAACATGAGACATGCGTGTATCATGTTTTAAAATTTTCAATTATACTTTATATGAATTATCCACATAGTATACAATTGTATGATCCTATTTATGGTATTTCCTAAGTGCAAATGACTATGCTTATGTACATGAGTTTTAGTATAGTTAACTTAAAAGCTAATTGTCATCCAAGCATGATCCTTGTCTATAGGTCTATCTCATCATGAGAGGATGGGCTAATATGTAAATGAAAAGAAGATGCATGCAAATGTGTAAACAAAAGAAGATAAGGGGTGAAATTATAATTGCCAAAATTTAAAAAGCATGAATCGATTGGATGAAAGAATGTGGCATTCTAGAATTTGAGAGAGAATTCTAAAGCAAGAAAATCTATTTTTGCTGAATCATTTGGGACAAAAATTCATAATTCTTCTCTCTTTTCCTCACCAAAATATACACAAAAAATTCTAAGGAAAAAACAATCAAAAAGAAGAAAGTTTAGACAATTTTCAAGGCTTGATCAAGGTAAACTACTCTAATATTTTAGTTCTGGTTTTAAGAAGTGATCTTTTCTTCATCTTCTTTTCTTTCAAGAGATTAGGATGAATATGCTTTATGTTGGAGATAAGATTGATTGTGTCGATCTTGTGATTTAATGGAAGAATAAGCAAAAAGAAAGGCAAGAAGAAAGTTTAAAGTTAAGACAAGGTTTACGAAACATTGCTCACTTATTTGTGTGCATGAATTTGCATGAAACATGAGATTATATATCTTGGAATTTATGTGTTTTTGATATAATTAGATTCAGTTTTCAATTTTGGTTTGACTTAGTGGTGAATTTCCACCTAATGCTCAAATTGTGCTCATGCTGCCAATTTGTGTGCATAAATGTATAAGGGTCTAGTATTTTTAGTATAACTTTCACGCTAGAACTCCAATTGACATTAATTAAATTTCTATAGAAACTAGACTGATAAGAGAGCAACTTTAATAAGAAAACTTAAGACTTAATTATATCTCCAACGTGCCCAAAAAGCTACTCAAACATAAAACAACAATTCTATCTCTGAACAGGTATCCAAGAACAATCTTTAGTATTTTAGCCATATCTTCCAATCTATAGGTCTAAATCACTTTATTTTTTATTTTTTGGAAATCTAAGATATAGAGAAAAAATTGTTAAGAAGACATATTTGTCTAATTGTTTCATTTTCTATCACTATAAGAAAATTGTGTTTTAGCGACGAAAAAAATTTTTGTGTTTAAAAATATTCCTGCCAGTTTATACCGACCGAATTTCATGATGAAAAACAAGAATTGTCGCTAAAAGTGGCACCAAATATTCATGGCAACATTTTTTATGAAACTTAGTGAAGGAAATTATGTTTTTATAGCTAAACATTAGCGACAAAAAGCATTTTTCATCTCCAATTAGCGATGAAATACTCTTTCTGTTGCTAATTAGCGACGAAATTTTATTTTTGTCGCTAGGCAAAGATTTACACAAAAATTAGCGATGAAAATGATTATCCATCGCTAAATATTTGCAACCGCACACATTTTTCGTCTCTAATTAGCGATGGAATATTCTATTCGTCGCTAATTAGTGACGGATTATTATTGTCATCGCTAAATATGTCTAAGCAGAGAGTTACACTAGAATTAGCAATGAAAATAGTACTTTCGTCACTAAACCTTGTGACGAAAAGCATATATCGTCTCAAATTAGCGGCAAAATATTATTTCCATTGCTAAAAATCCCCTATATAATAAAAAAACCCTACCCTTTTTCCCTCTCTCCCTCCCTCCCTCCACCCTCTCTCTCTCTTTCTCCTGGATCTGCTCCTCTATGGCCCATCCCCAACCGATCGTCACCTTCTACTACTAGCCCACCGGTGACTCCCCCACCCCACCGATCGCTCCCCCGCTGCGTTGCCCCCTCGCCACTATTGCTTGGTCACCACTCGCGTGCTCTGTTCTCTCTCAATAGATCTGGTCCATGTGCCGTCAATCCACCTTCGCTATTAAGGTCCCCACAACCTCTCGTTCACTACTATCCACCCCACCATCGCCCCACTGGTCCCATCGTGCCGCTGGTCCAATCGTGCCATCCAGCCTCCCGCTCACTGTCATCCACTACCCCTCGCGCATTTTCTCTCTATCTCTTACTCACAATTGATGCCGCCCTCCAAGATGGTTTGAAAGAAGCACATGGAAAAGCAAAAAACCACAAAGGGTATTATCTGTCTAGCTTTTAAAAATACCCAGTTCCATCCAGTTTTTGATATATTTTCCCCAAGTTTTTGCGTTTGAAAATAAACAGACCCATTTCAAGTTATGATTTTTATTTTTAGTGTAAAAAGGTTGCTTCTTAATAGATTCCTTGAAATTGTTTTCTTTGTTCATTTGTAGCAAGCTAGCTTGAGTTTAACAAGAAAGCCATAAACATCCAGGTAGTCTCTTTGCATGCTTTCTTTTGAAATTATAGGAGCTAATTGGATACATTACTGGTTCTAGAAACATGTTGGCATGAAGTTTATCCAATATTTTCTTAGATGGACGTTCATCACGGTTAGATTTTAATTATGTTGTTATCAAATTAAGACTGGAGAATGGAAACTTACTAGCAACTGAACCTGTTTTGTGAAATTGAATTTCAATTGACTAGTATATGTTCTATTGATATGTGATCCATATTGGACGCTGTTTCTTTTAGTTTGTTGTGAGATATATGATTATGGCACATGTTTATTTGCACCTCATGGATCACTCTGTAACTTTAGCAATGAAAACTTATATTAATGGTTTGTTAACATTAGTTGCCTAAGCAGTTTTACAGTTTTGATTGGATTTCATTGTTCTGATTTTTTTTTTTAGTTTGCACAATAAAGACAATTTGATTAGTTATTTCATAAAAAGTTCTGTGATCTAATCTGTTGTTTGATAGTGTCTTCATTGTTGGTGGCAATGCTATGGTCAATCATGGAAAACTGAATGCAGTGCAAGGTGTGCATGCAGACCTTTTGATAGAGCTGAAGTGTCGAGAACATGCTGAAGCAAATCACCCTAAATCTAATTTGTATGCTTGTTTCCCACATCTTAAAAAATGATTAAGTGATGATTATGATATAATTCTAATAATTTCTTATTAGTGCAGATGATTTTTGAGACATCAAGATTGGCTACAATAGTTAATGGAGTTTTAAAGGAAGACTAAAGCTCATTCTGCTGAGGTATTAACTTCTATTATATTCTCAAAATAATAGCATCTTATTACTACATTTACTAACTTTAATTTATTAATTAATCCTCCACCATATTCATAAGTTTTGTGATGCTCAACTTAATCTTAGTGGCGCCAAATTTTACTGATGTTATATGATGAGTTGTACTGAAAATTACTATATGTGTATGAATAAATCATTTGTTAAGCAACTTCTTGTAATTCAGATATGATAAACTTATAATTCTTAAAGATTTACACTTGGATTTCTTGGTATTACCCACAGAAGCTAGAGAAAAAGAGAAAGGAAAGGTCTCAAGTAGCATATTAATTGTAGTTTTTGGTACCTAATATTTTCCATTTAATCTATTTTGATGTTTTATTTAATTTTTTTATTAGCTTTTTTAAATTACCGACGGAATACTAACAAAAAATTCGATCTGTAACACCCCTAACCTATATATAGTAAATGACATTTGCCACTGTAGTTCACTAAGCAGGGTGAAGAGTGTTAACAACTTAATACTAAATTAATAATACTAATTATAACTAAGAATTTATCAAAATCAGGGTTATAAACTTTTTCTCTTTATATGGAAGTACCATTTCAAGTTACTCTTTCTATAGTTCACATTAATTTACAAGACAAAACTATTTCAAGTTACATATATACAGGCATACACTACTTAATACATATTTATTACAAAAAGATTATATTTACAAAGTAGTATCAAAACACAAAAAACCCACATAAGGAAGCTCTGACTAGTGTGTTGGCCTTGAAGATTGCGAGATGTCCTTGGCACTATCTCCTACTTCAGTACATACACAGATGAAACACCTGTTGTAACACTCTTATAACACTATACTCTACGTACGGTAACCGGATGTCTCGGTTAACCCGTTGAACTAAAGTCACAATGTTATGCTATAGTAAACAGTTCAGTAAAACTTTTTCGCATTTAAACATCGATGATACACTAAAACAATCAATAATAATATAACAGTTAATACATAGTTCTAATGAAAACTCGTACCTATCTATCACAAAATATAACCTGTATTATCCATTATGATCATATGCATGCCATGCCTACGCTACTGTCTTTGCTACCCGTCACTTCTTCTCAATCAATAGTCACATGTCGGCCATTTCAAGCTTCCTTCCTCTTATAACCCGCACGTAGTTACAGAACTACATGCTAAGCATTAAAAATGGCCAGTGGTGGATACATATTCTAAACTTTCTATCCATGATTACTCATGCATGCATACACTCAAAATTACGCATTAAACTCATTAGTTTATTGCTCATAATTGTTTATATTTACTTCAGCTTTTTACCTTTTTACTATTATTATTACTTATTAAAATACCATGATTACTTCTGTTACTAAGATAGTTAACATTATACTTATTCACTTGTCCTTTCTTTTTCTTTTCTTACCTTTTGCTTTCATCTTAAATATTTTTACTTTAATTATGGATTAATATTTGTCTTCTAAACTCACTTACTTGTAACATTTGTTCACTATTCGCCCTTAAGTTTCTATTTCCAACACTTTAATTTTCTTAGTTATCCCACTTATGTATTTTCTAATAATTTTAATTGTACCATTTCCCTTAATCATTGTCATTACAACCATATTTTGTTTACTTTCTATTGTCTATAGTCCTTATATGTCTAAATTAACCAATTAAATACAATTATATGATATAAGATTTACTTTATAATTTTATTCACATTACAATTACTACTATTATCAATATACATATTTTATTACTATGTCCATAAATTTTCTTTTAATACTTTCTATTATTATTACAATTTACATGCTTATCCCTATGCTCTATCTTAGTGATCATTTCCTGTCTTTTTAATTAATTCATTTTCGATCATTATTACTGTTATTACTATTACTATTAATGTTGGTATTATTATTTATATTAAGTTACTTAATTTAATCTATCGTGCAATCTATAATTCAGTTGGCATTATTTTTAACACTTACATTATTACTACTACTTTCATTATTATCGCTAACATATCTATATTATCATTTACCTCCATATATATATATACATATAAATATATCATATATGTTATATATATGTCACATTAATTATTTGAAACTATCATTATTTTTCTTATATGTAGCAGTGCTATAATTCACAATATATAAACAATTCTTATTATTGTCATTTTCATTGTTAATATTAACATTGTCGTAAATATTTACATTAAATTAAATATCAATACTAATATTATTCTTACTGTTATTAGACCATTCGTTTTCTTATTAACGCTTTATTATAAAACTAATATTCATATTACCTATAAATTTTACCAATCCTTTAATTTACATTTCTATCACCCATCTACAGTTTAGTTCGTAGACTTTTACTAAAATTACATTATCGCCCTCCATTCCTACTTATTCAATTAATTATCGAATATTTGTTCATTTTATCTTTTCAATATTATTTTATAATTACTTTTTCATTTTTCATTCTCAGTCTGATCCTTGACATGTAAATTATCATTTAGTCTAAAACTATCAATTTATGATTATGTACAATTTAAAATCTTTTTTTATCAACTTCTATATGTCTTGTTAATATCACCACTATTATTATTATTATTATTATTATTATTATTATTATTATTATTATTATTATTATTATTATTATTAAGTCATCAATTTTTTCATCTTCAATATTTATTCAATTAATATTCATAATACTTGGCAATTATATTTTTGTCCCTTTAAATTATATTACCATTATCAATTTACCATTTAATCTTTAACTTTTCACTAAATTACAATACTACCCTTTTCTTTCTACTTGTTTACAATAATGTCATTAAATAACTTCATTATCATATTTATTTCATTATTTGGTATGCAATTTACTAATTAGTCCTTACAATATTATTCTGATACTAATTTACACTTAAGTCCACTATATTTTATCCAAAATTATAATTTTACCCTTTATTTCTAATATATTTACAAATATGCCAATAAAGTTATTTCTATTCTTACTTTTCACATTAATTTTATTACTTACCAAGTAAAATTTTCGCTTAATCCCTACATGTCATTTTTATGTCAAATTACCTTTTTAGTCCTTAATTCATTACTAATGTACTTAGTGTAATATTTAATCATATATAACTTCATATTTCCCCTTTTAATTCAATCTTTTACCTAATTAATGTTTTGCCCCTTTTACTTTAAGATCCTTACATTTTAGTCCTTCCTCACTCTATTTTCCTTTATTAGGGTTCATTTACTCATTTTAATTCATTTCCCATTATTGACATACAATTTACCATTTCATCCTTAAAAATTTTTTTTTATGTCAATTTACATTTTAGTCCTTATACAATTATAAATCTACTTACCTTACCAATTTATTTCCTAATTTCTCTTATTAACCATGTTAATTATAAATTTTATGCTTTTACCATTTAATCCCTCAATCTTATTAATTTATTACAATTAAGTCCCTTACTGCTCTATTTCTCGTTTTAATTTTCATATACTTACTTTAATTCATTTTTTTACCATTTAAAATCCATTTTTATAACTTTGACCCTAGTATCAATCCAGTAGAAATCTCTTAACCGGATATTCGAGACTTGGATCCCACAGATCCACTACATTTTATAGTGACCCCAAAGGGCCACCCATACATTCCATTTCATTTATATTTTAACATTTGAACATTCCAACATTTAGTAGACCGTTATTGGCCTACTTAAGTGAGTCATCATGACTTGTACCATGGTGTGAAATCCCTATAGCTAGCCAACTATATCCTGAACTAAATTTAGCTACCAGTGTAATGCCCCAAAATTAGCCCTAGTAGTATGTTGGCTTGACTGGGGTAGTTGGGTGAATTTAATAGTGAGTTTGCTAATTTGGATATAAGAGTAATTGAGAAATTGAGGACCCAATTGCATAAATGAAATTATTTAAGTGACTAAAGTGTTAATGGGCTAAATATTATGTAGAGGGCTGGACTGGCATTTACATGATCAAGTGGGCTTAAAAAATCAGATTGGTTTGTTGGGCTTAACTAGGAATAATGTGGTTATGGGCTTAGTTCTTATTAGGATGGTTCAATGGGCCTAAGGCCAGATTTGTATTAGTAGAGCCCATCATCCATTGCTATAAATGCCACCTAGGATTGTGCATGAGGGAGAGAGAAGGTGCCAAATAGGATTGGCATGCATTGGAGGAGAAAGAGGTGGATTGGCATGCATTGGTGAGTTTGGGTGGCAACTTTCTCTTCATCTTTCATTTTTCTGTCGTCCTTCACTCTCCCAAAAATGTCCCCTCCATTTTTCTCTCATTTTCTGTATTTTCTCCTCTTCTTTTACTTCATTCTTTCACTCTCTCCTAGTTTATCAAGTGGTAACTTCCGTTGCATTTGAGAAGTTTAGAAGAGTACATGTGTGAGTGCATGTGTTCATCTTAGAAGGTAAGTAAGTAATCCTAACCGAAAATCCTTTCTCTTCCATCTTCTTATTGTGTTTGGAAATGAGATTCTGATTCTTGTTCTCCATTTCTAGAAAAATGGGTCTTGGTTGGAGTGGTAGAACCTAAGAGGGGCAAAGGAAAGAAAGAAGGTGGCTGATCAAGATCGATGTGATTTCTAAGGAGCTAAGGAGAAGAGGTTTGGGAACTAAATTGCTTTGTGTATATTAAATGATTTTTTTGTATATAAAAGTGGTAAATTATATTATGTGAAGTGTCGAGTTGATGAAATAAATATGATGGTATATCATGCATATCATGAGTTTGAGTGATCAAAGATTGAACCCTAAGTTAGAATGAGCTATGAATTATTGTGTTTATTCTAAGGAATGAACTTTATTAAGAAAGTGTAGGTGTTGTTATGTACATAATTGAGTTGGGGAAATGTATTATGTGGGTGATGATAAAATAATGCTAAATATGTTAGTTTGTAGTTAATGAGCTAGAAGTGAAAAATTGGGTTGAGGTTTATTTGAACTACCTTAATTATAAGTGTTATAACTTGAGTTAAATGACAGTAAAAATGAATGGGGATGATGGGATTAGGTTTGTATAATATGTGTCTATAAAGGTCTTAGAAGTGATTACAATGAATTTAGGGCTTAAAGTTGCAAAATTGAATTTAGGTGTAGCTAATTCTGTAAGAGGGCCTTTCGAAGCATGTTAAGTTCCTTTGGCCATAACTCCTTGTACTTTAATCAAATTGAGATCAAGATTATGCCTACTACAAGTTAACACATATATAAACAAATGATTAGTTGAGCATGTTGTCTAAAAATGCCATTAAAGTTGAATTTAGAAGTTATATTTATGAAGTAGGAAAAATGTGTATGTAGGGTGAGTTTCTGTGTAGGTCACTCTTGACCTTTAGTGACTATTTTGCCCATAGATCGAGTTTTAATGCTCCAAATGGGTTGATTCAAGTTGAATTTGAAACCTAACATCCACACCTAAAAATGTCTAAGAATAAATTCGAGCTAAATTTGGCTCTCAGTGTCTCAAAATGTTGCCATAACATAGGTATCCCTATTCTAGCAGTTCATCAAAATAGTATGCGGTGTTTAGGTCATATGTTATGTTTTAGATGTTCAAATGACCTGATATTTGTCCCATTGGAAACTTAACGTCTTAAGAAACAATTTTATAGAAGTAAGTTTTGATTGAAAATGCCTCTAACAATGTGAATAATGCAGTACAAATTTGGAGCATGAAGTCTGTCTTGCGTCTGCCTTGTGCTTTGAGGCAGAATAGGTTTACACGGCGGTAAGGACTTTCATACCACCGTGTAAAACCATTCTAGCCCATAAAAACCCATTTTTAGCATCCTACATAGCAGTATGGAATATCTTACCGCCGTGTGACCTCAACGTTCAGCCAAAAATTTACTTTTTCCTTCCCGAATCGAACCCGAACTTCGCCGAAAGTTCTTACCACTTGTCCAACTCATGTTTAACATTATGAAATGAGTATTATGATGTTTGTTAATTTAAATTACATGCAAATGATGCTATAGCATAATAGTTTAATTATGGAGTTAAATATATATATGCTTTTTAATTATTGAACATGACATGATATGCGAAATTGATCATACACGATTTTATTATATTGTATTGAGCCTATGAATAAGCATGATGGAGTGTATACTTGGTAGATGAGTTAGTTAAATCTAACAACATTAAATTGAACGTAGAGTGTGTATTTATATAAGAAAATGTGAGCATGATGTAAACCTACTTGTGCTAGTGTATGTTAACTTACACTACGATATAAATCTATGAGATTAATAATACTTGATGAGGAACATAATGTGTAAAACCTAGTAAATAAGTGTACATGAGAATGAACAACACTATGCGAATGAGAATTACTATGCGAATGAATATTGTTATGTGAAGGAATGATATTGTATGCTTGATGATTAGATGGTGTGCTTATAGCATGAATGTACTTTCATTGACTAATAATAGTGTTATACATGTTATATTGGTTCATGTGGATAAATGACTGAATATATTTAAGATAATGACAAAAGTGATTTATGGTAAATTTATGAATTGTTTAATTATTTGGAGTGTAACATACCTTGAATTTCATCCTTTCGGATTGGGTTGGTATGTCACGGTGACAACCAAATGGTTGCCACCGTGAGGTCCGTGAGGTACCCCTGTTTTATACAATGAACTATAGAACTTGAATAATTGATATATTCATGCATAATCAATAATGAAAACATGTCTAACATCATCTACTGTGGATTATTATGTGTCAAATGCTATTGTGACGCGCGCCGGATCCCGAACGCCGCCCTTTCGGACCGCCCGCACGTGGGCGATCGGGGCATTTGTGGGTCCGTTGACAGCTTGCGATAAATCGCAAGTGCGTCTATGTTGGGCAACAAGGAGGTATCATGGAGTCGCCACCCAATAAAACATTGGGAAAGTTACTCTCGCCTCGGAGAGCCTAAGACTGCGCTTGGTATCCATTTTGGGCCAGCCAAAGGGGTCTTGGAAGGTAAACCTCTCGCCCTAAGGAGCCTAGGATTAGCGCTAAAGTCTCGTGGCACAAAAAGGTGTCTTGGAGGGTAGACCTCTAGCCTTTTTGAGCCCAAAGACCAGAGCTGGGTCCGGGATTTCTCATCTATTTCTACCTCGATTGTTTTATGATCAAATTTTAAATATCATTAATTCACTCTCTCTCCACACGATGCAATTGATTAAAGGCGCAATCATTCATATCAAAAGCGGTAAATGTAAGCAAAATCTAAAATAAAGCATTCAAAAACAATAACACTAGGAGCGGAATACAACTCCCATTTATAAAGGTGAAATGCATGCATAAAACGGGTTATTCATTAATAGTGAGAACATTGGTCCTCGCATGCATATTTATTATAAAACAGTTTTAATGTGATGATTTATTCGGGTATGAAAAACTAGGACATTGGTCCCCCTTTATTTAGAAAAAAAAATGTCAAGTTAATTAATAAAAATGTTTTTGTGATTTTCTTTCTAGCGAGCCTAAATAAATAATTTTACAAGAAAATTATATGGCAAAATTAAATAAAATATTACAAACCCAACGAGCCTTTTTGGACCTCCCGATGTGCTCGCAAAAATGCCCAAGCGAAAAATGAGTTTAGACATAAAAACAAAATACAAATAAAATAATGTTAGTGATTAAATCAATTAAACACACAAAATAATGAATAACAAATTAAAGTAAAATGATATGATATAAAAAGAATGATAATGGAATCAAAAATATTAACAAACCAAAATAAATGAGAAACATGCATTATGTATGACAAATAATTAAATGATGTGATGAAAACAAAATAAAACATGTTAATTAATTAATGCATGAAAATATACACATGATGGAAATAATGATGATAAGTGAAAAATAATAAATGAATAAATAAACAAATAATAATAAATCATGTAACAATGATAAAAAGAATAATAAAAATTAGTAAACAAAAGAATGATGAAAATAATAATGATATATAACAAGGTTAATTGATGTGTTCATAATTAATACAAACTATTTACATGGCAAAAAGATTAATTTACATTAATTAATTATTTGCATGTTAAAAATAATGAGGAATCAAAATAAATTATTTACATGTTAGGAATTAAAAAAAACAATATTCACATGAATAAAAATCAAATCACATATAAACAATTAAATAGAACAAATATAAGATCAATACAACAAATGAATAGATGAAAATAATAAATAAATCAATAAAAACAATAAAATAAATATGAATAAATTAAATAAAAATAAAATAAAATAGAAATGGAGCCAAGAATATTTACCCTCAGAGTATTGGATTTGATGAAGGAAAAGTGATGATTTTCCGGAAGATTGCTTGAAAGAATAAAATTAGCAATTAAATTAATTCTCTTTGTTTATGGAGAAAAGCAAAGGAATTGATTTGTATGCTTGAGATTAAAAAGAAATTGATGTCAAAATGACGATTAATTTCTTGTGTTTATGGAGCAAAAACAAAGAAATTAATTGGAATAATTAACAATTGAAAAATAATCTTTCAATTTCAATTAAACCTTATTAATTAAAAAGAGAAAATCCGAAATTTAGAAGAGAGGAATTCTGGAAAATTAGGTCTCAAAAATGTGGAGGCTCCCCTTTTTTGATTTCATCCTAAACTATTTAAAAGATAGAAAATGTTGCCCTAATTTAATTAAGGAAAACAAACCTAATTTTATTCAAATTCCTTTATTTTTGGGGATAAAATCAAGTTTTATTAATTAATAATCTATAAAAAATATTTTGGAATTTTATTTGAAGTCAAAAACCCTTAATTTTGGGATAAAAACGGATTTTTTGGGTGAAAAAATCGGAAAAATGCTGGAAAAAATGGAAAATAGGGTAACAGACCCTGTACCGACGGCCAGGGAGCCGTCGCTAGAGGGACGCCGCCCGTCGCTATAGAGCGACGGGGACTCACGCGGCGACCAGGCGGGCGAAATCCGCGCGCTGAGGCGCGGAAATCGCGCGCCTCAGCGCACGGTGCGGCGCGCAGCGCGCAACGCTGCGCGTCGCTCTTTAGCGACGCGCGGCATTGGCGACGCTGCGCGTCGCCAAATCGCGCCCAGCGCGCTGGGCGCCTGGCGCCCGCGAGCTGGGCGCCAACGCCTGCGAGCTGCCGCGCCCGACACTCGCGGTCCGAAAATTTTTTTATTTTTTTTTAAATTATAAATTGACTAAAAACACTATAATTTTAAGCCTCAATTTTTCAAAATTAATTTTTTAAATATTTTTTATTATTTTCTAATTTTTCACTCTAAAATGCAAATTTGACGAGAAAATCATCACCTTTAACCTTTTAAGCCTGTGAAGGCAATTATCATCATTGGGTAACTTCGATCTAGGCTGACTCAGGACCCGGTGTCTACAGTTGCCCCCAGTTTAGGGGAATCTAGTACACTAGTGTCTAGGTGAGCCTAAACTCAAAGAAGAAAAGGAAAGAGACGCGTACCTGAGGCGTTGATCTTCCTGCTTGATGGAATTGTAATGATAGCTGTTGTTGTCTTTTGGTTGTAGCTGGTAATGCTGTGGTCGTGCCAACCTCTTGTGGGTTGTGCCGCCATCGTGCTAACCGCTGTGAATTTTGGTAGTGCCGTGGTCGTGCCAACCTCTTGTGGGTAGTGCCGCCATCGTGCTAACCGCTGTGAATTGGTAGTGCCGTGGTCGTGCTAACCTCTTGTGGGTAGTGCCGCCATCGTGCTAACCGCTGTGAATTGGTAGTGCCGTGGTCGTGCTAACCTCTTGTGGGTAGTGCCGCCATCGTGCTAACCGCTGTGAATTGGTAGTGCCGTGGTCGTGCTAACCTCTTGTGGGTAGTGCCGCCATCGTGCTAACCGCTATGAATTGGTAGTGCCGTGGTCGTGCTAACCTCTTGTGGGTAGTGCCGCCATCGTGCTAACCGCTGTGAATTGGTAGTGCCGTGGTCGTGCTAACCTCTTGTGGGTAGTGCCGCCATCGTGCTAATCGCTGTGAATTGGTAGTGTCGTGGTCGTGCCAACCTCTTGTGGGTAGTGCCGCCATCGTGCTAACCGCTGTGAATTGGTAGTGTCGTGGTCGTGCTAACCTCTTGTGGGTAGTGCCGCCATCGTGCTAACCGCTGTGAATTGGTAGTGCCGTGGTCGTGCTAACCTCTTGTGGGTAGTGCCGCCATCGTGCTAACCGCTGTGAATTGGTAGTGCCGTGGTCGTGCTAACCTCTTGTGGGTAGTGCCGCCATCGTGCTAACCGCTGTGAATTGGTAGTGCCGTGGTCGTGCTAACCTCTTGTGGGTAGTGCCGCCATCGTGCTAACCGCTGTGAATTGGTAGTGCCGTGGTCGTGCTAACCTCTTGTGGGTTGTGCCGCCATCGTGCTAACCGCTGTGAATTTTGGTACTGTGCTCCTTTAGATGTTTGGACTGGTGTCGTCACTCGGCTTTTGTTGGTGTTCCCCGCCGATTTCTCCTGCAAGATTGTATGCATAGGAATATACAAGAAATCACGTGTGCATGATATGGAATGCAAATGCTTGCAATAATGTATAGACTGTGCCCTAGGTGGTCCATGATTCGCTGAGGTTGTAGCCTTCCTGCTCTACAATGCCCCCTGAAACCTGAGGATCGTCGGCAAGTTTTCTGAAAGAGACGTCCGGTATATATCCTTGCCCCCCCTGGTCAATGATCATTTACCCGGGATTCTGTTTCATGTTCTGTGTTGTATGTTACCTGATTGAAAGAAGATCATCTGAAGTAACGCCGCCTTATCGCTCCAGGCATTGAACGTCATTGTTTTAAAGGTAGTGCGTCCCTTGTGGATCTTCACACTAGCTTTTCTTTGCGGGAAATGCGTCCCTTATGGGATTTTCACACAACCCTTTGCCTAACTTTTGCCTGGAATGGACCCAACCCAATCCAGCGGCTTTTGTTTATTTTATATTTATTTTTTTTGTAGGGCAGACTGCCTATTTCCAGGTTTTCACCCTGCCTTTTGGCCTAACTTTTGCTTAGAGAGCCAGTTACGGTTTTCATCTCTAACGGCCTTCTTTGATTTGCTGCTCCCTGAGAAGTCTTCGATTTGCTGTTCTTTGAGAAGTCTTTGATTTTCTGCTCCCTGAGAAGTCTTTTGTTGATTGCCCCCTGAGAGGTCATCGGATGGTGCTTGGATTGATGATTAAGCTGGTATGTGGATTGATGATTTGATCGATGTCTGGATTGATGATTGAATTGAGGCTTGGATATATGTTTTGATCGATGTCATCACTCGGCTTTGGCCGGTGTCCGCATCAAGCCTTTCTTTCTGCAAAATAAGGAAACTAAACTATGCAAAAATGGTGAGCATGCAAGTGAAATGCATGAGTAATGCAGGAATGCAGGATAAAAATTCATCTATGTGAACTTGAAGATGATAGCCGGGCTAGCTGCAATTTGCGATATAATTGATGCCTTTTGAGCTGCTTTTGAATTTCATGCCCTTTGGGATTGTGAGATTCTCATCCTGTACCTGTAGTCATTATTTGAAGGTAGTGCGTCCCTTGTGGATTTTCACACTAGCTTTTCTTAGTGGGAGATGCGTCCTTTGTGGATTTTCACATAACCCTGTGCCTTATTATTAGTTTTTTATTTTTTTTTTTGTATGGAATGGACCCAACCCAATCCAGCGGCTTTTCTCTTTCTTATTTTTTTTTTAAGGACAGACTGCCTGTTTTCAGGTTTTCACCCTATCCTTTTGCCTAATTTTTGCTTAGAGCGCCAGTTACGGTTTTCACTCTAACGGGTTTTTTTTTTTTTTTTTTTTTTTTTTTTACGACTTGAAAAATTAGAACTATTGTGAAGGCTTCCTCAGTATCTTGTCTTCGGCTTTCACTCCTGAGTACCACAACCCCTGGACACAATTGCTTTCCCAAAATTGTCATATTGTGGGTCAGAGACTACATCCTTGCTTCCATAAGTGCCTGCGAAAAAAATGATACATAACCTTCCGGTAGATAATAAAACTCAACGGCTTAAGCACCTGGTCGGCGAGAGTAGAAGCAAAGTATAGCCAGTTAGATTTTATACACTCAATAATGAATGACATCTTTCTTTTTATAAAAGAACTAGGAAATGATGAGTTAAAACTACTGCTTTATGCATTTGCAAAGATTGTGTGCATTTTGGTATGATTTCTCCGTACATGATCACCATATAACATAGATTCAAAATGCAAAATTACGTTTAATCTCAGAATGGATCTTGAAAGCATCAGACTCCTGTTTCCAATCAGCCCTCTCGGGTTTTCGTGATTGGATATTTTCTCTCGAGCCTCTAATTTTTGACCAGAGTGCCTTTTTTCGGTTTTCACCCTGACGAGACGCCCAATTTTAGCAAGGCCGCCTTTTTCCGGTTTTCGACCCGCGGGGCATTTATTCTCTTCTTTTGATTTTTAGTCTTTACCATGGACCTTCTCGGGTTTGTTGAGGCTGACTGCTTCATCGAACTTGCTTCCTTTACTGTCTGCCGAAACGCTACTGCCTGGGATAATGACTTTTCAAGAACAAACAAGTCTTCGTTTGCCGGCCTGAATTTACTTCGTTCATCTGGAATACTTGGTCTTATTTTCCTGAATACCAAATCTCACTATTTTCAGTAGGTGCTTTCTGACTTTCTTCCCGAATGATTAAGTAAATTATTTCCTGATCGATATGATTGCAATAGTAATCCCATAACCTATTTTGGTCTGATGTGCTTAGCTGCTGCAAAACTGTTTCTATGACTGTCCCGGTATTGTCTGATGTGTTTAGCCGCTGTAGCATCGTTCCCATGATTGCCCTTTAAGATTTAAGTGCTTCGACATGTATTGCTTTTACCCCATGCCTCGAGGAATAAAGTGTGATACGTGTAAAGATTTTTGATTGCAAGCCTCTAGATGGGTCTCCTTTATAATCTTCTTGGCCTTTTCCTATCTAGCATCTCAACTGCATGTCATTGGCTTTCCTCTCGTACTGCACATCCTTTACATGAATTAATTGGGTGGATAACTTGCGAATCAGTCTTCTGGTTCCTTTCAGTTGCCAAATAGAGTGACAAGGTGCAGGTATGTGTATACCCGCGAGATTTGGATAAAGCTTGGCCGCAAATTTTTCCTTTTTTTAGCAAGCTTTGCTCAAATCCTGAAGTTTACACATACACGCACTTTTCTTTTTAACCATCGGGATGCCATTGGCCAACCTAGTTTGGCGTTGTGTTTCAAAAAGAAATTAGGTCTTGTTTTAGCAAGCTTTGCTCAAATCCTGAAGTTTACACATACACGCACTTTTCTTTTTAACCATCGGGATGCCATTGGCCAACCTAGTTTGGCGTTGTGTTTCAAAAAGAAATTAGGTCTTGTTTCTACTTGCGGATCTCTCCTTTCAACCATTTCTACCCACTTGGGCTTGAGTCTTCTGAGCTTCTGTGGCACCTGTCCATGATTTTGGCATAGCATGCTTAGTGGCTTCATAATCATCTTCTACCATGTCTTCACTGGTCCAGGCAAAGACTTTTTTATTTCTTTTTTTTATTCTCTCAAGTTTCAATCTCTCTTCAAGAGTGTTAACATATGCTATCAAGATTTTCTTTGGGTTCTCCCAAGTTCTGGGATTAAACGAAATAACATTAATTGAATAAATGTCAATCATGATTATGCACAGTGAAATCACAAGAAACATCACACAAATAAACAAAAACACAAAAGCATTCCTTTTATTTCATAAAAGTAGAGTTAAAACATCATCATTAGATAGTTCAAAAATAAATAGAGCATCTAAATAGCTAACATCTTTTCTTTCTCGCCAACATGGATGCTGTAGCCGACAGTCTATCACCCCCGGGAACCATTCTCTTGCCCCATCCTTTCCTCATCAATGAGACCTTGAATAAGCTTTTTTAGAATTCGGCATCTATCGGTCTTATGCCCAGTATGCTGATAGTAGGCACAATACAAATTCGATCGGTGACTAGGGAATCCTTGGCTCTTGGCAGGTCTTGCAGGTTTCGGTTGTAGTTTCCCTTTATCGATGAAATAGGAAAGGAGATCAGATAAAGGCTTTTCGCAAATGGTATAAGAGCCTTGAGTAGTTCCTATGTTTGGAACCTTAGTAGTCCCAACACCCCCCACGTTATTATCGTCGAGACTTGAGCTTTCCTGATTATTACCCTCAATGACGTTGCCCCCTCCTTCAAGGGCGACCGGTTGCTTGCCAAGATTCTGTACATGAAACTTTGGGGTTTGGCCATCACTCCTCAGATATCTAGCGTGCCGACGACATTTCCTATGCCCTCGATTTCTGGCTGGGTTAGCTAACCATGAGCGCAGGTCCCCCTCCCCTACTTGAGGAAAAGATTCGTCTATGCTGAGATGACCTTTCTGAATTGTTGTAACCGTTGATGCTTCCTTTATCCCTTGAGTGCCGGCACAGATGTCACACCTATCCGGTTGACTCCCATTCTTTAAGTCTATAGAGACTTTCTCTCGGGCGGCCAGGGTAATTGCAAGTTTAGACTTTGAAATTTCTTCTTCGAGGACATCCATCCTTCTCTTTAGGGCCCGTGTCACTGCTAGAAGGCCATTCTCTGAAACATGCCCTTTGCCTTTTCGCTCGGGTGATATAGCAAGGGGTGACTCTCCTCCAGGTCCATTTGGTGGTAGGTGCACTTCCTTAGGCGAATCATACTCTTCTTGCAATTCGGTAAAAGCAGCAGACTGTTGTCCAGTAGGTGGCACCACAATTAAATTCTCCATAATAGCCATGGTCTGCGTTTTACGATTTTTAACCCCTCGTTCTATCTCCTTTACTGCACCATCCTCTCCCTTGGGTACTTCATTCATGATAGTCCATGGAATTATGGGTTCATCCTCTTCCTCTCCCATGATATCACCCTTCACATCAAGGGTCTTCTTGTGCTCAAAAAGTGTCGTTGCTCTGAGCTCAAAATCTGGCTGTTGTGCTGTAGTGAATGCTATAGGAGTCTCTTCCTTGACAGGTGATTCAAATGGTTTAACAGAAGGGGCTGTAGGCAGTTGCTTGGAATTTGATGCTACTTGAGAGGCGATATTTTCCATCATGGTTAACATCTTCCTTTCAAAATCGCCGAGCCTCTTATTTAGGTCCTGTATTGTCAACGCACCAGTCTCTTGTGGTAATTCTGCCATTGATAATTTTAGAGAGGACTCACGGGATGAGAGTAGCTCAGAATCCCCGTCAGACACAAATTCTAGCAACTCAAAGAGCAAATTTGTCCTTACTAGCCGACTGTCGGAACCTCTAGTCCACTTAGATGAATCTATAATGGCTAAAAAAATTAGATTGTTAGGATGATGCATGAATGACATATACAATGCATGATAGTGAGCTATACAACATTTACAATCACATGCAAGCAAGTAAAGCCTTCCAACCTTATTACTCCCACACACGAGGTAATGCGGTCTCTTTCCTAGGTGGGTCCAATCCATGGGTTAGCGGGGAACCCAATGGATGCGTATGGTGTGCGGTGAAAAACCGACATCGTAACACTCCTATACTAATGTACAAGCGGATGGATAGTGATCGTCATGTATTTAGACGTTCCACAAATTTCGACATGGCCCTACCGGGGCATGGAAGCCTTTGGCTAGGTTACCAAGAGAGATATCTGGACTCACCCAATACATGAGGATCCATACAGCAAGCATGGAATTAGGGTTCATCACCTGTGGAAAGTAGCTATGGCCATTATATGAGCTTTGGACAAGGGAGATGTTACTTTAAGGCTACCCAAGCATGATCCCTGCCGACGGGTCTAGCTCATCACGAGCGTAACGATCGATCGGGTCACCATTTTGATATACCATTAAGGTACGTGGCTTGGGCTGGTGATTATCCTTAACACTTCCCCAAATTGAGTGAAAATGAGGAGGTACTTCAGGAACGCACCGGGGCTAAAAGAGGGACCAAACTAGCGTATTCTAAGGCTCTAATGATATGCAAATGCAAATTTGAGAGAAGGTGAATTTATGAATTAAATTTTAATCATAAATGTTAAAAGAGGTATTTTCGAATCGAAATCTCGAACCATAAACGTCCCCAGTGGAGTCGCCACTGTGACGCGCGCCGGATCCCGAACGCCACCCTTTCGGACCGCCCGCACGTGGGCGATCGGGGCATTTGTGGGTCCGTTGACAGCTTGCGATAAATCGCAAGTGCGTCTATGTTGGGCAACAAGGAGGTATCATGGAGTCGCCACCCAATAAAACATTGGGAAAGTTACTCTCGCCTCGGAGAGCCTAAGACTGCGCTTGGTATCCATTTTGGGCCAGCCAAAGGGGTCTTGGAAGGTAAACCTCTCGCCCTAAGGAGCCTAGGATTAGCGCTAAAGTCTCGTGGCACAAAAAGGTGTCTTGGAGGGTAGACCTCTAGCCTTTTTGAGCCCAAAGACCAGAGCTGGGTCCGGGATTTCTCATCTATTTCTACCTCGATTGTTTTATGATCAAATTTTAAATATCATTAATTCACTCTCTCTCCACACGATGCAAATGATTAAAGGCGCAATCATTCATATCAAAAGCGGTAAATGTAAGCAAAATCTAAAATAAAGCATTCAAAAACAATAACACTAGGAGCGGAATACAACTCCCATTTATAAAGGTGAAATGCATGCATAAAACGGGTTATTCATTAATAGTGAGAACATTGGTCCTCGCATGCATATTTATTATGAAACAGTTTTAATGTGATGATTTATTCGGGTATGAAAAACTAGGACATTGGTCCCCCTTTATTTAGAAAAAAAAATGTCAAGTTAATTAATAAAAATGTTTTTGTGATTTTCTTTCTAGCGAGCCTAAATAAATAATTTTACAAGAAAATTATATGGCAAAATTAAATAAAATATTACAAACCCAACGAGCCTTTTTGGACCTCCCGATGTGCTCGCAAAAATGCCCAAGCGAAAAATGAGTTTAGACATAAAAACAAAATACAAATAAAATAATGTTAGTGATTAAATCAATTAAACACACAAAATAATGAATAACAAATTAAAGTAAAATGATATGATATAAAAAGAATGATAATGGAATCAAAAATATTAACAAACCAAAATAAATGAGAAACATGCATTATGTATGACAAATAATTAAATGATGTGATGAAAACAAAATAAAACATGTTAATTAATTAATGCATGAAAATATACACATGATGGAAATAATGATGATAAGTGAAAAATAATAAATGAATAAATAAACAAATAATAATAAATCATGTAACAATGATAAAAAGAATAATAAAAATTAGTAAACAAAAGAATGATGAAAATAATAATGATATATAACAAGGTTAATTGATGTGTTCATAATTAATACAAACTATTTACATGGCAAAAAGATTAATTTACATTAATTAATTATTTGCATGTTAAAAATAATGAGGAATCAAAATAAATTATTTACATGTTAGGAATTAAAAAAAACAATATTCACATGAATAAAAATCAAATCACATATAAACAATTAAATAGAACAAATATAAGATCAATACAACAAATGAATAGATGAAAATAATAAATAAATCAATAAAAACAATAAAATAGATATGAATAAATTAAATAAAAATAAAATAAAATAGAAATGGAGCCAAGAATATTTACCCTCAGAGTATTGGATTTGATGAAGGAAAAGTGATGATTTTCCGGAAGATTGCTTGAAAGAATAAAATTAGCAATTAAATTAATTCTCTTTGTTTATGGAGAAAAACAAAGGAATTGATTTGTATGCTTGAGATTAAAAAGAAATTGATGTCAAAATGACGATTAATTTCTTGTGTTTATGGAGCAAAAACAAAGAAATTAATTAGAATAATTAACAATTGAAAAATAATCTTTCAATTTCAATTAAACCTTATTAATTAAAAAGAGAAAATCTGAAATTTAGAAGAGAGGAATTCTGGAAAATTAGGTCTCAAAAATGTGGAGGCTCCCCTTTTTTGATTTCATCCTAAACTATTTAAAAGATAGGAAATGTTGCCCTAATTTAATTAAGGAAAACAAACCTAATTTTATTCAAATTCCTTTATTTTTGGGGATAAAATCAAGTTTTATTAATTAATAATCTATAAAAAATATTTTGGAATTTTATTTGAAGTCAAAAACCCTTAATTTTGGGATAAAAACGGATTTTTTGGGTGAAAAAATCGGAAAAATGCTGGAAAAAATGGAAAATAGGGTAACAGACCCTGTACCGACGGCCAGGGAGCCGTCGCTAGAGGGACGCCGCCCGTCGCTATAGAGCGACGGGGACTCACGCGGCGACCAGGCGGGCGAAATCCGCTCGCTGAGGCGCGGAAATCGCGCGCCTCAGCGCACGGTGCGGCGCGCAACGCTGCGCGTCGCTCTTTAGCGACGCGCGGCATTGGCGACGCAGCGCGTCGCCAAATCGCGCCCAGCGCGCTGGGCGCCTGGCGCCCGCGAGCTGGGCGCCAGCGCGCCTGCGCGCTGCCGCGCCAGACACTCGCGGTCCGAAATTTTTTTTTTTTTTTTTAAATTATAAATTGACTAAAAATACTATAATTTTAAGCCCCTATTTTTCAGAATTAATTTTTTAAATATTTTTTATTATTTTCTAATTTTTCACTCTAAAATGCAAATTTGACGAGAAAATCATCACCTTTAACCTTTTAAGCCTGTGAAGGCAATTATCATCATTGGGTAACTTCGATCTAGGCTGACTCAGGACCCGGTGTCTACAGCTATGATTAAGTATGATGAATGAATGTGATTGACTAATGGGGGTTTGCTTGATAAGCCATGTAAATGTGTAAATTACAGTTTATACAATGTTGCTTTATGCGTTATGATTTGAATAAGATAAAGTTGGAACAAATGAACAAATAATCGGATTAATAATTCAGCCTGCGAGTCAAGTAGTTGATAGATAGGCATGCCTATAGGGTTTAAGTGCTGCAGCCCAATGCGTCCGATTCCTCTGGAATCATAATGCGAGTCAAATCCTTACTGGATTTCCCAATGCGAAATTATGTTGATATTTTGTACCTTAGGGTACCAATGCGAATGTGAGGTATCCACGGATACCAATGTGATTACTGTACCCATGAGGTACCAATGCGATACCCGTTATCCACATTTTTGAATTGTAGGCAAGAAAACTATAATGATTGTGTTAATAAATAAGAAATGATTATTTTGTATTATGCATATATTGATAAGAATGTGATATGCATGTGAAGAGTAAGTGACAATGCGAATCCAATGTGATTATTCAACATGTACGTTATGTATTAGGTATGAAGCATGATAGTTAGCATGAAACTTGAGTGGAATATATTTTTAGTTTGGCATGGATAATTGTTAGTAATTGTTTGAGCTTAATGCTCAAGGAGTATGGTATGTGGTATCAAGTAAACGGTTTTAACATGAAAATGGATTTGGCAAATATGTGAGATTGCCATAAAATGAATAAAGTATGCATTATACCAGTTTGTATTTTTAATTTTGAGATGTGGTGTTTATATACATAAGTAAGTGTTATTTGATATTCTACTTTAGGTGATCATGCTGATTTATTATATGTATGTGATAATGCAAGGCCTGTTCAAAATTGGATGTAATGGCTTTTATGTATGATTATGTTATTTTATGTTGTATCTTGTTCCCCACTAAGCGTTATCGCTTAGTATGGATGTTTTATCAATGTAGGTATTTGAAGATAGTGTTTTGGAAGACAGTCCTGCATCGCCAACAGCCAACACATTAGGAACCGCTGTAAATGTAGAATATTTGTAATATTATAAGATGTGTAACTATAGTTAGTAATGTGTAAGGGGACTAAGTATTGTATTAAGAAAATTATATTTTGTAAAGTGAATTATAAATAAAGACTATAAGTGTTTTGTAATGTAACGCATGGATTTTCAGAGTGAAATTGAGTGTTGTTTTGAAAGAAATTTATTAAACCTGAGTTTTATGTGAATGTTAATTAGTGTTCACGTGTTTTTGTGTGTGACACTCCATAGCCATCATAGTAAAGCTCTACGGATGGTTAGGGGGTGTTACAACCAGACCACTACTAAGGGCAATTAAAATATGTCATTCTTTCAATTTTAAATAAAAATTAAAATTAATTATAACATTAATTCATTATGGCATACCATTATGTCAATATGACAAATCTTCACATAATTCAATATTTTCTCACTACAACATCTTCATTCCACTAATTTAGTTATTTTAACATTATCCTTTTCATTAAAATACCACATAAATTATAATTTTAATTATTAACATGTTGCATTATTATATTCTAAACTATTCATTTATGTTCAATTAATTCCAAATAAATTGACATACACTCATTTTACATTATATGTTCATTTTATATCAAAATATTTAACAATTTTCCATTTTATACTATAATAACCCTAAGGTTACCATTTGGCCTACACATATACTTCATATTCTATTTTACTTTTCACTCAATTATCATTCATTTAACTACATTACTCCTAAATTAGCATGTAAATACACTTATTTTACATTAAACCATCAAGTTTACTTAGGTTATATCTCTAAGAAACCATTCGGCCCAATTAATCTTTCTTTCCTTATTTTTATTTTTCATTCATTCTCCATTTATTCACTTAAATTACCTTTCATTAGGCCTAAGTATATAATTTAATTACATTAAATCATAACATATATTAAATCATATCTAAATACCCTATTTGGCCTATTGTATATTTCCATCTTAATATTATTTTCCATCTCTTAAATCATTAATTTAGCCATAATCCATATAAATTATAATGAATATATCATCAATTCATATAAACATTAAAGTATACCTTAATATACCTAATGTATTCAATTTGGCCTACTTTGTATCCTTGGTATACAATTTATTTCTTTTCATTTTAATCAATCTAAATCTTATATTTAACCTCCTAAAACATGTCTATCAAGTTTATTTCAATTAAACATGCATAAATCACACACATACAATATGAACATAAACTAAAAACATACATAATTAATGGAAAGGATGGGATATTGTATCCACTAACCTTAGATTCATTTTCTCCATACTTCCATCTTCCTTTCCTTAGCTTTTCTCCATGAAACATCACTATGTCCTCTGTATTCCTTAAGTGGCAGAATTCTCACATCAAAGAAACCACCATTATTCCTAAAATACCTATTTGAACCATTAAATTGAATTATAGACCTCAAAATCTCTTACCTCACTTTTGACATATAATCTTGAACACTTGATTTTTCCCACTTTTTTTAACTACAAATGAGCTTTTAAGACCATCATCAATGAAAAAGAGAGGTTGGATTTTACTTAAGAACGTTGGATTTGGTGAGAACTTTGGGAGAAGAAGGAAAAAATTGATGGAGAAATGGAGAACACTCCATTCAGCAAAGAGAAGGGAGGAGAAAGCTGGAGAGAAATCTAGAAATTGGCGAATTTTTCTGTCGTATATAGGGGTCTTAAGTGGGCTTGGGCTTGGTTCAACCAATTAGGCCAACCCGAAAGCCCATTTAGGTTAGTAAGCCCATTTTCCAATCCAAAATTATTTCCATCACTTCCCAAGTTCAGTTCCTCCCCAAATCAATTCCATAATTGATAAAATATATTTATTAGGCTCCGTATAAAATTTTAGCCCAATCAGACACCGTTTCCCGATCCGATAATTTTCTACAAGTGCGATAATCCAGTTTTCTGTCTCGCCGTAAAATTTATTTTTTATTACCATTTAAATCTCCATAATATTTCAAGCAAATCTATACTTTCAAATAATTTTTCTGAGCTCCATAGCTCTAGTTAGAGCTCGATCAATTCTTGGTCAAACCGGTCAACTGTGGTCAAACTGGTCCGACCGGTTCAGTTCTTTAGTTGGATCGGTTCGGTTCACTTTTCATCCTTAACTTCCTTTTTGCTCTTGATAACTCATTTGACCTTGATTCCATCTCATTCAGGGTCCATTCTCAGTCCAATTGAATTAAACTGGTTCGATTGATCCATTTTTCAGCGTCACCACAAAATTACTTTTTCACTACCAAACTGTTCTACATACTATTCTAAGTCTATCTATGCCTTCAGCTAACTTTTTAGAGGTCATTTATTATCTTTAAAGACTCGGTCAAATAAGTTACTAGTTGAATCGAACCAGAGGCTTTTTTCTTTTTGACTTTCGGGGACTTATTTGACCTCATTTTCACTCAAAATTATACCACCAAACTCCTTATAACTTATATTTTCCAATGGTCCAATAAAATATTTTTCTCCACCGGCTTCCCGAGAGGTCACCCATCAGGGGCTTCCCTAACCTAAGCACTTTTAACTCTTCTATAATCAAAGGTACTCAAACTGTCATTTTCACACAAAAATCACACAACAGACTCTATAGAATTCACTGATCATCACCATACCAGTTTCAGGCCATTACACCCATGCTAAGCATAAAGCTCAGTGGGAAATTAGTATGCCACGGACGACCACTCATAGCGATCGTCAATGCCTACACACACATATTGTAACACCCCGATTCCCACCCTAGTAGTATTGGGTCTTTGTTTGTGAGTTATTGCATGTGCTTAGCTTTAATGATAGTTTGTGAGGAGTCAGTTGCATGATGTAATAAGTTATTAGGGTGTATTAGTATGTTTTGTAGTTTAGTGTAAGTTTTGCTTCGGTGTTTTGAGGAAGAGAAGATCTAGTGTGTGTATTGTTAAGACACACCACAAGATGGTGACAAGTGGAAGAAAGAGGAATTGAAGTAGGAGTTGACTTGGTCTTAAAAAATGAGAGAAAGAGAAAGAAAAGAGCAACTGCTCCCATTTTTCTTCCCTCTCCCGTTTCTCTTTCTTTGCTAAAACCCTTCTTCTTCTCCTTCTTAATTCTCCTCTTTCCTTTTTTGCTGTAAGTTATGGTGGGTGTGATGCGCACCGTACCCCATAGCCTCCCGAAGGCCCGCTTTAGGGCGATCGGGATGGGATTCATTAAAACTTGTAAGGTATTTACAAGTGCGTCTATTTTGGGCAACAAGGAGGTTTCTTGGAGTCGCCACCAAATAGAACATTGGGAAAGGTCGTCTAGCCTCAGCGAGCCTAAGACGGCGCATACATATCCATTTTGGGCAAGGCAAAGGGGTCTTTGAGGCATTCACCCTCTAACCCTATGGAGCCTAGGATTGTAATTTAAGTCTTTTGGTGGGACTCAAGAGGTGTCTTGGAAGTCCTAGACCTCTCGCCTCATTGAGCCCCAAAAGACTTAAATTACAATCCTGGGCTCCATAGGGTTAGAGGGTGAATGCCTCCAAGACCCCTTTGGCTTGCCCAAAATGGATATGTATGCGCCGTCTTAGGCTCGTTGAGGCGAGACGACCTTTCCCAATGTTCTATTGGGTGGCAACTCCAAGAAACCTCCTTGTTGCGCAAAATAGATGCACTTGTAAATACCTTACAAGTTTTAATGAATCCCATCCCGATCGCCCTAAAGCGGGCCTTCGGGAGGCTATGGGGTTCGGCGCGCGTCACAGTGGCGACTCCGCTGGGGACATACTCGAGACTTCGATTCGAAAGTACCTTGATTAAAAATTATAGTTGAGTTTTAGTTTAAAAATTTTGCCTTCTTTCAAAACTGCATTGCATCGCATTAGAGCCTTAGATCTATGCTAGTTTGGTCCCTCTTTTAGCCCTGGTGCTTTCTCGAAGCGCGACCCTACGTTCACTTAATGTAGGGAAGTGTTAAGGATAATCACCAGCCCAAGCCTCGTACCATCATGGTATATTAAATAGTGACCCAATCGGTCGTTATGCTCGTGATGAGCTAGGCCCGTTCGCAGGGACCATGCTTGGGTAGCCTTAAAGTAACACCACCTTTTGACTAAAGCTCATGTAATGGAAATAGTTACTTCCCCTAGGTGGTATGAACCTTAATACTATGCTTGCTACGTGGATCATTATGTATTAGACAAGCCCAGATAATTTGATGGGTCACCTAATTAAAGGCTTTCATACCCTGATAGGCCCATGTCAATTTGTTCGGGCTGTCCAATTACATAACGATCATAACCCATGCGCTTGTACATTAGTTAGGAGAGGTTATGCTGTCGGTTTTCCACCGTGCACCATGCGCGTCCATCGGGTTCCCTATTAACCCATGGATCAATCCCACCTAGGAAAGGAACTATGGCCTCGTGTGCGGGAGTAACAAGGTTGGAAGGACCTATGTGCTTGCATGTGGTTTGTAAATGTTGCATAGCACGATCATGCATCAAAGCACATTCATGCATCGTCCTGACCCTTCGCGTTTTTCAGCCATCATAGATTCGCCTAGGTGGACAAGAGGGTCTCGGGGCAACTACGCAGAAATCCATTATTCGAGTTACCAGAAAGGGTAGAGTATCCGGACACTTCTTCTAAAACCAGCTACGCTACTTCAGCTCAATTTTCTTTACCTGAAGAAATGGCCAATTCACCATGAGGGGTGTATGCAACCAGGGCAATGATAGCAGAAGAAGTGGGCCAAAGGCTTGAAGAGTTTGAGAACCGTATGATGGCAATGATGGCCGCTATGGGTCAGCAAGCGGCCCCACAGAACCCACCACCTCCTCTTATGAGAAATAATGAAAGGGGGGAGGTCAGAGAAGACCCCCAAGAGGAAATTTGCATGCCACCTGTAAACTTAAGAGCCACTACTTCGGGGGCATAACGGGGAAGACCAGTCCCAAGGTTAGATGATGATTGGGAAGATGAAGACTATGAGGAACGTATGTCTGAGAAAGGGAAAGCCCCTCAAACTGAAGAAGCCATCTGGAAGAAGATGGAGGAGAAATTTGAAGCAATTACAAGAATGCTAACAAAGGGTTGAGGAATGAACCCATAAGACAAGGAGTTAGAAGGAGAGGATCTAGTCCCAATGAACTTTAAAATGCCGGATGTTCCGAAGTTTGCTGGCACTTCCGACCCCATGGCACACATAAAGCAGTACTCGCTGGTGATGAAGGGCACCACTTTGACAAAAGAGCAGAAGATTGAGTACTTTTGTTTGAGTTTGACATGCCCAGCAGTAGATTGGTACCATGGGCTCGATCGCCGAACCAAAGAAGACTGGGATTTATTGACGGAGGAGTTTTTGAGGCAGTACAATTGCAGTACAGGGATGGAAGTGACATTGAAGGACCTGGAGCTGTTACAGCAGAAGGGAGGCGAGTCGTTCCATGAGTATTTAACTCGGTGGAGGAATCGGGTGATGGAAATGAAGAGGAAACCGGATACTCAGGATCAAATACGGTTATTCATAAAAAATGCGAGCCCGTATTTGAGAGAAGGATTGAGGATGAAAGGATTGAAGGATTGGGAGTGTCTGTAGGACATCACCACTGAGGCCGAGGGAGAGTACCTTGTTAAAAGAGCAGCTAATGAGAACTATCCCAAGAGAGGTAGCAGTAGCGAGGGGGCAAATAGATCAGCAGGTTTCACTAGTGGCGCATGGAAGACTACTGAGGTATCAGCTGCTAATGCTACCCCAAGGCAATTTTCCAATCTTGGAAGGTCTTTATTATGGGTGCTGAGAAGACTGATGAAAGAGGGTAAGTTACAGCCTATGCCACCCAAACCTGCTAGAACTCAAGGCATGCCAGGACATAAGGATGATGAGTATTGTGCATATCATCAGCACACTGGGCACATCACCGATAACTGCAAGACGTTGAGGCACGCAATCCAAGATCTAATTGACTCAAAATAGATCACCGACCCAGAGAAGAGAGGAGGTCAAAAGAAGGCTGGGTACAACAGTATGCCCCCGCTAGTGAACATGATCGGGTCCAGTTTGCCCAAGGAGTTTGTGCTAAGGGAATTGTACAACAATGACGTCCACACTGCTGTCACGAACCTCCATGAGGGGAGTGAAGAAGGGCTTCCCACTACAGTGATCGATTGCTGGTCCACTGATGATAGTGGAACTGAAAATGATGAATCTGAAGTATCTTCCGACTTGTGGAACTCAGAGGAGGAAAGAGAAGAAGAAAAGAAGAAAGAAGTAGGAGCTGTGACCCGGAGCGGAAGGGTAGCTCCAGAAGTTAAAAAGCCCCAGGAGTTGGTTGAGGGCAAAAAGGGAAAAGAGCCGGATGAAGATTCGATTGTTAAGCAACTAAAAAAGATGCCGGCTCAGATTTCCATATGGGATCTTTTGAGATAGTCGCCATCGCATAGGCAAAAGGTGGTAAAGGCTTTATGCGAGGAAACTGTGGAACAACTATCTCGCCTACGGAACTTCTGGATGTAGTAAAGGGAGGATCAGGAGAAAATGTTGTTTTTACTAGTGCTGATTTGCCGGCAGAAGGCCGCAACCATAATCGCCCTCTGTACATAAAGGCACAGATTAACCAAAAACACACCTCTTGCGTAATGGTAGATGATGGTTCTTCGATAAATGTGTGCCCACAGGTGGCAATGGCGGCTTTTGGGGTAACAGAGAATATGTTAGCCAAATCTGATCTCACCATCACAGCCTATGACAACTCACGTATACATGTTTCGGGGACATTCACGGCAGTAGTGAAGACGGGGCCCATAGAGTCAGAAGTGGAGTTTGTGGTGCTACCTATACCCACCAATTTCTCAGCTCTTCTAGGTAGACTATGGTTTCATAAGTTGGGTGGAGTCCCCTCTTCACTTCACCAGATGGTAAAAATACCTCATGAGGGCCAGATTGTGACTATAAGGGCTGCCCGAGAGAATCAGGTTTCAGTACTGGAGATCGCTAGGCAGCCGTTTAGTGGGTTTCATGTTGCCATGATAGGCGAGGAAGAGCAGAAAGAAGAAAGCCCCTAGGTACTGAATATGATGAAAAAGATGTCGTTCCTTCCTGGCGCAGGACTGGGTAAGAATTCTCAGGGGATGCCAACAGCTATCACCACCAAAGGTCAAAAGGATAGAAGGGGTCTAGGATACACAAGTGCTATAGAAAGGGGTGAGAAGTCGAAAATGGACATTCCTCATATACGGAAGACTTTTGTGCCAGCAACCGCAACATGTGCCTATACGGGGGAAGATGAACCGCAATGGCTGGATGGAAGGTTTGTGCCAAGGTTCGAGGTCTTCAATGATGTCTATGACTGGGACATTGGATCGATCAAGCCAGCAGAGGGCTTTTGGGATGAAAAAATCATAACCAGTAGGACAATTTGGGACCGTGAGATGCCTGAAGAAGTAATGACTGAAAGAATGGTAGCTACCCAGCTGAAGAGGAAAGCAAAGGTAGAGGAAGCCATGCAGGAGTTGATTGGGGGGCCTCCGAAGAGCCGAAGTGATGCAGGACCATCAACCGCGGCAGATGCGCCAGCAGAGGAGGAAGAGGAAAATAGTTTAGATTTTCTTTTTGCTCCAGAACTTTTCAATGATGTTAATGACAATTTCAATCTTATTAATAAATTGAATGACTTTACTTACTTGTGTGATGTTTCGGATGATTTCACTATGCATGATCATGATCATTATCCATCCATATTTGATATTGATTCAACTGATGCTACTCCATTTAATCTTGGAACCATAGAAAATCCAAAAGAAATTTTGATAGCAACAAATATAACTCCTGAAGAGCGAGAAAAATTTTAGAGAATCTTAAAAAATTATGAAAAAGTCTTTGCCTGGACCTACGAAGATATGCCAGGAATCGATCGGGAAGTCGCAGAGCACGCTATTCCTACATATCCGGACCACAAACTCGTTAAACAGAAGCTGAGAAGGCTTAGGCCAGAATGGGCAGATAAAGTGAAGGAGGAGATTCACCAACAAGTCATAGCCAAATTTCTAGTTGAAGTACAATATCCAACTTGGATGGGCAATGTTGTCCCCGTAGCCAAGAAAAATGGCAAGGTAAGGGTGTGCGTAGATTATCGGGACTTAAATAAGGCCTGTCCAAAAGATGACTTTCCATTGCCCCATATAGATGTGCTGATTGACAGCGCTGCTGCTTGCGAGATGTATAGCTTTGGAGATGGTTATGCGGGCTACAATCAAATTCTCAATAAAATAATTGACCGAATTAAGACAGCATTCATCACGAAGTGGGGGACCTATGCTTATCGAGTAATGCCTTTTGGCCTGAAAAATGCAGGAGCCACTTATCAGAGGATGGCAACAAAAATCTTGAATGACCTGATCCATAAAGAAGTGGAGGTATACGTGGACGACATGATGATCAAGTCAGCCACTAGAGAAGGTCATTTTGAAGCTCTGGAAAAGTTCTTCTTAAGGATAGACAAGTATAATCTGCGGTTAAATCCTAAGAAATGTATCTTTGGTGTTACCTCAGGGAAGCTCCTAGTACACATAGCTAGCCAGAGGGGAATTGAAATTGACCCAGATAAGGTTAGGGCCATCAGAGAGATGCCAATATTGTAGAAGGAAAAAGATGTGAGACGCTTCTTGGGCAGATTGCAGTACGTCAGTAGGTTTGTCACTAAGCTTACTTCGATCTGCGAATCGATTTTCAAATTACTCAAAAAAGACCCACCAGTAGTAAGGAACGAAAGCTATTAGAAGGCTTTTGATACTGTCAGAGAGTATCTGCCAAATCCACCGGTGTTGATACCGCCGCAGCCAGTCAGGCCATTGATTTTATACTTAGCTATAGAGGATAGTTCTGTAGGCGCCATGATGGCTCAGGAGGACGAATTTGGAGTGGAATTTACTGTTTACTACCTTGGCAAGAAGTTCCTAGCCTATGAGGTTAAGTATACGGAAGTGGAAAAAATTTGCCTTGCGGTGATTTGGGCTTCTAAGAAATTAAGGCATTACTTTCATGCCTATAGGGTACAGGCGGTAGCTAAGCAGAATCCTTTAAGATACTTACAGGAAGCCCCCTCTTTACTCGGGAAAATGGGTAGGTGGTTGTTGTTACTACAAGAATTCAATGTGGAGTATATTACTCAAAAAACTATCAAAGGGAGTGCAGTGGCTGAATTCCTGGCAGAACACCCAATTCAAGGAGAGTCATACGGGTTTAACTTTCCAGATGAGGAAGTGGCAGTCATCGGAGTTTAAGGTTGGCAATTGCACTTTGACGGAGCCGTGAACAGCAAGGGGGCAGGAGTAGGGATCATTTTAACAACCCCGGAGGATGAGAAGCTCCCTTTGGCGAAGAAATTGAGGTTCAAGGCTACCAATAACGAAGCTGAGTATGAAGCGTGTGCCTTTGGGTTGGAGGCGTTGATAGCCTTAGGAGCAAAAAAAAACGTGGAAGTGTTTGGTGATTCCTCCCTAGTGATCAATCAAATCCGAGGTGAATGGGCCGTTAAAGAAGAGAGGCTAATGCCCTATATCAAGCACTTGAGAGACCTGAGCAGTCAATTTGAAGTATGCACATTCCATTTTGTTCTAAGGGACGAAAACAAATTAGTTGATGCGCTCGCCACTTTAGTCTCAGTGTGGGACAATCCCGAAGGAGTGGTTATGAGGCCGAATTTGATTTCTAGCTCTGAGAGACCTAGCTTCGAATCTAAATCAGTCATGGAAATAGAAGTAGTGGATGGGAAGCCGTAGTGTTACGATATTATGAACTACCTAGAAAATGCGACCTTTCCAGAAGAAGCCACCAAGAAAAATCAGAGAATGATTCGCAAGGCTAATGGTATCTAGCTGAGGTGTTTGGATGAGAAAGATGCCAAGAGCGTAATGGAAGAAATGCACGCCGGAGTATGTGGAGCCCATATGAACAGGTTGACATTAGCCAAAAAGATTATGAGACAAGGATTCTTCTGGCTTACCATGGATAATGACTGCTCAAAGTATGTAAAACAGTGTCAGTTGTGCCAACAGTACGCAGATTTAAGGCACCTGCCAGTTTCGGAATTGCATAATTTGACGTCACCTTGGCCATTCGCAGCTTGGGGGATTGATATTATTGGAGAGATATGCCCCACAGCCTCCAATGGGCATAGGTACATCATCGTCGCCATCGACTACTTCACCAAGTGGGTAGAAGCTGAGTCCTTAAAGAAAGTGGATGCTCGGGATATGGCGAAATTCATAGAGAAGAACTTGATATGTAGATATGGCCTTCCACACCATGTGGTATCTGATAACGGGGTCTAGTTCATGGCCGAGACAAAGAAGTTGCTCCAGAAGTATGGTATCGAGCACCACAAGTCTTCTCCGTATCGTCCTCAAGCTAACGGGGCAGTTGAAGCCGCCAACAAGAATGTCAAGAGGATCCTGGCTAAGATGGTCCAGAACTATAAAGATTGGGCAAAAAAGTTGCCTTTTGCACTATGGGGCTATAGAACAACCATCAGAACTTCAACGGGAGCCACCCCTTATTCTTTGGTATATGGGACGGAGGCAGTATTGCCGGTTGAGGTCGAACTTAAGTCGCTAAGGGTGATAATGGAAGCAGAGATTCCGGAGGCTGAATGGGCGCAACAGCGGTTGCAACACTTGAACATGTTGGATGTGAACAGGTTAAAAGCCTACTATCACAACCAGATCTACCAAAAGAGGCTCGCTAGGTCTTTTGGAAAGAAAGTCAAGAAACATCCGTTGAAGGAAGGGGATTTGGTATTCAAACAAATGAGACCAGGAGCACCGGATATTAGAGGAAAGTTCAGACCTACGTGGGAAGGTCCATTTATCCTCAAGAAGCTGTTGTCAAAAGGATCTGCGATTTGGTCGGATAGCGATGGCAACAAATTCAAAGAACCGGTCAATATTGATAGGCTCAAAAGGTTCCATGGCTAAAGGCTACAAAATCAAAAGAAGAGAATGAAAGCCTTGCGGGTCGAAAACCAAAAAAAAAGGCGGCCTTGCTAAAATTGGGCGCCTCGTCAGGGTGAAAATCGAAAAAAGGCATCCTGGGCAAAATTTAGAGGCTTGAGAGAAAATATCCAATCATGAAAACCCGAGAGGGCTGATTGGGGACAGGAGTTTGATGCTATCAGGATTTGATTCCATGAATGAATGTAGTCTTGCATAATTGAATTAATGTCAAAGACGATCATGTATTCTGAAATCGTACTGAAATGTACACAATTTTGTGAAATAAAATAAGACTTGATTTATTCATTTATATCATTGTCCAATTCTGCTTTAAAAAGAAATATATTGCTCAAAATGCATGTAAAACTAAACTATGCCCTACTACTACCCTCGCTAGCCAAATGCCTCAGTCGCTGAGTTCGGTTATCAGATGATGGGCTAAGTATCCACCTCTTGTACGCGCTGGTGGAAGTGACAGAGTGGTTCCCAAACGGAGGTATGATAGTTTTCAGTGGAAGTCGACTCCAGAGCTCATGATAGCGGGAAGCAAAAGCCGCAGAAAGGACTCCGCCTCGAAAGGATAGAGGGAGTCTCACCACATCCTGAGTCATCCCGAGTTGACGAGAACAGCGGGCCGTGATGTAAAAGGTTGCCTCACGAAGCCCGCATAGGGGAACGCATCCTGAAGACCCATCAATAACTGCACTGGATAAGGAAATCCAAGCATGCATGAAGCTAATATCCTCATCTGACATCTCACTGAATCTGATAATGCCTTCGTCAGGGGTCTCAGGCAGGTACAAACACCGGCAAGGAAGAAAATGCTTCGCAAAGTACTGACTAATGACTCTAGGAGGTGGCTCTGACAACTGCTTCAATTTCTCTTGCAACCAAATCTGAAAGAAGAAGTAAGGAAAAATAAAAGCCAAAGAAAATGAGATAAAAGGCAAAGAAAAGCCGCTGGAGTAATTAGGATTTGCTTCAGGCAAAAATTAGGCATAGGGTTGTGTGAAAATCCGAAAGGACGCACTTCCCGCTAAGAAAAGCTAGTGCGAAAATCCACAAGGGACGCACTACCTTTAAAACAATGACGTATCTGGAGTAATAAGGGGCTCCCAGAGAATGAAGTGGCAGGCTCGACACGGACAGAGTCCAAACCCAAGATAGTCTCGGCCAGAATAAGTGGAAAAGGTGTCAGCCCGTGGTAGAAATCGTCCAAAATCCCAAACAGACGAGGGTCTCCAAGCAGCTCCTTCGAAGTCACCACCAGATACTGCATCAGGCAGAAGAGAAAGATGATACTTACACTGTATGAAGGAATGTGGGAGAATTCATCCAGTGCTTCAATCAGAGGTTCTAAGGCAAATACTGGGCCCTGAGGAACTAGACGAGCAGCGTCAGAAGGAGCTATACTTAAGGACAGAGCAATATCACGAGTTTGAATCAAACCACAGCGAGGAACGCAGGGTAAAGCGCTAGGAGGATACCAGCTCCCGACAATAGCAGAAAGTTCCTCAGGCAGGGGGCACATTTCCTGGTAAGTAAACCTAAAAACGTGAAAGCGAGGGTCCCAGAAGTGGGTCGCAGCCAGAAGGAGGTTGTAGTCTATTTTGATTCTTTGTAAAAATTTCAGTCCAAAGAGGGGGGCAAGAGTGCCGTTTTCCCAAGTTTGAATATCGTCTAAGATACGGTGCATCTTAGAAAGCAAAGGAGAATTCATTCCTCAGTAGCTAAAGCCGAAGTCACTAAAGGAAATAAAGAAGGAAAAAGGGAAAAAACTGGAGAAAAGAGCCTATTATGAAGCTGAAATGAGAGAAGAGGCACGGAATCCAAGAAAATACCGAAGTTTATAGATTTGACCTACCGACGGCTAGCCCGTCCCTCACTCAGACGGCGTTCCCGTCTGTAATTGTCCACCTGGCAGTTTTTGCATCATGCATATCACGCGCATTAATTAGGTAATTAATGACGGTTAAATGCAAAATCCGGAGAGACAAACAGCATTCCCGTAGGTAACTCTGTAGACATGAAGCCCCTCGGTACGTGAATTCTATATAAGGATGCTGGAACCGACGGACGATCGCTTTCTTCCATTTCTTTTGGTTACCTACGCTCTTCCCTTCCTTTCTTTTCATTTGCAGATTCTGTTTTGTTGCACCAGTATTTTATTCTTCCCTTTTTATTGATTCTCAACTTCCAGGTTAGTAAAATTCTTCTAATTTTTATTTATTATTTATTTTATTTTATGATGAGTAAATTTTATTTTATAAGGATTAGTAAATTAAGCTAATTTTTGCAATTTAATTTGAAAGGCCATAGTTATGTTTTTTTTAATGCTTTAAGCGCTAGAATTAACATATAGAGCAAGCGATATGCCATTATAAAATGCATGGATATGGCTATTTTGAGAATAATTAATTTTTAGTTATTGAGTTTTTAGATATTCAGACATGGCCTTAGGAATGTATGCACTTTGAAGCCAATACTAGGAATTAGAAAGTAAAGCAAATATGTGTATGCTGCACTGTTGCCTAGGGCCTGAGGCCTGTCTTTTTTTTCTTTCTGTCTTCTCATGCAGGATGGTTGGGCACACCCTTGCCGGGGTGCTGCCCATTTTTTTAACAAGAGTGAGTATGCTGCACTATTGACTGAGGCCTGAGGCCTATTTTTTGCTTTCTCATACAGGAGGTTGGGCACACCCTTGCCGGGGTGCTGCCCGAATTTTTTTAATTAATCTTAATTTTTTCGGTTTAGACCCGACCCCATCAAAATGCCGCCTAAATTTTTGTTATATTCTGAGTAAAGTCCGCTTATGATACCAAACTAATTGATTACTTTATTTTCAAGATGCCACCGCGACGACATGCTCCGCGCGATCAGCCTGAGCCTCAGGCCCCGGATTGGATGAGCGCCGAGGCCAGGCAGAGGTATGCAGCGCTGGCTCAGGTGCAGTTCCGAGCTAGCCATTTCATTTCCCGGCCGTTCATTGAGGCTCTCGGGATGGTCGACGAGGTCGATATTCTGATAGCAGGTGCGGGGTGGACTGAGTTTCTGACGCCTACTTTCCAGACTCACCCAGAGAAAGTTCGGCAGTTTCTTTCTACGTTAAAGTACAGGGGGTACCAGAGGTCCAACACGGAGGAGGGTGTTATCCAGTTTTGGGTTGAGCGACACCATTATAGCATTACCCGACAGCGATTTACAGAGGCTATGGGACTTCCGTTCGGACAGGATGTTATAGTGCCCCATAGAGCAGTTAGACGCCACCATTGGGCGGTTATTGCATTGCCGGGAGTGCCGTATGATCATGATACGGTGAAGAGCACTGTACTCTCATCATAGGCCCTTCGTTATGTTCACAGGGTTTTATCTAGCTCCTATTTGGGACGAGCTGGTAACCCAGGGTCCCTCAACGCCGTTGAGATTTGGAGTTTATGGGCCATGGTGGCAGGCCAGCAGCTCAACATCAGCCATGAGATTCTGGTTAACATGGTAAGGGTATTCAGGGGGCAGCCCCTGTAGTGTATGTTGGTGGAGTCATTACTAGGCTACTCCTGAGTTTCGGTATTCATCTAGACATCCTGGGGCCTGCCTTGGATGAGAGCATTTATGTGGACGCCCCGGCAGCTACTACGATGGCTATAATACTGCCGATACCAGGTCAGACCGAGGCTTATAGACTCTGCACCATTCATGAGACAAGACGTGCGTTTAGCCTGCCCTCGCTAGAGCCGGTAGAGGAGCAGCCACAGGATCAGCCTCAGATGGAGCAGGAGCCTCCCGAGCACCCACAGCACTAGGAGGACCAGCCTCCCCGACATCCAGAGCACCAGGAGGGTCAGCCTCCGCAGCCACAGCACGAGGAGCAGCATCCGTTTATACCGTCTGACATGGGGATTGAGTTCACCATGGATGAGCTATTTGCTACTCCTCCAACACAGAGAGTACAGAGTCCTACTCCGCCTCCGCCATCTAGAGTATATCGGACAGTTCCTCGGGCACCTGAGAGGTTCAGCCCATATGCTAGAGCAGGGGACCCGGGGGCATCTACTTCTACAGCTCCACCTCCAGAGCGGGAACCAGAGCCCCCCCCCCCCTTCATTTACACCATCGATGCACCCGACGCAGCCAGATTTTTCCTGTGATTTTGATCTTTATGTTCGCCTCCTTTGAGCACAGATAGGAGGAGAGAGACCGGGCCCTTCTCGGGCAGCTTGGGGAGCGAGATAGAGTTATCTTGGAGCGGCTGGATCAGCAACAGGGTATTATCCAGGAGCAGGGGAGGCTTATTGACCATTTGAGACAGGAGCAGGAGAGACTTGCGGGTCAGCTGAGGTAGGAGATGAGGGCCTCCCAGGATGAGGCGGCCCAGAGGGTAGATGCATCTGTATAGATGGTGGATGAGTCGGTTGAGGCTCTCAGATTCAGGATCCAGGTCCTAGAGGGTGCCATACCTCCCATTGCCCTGTCCATGCGAGAGTTTAGAGAGCATACAGAGGATAGGCTGAAGAGTATGGGGACTACCTCTATAGATCAGACCCTCCACTTGGCCAGCGCTTTTAGAGAGTTAGGGGGGATCGTCACTAATACACTGCAGTTCATGATGGTATGCGCACAGCCTTTCCTTGATGGATATGCACAGGTCCAGTTTCAGCAGTAGGACCCAGCGAGAGCGTAGCCGTTATCAGTACCAGTGGCTGTACCTCCTAGATACCAGCGACAAGCCAGAGCCTCGGCTGCTCAGCAGGCCGGACCATCAGTCCCTCCCAGGTAGCCATCTGCTTCAGATGCGGGACCATCTTCTTCTTCATCACGAGGCCAGCCGATTCATATATCAGATGATGATGAGGATGATCCAGAGGAGCTCTCAGATTATACGCCATTGTAGATTGTTCAGGGAGTTCTTCTGGCTTTGTATTTATACTTTTTGTTGTAATCACATTTGTATATTGTACAAAATTTAACCTTTTTAGTGGAAAAACATCTATGGATTAACTTGTTAAATTTGCATGTTATTTATTCATGATTTTAAAAAAAAAAAGAGAAGAGAAAAAAACAGTTGATCATATAGAAAACAAGAAGATAAATAATAAGAGAGAGACATAAAAATGTTCATAAATCTACCAATAAAGTTAATTGGTGCGAGAATTAACAAGAATCTCTTATAATACAGGAACATGGTTACACCAATTCGAAAATGACCAACAGTCAAAAGGAAAAAAAAATAGATCAGACATTATACCCTTCAAGATCATATTCAGTATTAGATGTGAATCAACAAATCACAACGGGACTAGCAAGATAAGTCAGCCACCGTGCAAGCCTAGACGAGGACAGCAGGGCACACGCGATAGAGCAATCCGCACTTTGTAAGTTCAAGCAAACTCGGTGCAGATCAGGAGAGCAATCCGCACTTTGAAAGTTGGAGCAAACTCGGTGCAGCTCAGAAGAGCAATCCGCACTTTGTAAGTTGAAGCAAACTCGGTGCAGCTCAGGAGAGCAATTCGCACTTTGAAAGTTGGAGCAAACTCGGTGCAGCTCAGGAGAGCAATATGCACTTTGTAAGTTGGAGCAAACTCGGTGCAGGTCAGGAGACCAATCTGCACTTTGTAAGTTGGAGCAGACTCGGTGCAGTTCAGGAGAGCAATCCTCGCATTCTGTAAGTCTGGAACAGACTCGGTGTAGTTCAGGAGAGCAATCCTCGCATTCTGTAAGTCTGAAGCAGACTCGACGCATCATTGCTTCCACGGCAAAAAGGTAAGGACTGCCACAGGTATGCGTTTCTTTCCTTTCTTTTCTGAATTTTGGCTCATCTAAACACTAGTGCACTAGTTTCCACAAAATTGGGGGCAGATGTAGACACCGGGTCTTGAAGCAGTCCAGGTCAGAGTTACCCGATGAAGAGATCCATGTTGGTTTCCGGATAAATGGATGGAATTCGGAGGTTTTCGTCTTTCGGTTTCACAAGGATTAAAATCTTTTTCGCTATAGCATGAGGTTTTGAAAGAGTTTGGGAAATTTTTCTTGATAAGGAAGTTTTGCTCCACAGATGGGATGGCCGTCTGAAGTAGGGACGCCCGTCCCTACTTAGGGTGATCCCCGTCTCTGTGCATAGTAGGGACGGCCCGTCTGTAGCTACGGGACTAGCAAGATAAGTCAGCCACCGTACAAGCCTAGATGAGGACAGCAGGGCACACGCGATAGAGTAATCCACACTTTGTAAGTTGAAGCAAACTCGGTGTAGCTCATGAGAGCAATCCGCACTTTCTAAGTTGGAGCAAACTCGGTGTAGCTCAGGAGAGCAATCCGCACTTTGTAAGTTGGAGCAAACTTGGTGCAGCTCAGGAGAGCAATCTGTACTTTGTAAGTTTGAGCAAACTCGATGCAGCTCAGGAGAGCAATCTGCACTTTGTAAGTTAAAGCAAACTCAGTGCAGTTCAGGAGAGCAATCCTCGCGTTCTGTAAGTCTGGAACAGACTCGGTGCAGTTCAGGAGAGCAATCCTCGCGTTCTGTAAGTCTAAAGCAGACTCGATGCATCATTACTTCCACGGCAAAAAGGTAAGGACTGCCACAGGTATGTGTTTCTTTCCTTTCTTCTCTGAATTTTGGCTCATCTAGACACTAGTGCACTAGTTTCCCTAAAATTGGGGGCAGCTGTAGACACCGGGTCTTGAGGCAGTCTAGGTCAGAGTTACCCGATGAAGAGTTCCATGTTGGTTTCCGAATAAATGGATGGAATTCGGAGGTTTTCATCTTTTGGTTTCACAAGGATTAAAATCTTTTTCGCTATAGCATGAGGTTTTGAAAGAGTTTGGGAAATTTTGCTTGAAAAGGAAGTTTTGCTCCACAGACGGGATGGCAGTCTGAAGTAGGGACTTCCATCCCTACTTGGGGTGATCCCCGTCTCTATGCATAGTAGGGACGACCCGTCTGTAGCTAGGGACGAACACGTGTCTGAATAGGGACGCCCGTCCCTAGTCCCGCGTTACGGCCCGTCTGTATCCAAATTTCCACGCGTGCCCTTAGTAGAGACGCCCATCGGTAGTTGCAGGGATGCCCGTCGGTAGTGGATCTGATCAGTTATCGACGGATTTGATAAAATTTTATCTAAAATCTTTCAAATAAGATAAGTTTTGGTTAAAAAAATTGAATTTTAAAACTCCTTTTAAAATTCAAACTTTAAACTAATGCTTATTTGATTTTATCTCCAAAATTCTATAAATTGGGAGGTAAAATTCATTATTTGGGGTTAGAAAAATTTGACAAATTTTTGGTGAAAAAAATTAAACTCCTTTTGAGAGATTGGATTTTTTAGAGAAGATTTTTTTGTTAGCAATTTACAAAAAAGCTATAAAATCTCTATTTTTAGAATTTTGTTTGATCAAAAATTCTTCCAATTAACTAATTTCGTCAAATTTTCTTGTGAATGAAGCCAATTTGAGGTAACGAAATTCATTTGTTTCCATCAATACAGCTAATTCAAACACTCGATCGCTATTAAATTTTCCGGAATGGAAAATACAAATTTTCTTATTTTGATCTATTTTTTATTTGATCCTTGTGGAGCGTACGGGGACCGAAACCATCTGATATTCACCCAAAAAGGTAAAATCCGAGGGTAAACATTTTGGATTAATACTTATATGATTTAATTAATTTATATTAATTGTTTTCATTCTTTTTTAACTCATTTGTTTTAAATTTTCTTATAATTTTACTTTTCTTTACTTTATTCACCAAATTTGATACTGACATTTTTATTTCTATGAGTTATTTTCTGACCCTTTGGAATTGGAGTTGTAAATGATGATGGTCGGGCCAACCTAAGGATTTTCATACGAGTTCTTTCTATTATTAAGATTATTTCAATGTCGTTAACGTGATTAATTTGGGGTTTTCTTGAAAGCTGTGGACCAATGTCCTATTTTTTTTTAACCAACAAAATAGACACTCTTTAAAAACCAGTTTGTAACAAATATGCATGGCAGGACCAATGTCCTCACTCCAATGAATATCCCGATTTCTGTATGATCTGTATGTTATTTTTGTAATTTGATTTGTGGGGATTTATTTTAATGATGTTTTATTTATTGATTTTAACGTGAATGATTGCGCCTCAATTAAATGCATCGTGTGGAAAGTTGATGAAACAATAAATTCAAAAACTTAATTATAATATTAATCAAGGTATAAATAAATGAGAAGTCCCGAACTCACTCTGGTCCTTGGGGCTCAATGAGGCGAGAGGTCTAGGACTTCCAAGACACCTCTTGAGTCTCACCAAAAGGCTGAAATTTACAATCCTAGGCTCCAGGGGATAGAGGCAGTGGCCTCCAAGATCTCTCTGGCTTGCTCAAGATGGATATGTATACGCCGTTTTAGGCTTGATGAGGCTAGACGACCCTTCCCAATGTTCTATTGGGTGGCGACTCCAAGAAACCTCCTTGTTGCCCAATATAGACGCACTTGTAAATACCTTACAAGTTTTAATGAATCCCATCCTGATCGCCCTAAAGAGGGCTTTCGGGAGGCCACGGGGTTCGGCGTGCGTCACAGTGGTTATTGACAATTCAAGTGCTAGTAAGTATATTTGCTTCTTCTTCTTCCTCCTCTTCTTTTTCTGTATTTTCCATTGGTTGTTTGGGTGTGATTGATTGAGTTAAAACTTTTGTGTATTTTGGATTTGATGGTTCAGAGATACCTGCTAGAGAGCCCAAAGGGAAAGAGGTAGCAAGTGGTAGTGCAGCCCCTTAAAATTGTGGAGCTAAGAAGCCAAAGGTTTGGGAAGTATTGTGTTTTGTATAAATTTTGATTTTGAATAATTATGTTGAATTCTAGAAATTTGATGTTGGAAATGTGTAATTTGGTGCTTAATTGAAATGTTTGATGAATAATTGAAGTGATAATGTCAATTGTGTGAAATGGATTTGATTGAGTGTGAATTGGATTTGTTTTGAGCAAACTTTTGGGTTTGATGAATTTTTTGTTTTGATTGATGAAATTGAAAGTTTTGTTTCTTGATTTCTAGCATAAAACTTAGGTTTTATGTTATATGATGTGTTTTGAACGCTTGATTGTAATGATGATGAAGTTTTGGGTCATTTGGAGGTTTGGGGAAAAGTTTGAAGGAGATAAATTTCTACAGGTCGGCTGGAGAGCTGGAAAAATCGACTCCGTCGCGAGCACGATGCCCGTCGCAGGCACAACAGAGCTCGATGATCCAAGTCCTCGCCTGCTTTCAAGCTCCTATCTGCCGAGCTTCAGCTGAACACTCCACTATCGCGAGCACGACTTCGGTCGTGAGCGCGATAGAGAGGTCGGCTGCCGAGTTGAGTGTGGGCAGATCACTGTCGCGAGTGCGCTTAAGGGCGCAAGTGCAATAGTCACCCAGTTGGCCCTATATCACGAGCGCAACAGAGGCTGTCCAGTCCCTCTTAGAGCACATGCGAGGGCTGTCATGAGCGCGGCACTAGGCGAACTTTGCCCCTGTCACGAGCGCGACTCCTTCTATTTTCAAAACAAATTTCCTTCTATGTAATTGATACTTGATTTCCTATCCCATAATGCTATTATGCTTATGCATGGATGATTTTATGTACAATATGTAATTGATATGATGAATGGTGCATGGCTTGCAAAGAGTCAAATTAGTGGATAGATAGGCATGCCTATAAAGTTCTGTTAGCTGCAGCCCCAATGAGTTCCGGACTCTGATCAGGTCCACATTTGGATCCTCACGATCCTTAACATGTTCGGATCTTTTTTAAGATCCCCCAATGTGAAAATGTTTTTGAATGAAAAGTTAAGATATTGCTTTTGACTGTACCCACGGGTACCAATGTGTTCACTCGTTATCCGCTATTCTTAATTTGCAGGCATTTTGTTGTTTATTATATGAATATGAAATTATGGTGAATTATGTTCAGATTATGAGCTTTATGAATATGGTTTATAATACTTAAAGCTATGATTTCCATTGAATGTACTTGTAAGCATGTGCTATATGTGTGTGTTTTGCCGTAGGAGTGAAGTTTTGGAAGCTTAGCTTTTGTATTATGTATACCTTTTTGTAATATTTTGGTTTATTTTGGTATCTATCTTCTTGTAATCCTTCAGCTATGTAATTCGGAAGCTTGTAATTTTCGTATAGGCACCTTTGTACTGTTATATTTTGTAATAAACCCTTTTGTTATATTAATGAATGACCTTTGAGATTTAAATTTTAATTTCCTCTACTATCTATATTTATTTTTGTATATACTTTATTGTGGATTGTGTGGTGATACCCTTATCCATACGGGTGTTCACTCCCTCCAGGATGAGGTCCCTTACGTATAGGTATGGGGTGTTAAAATTTTTTGTATCAGAGCCTAGATTTAGGCATTTCTGGATGATCGTAGGACATAGACATATGTTTAGGACTATGTTGGCCTAATGCGGATGTCTTTATATTTGTAGTACGAGGGGTCAGTTGAAAGCGCTAATCGCCAAGAGCAAGATCCATCAGTGTCTGGTCCGGCTCAGCTAGCTAGGGTGCAACCTGAAGCCGCAGCCATACCTTTTGAGGCGATGTTAAAGATATCCCAAGACATGGCTTGGGACTTAGAGAGGGTTATTTCTCCGAGAGCATAGTATGAGGAAGGCTGGGGCAGAAGATTTCTATGGGACGAGTTTGGATGAATCTGAATTGGCGGAGAAATGGATTGAGAAGGTTGAGAGAGTTTTAGAAGAGATTCGCTGCCCTCCAGATAGGCAAGTGGAATGTGTGGTAGCGTTACTCCAAGGTTTGGCTTACAATTGGTGGAAGTTGGTCCGTAGGCATCCTCAGTTGCCAGACCCGGTCGCATGGGAGTTCTTTGTAAAAGAGTTCACTAATAAGTATGTGACCAAAGCTTATAAGGAGGCTAAGTGGGCTCAATTCTTAAGTCTTAAGCATAGAGCGGTATCAGTAGCTAAGTACGAAAAGGAATTTAACCGGCTTGGTAAATATGCTCTTCGGGTATTTTGATAGAAGATTTTCGGTGTCAACATTTTGAAGCTGGGTTGAATGAGTCTCTGAGGGCCATGTTGATATCTCTGATGAGTGGCCCTGTAGTCAATTATTATCAGATTATACAGGCAACTCTGCGAGCGGAATGCTCCAAGATAGTTTTGAGAGAGAGAGCTCAGAGAAGGAATCCCCCTCGTGGAGGTTCATCCACGGGTAAGAAGTCAAGGAACCCGCATGCAAATCCTCAGGATGAGTCCTCCGCAGGTTTTGCTATGAGGGCTAGGATATAGGGATCTTTGTTTGTTCCTGGCGTCAGTAAAGGTGGTTCTAATGGCAGAAGTGAGGTTGTGCCTGAGTATTCTCACTGTGGTAACCGCCATAAGGGCGAGTGCCATTGGCTCATTGGAGGGTGTTTTCGCTGTGGAAGCACAGATCATTTCCTGGCAAACTGTCCCAAGTTAAGTGAGAACACCCAGGATCAGCAAGAGGCCAGTCGATTGGGGTCTAATGCCCCTCAAGCTAGTCTGGGTTGGGGCAGAGGAAGAGTTCAAGGAGGTCGACCTAGAGAAGGAGTTCCATCGGAGTCCGTGGACCGTTCTCAGATAGTACCAGCAAGGGCATATGCGATGAGAGCTTGGGAAGACCATGATGCGGCTGCTGTGATTGCAGGTAAGTTCCTACTCTGTGACACTGAACTATATGCTCTAATTTATCCTGGTTCCACACACTCATACTTGTGTTCTGATAAGTTATATGATAAGTTGCCTGAAGTCAATCAGTTAAATTATGAGATTTATGTGATCGATCCTTTAGGGCATAGTGTCAATATGAGTAGAGTGTATAGGAATTGCCCCCTCTTAGTTCAAGGAATAGAATTTTCAGCAAATTTTATTGATCTACCTTTTCGGGAGTTTGATTTGATTTTGGGAATGGATTGGCTATTTAAGCATCGAGCCATAATAGATTGTCATAGAAAGACTGTAGTGCTCCAGGGTAAAGATCAGTCTTTAGTTGTGGTTAGGGTTCTAGGTTCTAGTTCTTTGGGCAATGTTATTTCAAGTATGCAAGCTAGGCAATTTATGAGTAAAGGGTGCGAGGCATTTTTGGCTTTAGTGTTGAACTCTAAATGCAGTCAAGTTAATATTGAGGACATTCTAGTGGGTAGAGAGTTTGAGGATGTGTTTGCCTCTTGAAAGAGAAGTGGAGTTGTCCATAGAGATATTGCCAGGTGCCACTCCTATTTCTAAAGCACCTTATCGAATGGCTCCTGTGGAATTAAGGGAACTTAAAACTCAATTACAGGAGTTATTAGATAAAGGCTTTATCAGACCCAGCGTATCTCTATGGGGTGCTCCAGTTTTGTTTGTGAAGAAAAAGGATGGGACATTAAGGATGTGTATTGATTACCGCCAGACCAATAAGGTTACTGTGAAGAATAAGTACTCGTTGCCTAGGATTGAGGACTTATTTGATCAGCTAAGAGGAGCTGGGATTTTTTCCAAGATCGATTTATAGTCTAGATACTATCAGCTTCGGTTAAGGATGCAGATGTGGTTAAGACTGCTTTTTGGACACGATATGGCCACTATGAGTTTCTTGTGATGCTATTTGGCTTGACCAATGCACAGTAGCTTTTATGGATTTGATGAATAGAGTGTTTAGGCCATATCTCGACCGATTTATGGTAATATTCATTGACGACATCCTGGTTTACTTGAAGAATGAGAGTGAGCATGAAAAGCATCTTCGGATAGTGCTTCAGGTTTTGAGGGATCACCATTTGTTTACAAAGCTCAGCAAGTGCGACTTTTTGCTTAAGGATGTGTCCTTCCTGGGCCATATTGTTTCTGCAGAGGGAATCTAAGTTGATCTGATGAAGATTGAGGCTATTGTGAATTAGAAGGGGCCTAAGAATGTACCTAAAGTGAGAAGCTTTTTGGGCTTGGCTGGGTATTACAGACGGTTTGTAAAAGGGTTTTCAGTTATTACCTCACCTATGACAAGACTTCTTCGAAAGGGGTGAAATTCGAATGGTCCGAAAAATGTCAAATGTGTTTTAAATAGCTGAATACTTTATTGATTGAGGCTCTTGTGCTTACTCAACCCATCTCGTTTAAGGAGTATGTGATGTACAGCGATGCTTTATGTAACACCCCCACCGCCGCCCCCGTTGGAAGGGCGCCGGCGGGCGCGCTACCCGACGCTCACTCACGACGCGACAAAACATACAGCGGAAGCATACATGCGCTAAGCGGAAGCATTCAACATCCAATAATAAAAATCCTAGAAAATATACTTCATTACTATAACAACAAAATACAAAGCTATAAACAATATTCCAACAGATTACAACTTAAAATCCTTTATAAAAATAATACATATACAAAAAGAATTACAGGAGGAGACAAAATAAATAACTCGACTCCTATATAGCCAGCCTGTAGATGCACGATACGAGCAACTCCCAAAAATCCTTCACGCTACCTGCACGGGATAAAAACCCGTGCTAAGCGATAACGCTTAGTGGGGAGGAACAAGCACAACAAAACACTATATAATAAACATGCACTAACATGCATAATTCATTATGAGTCAGAATACAGAGATATAAATATATTCAGGATAATAATACAATGCACTAAACCATTACACTATTCAGAGTTACACTATGATCAGAACGCTTCACTAAATCAATACCAGACAGCTCACACAATAGCCTGAAATCAATGGTGAAGGATACGGGAACACGGCACGGGAGACCGAAGCCTCAAAAACACTTTAATACCCGAAGGTAGCGCGGGAGACCAGAGTCTCAAAACATTTTATCACTACACGGACGATGACCATCTCAGAGGTCGACCGCTTCGCCCAAACGGGGCGGACAGAACAGCTGTACACTAACCCTTCTTAAGCATGCTTAATTATCCTATACCTTGACACTTCAGGCTCAACAACACATTCATTCACACGACCTTACCCAATCAAAAGCAAGATTCAATGCAAGATTCTAATATTAAATAAATTCATAACTAAAACACTAATGCAATGGCATCACGGGTCATAAGCACAAACATATTTCATGCAATAGTGAGAAACCGTGCAAAGTGGAACAAAAGAAACACATTCAGAAAACAGGGCAAGCAGGAAGGGCCTCTGTCGCGATCGCGATAAGTGTCACGCTCGCGACAGAGCACGGGGCACTTCCTCGCGAGGTCGCGCCAAGGGGCCTACTCGCGACGAAGCACTCGCGGCAGAAATTCACGGAGCCGAGCTCTGTCGCGCTCGTGATAAGCGTCGCGATCGCTACAGAGACCAATTCTTTCCTCCTCGCATGCATGCTCGACAGCACGCCTGCGCGGAGGGTTCCGCTACCAAGCTCTCTGTCGCGGTCGCGACAACGTCATGATCGCGACAGAGGGCTCCTCAAGAACAAGTGGCCAAGTCCGCCTCCTGTCGCGATCGCGGCACGTGTCGCGATCGTGACAGAACCCAGATTCGCCCACTTCTGCACTTTTCCTACTCTTTTCACACACAACTCTTCATACATGCACACAACATGCTCAAGCACTTACCTCTCGCCTCCAGCACATCACCGCATCAGTCTCAAGCCACATAAACACATTTACACAATAATCAAATATAAATTCAACATGAAATCACTCACACCCAAACTCAATTACACTAACGTGGCATGTTCAAATTCCGAAAACACATAACATCTTCACTATATCACTTACACTTCACTATAAATCACTACTTGATTTAAACATGCATCTATAAATCACTAAAGATTACAAATGACATACAATCTCAAAATAGAGTTGATCCAAGGAGGAAATTAGGGAAAAACACAATCCACAAGCATAGCTCCCAACACTTGCATGCATTCAAAACCCATACCCAATAAACACTCAAGAACACAGCTCCCATACCTGGAAAACGAAGCTTCAAACCGTGCTCCTCACGAAACCACTTTATCCTTGCCCTTGCTCTTCCTTCTCTCTTCCAATGCTTGCACAAAACCCAGCCACAACACACACAAATCAGACCCAAAACCACAACAAAACCAGGATCCAAAGAACACTAATTAAATAAAGGAACCCCAATCCGAACTCAAACACTTACCTCTAACACTTCCAGCTCAAACCTTCAAAGATCCCACTCAAAACTCAAGAAAACAAAAGAGAAGAGAGATGAGAGCAGAAAAATGGAAGCAAGAGAGAGGGGAGGACGGGAAATGAAAAAGAAAAGAGAGAAATTGAGATAGCTTCCACGGGAAGCTAGGCAATTTCTGCCCTTCCCTTCTCTCTCTTACTTTTCATTAATTGCTCACCAACCTCCAAGCCACATGTCACAATCCTAGAGAATCAATCAATCCATCTTAACAAAACCACTCTTGGCACCATACACTAAACACACACAAGCCTTTCTTACATAAATATCTTCAATGCACCCAAACTCACTCACACCTTAATATTTCTTATAAATCCACTTACACCCTACAACCATACACCATAAGCACACACTATTATTTCCTTTAACACATAATTCCTTATTATCCTATTTTCCTCATACTTACACAAATTACGAAAATACCCTCAATTAACCGACTTACCGTACAAATTCCGACCGGGCCCTATTTGGGTTGTTACACTTTAGGAGTGGGACTTGGTTGTGTTCTAATGCAAGAGGGTAAAGTGGTGGCCTATGCGTCCCGTCAGTTGAAGCCTCATGAAAGGAATTACCCAATGCATGACCTAGAGTTAGCTGCTGTGATTTTTGCTCTCAAGATTTGGCATCATTATCTGTATGGGGAGACGTGTAGGATTTTCACTGACCACAAGAGTTTAAAGTATCTCCCCATGCAAAAAGAGTTGAATTTGAGGCAGTGTCATTAGTTGGAGCTATTTAAAGATTATGACTGCATTTTAGAGTACCATCCGGGTAAAGTGAATGTTGTCGTCGATGCTTTGAGTTGGAAATCAATGTCGGCTTTAGTACTCCACCATTGTAAGTGGAGGCTGGATTCAGAAGGAGCTTTGGTTGCCCAGCTAAAAGTTAAGCCTTCTTTGAGGCAGTCGATAGTTGATGCTCGGAAAGACGATCTGAAATTATAGCAAGTGTTATGAGAGATTCAGAATGGTTAGAACATTGAGTTTTTGGTATTGGACGGGATGCTTATGTACAGAAATCGTTTGTGTGTGCCGAGTGATGATGAGTTAAAGAAGAAACTTTTGCTTGAGGCACACACTACAGTTTTTACTATGCATCCTGATAGTGAGAAGATGTATTGAGATTTGAAACAATTCTATTGGTGGCAAGGGATGAAGAAAGACATTTTGGAGTTTATGTCTAAGTGTTTAACTTATCAACAGGTAAAGGCTAAGCATCAAGTTCCTTCAAGACTGCTCAATCCTTTACCTATCCCTCAATGGAAGTGGGATGATATCATGATGGACTTTGTAGGGGGTTTGCCTTTGATTCAATGGAAGCATGATTCGGTTTGGGTGGTTGTGGATCGACTCACCAAGTCGGCTCACTTCTTACCAGTTTGCTGTGATTATTCAATGGATAAGTTAGCAGATATTTATGTTAATGAGGTGGTCAAACTGCATGGCATTCCTTTATCAATTGTGTCAGATCGGGATCCAAGGTTTATGTCAAAGTTTTGGAAAGAGTTACAAAAGGCTTTAGGTACTTGATTGAATTTTAGTATTGCTTTTCATCCTCAGTTAGATGGGCAGTCAAAACGGGTTATTCAGGTTCTCGAAGATATGTTTTGGGATTGTGCCTTAGAATTTTCAGGCAATTGGGATAGATATATGTCACTCATGGAATTCACCTATAATAATAGTCATCAGGCAAGCATTAGAATGTCACCACATGAAGCTCTGTATGGACGAAAATGTAGGACTCCCATCTGTTGGACCGAGCTAATCGAGCATTCTTTTGTTGGGCAAGAAATGGTTAGAGATACTGAAGAGAAGATCCGAGTGGTACAACAAAATTTAAAGGTAGCCAATGATAGATAGAGATCGTATGCTAACTTGAAGCGGAAAGACATTCAGTTTGAAGTCGGAGACAAGGTATTTCTTAAAGTGTCACCTTGGCAAAAAGTTTTACGTTTTAGTAAAAAGGGTAAACTAAGTCCCCGATTTATAGGACCCTTAATGATTTTCGAAAAGATTGGACCAGTTGCCTATAAGTTGGCCTTGCCTTTGGAATTGGCTAAGTTGCACGACGTATTCCATGTGTCCATGCTTCATCACTATCGATCAGATCCATCTAATGTGTTATCAGTTCAAGTTGTAAGAATTCAACCAGATTCTTCGTATGACGAAGAACCAAAAGCTATTTTAGCTCAAGAAATGAGATAAATCAGAAGCAAGCAAGTTCCTCTGGTTAAGGTATTGTGGCAGCACCATGGGATTGAAGAAGCTACTTGGGAACCAGAGTCAGTTATGAGATCTTGGTATCCGCAATTGTTCATCTCAAGTGAGAATTTCGAGGATGAAATTCTTGTTAGGAGGGGAGAGTTGTAACACCCAATTCCCACCCTAGTAGTATTGGGCCTTTGTTTGTAAGTTATGGCATATGCTTAGCTTTAATGATAGTTTGTGAGGAGTCAGTTGCATGATGTAATAAGTTATTAGTATATTTTGTAGTTTAGTGTGAGTTTTGCTTAGGTGTTTTGAGGAAGAGAAGACCTAGTGTGTGTATTGTCAAGACACACCACAAGATGGTGGAAGTGGAAGAAAAAGGAATTGAAGTAGGAGTTGACTTGGTCTTAAGAAATGAGAGAGAGAGAAAGAAGAGAGCAGCTGCTCCAATTTTTCTTCCCTCTCCTGTTTCTCTTTCTTGGCTAAAACCCTTCTTGCTTCTCCTCTTTCCTCGTTTCCTATAAGTTGTGGTGGGTATTGACAATTTAAGTTCTAGTAAGTATATGTGCTTCTTCTTCTTCTTCCTCTTCTTTTTCTGTATTTTCCATTGGTTGTTTGGGTGTGATGGTTTGAGTTAAAACTTTTGTGTGTTTTGGATTTGATGGTTCAGAGATACCTGTAAGAGATCCCAAGGGGAAAGAGGTAGCAAGTGGTAGTGCAGCACCTTGAAATTGTGGAGCTAAGGAGCCAAAGGTTTGGGAAGTTTTGTGTTTTGCATAAATTTTGATTTTCAATAATTGTGTTGATTTCTGGAAATTTGATATTGGAAATGTGTAATTTGGTGCTTAATTGAAATGTTTGATGAATAATTGAAGTGATAATGTCAATTGTGTGAGTTGAATTTGATTGAGTTTGAATTGGATTTATTTTGAGCAAAATTCTAGGTTTGACAAATTTTTGGTTTTGATTGATGAAATTGAAAGTTTTGTTTCTTCATTTCTAGCATAAAACTTGGGTTTTATGTTGTATGATGTGTTTTGAACACTTGATTATAATAATGATGAAGTTTTGGGTCATTTAGAGGTTTGGGGAAAAGTTTAAAGGAGATAAATTTCTACAGGTCGGCTGGAGAGATGGAAAAATCGACTCTATCGCGAGTGCAATGCCCATTGCGAGCACAACAGATCTCGGTGATTCAAGCCTTCGCCTACTGCCGAGCTCCTGTCTGCCGAGCTTCAGCTAAACAAGCCTCTGTCATGATCACGACTTCGGTCGTGAGTGCAACAGAGAGCTCGGCTGCCGACCAGAGTGTGGGTAGACGCCTTCACGAGCGTGCTTAAGTGCGTGAGCGCGATAGTGACCCAATTGGCCCTCTGTCATGAACGTGACAGAGGCTATCCAATCCCTCTTCGCGCATGCATGAGGGTTGTCGCTAGCGCAGCACTAGGCAAACTTCGCCTCTATCGCGAGCGCGACTCCTTCTATTTTCAAAACAAATTTCCTTCTATGCAATCGATACTTGATTTAAGATCCTGTAATGCTATTATGCTTATGCATGGATGATTTTATGTACAATATGTAATTGATATGATGAACGATGCATGGCCTGCAAAGAGTCAAATTAGTGGATATATAGGCATGCTTTTAGAGTTCTGTTAGCTGTAGCCCCAATGTGTTCCGGACCCTGATCAGGTCCCTGTTTGGGTCCTCATGATCCTTAATGTATTCGGATCTTATTTAAGGTCCCCCAATGTGAAAATGTTTTTGAATGAAAAGTAAAGATATTGCTTTTGACTGTACCCACGGGTACCAATGTGTTCACTCGTTATCCGCTATTCTGAATTTGCAGGCATTTTGCTGTTTATTATATGAATATGAAATTATGGTGAATTATGTTCAGATTATGAGCTTTATAAATGTGATTTATGATACTTAAAGCTATGATTTCTGTTGAATGTACTTGTAAGCATGTGCCATACGTGTGTGTTTTGCCTTAACGACCATTGTGAATGACCGTTCATATTTGTGTTGTTATCTCTTAGCACGGGTGTTTCATCCGTGCAGGTGCGGAAGAAGTGGAGTTTTGGGAGTGTCACCGCAGGCCAGGCCAACGCAGTAGGAGTGAAGTTTTAGAAGCTTAGCTTTTGTATTATGTATACCTTTTTGTAATCTTTTGGTTTCATTTTGGTATCTATCTTCTTGTAATCCTTCAACTATGTAATTCGAAAGCTTTTAATTTTCCTATAGGCGCCTTTGTACTTTTATATTTTATTTTTGTTATATCAATGAATGACCTTTGAGATTTAAATTTTAATTTCCTCTGCTATCTATATTTATTTTTGTATATGCTTTATTATGGATTGTGTGGTGATACCCTTATCCATACGAGTGTTCACTCCCTCCAGGATGAGCTCCCTTACGTATGGGTATGGGGTCTTACACATATGGTAAACAAACATATATGAATATTGCATAACTAAATTAAACATCATAATACATAATACTGAATAAACACATCACAAATTTTCAGGAATTTGTGACCTTCACAGTTCATTTAACCATACCAGTTTTAGGACATTACACCCGTGCTAAGCATAAAGCTCAGTAGGGAATTAGTATGACATGGATGACCACTCATAGTGATCGTCAATGCATACACACACATATGGTAAACAAACATATATGAATATTGCATAACTAAATTAAACATCATAATACATAATACTGAATAAACACATTAAAAATTTTCAGAAACTTGTGACCTTCACAGTTCATTTAACACATGTAACAATCATTTAAAAGGCTTACAATGCCTAAAAATGTGGATAATGAGAATACAGAACAGTAGGTACCCATAGGTACAAATTCATTTTAATTAATTATTTATATTTTTGTGACAGAAGGTGACCCAAACGAGGGCGACAGAAGATCCAAACGAGGCCGAAGTAATGACCCAAATGTGGCCGTCAGAACAGAACAGTAGGCTGTAGCATTTAAAGTCCCTATAGGCATGCCTATCTATCCACAACCCAGACACAAGAAGGCGAATAATTTTATTGCTCATAAATTTATGTATATATTCATAAATAGATTCAAGTTTTACCATTTATTTCAATTCCCATGTCAGGGCAAATTAATTCAATCATTTTATCATATATATTTCATAAATAATATTATTTATTTACATAATAATTATTTTCATATTATCCATTTATATGCATATATCCATGTCTAATTTTAATTACAAAAGTCAGATATTTATTAAACAATTATTAAATTAATTGCTTATCAATTACAAAGCCCAAGAATGCCAATTTCCATTTCCATTTACAAAGAATTGAGGAAACATATCACAAATGAAACAAAGGCTTTTATGGAAGAAGGAGAGGCTGTCACGAGTCATGTCCAAAGTCAAGGGTCATGATAGTGGCCTACTACCATGATTCTTGAAAATTTTCAGGACTTGTGACAGAGCCCAATCATGCTGAGTCGTGACAATTGTCACGACTCGAGACAGGACCTGCATCAGGGCAGATTCAAACCCTCTCATTTTTCCATTCAAAATGAGATAGAAAATGGCATTTTCAGCCAATGTAGTCTCTTAAAAAATGTTCCCCATGATGTTAAATTTCTAATGGAACTAAGCTTAGGTCATTTGGATTACTATGTCTCTAGATATGACCTAAACAATCGGGATTGCTCCCATTGAGGATGCAGAATCTTTTTGTCAACTTGGAGCTCAATTTCGAGCATCTTAAAGTCAGTATTAGGTCACAATTATTCCATCAAAGATGTAGATATGTGTCTAAGCTTTCCAAAACAACTACAATGATGCAATTTTGAGTTTTATAACTCAACTTATTCCTAAAACAATGCCTAAAGGTCAGACTGAATTTGTGTAGAGTTTCCCCTTAAAATTGAACCTTTCCAATTCAATCAATTTCACTACAATTATCAACACAATTCAACTCAATTTCACATGAAATATCCATATACATATCAAGATAACATTTTAATAATTAAAGGTATGTAAAACACACAAATCCTGAACCTTAATTTAGCTTTCTGACTCATTCTCTTTCACTTCCTTTCTCCTTCTTCTTTCTGCTTCATTTCTCATTCGGGTGCCTCTTCTTCACATTTACATAACAAAATTGTTTTTAGTTTATATAAGCCATAGCTTATACTCTTTAAAAACTAGAAGGAATAAATGATAAATAACACAAAATTCTTACCTTGTTTAATGCAAGCTTACACCTAAAATTGATCCTTTTTGCTTACAAATCACTCTAAGCAAGTTGGTATATATTTTTGGTAATTCTGGGTTAATAGAACAATGAGTTTAGGGAGAGAAGAATGGCTTTTTTTCTGTGTGATTCCCCTTAGCTAGCCTTCATGGCTTTTTAAGCCATGAAGACTCCTCATCACGTTTCTAGAAGTTAGTACGTATTGTAATGTGATTGGTTGCTTTAGATATTTCCATTTCAATCCTTAATCTTCTCCATAATCATACATTCACATTAGCATGCTAAATAATCCATTTCATGCATGTAAGTCCATGTGAGTTAAATGACCATTTTACCCTTGATATTTTCATTAATACCAGCTATATCCCTAACATGCATACTGAACCAAATAGATATTCTCGACCACTCTGGTACCCTAAATGTATCCAAAATGACTAGGGTACAAGTCAGGACCTTACAATTCTCTCCCCCTGAAAAGAATTTCGTCCTCGAAATTCTTACCTGTAAGGAATAACTGAGGATACTATGCTTTCATTGCTGCTTCGGGTTCCCAAGTTGCTTCTTCTATCCCATGGTGTTGCCAAAGTACTTTTACCAAGGGAATTTGCTTATTCTGAAGTTGTCCTATTTCCCGAGCTAAAATGGCTTTGCGTTCTTCATTATAAGAGTAATCCGGTTGCATTCGTATATCCTGTATTGGAAGAATATGTGACTCTTCTAATAGATACCTCTGAACCATTGATACATGAAATACATCATGTAATTTAGCCAATTCAGGTGGAAGAGCCAATCGATAAGCCACTGGGCCAATTCTTTCTAGAATTTCATAATGACTAATAAACCTTGGACTAAGCTTACCCTTCTTTCCAAATTGGATTACTTTTTGCTAAGGAGATACCTTTAGGAAAACTTTATCCCCGACTTCATATTCAATATCTTTTCTTTTGAAGTCAGCATATGACTTTTGTCGATCACTGGCGGCTTTTAACCGTTGTTGAATTACCCGAACCTTTTCTTCTGTATCTTTTACAATGTCTGGCCCTATCACTTTATGTTCATCCAAGTCAGTCCAACACACAAGAGTACCACATTTTCTGCCATACAATGCTTCATAAGGTGCCATACTAATACTTGACTGATGACTGTTGTTGTAGGCAAATTCCATTAGTGGAATGTATTCATCCCAATTACCAGGGAAGTCTAGCACACACCCACGTAACATATCTTCTAAAATTTGAATCACCCTTTCTAATTGGCCATCGGTTTGGGGTAGCATTCTATACTGAAGTGAAGCTAAGTACCTAAGGCCAATTGCAATTTTTCCAAAACCTGGATGTAAAACTTGGATCTCGATCAGACACAATGGATAAAGGAATACCATGGAGTCGAACAATCTCACTCATGTACAATTCAGCTAGTCAGTCAATGGTATAATCAAGCCATACTGGTAAGAAATGAGCTGACTTAGTAAGTCTATCAACAATCATCCAAATTGAGTCATGCTTCCTTTGGGTCAGTGGAAGACCGGTTACAAAATCAATGGTAATATTGTCCCACTTCCATTGCGGACTTGGAATAGGATTTAACAAGCCCGAAGGAACTTGGTGTTCAGCTTTCACCTATTGATAAGTCAAGCATTTAGGCACATACTTGGCCACATCCTTCTTCATGCAAGGCCACCAGTAGAATTGCTTTAAGTCTTGATACATCTTATTACGTCCCGAGTGCATGGTAAAAACACTGTTATGAGCTTCATACAAAAGCTTCTTTTTCAATTCTTTATCATCTGGTACACATAATCTACCTTTATAATACAGATTGTCATCACCATTTGTAGAATAGTCAGTCTTGTCTCCATTCATGACTGATTGTAGTATTTGTTGTAGCCTGGCATCAATTTTCTGAGCATCAACTATCATCTGCTTCAGATTAGGTCTAGCTTTCAACTGGACTTTAAAGCTCCATTAGGTTCTAATTTCCATCTACCATGCTGTAATGTCAGAGCTAAAATTGACTTCCTACTTAAAGCATCAGTGACCACATTAGCCTTGCCTGGATGATAATCCACTATGCAGTCATAGTCTTTGAATAATTCCAACCACCACCGTCGCTGTCTTAAGTTAAGTTCCTTCTGTGTCAACAAGTATTTGAGACTTTTATGATCTCTATATATTTTGCATTTTTCACCATATAGATAATGCTGCCAAATTTTCAAGGCAAACATTATTGCTGCTAACTCCAAATCACGTGTGGCATAGTTCTGTTCATGTGGCTTCAATTGTCTCGATGCATATGCTACTACCTTGCCATCTTGCATAAGTACGGAACCCAAGCCATTCCTTGAAGCATCACTGTACATCGTATATTCTTTACCTAGGGTAGTCTAAGTCAACTCTAGAGCTTCAACAAGCATCTACTTCAATTCTTCAAAACTAGCTTGTCATTTGTCTATCCATTCAAATCTTTCTCCTTTCCGAAGTAACTTGGTGAGGGGAGAAGCTATAACTTAAATCCTTTTACAAATCGCCGATAATATCCAGCCAAATCCAAGAAATTTCTCACTTCTGGTATATTTTTGGGCGGCTTCCAACCAACAACAGCTTCAATTTTTACAGGATCAACTCTAATGCCTTCCGCTGATACAATATGGCCTAAGAATGAAACTTCCTTAAGCCAAAAGTCAAATTTACTTAACTTGTTTCTCCCGCAAAGTTTGTAAAACTATCCTTAAATGTTGTTCATATTCCTGTTAATTCTTAGAGTACACCAGAATATCATCAATAAATACCACCACAAATTGATCCAAGTAAGGTCAAAACACCCAATTCATCAAATCCATGAATGTTGCTGGTGCATTAGTCAATCCGAATGGCATCACAAGGAATTCATAATGATTATATCGGGTTCTAAATGCAGTTTTTGAAATATAATCATTTCTCACCGTAATTGATAATATCTAAATCGCAAATCAATTTTGGAGAAGACACTTGCTCCTTTTAATTGATCAAAGTGATCTTCAATTCGTGGCAATGGATATTTATTCTTTACTATCACCTTATTGATCTGCCGGTAATTGATGCACATCCATAGGGTACCATCCTTCTTTTTCACAAATAGAATCGGTACACCCTAAGGAGAAACACTGGGATGGATAAATTCTTTATCTAAGAGTTCCTGCAATTGAACTTTTAACTCTTTTAATTAAGTCGGTGCCATCCAGTAAGGTGCTCTGGAGATGGGAGCTGTTCCAGGCAAGATCTTAATAGATAAATCTACTTCCCTCTCAGGTGGCAGTCCAAGTAATTCTTCAGGAAACACATCTAGAAATTCTTTTACTATGGGTATATCTTCCAATTTAACTTTTCCCCGATTAGAGTCAATTACCAATGCCAATAAAGCTTCACATCTTTTCCTCAAGCAACGCTGAGCTTGCATGGCTGAAATCACCTTAGATAATGGATTGGATCGAATACCATGTACTATCACTTCTGATTGGTCAGAACATTTAAGTACCACTATCTTTTTACTATAATCAACTATAGCCCGATGTTTAAACAACCAGTCCATTCCCAAAATTAAATCAAACTCATGAAAAGGTAAAGTAAGCAAATCAGCAGAGAATTCTCTATTTTGGATCACTATGGGACAGTTCCTATATACTTGATTAATATTAGCACAATACCTCAAAGGACTAGTTACATTTATATCATATGATAACTATTCTACAGGTGGCATTTTGTCTGACAAGTACTCAGTACATATATAGGAATGTGTAGAACTAGAAGCATGCATCTCAATGCCATAGAGAGAGAAAATACCTGCAATTACTTCAGGAGCTTCCTGGTCTTCCCAAGCTTTCATAGGATAAGCTCGAGTTGGAGCTGTAGGAATAGGTCGATCTACTGTTTCTGATATCACACTGCCTCGCTGTTGACCTGGGTTACCACATCCTCTTCCTCTGCCATGAGCTGCTAAAGGTGTATTTTATCCTCCACTACCACTACCCTATTGATTTTTAATGATTCCAGACTCTTTAGGACAATTTGCCAAAAAGTGGTCAGTGCCCCCACATCTGAAGCATCCCCCAGTCAACCATCTACAAGTACCTTGATATCGTTCATTGCAATGCTGACATTCAGGCACTTCACTTTGTCGGGTGGAGGAATCTCTACCAGTACCAGATGCTACTGACAATCCTTGCCTTCTTCTATGAGTTGTAGAACCTTGTACTGATTCAGCCTGGGAATCTCTAACTCTTTTCCCTATAGAGGACCCACCTCTAGAAAAACCTCTCCTTTGGCTTCTTTCCTTACTAGTCATCTCGGATTTTTCAACTTTTATAGCTGCTTGCACTAATTGGTAGAAATTTATTGGTTGCATTGAAGTAGTAGCTGCAATATACCTCTTAATGGATTCATTCAGACCATCCTCAAACTGTCTATATCTAAATGCTTCAGTAAGAACTGGCTCTAGAGCATACTTCCTAAGGTAACTGGACTCCTTTTTATACTCAGCTACTGCCAGGTTTCTTTGCTTCAAATTCAAAAATTGTTTCCACTTTGTTTCCTTGTAAGTTTCTGTGATGTATTTCTATCAAAATTATTGGACAAAGAAATTCCAAGTGAGTGGGTCTGGAAACTGTAGGTGTCTATGGACTAATTTCCACCAATCATAGGCTGCACCCTGAAGGAGAGAGATTGCACATGTGGCCATCTGTTTAGGTGGACATTTTACTTCTTCAAATACCCTCTGCAATTTCTCAAGCCAAAACTCAACTTTATTAGATTCATCTAAACTAGTGCCATGGAATTCTTCAGCTCCATGCTTCCTGATTGCATTTATCAGAGCTTTTGGGGCTATTAAGCGATCTAATACTCATGCCATATCATGATTGATTTTGAACAAAGCTTCTGTTGGCATAGAAGGAACATCTCGCTCACCTGCTGATGGTTCAGAAGGAATAGAAATTGATGGATCTCGATCCCCAAGATTAACACTTTCAGTAGTTCCTTCAACAGTGTCTCGAGATGGATCCATCTAGTCACTATAAGAAAACAAGGACATTTGCATTAGGCCAACATAATGCTACATATAAATATTCTTAACCTACTAGTCGTCCAAAATCGCCTAAATCTAAGCTCTGATACCAATAAATGTAACACCCCTAACCTGTACGTAGTAAACTACATTTGTCACTACAGTCCACTAAGCAGGGTGAATAGTGTTAACAGCTTGATACTAACTTAGAAATACTAATTATAACTAGGCATTTATCAAAATCAAGGTTATAACTTTTTCTCTTTATATGGAAGTACCATTTCAAGTTACTCTTTCTATAGTTTATATTAATTTATAATACAAAACTATTTCAAGTTACATACATAAAACTATTTCAAGTTGCATATATACAACTATTTCAAGTTAGGCATACACTACTTAATACATATTTATTACAAAAAGATTATATTTACAAAGTAGTATCCAAACACAAAAACCTACATAAGGAAGCTCTGACTAGTGTGTTGGCCTTGAAGATTGTGAGATGTCCTTGGCGCTATCTCCTACTTCACTACCTACATGGATGAAATACACGTGCTAAGCATAAAGTTTAGTAGGGAATTAGTATGACATGGACAACCACTCATAGCGATCGTCGATGCATACACACACATATGATAAACAAACATATATGAATATTGCATAACTAAATTAAATATCATAATACATAATATTGAATAAGCATATCACAAATTTTCAGGAACTTGTGACCTACACAATTCATTTAACACATGTAACAATCATTTAAAGGGCCTGTGATGCCTAAGGAAGTAGATAACGGGAATATAGAATAGTAGTTACTCGTAGGTACAAATTCATTTTAATTATTTATTTATATTTATGTGATAGAAGGTGACACAAATGGGGCCGACAGAAGACCCAAATGGGGCTGAAGTAATACCCAAATGGGGCCGTCAGAACAGAACAGTAGGCTGCAGCATTTAATGTAACAACCCAAATAGGGCCTGGTCGGAATTCGCGCGGTAAGTCGGTTAAGAAAGGGTATTTGCGTATTTTGAGTTTTTGTATTGAAGGAAGTTTAGTGTGTGCTTGTGGTGCAAAGTGGTAGGGTGTAAGTGGACTAAGGGTTTTTATGATTTGTGTTTAGAGTATGGTGCCAAGGGTGATGAGTTTTGATGGATGGATTGATTCCCTTAGGTTGAGACAAGTTGCAAAGGTTTGGTGAGCATTTAATGAAAGTAGGAGAGAGGGAAGAAGGGAGCAGATTTTTCCTAGCTTCCCGTTGAAGCTAACTCCATTTTCTCCCTTTCTTCTTCAATTTCCGTTCTCTCTCTCTCTCTTGCTTCCATTTTTCTGCTCTCATCCCTTTTCTCTTGTGTTTTCCTTGAGTTGTGAGTGAGATCTTGAAGGTTTGTGCTGGAATTGTTGAAGGTAAGTGGTTGAGTTCGGTTTGGGGGTTCCTTTGCCTGTTTCTTGTTCATTGATTTCTGGTTTTGAATGTGATTTGGGTTTGAATTTAAGTGTTCTTGGTTGGGTTGTGCAAGAATCGGAAGAGAGAAGGAAGAGCAAGGGCAAGGATATAGTGGATTCGTGAGGAAACTCGGTTCGAAGCTTCGTTTTCCAGGTTTGGGAGTGTGTTCTTGCGTGTTTGTTTGGGATTTTGCCTAATTGTGAATGTGTGTAAAATTATGTGTTTATGAGATATTCTGGGAGTTGTTGATTGTGTTATGTTTATATGGTTTATATGCTAGGGGTTGGTATTGGTTAAGTTTAGCTTGTGGAGTTTAGAACTCATTTTATGCTTTTATGTAGTGATGTTGCTCTTAGAATTCATGAGTAAGATTTGTTGTTGGTATGACTCTTTGATGTTTGGTTTGAGTTTCTATTGTTATTGGAGTGTGAAATTAGTTGATTGAAGTGAAGGTTGTGAGATTTTGGCTTGAAAGACCTGGAAATTTGCCCGGAGGAATCCCATCTGGGCATGGGTCACGGTGGCAACTAATCTGGTTACCACCGTGAGCCACGAACCAGATGCATTCTGCCGTGAAGTTTGGTATGTCACGGTGGCAACCAATCTGGTTACCACCGTGAGGTATCCAAACTTTTGATTCTGTCTGGCTGCTTTGGTATGTCACGGTGGCAACCAATCTGGTTACCACCGTGAGGTATCCAAACTTTTGATTCTGTCTGGCTACTTTGGTATGTCACGGTGGCAACCAATCTGGTTACCACCGTGAGGTATCCAAACTTTTGATTCTGTCTGACTGCTTGGTATGTCACGGTGACAACCCTTTTGGTTACCACCGTGAGGTACCCCAGACTTGCTTTCTGCCAAGGATCTCTGGTATGTCACGGTGGCAACCAATCTGATTACCACCGTGACCTACCCTGTTTTGCAATAAAAATCCTTCCTGTTATGTATGTTTTATGAATGTTTATTTATGATTTTTAGCATGTGATACCATGTATTCTGGGTTTTGTATTCATCTTTCGCATCTTTCAGTTGATCATTTTTTTATGAATGGAGTTACAATTTGAACACTGTCTTGTTTGTCTAATGTCATGTGAGAGTGTGTTGTTGAGCCTGAAGTGTCAAGGTATAGGATAATTAAGCATGCTTAAGAAGGGTTAGTTAACAGCTGTTCTGTCCGCCCCGTTTGGGCGAAGCGGTCGACCTCCGAGATGGTCATTTACCGTGTAGTGATAAAATGTTTTTGAGACTCCGGTCTCCCGCGCTACCTTCGGGTATTAAAGTGTTTTTGAGGCTTCGGTCTCCCGTGCCGTGTTCCCGTATCCTCCACTATTGATTTCAGGCTATTGTGTGAACTGTTTGGTATCGGTTTAGCGAAGTGTTCTGATTATTGTGTGACTCTGAGTAGTGTATTGATTCAGTGTTATGTACTATTTATCCTGATTATATATTTATATATCTGTACTCTGATTCATATTGTTTTATGAATATTAGTGCATGTTTTCGTGTATAGTGCTCTGTTGTGTTTGTTTCTCCCCACTAAGCGTTATCGCTTAGCACGGGCTTTTATCCCGTGCAGGTAGCGTGAAGGATTTTTGGGAGTTGCTCGTGTCGCGCATCTGCAGGCTGGCCACATAGGAGTCGAGTTATTTATTTTGTCTTCTCCTGTAATTCGTTTTGTGTATGTATTCTCTTTTAGTGGCTTATGTAATTTTTTTTTGAAAAGAATCTTTAATGAAATCTTTTGAGCTATTGTGTATAGTTTTGAATTCTATTTTTAAAGGAAATGTGGTATATTTTCTATGATTTCTCTTATTGGCTGTTGAATGCTTCCGCTTAGCGCATGTATGCTTCCACTGTTTGTTTTGTCGCGTCGTGAGTGAGCGTCGTGTGGCGCGCCCGCCGGTGCCCTTCCAACGGGGGTGGCGGTGGGGGATGCCACATTTAAAGTCCCTATAGGCATGCCTATCTATCCACAACCCGAACACAAGCAGGCGACTAATTTTATTGCTCATAAATTTACTTATATATTCATAAATAAATTCAAGTTGTACCATTTATTTCAATTCCCATGTCAGGGGCAAATTAACCCAATCATTTTATCATATATATTTCATAAATATTAATATTTATTTACATAACAAATATTTCCATATTATCTATTTATATGCATATATCCGTGTATAATTTTAATTATAAAAGTTATATATTTATTAAATAATTATTAAATTAACTGCTTACCAATTACAAAGCCCAAGAAGGGCAATTTCCATTTCCATCTACAAAGAATTGAGGAAACTTATCACAAATGAAACTAAAGCTTATATGGGAGAAGGAGAGGCTATCACGAGTCGTGCCCAATGTCACGACTCGTGATAGTGGCCTCCTATCACAAGTTGTGACAATTGTCATGACTCGTGACAGAGACCAATCGTGCTGAGTTGTGACAATTGTCACGACTTGAGACAGGACTTGCACCAGCGCAAATTCAAACTCTCTCATTTTTTCGTTCAAAATGAGATAGAAAATGGCATTTTCAGCCAAAGTAGTCACTTAAAAAATGTTTCCCAAGATGCTAAAGTTTTAATGGAACTAAATTCAGGTCATTTGGATCACTATAGCTCTAAATATGACCTATACAATCGGGGCTGATCCCATTGAGGCGGCAAAATCCCTTTGTCAAATTTGAGCTCAATTTCGAGCAACCTAAAGTCAGCATTAGGTCACGATTATTTCTATCAAAGATGTGAGCGGCAGAATCCCTTTATCAAATTTGAGCTCAATTTCGAGCAACCTAAAGTCAGCATTAGGTCACTGTTACTTCTATCAAAGTTGTTGATATATGTCTTAGCCTTCCATAACAACTACAATCATGCAATTTGGAGTTGTATAACTCAACTTATTCCCAAAATAATGCCTAAAGGTCTGATTGAATTTGTGCAGAGTTTCCCCTTAAAATTCAACCTTTCCAATTCAATCAATTTCACAACAATCATAAACACAATTCAACTCAATTTCACATGAAATATCAAGATAACATTTTAATAATTAAAGGTACGTAAAACACACAAATCCCAAACCTTAATTTAGCTTCCTTTCTCCTTCTCTTTCACTTCCTTTCTCCTTCTTCTTTCTGCTTCTTTTCTCCTTCAGATGCCTCTTCTTTATGTTTACATAACATAATTGTTTTTATTTTATATAAGCCATAGCTTATACTCTTTAAAAACTAGAAGAAAGAGATGATAAATAACACAAAATTCTTACCTTATTTAATGCAAGCTTACACCTAAAATTGATCCTTTTTGCTTACAAATCACTCTAAGCAAGTTGGTATAAATTTTTGGTAATTCTGGGTTAATAAAACAATGAGTTTAGGGAGAGGAGAATGGCTTTCTTTCTATGTTATTCCCTTTAGCTGACCTTCATGGCTTTTTAAGCCATGAAGACTCCTCATCATATTTCTAGAAGTTAGTAGGTATTTTAATGTGATTGGTTGCTTTATATATTTCCATTTCAATCATTAATCTTCTCCATAATCATACATTCACATCTTAATTGTGTCATATTTGTACAGTAGCATACTAAATAATTCATTTCATGCATGTAAGTCCATGTGAGTCAAATGAACATATTACCCTTGACATCTTAATTAATACCGTTATGTCCCTAACATGCATACTGAACCAAATTGATATTCTTGGCCACTCTGGTACCCTAAATGTATCCAAAACGACTGGGGTACAAGTCAAGGCCTTTCACCATCGGTAAAACTAAAAAATTCCAAAATTTCTCGATGAAATAGTAAATTATGTTGTTAATTATGTGACGGAATAGTAAATTTTGTCGGGGAATTTCCCGACATAAAGTAAATATTGTCAGGTAAATTCAATGAGAATTTTGCGACGGAATAGTAAATTCCATCAAGGAATTTTCCTACCGCCTAGGTACCAATAGAATTGACCGTTGGCAAATTCAGTTAGGAAATTCATTTCCCGATGAAAATTTCTTACTTTTTATCTGGAAATTCTGTCAAGAAATAGTTAATTTCTTGTAGTGTACGTCACAAGTACAAATCAATTTGGAGTATAGAAGCTGTCTCTAATTCTTCTTAATTGTTTTAAGACAGTCGTGTCAAATCTTAATTTCAATTCTATACCTCTTCAATTAACCCACATAGCTGTCACAAACGTGTGATAGCCGTGAGCCCTCTGTTTTCCATAAAAACATGACTTTTCTTCACGAAACAACCCCGAACTTGAACTAAACTTTTCTTTTGATATATAATGCATGTATACCATATGTTTAGAGGCATATGATGCTTAAATATGCATGTAACTTGGAATAGGCTTCAGAGAATTAAATGGGTACATGATTAATAGTACATAAAAATGTTGGTATTAATAAAAGATAGTAAAAATACATGTGATTATTTATGCCTGGAATTTATTATATGACCTATGTATGCCTATATGATTTTTGAAAAGTTATCATAATGTGAAATAAGATTTGTATATATACATATATATATATATACATATATATATATATACATATATATATATATATATACATATATACATACATATATATATATATATATATACACATACATATATATATATATATATATATATATATATATGTATAGAAATTTTGCAGTTGCTTCAGTGACATTGATTAGTGTCTTCATATTGATACTTCAGTATCTTCACTTTGATACTTCAGTATCTTCAGTTCAAAAATACAATTTTTAGACTTATGTCTCTTTAGTGATGCCTTTCAAAGTATCTTCAGTGGATGCCATTATATGGTGTCTTTTAGTTCCCATTATCCACACCTATAGAGAAATATCAGGCATATATGTATCTAAACTATTTCTATCCTATTCTACTTTGCTTGCCTATTTCTATTCTCTATCCGAATTAATGGTTATATTTTCTAAAATGGAAGATAAGACAAGTTTGGAACAATTAATAATTATGTTGCTTGCTTGGGTTACCTTGTTATGTCATTTATATATCATGTGTGTTCGATGACAATTGTAAAAAGTCATCATTATGCATAATTTAGTTATTTGGATAAAATATATGTGGTAATTTATAATTCTAGTTTATGAATTCCAATTGGTATTTGTAATGCCCATTCCCGAATACATAGCTAGTACATCTAACAGAGTCGAGAACGGTCGCTACACTACAATCAGTCCTTGTACACATGTATAGTCTAAACGCATACAAAGATTTCATGCAAATAAATTTCTGCTTCTATCACATTCACATGCAGCCAATCGTCTATACTCATCATACGCTTGCTCATGCATTTGTGTTTACACACACACTTATACAAGCTTAAATATTACAGGCTTGGTTACTTAATATAATACACACTTAATGCTATCCAAAATAATAATTAAATAACAAAAAGAAACAGAAGTCTACCCAAAAACCAACGCTATCAGAAACCCTAGTGTGTTGACCTTGCCACTGCGGGACTATCCTTCAAATCACCTTGCTTCAGAACCTACACGGATTAAGAAAACCCGTGCTAAGCGATAACGCTTAGTGGGGAAAACAATACAGTATATATACACACATTTCATAACATGTAAATTGTTTGAGGCATATTTTAACTTCTTAGGCTTCATATTCAGTGGATGTGTATTTATGTGTTTACATTCATCATTGCTTTGCTATACATATCAGTAAACATATTAATCATGTTTCTACAATCATGCCTTTTAACCCACAATAGCATGCACATAAAATTGTCATGACATCCACACATCTTGATTTCACACAATATATACTCATACTGAAGAATCATATTCACGTAATCGCATCACATAACAAACCTTAACACATCTCATTCATATTCTCATTGTTATAGCATTCTTTACATTATCACAATATTATTGTTATTGTTAACTTTGCCAACAACTCAAAGATGCGGATAACGGGTATCGCATTGGTATCCCATGGGTACATTAATCACATTGGTATCCGTAGATACATCACATTCGCATTGGTACCCTAAGGTACAGAATCCACATTGGTACCATCATGGTACATTATCCACATATAGAAATCCAGCAAGGATTATACACATTGTTTTCGCATTATGATTCCTAAGGAATCAGACACATTAAACGCATTGGGCTGCAGCACTTTGACCCTATAGGCATACCTATCTATCCACTACTTGACTCACAGGCTAATTATTATTTCCAGTTATCTGTCTATCATTCATAATTCGCATTGTTCATATAGTCATATGAAATAGCTCATAATGCATAATAGCTCACATATGTTTGTAAGCATACAATCATGTTCACATTCCTCTCCAAAGTACACATTCATATGGTTCATAATCACTTCACAAGCTAAAAGCATTTAATCACATTTATCATTATCATAATATACAATCACTCATTTATTCGCATGAACCAATATAACATCCTTAAATATCTTGCATAATAATTCATTCTAGTAACCTCTATATCAATTCATACATCATATAATAATGCTAGGCCAATACTTCAATCACACATTCATTGAACATATCACATTTAGCAAACTCATTTCATTTGATATCCTTCATGTGTGTATAACTTAATATCAATTCATAATTATGTACACTTGCTCATATTATACATTCTCATATAGATTAAGGTATTATAATCCTCAATAATGTCATTAAACTTGACTTGGTTCTATTACATACAATTACCCATCATTACTTCATTAGTTCGCTATTGATCTTAGTCTTATTCATGTTTATTTTCCAAGTGATAACTATTCTTATACCCATTTAATAGTCCTAAACATGCATCGAATGGATCCGAGAAAGTTTCGGCACAATACAGATTCAATTTGGGAAGAAAAACCCATAAAATGGTCAAAACAGAAGGGGTCACGATGGTCATGACTTTGTTGTGACCGTGAGGTCCATAAATAGGCATTCTGCCTTCTATAAACATATGTCACGGTGGTAATGAATTTGGTTGCCACTGTGACATACCAAATTTTAGCAAAACAGAAGCAAAACTGAAGACTGCTTCACTACTTCTTTTTGTTCAACCTAAACCGACATCTAAACAACATTTTCAAGCAAAACCTCCTTCTTAACAATTGTTACCCAGGATGTTGACTTTCAAAAGGAATAAGTTTCAAGGCAATTCGACTTTTAAATAAATAGATATACATTAATCAATATAGACTATTCCAGTGAGCCCGTCCGGGTAGATTCACATCTGTCTTTGCAATTTTTCAGGCATTTAGAGTCAGAATTAGTTCATGGTCATTCTTAGACTTTTATAGGTAAGGAACTCATGGTTCAAAAGATGCAAGAATAACTCAATTTGGAGTTCGTAAACTCAAGTTATGACCAAAACACTACACGGAGGTCTGGTGACATATAAACAGAATTGTTCCCTAACTAGGGTTCATGCTTTGGGTTGATCTCATAGCAATTCAATCCACGATTTCAACTCACATCACTTACATATTTCAACTATACCCTCTATCAATTAGCACATAAACACATATAAATTCTCAAATACACAAGCATGCATCTTTTAATCATAAAAGTCCCAAGCAACCCAACACATACACTCAAGCAACTTAACACATAAACACATGTTTCCCAAACCTTCTCTCCTTAGCTCCTTAAAAGTCACTTAGTCTCTTGATCAATCACCTTCTCTTTTCCTTTAGTTCCCTTCACTTCCTCAACTACAATTCCAAATCAAATTTCCAAAATTGGATACCAAATATCAATTCCAATTCAACCAAAAGAGAAAGGGTAGAAGTAGTTGAACAATCCAATAGTTAAGCACTTACCTTGGTAAAGTAGAACCTTAGCAATCCAATTCAAATATCATCTATCTTCAGCAGAATCCTTATGATTTTCACTTAAGTAATATCTTGCTAATTGAAAAGAAGAAGATGAGTATTGGGAGAGGGTTAATTCAAAAATGCACATGCAAGAGTGAGCTTTTTCTTCCCACCATGGGGTGTTATTACTGCATGCAATAGGTTAGGTTGGCAATGCCACAGCTAGACACATGGATTCCATTATAATCCCTTAATCTTCACTAATAAAAATCTGGATTCCATTAACACTAATTAACCACACTTAATCCTAGGCATGCACAATTCCACTTTAGCCACTTATAATTATTTTAGTTACTCAATTAAGCCCTTATTTCACTTACATTTGAGTCCTAAATCACACACTCTTCCAATTCTCTTTGCCATTTACCACAATTAATCCAATATTCTACTAGGGTGCAATTCGGGCTATTACAACTCTCCCCTCCTAAAAAGAATTTCGTCCGCGAAATTCATACTTAGGCAAAATAGCTAAGAGTTCAACTCTCACATATCCGCTTTCGCTTCCTCTTACTGGCAGTTCAGACTCTCTGAAACATAATACCCTTCCAGGTTATCCATAGACTTTTCTCAAATTCTCATACATCTTATTGTCGCCTGTATGCATAGTGTATTATTCACATCACGTATTGGTCTTTCTCTAGTTCCCCTTATATAGGCAGAACACAACCGTTATTAGAAGTACATTATCTCATCTTCCTTCACAAAATAGTTACTAAATGGTCTTATAACCATGTGTAATCTATTGTAGCTTACAATCACTTTTCTACGTATTATTCAATTCATTCCTTATTATAGATTTCACTTTTAGCTGTACCATCAAGGTACCATCAGAAGCAAATCTTTAATTACCAGTTGTATCTGACCATCCGCTTAATGCATCTATTACCACCTTGGCCAAACCCAGATGGTAATCCATATTAAAATCATAAATTGCAAGCAATTGCAACCACCTTCTCTGAATGTGTAAACTCAAAAGTCTCTTATTGTCAGTGAAGGTCTTACACTTTACATCGTACAATAATGTCATCAAATCTTTAAAGCGGATACTACTGCAATCAGTTCCAAATCATAAGTTAGATAATTCTGTTCAAGAGGTTTCCCTTATCTTAAGGCATAGACTATCTCTTTTCTATTCCTTGTCATTACTTATCCCAATTCAACTCTAGAGACTTTGCTATTCATAGTGCTCCTTGCCCTCAGTAGGTTGAGTTAAAACTAGTGTTCCAACCACTTCACTTTTCTCCTTTACACAGCAACTTAGTGAGTAGAAATGTAATTACCAATAACTTTCTGTCACTAAGCAATAGCAGTACTCTGTTAACCCCCATAAAATTTGTGTACCTCAGGTACATTCCTGATCACAATTCCAACTCACTATTGCATCAATCTTAGCAAGATCCACTTGATATTCTCAGAAAATAATGTGCCCCAGAGAAGGCACTATCCAATAAAAATTCTCATTTACCCAGTTTAGCATCTAATTGATGTTCTCTTTCATATTCGAAAGCACCGCTCCCAAATACTACTTATACTCATTATCTTTCCTTTAATAAAAATACTGGTATTCCCTACAAAAACACATCAGAAGTTTCCCACTACTGGAATATCCTAAATTTCTCATTCGCTTTCTCTCTTTTTTTATCCGCATCAAGGCTAAGGAAGCCTAATGTTCTTTTCCTCCGACAATGATAAACTTTTATTGCCGACATCATGTTAACTGAGGGATTAGAATATACACCTTTTATAGTCGCATCAACTTCTCGACACTATGAAACACAATTGTTTTTCCCTTCTACCATTATCCTCATCTCGGTGCCTACTTATCCAATCTTCGGCCAAGGTTAACCCATTTATTATACTGAGGAAGTTTGACCCTAAATCCTCAAAGAATAATCTTTAAACACTTTATTCGCATTCATATTATTTCTTTACAGGCTAATTACACATACTGCATAATCTAAACAGTCAGCAGCTCATATTTTATCACATAACTCCTTATAGCAAACATAAGAATATGTACATCAAAAGTCAATTAATGCAAACATTTTTATATCACAAGTAGAAATGTACCCGCTATAATCTCAGGTGCATCTTGCTCCTCACGAGCCTTCCTTACCTAAGCTTGCACTAATGTTGCAGTAGGTCGATTAACGGACTTTAACACTGTGCCACCTCTGGACTAGTCACCCCAACCATGTCCTCTACTTCTTCCTCGATTGATAGGAGGTAAGTTAGATTCATCTATACTCATATCTTGTTGATTTCTCATCGCCTCATATGATGCAGGACAGTTAGCAAGAAAGTGTTCTTTGCTGCCACATCTAAGGCATGCTCCGGTCAACCTCCAACATTCACTTCTATGGCGCTTACCACAATGGGGACACTCCGGCACTTCACTTTTGTTACCTGATATACCTCTTCCAGTTCCAGATACATAAGAGGATTCTTGTTTCTTACTCTTGATAGCATGACTATTAATTGATTCTGCTGGGGAAGTCATATGAGAATCTCTGGATCTCTTACCTGAGTGTGAACCTCCTCGATTAGGATTCTTCCTTTGGATGCTCTCTTCTTGAATCTCTAATGATCTCTCCACCCTCATAGCTGCCTGAACTATTTGATAATAACCAACAGTTTGAGATGTAGTCATAGAGATTAATAGTGCTTTGATTTGTTCCCTCAGTCCATTTTCAAATTACTGACATCTAAACTCCTCAGTTAGCACGTCAGGTGGTGCATACTTACTAAGTCTACAGACTTTTTTTTTCATACTCAGCCACAGATATACCTCTTTGCCTCAAATTCAGGAATTGCTTCCAATTTGCTACACGAGTTCTGGAATTCCTTTTCAAAAAATTCCCAAGTAACCGGATCCAGTAGCATTAGATGTTGAAGGACTAATTTCCACCAATCACACGTTGCACCTTGCAGCAGCGACACTACACATTCAACTCGTTGATCTGGAGGACATCTTATTTCCCCAAGGATCCTCTGAACTTTTTCAATCCAATACTCAGGTTTTTTCAACTCATCAAGTCTAGTTCCATGGAAGTCCTCTGCTCCATGCTTTTTCATGGACTCTTGTAACACCCCTAATACCCCCGGTAAGGAATATCGGGGCGCTACGTGGACACTTACGTATACATGTACATGCATTAGCGGAAGCGATAGCATAACACATTCGTTTAAGAGTAATTAAATACTACACTAGGGCCCAACATGCATTTCATATTCACTATACATATGTACTTCTTTCTCTTTATAAGCATGTTCATATTACACTCTGTTTTCATTTAACTTTACATATACATTTACATGTGATTCTTTAACTTTTATTACATAATGATGTTACTCAAAATGTAAAAACTCTATCTCTAACTTATACAAAAAGGTATAACAAAACTCCTAGTGGCCTTGACCTGCAGATGTCCGCTCACTTGTCCGAACCTGTAACCTACACGGAAATAAACATCCGTGCTAAGCGATAACGCTTAGTGGGGATGAAAACAATGCAAAGGACTTCTTTACGAAGTCACAAATAAACCACACAATTCATGTAACAAAATCAACTAGCTCATGCATATAGCTTTTATACATGTATGGGTTGCATGCTCAATTATTAAGTACTATGAATTCACGTGCATATAACATGTATTCATTTACCTTTTTATATACACTACAACTTGTATATATCACGTATTCAAATGTGCGCTATCATGTGTCCATATACATGTAAACACGCTCATGTAATTATACACTTATATACAAAGCTGTCATGTAATTAAACATTACTCTCATGTACTATGGCTTCATTCGAAGCAACACTATAATCATCTCAAGTTCACTGCACAACATTTAACAAAACAAGCCTGAATTCCTTTCATGGTGGATACGGGTAACTCTGGATACTGTTTAAAGTATCGTACATGTGGAGAATTAACTCAACTCTATGGAATACAAAAGGTATTCCGAACTCTGGGCACAATTAAGGCCAACTCTAGCAGCTGCACTCTAGCCCTTTATAAGCATGCTTATCTATCCACTGTAACGGTAATCAGGCTCAATACCAACTCACACACAATACACAGATATCAACTCACCAACTAAGAGCATGTAACATTTAAATTTTATGCATTTACTCTTATATAACATCATTATATACTTGTATTCAACTCATTATATAAACATCATGCAAAGCAAGACAGAAGAAAACACTTTCTTCAAAACAAATAAAACCGGATGCGAAGAGGTTCACTGTCGCGATCGCGACAGAAGTCGCGCTCGCGACAGAAGCCAAGTTCATTGTCGCGACAAGAGGTCGCGCTCGTGCCAGAAGTCAAGTTCATTGTCGCGACAAGAGGTCGCGCTCGCGCCAGAAGTCAAGTTCATTGTCGCGATCGCGACAAAAGGTCGCGCTCGCGACAGAAGATAGATTACAAAAATGCTCTATACTCTATACCAAATGCATTATATAACAATTCCTAAGTTCATACACCTTTATCATGTCATTTACTATACTTCCTACAACTATACATTGTTACTTTATTAGTTAAATTACTAACTTTAATCATACTCAAATGCATTTTTCCATTAACAACTAATTTGTAATCATTTAGGAGCCCTAATCATGTATAAAACGTTAAGGGGAAAGGCAAGGGGTTTACCCAAGCCAACCATGGGCTCCAAATGAAGAAAAAAGAGCTTAATATAGGTTGTTCTGTCGCGAGGTCGCGACATGTGTCGCGCTCTCGACAGAGGCTCCGCTTTGGTGCCTCACAAGACTGCTTTTTACCCTAAACTTGTATCGTCTAAATGAACCTCTAAACATCATTTTTAGGCAAAACCTTCTTCTTAAAAATTGTTCTCTAGGATGTTAAATTTCAAATGGGACAAGTTTCAGGTCGTTTGGACATCTATAACGAAAAATATGGTCTATACAAGCTATACTGTTCCAGTGAACCCGCCAGAACAGGGTCACCCACCCACATTTTAATAACTTTTTGGGATACTTAGGGCCAGAATTAAATCAAGCACCCTCTTAGACATTTTTAGATACAGATCTTATCTTTCATATTCAATTGTAATCAACACAATTGGAGTCCTATAGCTCTACTTATCACAAATACAATACACAGAGGTCTGATGACAAATAAGCAGAATTTCGCAAAATCAAGCTCTATCATCAACACAAACACTCAAATGATCAAGTTACATAATTTTAGCATATATACACATGTCATGAGCACTGTAAGCAATCAAAATGAACATCTTGAGCTAATTAAAGCTCATCAAGCATCTCTCATATAAACACATGCAAAATTAACACAGTTACACTCGATCCCTACTTCTGAATAGCTTAATCTTGTGCTCTCTACTCAGCTCCAACCCCTTTCCTTTACTTAATCCCATATCTTGTTCATAGCTTCCACAAATCACATAGAAAACAATTTGAGTTAGACCTTTTTCTCACTTTAAATTAAAAACAGAAAGAAAAAGGAAGTCAGATCGGAAACTAACTAAACTTACCCTTTTCAATGATCAACTCTAGCTTTCTCAACTTTCTCTTTAGGAGCAAATGAAAAAGTGAAGAAAAGAGAGGAAGGTGGAGCATGGCAAAACCAAGGAAAAGGAAACAAAGAGGAAAGCCAAAAGAAAAAGGGCCAAAAGCTAAGAAATGCCAAATGTTGGCCGGTCAAACCCAAAGAAATTACCAAATTAATTGCCCACTAACCACATTAAAAGCCAACCTCTCTCATTAATACATCTCCATCAAAATATCCCATGCCACATGTCACTCTCTCTTGTAGCCATGTGTCACTTCCCTACAATGACACTTGGCACACTCCTACAATGCCACTTGTCACTCTCATATGCCGCCACTTGTCACTCTTCTATGATGACACTTGTCACTCTCATATACCGCCACTTGTCACTCTTCTATGATGACACTTGTCATGCTCCTACGCCGCCACGTGTCACTCTCCTACGGTGCCATGTGTCCAAGACACATCTCACGGTCTCTTAAATCCCACTTGTGCAACCATCTCGCGAGAGGGTTCTGTCGCGCTTGCGACACTTGTCGCGGTCGCGACAGAACTCTCGCACACAACACTTACTTTTTCCGAATAAAACTCTGTAATTCTTCTAGGGCCACTTTGGGGTGTGACAAATCTCTCCCCCTTAAGAAATTTCGTCCTCGAAATTTCCCCGTTAACCTCTTATACCATACGACTATCAAATCCAACACACTTTACACTTTCCTTAATGCACTGCACTCTGATCCATATACCCCTTCTATGCATCTAGCACTGAATGTATATCCTGTCAGCTTTCTCAATGAAATGCATGCAATAATACTTTTTCACATATAAATGAGGGATGCGGATGAAATGATCATGTAATGATTCGTGTATGCAAGACGATGCAAAAATGCAATGTAGGCTACTGTAATGCATTTTTCCCATCCCCATGTTTCACTATGCTCATGTCAAATGATTTCAAGAAGATAGCTGACAGGAATACAGAGCGTCACCTCGAACTCTTAACAATTCACATCTGGCACTGTCTCTTCTACGCTCTCACGCGAGTCGAACTCCGTCTATACTTTACACAAACGACATCTGCATTAGGCCATACTCTAGACAAACTCAAACATATACACTATACTCTATCACCTTATAGTCCGGAATCATTTAACCTAGAGCTCTGATACCACTAAATGTAACACCACTAATACCCCCGGTAAGGAATATCGGGGCGCTACGTGGACACTTACGTATACATGTACATGCATTAGCGGAAGCGATAGCATAACACATTCGTTTAAGAGTAATTAAATACTACACTAGGGCCCAACATGCATTTCATATTCACTATACATATGTACTTCTTTCTCTTTATAAGCATGTTCATATTACACTCTGTTTTCATTTAACTTTACATATACATTTACATGTGATTCTTTAACTTTTATTACATAATGATGTTACTCAAAATGTAAAAACTCTATCTCTAACTTATACAAAAAGGTATAACAAAACTCCTAGTGGCCTTGACCTGCAGATGTCCGCTCACTTGTCCGAACCTGTAACCTACACGGAAATAAACATCCGTGCTAAGCGATAACGCTTAGTGGGGATGGAAACAATGCAAAGGACTTCTTTACGAAGTCACAAATAAACCACACAATTCATGTAACAAAATCAACTAGCTCATGCATATAGCTTTTATACATGTATGGGTTGCATGCTCAATTATCAAGTACTATGAATTCACGTGCATATAACATGTATTCATTTACCTTTTTATATACACTACAACTTGTACATATCACGTATTCAAATGTGCGCTATCATGTGTCCATATACATGTAAACACGCTCATGTAATTATACACTTATATACAAAGCTGTCATGTAATTAAACATTACTCTCATGTACTATGGCTTCATTCGAAGCAACACTATAATCATCTCAAGTTCACTGCACAACATTTAACAAAACAAGCCTGAATTCCTTTCATGGTGGATACGGGTAACTCTGGATACTGTTTAAAGTATCGTACATGTGGAGAATTAACTCAACTCTATGGAATACAAAAGGTATTCCGAACTCTGGGCACAATTAAGGCCAACTCTAGCAGCTGCACTCTAGCCCTTTATAAGCATGCTTATCTATCCACTGTAACGGTAATCAGGCTCAATACCAACTCACACACAATACACAGATATCAACTCACCAACTAAGAGCATGTAACATTTAAATTTTATGCATTTACTCTTATATAACATCATTATATACTTGTATTCAACTCATTATATAAACATCATGCAAAGCAAGACAGAAGAAAACACTTTCTTCAAAACAAATAAAACCAGATGCGAAGAGGTTCACTGTCGCGATCGCGACAGAAGTCGCGCTCGCGACAGAAGCCAAGTTCATTGTCGCGACAAGAGGTCGCGCTCGTGCCAGAAGTCAAGTTCATTGTCGCGACAAGAGGTCGCGCTCGCGCCAGAAGTCAAGTTCATTGTCGCGATCGCGACAAAAGGTCGCGCTCGCGACAGAAGATAGATTACAAAAATGCTCTATACTCTATACCAAATGCATTATATAACAATTCCTAAGTTCATACACCTTTATCATGTCATTTACTATACTTCCTACAACTATACATTGTTACTTTATTAGTTAAATTACTAACTTTAATCATACTCAAATGCATTTTTCCATTAACAACTAATTTGTAATCATTTAGGAGCCCTAATCATGTATAAAACGTTAAGGGGAAAGGCAAGGGGTTTACCCAAGCCAACCATGGGCTCCAAATGAAGAAAAAAGAGCTTAATATAGGTTGTTCTGTCGCGAGGTCGCGACATGTGTCGCGCTCGCGACAAAGGCTCCGCTTTGGTGCCTCACAAGACTGCTTTTTACCCTAAACTTGTATCGTCTAAATGAACCTCTAAACATCATTTTTAGGCAAAACGTTCTTCTTAACAATTGTTCTCTAGGATGTTAAATTTCAAATGGGACAAGTTTCAGGTCGTTTGGACATCTATAACGAAAAATATGGTCTATACAAGCTATACTGTTCCAGTGAACCCGCCAGAACAGGGTCACCCACCCACATTTTAATAACTTTTTGGGATACTTAGGGCCAGAATTAAATCAAGCACCCTCTTAGACATTTTTAGATACAGATCTTATCTTTCATATTCAATTGTAATCAACACAATTGGAGTCCTATAGCTCTACTTATCACAAATACAATACACAGAGGTCTGATGACAAATAAGCAGAATTTCGCAAAATCAAGCTCTATCATCAACACAAACACTCAAATGATCAAGTTACATAATTTTAGCATATATACACATGTCATGAGCACTGTAAGCAATCAAAATGAACATCTTGAGCTAATTAAAGCTCATCAAGCATCTCTCATATAAACACATGCAAAATTAACACAGTTACACTCGATCCCTACCTCTGGATAGCTTAATCTTGTGCTCTCTACTCAGCTCCAACCCCTTTCCTTTACTTAATCCCATATCTTGTTCATAGCTTCCACAAATCACATAGAAAACAATTTGAGTTAGACCTTTTTCTCACTTTAAATTAAAAACAGAAAGAAAAAGGAAGTCAGATCGGAAACTAACTAAACTTACCCTTTTCAATGATCAACTCTAGCTTTCTCAACTTTCTCTTTAGGAGCAAATGAAAAAGTGAAGAAAAGAGAGGAAGGTGGAGCATGGCAAAACCAAGGAAAAGGAAACAAAGAGGAAAGCCAAAAGAAAAAGGGCCAAAAGCTAAGAAATGCCAAATGTTGGCCGGTCAAACCCAAAGAAATTACCAAATTAATTGCCCACTAACCACATTAAAAGCCAACCTCTCTCATTAATACATCTCCATCAAAATATCCCATGCCACATGTCACTCTCTCTTGTAGCCATGTGTCACTTCCCTACAATGACACTTGGCACACTCCTACAATGCCACTTGTCACTCTCATATGCCGCCACTTGTCACTCTTCTATGATGACACTTGTCACTCTCATATACCGCCACTTGTCACTCTTCTATGATGACACTTGTCATGCTCCTACGCCGCCACGTGTCACTCTCCTACGGTGCCATGTGTCCAAGACACATCTCACGGTCTCTTAAATCCCACTTGTGCAACCATCTCGCGAGAGGGTTCTGTCGCGCTTGCGACACTTGTCGCGGTCGCGACAGAACTCTCGCACACAACACTTACTTTTTCCGAATAAAACTCTGTAATTCTTCTAGGGCCACTTTGGGGTGTGACAAATCTCTCCCCCTTAAGAAATTTCGTCCTCGAAATTTCCCCGTTAACCTCTTATACCATACGACTATCAAATCCAACACACTTTACACTTTCCTTAATGCACTGCACTCTGATCCATATACCCCTTCTATGCATCTAGCACTGAATGTATATCCTGTCAGCTTTCTCAATGAAATGCATGCAATAATACTTTTTCACATATAAATGAGGGATGCGGATGAAATGATCATGTAATGATTCGTGTATGCAAGATGATGCAAAAATGCAATGTAGGCTACTGTAATGCATTTTTCCCATCCCCATGTTTCACTATGCTCATGTCAAATGATTTCAGGAAGATAGCTGACAGGAATACAGAGCGTCACCTCGAACTCTTAACAATTCACATCTGGCACTGTCTCTTCTACGCTCTCACGCGAGTCGAACTCCGTCTATACTTTACACAAACGACATCTGCATTAGGCCATACTCTAGACAAACTCAAACATATACACTATACTCTATCACCTTATAGTCCGGAATCATTTAACCTAGAGCTCTGATACCACTAAATGTAACACCACTAATACCCCCGGTAAGGAATATCGGGGCGCTACGTGGACACTTACGTATACATGTACATGCATTAGCGGAAGCGATAGCATAACACATTCGTTTAAGAGTAATTAAATACTACACTAGGGCCCAACATGCATTTCATATTCACTATACATATGTACTTCTTTCTCTTTATAAGCATGTTCATATTACACTCTGTTTTCATTTAACTTTACATATACATTTACATGTGATTCTTTAACTTTTATTACATAATGATGTTACTCAAAATGTAAAAACTCTATCTCTAACTTATACAAAAAGGTATAACAAAACTCCTAGTGGCCTTGACCTGCAGATGTCCGCTCACTTGTCCGAACCTGTAACCTACACGGAAATAAACATCCGTGCTAAGCGATAACGCTTAGTGGGGATGGAAACAATGCAAAGGACTTCTTTACGAAGTCACAAATAAACCACACAATTCATGTAACAAAATCAACTAGCTCATGCATATAGCTTTTATACATGTATGGGTTGCATGCTCAATTATCAAGTACTATGAATTCACGTGCATATAACATGTATTCATTTACCTTTTTATATACACTACAACTTGTACATATCACGTATTCAAATGTGCGCTATCATGTGTCCATATACATGTAAACACGCTCATGTAATTATACACTTATATACAAAGCTGTCATGTAATTAAACATTACTCTCATGTACTATGGCTTCATTCGAAGCAACACTATAATCATCTCAAGTTCACTGCACAACATTTAACAAAACAAGCCTGAATTCCTTTCATGGTGGATACGGGTAACTCTGGATACTGTTTAAAGTATCGTACATGTGGAGAATTAACTCAACTCTATGGAATACAAAAGGTATTCCGAACTCTGGGCACAATTAAGGCCAACTCTAGCAGCTGCACTCTAGCCCTTTATAAGCATGCTTATCTATCCACTGTAACGGTAATCAGGCTCAATACCAACTCACACACAATACACAGATATCAACTCACCAACTAAGAGCATGTAACATTTAAATTTTATGCATTTACTCTTATATAACATCATTATATATTTGTATTCAACTCATTATATAAACATCATGCAAAGCAAGACAGAAGAAAACACTTTCTTCAAAACAAATAAAACCGGATGCGAAGAGGTTCACTGTCGCGATCGCGACAGAAGTCGCGCTCGTGACAGAAGTCAAGTTCATTCTCGCGACAAGAGGTCGCGCTCGCTCCAGAAGTCAAGTTCATTGTCGCGATCGCGACAAAAGGTCGCGCTCGCGACAGAAGATAGATTACAAAAATGCTCTATACTCTATACCAAATGCATTATATAACAATTCCTAAGTTCATACACCTTTATCATGTCATTTACTATACTTCCTACAACTATACATTGTTACTTTATTAGTTAAATTACTAACTTTAATCATACTCAAATGCATTTTTCCATTAACAACTAATTTGTAATCATTTAGGAGCCCTAATCATGTATAAAACGTTAAGGGGAAAGGCAAGGGGTTTACCCAAGCCAACCATGGGCTCCAAATGAAGAAAAAAGAGCTTAATATAGGTTGTTCTGTCGCGAGGTCGCGACATGTGTCGCGCTCGCGACAGAGGCTCCGCTTTGGTGCCTCACAAGACTGCTTTTTACCCTAAACTTGTATCGTCTAAATGAACCTCTAAACATCATTTTTAGGCAAAACGTTCTTCTTAACAATTGTTCTCTAGGATGTTAAATTTCAAATGGGACAGGTTTCAGGTCGTTTGGACATCTATAACGAAAAATATGGTCTATACAAGCTATACTGTTCCAGTGAACCCGCCAGAACAGGGTCACCCACCCACATTTTAATAACTTTTTGGGATACTTAGGGCCAGAATTAAATCAAGCACCCTCTTAGACATTTTTAGATACAGATCTTATCTTTCATATTCAATTGTAATCAACACAATTGGAGTCCTATAGCTCTACTTATCACAAATACAATACACAGAGGTCTGATGACAAATAAACAGAATTTCGCAAAATCAAGCTCTATCATCAACACAAACACTCAAATGATCAAGTTACATAATTTTAGCATATATACACATGTCATGAGCACTGTAAGCAATCAAAATGAACATCTTGAGCTAATTAAAGCTCATCAAGCATCTCTCATATAAACACATGCAAAATTAACACAGTTACACTCGATCTCTACCTCTGAATAGCTTAATCTTGTGCTCTCTACTCAGCTCCAACCCCTTTCCTTTACTTAATCCCATATCTTGTTCATAGCTTCCACAAATCACATAGAAAACAATTTGAGTTAGACCTTTTTCTCACTTTAAATTAAAAACAGAAAGAAAAAGGAAGTCAGATCGGAAACTAACTAAACTTACCCTTTTCAATGATCAACTCTAGCTTTCTCAACTTTCTCTTTAGGAGCAAATGAAAAAGTGAAGAAAAGAGAGGAAGGTGGAGCATGGCAAAACCAAGGAAAAGGAAACAAAGAGGAAAGCCAAAAGAAAAAGGGCCAAAAGCTAAGAAATGCCAAATGTTGGCCGGTCAAACCCAAAGAAATCACCAAATTAATTGCCCACTAACCACATTAAAAGCCAACCTCTCTCATTAATACATCTCCATCAAAATATCCCATGCCACATGTCACTCTCTCTTGTAGCCATGTGTCACTTCCCTACAATGACACTTGGCACACTCCTACAATGCCACTTGTCACTCTCATATGCCGCCACTTGTCACTCTTCTATGATGACACTTGTCACTCTCATATACCGCCACTTGTCACTCTTCTATGATGACACTTGTCATGCTCCTACGCCGCCACGTGTCACTCTCCTACGGTGCCATGTGTCCAAGACACATCTCACGGTCTCTTAAATCCCACTTGTGCAACCATCTCGCGAGAGGGTTCTGTCGCGCTTGCGACACTTGTCGCGGTCGCGACAGAACTCTCGCACACAACACTTACTTTTTCCGAATAAAACTCCGTAATTCTTCTAGGGCCACTTTGGGGTGTGACAACTCTAGTGGAGCCTTTGGCATTGTCATTCGATCTAACACCCTCGTCATGTCTTGTGACATTTTGAGTAAGGCTTCCACCGGTACCATTGGCACATCACGATTCTCATTAGCCGATCGACACTGATCAGACCCAGATACTTTGGGTTCACAAAGATTAACACTCTCCGCAATCACTTCTCAAGAATTATGAATGGGACCCATCGATGTGAGACATAAACAAGGACGTCCGCATTAGTTCAACATAACTATACACATCTTATTCTACCCAATTCCCAAAAAAGACCAAACCTAGGCTCTGATACCACTACTTGTAATGCCCATTCCCGAATACATAGCTAGTACAGCTAACGGAGTCGAGAATGGTCGTTACTCGACAATCACTCCTCATACACATGTATAGTCTAAACGCATACAAAGATTTCATGCAAATAAATTTCTGCTTCTATCACATTCACATGCAGCCAATCGTCTATACTCATCATACGCTTGCTCATGCATTTATGTTTACACACACACTTATACAAGCTTAAATATTACAGGCTTGGTTACTTAATATAATACACACTTAATGCTATCCAACATAATAATTACATAACAAAAAGAAACACAAGTCTACCCAAAAACCAACGCTATTAGAAACCCTAGTGTGTTGACCTTGCCACTGCGGTTCAAATCACCTCGCTTCAGAACCTACACAGATTAAGAAAACCCGTGCTAAGTGATAATGCTTAGTGGGGAAAACAATACAGTATATATACACACATTTCATAACATGTATATTGTTTGAGGCATATTTTAACTTCTTAGGCTTCATATTCAGTGGATGTGTATTTATGTGTCTACATTCATCAATGCTTTGCTATACTTATCAGGTATACATATTAATCATGTTTCTACAATCATGCCTTTTAACCCATAATAGCATGCACATAATATTGTCATGACATCCACACATCTTGATTTCACACAATATATACTCATACTGAAGAATCATATTCACATAATCGCATCACATAACAAATCTTAACACATCTCATTCATATTCTCATTCTTATAGCATTCTTTACATTATCACAATATTATTGTTATTATTAACTTTGCCTGCAACTCAAAGATGCGGATAACGGGTATCGCATTGGTACCCCATGGGTACATTAATCACATTGGTATCCGTAGACACATCACATTCGCATTGGTACCCTAAGGTACAAAATCCACATTGGTACCATCATGGTACATTATCCACATATAGAAATCCAGCAAGGATTATACACATTGTTTTCGCATTATGATTCCCAAGGAACCAGACACATTGAACGCAATGGGCTGCAGCACTTTGACCCTATAGGCATGCCTATCTATCCACCACTTGACTCGCAGGCTAATTATTATTTCCAGTTATCTGTCTATCATTCACAATTCGCATTGTTCATATAGTCATATGAAATAGCTCATAATGCATAATAGCTCACATATGTTTGTAAGCATACAATCATGTTCACATTCCTCTCCAAAGTACACATTTATATGGTTCATAATCACTTCACAAGCTAAAAGCATTTAATCACATTTATCATTATCATAATATACAATCACTCATTTATCCGCATGAACCAATATACTATCCTTAAATATCTTGCATAATAATTCATTCTAGTAACCTCTATATCAATTCATACATCATATAATAATGCTAGGCCAATACTTCAATCACACATTCATTGAACATATCACATTTAGCAAACTCATTTCATTTGATATCCTTCATGTGTGTATAACTTAATATCAATTCATAATTATGTACACTTTTTCATATTATACATGCTCATATAGATTAAGGTATTATAATCCTCAATAATGTCATTAAACTTGACTTGGTTCTATTACATACAATTATCCAACATTACTTCATTAGTTTGCTATTGATCTTAGTCTTATTCATGTTTATTTTCCAAGTGATAACTATTCTTATACCCATTTAATAGTCCTAAACATGCATCAAATGGATCCAAGAAAGTTTCGGCACAATACGGGTTCAATTCGGGAAGAGAAACCCATAAAATGGTCAAAACAGAAGGGGTCACGGTGGTAATGACTTTGTTGTGACCATGAGGTCCATAAATAGGCATTCTGCCTTCTATAAACATATGTCACGGTGGTAATGAATTTGGTTGCCACCATGACATACAAAATTTTAGCAAAACAGAAGCAAAACTGAAGACTGCTTCACTACTTCTTTTTGTTCAACCTAAACCGACATCTAAACAACATTTTCAGGAAAAACCTCCTTCTTAACAATTGTTACCCAGGATGTTGAATTTCAAATGGAACAAGTTTCAAGTAAATTCTACTTTTAAATAAACATATATGCATTAATCAATATAGACTATTCCAGTGAGCCCGTCCAGGTAGATTCACGTCTGTCTTTGCAATTTTTCAAGCTTTTAGAGTCAGAATTGGTTCATGGTCATTCTTATACTTTTATAGGTAAGGAAGTCATGGTTCTAAAGGTGTAAGAATCACTCAATTTGGAGTTCGTAAACTTTAGTTAAGACAAAACAACTACACGGAGGTCTGGTGACATATAAACAGAATTGTTCCCTAACTAGGGTTCATGCTTTGGGTTGATCTCATAGTAATTCAATCCACGACTTCAACTCACATCACTTACATATTTCAACTATACCCTCTATCAATTAGCACATAAACACATACAAATTCTCAAATACACAACCATGCATCTTTTAATCATAAAAGTCCCAAACAACCCAACACATACACTCAAGCAACTTAACACATAAACACATGTTTCCCAAACCTTCTCTCCTTAGCTCCTTAAAAGTCACTTAGTCTCTTGATCAATCACCTTCTCTTTTCCTTTAGTTCCCTTCACTTCCTCAACTACAATTCCAAATCAAATTTCCAAAATTGGATACCAAATATCAATTCCAATTCAACCAAAAGAGAAAGGGTAGAAGTAGTTGAACAATCCAATAGTTAAGCACTTACCTTGTTAAAGTAGAACCTTAGCAATCCAATTCAAATATCATCTATCTTCAGCAGAATCCTTATAATCATCACTTAAGTAATATCTTATGAATTGAGAAGAAGAAGATGAGTATTTGGAGAGGGTTAATTCAGAAAGGCACATGCAAGAGTGCGCTTTCTCTTCCCACCATGAGGTGTAATTACTGCATGCAATAGGTTAGGTTGGCAATGCCACAGCTGGACACATGGATTCCATTATAATCCCTTAATCTTCACTAATAAAAATCTGGATTCCATTAACACTAATTAACCACACTTAATCCTACGCATGCACAATTCCACTTTAGCCACTTATAATTATTTTATTTACTCAATTAAGCCCTTATTTCACTTACATTTTGAGTCCTAAATCACACACTCTTCTAATTCTCTTTCCCATTTACCACAATTAATCTTATATTCTACTAGGGTACAATTCGGGCTATTACAACTTATAATATGATATGGTAATTTGATCTTAATGAAAACATTTCAGTATGAAATAAATTCCAGCATTGTGCACATCCTACATGATTATTTCTTTTGGAAGGATTTTATGAGAATAATATTTATTACACAAGTTACCTTTACACTCTTGTTATGTTTCATAAGTATGTGGTATCTCGATGACTTCTATGAGAAGTTGGCCATATTTTATTTTCCCCACTAAGCAATTATGCTTAGCACGGTGGTTTACCTCATGTAGGTTTTAAAGGCAATGACTTATTGGTTGTGGGACATCTACAAGGGCCATATCAAATGTGTGATAAGGACTTATAGCTTATAGTGAACTTTTAGGAATTTCTTATCTATATTTTTGTAATGGACTAGAGTGCTAAAGTATTTATAATTTTGCAATTCTGGTCCTGTAACATTAAAAGTTTTCAGTAATATGAATTATTAAGATATAGGTATTATTATGATTTATATTTGAGTTGATGTATGTTTGTCATTAAAAAGTGTGATATCGGTGTCTATGTGTATGTATTGAGATTATATGAACATCTAGTTATCTTTCTAGAGATGACAACTAGGGATGGCAGAGTGTTGGTGTAATTCCAAAGTCTATGCCTTAGTAGTTTTAAGTATAATTTCATAATACATGCATGAAGGACTTAATTGAATAAAAATGAGGATTCAATTGCAGTAAGCTATTTAAATTAGTATGGCAATACATGAATAATATAAGTCAATAGACAAATGCATGAGATTAGAAATTAGAGGGACTAATTAGCAAAGAAAGGACACATGTACCAATAGGAAAGACCCAAGTGTTGTATCTAGAAGGAAGAGGAGAAATCTTTATGGCTTTAAAAAGCCATAAAGGTCGACTGATTTTGGGTTTGGAAAACCCAGCCGAAAGCTATTCCTCCTCTTATCTTCTTCATCCATTCTTGCACCCTAAAATCAAACCAAAGTTTTCCTAAGGTTAATTGCAAGTAGGAGAGTAATTCTAAAGTAGTTTTTAAGATATAAAGGTAAAAGTTACTCTCTATTCATCTTTCTCTTGCTTATTAGGGTGCAAGTAATGATATATTTATATGTGTATATGTGTATTAATGAAGTTAACATGAATTTGTTATTTGAACTTGAAGAAGGAGCAGCTGAAGGTGAAAGAAAAGAGAAGGAAGAAGGAAGAAAGTGAAAGAGTGGAAAGAAGGAGTATCTATTGAGGTTTAAGAATTCTTTATCTTTTTTGTTATAGTTATGGTTAAATCTAATTTTGTAATGATGAAGTGTTTATTCTTGTTTATAAATATTATTGGAAGTTTTGAGGAGTTAGTTGTGTATAAGAAATGGTGTTTGATGTATGATTTATGTGGAAGAATTGTGTTGATGTTATTTGGAGAATAAAAAAAAAAGAAAAACAGAGCATGTGAATTTCCAGATTTGCACAACTGTGCTTTTGAAACATAGCCGTGCTTTCAAAAACACAGTTGTGCTTCAGTGTAAAATTAGGAAGCTGTATTAAGTTAAATAGCGGTTAGGAATATCCTTACCGCCATGTGATCATGTTGAGTTACGAATGTATAGCGGTTTGTAAACCTACACGACGGGCAGGCCAGCCCTTACCGCCGTGTAAATGCATTCTGTCCAACTTTTTGGAATGTGAGGTAATTTACACGATGGTCAGGACTTCCTAACTGCCGTGTGACATACCTTACACGATAGCTAGGAATACCCTTACTGCCGTGTAAAAGCATTCTACCTGGAAATTTTCAAATCTCAGCATTTTACACGGCAGGGAGGATTTTCCTTACCGCCGTGTGACCCCTATTTTTCTGAAAACTATTTAAGTATTTGTGCATTAAAATGAACTCTGATTTAAACCTAATTTCATATGATGACTAATTAGCAATAATAAATTACATCTAATCAGGTTCTGTAATAATTTATGAATGGTTCTGAAAATATCCCTGTCACTTTGAGATAGGTATTCCTAAAACAAGATCAAATGATATGCTAAAAGTAAATGAATAAAATATGTTAATGCTTGCTCTAGATTGGCTAGTGGATAGATAGGCATGCCTATAAGGACTTCATTTATTGCAGCCTCTGTTCAGTTCTGTAGACCCATTTGGGTCCTCATTTGGCTCATAAATTAATAAGATAATTAAAATGAAATATACTTTTGGGTACCCATGCTACTGTACCCTCGGGTACCTCTTTTCAATATTTTCCCATTATCCACTTCCTTAGGGTATTGTAGGCTTAATTAAAATTAAATACTTGTATTTTATCTGTAGTTTTCTTTTGATTGTTATTATGTGCATTCGTGTGAATGCATGGCTTGATGACTACTGTGAGTAGTCGTCTTTTTCATATTAATTTCCCACTAAGCTATATACTTAGCACGGGCTTTTCATCCTTGTAAGTACTGAAGGCGAGGAAAACACCAAGGACGACCCACAAGCATCAAGGCCAACACATCCATAGAAAACTTACTTATAGGGTTTGAATTTTTGTTACAACCTGTATATTTATAATGATCTTTTTTTCGAACTTTATAGAAACAGAACATTACAGAATGTATAATTACTAAGCAACTTTTGTATTAACACTGTTTGATTGTAAAAAGAGTTTAGTGATGTAAGATAAGTTAATATTTCTATTTCGCATTATTTATGTCTCGTTCCTGTACACTCTCTTATCCTCCTAGGGGGTATAAGGGGTGTTACAATTGGAATAGGGTTCAGATCAATTTGGTAAGGGTGTTACAGTGGCGACCAATTGAGTCATAATTTGAGATACCCATTGCGTATGTGGGCTTGGAAGAAAGTTTCACACTTAGGGACACCACCAAAAGGTAAAAGGAATGGCATATGTATAAAGTATGAATGCATGAGGCGAAAAATATAAAATAGGGAAACTAGAAATTTGATGAGGTATTAATTAAAGGAATTTTTGGACTAGATTCTTGAAGAGGGAAATGGATCCCTAATGATGTCACCAAAAATGTATGTGTGGGATTTTAACATTTTATTTTTATTCAATAATGGCTAGTGGGGTATTTACTTTCATATTATGAATGGCTTCACTTTATGAGAGAGCATAATGGGTAAGGTCAACCCTCTCATAATTTTCAATTGTGAAAACATTTCTCTTTATGAGACTATTTTAGTAGAGTCACCATCTAGTGGGTTAGGCTGGGGATTAAAACCGATGAGATTTGGGGTACAAAAATCTCAATATTATTTTTGCCTTATAATTAACATCTTTATCATTCTCGATGGCTTTCATATTTATTATTTCCTTTTTAATACAATTGCATTAAAATGGTAAAAAGCAATCATACAACTTATTTTGCATGAGTGATCCTATTTATTACTTTATTTTTATCATTAGTTATGTATTTTATGGAAATAGGCCCATTCATATTTTTATCATTGGGCATTGGTCCATTATTTAAGTGAATTGAGCCTCTAGCCCATCTAAAGGAAATTGGGACATTGGTCCTTAACCTAGTTCATTGGTGACATTTTATTAATTGTTAAAAGGGGCTTAGGACATTGGTCTGATTTTATTCTAAGTGAATGTTCGATGTAAACATGCTCTAAAAGCTCAAATTATTTTAAGAAATTATTTTAAGAAATCCTTTTATTTTTAGAATACTTGAATCTTAGGACATCGATCCTTTTTATAGTGGAAAATAATTTTGGGAAAGTGACTTTGGTCACTAAAACCTCTTTATTTATTTTAGTGTAGAAATCTCAAATCTGTGATTTCTTTAAAACTTACTTTTTTTAAGTCCAATAAATCTCTAATTTAAAATTAATACTTTGAATGACAACATTTTTGGGCGAAGTGACATTGGTCACTAAAACATTTTTATTCATTTTAACTAGAAATTCCTAAACTAAATGGTGATTAATTTATGAATTCATTTAATGTGATGAAAATGACCTTTTATCAAATCTTTATTTATTTTTATTGACATGTAAAACCTTTATAAGACTTTTTATTTTTTCATAATGAAAACCCAACATCAATTTAAGAGACATGATAAAAGAAATATATAAACTCTGCTTCTCTAACCTATATTAACAACATGCATTAGAAAGTCTATAAACAATACCAACATGTATACATATGATCATACTTTAAAGCTCATCTAAGAAATATCAGCATACATAAAATCTATGAACATTTTCAACTTGAATCATGGCATTAATGCTTAGAATGGATGCATATGATTTTATGAAGAACATGTTTCTAGATATGAGAAACTGGCCAATTAGGAAACATCAACTGGCCTGTTCTATCTACTCAGTTATAAACAACCCAATTAGCATGGAAGCTGGCAAGTTTGTCTAAGGCAACTGGCTAATTGGGTGCAAGATGGCCTAACATCCCTGGAGCTTCCTTTTAGAACACTTTAAAATTCAAATCTTATAGAATTGGCCAATTTATTGAGCAGAACTAGTTAATTGGCCGTTTTCTAACCTCAAACCCCATTTAAAGTCCTATGAATTTTCTAATGTTCCAGCATATCCAATTTGACATGTAGGGTTTTCTTAAGCATAGTACAGAAACTCCAAGCCATAAAAGACAAGGTTTTAATATGCTCAAACTTATGCTTTGACTTTCGAAATATAAAATATGCAGAAGGAGTTTGTCATGCATGTACACAAACATGCCCGTGTGCACATAAATCATAAGTATACATATATATTCAAGAAAATGACAATGCAAGTTATTTACATTTATTAAAAAAGCTAGAAAATAAAAGGGAATGCCACTAGATGAATGATCCTCATATTTTAGCTCAAGCTTGATATTGAGGATGAGGGTTCTTGATGTAACAGTCCAAACTTGTAATTTTCGTGAATAGTAATTTTCAGGTCATGAATAGTGACATTGGGGTGAATAGTACCTTCCGGAGACAAAAAAATATTTTATTTTATCATTGAAAAGAACATGTTAGAAGGAGTACAAGAATGAAATTTAAGATGATTTTGAGGTCAGATAGGTCTCCAAATGTTAAAAATGAGAAAAAGTCCATAATCGGGTTTGACTGAAGCTTGACCGGACAATTAAAAATAGCTATTGACCTCTAAGAATTTATCTGAAGGCATAGATAGATGCTAAATAATGTTTAGAATTTATTAACAGTGAAAAATTATTTTTTACGATAACATAGGAAATTGAGCTATTAGATTGATTTGGGTGAACCGAACTGAAAATGGACTCTAATTGGGCTAAAATTTTTGTGTACCCTAATTAATATATTTTATGAATAATGAAATTGATTTTGGGAGAAAATGAGCTTGGTAAGAGAGAGAATTTATTTAAGAGTGCATTTTGGGCTATTAGAGTGTATGGGCTTTGGATTGGTTGGCCTAAATTGATTGGACCCTAAATCAACCGAAAAACCCACTATAAATAGAGCAAAAATATCTGCTCCCTCCAGTCTTTCCAGCAGCTCCCTCTCTCCTCTCTTTCTCTCTTAGTCGATATCTTCTTCTCATACTCCTCCATCATTTTTCTTTTTCTTTCCTTTAATATCTCCCTTAATCCAATCATTTTAGTAAAGTTCAGCCTCTCTAAGTGTTGATTTCAGTCACTAGATTCCATGGGTGGTGATTTATATGGTCGAAATCAAAGATTGAAGATTAGGGTCAAATTCAAGCCAAGTTGAGGATTTTTGGAGGATGATTCATTTCTTCAAAAAAGGAGAAAAGAGGAGTGTTAATGAAGTAGAAAAGATTTGAGGTGTGTGGTTACATAATTTGGAGTTTTCCATAGAAATTGTGTGAATTAGGGTTATGTTAGTGTTTAATGCATGATTAATTAAATTTGAGTTTAGAAATATTATTAGGGAAGTGGAAATTGATGTTTTGTATGATCAAAAATAAAAATAAAAAATTGAATGTGAATTCTTGTTGAGGCTTAATGGTGTGCATGGAATTATATTATTATTTTTGGTTAATTAAAGGTATATACATGTTAATTTAAGGGTAATCTAGCTTAAATAATATTTAATGAGTGAAAAAAAAAATTGTGGTTGATGTAGTAACTTGGCCGATTGTATATACATGTTTACATAGGTATAGTTTATGATTTAATGAAATTGAATGGTATATATATGCTAATCAAGACTTAATCTGGTTATTAAATGACAATTGAGTGAAAAATAAATTGTGAGGATGAAAATGATGTCTTGGCCAAATTGGGTATACATACATATCAATGTGTATTTTGATTAATTGTTAAGTGTAAAGCCATATAATGTATATAGACAGAATTTTGTATGTATTTTAACTTAATTGAATTTATTTGAATATTTTAGAGTGTATGTAAGCATCGTGTCCCGGGGCGGTCCAGATCAGAGATTACCCAATGAAGAAATCGATACCTGGTCCCGAATGAGTGGGTGGAACTCGGAAATTTTGATCCTCTGGGCTTATGAGAAGTAAAAAAGGTTTTATGGGAAAAGGGAATTTGGAAAATTGGGAGTTTTAGCTTGAAGGTTGAATTTTTGCTCCACGGACGGTCTACCCATTGGTCGTTGCATATCCCGTCGGTCGTCAAAATCACCGCCTCTCTCAGGGATGGACAACCCGTCGGTAGCTCACAGACCCGTCGGTCGTTAAGGCGACCACTGCTTTAACTCAGGAACACGTTTCTCATCGGTAAGCAGAGACGGACACGTGTCCCTTCGGTAACCCAGAGACGCCCGTCTGTGAGATTAGGCCTGCCCATCGGTCATACCTATAAATAGAAAAATTTTTCCTTTGAGAAGGGTTCGAATTTTCTTGAAAAAAGTGACAAAAGGCAAGCTAAAAGGGCAAATCTTCCTCTTCTCAAGTTTCTTTATCTCTATTTTGACTAAATTCCCATGTTTTCCTACGTTTTTTCTGGTTTTTGTTTCACTTTTAAGTGAATCTATTTTACTTGGAGAAAGCTAAATCCATTAGTTTTCATCCATTTCGTGGATTCAAATATTTCAAGAATTCAGTAAAAATCAAGGAAAATATAGTCATTTTCCTTTCTTGGTTTTTGCTTTTCTTCTCGTGAGACGCGCAAGGTTTGAATCAACCAAAGTTTCACTCCAAAAAGGTACAATCTGAGGGTAAATATTCTGGACGCTTGCTTTATTAATCCATCACGTTCATTTCCACATTTATTGTATTTATTTACCTTTGACTTAGTTTTTTATTTGCCTTCATTTTGTTTGAAAGTTGTTTATTTAAAAAGAGAAAAGAAAAAGAAGTTTTCTTGGCTTTTTATTTGGAAACCAGAGGCGACCGACGGGCAGTAGCACGCCCGTCTGTCGCTCGAGAGACGGGCAATAGACCCGTCTATCGTTCGAGCAACGGCGTGTAAGCCTATTGGCCGTCGGTCAGATAAGGGACGGCCGTCGGTCGGTCTGCTGAGCCCGTCTCTCACCTTTGTTTTCCCTTTTTTGTTATTTCTTTCTCTATTAAATTCTTATTTTATTTTCAAAAATGCTTTTTTATTATTTTTTATTTATTTTTACTTTAACATTTTCTTTTTTTTATGTATTTTATTTTATTTATTTATTTTACTCTCTATTTATATGTGCTTTGCTTTAATTTGTAACTATTAATATTTCTTTTGTTGCGTGAGTATTGTATTTCCCTATTCCTGGATGGATTGAGCTGTGGAGAAAAGACATCATGCCGTCATGGAAAGCCTATCTTTGGTTTAGTTTTCCTATCCCTTTTCATTCATTTATTTCTTTTCCTTATCCCTTATTTTATTTATTTATTTATTTATGTAATTTTGTTATTTTATTCCGCATAAATTAAAAATGGACATTTGTTTTATATTAATTAAAATTGGGATTATTTCATAAAATTAAAGGACCCAATGTCCTGTTTTAGCCCATAAAAATCACATAAAAATTAGTTTTTTAATAAATGCATATGAGGGCCAAAGCCCTCAAAATCAATGAATTTCCCGTCTTTTGTATGTATATATATATATCGTGCCTTTAAAATGGGAGTTGTATTCCACTCCTAGTTTTATTGTAATTTAATTTCGAACATTTATTTCATATATTTTATGTATGTATATTTACCGCTTTTAATGTGAATATTTGTGCTTTTAAAATTTGCATCGTGTGGAGAGAGAAACCGAATTAATAAACTCAAAACTTGAATGTAAAGTTAAATCAAGGTAGAAACAGATGAGAAGTCCTGAACCCAGCTCTGGTCTTTGGGCTCAACGAGGCGAGAGGTATCCGATCACTCATTGGAGCCTCCAAGACACCTCTTGTGTCCCACCAAAAGATTCAATTAATATTCCTAGGCTCCATAGGGTTAGAGGGTCATTCCCAATGTTCTATTGGGGTGTTCACCTCCAAGACCCCTTTGGTTTGCCCAAGATGGATAAAAGCGCCGTCTTAGGCTCACTGATGCGAGATGAACTTTCCCAACGTTTTGTTGGGTGGCGACTCCATGAAACCTCCTTGTTGCCCAAAATAGACGCACTTGCAATTTGTTGCAAGATGTCAATGGACCTTCAATTTGCCCGATTGCCCTAGAGCAGGGTGGTCAATGGGCGCCCCCGGGATCCGGCGCGCTTCACAGTGGCGACTCCACTGGGGATTCCTGGTTCGAGACTTCAATTTGAAAATACCTTGACTAACATTTACACTTAAAATTTTAGTTTATAAATTCGCTTTCTTTCAAAATTGCATATACATCCCATTAGAGCCTTAGAATGCGTTAGTTTGGTCCCTTTTTAAACCCCGGTGCATTCCCGAAACGCGACCCTATATTCACTCAATATAGGGAAGTATTAAGGATAACCACCAGCCCAAGTCTCGTACCATATGGTATATCAAATGGTGACCCGATCGGTCGTTACGCTCGTGATGAGCTAGACCCGTCGGTAGGGACCATGCTTGGGTAGCCCTAAAGTAACAACACCCATGACCAAAGCTCATGTAGTGGCCATAGATACTTTCCCTAGGTAATATGAACCATAATTATATGCTTGTTGTTTGGATCCTTACATATTGGTAATGTCCAAATGTGCTGTTTGGTTACCTAGCCAAGGGTTTTCATACCCCAGTAGGGCCATGCCGATATGTTCGGACTATCAAAATATATAATGATCATCACCCATGCGCTTGTGCATTAGTTGAGGAGTGATATGTTGTCGAATTTTTGCCGTGCACCATGCGCGTTCATTAGGTCCCCGGTTGACCCATGGGCTAATCCCGCCTAGGAAAGAGACTGTGACCACGTGTGTAGGAGTTATAAGGGTGGAGGTGATGTAACAACCCAAAAAGGGCCTGGTCGGAATCTGTGTTTTAAGTCGGATAAGTGAGGGTATTTTCGTAATTTGGGTAAAAAGAATTTTGGACATTTAAGAATTTTGTGTTAAAGGAATTTATTAATTAAGTGTTAAGTGAAGTAAAGGGAATTAATAGTGTGTGCTAGTAGTGTATAGTTGTAGGGTGTTATTGGACTTAAGGTTTTTATTGTGTGGTTTGTGGGCATGGTGCCATGGATGTAAAGTGATTAGTAAGGAATTATAAGGTGTGGGTTGTGTTTGGTGCCATAAGTGGATGAGTTAAGATGGATTGATTGATTCTCTAAGAAGGTGACAAGTGGCAAGGGTTGGTGAGCATTTAATAAAAAGTAGGAGAGAGGAAGGGAGGGGCAGCATTTGGGTTAAGCTTCCCGTGGAAGCTATCTCATTTCTTCCCTTTCTTCTTCAATTTCCGTCCCCTCTCTCTCTCCTTCTTCCATTTTTACTGCTCTCATCTCTTTTCTCTTGTGCTTCTTTGTGTTTTGAGTGGTAATCTTGAAGGTTTGAGCTGGAAGTGTTAAAGGTAAGTGGTTGAGTTCGGATTGGGGTCTCGTTTTTGTTTCTTGTTCTTGGAATTCTAATTTTGATTGTGTTTGGGTCTGATTTGAGTGTATTGTGGCTGGGTTTTTGTGCAAGAATCGGAAGAGAGAAGGAAGAGCAAGGGCAAGGATAAAGTGGATTCGTGAGGAGTTCGGTTGAAGCTTCGTTTTCCAGGTATGGGAGCTGTGTGCTTGAGTGTTGTGTTGGAATTGGGTTTAAGTGCATGTAAGTGTTGTGAGTTGTGTTGTGGATTGTGGTTTTTCCCCTATTTTCCTCCTTGGATCAACTCTAGCTAGTGTTTGCATGTTATTTGTAATCCTGAGTGTGTTATGAATGCATGTAAATCGAGTATTGATTTATAGTGAAGTGATTGCGATATAGTGAAATTGTTATGTGTTATAAGATCGTGATTGTGCCGTATGAGTGAATTTTTGATACATCGATGTGGTAATATTGCTTAAATGTGTTATGTGGCTTGAAAGTGATACGGTGATGTGCTGGAGGCAAGAGGTAAGTGTTTTAAGCTTGTTGTATGCATGTATGATGAGTTGTGTGTGAAAAGAGTAGGAAAAAGTGCAGAATTGGGCAAATCTGGGTTCTGTCGCGATCGCGACAGAACGCGGTCTTGGCCCCTTATTCTTGAAGAGCCCTCTGTCGCGATCGTGATGTTTGTCGCGAGCGCGACAGAGAGCTCGGTCGCGGAAACCTCCGCGCGAGCGTGCTGCCAAGCGTGCGCGCGAGGAGGGAGGAACTGGTCTCTATCGCGATCGCGACTCTTGTCGCGAGCGCGACAGAGCTCGGCTCCGTGAATTCTGCCGCGAGTGCTCCGTCGCGACCAGGCCTCTTGGCGCGAGGACGCGACGAAGTACCCCGTGCACTGTCGCGATCGCGACACTAGTCGTGAGCGCGACAGAGCTCGGCTCCGTGAGTTCTGCCGCGAGTGCTTCGTCGCGAGGAGGTCCTTTGGCGCGACTCGCGAGGAAGTACCCCGTGCTCTGTCGCGAGCGCGACACCTGTCGCGATCGCGACAGAGACCCTTCCTGCCTGCCTTATTTTCTGAATGTGTTTCTTTTGTTCCACTTTGCACGGTTTCTCACTAGTGCATGGTATATGTGTGTGCCTTTGACTCGTGATATTATTGTACTGGTGTTCTTGATATGGTTTATTTTATATAAGAGTCTTAATTTGAATGTTGTTTTTGTTATGTATTGTCTGGTGAGTTATTGTGTTGTCGAGCCTGAAGTGTCAAGGTATAGGATAATTAAGCATGCTTAAGAAGGGGTTAGTGTTCAGCTGTTCTGTCCGCCCCGTTTGGGCGAAGCGGTCGACCTCCGTGATGGTCATCAATCGTGTAGTGATAAAATATTTTGAGACTCCGGTCTCCCGCGCTGCCTTCGGGTATTAAAGTGTTTTTGAGGCTTCGGTCTCCCGTGCCGTGTTCCCGTATCCTCAACCATTGATTACAGGCTATATTGTGAACTGTCTGGTTTTGATACAGTGAAGTGCTCTGATTATTGTGTGACTCTGAATAGTGTAATTGTTTAGTGCATTGCGTTATGTTATCCTGATTATATAGTTATATCTCTGTACTCTGATGCATAATGATTTATGTATATTAGTGCATGTTTATTATTATAGTGTTCTGTTGTGCTTGTTTCTCCCCACTAAGCGTTATTGCTTAGCACGGGCTTTTATCCCGTGCAGGTAGCGTGAAGGATTTTGGGAGTGCTCGAGTCGTGCATCTGCAGGCAGGCCACATAGGAGTCGAGTTTAGTTTTGTCTCCTCCTGTAATTCTTTTTGTATATGTATTTCTTTATTTTTTTTTTAAGTTTTTAAAATGTAATATTTTGGGCCATTGTAAATAACTCATATTTTGATTATTTATGTAATGAAGTGTGTTTCCTAGTATTCTTTTATGTTTATTTAACGCCTTATTTCGTAATGCTTCCGCTTAGCGCATGTATGCTTCCGCTGTATGTTTTGTCGCGTCGTGAGTGAGCGTCTTGTAGCGCGCCCGCCGGCGCCCTTCCAACGGGGGCGGCGGTGGGGTGTTACAATTTAGTGGTATCAGAGCGCCTGTTTAGGCGGTTCTGGTTGCCTCTGTTTGTTATGTGTTGAGTCTTTGCATGTGAGTCGGTTTTGTGTCGTGGCCTAATGCAGATGTGTCTTGTCTTATGTAGTGTTTAGATGGAGTCTGATCCAAGTGAGCATGTGGGTGAGACGGTTGGTAGTGCAAGTGTAGTGAGAGGTGAGCAGCCTGCTCCGCAGCGTCAGCGAGAGGAGATTCCTGGTGTGGGTTTTGGTCAAGAGAACCCGGCGTTAGTGCAAGGTTTGCTTCAGTTGGTTGAGAGGTTGACTGCTCCTAAGGCCCCGACTGAGTTGTTAAGAAAGCGAGGAGCCGAGGATTTTCATGGGACTGCTTTGGACCAATCTGATGTGGCCGAATTTTGGCTTAAGAGAGTGGGTCGGATTTTGCAAGAGATAAGATGTCCTGCAGAACAGAGGGTGCTTTGTGCAGTGTCGTTGCTTCAAGGGCCAGCGTACGATTGGTGGGAATTGGTGATGCGAAATCCTCAGCGACCAGCCGAGTTGACTTGGGATTTCTTTAAGCAAGAATTTGAGCAGAAGTATGTGACGAAGGCGTATCAAGAGGCTAAGTGGAGAGAGTTTATCAGTCTGAGGCAGCGAGGCATGACCGTGAGTGAGTATGATAAAGAATTCAGCCGGTTGAGTAAGTATGTGCCTGAGACTTTGTTGACGGATGAGTTTAGAAGTCGGCATTTCCTAGAGGGACTTCGGGAGGTGTATAGAGGTCCGTTGTCGGCATTGTCAGTTTTGCAACCCGTGGGGTATTATCAGCTTGTGGCAGCGGCGATGAAGTTAGAAGAGTCTGAGGTGATCAAGCAAAGGATTGAGAGCAAGAGGAAAGCACCAAGTGATGGGTTTGGAAGTGGCAAGAAGTCGAGGGGAGTTCCGAGTGGTCAAAGTGGGAAGAGTTCGATTCCGGTTCGTTCAGAAGTTGGGAGTGTAGCTAGCAAGGGAAGTGTGATCCCTGAGTGTGAGCATTGTTATAAGCGCCACTGGGGCGAGTGCAGAAGGATCTCTGGAGCGTGCTTTCGATGTGGCAGCCAGGAGCACATGGTGGCGAATTGTCCGGATCGAAGAGAGCTTCAGGATAGACCAGAGAGTAGGGTCAGTGGTCAGAGAGCGAGAGGGAATCAGAGTGGAAGAGCCAGTGGACGTCCTTCGCAAGCGCCGTCAGAAACAGTGCAGAAGTCGCGAGCCGAGGAAGTGCCTTCACGTCCAAGAGTTTATGCGATGCAAGTAGGGGATATAGCAGATCGAGCGGGACCTTCTGGTAAGTTATGTTATTAGTTTTCAGTTAAGTTTCGGTTTGTGTTTGGGTTGTTTGGATTTAAGTGATTAGCGGGGAAATTTCGAGGACGAAATTTCTTAAGGGGGAGTGATTTGTAACAACCCAAAAAGGGCCTGGTCGGAATCTGTGTTTTAAGTCGGATAAGTGAGGGTATTTTCGTAATTTGGGTAAGAAGAATTTTGGACATTTAAGAATTTTGTGTTAAAGGAATTTATTAATTAAGTGTTAAGTGAAGTAAAGGGAATTAATAGTGTGTGCTAGTAGTGTATAGTTGTAGGGTGTTATTGGACTTAAGGTTTTTATTGTGTGGTTTGTGGGCATGGTGCCATGGATGTAAAGTGATTAGTAAGGAATTATAAGGTGTGGGTTGTGTTTGGTGCCATAAGTGGATGAGTTAAGATGGATTGATTGATTCTCTAAGAAGGTGACAAGTGGCAAGGGTTGGTGAGCATTTAATAAAAAGTAGGAGAGAGGAAGGGAGGGGCAGCATTTGGGTTAAGCTTCCCGTGGAAGCTATCTCATTTCTTCCCTTTCTTCTTCAATTTCCGTCACCTCTCTCTCTCCTTCTTCCATTTTTACTGCTCTCATCTCTTTTCTCTTGTGCTTCTTTGTGTTTTGAGTGGTAATCTTGAAGGTTTGAGCTGGAAGTGTTAAAGGTAAGTGGTTGAGTTCGGATTGGGGTCTCGTTTTTGTTTCTTGTTCTTGGAATTCTAATTTTGATTGTGTTTGGGTCTGATTTGAGTGTATTGTGGCTGGGTTTTTGTGCAAGAATCGGAAGAGAGAAGGAAGAGCAAGGGCAAGGATAAAGTGGATTCGTGAGGAGTTCGGTTGAAGCTTCGTTTTCCAGGTATGGGAGCTGTGTGCTTGAGTGTTGTGTTGGAATTGGGTTTAAGTGCATGTAAGTGTTGTGAGTTGTGTTGTGGATTGTGGTTTTTCCCCTATTTTCCTCCTTGGATCAACTCTAGCTAGTGTTTGCATGTTATTTGTAATCCTGAGTGTGTTATGAATGCATGTAAATCGAGTATTGATTTATAGTGAAGTGATTGCGATATAGTGAAATTGTTATGTGTTATAAGATCGTGATTGTGCCATATGAGTGAATTTTTGATACATCGATGTGGTAATATTGTTTAAATGTGTTATGTGGCTTGAAAGTGATACGGTGATGTGCTGGAGGCGAGAGGTAAGTGTTTTGAGCTTGTTGTATGCATGTATGATGAGTTGTGTGTGAAAAGAGTAGGAAAAAGTACAGAATTGGGCAAATCTGGGTTCTGTCGCGATCGCGACAAGTGCCGCGATCGCGACAGAACGCGGTCTTGGCCCCTTATTCTTGAAGAGCCCTCTGTCGCGATCGCGATGTTTGTCGCGAGCGCGACAGAGAGCTCGGTCGTGGAAACCTCCGCGCGGGCGTGCTGCCGAGCGTGCGCGCGAGGAGGGAGGAACTGGTCTCTGTCGCGATCGCGACTCTTGTCGCGAGCGCGACAGAGCTCGGCTCCGTGAATTCTGCCGCGAGTGCTCCGTCGCAACCAGGCCTCTTGGCGCGAGGACGCAACGAAGTACCCCGTGCACTGTCGCGATCGCGACACTAGTCGCGATCGCGACACTAGTCGCGAGCGCGACAGAGCTTGGCTCCGTGAGTTCTGCCGCGAGTGCTTCGTCGCGAGGAGGTCCTTTGGCGCGACTCGCGAGGAAGTACCCCGTGCTCTGTCGCGAGCGCGACACCTATCGCGATCGCGACAGAGACCCTTCCTTCCTGCCTTATTTTCTGAATGTGTTTCTTTTGTTCCACTTTGCACGGTTTCTCACTAGTGCATGGTATATGTGTGTGCCTTTGACTCGTGATATTATTGTACTGGTGTTCTTGATATGGTTTATTTTATATAAGAGTCTTAATTTGAATGTTGTTTTTGTTATGTATTGTCTGGTGAGTTATTGTGTTGTCGAGCCTGAAGTGTCAAGGTATAGGATAATTAAGCATGCTTAAGAAGGGGTTAGTGTTCAGTTGTTCTGTCCGCCCCGTTTGGGCGAAGCGGTCGACCTCCGTGATGGTCATCAATCGTGTAGTGATAAAATGTTTTGAGACTCCGGTCTCCCGCGCTGCCTTCGGGTATTAAAGTGTTTTTGAGGCTTCGGTCTCCCGTGCCGTGTTCCCGTATCCTCAACCATTGATTTCAGGCTATATTGTGAACTGTCTGGTTTTGATACAGTGAAGTGCTCTGATTATTGTGTGACTCTGAATAGTGTAATGGTTTAGTGCATTGCGTTATGTTATCCTGATTATATAGTTATATCTCTGTACTCTGATGCATAATGATTTATGTATATTAGTGCATGTTTATTATTATAGTGTTCTGTTGTGCTTGTTTCTCCCCACTAAGCGTTATTGCTTAGCACGGGCTTTTATCCCGTGCAGGTAGCGTGAAGGATTTTGGGAGTGCTTGAGTCGTGCATCTGCAGGCAGGCCACATAGGAGTCGAGTTTAGTTTTGTCTCCTCCTGTAATTCTTTTTGTATATGTATTTCTTTATTTTTTTTTTAAGTTTTTAAAATGTAATATTTTGGGCCATTGTAAATAACTCATATTTTGATTATTTATGTAATGAAGTGTGTTTCCTAGTATTCTTTTATGTTTATTTAACGCCTTATTTCGTAATGCTTCCGCTTAGCGCATGAATGCTTCCGCTGTATGTTTTGTCGCGTCGTGAGTGAGCGTCTTGTAGCGCGCCCGCCGGCGCCCTTCCAACGGGGGCGGCGGTGGGGTGTTACAGGTGACCTATCTGCTTGTATGTGTTCTGTGGATGTTGCATATCACGAGCATGCATTCCATCACATCCATGCATCATTTTGACTCTTTGTCTGTGTAGCCATCATAGATCTGCCTAGGTGGACAAGAGGACCGACGGGTAGGTTGATCAGGAACCCAGAGTTTGAGCTATCAGAAAAAGGAAGTTTTTCAGAATTTAGTTCAGAAGCCAGTCACATCACTTCAAAGATGTCGAACTCGCCAAAAGGAGCTGATACCACTAGGGCGATGATTGCCAAGGAAGTGGGAAAGAGAATCGAGGAATTCGAGGCCCGAATGTTGGCCATGATGGGAAATCTTACTGCCACTTTGGCATCGCGAGCAGGGCAACAGGCTAGTACCTCGACTGGAGTGCAGGAGGAAAAAGAGGAGAGTAGACCGAAGCCCTTAGTAGCAGTTGATCCACCGGTAATAGAGCCGAGAGCCTCAGTGCCGGTTGAGCATAAAGAAGGCCCTAGATCCGAGGTAGACCCATGGAATGAGCCAGAAGAGCAGACTGTAGCCAAGGGAAAATCACCTAGGGTAGAAGACGAGGTGTGGAAAAAGATGGAAGAAAGGTTCGAAGCCATGACGAAAATGCTAAAGATGGGGGGAGGAATGAATCCCGAGGATAGAGAGCTAGATGGTGACGATTTGCTACCCCAGAATTTCAAGATGCCCGACATTCCTAAGTTTGACGGTACTTCAGACCCCACGGCTCATATAAAGCAATATTCCCTAGTGATGAAGGGCACCACCCTGACGAAGAGGCAAAAAGTTGAGTACTTTTGCCTGAGTTTAACTGGCCCAGCGGTGGACTGGTATCACGGTTTAGATCGAAGGACAAAAGAAAATTGGGAATTGTTGACTGAAGAATTTCTCAGACAGTACGATTGCAGTACTAGGATGGAGATAACTTTGAAAGACTTGGAGCTTTTGCAGCAAAAGGCGGGGGAATCTTTCCATGAGTACCTTACCCGTTGGAGAAATAGAGTAATGGAAATGAAGCAAAAGCCGGATACCCCGGACCAGATTTGACTGTTTATTCGAAATGCTAGCCCATATCTGAGAGAGGGACTGAGGATGAAAGGCTTACGGGATTGGGAATCCTTAAAAGATATTGCTATAGAAGCTGAGGGAGAATATCTCGCAAAGAGGGCTAATAATGAGAACTATGTTCAGAAAGGTTATGGCAACCCAGGGGCAAGCAAGCCTGCAGGCTCCAGTAGCAGCAACAGAAGCGGGAGGACAGCAGAAGTATCGGTGACTCGGATTAGTCAGAGGCGTTTCTCGAATTTGGGCCGGCCGTTGTCGTGGGTTTTGAAATGGTTGATGAAGGAAGGAAAGCTCCAACCAATGCCACCCAGACCAGCCAGGAGCCAAGGTCAATCGGAACACAGAACATGAGTACTGTGCTTTTCATCAGCATACCGGCCACTTAACGGATGATTGTATGATGCTGGGACATAAGATCCAAGATGTAATTGACAGCAAATAGATCACTGACCCTGAGCGAAGGAAAGGAAAGAAGAAGCCTAGCTACAATGCGGTTCCGCCACCTGTTTTTATGATCGGGTCAAACTTACCGGAATGGTACGTGTTACAGGACTTGTACGGGAACGAATATGTTGCCATCACTCACCCTGAAGTTAGTAAAAAAGAGATGTCTGTAACGGTAGTAGATTGCTGGTCTATTAGTGAAAGTAGCGAGGAAAGTGAGGAAGAAGGTCAGACGTCTGTGGATCTGTGGGAATCGGATGAAGAAGGCAGAGAAGTAGGGGCTGTCACGAGAAGTGGAAGAGTGGTCCCTGATATAGAAAAATTGCAAGAGCCGGTGCAAGCCCCAGTAGAGAAGGAAACGAAAGATAATCAGATTATCAGACAGTTGAAAAAGACCACGGCTCAGATATTCGTAGGGGATCTGTTGAGGCAGTCCCCCTCTCACAAACAAAAGCTAGTAGAGGCCTTGACTGAGTCAACTGTGGCTACTACTATATCTCCGTCAGAGTTGTTGGATCTTATAAAAGGAGGGTCCGGGGAAAGGTTAGTATATTCCGATGCCGACTTACCGGTTAAGGGCCGCAATCATGACCGACCACTCTACATTAAGGCACAAGTCAATGGTAAGCATATTGCGTGCGTTATGGTGGATGATGGGTCGTCTATAAATGTATGTCCTTTGGTCGCACTTCAGGCTTACGGATTAGATGAGGGTATGCTTAGCAAGTCGGATCTAACCATCACGGCTTATGATAATTCCAAAAGACAAGCGTCGGGGACATTCAAAGCCTTGGTCAAAATTGGGCCCATTGAAACGGAGGCAGAATTTGTGGTCCTACCTATTCCGGCTAATTTCTCAGCTTTGCTCGAAAGGCCTTGGTTCCATAATCTAGGAGGGGTACCATCTACGCTACACCAAATGATAAAGATCCCACATGAAGGGGAGGTGATAACCATTAATGCGGCCAGGGAGAATCAAGTGTCAACTCTAGGGATCGCCAATCAGCCGTTTAGTGGCTTCCACATGTCGGTAATAGGAGAAGAATCGGGTTTAGGCGATAGTCCTTCAGTAGTGAACATGATGAGGAAAATGTATTACCTTCCTGGGGCTGGTCTGGGTAAAAATTCACAGGGGCTGCAGTCTGCTATTGTCACTCGAGGCCAGAAAGATCGAAAGGGCTTGGGGTATAAAGGAGAGCATAGTAAGAAGAAGACGATGCAAAAAATCCCTCATATCCGAGAGAGCTTTGTGCTAGCATCATCAGTTTGTGCCTATGCTGGGGAAGCTGAGCCTCAATGGGCTGGAGATAGGATTATGCCGGGCTTTGAGCTTTTCAACGATGTATATGACTGGGAGATGGGTATGATCAAGCCAGTGAAAGACTTTTGGGATGAAGAAGTCTTAGCCAACTGGATTGTTTGGGACAGACAGGAGCCCGAGGAAGTGGTAAATGAGGCTGTGGTAAGCACTCATATTAAGGGGAAAGAGAAGCTGGAGAAAATAGCTCAAGAGAAAAAGCCCCTAAAGAATCCAGATGGCGCGAAATCGTCCACAGATGCTGAAGTAAAGATAGCGGGAGCGGAGGAGGAGACTAGCTTAGAATGTCTTTTCGTTCCTGAGCTATTTAATGATGTAAATGACAGTCATAATTTCGTTAATGATATGAATGGTTTCGCTTACTTGTGTGATGTTTCTAATAATTTCCATATGCATGATCATGATCACACTCCATTCATATTTGATATTGATTCCTCTTATGCAACTCCATTTAATCTTGGAACCTCGAAAAACCCGAAAGAAATTTTGTTAGCATCGGATATAACTCCTGAGGAAAGGAAAAAATTTGAGAGAATACTAAAAAAACATGAAAAAGTCTTTGCCTGGACCTATGAAGATATGCCAGGCATCGATAGAAACGTCGCAGAGCACGCTATCCCTACGTATCCGGGTTATAAGCCTGTGAAGCAGAAGCTGAGAAGGCTCAGACCAGAGTGGGCGGATAAGGTAAAGGAAGAAATCCGGCAGCAGATTGAAGCCAAGTTCTTGGTAGAGGTCCAATATCCCACATGGTTAGCTAATGTAGTCCCCGTGGCCAAGAAGAACGGGAAAGTAAGAGTATGCGTTGACTATCAAGATTTGAATAAAGCCTGTCCAAAGGATGATTTCCCGTTGCCGCATATTGACGTGCTAATAGACAGCTCCGCTGCCTGTGCAATGTACAGCTTCGTGGATGGTTATGCGGGATATAATCAGATTTTGAACAAAATAATCGACAGGATCAAGACGGCTTTCATTACTGAATGGGGGACGTATGCTTAACGAGTGATGCCTTTTAGTCTGAAGAATGCAGGGGCTACATATCAGAGAATGGCGACGAAGATTCTGAGCGACTTGATCCATAAGGAGGTGGAAGTGTACGTAGACGATATGATGATTAAGTCTACCACCCGAGAGGGTCATTTCGAAGCATTGGAAAAGTTCTTCGCGAGAATAGAGAAGTATGACTTGTGACTGAATCTGAAGAACTGTATTTTTGGGGTGACCTCAGGGAAGTTGTTGGGACATGTGGTCAGCCAGCGAGGTGTTAAAATTGACCCGGACAAGGTTAAGGCTATCAGGGAAATGCCGGTGCCTCAGAAGGAAAGGGACATGAGAAGCTTCCTGGGCAAGTTACAATATGTCAGCAGGTTCATTGCCAAGCTGACTTCAATCTGCGAACCGGTTTTCAAGCTCCTAAGGAAGAATCAACCAGTGGTGTGGAATGAGTATTGTCAAAAGGCTTTCGACTCCATCCGAGAATACCTATTGCATCCACCTATGTTGAGGCCGCCGCAGCCGAGCAAGCCTCTGATTCTATACTTGGCCATAGAAGACAGCTCTGTAGGTGCCATGATGGCCCAAGAGGATGAATTCGGGATAGAGTTTTCCATTTACTATCTCAGCAAGAAGTTCTTGGAGTATGAAATCAAGTATGCCGAGGTAGAAAAGATTTGTCTTGCCGTTATTTGGGCTTCAAAGAAGTTAAGGCATTACTTCCACTCATACAAGGTGTAGGCGGTAGCAAAGCAGAATCCTTTGAGGTATTTACAGGAAGCGCCATCCTTGCTAGGAAAGATGGGCAGATGGTTATTGTTGCTGCAGGAATTTGATGTGGAATATGTCACTAGGAAGACTATTAAGGGGCAAGCAGTGGCTGAATTCCTGGCTGAGCACCCGATTCAAGGAGACATCTACGAATTCAATTTCCCATACGAAGATATAGCGGCTATTGCAATCCAAGGGTGGCAATTGCATTGTAATGAGGCCGTGAACAACAAAGGGGCAGGAGTAGGAGTTATCTTGACGACCTCGAAAAATGAGAAGCTCCCTTTGGCCAGAAAACTAAGGTTTAAAGCCACCAACAACGAGGCTGAATACGAAGCATGTATTTTTGGATTGGAAGCCTTGTTAGCCTTAGGGGCGAAGATTGTTGAGGTGTTCGAGGACTCTTCCCTCGTAATCAACCAGATCCAAGGTGAATGGGCAGTTAAAGAAGAAAGATTGATGCCCTATATCCAGCACTTGAAAGGTCTAAGTAGCCAATTTGAGGTATGCACGTTTCGTTTCATTCCAAGAGAGGAGAATCAATTAGCTGATGCCCTCGCTACTTTAGTGTCAATGTGGGACAACCCGGAAGGAGTGATTATGAGACCCGTATTGATTTTCAGCTCAGATAGGCCCAGTTTCCAATCACAGTCAGTAGCGAAAGTCGATGTAGCAGATGGGAGGCCATGGTACTATGATATTATGAGCTATCTAGAGAATGCAGCTTTTCCAGAGGAGGCTATGGAGAAGCACCAGAGGTTAATTCGCAAGCTGTCCACTCAGTTTATATGCATAGATGGGGTGCTATACAAAAGGCAGGCCGATAGCATTCAATTGAGATGTTTGAATGAGAGAGAAGCCCGGACAGTGATGGAGGAAACTCACGCAGGTGTATGTGGACCCCATATGAATGGTTTGACACTGGCCAAGAAAATCATGAGACAAGGGTTTTACTGGCTCACGATGGATAATGACTGTTCAAAATATGTAAAGCAATGCCAGCTATGCCAACAATACGCAGACTTAAGGCACTTGCCTGTGTCAGAACTGCATTGCTTAACATCGCCTTGGCCGTTTGCCGCCTGGGGTATAGATATCATCGGGGAGATCTGACCCACAACCTCCAATGGACATAGGTATATCGTGGTCGCCATTGATTACTTTACTAAGTGGGTAGAGGCAGAATCTTTCAAGAAGATTGATGCGAGAGATATGGCCAAGTTTATTGAGACGAATCTGATCTATAGATATGGCCTTCCACATCATGTGGTGTCAGATAATGGCGTACAGTTTATGGGAGAAACCAGGAAGCTATTGGACAGATATGGAATTGAACACCACAAGTCTTCTCTATATCGTCCACAGTCCAACGGAGCTGTGGAGGCTGCCAATAAGAACGCATTATTAGGGAGTTCCTATCCTATAATTTATTATCAGCATCATGAATGTGGTTTATTTTGTTATTTATTGAAAACATTTTTGGGACATTGGTCCCATCTTAATCTACATAGTATTCTAAGTATTTGTTATCAATATCGAAAAAATGGTTCATGTTATTATTTATTGAAAATGGTTTAGGACATTGGTCCCATCTTATTTTACATGATAATTTGATGGAAGCATGTTATGAAGATTTGGTTTATTGTTAAAGAACTCTTTTTTTATTTTTACATACTTAAATTATGAGACATTGGTCCCTTTTTATGGTACAAGTGGTTTTAGGGAAGTGACCTTGGTCATTAAAAACCCTTTTTGTTCATTTTAAAGTAAAAATAACAAATTTGTGATTTCTTTATAAAGTTATGCAATGAACACTTATTTATTTTTAAGTCCAATAAATCTTTTATTTGAAATTAATACTTTGAATGATGATATATTTTTTTGGGAAAGTGACATTTGGTCACTAGAACATTTTTATCCATTTTATTTAAAAGACCCAATATATAATTAATTTCTGAATCTTTTTTATGTGATGAGGATGATTATAGGTAAAATCTTTATTTTTATTAATATTAACATATAGGCTAAAGGTCCAATTTTACCCCCAACATTTTTGCCAAAGGGCAACTTTCTCCCTATAGTTTAAAATGAGGCAAATGAGCCCCCAACGTTTTCAAAATGGTGCAAATAAACCCCTACCTTCATGTGGTGTTAAGTTTGACTAAAGGGACATTAGTTGACCAAATACGTGGCAAATTCGAACACGTGGCAAGAATATATTGGCCAACATGGAGCCAACGTGGCTGGAAAGTGAAAGCCACGCGCCAGTAATATTTTTTCACTTTTTAGCAATAAACCATGCGCTAGGTAATTTTGCACCCCTCTGATCTCTCATCTCCCGTCTGGTTTGCCTCTCAATTCTCATCTGCCTCTCACCTCAGATCGTCCCCTCATTGGAATTTCTCTCTTGCCTTCCCTGCTCTCATTACACACCTTCTATCTGCCTCAGATCCTTTACACCATAGCAATTTCTCCTTTCCCTCTATTGCCAATTCAAATAAGGATCTTTCTGAAGTTGTATTAATTTTCGGCGCACAGCCTCGATCGCAAGCTTAGGCTTTTTGTTTGTGTGTGTTTAGAAAGGCAAGTTAAACATATAGATCTACCAAACAAGCCAAATGTCAAGCTATAACTCTGAAGATGTGGAAGATATTTTCAGGTCAGTCGAATTTAGGCATTTTATTAGTGTGGGTTTTTTCGGTTTTTCCTTCTAATGTGAGTTGTATGTTAATGAACGAAAGTGGGAAATAGAGTAAAACATGGCTATATATGACTTTTTTTTTAACTATTCAATGTCTTGTTCAATACTTTAATATGTAGTCCCATTTGCATGTGCCTTTATTCTTTTTACAGTATCTACATGTGCGTGTGCATTGTTTGAGCTGTCTTTTTCAGTATTTTTCTTTGGACAAAATGATCCTTTACTCTTAATTCAATACAGGGTGAGTTGGGATAAAATTTGGGTATGTTGATGGTAAAACTGAGTTACTAAAGAAATTTGATCCAGATTTAATTAGTTACCAAGACATCTGGAATGAATTTACTCAAAGACTGGGTGTTAAGGATTTAAAATATGTGGCATGTCTTGAACCAGGTAAAGAGATGTCTGAGGGATTGTTTGCTTTTGTAGGAGATGCTAGTGTGCACAGGCTTTTGTGTTCTTTAGATTATTTCTTAAGGGATATTATTTTTTTTCCTATCACCAAATTTGATATGATCGAGTTTCCTGATGCATTATTAGATAAATTAGGAATAAGTAGGGAAAGGATAGTGATGCACAGGGATAATATGGATGATGATGGGCCTAGTGCAGTTGGGGTTGATATGGGTGGGCCTAATGGTGGTGGGGTTCATGTGGATAAACGTAATGAAGTGGGGACTAAAGGAAATATAGGTTTACCTAGCCAAGGAGAAGATAATTTCCGTAGTGCTGGTGGGCTTGGGAGTGTAGGGCTTAGTCCATAATGTGTCAGTGAGGAAGACGTGCATAGTGAAGATAGTAGGCAGGTAGGAAACTCAAATGAAAAAGAGGATACAAAGAATGTGTTGAAGAAGATGAAAGTGAACCAGATCTAGGTGACTTTGAGGAGGAACCTGAAATTGAGGAAGAAGATAGTGACAGACAAGATGAAAGTGACTCAGATTTAGGGGAATTTGTAAATGAAAAAGATGTGAATACAGAGATGGCTAGGAAGAGGGTTAGGTATGATCCTAAGGAGGGGGCAGCATATTTACCATAGGAATGACATTTAAAGATGCAGATTCTGTGAGAGAAGCTTTGAAAAATTATTTTGTTACAACTGGAAAAGATTATAAGATTGTCAGGAGTGAGCCAGGTAAAGTTAGAGTGAGATGCAGGAGAGAAAATTGCCCTTTTTTATTTTATGCATCAAAGGAGAAAGGGAAACCTGGGCTGAAGATTAAAACTTTATGTATGCAACATAGATGCTATAGGATATTCAAGAATACAAGAGTGACTTCAAAGTGGATTGCAAGTCAATTAAGGGAGTTTATACAAGAAAATCCGAATACAAGAACAAAAAAGATGCAAACAGATTTTGAGAAGCAATTTGGAGTACATGTTTCACGTTACAAGTGCAAAAGGGTAAGAACGATGATACTTAATGAAATGGTAGGCAATTATAAGGAAGATTTTGTATTGCTAAATGCTTTTGCGCATGAGCTAAGAACAACAAATCCGGGCGGCACAGTTGCAATTGAGTTATGCAAAGATAGTTTGGAAGAGGGGAAGAGTGTTTTCAAGAGGATGTTTATCTGTTTTGATGCTTGCAAGAGAGGATAGAAGGTTGGCTGTAGGCCAATCATAGGCCTTGATGGATGTTTTTTGAAGACAAAAATTAAAGGAATGCTATTAAGTGCCATTGGTGTTGATAGAATGAACCATATGTACCCAATTGCCTTTGCTATTGTTAGTAAAGAAAATAAGAATAACTAGAGTTGGTTTCTTAGGAGAATGGTACAAGATCTTGACTTGGGAGATGGATCACAACTGACCTTGATGAGTGATATGTAAAAGGTATTATTTTTTTATACAAATTATTTTTTCTATGTTTAATACATCAGTAAGATGTAATAATGCAATTGTTCAATATTGTCTTCATATATAGGGACTGATACCAGCTGTTTTAAATATCCTTCCAATGGCTGAACATAGGTGGTGTGCAAGACACATCTACGCTAATTGGAGTAAGAAGTGGAGAGGAGAAGAGATGAGAAAAAGATTTTGGGTGTGTGCTTGGAGTACTTATCAAGAGGAGTTCAATGACAATTTGAAACGCTTGGGAGAGTTAAGCAAAAAGGCAGTCAAGCATGTAGTTAGTTATGCTCCACAAGCATGGTGTAGGGCCTTCTTCAGCAATAGATGCAAATCAGAAATGGTGGACAATAACATATCAGAGACTTTCAACTCATGGATATTAAGTGCTAGGTTCAAACTAATAGTAAGAATGATTGATGAAATCAGAGTAAAGATCATTAATTTATTGGTTGATAATGAAAAGTACTTGAGCAATTGGATTAATGATTACAGCCCTCAGTGTATGGAAATGTTTGAGGATTGGGCAGATATTACATCTAGTTGCAGAGTAAAATGGAATGGAGAAACAGCTTATGAGGTGAGTGAGGGAGATGACAGACATAGTGTATGGTTGGATAAAAATATGTGCAATTGCAGGGCATGGGACTTGACTGGTATTCCATGCCCACATGCGATTGCTGCTTTTTATGACAAAGGGGAGGATCCGGTTCCTCATATTTCTCATTACTATCATAAGCATACCTATGCTGCAGCATACTCCAAAAAGATGCAGCCAATAAGGGGGTAGGCAATTTTGGAGAGTTGATAGTTTAAAAAGTATTGATCCTCCACCTATCCCAAAAATGCCTGGGAGACCTAAAAAGATGAGGAAGAAGGACAAAAGTGAGAAGAAAAAGATGAAGTCAACAATTGATGCACAAGTAACTAAAGAAACTGGAATTGATAGGCACTCTATAAAAGGCAAGCAACAGACTTGTGGAAGATGTGGACAGCTAGGCCACAATAGAAGAAGCTGTAAAAAGGTTTTTTATCTAACTTTTATACATACATATTGAAATAAAATAGATACATAACTTAATTAATTTCTTCCAGGATATTGTTCAACCGAACTTGCAAGATGAGGCTTTGTCTGAAGATGGATTAAATGGAGCTACACCAACTGAGATTCCTGCAATGGCTCCACATCCTAAACCAACTGATAATCCTACACCAAATTCTAATGCACCGACTGTCAACAAACCATCTAATGCTATCTTAAGGCACAGGATTAGGCAAAATAGTCAAATATCAAATAGTTCAAGATAGGAAAAGGGGCATGGAATATTCTATGATGAAAATGGAAAGATAATTTACAATGTAAGTATGGATGATGATTGAATGAAGCTGTTTTATTTTTAAATTAATTGTTGTTTTAGTTTATGAATTCTACTGAGTATAGACTATATATATGTACAATGCAGCCTGGACATGTAGATAGCTATATTATTTATTCATATGGAGATTGTCAGGACACTAGTCAAGATGATGAACCAGAGCCCATAATGCCTGATCATGATGCTGATCCTCATAAAAAGTTTCCAATTCCAAGTGAGAAAGATGTGAGAACAAATGCAAGGAAGACAACACATGTCGCTATAGGTTCGAGGCTAATAACTGTTAGAGGAAATGGATATGAAGTTTCATTGCCAACAAGACTGCCTTTTCAACCTCCCACAAAAAAATGGCTTTCACTCAGTGATTTGGAGAAGCAGAAGAACATGAAGAAATTAAAGAAGAAGGCAACAAATTAGTGATAGGCACTTAAAGAACATTTATTAATTTTGCTTTCTTATGTAAAATTTTCTTTTTGGCATATGATAATATTTTTGTATATGGATAAAAGATTTAGCACATTGCCTTCATTTTGTATATGGTTAACTATTTTGACACCAAGTTTTTATATATTCAAATATGGTTAATTATATAGAAATTGCATATATTGTTAACAGCTTGCTCTTTTTTGAACTGTGAATGATAGCTGCTTAATTGAACCAAGTTTTTATACATTATACATTCAAATTGGGTGAAATATATTAAGATTGGGTGAAAAGAAGGAAGAGAAGATTTGAACGAATCGTGCAGAAATTCACAACTCGTGAAGACGGGAAGCAGAGGTGCCACATCAAGATAGGAAGTAGAGTTGCCACAGCACTACTCGTGAACAAGATCACGAGTCGGTCACCAATAAGAGAAAAGAAGAGAAAAAATCTGCCCAAAATATATCACAATAATCAAATTGATTGCAAAATAGATTCCATTATCATAACAGGTTGCAACATATAACAACACTACTGCTTTAACATTATGCCCATCATTGTCTGACTCCCTATGCTAAAAGACACAAAGAAATGCACTTAGACACAAAAATCTACATTTAACTATGCATTAACCTTGCTAAACACCCAACACGCCAAAACAACCAACACCAAACTAACAATCTTCATCACCCATAAACAGCACTCCCTTTCAGCATCTTTTCTTGAATTCTTTTGAATCTCCATCCCATGCGATTTCTTTAGCTCATAAAAATCATCCCTCTCTTCAAATTGCATAGCTAGTTATTGTATGGTCTCTGAATGGCTTTCTAACCTTCTATTCAACCTTAGTATCTCTTGTTGCATTTGTAAATTCTCCCTGTGCAATTCATACAACATCATGCTTGACCTTTCCCTCATTGCAGCCACAGAGTCAACCTAGGAAAAAAAATTGCATTCTCTGCCCTATATAGTAAAAAGCAAATAAAAACAAACTTTTTAACTCTTCATAAACACAAAGGAAAGAAAAAATAACGAAAGAAAAATAAGTTCTTACTCTAATATGAGGACAGGCATAGTATCTCCTCCCTGGGTTATTTATACTCCATGACTCAAGTATTACAGCTCTATTACCACACAAACACCTAATTTCACTTCCTTCATTCTTGAAATCTTTGCTTTCCCATCGTCTTGAATGGATTGAAGAAGACAAAGATGAACATGGTGATGATGCCATTAGGGAATGTTGGTGAAAAGCAAGATAGATCTAACAAAGAAGGGGAGATTGGGCTAGGGCAAGATATATCGCTAGAGCAAGGGAAGAGTCAGAAAGAACGATGGATCAAATGAAGATCGACAAAGACAGAGTGATTTGCTGTTAAAAAGTGAAAAAATATTATTGGCATGTGGCTTTCACTTTCTAACCATGTTGGCTGCACGTTGGCCAATATATTCTTGCCACGTGTTTGAATTTGCCACGTATTTGGTCAACTAACATCCCTCTAGTCAAACTTAACACCACATGACGGCAGGGGTTTATTTGCACCATTTTGAAAACGTTGGGGGCTTATTCGCCTCATTCTAAACTATAGGGAGAAAGTTGCCCTTTGGCAGAAACGTTGGGGGCAAAATTGGACCTTTAGCCTAACATATAAATACTTTCATGCAAGATTATTTACTTTTCGCATTAAAACCCATTATTGCATAAATTAAAAGACATAAAACGATATAGATGAATCCTACTCCTCTAATTCTAATCTAACAACACACACACAGATATATATAAAGCTTGCAAACAATGTAACGCCCCAGACCCCTTAGAGGATATAGGAGCGCTACACACAAATTATTCCATTCTATTCAAATTATTATCTTATAAGATTATCATAGCCATATCACATTAATCAATTTAATAAACCGTATAATTACTGTTATTTATTTTTATACCCTCGAAGTTAACATTGCTTGATTACTTAAACAATGAAAAACTTCTCATAACAAGTCATACATATACATTTACAAACTCTAAAATATTTACATTACACTATTACAATATCCTTTACATATTCACTTACTGTTCATTACAAAAATATACATGTATCAAAAACAAAAAGACTTCAAGCTTCAATCCTAGTGGCCTGTAGATGGCGACTCGATGCTAGCACATCCAAAAACTCAAGAACCTACACGGGAAAGAACCCGTGCTGAGCGAAGGCCCAGTGGGGAGAAAATAATGCAATAGACTTCTTACGAAGTAACAATAATCATAAAATCACATGCCAATATCAATGTCACACAATAGCATTCATTATGAATCATACATTCATACACTACCATTCCAAGGATCACTAAGTCATTAAATAATGGTCGATAATCACTTGTCATAATTATACCATTATTTCACTTCAATCACCTGAATTCTTATCAGTAGTGGATAACGTGAACAATCACTAGATACTGACGAGCAGTATCGAACACTAAGAGACGTGAGTCTTGAATCACTAGGGTAACAAGTGGTACCAAACACTAGGCACCTCTCGGTGTGAACACTAGGCAGCTACAAATACTAACCCTTATAGGCATGCCTATCTATCCAAAACTCGATAATTACAGGCTCAGTAAACAATTAAAGTTCTATTTATTATAAGCCATTCATTTTCGATCACATTCAAAATAATTGTGTATAAAAATACACAATAAAACCCATGTAGTCATGCCATTTATATAGTCATGCTATTTAAGTAACATTCCTCAAATGTTCAATACATAATTCCATATTCAAAACATTGATCAATCAACTTGCAGAAATATTCAAAATAAGTCGTTTAATGGCAAAAACAGTGGAGGGTCACGGTGGGTAAGGATTCGTGCAAACTGTGAGGCCTCAGAGGAGGAGAAAAGCCATCATCTAGCCTACACTATCATTAGCACTACTCACTCACTCATCTGCCATTCAATGGCTTTTATAGTGGGCCAAAATTGGTTCAACCTTGGTCCAACCAATGGTCCAACCTATAAAGCCCAATTTGCCATTTTAAGCCTATTATGCAATTTTCTATGTTTTTATCACTTCCCAACTCCAATTCATTTCACATTTGATTCCATAATTCATATCGTGTGAAAACTAGGTTGTACACAAAATTTTACCTCAATCAGAGTCTGTTTCTGGTCCGGTTCAATCAAACCAGTCCGACCAACAAATTTTCGGTGTCCTCGAAAAATTTCCTTTTCACTACCAAAAATTCCTACATATAACTTAGAGTCGATCTGGAAACTTTCATCAATTTTTGAAATCACTTACTATTTTAAGAACCTCGGTCAAACCTCCGGTCAACCTGAGTACTATTTAAACCGAAATCATATCTTTTTCCTTACTTTCTAAGATTAATTTCTCATAAAAATGACTCTATAGTTCTTAACATATATTCATTAGACTCAAATAATATTTTTGGACCAAACGGAAACTATTTCTCGGTCTGGTAATTATTTATCAGTCCGATACTCTAATTTTTTAGTGTCACCAAAATTAAATCTTTCATTACCATAAGATTCTACTTGTCAATACGATTACGTCCATAGTTTAAATTATTTTTCTGAGGTCCTTAGCTCAAGATATGCTCCGGTCAATTTTGGGTCAGAATCGGTCAAATCGGATTGAAGAAAGTCTTCAAACGCCCGTCTGAAGCCACGGACGGCCCAGCCATCCCTCAGGACCGACGGCATGGCCGTCTGTTAGACCACAAGCAGTTGACCTATCTGTCACCACAGACGGCCCTCTGTGGTGACAGATGCCCCGAAATCCCCTTTTTTCTACTGTTTTGCACGTTTTGGACCCTATTTAACCTCCGTTTGACGCCAAATTTCATATTCGGGCTCTCGCTGACATGCTCTATCTAATAATCTAATAAAAAAAATTTTCAACTCTGAAAAGTACTATTCACCCCGGAAGTACTATTTACTATTAGAAAATACTATTCACGGCTAGCCCGTTATTAGGGCCATTACAAAACTTTTGGCTAAGTCCACTGCTTAAATCAGGAATAGCCTACAAATTTGATAAAAAAATAAAAAATAAAATAAAAAGCAAAAAACCTTAAACTTCAAAGATTAGATGAACAAGTTATCTCCTACTATACACAAACTAGGCATGTACTTCCTCGTTAGACTTTTTGCGATAAGGAGGCCTTAAGACCTAATGTCTACAGCATCTAGAACTCTTCCATAGATTTTACAAAACATAAGATATGTACTCGTATTCTAGATAATTCACAGGGCCAAAGGCATTCAAAATATCTCTGGAACTCTATTCAAAAGATGTAAAGGTTCAATTATAACATGGAAAATCTTTGAAGGAACTTCTTCACATCGATTCTTAGCTCTTCAAGTGACCTTGTACAGAGAGTCTAAGAGCTAAATATGAACCCATTAACGATTCATAATAAAAGTTTGAAGGCATCAAAATCTTATTTTTATCACCAAAACTTTATTTTTGAAACACTTTTACACCAAAATCACACAAACCAGCAAAAATCTCCATGCTAAGGTGTAAAGACTGTTCCTTTAAGGATTTTTAAGCCTATTAAACACACCCATAACTGCATTTCATTGGTTTTAAGCCTAAAATAGACCTTAAAACTTCAAAATTGGAGACACGAAAGATTAAAAAAGTTCAAAGAGAAGAGAATGTATGTTCCTTAATTATAAATTGACCCTCAAGTCTTGTACCTTAGAGATGGCTAATGATGATTCCCAAAATTGGAGTACATATTCAAGGGAATTTCTTTGGTGTTTGGTTGGCAAGAAAATGTGAGAAAATGAGGAAACATTGTCTTTCTCCTCAAGAAAGTGTGCAGAGGATTCAAAAATGGCCAACTCTCAATCCTAAAAACTTAGGAGAATTAAATAGGGCATGGTTGATGGGCTCAGTTCCCAAAAAGCCACTTGAACTGGGTGAAGAATATTCCTCTAAATAAGAGTGAATTTTGCTAAGTTGTATAAGCTTATACTTGGCATAGGGGACTATGGTGCGAGGTTAAAGACAACCACTGGGTGGATTCCCATAACCACTTAGTGGTGGTCTTCACAATCGTGTAGTAATCACTTAAGTCTTGCTCTTTTTTAAGGTCTTTTGAATATTTCAAGTCCATGGATGCCCAACATACTATATTCCAGTTTCCATGTATCTTCATTACCCTAATGGCTCTCTAGTGTTTTATCATCAAATCTTTCCTGAACTAGAAACCTTAAACATACAATGTCCAGAAGGAGTGTTTATTTAATCGAAGGTTTTGGTCCTCGAGGCAATGAACATTGATCACCCTTTTACTATGAGAACTTTCATTCCCTTTTATTAAATTTATTTCTATTAAGTGACTTTTATTAAGAAAACTTAAAATCCCTTTTTTTAATAAAACACTTAGTTAATATAAACATCTTTTATTGCCTTTTTATTCGATCAAAACAAATTTCTACACTATTACAACATGTATGGAAAATAATGAAAAGTTGTACAAGAAATTTAAAAGAACAATTTACAAAAAGAAACTAATCATAAAGTCGAGTCGTCCTAGAATGGCATAAAAAAACATAAAATGGAAATATTACATTAAAAATATTTTTATGCTAATAAAAGGGCTTGTATGCAAATTAGAGCATATGACCATCAATCCTTAGTCATATTATTGCGTGGCTTTAACTTCAAGACCCCAAAACATGATAACAACAAGAATTGTTGAAGAAGGAAATAAAGAAGTCTTAAACATAATCTTTGGATCTCCAGCATCACAAAATGTACAAGAAAATAAACACATACACATAAATAAATTAGAGAGGTAAAGCCAAGATAAAAAAAAAAAAAAAGAATAGAAACATAAATAAATAGGTAGGCAAAAGGGTAAGTTCGTGTGGACTTAAATCCAAATCTAACAAAAAATAGAAGAAATTCAAGAACAAAGGTCCATGCAGACATAAAATAGGTCGATACGAACTTTGGTTCTTGTCAAGTCTTGCGAGTTTTGAAAAAAAAAATTAAAAAAATGGATTTTTATTAGAATATAAGTATGCACAAACCTAATATTTGGATATTTGTTCGGACCTCCTTGGTCTCCCTCTATATGAGTATAATTTCCTGCTAATTCAAATCTAGATGTCCAAGATTGATATAAATAGTTTGAGTTGTTCAAATACCAAGAATTGAAGATAAAAAAAAAATAAAATAAAATAAAGCAACTTTTTTTACAACAAAATCCCAAAAAACACAAGGTTACTCTAAAAAGATTTAAAAAATGATGAATTGAAACTTTAGAAACCAAATACCACAAAAAGCTTGAAAACCATTTTATAAAATATTGGAAAAGTATTAAAAAGAATTCAAAACATAATTTTGAACAAATAAACACAACAACACAATACGAAACACACAACAATCTCAACAACATGAAAAATATGTTTAATAAAATACACAACAATCTCAAAAAAATATGTTTTTTCAATACAACACCATTTAATTATATCTAAAACTTCTTTTATTGCCTTTCTATTAGGTAAAAATAAACTTCTACAATATTACAACATACATGAAAAATACATAAAAATTGTATAAAAAATTTAAAGAAACAATTTACAATAAGAAACTAATTTATACAGCAAGTCTAATCATCCTAGAATAGCATAAATGGCAGAAAATGGAAATATTATATTAAAAACAGTCTTTTACTTTTATCCAAATAAGGAGGTAGAAAGAGTTTCCAATCTCAATATGGAGTCATCACCACTCTAAGGCATTTGACTACCAATTCTCAATTATGTTCTCAACCTCAAGACTCTAAATCATGATAAAAACCATGATTGCTCAAGGAGGAAATAAAGTAGGGTTAAACATAATCTATAGGTCTCCAACATCATACATAAAACCATAGAACAAAATGTACAAGAAATAAGCACATAATGGTTGTTCTATGTAGTCATTTTCCTCAACTTTTGCATACCTTTTATGACTTAGATTGGGGAAATGACAAGGACAATCGCTCATCCACTTATTCCTATGTTATTATCATCAAGTGTAATCCAATTTTTGGTAGTGCTCTAACAAATAATAGACTATGATGATGTCATCCACCAAGGCTAAATACAAGTCTATTTCCTTTATTGCATATGAACTTTGTTGGATTTTCGACATGCTAATTGTCTATCTCTCTTTCTAATGAATCTGTCATCTATGGTGATAATCTTGATGTCACTTATTTGGCAATCAAACCTATTTTTCAATCACAAATGAAGCATGTGAAAATATATTATTATTTTGTTCGCAATTTGGTTCAACAAAATCAACTTTGGGTTTCTCACATTCACAGTCAAAACTAACCGAATGTTGTTCTGACCAATGTTGTAGCTCGACTAGACTTTCACGAACTTTTATCAAAACTGGTGTTTTTAATCACCCACCATCTTTAAAGGGCATATTAATACTCCTTATTTAGGAGATTATAGCATATATATGCAGATGTGTTTGCATTGTATTTTCCTGCTTAGTATTTATTTTCTTAAATATTTAGGCTTTACTAAAACACATGTACTCATCTCTCAATATTTACTTATTGTGCAATGTTAATCTAACCAATAAACATTTTTTCAATCTACTCCTTAATAATCAATTAATTAAAACTTATAAATGTTAGGCTCAACACATACGAAAATACTCGAACTTGAATTCATAATTCATTTGAGCGCCCAAAAATAACCTATTGAGCACTTATAATTATTAATTTTAGAAATAATAAACACAAATCTACATTACCTTGGAAAAATTGGAGCATATGCACTCAACCTCTCTAATGTAGCATTTGAATTGTTGTGATGAACGTATCCCACATGCATGATGAGACTGGCGTGAATTGATGGAACAAGTTGATTTTCTTATTATTTTGATAGGTTTGTTATTGATTTTGATATTATGTGATGCCATATAAATGTAGTTAAGTATCACGTACTCCATAAAATTTGTATTTATTATTTACAAAATTGATAAATATATATAATAAATAGGTTATTTATAAAATTTAGAAGTTAAAATGAAATATAAAGTTAAATTAAATTGCTTGTATCTATATTAAACCTAAACATTATATTGGAATTTGTAAACCCTATAATACAAGTCAAAGTGCAGAAACTGAAAAGAAAAAAATACGCATACCTAAATAGCTAAATGGCATTTTTCTTCTAAAGAGAAAATAAAATAGCAATTTTATATGCGATCATTTGTGTAAAAAACGAAATAAAAAATAAAAAAGAAATGTGGGGGCAACAAGAAGGGCAACTGGTGAGGGGGGGCTTGGCAGAGGAAAAATAGACGGAGGACGGTTGCAGATACAGTTGGGCATATTTTTGACCTTTGACTTTTCTATCTTAAAAGATTTTTATTTTTTTATTTTTTCAGTTTTATTCAATACAATATTTTTTAATTTTTTATATAAAAAATAACTAATTAAAATCAATTTTATAAAATATTTATTATAATTCACTAAAAGAGTCTTTTATTAATTTTCTATAATTATATACTTTCACTCTATTAATTATCCTTTTTTTTTCATATATAAGAATAAAATAGAAACATAAATAATTAATACTTTCTGAAATTTAAAAATTGTGACTTTATGTGGAATAAAAAATTAGTAAAAATTGTCGCGGTGAATAATTGTGTTTAACATATGGAGAAACAATATAAAAGAAATATTCAAACCTTTTTTTTTAGTAGTAATTGAAAATGTGAATGGAGGATAAAAATATATCAAATCCCTGCTCTTCTTTTCTGTCTCCCATTTGCCCCGCTTTCTATTCTTATGTCTTTCATGTTGGATATATCTTTGATTGTCAATTAATTATGGGATGAGTAAACCAAAAGCATTAAAATTAGAAAGATTAGCATATAGTCGACTCCTATTAACAAATGGGAGAATTGACATTTGCTCTACATAATTCAATTTTTTTTTAAGAAGGTAATATATATATTTTTTTTTATTTGTACCCTATTCATCCTTTTATTTCAATAATATTTTTGAAAATTTATATAAAAAATGTATTTAGTAAAGTTATATGTTTTTGGTTTTTAAGTTTTTAAAAACCAAAAACTATTTTCAATATTTGTTTAAAATATTTCTGAATTTGTAAAAATTATACTATTATTATTACTCTTTCCGTCTTATAATAGAAACACTTCTATTTTTACATGATTTAAAAAAGTTAGTTTTTATAATTATAAGACAATTTTACGCACAATTTACCAATTATATCCTTCATTTATATCATAAATAATTATTATTATTACAAAAATAAAAATAATGACTATTATTAATGCATTAAGGTTGGAATAGTATAAATTATCATAATTAATTGACAAGTGTGACAAAAATTTAAATTTAGGAGAGTCAAGTTATAAAATAAATAAATAAATTAAAAATTCTTCTAAGAGTCAAATTGTATTTTTATAAGGAAATTTAAAAAAAAAAATGGAAGGAGCCCAACTCTACTTAATTCCGTCATTGATCATGGCAAAAACGCTAATAAAAATAGGAAGTTTTTGATGAAAATGAACAAATTCTGTGCCAACCGATTTAATCACTTCTAATCTGAATAGTAGATAAATAAAATTATGTTATGTAAATAAAATAACTTGGACCACTCGTTGTCGCAAGATAAGCCATAGATTAGTTCTAGGCCAGTGGCGGAGTTACATTGTGCATGTCACTTTTATAATTTTTTTTAATTATATATATATAATTTACTATGTTAACCAGTTAATTTATTTTAGTTACTCTTTCAAATTTTAATTCAATAATAATTACATAATTTTAATTTTTTATAATAAAATTATAATAAGTGCTCCCAATCCTGAAAAATTCTGATTTTGCCACTAAAGTAGGCAGTAAAAAGTTGGTTGGGAGAAGTAGATGTGAGTTCAACATCAAGTTCATTGAATTTAGCGCTTTAATGAAATCTCATGTTTGAGAACTAGAGTTATTATAAGAATTCGAATTAATTTATGATTCCAATTTAAAAGGGCTCTTGCGATAACATGAATGTTTTTACATTTGACAGAACCATGAAAATGAGCTTGATATAGCATGAAAAGAAAAAACTGAGGTGACTAGCATTTGTTCAAAATTATGAAATTATTGTCGCATTTTGAGACTTAATTCCATGATTGAATTTATATTTTAATAACAATTCAGTTAAAAAAAAATGTCCCACCAAAATTTTTCAATTTCTTGAATAATATAACTAAAATCACTTTAATAAAAAAAATAAAATTAATTTGGCCTTGAAAAGATGATGTGTCATGCTAGTTAGAAATACTCCAAAAATGCTATGTGAAATCTTTCATAGCTTACCATGAGCAGTTTCAAAATTGACATGACTTAGCATATTAAGGTTCCGACACCGAATTTATAATTTTTCGAATAAACTCCTTTTAGTAGTAATATTTTAAACATTGAATTTTTTGTGTGGAATAATTTTTTTTTGATAACCAAATTATTATTAAGATATAAGTCCACATTAATAAAAAAAATAGAAAGTTAGATTCTTTCTCCCAAAATACTTTTATAAGATTTAACCATACTTGGAATTCTAGGCTCTAGCAATTACTAGTATTATTTATTTTTCCTAATGGTCCGGATCTAGTTAAGAATTTTTCAAAAAATAAATAAGTAATGCATGGACAACCCCATAATTACAGGAAAACTAATAAATTAAAAATTAAAATCTTAAAAGGTTTTAATTAATTTATTACAGGGAAACAAATAAATTAAGAATTAAAATCTTAAAAGTTTTAATTAATTTTGCATATACTTTTTTTTTTGTCCCAAATAGATAGACATTGTGACGCGCGCCGAACCCCGGGGCGACGCTAACCGCCCGCTTTTAGGGCCTTCGGGATGAAGTTCATAAGAACTTGTAAGAAATTACAAGTGCGTCCATTTTGGGCAACAAGCAGGTTTCATGGAGTCGCCACCTAATAGAACATTGGGAAAGGTCGTGTAGGCTCAGTAAGTCTAAGACAACGTTGCTATGTCCATCATAGGCAAGCCTGAGGTGTCTTGTAGGCCTCCACCCTAATGATAGGATGGTCCTCTAGCCTCACGCTTGGGCAAATCAGAGGTGTCTTGCAGGCATCCACACTAATAAAATATTAGGACGGCCCTCTCGGCTTGTGGCGCTTAGAACTGTGCAAGTTTAAGCCTTTTTTACAGGATACAAGAGGTGTCTTGGAGGCTTTCACCCCAACAGAATGCTGAGATGGCCCTCTCGTCTCGTTGAATCCAAAGACAAGAGCAGGTTCGGGACTTTCCATTTATTCATACCTTGATTAAGTTTATAATTGAGTTTTGAATTTAGCGTTTCATCTCATTTCTCATTCAATTCGGTGCAATTAAATTAAAGCGCAAATTATCCATCCAAGGGAAATAATAAATAAAAGCAGTATTAAAATAAAGCATTTAAAGATAGATTACAACAAAACTAGGGACGGAATACAACCCCATTATAAATAAAATACAAAACATGTATAAAATGGGATATACATTAAGGGTGAGGACATTGGTCATCGCATACATATTTATTACAAAACATTTTTTTGAAGTGTTGGTTTTATTTGCTGAAAAAATAGGACATTGGTCCTCAATTTACAAAACATTCCAATTTAATTAATAAAAAACATTTAACCATTTTTATATTAGCGGGATTAAAATAATATTTACAACAAATTGAAAATAAAGATAAACTAAAAGGAGATAGGGTAAAGAAAATGAACCAAATTGGTGTCCCCGTATTATCCTAGCGGGCTCCCCTTCTCAGTGCCTCATATTTAGTGAAAATAAATAAGCTCACAAAAAAAAAAACAACATGTGAGTGGGATAATGAAATGAAATAATGGAAATAAAATGAAATATTAGAAATAAAATAAATAAGCAATAGATATAAATATCTATATGTTGATGAAATAATTGTGAATAAATAAAATAAGAAAATAAAAAAAAGTAGGATTAGGCCCAAAATATTTACCCTTAGAATTCGTGCTCGATGAAGGGAAAATATGATTGATTTCCTTGGTTTGATCCGCAAAATTAAAGTTGAAAATGAAAAAGTCAGAGTTTTATTCCAAGAAAGAAGACTGCTTAAAACTGAAGAATGAAAGAAAATAATAACTCAAGAACAAATAATTATTTTCTTTGTCTCAAGAAAGATTATTTTATTGAAAATTGATTTGAGAAATTTATTTGAAAAAAAAATTTCATAAAAAAGTAGAGAGAATTCTTTTGAAAAAAAAAATGAAAAGTAAGAAATCCGACCTCCTTCCCTCGATCCTCAGCCTTCTATTTATATGTAAATGAGGATGAAAATAAAAAATTTAAATCTTTTTGAAATTCAAAATTCAAAAATAAATTCTTTTTAAAATTTAAATTTAAAAACAAAATCCTTTTTAAAATTTAAATTTGAAAACAAAATCCTTTAAAGATATATATCAAATCCATTTGAATTCAAACTTGATTTTAGAAAATAAAATCAAATATTTTAAAATTCAAATTAGATTTAAGGATAAAATCAAATCCTTTTGAATTCAAATTAGAATTTAAAAGATAAAATTAAATTCTTGACATTTATCTTAAGGATAATTAAAATTTAATTTCATAATTTTCAAAATTGAAAAATATATAAAAATACCAAAAATAAGATAAAAACGGATCTTTAGGTCAAAAAATCGAAAAAAACTGAAAATGGGGGCAAAAATCACGTTTTGCGGCGAAATTGGGCCACCGACACCCGTCGCTGGCGAGCGACAGGCTGCCAACGCACGCGCCGCGCGCTGGCAAGCTCGCCCGTCACGCGCGCGCGAGTGACGCCTCTTGCGTGCTGTGCACGAAGCGCCGCGCACAGCAGCGCCTTGCAGAGCGCACAAGTGCTGCGCGTGCCTGCACGCTGCCGCAAGATGCCGCCGAAGCCGACGCTCGAAATTTTTTATTTTTTATTTTATTTATTTTATTTATTAAAAATTAACTAAAAATACTACAATTTCTAAACCCCATTTTTCAAATCTAATTTTAAAAATATTTTTTATTTTTTTCACTCTGAAATGTAAACTTGACAAAGAAATCACCACTTTCAACATTTTTTGCGTGTGACAAGGCATCTTATCATCATTGGGTAACTCTGATCTGCGCTGCCTCAGGACCTGGTTTCTACAGTTGCCCCCAATTTTGGGAAAACTAGTACACTAGTACCTAGATGAGCCAAAATTCAGAGGAGAAAGGAAAGAGATGCGTACCTGAGGTAGCCCTTACCTTTTTGCCGTGTGGAATATAGCGACTTGTTGCCGTTGAGCTGTAGTGTTATCCAACTATGACTCGTTTGCAATCTTTTCTATCGCATTGTCCCGCTCGCCTCCAGTCGATTTGCACAGCGTCTGTGAGATGCGGTATTCTCTAACAACAATCCCGTTGCGATCTGTTCTGTCGCGTGTGCCCCGCTGTCCTCGTCTCGGCATGCACGGTGGCTGATCTATCCTGCTGGCCTCATTTTGGCTTGCACGGTGTCTATGGGATGCAGTGTTCTCTAACTACAACCTCTGTTTGTGATCTGTTCTATTGCGTGTGCCCCGCTGTCCTCATCTCGGCTTACACGGTTTCTGTGGGATGCAGTGCCCTCTAACCACAATCCCTGTTGCGATTTGTTCTATCGCGTGTGCCCAGCTGTCCTCATCTCGGCATGCACAGTGACTGATCTATCACGCTGGCCTCATTTTGGCTTGCACGGTGTCTGTAGGATGCGGTATTCTCTAACCACAATCTCGTTGCGATCTGTTCTATCGTGTGTGCCCCGCTGTCCTCATCTCGGCATGCACGGTGGCTGATTTGTCCCGCTGGCCTCATCTTGGCTTGCACAGTGTTTGTTCTATCCTGAGCCTCTTCTTTTTCTTTGCAAAAAAAAGGAAAAGCAAATGTGTAGGGTATATAAAAAAGATGCATACCTGTGGCAGCACATACCTGTTGGGGCCGATGTCAGACGAGTGCCCCCCTAAGGATGGTTGGTTGTTCCCCTGAAAAATAGTTTGTGGAATATCATCCTCTTAGATATCCCTTGCCGACTGTGACATGCCAGATATTGATTCCCTTATCATTCCCAACATAGCCTCCTTGTTGAAAAAATCTGCATACTTCTCAAGAGGGTGAGAGAATTTGATGTTGAGCCTCCAGAGAGGAAAATAGATTTGAGCTTTCTCAAATTTAGATTGGAAGTTTCGTTGCTTGCCTGCAGGTGGATAAGTTTCAATGTCTTTGGCATCTCTTAACATGATTCTTGGTTTTTGTTTTTGTTTTTGTCTTTTCTTTCTTGTAAATTTTTGGGATTTTTACATTTTGAATGTATTTGAATTTTTACAGCATATTGGATTTTCAAGGCCTTGAAAATATCTTCCTCTTTTTTTTTTTTTTTGCTCTTTTGTTTTTTGATTTATTTTTTTTTATTTTTTGTTGTTTTTGTTTAAGAGTTTGCATTCTTTGTACATTTTAATTTTGATTTTATACACTTTGTGTGATGTGTGTGAACGTGCCTCTTATGGTAGAGAAACTTACCTGATTGCCCCCGGCATGGCATACATGAATAGGCTTGCTTTTCTGGATAGTGCCTGACAATGTTGAGCTAAATCCATCTCTTGGATCACCTTGGATTGAAGGGATTTGGGACATTTTTTTGAAAATAACTTAATGCTCCGAAGAGACTGAGAACGTCTTGAAAAAGATTTGAAATGCCTTAAGAAAAGGACTTAAAGATAATGCTCCGAAAAGACTGAGAATGCCTTAAAAAAGATCTTAAAGACAATGCTCCGAAGAGACTGAGAATGCCTTAAAAAATGTCTTAAAGATAATGCTCCGAAGAGACTGATAATGTCTTAAAAAGGGTTTTAAAGATAATGCTCTGAAAAAACTGAGAATGGCTTAAAAAATGTCTTAAAGATAATGCTCCGCAGAGACTAATAATGCCTTAAAAAAGGTCTTAAAGATAATGCTCTGAAGAGATTGATAATGCCTTAAAAAAGGTCTTAAAGATAATTCTCCGAAGAGACTGAGAATGCCTTAAAAAAGGTCTTAAAGATAATGCTCTGCAGAGACTGATAATGCCTTAAAAAAAGCTCTTAAAGATAATGCTCCGAAGAGACTGGGAATGCCTAAAAAATGACTTAAAGATAATGGAATGCCCAAAAAAGGACTTAAAGATAATGTTCCGAAAGGACTGAGAATGCCTTAAAAAAGGTCTTAAAGATAATGCTCCGAAGAGACTGATAATGCCTTGAAAAAAGGTCTTAAAGATAATGCTCCGAAGAGACTGGGAATGCCTAAAAAAGGACTTAAAGATAATCCCTTCATGGGCTTACATGATTTCGACTTGCGTGGGCTTCATCTTGAATTCATGTTGCCGAAGTTGTCCTTTGGTTTGGCCTTTTCCCTAAAAAGTTATTGGCACAAAAGTATATACAAAAGATTGTGTGTGCATAATGTGTGTGAAATGTACACATAAAGCTATATACACGAGACACGAGCAAAGGATTAATGTATAAGAGTTGTGTGTGCATATCTATACGCATAAAGGATTGAATGCACGTGAGATGCATGTGATATGCAAAAATGGATAGACCATATCCCAGGTGGTTAAGGGACTCGTTGAGGGTATTGCTCGGCTGTTCACATTGTCTGATGCCCCCAAGGATCTAAAAAAGCATTTTCTTGGCTTTACGGACTCTGACCCATAATCTTTTAAAAGAGAACTGACCCATGCGCATCTTTGTCCCTCGATCAATGAGCATTTTGCCCCCAGGACTCTGAATCAAGTTCTGCCTAAAGGAAAGTTATTCGGAGTAATGCCGCCTTATCGCTCCATGCGTCAATAGTCATTATTTTAAAGGTAGTGCGTCCCTTGTGGATTTTTACACTAGCTTTTCTTAGCGAGAAATGCGTCCCTTTGGGGATTTCCACATAACCCTGTGCCTAATTTTTTTTTTGCCTGGAATGGACCCATCCCACTCCAGTGGCTTTTATTCATTTTTTTTGAAGGACAGATTACCTGTTTTTAGGTTTTCACCCTGCCCTTTTGGCCTAACTTTTGCTTAGAGAGCCAGTCACGGTTTTCATCTCTAACATCCTTTTTTTTTCTTTAATAGTAGGAGGAAGATTTGTCACAAAAAAATTGTTATTACTACCTTGAGAATTGCTCCAGCATTTATCCTTATACCTGCAACAGGTTTCTCTTAACCATTTAATTGCATGTTTATGCCTAGTTTATGCATGCATTTCTATCTCTATGCACCATATAGCAATAAGAATGACCATGATTAGACATGTGATACAAAAACACTAGTTTTATTCAATCTCAATGATTAACACCTTATGTGCATCCTACTCCTATTATCAATCAGCACTCTCAGGTTTTCTTGATTGAAAATTTTCTCTCAAGCCTCTAATTTTTGTCCAGTGTGCCTTTTTTTCGGTTTTCACCCTGACGAGACGCCCATTTTATCAAGACTGCCTTTTTTCGATTTTCGATCTGCAGGGCTATTATTCTCTTCTTTTGATTTTTTTAGTCCTTATCCCTGGACCCTCTTGAGTCTGTCAATGTTGACCGGTTCTTTGAAGTTATCTTCATTACTGTCCGTTGCTGCTCTCTTGGATAACAATCTCCGAAGAACAAAAGGACCTTCTCACATCGGCTTAAATTTTCCTCATTCATCTGGAACATTTGGCCTTATTTGCTTGAAGACTGAATCTCCCTCTTTTATCGGATGCTTTCTGACTTCCTTCCCGAATGATCGAGCAGAGTATTTTCTGATGGATCTGACTGTGGCAGTAATCTCATGACCTGTCCTTGTCTGACTTGCTTAACTGCTGCTGCCATTACTGCGCCCTGTCAGATTTCGAAATCTGGGCTTCCATGACCGTCCTTAAAGATTTGAGCTTTATATCGATTAGCCATACTGCTTCTGCTCACTGTGTCAAGGAATAATAGGTGACTCTTGTAGAGGTTCCAGTGGTGGCTCTCTAGCCTCGAAGTGCAAAAGAATCATTTCTCTGCCCAATCCTTGTCTGTTGATCTTTTTTGCCAGCATTAAACCGTCATATAACCTGTACAAATTCTGGCATGAATTTCTTCCATGACCCTCTTAGCTCCTTTCTCGTCCACGCGTCTCAACTGAATGTCATTGACTTGTCGTTTGTATAGTACACCCCTTAAACGATTTGTTAATTAGTCTTTTGATCCTTTTTTTTGTAGCCAAGAAGAATGGCAAGGTACGGGCATGTGTAGATCAACGGGATTTGAATAAAGCTTGCCCCCCAGTATGGCTTTCCTTCTCTCTCTTTTTTTTGTATTTTATTTTTCTCTTTTTTTTGTTCTTTTTTCTTTTGTTCTTTTTCCTGTTCCTTTCCTTTTGTTCTTTTTCTTTTGTTCTTTTTTTTGGATAAGCTTTGTTCAAATCCTGATAGCTCGTACTTTTTTGCTCTTCTTGACTATTAGGATGACGCTAACCAAGCCAGGTGTTGTATAAAGAATTCGACATCATCTCAGCTTATGGATTCCTCCTTTTGACCTTTTCTGCCCCTTCGGCCTGGGTCTTCTGAGCTTCTGCTTGACTAGTCCATGATCGGGGTATTTTGGAATGGTGTGCTTGACGACTTCATGATCATCTCCTGGCACATCTTCATAGGTCCAGGCAAAGACTTCTTCAGACTTCTTTTTTTTTTCCTTTTTTTTTCTCAAATTTTATCTCGCTTCAGGAGTTAAATTGGATGCAACCAATATTACTATTTATTGAAACTGAATGAAATAGTGTTTAACCCAATGCCTTAATCATGATTATCATTTATGCTCGATGCGATAAGATATGATAATGCATAGATAAGAAAAGCCCATATTATTAAAATAGAAAAGAGAAACAAGTGCATAGTTCAGGAATACACTTTTAAAAAAAGAAAGGCATTGTAACAACTCTAATTCTTTCTTTTTTCCTCCTAGCCAGGCACCAATTCTTGAATGCGATCCCTTAGAGGACGACAATAGTCTATTTTATGCCCTGTGTACTGGTGATATGCACAATACCAGTCTGTTCTGTGCCTAGGCTTTCCTTGACTTGGGGCAGGCCCAGCTGCCAAGGGTTGTAACTTCCCTTCCTTGATAAGACGGGTGAAGTGCGAAGATAATGGCTTGCCCGAGATAGTGAGGTGTTTGGGAGTCGTTCCGGTGGTTGAGACTTCTGCTGCCCCAATATTGCCTCCATTACCACTATTGCTTCCCTTGTTCTTACCTAAGGCCAGGTTTGTAGATTTAGCCATTTTATCCAGATGCTCAGCCTCAGCTTCGATGGCTATGTCTTTCAGGGACTTCAGTCCTTTAACCCCTTCATCTTTAACCCATCCTTTAAATATGGGCTGGCATTCCTAATAAACAGCCTGATCTGGTTTGGAATATTTGGCTTCTTCTTCATCTCCATTACCCAGTTCCTCCATCGGGTTAGGTACTCATGAAATGACTCGTTTGGCTTTTATTGCAGTAGCTCTAGATCTTTCAGAGTGACCTCCATCCTTGCACTACAGTCGTATTGCTGGAGGAACTCCTCCGTCAGTAGGTCCCAGTCTTTCTTTATTCTTCGTTCCAGCCCATGATACCAGTCCACCGCAGGACCTATCAAACTCAAACAGAAGTATTCAATCTTCTGCCTCTTTGTCAGTGTCGTCCCATTCATCACTAGGGAGTATTTCTTAATATGCATGGTGGGGTCCGATGTGCCATCAAACTTTGAGACATCAGGCATTTTGAAATTCAGAGTGATTAGATCCTCCCCATCCAGCTCCTTGTCCTCGGGGTTCATCCCTTTTCCCATCATTAACATCCGAGACATCGCCTCGAACTTCTCTTCCATTTTTCTCCAAATGGCTTCTTCTATTTGGGGTACTTTCCCTCTAACCGACAGGGGTTTTTCATATTCATCCTCTACTCCATGGGTTATCTCTCTTCTCTAGGCTCCCGATATGGTAGCCCTTAAGTTTACCGGTGGCGGGCTAATCTCCTCAAGTGGGTCTTCTCTAGACTCCTCTTGTTCATTTTGTCTCATAAGAGGAGCAGTCGGGTTCAGTGTAGTAGGCTGGGCCATTGTCGCCATCACGGCCATCATTTTGTTCTCAATTTTTTTGAGCCATCTACCCACTTCTTCGGCAATCATGGCTCATGTTGTATTTGCCTCTCTCGATGAATTGGCCATTTCTAAAGATTTTTTAAATGCCTGTTAATTACTCTTTGACTTTGATTCTGGTTGCTCAATCAAAACCCTCCGATAATGCGGTTGTCGGAACCCTAACCAACTAGGAAAGTGGTCTTTGATAGCTGAAAGATTAAAGAGTTAGAATGATGCATAAATAATATGTAATGCAACAAATGGTATGCAATGGCTAAAAGAGGTTACAATGATACATGTGAAAACATTTGAAAAACTATACACAGGATAATGTGTACATGTAATAATTATATCCAAATCCCCAGTGGAGTCGCCACTGTGACGCGCACCAAACCCCGAGGCGACCCGAACGGCCCGCTTTTAGGGCCTTCGGGATGACATTCATAAGAACTTGTAAGAAATTACAAGTGCGTCCATTTTGGGCAATAAGGAGGTTTCATGGAGTCGCCACCCAATAGAATATCGGGAAAGGTCGTCTAACCTCAGTGAGCCTAAGACAGCGCTGCCATGTCCATCATAGGCAAGCCTGAGGTGTCTTGGAGGCCTCCACCCTAATGGTAAGATGGTTCTCTAGCCTCATGCTTGGGCAAACCAGAGGTATCTTAGAGGCATCCACCCTAATAGAACATTAGGACGGCCCCCTCGCCTCTGGCGCCTATGACTGTGCAAGTTTAAGCATTTTTTACGGGATACAAGAGGTGTCCTGGAGGCTTCCACCCCAACAGAATGCTAAGATGGCCCTCTCGCCTCGTTGAGCCCAAAGACCAGAGTAGGTTCGGGACTTTCCATTTATTCATACCTTGATTAAGTTTATAATTGAGTTTTGAATTTAGCGTTTCATCCCATTTCTCATTCAACTTGGTGCAATTAAATTAAAGCGCAAATTATCCATCCAAGGGAAACAATAAATAAAAGCAGCATTAAAATAAAGCATCTAAAGATAGATTACAACAAAACTAGGGGCGGGATACAACCCCCATTATAAATAAAATACAAAGCATGCATAAAATGGGATATACATTAAGGGTGAGGACATTGGTCCTCGCATACATATTTATTACAAAATAATTTTTTGAAGTGTCGATTTTATTTGCTGAAAAAATAGGACATTGGTCCTCAATTTACAAAAGATCCCAATTTAATTAATAAAAAACATTTAACCATTTTTATATTAGCAGGATTAAAATAATATTTACAACAAATTGGAAATGAAGATAAACTAAAAAGAGATAAGGTAAAGAAAATGAACCAAATTGGTGTCCCCGAATTATCCTAGCGGGCTCCCCTTCTCAGCGCCCCATATTTAGTGAAAAAAATAAGCTCACAAAAAACAACAACATGTGAGCGGGATAATGAAATAAAATAATGGAAATAAAAGTAAATATTAGAAATAAAATAAATAAGCAATAGATATAAATATTTATATGTTGATGAAATAATTGTGAATAAATAAAATAAGAAAATAAAAGAAAAGTAGGATTGGGCCGAGAATATTTACCCTCAGAATTCGTAATCGATGAAGGAAAAATATGATTAATTTCCTTGGTTTGATCCGCAAAATTAAAGTTGAAAACGAAAAAGTCGGAGTTTTATTCCAAGAAAAAAAAACTGCTTAAAACTGAAGAATGAAGAAAATAACAACTCGAGAAGAAAGAATTATTTTCTTTGTCTCAAAAAGGATTATTTTATTGAAAACTGATTTGAGAAATTTATTTGAAGAAGAAATATCATAAAAAAGTAGAGAGAATTATGTTGAAAAAGAAAGAATGAAAAGTAAGAAATCGGATCCGACCTACTTCCCTCGATCCTCAGCCTCCTATTTATAGGTAAATGAGGATGAAGATAAAAAATTTAAATCTTTTTGAAATTCAAAATTCAAAAACAAATCTTTTTAAAATTTAAATTTAAAAATCAAATACTTTTCAAAATTTGAATTTAAAAACAAAATCCTTTTTAAAATTTAAATTTGAAAACAAAATCCTTTTTAAAATTTAAATCCTTTAAAAATATATATCAAATCCATTTGAATTCAAACCTGATTTTAGAAAATAGAATCAAATATTTTTAAATTCAAATTAGATTTAAGGATAAAATCAAATCCTTTTGAATTCAAATTAGAATTTAAAAGATAAAATTAAATGCTTGACATTTATCTTAAGGATAAATAAAATAAAATTAAATTAAATTAAAAAATTAATTTGATAATTTTAAAAACTTAAAAATATATAAAAAATACCAAAAATGGGATAAAAAAACTGATCTTTAGGTCAAAAATCGAAAAAAACTGAAATTGGGAGCGAAAATCACGTTTTGCGGCTGAATTGGGCCACCGACACTCGAAATTTTTTATTTTTATTTTATTAAAAATTAACTAAAAATACTATAATTTCTAAAACCCATTTTTCAAATATAATTTTAAAAATATTTTTTTTATTATTTTTTTTTTACTCTAAAATGCAAACTTGACAAACAAATTACCACTGTCAACCTTTTTTTGCCTGTGACAAGGCATCTTATCATCATTGGGTAACTCTGATCTGGGCTGTCTCAAGACCTAGTATCTACAGACACATTTTCCTTTTTCATTTGTCCCAAATTATAATTCATTTTCTTTATGTATACTATTGATGACAAAGAGTATCTCACAGGGCTTCTTTTTGATCAAGTCACCTGAGAACACAAACAAACCGGCGGATTTCCGATAGAGGAGATTCCGATGATCAAGTTAGTGATTTTGATAAGGTGAATAAGTTGTAAAAATATTTCGAGAGACTCAACGTACCTTACTTTCTTCCTTTTATTGTCCTTTCCTTGATGCATAACAGTCGCCCTACTAATGGGACTTTATTAAGTAACTGCTGTCTTCATAATGAAACTTCATTGAGTAACGGTTGTCTTCATAATGAGATTTTATTGAGTAACTGTAACACACCTAAATTTGCATCAGTTTAACTGAGCTCAAAAATATTGTACAGATCTCCAAAAATTATTTTAATTGCATAGATATGTTAGAAATAATTTAAATAAAATATTAGAAGTGAAAAATAAAATTTTTGGCAGTTTTGGAATTTCGAGTTTCGGACTGACTGGCCAGACCAATAAAGCCAGACGTATACCGAAACGATGTTGCAATGGGCTGAAATTTTAACCACGTGTTCTTGAACATGTTAGGACACACAGGGAAAAATTTCAGAGCATTATGACATATAAAATGAAAATTTTTGAAAAAATGGTGCGGAACCGAGATTTAATTAATTAATGGGTTTAATTAACATATTTTAAGCATTTGAGGACATAGAGATCATTAAAATAAAGTCATAATCAGGTGTGTCTAAGCTTAAGATGAATGGGTAGGTAGGGACGAAGGATTGGGTGACAAGTGGCTTAATTTCAAGCCATTAGATTAAATAGTTAGAGATTAAATCTTGGCCATTCATTTTAACCATTAGAAGACAAGATATAATACTATAGAAAAGTCTGAAATTCTCCCCAAAACTTCAGATTTTCCCCATTGTTTCCTCTCAAAACCCGAAGCTAGCTTTTATTTTTTCCCTCCACCATTTTTGCTTCACACAAGCTTTCTCTCTCCAAATTCAAAGCTCAAATTTCATCCTCATACATAAAGAGACCCCATTTTTAACCTAGAAGGAAATTTGCATCAAAGAAGAGCCAAGAAAACAAAGAAATAAGGTGAGAGAAACTTGAACTAGTTTAGTAATTTAGTGGGTTTTTGGTGGAATTTATTGGGGAATTTTATATAGGCATGTAGAGCATTATTAGGAGAATTATATAGCAGCTTTTAATTACTTAAAATCATAGCATAAACTCATGAAATTCTACCTTTCATTTTCGGCCTAAAGAAGAAAAGCAAGAGGAAGAAAAAGCCAAGGAAGGCAAGGGCAAGGAGAAGGAAGAATAGGAGTATTTCAAGGAAATTAGAGGTTAGTGGATGTAATTTACATTCAATTTCATCTAACCTAGCTAAATTCTCACAAATTTTACATTATGTAATTATACATAATTGAGCAAACTTGTAAAATAAATTAATATGACATGATATAAAGTTAAATTAGGCCATTAGGAATTTAAAAATGTGAAGAAACCAAATTAAAAAGGTTAGGTTCTTTAGTGGTTCAATGGAATACTCAAGTTTAACTTAATGAAATTTAACATTATTTGATGAATTTATTGAGAATTGATTTTTATGATGCATAAAAAGTGTGATAGAATTAATTAGAATGAAAAATAATAGATTTATATAATTATGCATAAATTACATAATAGTGGTTGTGTTGTTAATGGCATATTTTAATCACATTTCCATAGTATTAAGCATATAATTGAGAACTTTATGATTAATAAATATATATGAACGCAAACTAATGCTTAATAATGTTGATATAGCACAATTAAAGAAAATAATAGTGTGAAAATATAAAGCAATATAAGAATTTGTATTGCCCTTAGTGTGCAGTTGGTAATCCAGGACCCTAGGATAGAATGGCTAGCCATAGGGACACATGCACCACGGTATTACCATGAGTTTATCAGAATGTCACCACGAGATATGACTATATTACATATAAAGCTTTAGCCGGCTCATTATATAGTATACTAGAGAATTTGGTATCGTACCCCGTGCTGTGGGGTCCCTCCAGTAAATTGCAATTTTACACACTTAAATTAAATTTAAGGTCAAAATTGAAGTCAATTGGTCAAAATAAAATAAAAGTCAAACCTTAAGAACTTAATGTTAATCTTTTTCTTCGTTATGGATATAAAAATGAAATTAAGTAAGATAAATGAGAATTAAGGAAATCTAGAGTAATTTGTAGTATATAAAGAGTAAATTACCAATTTAGTTAATAAAATAAAATTTTAGGGACAAAATGGAAATTATAATTGAATTAAATTAAATAAATAAAACAAATATGTGAAATTTTATGTAAATGTATCCACTACGAAGCGACAATGTTGCTTAGTGCGTGGTTTGTTTTGACTACGCGCAGGGACAGGTACATTGAAGCAGTTAAGGGAAACAATGGCATGTACATATGGACGTCTTTTTGGATTTTGGTTATGTAGCTATAAAATAGAACATGTATTGGTCAATGTTTAAATTTTATATGTGGCATGTAATATGTTAAAAACTTAGTGAACCTAGTGAATGATGTATGTGATGTTAGGTGTGTTGCCATGTGATTGTGATGAGTATGGAAATTTTGAAGTGCTATGTTTGTGGAAGGAGTATTGGAGGTGGAAAAAATTTATTGGGAGTGTGAATTTAAAAATTGCAGGTTTGGTAGCATGATTTTTAAGCCGTCATGCTGCCGAAAATTTTGTTAACTGAACAGCAAGTTAACGATACCTAATAAAATTTAAATATGAAGTGGAATTAAGTAAATTGGAAGTAGATTTAAATAAGACAATACCATGACTAATAATAATAATAATAATAATAATAATATATGTATGAAAATAAGATTTATCATAGGGTGTCACATTTTATGGTATCAGAGCGAGGTTTAGGCGGTCCTAAGATCGGAATTAATCTATAAGTGATAAGGACGGGGTAAATGGATGGGTATATGTACATGTCAGATAATTATGGTGCAAATTTTGGAATTTAAATCTTACTTGTCCCCTGTGTTTTTCAGTGATAGCCATGGCTTCCGACTCCCGACAAGCAACTGAGTTGGTAAGTGATGCTGAGAGCGGGGCCTCAGCAAGTCGAGAAGTTAATGAGTCAATACCAAATAATTGATCACAACCACCTAATCAGCATACTCCTACTCTAGCACCTCAGGCACCTTCGCCTCCTGTACTAGCTGATTTCATGCAGATGATGGCGGAGTTCTTTCACAAATTTCAGGCCCCAACTCCTCTTTAGCCTCAGCAACAACCACCACCTCAGCCATCTAGAAAGTCCATCCTAGAACAGTTAAGAAGATTGGGTGCAAAAGACTTTTATGGTCGAGAACAGGTTACTGCTACGGAAGCCGAGGAGTGGCTAAATAAAATTGAAAGATTATTTGAGATTACCCACAGTCCACCAGAAGAAAAATTAGAGGGAGCAGTTGCATTATTTCAAGGCCCAGCATATGTATGGTGGGACACCATTAGGCACTACACCCCACCTGAATAGATTACATGGGATTACTTTTACCAGCAATTCAGAGACAAGTATGTGGGTAAATAATTTCAGAGATCTATGGAGGAGGCATTTTGGCGATTATGCCAGGGAAACCGGACGGTGCAAGAGTATGACCAGGAGTTTGAGAGGCTCAGTTTTTATATGAAAGACTACCGGATTCCACCTGAGAAGATGTGCCAGCTTTTTGAGAGGAGATTCCATAATGACCTTAGAAAAGTACTAGCAGTTCGAGACTATACCAACAGAAAAGAACTAGTTAATGTAGCAATCAAAATGGAAGCAATTCAATTTGAAGAAGCAAATAGACGGGCTCGGGTTCAACAAAGAAGAAGACCATCTTCGGGAGCAGCTGGTAGCGGGTCTAGTAAAAGAGCTAGAGGTTCAACTGTAGCTCCCCCACAAGACTCCACAGCTACGCTAGCAGCTAGTCAGCATACTACAACTCAAGCAGCACCATCTACGGCTTCAGTGGGCAATGCTCCTCGAGGCCAGGGCCCTAACAGATATGAAGTACCAGCTTGTGAGCATTGCGGGCATCGACACCAGGGTGAATGTTGGAGATTAATAGGGGCATGCCTGAGATGTGGGTCCCGAGAGCATTTTCAGAGAAATTGTCCACGGGCGCAGACATAGACTACCACATCAGCTGTACAAGCTCCTATCAGTAGACAGGCTACTACCTCAGCTCGAGGACGAGGTAGAGGTGGACATAATCAGGCTACATCCACTTGGGGTAGTGTACCAGCTTCACCAGCTACAGATAAGCCCCCTTTTTCACGGACTTATGTAGTGAGAGCCCGGGAGGACCAGAATGCACTAGATGTAATTGTAGGTAAATTTTACTTGTTTGACGAACTTGTTTGTGTATTAATAGATCCTAGGTCCACCCACTCGTACTTGAGCACTAGAATTGCATAGGGAAAAGGGTTAGAAAAAGCACAATTAGATCAGGATATCTTGGTAAGCAACCCATTGGGTCACAGTGTGGTGGTGAACAAGATATATAAGGATTGTCCTATTCAGATAAGGCAGACTATCTTCCCTACAGATTTGATTGAGCTTCCATTCTATGAATTTGATGTCATCTTAGGGATGGATTGGCTTCACAAATACCAGGTGGTAGTTGAATGTCGTTTGAAAAGAATTACTTTAAGGACTCCGAAAGAAGAAGAAATCATAGTTGTGGGTGAATGATCAAATTATTTGTCGAATGTTATCTCGGCTACTGCAGCACATAGGTGCATTTGGAAGGGGTGTGCAGCTTATTTAGCTTTTGTAACAGAAGCTAAAGAAGAGAAACTGAAGATTAGTGATGTACCCACAGTCCGAGACTTCTCTGATGTTTTTCCTGATGATTTACCAGGATTGCCACCTGAAAGAGAAGTTGAATTTACAATTGATGTGTTACTGGGTACTGCACCTATTTCAATGGCTCCTTATCGCATGGCACCAACAGAGTTGAAAGAGTTGAAAATTCAATTACAAGAATTGCTAGAAAAAGGCTTCATTCGTCCTAGTGTCTCACCCTGGGGAGCTCCAGTATTGTTTGTGATGAAGAAAGATGGGTCCCTCAGGCTATGTATTGACTATAGGCAATTGAATAAAGTCACTATCAAGAATAAATATCTGTTACCGAGAATTGATGATCTATTTGACCAGTTGAAGGGAGCAGGCATATTTTCAAAAATTGACTTGAGGTCGGGTTATCATCAACTTCGAGTGAGGGAAGTAGACATCCCAAAGACTGCTTTTCGCACTCGATATGGACACTATGAATTCGTGGTTATGCCATTTGGCCTCACTAATGCACCGGCGGCATTCATGGATTTAATGAACCGTATCTTTCATCCGTACTTAGACCAGTTTGTGGTGGTGTTCATTAATGACATTCTAATATACTCCAAAACTCCAGAAGAACATGATAAACATTTGAGGATAGTATTACAGACATTAAGGGACAAGTAGCTGTATGCTAAATTCAGTAAGTGCGAATTCTAGTTGAATGAAGTTACTTTTCTTGGCCATGTGGTATCGGCAGAGGGAATTAAAGTGGATCCTAAGAAGATTGAAGCCATTCTTGAATGGAAACCACCTAAAAATGTTGCAGAAGTTTAAAGTTTCCTCATGTTGGCTGGGTATTACAGGCGGTTTGTTAAGGGATTTTCCATGATAGCTTCCCCACTTACCAAGTTATTACAGAAGAATGCCAGATTTGAATGGACTGATAAATGCCGACAAAGCTTTGAAAAACTGAAGAAAATGTTAACTGAAGCTCCCATTCTCACATAACCTACTTCAGGTAAACCTTATATCATTTATAGCGATGCCTCTAGGAACGGGTTGGGATGCGTGCTTATGCAGGAAGGGAAAGTGGTGGCCTATGCTTCTAGACAGTTAAAACTGCATGAAAGGAATTATCCTACCCATGACCTAGAGTTAGCCGTAATTGTGTTTGCCTTGAAAATTTGGAGACACTACCTATATGGGGAAAAATGTTACATATACACGGATCATAAAAGTTTAAAATACTTGCCCACACAGAAAGAACTCAACTTGAGACAGAGACGGTGGCTAGAGCTTATTAAAGACTATGATTGTTTAATTGGTTATCACCTTGGCAAGGCAAATATGGTGGCAAATGCATTAAGCAGGAAATATTTGATAGCCCTTCGAGCTATGAATGTTAAGTTGAATGTAGCACATGATGGAGCACTTATAGTTGAAATGCAATTGAGACTGAATTGGCTACAACAGGTGAAAGCCACTCAGAGGCAGGATGACAGGTTAGCCTTTATCATTTCGCAAGTACAAGCTAGAACGGAAAGTGAGTTCACTTTGGGTCCTGATGACTGCTTATACTACAAGAATAGGATTTGTGTACCTGATAATGAAGAATTCAAGAAGAATTTCCTGATAGAAGCCCATAGTAGCAATTACACTATGCATCCTGGTAGCAATAAAATGTATCAGGAGTTAAAAACAATCTACTGGTGGCCTGGGATGAAGAAAGACATAACAGACTTTGTGGCCAGATGTCTGATATGCCAGCAAGTAAAAGCAGAGCACCAAGTTCCATCGGGGTTATTGCATCCCATCATCATACTAGAATGGAAATGGGAACGGATCACTATGGACTTTGTATCCGGATTACCACTTACTAGAAAAAAACATGATTCTATCTGGGTGATGGTAGACAAAATGACCAAGTCTGCCCATTTTCTTCCGGTGAGATCTAATTTCTCCTTATCTAAGTTTGCGAAAATTTATGTAAATGAGATAGTAAGGCTACATGGTGTGCCCATTTCTATTATTTTAGACAGAGACCCGCGGTTCACTTCTAGATTTTGGCAGAAACTTCAGGAAGCATTAGGAACCCGCTTAGATTATAGTACTGCTTTTCATCCACAAACAGACGGCCAATCTTAGCGTGTAATACAAATATTAGAAGACATATTGCGGTGCTGTATACTAGAATTTGGCGGAGCTTGGGAAAAATACCTCCCATTGGCAGAGTTCGCTTATAACAATAGTTATCAGTCTAGCATTAAAATGGCACCTTTTGAAGCATTATATGGGAGGAAATGTCGAACTCCGCTATGTTGGACTGAACTGGGCGAGAGTAAATTGGTGGGACCTAATTTAATTAAAGAGACTAAGGAAAAAGGTAAAGTTGATTAAAGATAACCTGAAAGCCGCGACAAACAGGCAGAAGTCTTATGCTGACCTAAAGAGAAGGGATATAGAATTCAATGTGGGGGATAAAGTATGCTTGAAAGTTTCACTATGGCGCAAGGTCCTACAGTTTGGCAAGAAGGGTAAGCTCAGTCCCAGATTTAATGGGCCATATGAAGTAATACAACGAGTGGGACCAGTTGCTTATAAGTTAAAATTACCGTCAGAATTAGAAAGAATCCATGATGTATTTCACATTTCCATGCTACGGAGATACTGTTCGGATCCATCTCACATTATCACACCAAAGGAAATTTAACTGAGACCCGATCTATCTTACGATGAAGAACCGATGAGAATTTTGGCACGAGAAATCAGACAGTTGTGAAACAAGCAGATTCCATTGGTTAAAGTGCTTTGGACACGTCACAATGTGCAAGAAGCCACCTGGGAGCCCAAGGAAACGATGAGACAATAGTATCCTTATTTGTTTAATTCAGGTAAATTTCGAGAACGAAATTTTAAATTTAGTAGGGGAAAATATAACACCCCCAAATTTGCATCAGTTTGACTAAGCTCAAAAATATTATACAGATCTCCAAAAATTATTTTAATTCCATAGATATGTTAGAAATAATGTAAATAAAATATTAGAAGTGAAAAATAAAATTTTTGGCAGTTTCAGAATTTCGAATGTCGGACTGACTGGCCAGACCGATAAAGCCATAAGTATACTGAAATGATGTTGGAATGGGATAAAATTTTAACCACATGTTCCTGAACATGTTAGGACACACAAGGAATAATTTCAGAGCATTCTGATATATAAAATGAAAATTTTTGAAAAAAGGGTGCAGAACCGAGATTTAATTAATTAATGGGTTTAATTAACATATTTTAAGCATTTGAGGACATGAAGATCATTAAAATAAAGTCATAATCAGGTTTACGTAAGCTTAAGATAAATGGGTAGGTAGGGATGAAGGATTGGGCGACAAGTGGCTTAATTTCAAGCCATTAGATTAAATAGTTAGAGATTAAATCTTGGCCATTCCTTTTAACCATTAGAAGACAAGATAGAATACTGTAGAAAAGTCTGAAATTTTCCCTAAAACTTCAGATTTTCCCCATTTTTCCTCTCAAAACCCGAAGCTAGCTTTTCTTTTTTCCCTCCAACATTTTTGCTTCACACAAGCTTTCTCTCTCCAAATTCAAAGCTCAAATTTCATCCTCATACATAAAGAGACCCCATTTTTAACCTAGAAGGAAATTTACATCAAAGAAGAGCCAAGAAAACAAAGAAATAAGGTGAGAGAAACTTGAACTAATTTAATAATTTAGTGGGTTTTTGGTGGAATTGATTGGGGAATTTTATATAGGCATGTAGAGCAGTATTAGGAGAATTATATAGCATCTTTTAATTACTTAAAATCATAGCATAAACTCATGAAATTCTACCTTTCATTTTCGGCCTAAAGAAGAAAAGCAAGAGGAAGAAAAAGCCAAGGAAGGCAAGGACAAGGAGAAGGAATAATAGGAGTATTTCAAGCCAATTAGAGGTTAGTGGATGCAATTTACATTCAATTTCATCCAACCTAGCTAAATTCTCACAAATTTTACATTTTGTAATTATACACAATTGAGCAAACTTGTAAAATAAATTAATATGACATGATATAAAGTTAAATAAGGCCATTAGGAATTTAAAAATGTGAAGAAACCAAATTAAAAAGGTTAGGTTCTTTAGTGGTTCAATGGAATACTCAAGTTTAACTTAATAAAATTTAACATTATTTGATGAATTTATTGAGAATTGATTTTTATGATGCATAAGAAGTGTGATAGAATTAATTAGAATGAAAAATAATAGATGTATATAATTATGCATAAATTACATAATGGTGGTTGTGTTGTTAATGGCATATTTTAATCACATTTTCATAGTATTAAGCATATAATTGAGAACTTTATGATTAATAAATATATATGAACGCAAACTATTGCTTAATAATGTTGATATAGCACAATTAAAGAAAATAATAGTGTGAAAATATAAAGCAATATAAGAATTTGTATTGCCCTTAGTGTGAAGTGGGTAATCCAGGACCCTAGGATAGAATGGCTAGCCATAGGGACACATGCACCGCGGTATTACCATGAGTTTATCAAAATGTCACCATGAGATATGATTATATTACATATAAAGGTTTAGCCGGCTCATTATATAGTATACTGGAGAATTTGGTATCGTACCCCGTACTGTGCGGTCCCTCCAGTACATTGGAATCACTGAAGTCCTCGTCCCGCTTATCCAGTTTGAGGATTTCCACTGATTATAACTAGGGGCAAAATCGAAGTTTTTCAAGTAAACCGAGATAAAAGGGCAATTAGTGTATTTAAGATATCATAAATATAAATAAATGAGAAATAAGGTGAAAAATGAGTTTAATAAGTTACGTAAAAGTAAAATCGAAATTTTAAAGTTAAAAAGATGAACAAAGCCGTAATTAAGATAAAGTTTATGGATTAAATTGAAATTTTACACACTTAAATTAAATTTAAGGTCAAAGGAAGTCAAACTAGTCAAAATTGAAGTCAATTGGTCAAAATAAAATAAAAGTCAAACCTTAAGAACTTAATGTTAATCTTTTTCTTCGTTATGGATATAAATGAAATTAAGTAAGATAAATGAGAATTAAGGAAATCTAGAGTAATTTGTAGTATATAAAGAGTAAATTACCAATTTAGTTAATAAAAGAAAATTTTAGGGACAAAATGGAAATTATAATTGAATTAAATTAAATAAATAAAACAAATATGTGAAATTTTATGTAAATGTATCCACTACGAAGCGACAATGTTGCTTAGTGCGTGGTTTGTTTTGACTGTGCGCAGGGACAGGTACATTGAAGCAGTTAAGGGAAACAATGGCATGTACATATGGACGTCTTTTTGGATTTTGGTTATGTAGCTATAAAATAGAACATGTATTGGTCAATGTTTAAATTTTATATATGGCATGTAATATGTTAATACTCAAAAAACTTAGTGAACCTAGTGAATGATGTATGTGATGTTAGGTGTGTTGCCATGTGATTGTGATGAGTATGGAAATTTTGAAGTGCTATGTTTGTGGAAGGAGTATTGGAGGTGGAGAAAATTTATTGGGAGTGTGAATTTAAAAATTGCAGGTTTGGTAGCATGATTTTTAAGCCGTCATGCTACCGAAAATTTTGTTAATTGAACAACAAGTTAACGATACCTAATAAAATTTAAATATGAAGTGGAATTAAGTAAATTGGAAGTAGATTTAAATAAGACAATACCATGACTACTACTAATAATAATATATGTATGAAAATAAGATTTATCATTGGGTATCACAGGAACGAATACCTTTATGGTGGGAGCCGAGCTACTTTAGTTAACCGAGCCCGGTTACCGAACTCCTTGACTGAGAGTCCAGTTCGTCATTGCGTTCGGAGAGGTGCTACCAACTTCTTGATTAGAGAGTCCGGTTATCATAAGTCCCTCCCTCAGGTGATGACATTTATGTCATTAGGATGGCGAACTAATACTCGAAGAGGACACCTGTTAAGCACGTGAATGTCAGCCTATGGTGCTTTGAAAATAAACGTGCGCGTGGTCCCTTAAAAGGCATGGACAGGCGCTTCATTCATCGTGATCCGACGGCTGTGTTAGTTATTGAAATGATGGCATCTCTTCTGCAGTCGCATAGGGAGTAATTACTGCAAGGTTTCCCAATCAATGCTTGCCATCTGTCCGCGTCTCAGTGGCTCAGTGTACCTATAAATATCAGTCTCTTCTCCTCTCTCCCATTTTTTGTTTTGCTTAGGGATTTCTTTCTTGCTACTTTGCTTTCCTTCCTTCTCTCTTGTGAGATTTTGGCTTCATCTGTCCTCAATTCTCGTCTCTGATCTTGCATTTTCTGAAGTTCCCAATATCCCCATCCGATTTCAGTTTAGTGTCTTACCTTTCTCTTTTTGAGTTATGCAATGAGTGATTCTGAGTGTTCATCTGAGAGGGTGAGGGTGGAGGAGGGCCTTTTGCACGACGATATCCCTGAGCCCCCTAGTACAATCCAGCCAGATCTGCTGAAGAAGAAAGAGCCCAGGAGAAATCCCCGGGTAGGAAGTATCAGCTCGATAGTAAAGAGCAGTGAGATGTTAGAGCGGCATGAGAGCTTGGGGACTCCAGAAAATTATAGGATCCGAGCTCCCGGTGCTAGCATCCAAGCTAACACAAAGTTTTCGGGTAGGAAGACCATAGCAGTTTATGATGATGATTTTCAGGCTGGGTTGAGCCTTCCCCCAATGCCTTTTGAGGTCGAGGTGATGAATTGCTATGGTTTAACCATAGGCAAAATTCATCCAAACGCTTGGCGAACTATATCGGCCTTGCAGATGTGGGCAGCCGACTATGACATCGACTTGACACTTCGAATCTTCTAGGCTACTCACGTGGTCAGGCTCAGGGTAACTACTGAGGATCATAATTATGTCCAGGCCTGATCCGATTATGGGATCTTTAAGGGGAACCCGGAATCCCTGAAGAATTGGAAGAGCCAATTCTTCATTGTTGAGAGCAATAATGGCTTCAGTTTTCGAACATCATTGGGTCGGTATGTCAATAAGAATGATAACCCCCTATATCTTACCAATGAGGAGGAGCGAACTATAGCCCGGTAGAGGGATCTGGCTAGGAACAAGATTGATATAAGGGATCAGCTCATGTTCGGCTTAACCCGAACAGAATCATCTCGGCATGCCAGAAAAGGTATATTCTTTTAGCAACTCTTCTATTCTAATACTGTCTCATTGTTTGGTTTTTTGCAGCAATGAAGAGGACTCAGCCGAGCATGGTTGAGATGATGAGGGCCAAAAGGCAGAAAACACACGCCTGCCCAATGCCTGCTGAGACTTCGCAAGACACCCCCACGATTGCATCCTCCTGTAGCCCTGCCACACCGGCCCCAGCTGCTAGCTCGGTACCTATTGGTGTGCCGGGTGATACTCCGTCCCGCAATCAAGCAACGGATGCTCCTTCAGCTGATCCTCCAATAACTTCCGGGGGTCTATCTCCCGAGGACCAAGCAAGGGCGGGGACTTCTAACCCCCAGCCCGAAAAAAGAGATATACGAGCCCTCGTTAATGAGGTGTGTGACATCTGGATGGAAGAAGGGGACAATTACTTCGAAGACAACCCCTTCTATTGCGATTTTGTGCACCAAGTTTCCTTCCCTCCGAAGTCGATTGCTCCTTTGATGCACAGTAGTGTTGAGTACTACCATCAAGAGGCATCAGATAGAGGTAGGCTTCCTTGCTGGATTTTTTCCTTGAACGGTTTTTATTATCATACCATATATTGTGACTTCTCGACTGTTCCGCTATAAGGGTCAATTCTTGGCAGAGCTGTCATTGCAAAGATGAATAAGCTAATTATGGCCTGGAAGAAGGAATACAAAATATACCTGGGCAGCGCTTCCGAGCTAATGTCGCAGAGGCCAAGCTGAAGGATAGCAAGAAGAGGGCTATAGAGGCTGAGCTCAAGGCCACCAATGCACTGAAAAAGCTTTCTGAAGTCGCAAAAAGCGGCTATAAATGAGAGGGGAAAAGCTGAGGCAGAGTCTGAGCTGAGTAAAATTCAGGCGGAGCTGGAGGATGCCAACAAGGCGAAAGCCGAACTAGAGGATAAATATTCTGAGCTGAATTATAGGTCAGTGGAGTTGGCTATTGACAAGTGTCTTGCGTATAGTCAGAAACTTTCTGACGCTATCAAAGAGCGACATCCTGATATGGACTAGTCGTGGTTGGACGATGTATATCTAGATGAATAGACCAACGTGTATTGCTTTCAACTTAATAAGATTTAGAGTTTTCTGATTATCGAGTGCTTTAAATTGTTATCGTAAATAACCGCACTGTCTAATTTACCATCCATGCACGAATGAAATAATAATCTGAATGTTTATCCGAATGAATTTTGATCAGAGTCGAGAAGTATTAAATACTTTTTCTTTTGATAACGTAAGAGCCGAATTGATAAAATTGTGATTTAAGTGGCGACATAGCCGGATTGATCGATGAGCTGTAGGATAATGCTCGGAATGCTATATAGCCATATTGATAATCAATTGAACTAATATGAGAATGCATGCCCTAACGGCTGTATAGCTGAGTTGTTATAATAACATTCGGTTGCTGAATGGTGAGATTGTCGAGTTAGAGCAATCTTATTGCAGATAACATGATAAAAACAGAGTTTTTCCATGAATATACCTCTTTTATTGATATTCTTTGCTAGTACAATTGCTTTTATGGCGATATAGTCGAGCTAAGCGAAATAAAATACTAGCTAAAAATGTTCGATGGCAATGTAGCCGAGTGAGCGAAAAGCCGAGCTGCAATGAAACCTAGTGATTGAGTAATAGCGCCGGGCTGCAGATCCGAGATTACTGATAATAGATCTTCAAGTTTGAAATGTTCCATGGATGGGGAAGTATCTTCCCAGAGAAGTCCTTTAACTTGTATGCTCCACCCTTGACTTCATGTATTATGTAAGGACCTTCCCAGTTAGGGTTTAGCTTTCCCACTCTCGCAGATGTTTGGGATGCCACTACCTTCTTTTGAACAAGCTGTCTGATTCTGAATGTCCTTGGTTTTATATTCCGATTGTGGTAGGATGACATTCTTTGTTTGTAGGCGACAGATTGCATTTGAGCAAACTCTGTCTGTTCCTCCAGCCTGTCTAGCTGATATAGTAGGTTCACTTCATTTTTCACAGCATCAAACTCGAAGTCCGGATATTTGGCATACCAATTTCACAAGGAATAACGGCTTCTGTCCCATATGTGAGCGAGAAAGGGGTTTCTTCTGTTGCCAAACTTGGTGATATTCGGTAGGCCCACCAAACGTTATAAAGTTCATCTACCCATAGGACTTTTGATGCATCGAGTCTCTTCTTCAGTCCTGCAAGAATGGTTCGGTTAGTTACCTTGGTCATGCTGTTTGACTGCGGGTGGTACACGGAAGTAAAGCAAAGCTGGATCTTCAAATTCGAGCAATATCTTCTGAATGTCGAGCAATCAAACTACTTGCCTTTATCCGTTATAATAGAATGAGGGATCCCGAACCTTGTGATGATGAACTTCTGAACAAACTTGATAATGTTTGCCGGGGTGATTGTAGCTAGGGGCTCTACTTCTACCCATTTTGTGAAGTGGTCAACTGCCACAACTAAGAACTTCTGCTGTCCGGTTGCCAAGGGAAAAGGGCCCACAATGTCGATGCCCCACTGAGTGAATGGCCATGGGTTGTATATTGGAATTTGAGAGGTAGGCTTCTGATGATTCAAATTGCCGAACTTTTGGTACTTATCAAATTTCTGGACGAGCTCTTTGGCATCTTTCTCCATGCTCGGCCAATAATACCCTTGAAGTGAGGCTTTACGAGCCACAGTTTGTGCCCCCTCATGTGCCCCACAGATGCGTTCATGTATTTCTTTCATTACATAATCACCCTCTTCCGTGCTCAAGCATCTTGCCCACGGAGCTGAAAAAGATCACCTGTACAACTGATCACCTAGAATGGCGTAGCGGCTGGATCGCTGAACTATCTTCTGTGCTTGAACCTGATCCTCTGGAAGAGATCTAGTACTCAAATATTAGTAAATCAAAAGCCGCCATCCATCCATCGATTCTTGCATGTAAACTTTATGTGTTTCGTGGGTTGGGGCTGATAAAATGGACCAAATAACATCTAGAGTAGATGCTTGGTTTTGGAGGCACGCCTGCTTAGCCAAAGCGTCTGCCTCCTCATTCTCTATACGAGGTATTTGTTCGATGGACCATACACATCCCAATTTCTCTAGTTGGTAGAGGAGTGTAGCTGTTAATTCTTTATATCTGATCATCGTCTGGTCCTTTGTTTAAAATTTTCCAAGCATCTGGCTAACAACCAGCTGTGAATCAGAGAAAATGGTCAATGAGTCTGGTTTTGCCTCGATGGCGAGCTGTAAGCTGAAGCTGAGAGCTTCTACTCCGCAATATTATTGGTTGCCTGAAATGCTATGTGGGCCATTCCACAGATTGTTACCTTTCCAGGTCCAATTAGGATCACCTCGGCTCCGGCACCTATGGATGAAGATGCTCCGTCTATATACAACTTCCAAGAACATGGGCTTGGCTCCTGCGGGGGTGCATCTAACTCCGCTACAAAATCAACTATGACCAGACTTTATTGAGGGACGTGCTTCATATCGGACGTCAAATTCTCCCAACTGAGCTGCCCACTCAGTAATCCTCTCAGATGCTTTTGGCTTCTGCAGAACTTTTCTTAGGTTTGAATTTGTTTGAACCACCACAACGTGTGCCTGGAAGTAAGGCCGCAGTTTGATGGCTAATGTCACCAGTGCAAAATCAAGCTGTTCCAGTATGGGGTACCTCTGTTCGGTGCCTCTGAGAACTTTGCTGGTGTAATAGATGGGGAACTGTTGGCTACCCTCTTCTCTTGTCAAAACAGAACCCAAGGCTCTGGATTAAACTGCTAGATAGATGTACAGGGTTTCTCTCGGTTGTGGCCGACTTAACAGAGGTGGTGTACTGAGAAAAAGCTTCAATTCCTCAAACTCTTTTTAGCAATCCGGAGTCTATTCAAAATTCTTCACTTTTTTGAGAGCGCTATAAAAGGTAGACATCATTTAGCCAAATATGAAATGAACCTGCCTAGAGCTATTACCTTTCCATTGAGTTTCTGCACCTCCCTTATTGACTTAGGGGGTTTCATCTCCATAATAGCTTGGATTTTCACCGGGTTAGACTCTATTCCCCTTTTTGAGACCATGAATCCTCGGAATTTGCCGGACTGTACCCTGAAAGCACACTTCTCTGGGTTGAGCTTCAATTGAACTTCCTCAATGTTTTGAAAGTTTCAGCTAGCTCGGTTGGTAAGCTTTCTGCTGTCTTACTCTTGACAATCATGTCATCTACATAGACTTCCACATTTCTCTCGAGCTGATCAATAAATATCCTATTCATTAATCTCTGATAAGTGGCACCAGCATTCTTCAGTCCAAATGGCATGACCCGATAACAGTAAGTAGCTCGGTGTGTGACAAAGGCAGTTTTTCCTCATCAGCCTTATTCATGGGGATTTGATGATATCCCGTAGAGGCATCTAGAAATGCGTATTCTTTGAATCCTGAAGTGGAGTCGACCAGGAGATCTATGTTGGGCAGCGAGTAGCTGTCCTTGGGGCAAGCCTTGTTAAGATCCGTGAAATCGACACACATCCTCCTCTTCCCGTTTGATTTTTAAACTAGCACCACATTTGACAGCCAGTCCGAATATAGCACTTCCTTTATAAAGCCATTTTTTATCATCGTGTCAACCTCTTTCGATATTGCCAATTGTCACTCGGGAGCATGGTTCCTCCTCTTCTATTTAACAGGCTTGCAATTAGATTGCACATTGAGTGAGTGACACATTACCTCGGAAGATACTCCTGTAATATCCGAAGGCTTCCAAGCGAACACATCCGTGAACTCAGAGAGTACCGCTACTAGTGCTTCTTTTTCCTTCCCCTTCTTGGTGGCATTTATCTTGACCACTCTTCTCGGCGAGAGCTCTACATCCTGAAGTGTGTCTATGGGCTCGGCATTCCGGATTATTGGGATATCTAGTGCATCCAATGGCAGAGCCTGATCCGCCACTTTCAGCATTGTGACATACGTTTCCTGCGCTGTCTTCTGATTACCTCGGAGTACTGCTTCACCCCCCAAAACTGCAATCTTCATCAGCAGCTTGCGCATAGAAATGTAGGCATCCACACCCATCAAAAGCGGTCACCCAAAAATCACGTTATATGCCAGTGGTATGTCCACCACCATAAAATAGCTCTTGCAATGGAAAACAGTCTCATCATCCCCAAGCTATAGTGCTAAAGTGACCGATCCTTCTACCTTGACCGGTTGTCAAGATATACCAATGAGTGGAGCTGACATGGCTTCCAGCATATTGGTAGACATTCCAAGTGCCTTGTATGCCTGGAGGGTGATGAGGTTGACCGCAGTCCTAGTATCTACCAAGATTCTCTGAGCTAAGTAGTCTTATATCAATGCTTCTACCACAAGAGAATCTGTATGAGGTGTCCGGATATGTTTTCCATCCGACTCAGAAAACTTTATTTCGTAACTTCCAGCTCTTGTACCCGTCCCTATAGAAAATACTTCCTTTGCCTTTCGCTTCCTAGAGTCCTCAAAGACATCGAAATGCTTATCCCCTACAATGACATGAATAACTCCCGCATGAGTTTTCTTACTTGAACTAGCTCTGTTGCATTGTCTTTGTGGTGACGGGGACCTATCTCGTCCGTTCCTTTATTTACCCTTTACAAACTGTCTGAGCTTTCCCTTCCGAACTAATGACTCAATTTCTCACTTCAGCTGCCGGCAGTCGTTCGTCTGATGGCCTTTGTCCCTGTGAAAAGAGCAGTAAAGGCTTTGGTCCCTGTTAGGATCTTCTCTCATAAGGCGTGGCTAGTTAACCCGTTCATTCTCCTTCATCCATGCCAGGATCTGAGACCTCGAGGCGGTCAAGGGCATCAGCCTCTCATCTTGTTTGTCGCTAGAGCTCAGCTTTGTAATTATAAAAGCTCGGTTTAAGTTGCCATATCCTGTTTTTAGCATTATCTCGGCCTCCATTATTCCTGTCCCGACCTGTTCAAAATCCTCTATCCGAGTCTTTGACCTGAGAATTATATCTGAGGCGGCGAGCTTCATCCATTCGGATATACTTGTGAGCTTGGGACATGAGCTCGGTGAAATCGCTCGATGGCTTCTTGCTGAGGGAGTCATTGAAGTCTTAACATCTAGTGTTGAGAATGAGAGCATTGATAGCAACTTCCAGATTCAGATTCTGAATATCCATAGCCACCGCATTAAACTTTTTCACATAAGCTCGAAGGGATTCTCTTTTCTCTTGATGAACCAGCGTGAGGTCAGCCGAGACTTTTGCTGGTCGTATAGCGACAACGAACTTTGCAATGAACATGTCGCTGAACTGCTCAAAGCTATAGACAGAGTGTTCAGGTAGATTTCGAAACTAAATCTGTTCGGACTCAGTAAGAGTTTAAGGGAAGATTTTGCACAAAGCAGCATCTTCTGTAGTATGTACCAGTATGGTATGATGGAATTCGTCCAAATGAGCTCGGGGGTCAGTACTGCCGCTGTACTTTAGCAGATTTGGTAATCTTATCTGTGGAAAGGAGGCAACCAAGATCTCCTTAGACAGGGGAGATCGAAAACTATCCTGATACTGTAAAGTGCTTCGGTTCTGGTTCTTCTGCATTCTTTCTTCAAACATCCTTTCAAACTGTTCGGTTGTCATGGTAATCGTTGCTCCAGGAGCTAGTGCACTGGGTAAAGGTGGTGATGCTTGTGCGGGAAATTGAGTGGTTATGGGTTTGTGGACTATGGGTGGTGCTAAGGGGATGTTTGAAGGTGCTGCTAGTGGTGCCTGAGCTGCCATAGCTGACAAGGCGGTCAGGTGCGTTTGGGCTGTTTGAGGGGTTAAGCCTGGAATTGCGGGGATGGTTGCGGATTGTGGTGTTTGGGAGAATAGTTGTTGCGCTGGTAGTGGAGAAATTTGCTCTAATTGAGCTGGCTGCAAGTTTTGGAGGACCTGGCCAAGAAGATTGACCGGAGGTTGAACGGCAGTACTGGGTTGGCCTGCTGATGGGGCAGTAGAGATAGGTTAGTCGGAAAAAAGATCCATTGTTGACTAAAATCTTTGGAGTGTTCCACGCTCACCGCACCAAATGATAACAAAGAGTATCTCACAGGGCGTCTTCTTGATCAAGTCACCGAAGAACACAAACAAATTGGCGGATTTCCGATAGAGGAGACTCCGACGATCAAGTTAGTGATTTTGATAAGGTGAATAAGTTGTAAAAATATTTGGAGAGACTCAACGTACCTTACTTTCTTCCATTTATAGTCATTTCCTTGATTCATAACAGCTGCCCTATTGATATTGATCAAGTCTTTATTGATTAACGGCTGTCTTCATAATGAGACTTCATTGAGTAACGGTTGTCTTCATAATGAGACTTTATTGAGTAACGAATACATTTATGGCGAGAACCGAGCTACCTTAGTTAATCGAGTCCGGTTACCAAACTCCTCGACTGAGAGTCTAGTTCGTTATGTGCGTTCGGAGAGATGCTACCAACTTTTTGATCAGAGAGTCTGGTTATCAACTATAATTAATTGCTCAATTATCTAATCTACGCTTGTTTAATATTCTTTGTTCTCAATAAATATTATTTCATACTTATCATATATACATTTAATAAATATAAGTAGGGGTGTGCAACGGTCGGTTCGGTTCAATAACCGAACCGAAATAACCGAAAACCGAAATTACAATATTTTACGAAACCGAACCGAATTTGTATAATAACCGAATTCAAACCGAACCGAATTTATCGGTCGGTTTGGTTCTGTTAACCGAAAATCCAAAATTATAATTAAAAATTATCTAAAAAATTATACAAAATTATAAATCATAAAATTAAAATTAAAAAAAATCAAATTAAAAAAATGTACATATATAATTTAATTTCAAACCCCTTAAATTGATAAAAAAAATACAAAAATAATTTTTTTAATGTAAAAATTGAATAAAATAATATATAAATTTAAAAGTTCGGTCGGTTCGGTTTTTCTTCGGTTTTTGTCTTTCAAAACCGAACCGAACCGAACCGAACCGAAATAACCGATGTACCTATAAATTTAAAACCGAACCGAATTTAAAAAATCGGTCGGTTTGGTTCGGTTTTAACCGAATTTTGCTCACCCGTAAATATAAGAATAAATTAGTAAAAATATAAATAAATTATATTATTTCAACTTTCAAGAACATTAATTGTATTTTTTAAAATTTTGTAAATTAAAAAGTGTGCTTATATATATATATATGTATATATATGTATAAGACAGGGGAAGAGGAAGTAATAAAGATCATTAGGGAAAAAAAAAAAAGGCACGTGAACTTTTAGCTGAAGAAGAAAAGAAAGGAATCGTGAGTTCACATTAGTTGAGATTTGATTTATGGTAGTATCACAACGAGCGTTTGGATGAGATTTGAGGCACGGGAGATGCAAAATATTCTTAATTATCTTTAATTTACAGTCAATATTTCCATTACACAACCCACTCAACTCAATTAATAAAATCTTAATTATAAATTTGAATTAAACTAATTACCGTTTTAGAGACCCCCAATGTGGTCCCTCATATCATGTTGCCAAAGATAATGTCAGTGACAGCAGTATTAGGCAGACAATTTTATCAAATTCCTCCCGAGATCGTTAAGCTAGGATCATGCCCTAATTAATTTGAGTCTTCTTTTTTTTTAGCTTGATCCCATCATTTTTTTTTCCACAAGCGGAAACTCGTTAGTTTAATTAATTCAAATTTATGACAAGTAATACCATAAATGAGAACAAAAAGCTCCATTATAAATATTTAAAAATATTTTATTTATAGAAATTTGAACCCAATAGCTCTAATTATAAAAGATTTCTACCTACCATTTCATCTAATTTTTTGAAAGTGTTTAATACTATCATTTAATAAATTGTAAAAAATTAACTGTCCGGGTAAAAAGTTCCAATCATACGTAAGTGTTGAGCATTTTCTATATATACTATATACCGCAAGTATACGGTGTACCGCAATACTACTTTAGATATCGATCCCACGAGGAACGCGTTCTACTCACTATTACTATCAAATTTTAATCTTGTTTACAATGGTCTAATAGTGTGAAAGTTAATTTTAAACTAATCTAACATGTAAACTAAATAAACTTAGTTAACGATAGTCAAAGAAGATAGAAAGATTAATGATGGTAAATATAAAAATGAAACTTGAATTAATTGTTTTTAATGATTATAGTATTCTTATCATGCAAGGCAAGTTGAATAAATTTCCTACTTATTCTCTCGACATAAATAAGATTGCCTAAAACATGCATAAATAATTCTATTTCACAACTTTCGTTAATGAACTAGAAAATTAAACATGCAAATCTTAGGTTAAGTTACAACCTATAGCAACCATTTCAATATTATGATTTTTCAAATGATATCTTAATGATAAATTTCCAATTAGATGTAAGAATGAATTCATTTCTCAATCAAACTCAAACTTATAATGATCATAAATAATATACCAATGTGAAATTCTACAAGCAAGAACACATAAATTTATATGAACAATAAAATATTTGATATTAGATATTCAAGTTTAGAATTTACATCACAAAAGTTACAAAGAAGAATTAAAAGATAAGAAATGAAGAAGGAGATTTCTCAACCCTTTTCAAATCACCTAAAGTAGTCTTCTTCTTTGTATACTATCTTCTCTTCAATACATGAACTCTACTTAAGAAAATTTAAACTAAAAGAATGAAAGAACTAACTTAACTTACATAATTTTTTCAGAAAATAATATGTTCTATCTTAAAATTACAGTTAATAATAATATTTATACTGTTCTAATTGTGCCTCCTCATATGTCTCTTGAGAATGGTTGCAATTATTGGTGGAAAGGCATAGCTCTTCAATAGTGAAATTTTAACTTTTGTCTCTAACGGATCTCTTTGTCGCGATCGCGACATCGTCGCACTCGCGACAGAGCGCGCCTCTTTCATCGCTCCACCTTCCTCGCATTCGCTTTCTCCGCGCCCCGTCACGACCTCGCGACGCCACCCTTGGTCGCGACAATGCTTCTTCCTTCTTTTTCTCTCTTCTTCTTTGGGTTCCCTTAGCGCGTTCTGTCGCGATCGCGCCACTGTCGCGCTCGCGACAGAAACTCGTCTTCCTTGGCTCATTTTGGCTATTTTTCTCCACTTTCTCCATCTTTTCTCCATTTTCCTCCTACACACAAAACTCAAACAAAAAAAATAAAACACACCTAATACTAACAAATAATAATACTTAAAACATTACTTCTAACCATAAAATATGGATTAATAATGAGCTATTTAAGCACATATCAAACCCCCACACTTAAACATTTGCTTGTCCCCAAGCAAAACACTTAAACAACATAAACACACAACACTCAATGAACACAATATTTTGGAGCTTACTTTATATTTGATAAGCATTTGGAAAGACCATGCATAGACTTACCCTTCTAACACACCAACCTAAATATGCAACTATTTAAACATTACCAATATTCATTAAACTTTAACCTCTATGCACAATTGGAAAACCATGAAATTGCAAAACACAATGATGTTTGATCTCAAGAAATCAAGTATCTTAACACATGTATAGATTATGTCACTCAAAGCATTGCCTAAGATAATTTTCTCTCAACACTTATTTTTTTAAGCACTCAATCACTCAAGTGTTTATAGGTTAGTGTTTCTCTCATTCCTTGATTATGCCATTACATACCATAAGCTTGTAATTAGTAAAAATCTCCACTACTAGTATAAGGTAGTAAAGAGGATCAAAGGGTCTTAAAAGGGTTGTAATGTGGCTTAGGTTAAGGTAGGAAACTTTTGGATATAGGTAGCTAACATTGTGTAGAGAAAAGTATCAATACAACATAGGAGATCTAAACAAAACATAACAAGCATGATATTTTAATGCTAATTCCCTTCTTGACTAAACAAATTTTCTGCTAGCTCTTAATTTTTTGTTTTTATTTTTATTTTTTAAAGGATAGCAAGAGAAATTAGCATGAGTGCGTTTTATGCTCCATCCCACACTTAAACCATTTTGAATGTACATCTTCCTATTCCAACTTATTTTTTTCTTTTTCTTTTTTCTTTCTATTTTTTTATATGAACAATAAATAGAGACTACCATATCTAACACCAAGTTGCAAAACAAGGGAAACTTCATGCTTTTCAAAAATAACATCTCCAATGCTATATCAATCCTAAAACCCTCCACAATATAGGTAAGCAACAAAAATAGGGCCTTGTTTAAGGAAAAATATATGGCTATTTATGTGCTTAATCAAGAAAAACAGGATATAGGCTCAAACTTGGCTTCCTAAAGTCAAAAGGTAAGGAAATTTAAAGCAAGCCAAAAATGGTTCATTCTAAATGCCCTTATCATATCCCGTGTACATCCCATACTAAAATATAGTCTCAAAAATTACCAAAAACAAGTTTTAGAGGATATGGCATAATAAGGCTCTCATACAAGAAAAATGTTATTGTACAAGGCTTCAAAAGCTCACATAGGCTATAAGTTAAACTATCATAGGCAATGAGTTGGCAAAACAATCTTTATTTACATGTGAAAAGATACCTAACTTAAAAAGAACCTACACCAAAGTATTTTGCTAAGTCATACCCTTCACTATGTACAAAGAATGCCAAAGTAAAACAAATAATGATAACGTTCAAAAAGTTTGACTATCTAGGCTAAGGTCAAAAAGAGAAAAACTATACATGCTCTAATTCCCAAATAATTATCAAATACAAAGCTCCAAAACACAATGTGTCTAAATACATATCTAAATCTAGCAATTCATGCAAAACACATGCTGCACTACTCATATATAACAACTATATCCATACATACATATATTTGAAACAAAAATAACATCACAAAGCTCTCCCCACACTTGAAGGACACAATGTCCCCATTGTGTGAAAAGAAACACACTTAAAAAGCAAAAGAACACACAAACATACAAAACAAAGAAAATAAAGAAAAGTGGAGGAGAACAAACTCAAAAACTCCCACTAGGGGAGCTAGGTGGAGATGGAGATAGGTCCACGTGCTGCTTTCGAAAGAAATTCAGGAGTTTGCGACTCAAACTCTTTTGACTCTTTAGCATTGCCCTCACATCATTCTCCATTACATCCATTCATGCTGCCATACTTTGATTGGTGGCCTCAATGCCATCCAATCGTTGCAAAACTAGTTCCAAATCGACAGAAGAACCACCAGCAGTCCCTCGCTCAGCAGCAGGAACTCCCGCAGCATCAACTCCAGCAGCCGCCTCGTCCGCATCCGAGGAGTCATGAGCAACAGCTGCTGAAGCTGATTCATGTGCCCTTTCACATGGCACACTAGGACAAGCCATACTAGATGTACCTGCAAAACGGTCAACAAACTTCGGGGGCCAAGCTCCCTTGGTTAAAATATTTGAGCGCCGCAAGTAAACAACATCAAGCAATGGAATTGATTCATTGTCAACCAAGACAAAATGGTTTAAATCACCCATACATCCTAAAATAATACCAGTAACCATATGGCACATCCCCACAGATTTACTTCTTGTAATAGAAGCATGGTACAAACCATCTAAAATAAAATCGATTGAATCAGGGGTTTTATGGGATAGCAAAAGGTCTAAGACAAATAAATCCTTGGTTTGAACTTTTGTACTTTCAACCCTCCCAAACATAGCATGGCAAAGACACTTATGAAAAAACATCAATGCATCATCTTTGATTTGCCTATTAGTTGAATTCTTATTATTAAAGTGCTCTAAGCCAGACAATCTAGTCCAAACAGGGGAGGGTTGAAAAAGATGGGAATCAAATCGTTTTCCATTTAAAGGGAAACCAAACCATGTATTCAAATCAGCATATCTAAAGGTATACTCTATTCCTTGATGTCTAAATTTCATTGAAATCTTACATTTATCCACATAAGTCAAGGTAACAAAAAACTCTAAATCCCAGTCTTTTCTCACAGGTAAAGATAAGGTTATAAATTTTCCCCATTTCATATATTTAAGAAAATGATTTATTTGATCAGTTAATCCCATTGTATTCAAAATAGCAGAGTCCAAAGCCCACATACTAACATAATTTTTCTTGGCAAAATATTAAAATTTCTCCCCTTCCTCATCAGAAAAAATTGGAAAAGGACAATCATACCTATTTTGAAAAACGAGTGAAGCAGGAGTAGAATCCCTGATTGCTTGACTCCCCCATAGGCCTCTTCCCCTTGCTCTTGTCTCCTACGTGCTTAGTTCTCACCATTGTAAAATCGTTTACAACTAGATAAATCAAAGTGAAAAGAAATAGAAGAAAACAGAAGTAAAAGAAAAAGGAAGATAAAGCGTGAGGAATTTAGAGAGAACTTTGAGTAAGGATTGAGAGAAAAGAGAGAAAGTAATTGAAAAGAAACCGAAAAGGCAAAAGAAATTGAAAGAAGAAGAAGTTATTAGGGTAGAAAAGAGGGAAGGTGAGGAATTAAATGAGTTCCCAACGGTCAGATTGACCAATAACGTCAAATCCCACGTTCTGTCGTGACGTCGCGACATCGTCGTGATCGCGACAGAAGCACATTGAAAAATTAGCGCATCGCGATATACGTCGCGGCATCGCGACAAATAAACCCCTCTCTCTATCACGACCTCGCGACATAGTCGCGCTCGCGACAGAAAGCAAAAATGAAAAATCAAAAAGAAACTGTCGTGAGGACACCCTTCGTCGCGCTGTCGCGATGAAATCTATAAAACACCTTCCCCTTTCTGTCGCGCTCGCGACAGAAAGGAATTTGAAAAATCAAATTTTCTTCCCTTTCAAAAACATCACAATTAGACATATAAAATGAACTTACAAATTAGGATTATCTGTGGAACAAAAAGAATGACATTATTACATACAAATATCACACATATAATATAATAATTAATTAAAAAGAAAAATAATACCAAGTAACCTTCAAACAATTTTCAAAGAAAGAAATGAAACCTTCCTTCCATCGAATGTTTCCTCCAAATACACCTTACATCTTTGATAATTGGCTTTAAATAACTCCCCTTTTTCATTTTTTAGCTCTAAAAAACCTTGATCAAAGACTTGGGTGACTTTAAAGGGTCCACTCCATCTAGATCTCAATTTTCCAGGAAAGAGTTTCAATCTAGAATTATACAATAGAACTTTGTCCCCAACATTGAAATGTTTAATGCGTATATGTGCATGGAAAAAGCCTAAGCTTGATTGCATCAGCTGAAACCCCATTTATCTTAAAGGTATCACATATCTCAAGAAAGTTGGCCAAATGAGCATTAGGATCCTCATTTGCCAAACCATAAAATTGTATACTATTTTGAATCATTTGTAATAATGAAGGCTTAATCTCAAATTGATTTGCATTTACCGTTGGCCTTACCACTCCTTGTTGAGCTCCACTCAAAGCAGGTGTGGCAAAGTCCATCAATCTTGGCGGATTTTCTTCAACCATGATAATTGGTCTCTTATCCTTGTTCTTTTTCTTATTGGACTTCCGGTTACTTAACAAAAACCTTTCAATTTCGGGATTTAAGGGTTCAAGCTCTTCTAAAGAACTCCTTGTACTAGGCATGAACTTCTAAATCTTGTAAAACCAAAAACAAAACACAAAGTTAAACTAAATCAAACAACTTAAAACAAAACAAAATATTGTAATCCAAAATCATAAACTAAGTTTCATAATGGCAAAACAACCGTTCCCCGGCAACGGCGCCAAAAACTTGTTGAGCATTTTCTATAAATGCTATATACTGCAAGTATATGGTGTACCGCAATAGTACTTTACATATCGATCCCACGAGGAACGCTTTCTACTCACTATTACTACCCAATTTTAATCTTGTTTACAATGGTCTAATAGTGTGAAAGTTAATTTTAAACTAATCTAACATGCAATCTAAATAAACTTAGTTAATGATAGTCAAAGAAGATAGAAAGATTAATGATGGTAAATATACAAATGAAACTTGAATTAATTGTTCTTAATGATTATAGTATTCTTATCATGCAAGCCAAGTTGAATAAATTTCCTACTTATTCTCTCGACATAAATAAGATTGCCTAAAACATGCATAAATAATTCTATTTCACAACTTTCATTAATGAACTAGAAAATTAAACATGCAAATCTTAGGTTAAGTTACAACCTATAGCAACCATTTCAATATTATGATTTCTCAAATGATATCTTAATGATGAATTTCCAATTAGATGTAAGAATGAATTCATTTCTCAATCAAACTCAAACTTATAATGATCATAAATAATATACCAATGTGAAATTCTACAAGCAAGAACACATAAATTTATATGAACAATAAAATATTTGATATTAGATATTCAAGTTCAGAATTTGTTACAAAGAAGAACTAAAAGATAAGAAATGAAGAAGGAGATTTCTCAACCCTTTTCAAATCACCAAAAGTAGTCTTCTTCTTTGTATACTATCTTCTCTTCAATACATGAACTCTACTTAAGAAAATTTAAACTAAAAGAATGAAAGAACTAACTTAACTTACAGAAATTTTTCACAAAATAATATGTTCTATCTTAAAATTATAGTTAATAATAATATTTATACTGTTCTAATTATGCCTCTTCAGATGTCTCTTGAGAATGGTTACAATTATTGGTGGAAAGGCATAACTCTTCAATAGTGAAATTTTAACTTTTGTCTCTAATGGATCTCTCTGTCGCGATCGCGACATCGTCGCTCTCGTAACAGAGCGCGCCTCTTTCATCGCTCCACCTTCCTCGCATTCGCCTGCTCCGCGCCCCGTCGCGACCTCGCGACGCCACCCTTGGTCGCGACAATGCTTCTTCCTTCTTTTTCTCTCTTCTTCTTTGGGTTCCCTTAGCGCGTTCTGTTGCGATCACGCCACTGTCGCGCTCGCGACAGAAACTCTTCTTCCTTGGCTCATTTTTGCAATTTTTCTCCACTTTCTCCCTCTTTTCTCCATTTTCCTCCTACACACAAAACTAAAACAAAAACATAAAACACACCTAATACTAACAAATAATAACACTTAAAACATTACTTCTAACCATAAAATATGGATTAATAATGAGCTATTTAAGCTCATATCAGTAAGAAAGAAGTAAAGTCAATTTAGTTATTTTTCCAATAATTATACACAAGAAGATGGGGAGTTGTGTGGAGAATTGAACCAGGATAAATGGCTAACCTGCTCCTTAAAGAGGAGAGAGCAAATGCTGAATGTAAACACCGTGCTCTGAGACAGTTCAGATCAGAGATTACCCGATGAAAAAATCAGTGTCCGTTTCTGATCCAATAGATGAAATTCGGGAATTTTGGTCCTTTAGATTCACAAGGATTGGAGATTTTCATTTGCAGCAGAAATAATTAGGAAAATTGGGAAGATTTAGCATGAAAAGGGATTTTTTTCTTCGCAGACGGCCTGCCTGTCGGTAGCCGAGATGATTCGTCTCTCGCCATGAGAGACGGGCTGTCGGTGAAGCAAGCGACGGACACGTACCCGTAAACCGATGCCTGTTTGTTATTCCCCATGCCTCGTTCCGTCCGTTGGCCAAATGACCGCGTGTACCCTTGTAACCGATGACCGTCGGTCAATTGATTTGGTCGCCGGATTTGGGGGAAAACAGTTAAGATTCTTTCCAAATCCCATTAGGAATGGATTTCTCTTTCCTATTCCAAATAGGATTTCCTTTTTTCTATAAAAGGGGGATTTTTCAATGATTTAGGGGTTAGACAATTTTTAATTAGTGGATTTTCTTTCTCTCAAGGATAGATTCTCTAATATTTTCTCTCAAAAATCATTTTTTACAAAAAAGAAAAAACTCTTTTCATCTTTTTCTTTTAATCTCTTTTCAAAATCTTATTTTGGTGAATCTAATTAATTTGAGGTGACGAAAATCAATTCGTTTCCATCAATTTATTGGTTCCGATATTCAAATCTCTATAAAAAAATTTTCTTTTCAAGGAAAAAATAGAAATTTTCTTTCCTTGATTTGTAACCGGTCCTTGTGAAGCGAGCAGATTCGAAAAAATCTATTCCATGTTCATCCAAAAAAGTATAATCCGAGGGTAAATATTCTGAACTTGATATTTGGTTGGTGTAATTTAATTATTTCCATTTTTGTTCATCTTTTGTTAAAACAAATTTATTTTCTTGTGATAATCTACCCATTTTGTCGTTTTTTTGGGGAACAGAGGTGACCGACGGGCAGAGTCGCTACAGACGCTCGTCTCTCGATCGAGGGACGGGTCTCAGATAGCGCACTAGTCTGCCCGCCGGTCACATTTTCGACGCCCATCGGTCACGTCTAAATGGCCGTCCCTGGGTTCTTCTACACTGTTTTAATCTGTTTTCATTTGTTTATGTTTTTTCTTATTTGCTTTCTTTATTTTGTTTGCCCTCTTATTCAAAAACCTTTTTTAGCTTTTGTTTTTATCATTTTATTTCATTTCTGAATTTTTGCACTAATGTTCTTATTTATTTTTGGTGAGATATTATTTAATTATCTTAGATGGGTTAAAAATTTGAGGATGATGATGGCCACCCAAATCTAAGGGTTTCTTTCCGGTTTATTCCCTTTAACCCTCATCTTTATTATTATTATTTATTTGATATTTATTGTAGGTTTATTATGATTTATTTTTTTGCTTATTATTATTATTATTGCTAGTATTATTATTAGTTTTAGTATTTATTATTATATCAATTGCATTATTGTTATTATTGTTACGTTTATTTATTTATTTCCCTTTGTAAAATTATTCTTTGTCGCGCTAATATAAAAAAGGGACAAATGTTTTATGGCAATTAATTTGGAAATTTTTGCAAAATCAAGGACCAAAGTCCTATTTTATCCAATAAAACCATCACATAAAAAATTATTTTTTTGGTAATAAACGCATCTAGGACCAATGTCCTCAATTTTAATGAATATTCCGTTTTATGCATGTTTTGTACTTTATTTACAATGGGGGTTGTATTCTGCCCCTAGTTTTATTGTAATTTATTTTCATATACTTTATTTTAATGTTATTTTATTTTTCACTTTTATGTGAATGATCATGCCTTTTAATTAATTGGATCGCATGGAAAAATAGTGAAATAATAAATTTAAAACCTAATTGTAAAATTAATCAAGGTATGAATAAATGAGAAGTCCCGAATCTATCTCTGGTCTTTGGGCTCAACGAGGCGAGAGGCCCATTTCGATGTTCCATTGGAATGGGATCTCCAAGACACCTCTTGTGTCCCACCAAAAGACTCAATTTACAATCCTAGGCTCCATAGGGTTAGAGGGTCATTCCAATGTTCTATTAGGGTGAATGCCTCCAAGACCCCTTTGGTTTGCCCAAAATGGCTAAGATGCGCCGTCTTAGGCTCACTGAGGCGAGACAAACTTTTCCAATATTTTATTGGATGGCGACTCCATAAAACCTTCTTGTTGCCCAAAATAGACGCACTTGTAAATACCTTCCAAGTTTCCAATGAACCGGTCTCGAAAGCCCTAAAAGCGGGTCTCAGGGAAGCGCGGGGTTTGGCGCACGTCACAGTGGTGACTCCGCTGGGCATACTACGTGAGACTTCAATTCAAAAGTACCTTGATTAAAAATTACAATTAAGTTTTAGTTTAAAAATTTAGCTTTCTTTCAAATTTCCATTTCATCTCATTAGAGCCTTAGATTATGTTAGTTTAGTCCCTCTATTAACACCGGTGCGTTCCCGAAGCACGACCCTATGTTCACTCAATGTAGGGAAGTGTTAAGGATAATCACCAGCCCAAGCCTCGTACCATTTGGTATATAAAATGGAGACCCAATCGGTCGCTATGCTCGTGATGAGCTAGACCCATTGGTAGGGACCATGCTTGGGTAGAACTAAAGTGATACCACCCATGACTAAAGCTCATGTAATGGATATAGATAATTTCCCTAGGTGGTATGAACCTTAATACTGTGCTTGCTGTATGGGTCCTTACGTATTGGGTGAACTCAAATGTCTTGATCGATCACCTAGCCAAAGGCTTTCATGCCCCGGTAGGACCGTGTCGATTCACTTGGATCACCTAAATACATAATGATCATGATTCATGCGCCTGTTGCATTAGTTAGGAGAGTTATACTGCCGGTTTTTTGCCGTGCACCATACGCGTCCATCGGGTCCCTATTGACCCATGGGCTAATCCCGCCTAGGAAAGAGACTATGGCCTCGTGTGTTGGAGTGACAAGGGTAGAAGGACCTATGTGCTTGCATGTGATTTGTGGGTGTTGCATCGCATTCATGTATCATTCTAACTCTTTGTCTTTGCAGCCATTATAGATCTGCCTAGGTGGATAAGAGGTCCTCAAGGGCGGTTGATTTGGAACTCTATTTTCGAGCTACCAGAAAGAGCATAATATTCGGATACTACTTCAGAAGCTAGCTACGCAACTTCAGAAATGGCAAATTCACCGAGAGGGACTGATGCCACCAGGGCTATAGTTGCAGAGGAAGTGGGCCGTAGATTTGAGGACTTTGAGAGTCGTTTGATGAACATGTTAGCCACAATGGGCCAGCCAGCTGCTCAACAGAACCCACTACCTCCTCTTGTGAGAAGCAATAAAACGGAGGAGGTCCGAGCAAACCCACTGGAAGAGAATCATCCACCGCCAGTGCATTTTAGAGCTACTACTTTAGGAGTTCAGAAGGGAAAGCAAGTCCTGGGGTTAGACGATTATTCAGATGAAGATTATGAAGAGCACATGTCTCAGAGAGGGAAGGCACCGCAAACTAAGGAGGCCATTTGGAAGAAGATGGGAGAGAGGTTCGAAGTAATGGCTAGGACTTTGACGAAGGGTTAAGGGATGAGTCCAGAAGATAAAGAATTAGATGGAGAGGACCCTATCCCGATGAACCTTAAGATGCTAGATGTTCCAAAGTTCGACGATACTTCTGACCCTACCGCACATATCAAACAGTACTCGTTAGTGATGAAGGGTACTACTCTGACGAGGAAGCAGAAGATTGAATATTTCTACTTGAGCTTGACCGGCCTAGCAATGGATTGGTATCATGGGTTGGATCGCCGAACCAAAGAAGACTCGGATTTGTTGACTAAGGAATTTTTGAGGCAGTATGACTGTAATACGAGGATGGAAGTGACCCTGAAAGACCTACAGCTATTACAACAGAAGGGAGGTGATGGAAATGAAGAGGAAACCGGGTGATGGAAATGAAGAGGAAATCGGATACCCAAGATCAAATTCGATTGTTCATCAGGAATGCGAGCCTATATTTGAGAGAGGGGTTAAAGATGAAAGGATTGAGAGATTGGGAATCTCTGAAGGACATCGCCATAGAAGCTGAGGTGGAGTACCTGACTAAGAAAGTGAGTGTTGAGAATTATCCTAGGAAGGGTGCTAGTGGAGCTAGCAGATCGACAGGCCCTGGAAAGACCGCGGAGGTATCAACTACCAACTTTACTCCAAGACATTTTTCAAACCTCGGAAGGTCTCTGTCGTGGGTATTGAGAAGACTAATGAAGGAGGAGAAGCTGCAGCCTTTACCTCCCCGACTGGCTAGAACAGTGGGCTAACCAGGGCATAAGGATAGTGAGTACTGCACATACCATCAGCATACTGGGCACACCACTGATGATTGTAAAGCCTTACGACATGTAATTCAGGATCTCATCGATTCAAAGCAGATCACGGACCCAAAAAAGAGAGGAGGTCAGAAGAAGATGGGATACAATAATGTGCCCCCTCCAGTGAACGTGATTGGGTCAGGTCTACCTGAAGAGTTTGTATTGCAGGAATTGTATGGCAATGATATGCATGCTGTTGAGTCAAATGTAAAAGGGTTACCAGTGGCTGTGATAGATTGCTGGTCCATTGATGAAAGTGGAGAGGAGGATGATAACGCTGAGATGTTTCCAGACCTGTGGGGTTCAGAAGAAGAAGACGAAGGGAAGAAGAAGAGTAAAGTGGGAGCTGTGACTCGGAGTGGAAGGGTAGCTCCAGAAGTTGAGAAGTCTCAAGAGCCAGAAGCAGGCCAAAAGGGGAAAGAGTCGAAAGAAGATTTGATTGTTAAGCAGCTGAAAAAGACGACGGCTCAGATTTCTATATGGGACCTCTTGAGGCAGTCTCCATCCCATAGGCAAAAGGTAGTGAAAGATTTATGTGAGGCAACTGTGGCCACCACCATGTCGCCGACAGAACTGCTGGATGTAGTGAAGGGAGGAGCGGGAGAAAGTGTCATTTTTACCAATGCTGATTTGCCGGCAGAAGGCTGCAACCATAATCGCCCTTTGTACATAAGGGCACAGATCAACCAAAAGCACACAGCCTGTGTAATGGTGGATGATGGCTCTTCAATAAATGTGTGCCCGCAGGTAGCGATGGCAGCTTTTGGGGTGACAGAGGATATGTTGGCCAAATCTGATCTCACTATCACTGCATATGATAACTCATGAAGACATGCTTCAGGGACATTTGTGGCAACGGTGAAGACAGGACCGGTAGAATCTGAAGTGGAGTTTGTGGTGCTACCCATACCCGCAAATTTCTGGGCTCTTTTGGGCAGGCCATGGTTTCACAAGTTGGGTGGAGTTCCCTCTACGCTTCATCAAATGGTGAAGATACCCCATGAAGACCATGTCGTAACCAAAAGGGTTGCACGGGAGAATCAGGTTTCAATTCTGGAGATCGCAAGGCAACCATTCAGCGGGTTTCATGTTGCTATGATAGGGGATGAAGAATGGATGGAAGAGACTCCGCAAGTATTGAGCATGATGAAGAAGATGCCGTTCCTTCCTGGCGCTGGGTTGGGAAAGAAGTCTCAGGGGGTGCCAACAACCATTACTACCAAAGGTCAGAAGGACAAAAGGGGTTTGGGATATACTAGTGCTGTAAAAAAGGGTGAAAAGTCAGAGATGGAAATTCCCCATATTCGAAAAATTTTTGTGCCGGCAACCGCGGTATGTGCCTATACAGGAGAGGCTGAATCATAGTGGGTGAATGGAAAAATTGTACTGGGATTCAAGGTTTTTAACGATGTCTACGACTGGGGCATTGGATTGATCAAGCCAGTAGAGGGCTTTTGGGATGAGGAAATCATGACCAGCAAGACAATTTGGGACCGTGACATGCCCGAAGAGGTGATCACTGAGAAGATGATTACCGTCCAGCTGAAGGGAAAAGCAAAGATCGAGGAAGCCATTCAAGGGGTGATCGAAGAGCCTCCAAAAATCCAAAGCGACGCAGGACCGTCAACCGCAGCAGATGCACTAGCAGAGGGAGAAGAAGAAGCTAGTTTAGATTGTCTTTTCATTCCATAACTTTTCAATGATGTTAATAACGATTTCAATTTTATTAATAAAGTGAACAATTTTGCTTATTTGTGCAATGTTTCCGATGATTTCACCTTGCTTGATCATGATCATAATCCATCTATATTTGATATTGATTCGACTAATGCTACCCCATTTAATCTTGGAACCCCAGAAAACCCAAAAAAAAATTTTATAGCATCAAATATAACTCCTGAAGAGAGAGAAAAATTTGAGAGAATATTAAAAAAATATGAAAAAGTCTTTGCCTGGACCTATGAAGATATGCCAGGAATTGATCGGGATATCGCAGAATACGCTATTCCGACGTATCCAGATCATAAACCCGTAAAACAGAAGCTGAGAAGACTCAGGACGGAATGGGCAGATAAGGTAAAGGAGGAAATTCACCAACAGATGGAGGCCAAGTTTTTAGTGGAGGTACAGTATCCAACCTGGTTGGCCAATGTCGTCCCTGTAGCCAAAAAGAATGGTAAAGTAAGAGTATGTGTGGATTACCGGGATCTGAATAAGGCCTATCCGAAAGATGATTTCCCGTTACCTCATATAGATGTATTGATAGACAGTGCAGCTGCTTGTGAGATGTATAGCTTTGGAGATGGTTATGTGGGTTACAATCTGATTCTCAATAAAATAATTGACCGGATTAAGATGGCTTTCATCACAGAATGGGGGACGTATGCTTACAGGGTAATGCCCTTTGGCTTAAAAAATGCAGGAGCTACATATCAGAGGATGGCGACAAAAATCTTAAGTGACTTAATCCATAAAGAGGTGGAGGTGTATGTCGATGATATGATGATCAAGTCCGCCACTAGAGAAAGCCATTTTGAAGCCTTGGAAAAGTTCTTCCAGAGAATAAATAAGTACAACCTACGGTTAAATCCTACGAAATGTATCTTTGGGGTTACGTCAGGAAAGTTGCTGGGACATGTGGTTAGCAAGAGGGGAATTGAGATTGACCCAGACAAGGTTAAGGCCATCAGAGAGATACCGGTACCTCAGAAGGAAAAGGATGTAAGGAGTTTCTTGGGCAAATTGCAATATGTCAGTAGATTCATTGCCAAATTAACTTCGATTTGTGAGCCAATCTTTAAACTCCTCAGGAAAAATCAGCCTGTAGTATGGAACGAGGATTACTAAAAAGCCTTCGATACTATCCCAGAGTACTTGCTACATCCACTGGTGTTGAGACCGCCACGGCCGAGTAAACCTCTGATTCTGTACCTAGCCATAGAGGATAGTTCTGTGGGTGCCATGATGGCTCAAGAGGACGAATTCGGGGTGAAATTTGCTATTTACTACTTGAGTAAGAAATTCCTAGAGTACGAGGTTAAGTATGCTGAAGTAGAGAAGATCTGTCTTGCGGTGATCTGGGCCTCTAAGAAATTGAGACATTACTTCCACTCTTACAAGGTGCAAGCAGTGGCAAAGCAAAATCCCTTAAGATACTTACAGGAAGCACCGTCTTTGTTGGGAAAAATGGGCAGATGGTTGTTGCCGCTACAAGAGTTTGATATAGAGTATGTCACTCGAAAAACTATCAAGGGGCATGCAGTGGCTGAATTCCTGGTAGAACAACCAATTCAAGGAGACTCATACGAGTTCAACTTCCCAGACGAGGATGTGGCGGCTATTGCAGTTCAAGGTTGGCGGTTACACTTTGACGGAGCTGTGAACCACAAGGGGGCAAGAGTAGGAGTTATTCTGATGACCTCGAAAAATGAAAAGCTCCCGTTGGCAAAGAAGCTAAGTTCAAGGCTACCAATAATGAGGTTGAGTATGAAGCATGCGCTTTCGGGCTGGAAGCATTATTAGCCTTGGGGGCAAAGAGCGTTGAGGTATTCGGAGATTCATCCCTAGTGATCAATCAAATTCGAGGTGAATGGGCTGTTAAGGAAGAAAGGCTAATGCCATATGTTAAGCACTTGAAAGATCCGAGCGGTCAGTTTGAGGTGTGCACGTTCCATTTCATTCCAAGGGACGAGAACCAATTGGCCGACGTGCTCGCCACTTTGGCATTTATGTGGGACAATCTGGAAAGTATAATCATGAGGCCAGTTTTGATTTCTAGCTCTGATAGACCTAGTTTCAAATTGCAGTAAGTAATAGAGATAGTTGTAGCAGATGGGAAGCCGTGGTATTACGACATTATGAACTATATAGAAAATATGACTTTTCCAGAGGAAGCTACAGAAAAAGATTAGAAAGTGATTCGCAAGCTGTCTACTCAGTTCATTTGTATAGATGGCACATTGTACAAGCGATAGGCTGATGGTATCCAGTTGAGGTGTCTGGACGAGAAAGAAGCTAAAAGAATAATGGAAGAAACTCACACTGGTGTATGTGGGGCCCATACGAACGGTTTGACGTTGGCCAAAAAGATGATGAGACAAGGGTTTTTATGGCTTACCATGGATAATGATTGCTCAAGGTATGTGAAGCAGTGTCAGTTATGCCAACAGTACGCAGATCTAAGGCACTTGCTAGTTTCAGAGTTGCACAATCTTACGTCACCCTGGCCGTTCGCAGCTTGGGGGATTGACATTATTGGGGAAATTCGTCCCACAGCCTCCAATGGACACAGATACATCATAGTCACCATTGACTATTTTACCAAGTGGGTTGAGGCTGAGTCCTTCAAAAAGATTGATGCTCGGGATATGGCCAAGTTCATTGAGAAAATTTTGATTTGTAGGTATGGTCTCCCACACCACATGGTATCTGACAATGGGGTCCAGTTCATGGCTGAAACAAAGAAGCTATTCCAGAAGTACAGTATTGAGCATCATAAGTCATCCCCATAACGTCCTCAGGCCAATGGAGCAGTAGAAGCCGCCAACAAGAATATCAAGAAGATCCTAGCTAAGACGGTGCAGAATTATAAAGATTGGTCAGAGAAGTTGCCTTTCGCACTTTGGGGGTATAGAACAACCATCAGAATGTCTACAGGGGCCACGCCATATTCCTTAGTATATGGGACAGAGGCAGTGCTGCCGGTTGAAATTGAGCTCAAGTCGTTAAGAGTGGTCATGGAAGCACAAATCCCAGAAGCTGAATGGGCACAAAAGCGGCTACAACACCTGAACAAGCTAGATGAAAATAGGTTAAGGGCCTATTATCATAACCAGATCTATCAGAAGAGACTTGCCATGTCCTTTGGAAAGAAAGTTAAGAAGCATCCATTGAAAGAAGGGGACTTGGTGTTCAAGCAGATGAGACCAGGTGTACCAGACATCAGAGGAAAGTTCAAACCCACGTGGGAAGGGCCATTTCTCCTCAAGAAGCTGTTATCAAAAGGAGTTACGATTCTGTCGGATAGCGATGGCAACGAGTTCAAAGAACCAATCAATATCAATAGACTCAAAAGGTTCCATGGCTAAAGACTATAAAATAAAAAGAAGAGAAAAGAAGCCCCGCGGGTCAAAAACCGAAAAAAGGCGGCCTTGCTAAAATTGGTCGCCTCGTCAGGGTGAAAACCGAAAAAAAGGCATCCTGGGTAAAAATTAGAGGCTTGAGAGAAAATATCCAATAAAGAAAACCCGAGAGGGCTGATTGGTAACAGGAGTTCGATGCTATCAAAGTTTGGCTGGATTTGGTTCCATCAACGAATGTGGTTTATATAATTGAATTAGTGACAAATAATGATCATGTACGTTGAAATCTTGCGGAAATGTACACAACTTTGTGAAATGAAAGTAAACTTGATTTGTTCAGTTACATCATTTTCTAGTTCTGTTTTGAAAAGGAACACAATGCTCAAAAGGGTATACTAAACTAAGCTAAACTATGTAAAGTCATCGTGTCCTATTGTCAGATGCCGGGCTAAGTACCCACCTCTTATACTTGCTAGTAGAAGTCACGGAGTGAGTCCCGAATGGAGGTATGACGGTCTTCAATGGAAGTTGGCCCCAAAGCTCGTGATAACGAGAAGCAAAAGCTGCAGAAAGCACTCCTCCTCGGAAGGATAAAGGAATCCTCACCACATCCTGAGTCATCCCGAGCTGACGAGCACATCGGGTAGTAATGTAAAAGATGGCTTGACGAATCCCGCATAAAGGGACACACCCTAAAGAGCCATTAATGGTTGCACTGGAAAGGGGAAACCAAACATGCGCAAAGTTGATATCCCCATCTGATATCTCGCTAAATCGGGCAATACCTTCGTCGGAAGTTGCAAATGAGTACAGCCGCTGACGTGGGAGGAAGTGTCTTGGGGAATATTGTGCAATGACTCAGGGAGGAGGTTCTGATAGCAACTTCAGTTTCTCCTGCAACCATATCTTTAAAAAAAAAAAAAGGGCCGTTGGAGTAAGTTGGGTTTACTTCAGGCAAAAATTAGGCATAGGGTCGTGTGAAAATCCAAAAAGGACGCACTTCCCGCTAAGAAAAGCTAGTGTGAAAATCCACGAGGGACGCACTACCTTTTCAAATAATGACGTACATGGAGTAATAAGGGGCTTCCATTGAATGAAGTGGTAGACCCGGAACGAGCAGAATCCAAGCCCAGGATGGTCTCAGCCAGAATAAGTGGGAAAGGGGTCAGCCCGCGGTGAAAGTCATCCAGAATCCCAAACAAACGAGGATCTCCAATCAACTCCTCTGTGGTTACAGTCAAATATCTCAGCATACAGAACATGAAGATGACACTTACGTGGTATGTGGGAACATTAGAAAATCTGTCCAATGCCTCAATCAACGGCTCCAAAGAAAAGGTGGGTCCCTGAAGAACTAAACGAGCAACTTCATAAGGAGCTATACCCAAGGACAGAGCAATATCCCAACTGAGTCAGCCCACAGCGGGGAACGCAGGGCATAGCATTAGGAGGATACCATGCTCCGATGATAGCAGCAAATTCCTCAGGCAGGGGGCATAGCTCTTGATAAGTGAACCTGAAAACATGGAAGCGTGGGTCCCAGAAGTGGGTTACAGCTAGGAGGAGGTTTTGGTCTATCTTGACTCTTCTTAGAAATTTCAGACCAGAAAATGGAATAAGGATGTTGTTCTCCCAAGTTTGGGTATCGTCTAAAATACGGTACATTTTCTGAAGAAAAGGAGAAGTCATGCTTTGAGAGTTGAAACTGAAGTCAGCAAAGCAAATAAAGAAGAAAATAAGGGAAAAACTGGAGAAAAGAAGCTGTTACAAGGTAAAAATAACAGAAAAGGCACGGAGTCCAAGAAAAAATGAAATTTATAAAGTAAATCAACAGACGGCCTGCCCGTCCCTCATTTCAGACGGCCTGCCTGTCTATAATTGTCCACTTGGCAGAGTCATCATTGCATTTCACGTGCATTTATTGTTCAATTAATGCGGGGAATCTGAGGCGATATACGGTAAGCCTGTCGCTCGCTCCTGGAGACGGGATGCCCGTCGGTCATGAAAATCTATATAAGTCTGTCAGACCGACGGGCTAACAGTTTCTTTTCCTCTTCTTCCTTTTCGTTTTCCTGTTCACTGGCGCCCAGATTCTGTTTTTCTTCATATTTTTGCCATTTTTACACCATTTTGCACTTTAATTGCACCATTGTGACCCTTGCATCATTGTGCATCACCTGGAGTATTTTTCTTAGCGTTTTGTCGAATTTCATTTTTTCTGCAATTCCAGGTCAGTAACCAACTTTTCTTCCTTTTCATTTGTTGTAAGTAAAATTTAATTCTCTTTTACTCTACTATTGGGTTAGTTTAATTAGTTTTGCATGATTTTTAGTCAGTCATTTAAATACTGTTTTTTTTAGTTTAACATGATATGAATGTTGTTTAACTAATTTTTTAGTATTTCTTTTATTTGTTTAAACTAAGATTTTAGACACTCTTCCTTAGTTAATGTAATCTTTAAATGCTGTTTGATTTTAAGTACGCATGTAAAACAGTTTAAAGTGCATAAGTTAGCCTGAGCAGCCTAATATGCTTTCCATTGAGATAATAATATGCATGAACTGTTGCTTGGGGCCTGAGGCCTGTCGTTATGAGCTTTGGGCAGGAGGTTGGGCACGCCCTTGTCAGGGTGCTGCCCAAATTTTTAAATCAATATATTGTGTTGTTGATTGGGGCCTGAGGCCTGTTCTTTATTCTTATCTTCTTGTGCAGTAGGTCGGGCACATCCCTGCAGGGATGCTGCCCAATTTTTTTTTCTGTCTTTTTGGTGGGGCACATCCTTACTGGGATGCTGCCCAATTTGCTATTCGCGGGATTAATCCCGTTTATGACTGTGAGTTTAAACTAATTGTTTAAGTTATTTTCAGGATGCCACCATGACGACGTGTTCCGCGTGACCATCCCGAGCCATAGGCTCCCAACTGGTTGACTCCCGAGGCTAGAGAGAGATACAGATTGTTGCCCTGAGTGGAGTTCCGAGCTAGCCATTTTATCTCCAGACCATTCCTCAAGGCCCTAGGGATGGCAGGCAAGGTTGATGCCCTGTTAGCGGGCACTGGTTGGACCGAGTTCCTGACTCTAGCCTTTTTGACCTACCCAGAGGTGGTGAGACAGTTTCTTGCTACCCTACAGTATGCTGGATTTCATAGGTCAGATACAGAGGAGGGAGTCATTCAGTTCTAGATTGACCGCCACCACTATACTATCACACGCCAGCGTTTCGCACAGGCCATGGGGCTTCCTCACGAGTAAGACATCATGGTGCCCCAGAGAGCAGTCTGACGCCATCATTGCTTTACCAGGAGTGCCGTACGATCACGATACGGCGAAGAGTACGATGCTTATATCACAGGCTCTCCGGTACCTCCACAGAGTCTTATCCAGCTCCTACCTGGGGCAGGCCGGAAACCCCTGGGTCACTCAATGCCGCAGAGATACGGAGCTTGTGGGCCATAGTGACAGGCCAGAGGCTCAACATTAGCCATGAGATTTTGGCTAACCTGGTGAGGGTATCTAGGGGAGCAGCCCCGGTAGTCTTTGTTGGCGGAGTGGTCACTAGATTGTTGTTGGGATCGGGCGTTCGTCCAGGGGTCTTTGGGCAAGCTATAGAGGAGAGCATGTATGTAGATGCCCCATCAGCTGTCACGAAGGGCATGGTGGTACAGATACAGGGTCAGGCCGAGGCATACAGGCTCCTCACTATTCACGAGACCCGACGTTCATTCGACCTTCCTCCATTAGAGCCTATACAGGAGCAGGCCGAGGATCAGCACCAGGAGGGTCAGCCTCCACAGCCACAACACTAGGAGGGTCAGCCTCCACAGCCACTGCCCGAGGAGGAGCAGCCGAGCACACCATCGGACATAGGGATCAAGTTCACTATGGATGAGCTGTTTGCTACTCCTCCAGCGCCGAGGGTACTGAGTCCTACCCCTCCTCCATCATCGAGGGTGCAGCGGACAGCTCCACGATCGCCCGAGAGATTTCATCCGTACGCTAGGGGGGATCCGAGGGCATCTACTTCTACAGCTCCACCTCCAGAGCAGACATCAGAGCTAGCACCATCTCCAGCAGTACAGCCAGACTTCACCGCGATTGTGACCTCTATGTTCGCAGCCCTCGAGCGCAGACAGGAGGAGAGAGACATGATCCTCCTCGAACAGCTCAGGGAGCGAGATAGAGCCATTATAGAGCGGCTGGATCAGCAACAGGGCATCATTCTGGAGCAGGGGAGGCTCATAAATCATCTGAGGACGGAGCATGAGAGGCTTATAGCCCAGTTGAGATAGGAGATGAGGGCCTCATAGGACCAGACGGCTCAGAGGGTGGATGCGTCCTTACAGATGGTGGACGAGTCGGTGGAGGCTCTCAGATTCAGGTTTCAAGTATTAGAGGGGGCCATACCTCCTGTAGCCCAGTCTATCCGCGAGTTTAGAGAGCATACGGAGGAGGGACTAGGGAGCATGAGGACTACTGCAAGGGACCAGAATCTCCACCTGGGCATGGCGTTCGGAGAGTTAGGAGGGGTGATTAGAGAGACGCTACAGTTCATGATGGTTTGCGCACAGTCCTTCCTAGATGGGTACGCCCAGGTCCAGTTCCAGCAGCCTCAATCTATGCCGGTGCTCGTTCCACCCCGATTCCATCAGCGGTCGGAATTTACAGCCACCCTGCAGCCTGGGTCTTCAGCAGCTCCACAGGCGGGACCATCAGCCCCTCCCAACCATCCATCTGCCTCATGATCTGGATCCCCTGCCTCTTCATCTCGGTCTCAGATAGTTCATATATCAGATGACGATGATGATTCGGTAGAGGAGCCTTCAGATTATCCACCATTTTAGACTATTCAGGGAGTCATTTTTGACATTACATTTGGTATTTTTATCATTATTGTCATATTTGTATATATTGTACAAAATTTATTTTACTAGTGGAACATGTTTATTATTACATTTGCATGTAAATTCTTTATGTTTGTTATTACTTGATTTTCTTCTATAAAGACAACTGTTCATATAATCATATCAAGAAAATGCTAAATAACAATGGCAACATAAAATATCATAATGTTCATAAACCTATCAATCGGATTAATTGCGCATGAATTAACAAAAAATCCTTTACTACAGGAACTTTGTTTCACATCAATCCAATGACCAATAATCGAAAAGGAGGATGAACAGAGTAGATGCTATGTCCTTCGAGATCATATTCGACCAAAACTATCTTGCAAATCAGATGGGGGTTAGCAAGGAAGTTTCAGCAAACCAAGATTGTAGTCAGAGAGTATTGCATCTCACAGCTCATGGGGTAGTCAGAGAGTACTACACACCTTGCAGATCGAATGGGGGTTAGCAAGGAAATTCCAACAAGCCAGGATTATAGTCAGAGAGTACTACATCTCACAATGGGGGTTGCAGTCAAAGAGTGTTGCATCTCACATTCTCTGTGCAGGCTGAGACAAGGCTAGCGGAACGCCATGCAGACTGAGACAAGGTCAGTAGGGCACCAGCGATAGAATACATTGCGGCGGGACTGCGGTTAGATAACACTGCATCTTACAACCGTGATTGCAGTCAGAGGGTGCTGCATCTCACATTCTCCATGCAGGCCGAGACAAGGCTAGCGGAATGCCATGCAGACCGAGACGAGGTCAGTAGGGCACCAACGATAGAATACATCACGATGGGAATGAGGTTAGATAACACTGCTTCTCACAATAGAGATTTGTAGTCAGAGAGTACTACATCTCACCAGAGCTGCACGAGTCGAGACGAGGCAAGCAAAGCAAATGCGGTTGCAGTTAGAAAACACTGCGCTTTGCACCGGGATCGTAGCTAGAGAACACTACATCTCACCTTACAGGTCGAGACGAGGCCAGTAGGGACACATACATCAGAACAAATCATGGCTAGACAATGCTATCATCCACGACATTCACCATTGAGCAGACCGAGACGAGGCCCGCCAGGTAAACAATCAACCACTCCTCCACAACTTTCAGAAGGTAAGGACTGCCTCAGGTACGCGTTTCTTTCCTTCTTCTTCTTCTCTAAATTTTGGCTCATCAAGGCACTAGTGCACTAGTTTTCCCAAAATTGGGGGCAACTGTAAACACCGTGCCATGAGGCAGTTCAGATCAGAGATTACCCGATGAAGAAATCAGTGTCCGTTTCTGATCCAATGGATGAAATTCGGGAAATTTGGTCCTTCAGATTCACAAGGATTGGAGATTTTCATTTGCAGCAGAAATAATTAGAAAAATTGGAAAGATTTAGTATGAAAAGGGATTTTTTTTTCTCCGCAGATGACCTCCCCGTAGGTAGTTAGATGCAGGTCGGTAGCCGAGATGATCCGTCTCTCGCCATGAGAGATGGGCCATCGGTGAAGCACGCGACGAACACATGCCCGTAAACCAACGCCCGTCTGTTATTCCCCGTGCCTTGTTCCGTCCGTTGGCCAAATGACCGCGTGTACCCTTGTAACCAACTATCGTCGGTGAGCTTCAGACGCCCGTCGGTCAATTGATTTGGTCACCGGATTTGGGGGAAAACAGTTAAGATTCTTTCCAAATCTCATTAGGAATGGGATTTCTCTTTCCTATTCCAAATAGGATTTCCTTTTTTCTATAAAAGGGGGATTTTTCAATGATTTAGGGGTTAGACAATTTTTAATTAGGGGATTTTCTTTCTCTCAAGGATATATTCTCTAATATTTTCTCTCAGACAATTTTTAATTAGGGGATTTTCTTTCTCTCAAGGATATATTCTCTAATATTTTCTCTCAAAAATCATTTTTTACAAAAAAGAAAAAAATCTTTTCATCTTTTTCTTTTAATCTCTTTTCAAAATCTTATTTTGGTGAATCTAATTAATTTGAGGTGACAAAAATCAAATCGTTTCCATCAATTTTATTGGTTTCGATATTCAAATCCCTATAAAAAAATTGCTTTTCAAGGAAGAAATAGAAATTTTCTATCCTTGATTTGTAACCGGTCCTTGTGAAGCGAGCGGATTCGAAAAAATCTATTCTACGTTCATCCAAAAAGGTATAATCCAAGGGTAAATATTCTGAACTTAATATTTGGTTGATTTAATTTAATTATTTCCATTTTTTTGCATCTTTTGTTAAAACAAATTTATTTTCTTGTGAAAATCTGCCCATTTTGTCTTTTTTTGGGGAACAGAGGTGACCGACGGGCAGAGTCGCTATCGACACTCGTCTCTTGATCGAGGGACGGGCCTCAGATAGCACACTAGTCTACCCGCCGGTCACATTTTCGACGCCCGTCGGTCACGTCTGAATGGCCGTCCCTGGGTTCTCCAACACTGTTTTAATCTGTTTTCATTTGTTTATGTTTTTTCTTATTTGCTTTCTTTATTCTGTTTGCCCTCTTATTTAAAAACCTTTTTTAGCTTTTGTTTTTATCATTTTATTTCATTTCTGAATTTTTGCACTAATGTTCTTGTTTATTTTTGGTGAGATATTACTTAATTATCTTAGATGGGTTAAAAATTTGAGGATGATGATGGCCACCCAAATCTAAGGGTTTTTTTTCCGGTTTATTTCCTTTAACCCTCATCTTTATTATTATTATTTATTTGATATTTATTATAGGTTTATTATTATTTATTTTTCTGCTTATTATTATTATTATTATTATTATTATTATTATTATTATTATTATTGCTAGTATTATTATTAGTTTTAGTATTTATTATTATATCAATTGCATTATTGTTGTTATTGTTACGTTTATTTATTTATTTCCCTTTGTAAAATTATTCTTTGTCGCGCTAATATAAAAAAGGGACAAATGTTTTATGGCAATTAATTTGGGAATTTTTGCAAAATCAAGGACCAAAGTCCTATTTTATCCAATAAAACCATCACATAAAAAATTGTTTTTTTGGTAATAAACGCATCTTGGACCAATGTCCTCAATTTTAATGAATATCCCGTTTTATGCATGTTTTGTACCTTATTTACAATGGGGGTTGTATTCTGCCCCTAGTTTTATTGTAATTTATTTTCATATACTTTATTTTAATGTTATTTTATTTTTCGCTTTTATGTGAATGATCGTGCCTTTTAATTAATTGCATCGTATGGAAAAATAGTGAAATAATAAATTCAAAACCTAATTGTAAAATTAATCAAGGTATGAATAAATGAGAAGTCCCGAACCTCTCTCTGGTCTTTGGGCTCAACGAGACAAGAGGCCCATTTCGATGTTCTATTGGAATGGGATCTCCAAGACACCTCTTGTGTCCCACCAAAAGACTCAATTTACAATCCTAGGCTCCATAGGGTTAGAGGGTCATTCCAACGTTCTATTGGGGTGAATGCCTCCAAGACCCCTTTGGTTTACCCAAAATGGATAAGATGCGCCGTTTTAGGCTCACTGAGGCGAGGCGAACTTTCCCAATGTTTTATTGGGTGGCGACTCCATGAAACCTCCTTATTGGCCAAAATAGACGCACTTGTAAATACCTTACAAGTTTCTAATGAACCTCTCTCGAAAGCCCTAAAAGCGGGTCCTCGGGAAGCGCGGGGTTCGGCGCGCATCACACTGAAGCCCCGTTAAAGGCTCAATTTGACTCCAAAATTTTTTGGTTTAAAATATGTACAACCATTTCATTAAGGGCTAATGAGTAATTAATGGATTATGATGGATGGAGATGCCAGATAAAAATTAGGGCAAATTATTAAAATTTGACCGACTCTATTTTCATTTTAATTTCCATTTTAAAAAAAAAACAATCCACAAGTTTTTGCAATAGTTTCAATTTAAACCCTATGTTAATATTTTCGTCTATAACTAATGGAATATTAAGTTGACATTATTATGTGATAACCGGACTCTCGGTACAGGAGATCGGTAACGCCCCTCCGAACAGGTATTGCGAACCGGACTCTCATGTGAAGAGTTGGGTAACCGGGTTCATTCGGATAACTATCGTATCAGTAGCTCAGTTACCATAACAGCTCGGTATCTGAATATAAAAAGTCATCATTCATGGATATTTTCTAGATATGGTGCATATTCTAATCTCTTAATGATGGAAAGTACCAAGAATCACTCAACAAATCCTCACAAATTAGGAATCAAGCACCAATTAAGATATTAAGGTGATTTCCTCCTATTCAGGATCTTATTTCCTATTTGGCATAGCTCTATATAAAGGAAACCATCAGGTACACTCATCTCTCTCTGAATACTTTTTACCCAGAATTCATATTTTAGTCAATTTACTGACTTGATCGTCAGAACTTCCATCATCGAAAACCCGCCGGTTTTGTTAAGCTTTTTAGGTGGTTATTCCAAGAAGACGCTTCGAAGAATTCAACAGTTATCATTTGGTGCAGTGAGTGTGGAACACTCCACAGATTTCAGTCAATAATGGATCTTTTTCCCGATTTGCCTATCTCTGCTGCTCCAGCAGCCAACCAGTCCAACGCTGCAACCCAACCTTCGGCCAACCTTCTTGGCCAGCTCCTCCAAAGCTTGCAACCAGCTCAATCAGAGCAAATTTCCCCACTCCCATCACGACAAATGTTCCCACAAACACAAGTCCATACGCCGGCAACACCACAAGCACCCATAAACGTCCCCACAATTCTAGGCTTAACCCCTCAAGCAGCCCAAACCCTCCTGACCGCTTTGTCAACTATGGCGGCTCAGGCACCATCAGCAATACCTAGAAATACTCCAATTACAACACACCTTACACAAATGCCCATAACAACACAATTCCCTGCCCAAATACCCCCACCACCGTTACCGAGCACACAGACTCCTGGCACCACAATAACTTTGACGGGCAAACAGTTTGAAAGAATGTTCAAAGAAAGAATGCAGAAATTCCAGAACCGCAGTACTTTGAAGTATCAGGGCAATTTTCGATCTCCGCTCTCTAGGGATATCCTGGCCGCTCTCTTCCCACAGATAAAACTGCCGAACTTGCCAAAGTATAGTGGCAGTACAGACCCCCGAGCTCATCTTGATGAATTTTATCACACCATACTAGGACAAACCACAGAAGATGCTGCTTTGTACAAAATTTTTCCATAAACTCTTACCGATTCTGCGCAGATTTGGTTTCGTAATCTCCCTGAGAACTCTGTTTATAGTTTTGAATAGTTCAGCGACATGTTCATCGCTAAGTTCATTGCAGCCATAAGGCCAGCAAAGGTATCGGCCGACCTCACGATGGTTCACCAAGAGAAGGGATAAGCACTCTAAGCTTATGTTGAAAAATTTAATGCGGTTGTATGAACATCCAGAACTTGAACGTGGAGGTGGCTATCAATGCTCTCATCTGTAATACCAGGTGCCAAGATTTCAGTGATTCCCTCAGCAAGAAGCCACCTGGAGATTTCACCGAGCTCATGTCCCGAGCTCACAAATATATTCGAATGGATGAAGCTCAGCACCTTAGGTATAGTTCACAAGCTCGAGACTTGGATAGGGCATTCCACCCAGGATAGGATAGAAACAATGGCGGTCGAGATGATGCTACAGGTAGAGGGTTTGGCAATTCCAACCGAGCTTTCCTGGTCATAAAGCCAACCTCGAATGACAGAACAGATGAGCGGTTCACACCATTGACAGCCTCAAGGTCCCAAATTCTAGCCTGGATGAAGGAGAATGAGCAGGTCAACTGGCCGTGCCCCATGAGAGAAGATTCTAGCAGAGACCAGAGCCTTTACTGCGCCTTTCACAAGGACAAAGGCCATCAGACGAATGATTATTGCCAGCTAAAGTACGAAATCGAGAGTATTTAGTCCGGAATGGCAAGCTCGGACAGTTCGTAAAGGGTAAAGAAAAGAGGGGACGAGATAGGTCACCGTCGCCACGAAGATAGGGTAATGGAGCTAGTTCAAGTAAAAAGGCTCCAGCCGGGGTGATCCACGTCATCGCAGGTGGCAAGCATTACGATATTTTTGAGAAGTCCAGGAAACGAAAGGTAAAGGAGGTATTTTCCTCGGGGGCTGGTCATAGCACGAGGAGCTATAAGGTAACATTTTCTAAGGCAGATGAAGCCCATGTTCGGAGATCACACACTGATTCACTGGTTGTGGAAGCCCTGATATAGGATTATTTGGTCTAGATGATCTTGGTAGATACAGGAAGTGCGGTGAACCTTATCGCCCTGCAGGCCTACAAAGCATTGGGAATGTCGGCCAATAAGTTAGAAGTTGTGTCAGCTCCGCTCATCGGCATATCAGGCCAATCAGTCAAAGTTGAAGGATCGGCCATGCTAGAATTACAGCTCAGGGATGAGGACAGTGTGTGCAATTGCAGGAGTTATTTCATGGTGGTTGACATACCACTCACCTATAATGTGATCATTGGGCGACCTCTTTTAGTGGGAGTGGATGCTTACATCTTAATGCATAAGTTACTTATGAAGATTCCTGTCCCCGGGGGTGTGGCCATACTTCGGGGTAATCAAAAGGCAGCTCGGGAAACTTATGTCACTGTGTTAAAAGAGGCAGATCAGGCTTTACCATTGGATGCGCTGAATGTCCCAACAGCGAGGAATGCCGAACCAGTTGATTCACTTCAGGAGGTGGAACTTTCGTCGGGAAAGATGGTGAAGATCACTGCTAGTAAAAAAGGCAAGGAGAAGGAGGCATTTGGTAGCAGTGTTATCAGAGTACGAAGATGTGTTCGCCTGGCAACCTTCGGACATTAAGGGGGTCTCTTCCGAGGTAATATGTCACACTCTTAATGTGCAACCTAGCTGCAAGCCTGTTAAGCAAAAAGAGAGAAATCATGCTCCCGAGCGGCAGTTGGCGATGTCGGAGGAGGTAGATACGTTGTTAAAAAATGGCTTCATAAGAGAGGTGCTCTACCCGGACTGGCTGTCAAACGTGGTGTTAGTAAAGAAATCTAATGGAAAATGGAGGATGTGTGTCGATTTTACAGACTTGAACAAAGCCTGTCCCAAAGATTACTACCCACTACCCAATATTGACCTCTTGGTTGACTCCACTTTAGGGTTTGATGAATATGCCTTTTTGGACGCCTCTGCAGGATATCACCAAATCCCTATGAACAAGAGCGATGAAGAGAAAACTGCTTTTGTCACACACCGGGCTACTTATTGTTACCGTGTCATGCCGTTTGGGCTGAAGAATGCCGGGGCCACATACCAAAGACTAATGAACATAATATTTGCGGATCAGCTGGGAAGGAATGTAGAAGTCTATGTGGATGACATGATCATCAAAAGCAAGACAGTCGAGAGCTTACCAATCGAGCTTGCAGAAACTTTTGGGATTTTGAGGAAGTTCGGTTTAAAGCTTAATCCAGAAAAGTGTGCATTTGGGGTGCAGTCCGAAAAATTTCTAGGGTACATGATTTCGAAAAGTGGAATAGAGGCTAACCCGGCAAAGATCCAAGCCATTTTGGAGATGGAACAACCGAAGTCGATAAGGGAAGTCCAGAAACTCAATGGAAGGGTAACAACTCTAGGCAGATTCATTTTCTGTTCGACTAAAAGGTGCCTACCCTTTTACAGCACTCTCAAGAAAGTGAAGGGTTTTGAGTGGACTCCAGATTGTCAGAAAGCCTTTGAGGAGTTGAAGCACTTTCTTACCAGCCCACCACTGCTGAGTCAGCCACAACCAGGAGAAATCTTGTATATCTACCTTGCAGTTTCATCTGGAGCTTTGGGTTCGGTTCTGATTAGAGAAGAGGGTAGCCAACAGTTCCCCATCTACTACACCAGCAAGGTTCTGAGAGGCGCCGAGCTGCGATACCCTATAATTGAACAGCTTGCCTTTGCATTGGTAACATCTATCATCAAGTTGCGTCCATACTTTCAGGCACACACGGTGATTATCAGGACAAACTCAAACCTCAGAAAGGTGTTACAGAAGCCGAAGGCCTCTGGCAGGATTACTGAATGGACGGCTTGGTTAGGAGAATTTGATGTCCGGTATGAGGCGCGTCCATAAATGAAGGGCCAAGTCTTAGCTAATTTTGTAGCAGAGTTGTATGCACCCCCACAGGAGCCAAGTCCATGCTTTTCGAAGTTGTACATAGATGGAGCATCCTCATCCACAGGTGCCGGAGCCGGAGTGGTCCTAATTGGCCCAGGGAAGATAATAATCCGAGGAATGGCTCACATAGCTTTTCAAGCAACTAATAATGTGGCGGAATACAAAGCCCTTAGCTTTGGCCTATAACTCGCCATCGAGGTAAAACCGGACTCATTAACTATTTTTTCTAATTCTCAGCTGTTGGTTAGCCAGATACTTGGCAAATTTGAAGCAAAAGACCAGACAATGATCAGATATAAAGAGTTAACAGACGCACTCCTTTCCCAACTAGAGAAACTGGGATGCGCGTGGGCCATCAAGCAGATACCCTGGGCAGAGAATGAGGAGGCAAACGCTTTAGCTAAGTAGGCATGTCTCCAGAACTAGTCATCTATTTCAGATAATGTTTGGTCTATTATATTGGCCCCAACTCACGAAACATATAAGGTCCATTTGCAAGAGCTGATGGATGGATGGCGGCTTCCAATTTACCAGTATTTGAGTACCGGATCTCTTCCAGAAGATCAAGTCCAAGCTCGAAAAATAGTTCGGCGATCTAGCCGTTATGCAATTATGGATGATGAGTTGTACAGGCGATCTTTCTCAGCTCCTTGGGCAAAATGCTTGAGCATGGAAGAAGGTGATTACGTATTGAGAGAGATCCATGAGGGCATTTGCGGAACACATGAGGGAGTGCAAGCGGTAGCTCGGAAAGCATTATTGCAGGGGTATTATTGGCCAAGCATGGAGAAGGATGCAAAATAACTAGTCCGGAAATGTGATAAGTGCCAACGGTTTGGTAACTTGAATCATCAAAAGCCTACTGCTTAGGTTCCAATTCATAGTCCTTAGCCATTTGCTCAGTGGGGAATCAATATTGTAGGCCCTTTTCCCTTGGCGACCGGACAACGGAAATTCTTAGTGGTAGCAGTGGACCATTTCACAAAACGGGTAGAAGCAGAACCCTTAGCAACAATTACCCCGGCGAATATTATCAAGTTTGTCCAAAAGTCCATCATTACAAGGTTTGGGATCCCACATTCCATTATAACGGACAATGAGAAACAATTCAATTCTGCAGCATTCAGGGGATATTGCTCGGAGTTGAAGATCCAGCTTTGTTTTGCTTCGGTATACTACCCGCAGTCAAATGGCATGACCGAGGTAAGTAACCGAACCATTCTTGCAGGACTGAAGAAAAGACTTGATGCATCAAAAGGGCTCTGGGTAGACGAACTTTACAATGTTCTGTGGGCTTACCGAACCTTGCCAAGATCGGCAACGGGAGAGACCCCATTTTCACTCACATATGGAACAGAAGCTATTTTTCCTTGTGAAATAGGTATGCCAACTATCCGGACTTCAAGTTTTGATGTGGAGCAAAATGACGCGAACCTACTATGTCAACTGGACAAACTGGAGGAGCAAAGGGAGTTCACTCATATACAATCTGCCGCCTACAAGCAAAGAATGTCGTCTTATCATGATCGAAACATAAGACCGAGGACATTCAGAATCGGCCAGCTCATTCTCAAAAAGGTGGTGGCATCCCAAACATCCGCAGGAGTGGGAAAGCTAAATCCTAATTTGGAAGGTCCTTACTTGATAAATGATGTTAGGGGTGGAGCATACAGGCTGAAAGACTCCTCTGGAAAGATACTTCCTCATTCATGGAACGTTTCAAATTTGAAGAGCTATTATCAGTAATCTCTGATCTATAGTTCGGCTTCACAATTTTATCGCTCACTCGGCAATTATGCCATCGAGCATTTCTATTTAGTACTGTATTTCGCTTAGCTCGGCTTTGTCGCTATACAAGCAATTGTACTAGTTAACACATCAATAAAAGAGGCATATTAATGGAAAATTGTCTTTTATTATGCGATATGGTTGTTCTAACTCGGCAATTTCGCCATTGAACAACCCAATGTCATTATAACAACAACATTAATTATGTCGCTGATAAGGCATACATCCTCATATTCAGCAATGAGATCGTCTATATCGCTCACTCGGCAGTAACGCCAATCGAGCATTTTTTCTTTTGCATAAGTATCATTTTCTGATAAGATCGGCTGTAACGCTGTAAAAGCTGTTAATTTCTATAACTCATTGCAAAGCTCGGTGATACTGATAACATAATATTATGTTAAGTTCTCAAAGTACTTGCTCGGCATTATCGCCACATGAGTATCGGTTCAATTATCAGTTAACTTTATTAGCAATGATAACGTTATCAAAAATCAAAGTATTAAACAATTGCTCGGTTGTGGTCATCATTCATTCCGCATTATTGTTCGAATAGACATACAGCCTATTACTTTATACACGAATGGATGTTAAATTGATTGCGTAGTGCGGCTATTAAAAGAGATCGGCAACAAAGGAAAATTCAGATTTTATTAAATCAAAAAGCAATACAAGACCGATCTATTCATCTGGATATACATCATCTAACCAAGACCAGTCCATGTCGGGATAGCGTCCTTTGACAACATCTGAAAGCTTCTGACTAAAAGCTAGACACTTGTCAAAAGCCAAATCCAATGACTTATATTCGAGGTCTGCGAGCTTCTCCTCTAGATCGGCTTTGCCACTCTTGGCCTCCTCAAGCTCAGCTCGGAGACTCGACAGCTCGGTCTCCATTTCCTCTTTCCTCTGGTCGCTCTCTGCCGCCCTCTCCTCCGCCTCTGATATTTTATTCCTGGCCTCTTGTGCTTTGACTTCGGCATCCAGAGCTCTCTTTTCAGCATCCTTCAGCTTAGCTCTAAACCGCTGCCCAGCGACAGATCTGGCCTCCTTGTTAAAGGCCATAATCAGGGAGTTCATTTTCCCTATGACAGCACCGCTCAACATTGAACCCTACACAAAGTTAGGAAATGATAAAAAGAGCACGGTATTTTTTCAGGAATTAACTAAGTGAAGGATATCACAGAATTACTAACCTCAATTTGATGCCTCTTGAGGGCAATACTCAGGTCCTCGGCTCTCCAGCGCGTCATAGGGGTGACTCTCTGGGGAATACAGGAGAGCTGGTGCACGAAATCACAAAAGGCTAAATTTTACTCGGAATACCCATCCCCTTCTTCTTTCAGCTGACATCAGATTTCATCAAGAAAGGCTCTTAAATCCCTTTTGTGGGAATGGGGATTTGAGGTTCCGGCAGTTGCACCACCTTCGGGAGATTGAGGCCCGGGTGGGGTCTGCAGATCTACCAATGGCATCCGAGCTGTGGGGGTCGGAGGCAAAGTGTCCTCCTGGACATTGGTTGGGGGAGGAGAGGCAGTTCGAGTAGGCGCAGTTTGATTCGGCTCCGCAGCAGCGGCAGTGACCTCCCTATTGGACTCCTCTGGTGCTGACCCAGTAGGTTTCTTTTGTCTTTTTGCCTTCATCATCTCAGCCATGCTCGGTCTCTTTGTTCGCTTCATATTTGCAAAAAACTGAATAATGAGAGAGTATTAGAATAGAAGAATTGATAAAAGAAAGTACCTCTTCTTTGACACCGAGAAGAGGTTGTTAGATCCAAATTGAACATGAGCTGATCTCTAATGTCGATCTTGTTTGCCGCCAGAGCCCTCCATCGGACTAGAGTTCGTTCTTCCTCCTCGGTAAGAAGGATGGGGTTGTCATTTTTATTAACATACCGACCCCTTGTTGTTCGAAAAGGGAAATTGTTGTCACTCTCAACGATGAAGAATCGGTTCTTCCAATTCTTCAGAGACTCCGGATTTCCCTTAAACACCCCATAACCAGCTCGGGCCTGGACATAGTTGTGATCCCCGGTGGTGATTCGGAGCCCAACCACGTGGGTAGCTTGGAAGAGCCGAACTGTTAGCTCGATTTTGTTGTCTGCTGCCTACATTTGTAAGGCGGATATAGTTCGCCAAGCGTTAGGATGAATTTAACCCATAGTTAAGCCATAGTGATTCATCAGCTTGACCTCAAAAGCAGTGGGGGGAAGGCTCATCCCAGCTTCGAAATCGGCCTCATAGACGGCTATTGTCTTCCTACCTGAGAACTTTGCGTTGGCTCGGAGACTGGCCCCAAGTACTCGGATCCTATAGCTTTCAGGAATCCCCAACCTCTCATGAAGCTCTATCGTTTCACTGCTTTTCACAATCGATCCGATGCTCCCTACCCGAGGATTCCTTTTCGGCTCTTTTCTCCTAGGTTGATATGGCTGGCTGGTACTGGGAGACTCTGGGATATCTTCATGTAAAAGTCCCTCTTCCACCCTCTGGCTCTCAGTTGAACCCTCAGAAGCACTCATGGTGAAAAGGAGAAGAAAGATAAGACACTAACCTGAAATAGGAAGGGAAGTTGCAAAAAACGCACGATCACAGAGCTAAATGAAGGCCTGATGCAGTTGAAATCGCAGAGCAGAAAAATTTGAAATCCCTAAGAGAATCGAAAATGGAAGAGAGAAGAAGAAACTAATATTTATAGGAGGACGGAGCCACTCAGATGCGGACAGATGGCAAGCGCTGATTATGGATTGTGCAGTTGCCGAAGAGATGCCATCACTTCAGGGCCTGACATAGCCGTTGGATCACGGTGAACGAAGCACCTGTTCATAGTGAACGAAGTGCTTTTCCATGCTTTTTAAGGGGTTACGCGCACAGCTGTCGCCAAAGCGTCATGAGTTGGTGTCCACGTACTCTCTTTGAATGACAGATCAACGCTCTAATGACATGAATGTCATATTCTAGGGGGGGACTTATGATAACCAGACTCTCGGTACAGGAGATCGGTAGTGCCCCTCTGAACAGGTATTGCGAACCGGACTCTCATGTGAAGAGTTGGGTAACCGGGTTCATTCGGATAACTGTCGTATCAGTAACTCGGTTACCATAACAGCTCGGTATCAGAATATAAAAAGTCATCATTCATGGATATTTTCCAGATATGGCGCAGATTCTAATCTCTTAATGATAGAAAGTACCAAGAATCACTCAACAAATCCTCACAAATTAGGAATCAAGCACCAATCAAGAGATTAAGGTGATTTCCTCCTATTCGGTATCTTATTTGCTATTTGGCATAGCTCTATATAAAAGAAACCATCAGGTACATTCATCTCTCTTTGAATAATTTTTACCCAGAATTTATATTTTAGTCAATTTATGACTTGATCGTCGGAGTTTCCATCATCGGAAACCCGCCGGTTTTGTTAAGCTTTTCAGGTGGTTATTCTAAGAAAACGCTTCGAAGAATTCAACAGTTATCATTATGTGTGTATCAATTTGTTTGGTTTCATAGGTGAGAGCCTAATTGAAATTTACGTAATAGATTAGGGGATTTGTAATCATTGGCCCCACAAAATGCTGCAAATTTAGCATTCTATTATTTGTGGATAGCAAATGTAATGGAGGTTTTAATTTGAATATATCTGAAATTAATGTTGATAATCAATTTAATCTGTAGGGCTATTGTGCATGGGGACTCCATATCCTAATTAGAGGATGATTACTAAAAATATTAAGATAAGATGGATAGAGTTGCTCTTAACTCTAAAATCTAAAACTACCAAATTAGATCATAGATTGAAGGAATTCTAATAATTAACTCTAAAAACTACCAAATTAGAGAACAATGTAGGGCTATCGTGCATGGGCAGTCTATAACCTAAGTAGAGGATGATTACTAAAAATTTTAAGATAAGATGGATAGACCTGCACTGAACTCTAAAAAAAACAATAGGATATTAATTACAAAATCGGATCCGAGTTATAGGGTAATTACTTTTCAATTTTGGATTTTGCTTATAAATTATTGCAATTTCACTCTCAAACTTTAAATGTCATTTCAAAATAGAAATTTCATTAATTCTAAAAGGGATAAGATTCCAATTTGCATTTAACATTTTATTGGAAGAGTTGATTTGCCATCACGTTTTTTTTTTGATATGATTTGCCCTTAAAATTTCAACTTTTGGCTCTAAAATACCAATCAGTATTCCCTTGATTTTTCAATATTATATTTTTACCCCAAATCAATTTTCTTTTTCTTTTCTAAAACTTATTTTTTCTTTAAAATTTTGTCCAAAATTTATAAAATTAAAATTACTCCATAATATTTATAACGATACTTTGATACCATTCAAATTCCCAATAATACAATGAATATGAAAAATTAAGTGAAGTTAGAAACTTTAAAATTCAATTTGTATAATAATTTCTATTAGCATTAAATGCCAAAAAAAAATTTTATATGGGTAAGCCTAATGCAATCAACAAAATAATTAATAGACATAAATTGAAAAAATAAGTGATAGAGTTTAGATACGCCCATAACTCTAATTTGGATAAAGTTGCAATTTAGATAAAATTAAACGATTCAATCTGATTAATATTGCCAAATCTTATATCAAAAGGAGTCTTAGTTATACTATAAATAGGTCTCTACCTTTTACGATCTCTATAAATAGATGAGAAATTTCAGTATTTGGTAACGAGAAAACGTATACGTCGCAAAACTGCTCGTTCTCACTCACAATTTTTTATCTTGATCTTTCAAGAATTTTTAGATTGTGGAATAATTTTTGTTATCCCGCATGTGGATTAAAATTAGGCTAGTGACAAAACACAAACGGGATCCTTGTAAACACTTCAGCAACCTTTCTGTGCTACAAGAGGTAAGTACCATTATTTAATGTTACCTCTATATTAAATTATATGCATATATTTTTCCCATCATTGTTATCAGAGCCGTTGTTTTTGCGTCTTGACATGTGGCTAAATAGATGTAAAATTTTATGTGTAAAATTATTAGATTTAGGATGTATGAAACATAACAAAAATTTATTTTTTGTGTGAATAATATATATGTATATATATTGCGGCCCGAAAATTGTGTATATGTACACTGCGATTTGAGGGGACGGACATGAGTGTTCAAAACGCAAAACTAGAAGTCATAATTTTTAATTTTTGACCTCAGGATTGGAATCACAGACCCCAAAAACCCCCTAATGATCGAAATTCAGACAACAGAAACCACCGAGAAGGCGGCGCATGACATGCACGCGCCACAAATGTTAGGCCCGTGCGCGTGGGCGGTGGCCCACACGTGCGAGACCACATGTTAATAGTGATGTGTCACTGCTGACACGTGGCCCAATTACATCACGCCATGTGGATGGCAGCGGCCATGCCACGTGGTAGTGATGTGTCATCTGGATGCCACGTGTGCGCCTGGTGGCCCAATGAGAGGGTGACAAGTGGACGACTGAGATCATGCCATGTGAAGTTGATGACATGTTAACATCGACACGTGGCCCCATCAGAGCACACCACGTGGATGACAAGTGTCATGCCACGTGGGGATCACATGTGCAACCTGTCTGCCACGTTGGTGACAGGTTGACTAATAGGGTCCTGACACGTGTCATGTCTGACATGTGGCTTAATAAAATGTAGACACGTGGTATGTGAAGTGGGAGGCTGCGTATTATGCGTGTGGTGCGTGGGCGCATCTATCCTCCCTTTGGTGGCACGTGTGGGCACGTGTAATCGTTTTCGACCACCATTTCAGCTCCATTTTTGTCAAGTAAAATTTTCAAATTATTTCTATTTTTTTGGTCATTTTGTCAAAATTTTTTGATGACCATAAAATTAAATTTTATTTTTAAAATTTCAAAAATATTATTAAAAGGTGTAAAAAATGTGTTTTATATTTTTGGACATTTTAAAAATATTTTGAAAATTTTTTGAGGTTCTGTCCTTACTCATTGATTGAAATGTGTTTCAATTATTGTGTATTTATATATGAGTGTATAAATTTTTTTGTAACATGTTACAGAAATATTAAATAAGGACACTAAATCTTACTTAAATTACGCATAGGTTGCTTTGAGAAGTGCAAGAGTGCAATCGATAAGCAATATGGGAATGCAAAGGAAGATTTGACCTGATGATATTGATGCAATAGTGTATCATAAAGTACATGTATGAGAACAAACGAAAGAGTGCATTTGGATTAGTGGTCTGAGTATGGAAATGGAATTTTGGTCCAAGTTGCCAAAAGGAAAGCGTTGAGAAGCAAAAAAAAAAAAACTGTGATGGTATCGAGAAATGGACGAAGCATGCATTGTCCATGGCTTCATCAATGGACTTATGAGTTGCGTGATGAATTAATGAAGTTGGTCAAAGAAATAATCCTAATAGCTAAAAAGATTTTATGAAATCTAGACTTCTAAAATAGTTGACATAAGTGTTAATTTGAGTTGACGTTTATTTTTGTTAAATAGGATTTATGTTTCCTATTGATTTTTGACATGAGTATCTTATTTTAGAATTATTGAATTTTATTTATTGGTTTAATAAATACATTTATTTATTATTTTTGGCATTTAACTTTATAATAAATGTGTTTATTTTAATTGTTAATTGTCTTGCAATATTTTTTGAGTAAAATAATTGCATATTTATTAAGTAGAGGCTTAATAAAAATTCCCTCATAAGTTTAAAAACTTAATAATCCAATAATTCAAATTTATTATGCATGAAATTTTAACCTATAAGGTTGGGCATTAGGACTTAGAGGGTAATTGGATACTATTTGTAACCTTTTCGAATTTGAGCCTAATAGAAATTTTTATTAGGTTATTATTTCAGATGCATAGTAAATTACATGTATTACCTTATCTTCCTTAAATATGTGCGATATTATTCCATTTGAGATCAGAGGATCCTAATGGATACTGCTTCCAAGTCAATTGTCACCGAAATTAGTAAAGATATGAAGCTAAATGGTGATAATTATAAAATTTGGAATATGAAGATCCAGAATGTGCTTGAAAAGCAAGAGACTCTTGAACCCTTATGTTCGGTTATGAATAAACCTAAGGATGACACTACAACCCAGCATAGGCAAGACCGAGATGCCTATGTGGTATGGAAAAAGAAAAATTCCACTGTTCGCATCATCTTGCTTTGTGCAAAGGATGATGACATCGCTAAACAATTCCGCAAGTATCAAAATGCAATGGATCTGTGGATCACTTTGCGAGAAAAATTTAGAGGTATGTCTCTAATTAAATTACGATAATCAATGATCAAATTTGATACATATCAGAAAAAAGTCTAATTATTTGATGTGAAAACATCTAAGAGAGATGGAAAAAAATAAGTGAGTTTAGTGAACTTGGTCATAAGTTGACTGACGAGCAGTAGGTCTAAGCTGTTATTCATTCCTTACCCAAGAGTTAGGAATATATGAATATGCAAATAACTTATATGGACAACATAAAAGGATGTTGTTTGTCATTTGGAGCTTAAAAGGGACCGTCTGGCAGCGATTAAGGTCAATGCCATAGTGCATATAGCACAATTCTATTTTAGTGGAATGAATTCTTATCAGAATAAGAGAAAAGCTTCAAAAGTAGGGATAAGGAAAAGGCTCGGAGCCTGAAAAGCAAAAGGAACAGAATCACAAAAGGTCCAAAGGCAAAAATGAGGTAAACTTTTCAAGAGTGAAATGTTTTAATTGGCTACAGAAATGACACTATGCAAGATACTTAATTGTGCCTTAAAATATACACTATTCTTACTCAATAGTGAGTGGAATTTATTTATCCAGTTCTAAATTTCATCCTTTGTGTGTGATATATTCAAAACCAATGGACCATGTAAGAAGGGATAGAGATGTCTTTGTTATGAAATTTAGGTTATGCTCTTACTTTATTGAAATTTGTTTTCAATTTACATTTTGAGGATGATAGTGTACGCTTATGCTTGAATGATTTCTATTATGGTGTTGGTTATGTGCTAAACGATTTTATTGTTATGGATGTGGACCATGACTATTTGAGTAAAACTATATTTTCCTTTAATTTCTTATTTTTCACATAGTTATGAGAACGATGTGAAATTATGGCATGCTAAATTTAACCATATTGGACAAGGCTAAATAAGTCGGTCAGTCAAAGTAGGTTTAATAGGTGATTTAAATAAGGTTGAATTGCCCATGCATGAGCATTGCCTAAAAGGAAAAACTAGTTAGAAAATCATTCGAAAAAGGTACTACAGCCAAATTTTCATTGCAATTAGTTCATTTTGACGTATGTGGTCAAATGAATGTGAGGACAAGGCATGGGGCCTGCTACTTCATCACATTTATAGATGACTATACTAAATATGGTCATGTCTATTTGATTTCTCAAAAGTTAGAAGCATCGAGTTACTTCAAGACTTATTTAAGTTTAGTTAAGAATCAATTAGACAAAAGGATCAGAGCTTTAAGAACTGACAGAGGTCGATGATATCTTATAGATAAATTTAAAGCTTTGTGTGATGAAAAAGAGATTGAACATCAATTGTTCATTCCTAGAAATCCACAACAAAACATTGTTGTGGAAAGGAAAAATGGAACTCTCTTAGATATGGTTAGATCTATAATGGCAGAGGCAAATTTGTCTATCTCCTATTGGGGAGATACTTTATTGACTGCCGCATATGGTTTAAACCAAATGCCCTCCAAATCTGTTATTACCACAACTTATGAGTTGTGGACTAGTCGACAAGCTGACCTAAGCCATTTACAACCTTTGGGTTATAATGCTTACGTCCATGATACCTTAATTTGGTAAATTGAGACCAAAAGGTAAAAAGAGTATTTATGTGAGATATTCTAACGTATCAAAATGATATATTTTCATGAGTGAGCAAGAAAATGTCACTGTAACAGAACTCAGATCACGAGTCGTCATATTCTTAGAGAATAAATTTTTAAAGTTGGGCAAAGTGAATTAAGATTTTACTTTTTATTAATCTCAGGATGAGAAATTATCAGGATCACTCCATCCAAGTGGGAGAGATTTAGAGGAAGAAGGTTAAGACCCTTATCCTCCAAACGATCTGGATGTTCTTGACCTGATTTGAATGGGAGTATTCTTCACTCCAGTGGGAGGAAAGAATATAGTATTCCTAACTCCAGTGAGAGTATGGAACATGGTCCCAGTGGGAGCATTGTGAATTACAATGAATATATGAGACATATTTATCAAGATTCAGAACTGCAAAAATCTAAAAGGATAGGTGTTCTACGCCAATGATTTAACATCGAAGGCTTGAACGAAGCCCTTTTGGTTAACCCACCAGACAAGAAAGAGCATAAAAATATTCAAAAGGCTTTTTCATGCCCATCTAAAGAAAAATGGATTAAAGCAATGGAAGAAGAAATGGCATCCATGAGATCAAACCATATTTGAGAACTAGTTGATCTATTAGAAAGACACAAATTGGGAATAAATGGATCCTCAAAGTGATGCGAAAGGCTGAAAAAGTATCAAAAGATACAAGACTCAGCTAATCGCTAACGGGTTTGCACAATAGAAAGAGATTGACTATGAAGAGTCTTTCTCACATGTTGTAAGATTTATGTCCATAAGGTTGATTCTAGCCATAGTGGTGAGTTTGGACCTAGAGCTAAACAAATGGAAGTGAAGACTAGTTTTCTCAACGGAGAATTAGTTGGAACAACCTATAGGTTTCATCGAAAAAGGCAGCGAATATAGGATTTGCTGATTGATGAGCTCAATCTACGGTCTTAAATTGTCTTCAACACAATGGTACTTGAGACTTCATCATACAATCATATCAAATGGGTTCAAAATGATTGATGAAGATTATTGTGTTTATAGTAAAAGTTCTGAAAGTAAATTTATCATTTTGGTATTGTATGTAGACGACATACTTAAAGCTGAAAATGACAAATAGTACGTAAATGAAATCAAAGATTGGTTATTGTCTAACTTTGAGATAAATAATATAGGTTAAGCATATTATATTCTTAAAGTTAAGATTTCAAGAGATTGTTTGAGAAGGTTGTTGTCTTTTTTTTCTTATGAGAAATATATCAATAAAGGCCTTGAACGATTTAATATGCAAAACTGCAAACCCATAGATAACACCATTGCCAAGATTCTGTTTTTTAGCGAAGATATGTGTCTTAAGATGCCAGAAAAAATGAACGTATGAGGCATATTCTAAATGCCAGTGCCATGGGTAGTCTTATGTACGCGATATTGTGTACAAGACATGATATATGCTATGCAGTGGGCATGGTAATAGATATCAATCTAACCCAGGTAAAGTACATTAGAAGTAATTAAAAGGATACTTATATACCTTAAAGATACAACAGATTATTCTCTCTATTATCAAGAAAATGATCTGCATTGAGAGAATACAGAAACATTGATTGGGCAGGAGATGTGGATGAGAGGAAATCCACTACAGGTTTCATATTCTTGCTTGGCAAGAGTGCAATCTCATTGAGTAGCAAGAAATAAACCTGTGTAGCCCTATCAACAATGGAAGCTAAAATTGATGCTTCCTTAACTGCGGTATAAGAGACAGTTTGGCTAAAATAATTTGTGAGCCATTTAAGAGTAACTGCCTTATAGGTACCAATGACAGTCTATAGTGATAGTCAGCCATTGATAGCTTATAGTAGATCTAAGCATATTGATATTAAGTATTAATACATGAGAAATATTATTGCACGAGAAGAAGTGAACTTACAGTATATTTCTACGCATGCAGATCCGTTAAGTAAACCTATAATGAGAGATGTATTTTGAGAAATATATTAGATCTCGAGGTTTGCGTATAGGGATGATCACGGGGCGGGGCGGGGACGGGGAGTGGCTCCCCACCTACTGCCCCGCACAGGGGCGGGGATTCCCCGTCCCCATCCCCGCTAGGGATGCAGGGAAAAATGCCCCCCGTCCCCGCCCCCGCGGGGATCCCCATCCCTAATAAAATTACCCAATTTTAATGAAAATTTTCAACCTCAATAGAGATTTTCGACCTGAATAAAAAATATTTTACAGTATTTATCTTGCAAAATTTAATAATTGATGACTTAAAATTAAAAATATCTCATATAATTTAAACACAAATATAATACAAATATTTATAAACATTTCATACAATTAAAATACAAATATTTGTGAATATTTCATACAATTCAAATATTAATAATATCACTTGAACAATTTACACACCGACAAATATCAACCTAAAAAAAATTAATATATATGTATATATATATAATTATAAAATAATAATTTTTTTTGAGGCAGGAATCCCCGCAGGGTAGGGACCCTGTTCCCCGTCCCCTCCCCAAATTCAAGGGCGGGGATTTTTTTCTCCCTGCACCTGCCCCCGCGGGGGAAAAATTCGAGGATTCCCTACCCCGTTCGGGTCGGGTCCCTACCGGGGACGGGGAATCCCTGCCCCATGATCATCCCTATTTGCGTAGAATTTAATTGGTACTGTTATATTTTATATAATCGCTTAACGTTATTATTTATGAATAACAACCAAAGTTCATTGTTGGCAATATATGAGTGTGAATGTTTATATGTAAACATTTACTGTTATTTGTATGAGATTGAGCATGTCGGACAGAGAAATAGCCCACTCACAAAGGTGTTTACCTTAGTTTTGTTAATGAGCTGGCAAAGACTAAGATGAGGCGATTTTTGAAAATATGAGAATGCTCAAGAGCCTGCTCAAAATAAAAGTGCCGTCTTGCAGAAATTACAAGATGAGTCTTGTTAAGGTGCGAGATAAAAACATACATAAAGTTGTATGCTTCGGATTGAGATCCAAATAAGGATTGTATGGAATCCGATGGTAAGTTAAACGTAACTACCATATTCTGTCTAAAAAGCCAGAAGTAATCCTTAAGTAAGCGGACTAAAGTTGGGTGTTTCGGTACATCGCAACCTTACGCTTCTATATGGTATTTTATATGCACATTATTAAAATGTAAGATATGTGCTCCTTTAAGGGAAGGAAAGAACACCATAACATATCTTTTATACCGTGTGTGCTTATGTGACTAAAGGGATGGGAATTTAACAATATTATTGATCTCAGCTTTTCCTATTATGAGACCCTATTTATATTTCGACCCTTAGAACCCTTAACTTATCCTTGAAGTATGGTTCAATGTGGCTAGCTTAGTAAGTCTCCAAGAGATCCGAAAAAATTTAGGCCTGGCAGATCTAACTATAAAAGTGAGTTGAAACATGATGGATGGCATACAGTAAGAGGGGAAGATAGCCTTTTGATCACATTTAATTGTTTCGTGGTTTACCAGCATGCCTATTGTAGTTTTTATGAGTAGAGACATAATAGTGAACACAAAAATTATTTTATGAGATCATGAGTTGAAACAGTGAATGTGAAAAGGGCATTTAGGGTTAGGCATACATGAAAAGAAGGATCTTATTTTTCGAGATGTTATATATCCCTAACAGGTGTATAGCACTAGTGCTCTCGAGGTATGCCGATCACACAATCTATCTACCAGTATAACTGAAGATTAAGACTGAAATTCGTTCCGTCATGTGCGAGTGGGAGATGATAGAGTTTGGGTACGCCCATAACTCTAATTTGGATAAAGTTCCAATCCAGCTAGAAATAAGTAATTCAATCTGATTAATATTGCCAAATCTTATCTCAGAAGAAGTCTGAGTTATACTAGAGATAGGTCTCTAGCCTTTAGGATCTCTATAAATAGATGAGAGATCTCAGCATTTGGTAATGAGAAAACGTATACGCCGCAAGGCTGCTCATTCCCACTCATAGTTTTTTGGCTTGATCTTTTAAGGGCTTTTAGATTGTGGAATAGCTGATGTTATCCCACATGTGGATAAAAACCAGGCTAGTGACCAAAAACAAACGGGATCCTTATAAACGCTTCCGCAACATTTCTGCGCTACAAGAGGTAGGTACAATTATTTAATGTTACCTCCATATTAAATTATATGCGTATATTTTTCCCATCAATAAGCATCCATACAAAATTTAACATGATTCGGCATAAGCCTACGTCCACGGTCGAAGTGGAGCAAAAATCCATTAATTATAATCAAAAGGGATGCATAATATGATATAATACTCAAACCCCATAGCCCAAGTACACTTTAAAAAAAAATCTTACCATCTCATAGAATTATAAATCACACTACGAGCCTAAAAACATAAAGAGATATCACAAAACACATAAATTATTTACATGATGGATGCATACAATATCCCTCTAAATTTTGCTCTCTCTATTCACATCCTTCCATCTAGAAAGAAATATCACATATGGGTATTTATAAAGTATATATTTCAAATTGACAAGAATCTAAAGAATAAAGATTTCTTATTCAGTATTGGAATAGAAAAGTCTTTACTTGCACTTCAAATCAAAATAGATATTATCCAAAAAGAAACAACTACTACAATCCTAATTAGGAAAATTCACATGTAGTAGAATCAAAATTGAATTCCATGTCACATACCCAACAATTTCAAGATCTCTATATAACTCTATAGTTATGCCTTTAATATTTAGAAATTCTTAATGTAGAACAAAGTCAAATTGAATGCTATCAGAGTCTCATCATAAGCATTTTGACAAAATTTTATAGATTTTGAATGAATTTTAAAGGAAAAAATAAGTTTTGGTATGGAAAAATTTTGTTTTGGGGTAAAAATATAATTATAAAAAATTAAGAGAAAATACGAAGGCATTTTAGAGCAAAAAAATTGAAACATTAAATACAAATAAAATCCAAAAAATACATTAGAGATATTTTCTTTAAATTTGCTACTTTTATCTAAATATATAACTAATATCTTTCAAAAAATGTCACAAAATAGAATGTAAAATTTTTCTAATTTTTTTTAATACTATATTTTTCTAGTGTGCTACTAATAATTGATGAATGTTGCTAATAAATATTGAATACAATTAAATTAAAAATAAATAAAAGTAATCATTATTTTTAAAAATTAATAAATAGTTGAAAAAAATTTAGTTGTCATTTATGAATAAAATTACTTATTTTTTAAAACAATTTTTATCTAGTAAAACAAATTAAATAAAAAATAAAGTTATAATTAAAAATTTAGACGTTTTATCATGCTTTAATTTAAATTGAAGAATTTTTGTAAAACTAGAGGTGGCAAATTCGGGGGGTTGGATGGGGTTTGGCTTGGGTCATAAATGGGCGGGTCATAAATGGATCAAAAAGTATGAGTCATAAATGGGTCAAATGTCCAAATAGGTTGGACCGACCCATGGGTTAAAAACTTTGATTTGATTTTGAAAATTTAGTATAATTTTCATGTGATCTTGAGACTCTTCTTTAGCTGTAATAATAATAAATATCTGATAAAAATATTATAAAAATACGCAAATGGATTGGATGGCCCAAACGGGCCGAGTAGAGGTCCAATTGGGCCGAGATATGGGTCGATCCATTTAACCCATTTTTAACAAAAAATAATTCTAAATATAATAACGGGATACTAAAATAACTAATATAAAAAAAATATTATCTCAAATGGGTCGGATGACCCAAACGAGCCGGGTGGAGGCCCAAATGGGCCGAGATGTGGGTCGACCCATTTTTAAATAAAAAATAATTCTAAATATAATAACGATGATACTAAAATGCCTACTATAAAGATATTAGCCCAAATGGGTCAGATGGATCAAATAGGCTCGATGGAGGCCCAAACGGGCCGAGATGTGGCTCGTCCCATTTTACTTATTTTTTAATGAAAAATAATTTTCAATATAATAACAGGATAATAAAATGACTATTACAAAAAATTTTGAATCAAATGGGGCGGGTGGCCTAAATGGGCCGAGTGGAGGCCCAAACAGGCCAAGATATGGGTCAACCCATTTTTAACGGAAAATAATTCTCGATATAATAACGGGATATTAAAATAACTACTATAAAAAATATTAACTGAAAAAAATCGGATGGCCCAAATGAGTATGGAGACAATTTTCATATAAGAAATTTCTTAAGGTATATATATAAATATAATTGTATATTACCGCAAGAAAAACAGAGATTAAATTTTCAATCCCACACACACTGATAGAAACGTAGCTCTCTTCCTCCTCTGGACCTTTACCTCGACTCTAAATGGTGAAATCGAATTAACTGGAACAAGAAGAAATTTTAGCCAATTCTAATCCAATTTCCATGATCTTCCACAAAATCAAACTAAAATGGCCAATAAACTCCACATATCCCATCTTCAAGATCTAGATCTCCAACTCTTCTCTTCATTCTCTTTCTCTTTGCTCTGTCTTCTTTTCCTCTTATACTCCTTCTCCTCACAAACCCCAAATCCCTTTCCACATCCCAATTCGAATCTCGCAATCAAACCCGAAACATCCTTTCTCACTTCTCTTGACCATTTTCTCACTGTGAGAGCTCCTAGATCCCCTCCTACTCGCGATGACACTGTTCATTAAGTGACTGAACAGAACTGGATGGAGAGAGAGAGAGAGATGGGGGGAGGGGGGAGGGAGCGGGAAGGGGTGGCAGCATAACAACGATCAGATGAGGGGGGAACTAGAGGCCCGTTGGCCATTTGCAAATTGCCTCAAATGGGTTCAGTTTTAAAGGGACGGGATTTGGGCAGGCTTTAAATGGGTACCTTTTTAATTGGGCGGGGTTTTGGATCTATTTTGTTGGGCGGGTTGAGCGGAATTTTTGGGCTTGGGCTATACTTGACACAGGTCTATGAAAAACTATCATTAGTTCTATTACTAATTCATTTTTCCTATTATGTACAAAACATTTTCATATTTTATTATGTGTTTAGGTCATTCAATGTATTTTAAAAAAATTTGATATTTTTTTTCTTTAATTTAATTTGTTGGTTGCATCAAAGTTCTTTTCAAAAATAAAAATTTTTTAATTTTATTCAAACATGATTAAAATAAAAAAAAAAATTATATGATCATAATTTTTTTTAATTTGATATTTAATTAATATAAAAATAATAATTATTTTAATTTTAATTTAATTTATTTTAGATAATTTATTAACATCATTAATTATAATAATAAAAAATTATTACTAATTTTAAATAATATTAACTACTGGATACAAACTAAAAAAATTATTAAATAAAATTAAATATTCATTATTTTTAATAGAAAAATTAACAGAATTTTTAATTTGAAATGACATTTGGCCTTGTTTGGATCATGGTTTGCAACGGATGGTATGGAGTCGTATATTTAATATGTTATTTGGGAAGAGAGGTTTTCCATGGTTATTATTTTTTATGGTTAATCCATAATTTCATTTTGTCAAAATTTTTAAACCACCAAATTGGTGGTTTTGCATATTTTTTATATTTTTTTTAATCTTGCAACCTTTATTTAATTTTGGTATCTAATTTTATATTCTAATATAACAATAATCTTTTATCTCTTTTATCAAAATTATTTTTATTTTTCTAATTGTTTCATTCTATTAAAAATTTATTAAATCATATTATATCACACCATCTTTCCGAATATACCAGCAAATAAAGTCGTACTATATCACACTATACCATACTATACTATCTCATACCATTACAATTTACATGAACTATTTTATTTAAACAAGATTAAAGTTTGGAAGTAAAATTGTAAGAATTTATAACGCAGACACAGCATGAAATGCATATAGCTAATTAATAATTGGGCTATCTCTATATTCGACTTTGTCTTAGTTTCATCTAATTTGGGTATAAAATCAACTCCCGACTATAGCTCCCGCCTTCCGATGCTAGATGTGTTTTGATGTTCAAATATTTTGAAATTTGCACATTGTCTTCCGAGGTCATGGGTGTACAATTTTAACATTTACTATTTTTTAGATCATGGTTTTCAATGAAGTGATATGGTTTAATGGGCTGCTTGAGGAGATGGGCTCTCTATGGGTATGGATTTCCATGAGTTTATTTTGGGGTCAATTTCACTCATGGTCACTCAACTTATCACTTATCGCGCAAAAGTAACCGACTTTTTTTTTCTTACTTAAATGTCACTGAACTTTTAACATTATTGCACAAAAGTCATGTTGACCGGAATCCGGCGACGACCCTTGCCGGATTGATGACTTTTTTGCAAAAATGTTAAAAGTTCAGTAACATTTAAGTTGAAAAAAAAAAGTTAATTACTTTTGCGAGATAAATTATAAGTCTAGTGACCGTGAGTGAAATTAATTTTAATGTAGCATTTGTTGAACTTATCAATCCGGCAAGAGTCGTCGCCGGATTCCGGTCAACATGACTTTTGTGCAATAATGTTAAAAGTTCAGTGACATTTAAGTAAGAAAAAAAAAGTCGGTTACTTTTGCGCGATAAGTGATAAGTTGAGTGACCATGGATGAAATCAACCCATTTATTTTGCCAAAATTTTAAAATCACTAAATTGATGGTTTTGCATGATTTTCTAAATTTTTTTCTCTTACCACTTTTATTTAGTTTTAGTAACTTCATTTGTATTCTAATATAACCCTAATCTTTTATTTTTTTATTAAAATTATTTTTTATTCTCTTTATTTTTGTAAATTTTTTCTCCTAACAAAAATTTATTAAACTATACCATACCACACTATCTTTGCAAACACACTAACAAATATAATCACCGCAGCCAACCTCATAACACCCCACACCACCTAGTGAACGATTTTATCCAAACATAGTTAGCCACTTCTTACTTCTTACCACTTTTCTTGAAATGCTATTAACTTGATTTATGAGCAATTTCATGAATTTGATCTTGACAATTTTTTTTTTCTTTTTTTAACAAAAGAGGTGTAGTACCCCAACTGCACTTTTTAAAATAGCATGTGTTCTAGACACGAGTATGACGTGACATTTTAACTTTTTAAGCTCATTTTTGCATACTTATACCTTTTGGACATCCTATCACTACAAAAAAAATACAATATTAACCACGAAAATTTAGCGACGAAATGTTTTACATCGCTATTTAGCGACAGAAAAACTATTCTGTCACTATTTTAGCGATGGATATAAATTTTTGTCGCTAAAAATGACGCGACAAATTCCCTCTAATTTTAGCGACGAAAATATTATCCGTCGCTAAATGTGGCGCCAAAGGATGGATTTTAGCAACGGAAACTGATTCCGTCACAAAAAAAATAATTAATAATTAATAATTAAAATTAGCGATGGAAAAATATTTAGCGATGGATATAAAATTCCATCGCTATATTTGGCGACAAAAATTAAAATCTATCGCCAAAAAAATATAAAATTATTCATAATTTAATTTAGCGACAAAAAGATTTTTCATCACTAATTTTAGTGACAGAAATTTGATTCCGTCACTAAAAAATTTTGAATAAATTATTATTTTATTTTAGCGATGGAATAATTTTTCGTCACTAATTATCTTATATAAACCTTTCCCTTTTCTCTCTCCTCTCTCCTCTCTCTGCCGCGCTCCGGCATGCTTCTCCCGGCGTGCTTCTCTCCTCTTCTCCCACCAGAGCTCCGGCATGCTTCTCCCGGCACCGATCTCCCCTCCCCCCTTCCCCCCGGCGCTGATCTCCCCTTCCCCCTTCCCCGTTTCCTCCCTTTCCCCCTCGATCTCCCCTTCCCCCTTTACTCCCTTTCACCCCTGATCTCCCCTCCCCCATTTTCCTTCTTGCGCCGCTGCTCGTCGGCTCCTCGTCCCTTCCGTCGACTCGTCGGCTGCCTTTCCGCCTCCCTTACCATGCCGCCGCTGCTTGTCGGCTCCTCCTCCCTTCCGTCGGCTCTACTCCCTTGCCGTGGTGCTCCCTAACCGTGAGGTAAGTTTTATGCTTTTTTTTAATTATTATTATTATTATTATTATTATTATTATTATTATTAAATAATAATCTGAATAAATTATTATTATTATTATTATTATTAAATAATAATATGAATAAATTTTTAAAAATATATTATTATTATTATTGTTTAGATTATTATTAAATAATAATCTGATAAATTTATTATTTTTATTATTATTAAAAAAATAATAATCTTAATATTTTTTTAAGAATATTATTAGTATTATTATTATTAATCAATAATAAAATCTAAAAATTTGAGGAATTAAATTCATCATCATCATCATCATCATTATAATCATCATCGTCATCATCATCATTATTATTATTATTATTTTTATTATTGTAATGATGATGATTATTGTATGGCAAGTTTTGTTTTTATTTTGATTTAGCAAATTAAATGGCATTACTAAATTTAACATGGTCACCATTTGCCTCAAATAATTTTGTATTAGATCTTATTCAATAAATTAGTATTGGATTGAATCTAAATGATTAAATTGGTATCCACCAATTTTTGTATTACGTTAGGACTTTATTAGAGCCTGACATTATATCTTATATGTCGTTTTTTTAATTTGTAACTAGATATAGTTGATTCTAACTATGTAGTCACTTTGTTCATATAATAGTTTTGCAATAATTATGAATAACGTTGATAGATCTTAGATGTATAGAAAAAAAACATCCGATGGTTATATTAATCCTGAATTTATGGAAGGGGTTCAGTTATTTATAAAATATGCAAGTTCTCAACCTGCATAAATGGGTGGCCCAAAACTTAGATGTCCATGTAAAAAGTGCAAACACATTAGTTATCTTCCTATTGATAATGTGCATTTCCATTTGCTAAAAAAAGGATTTGTTCCAAATTATTTTGAGTGGAAACAACATGGGGAACAATTAATTTGTAGCACCTTGATGGGTAATGTGGGTAATATGTCAGTAAATGTGAGTGAAGTTGAAGGAGGGGGTGAATTTATGACATATGATGTAGGTGTAACTGATAATCCATACGTCCAAGTGGTTTATGATGCAATTAGCCGTGATTTTAGGAAAAATGTACCTCATGTCGAAGAACCCAACTCAAATGCGATAGAATTCTATGATTTACTAAATTCAGCCGTTCAAGAATTATGGCCGGGCTGTGATAACATGACTCAGTTATTTTCGATCGCTCGAATATTTAACATAAAATCTGAAGGTCATATTTCTGATCGAAGTTTTGATAAAATTCTTGCTTGGTATAATGAATCTTTGCCTCCTTACCATAAAATGGTTGATAATTTTTACAATATGAAGAAACTGATTAGAGGTCTAGGTATGCCTATTGAGAAAATTGACTGTTGTATGTTGGGATGTATGTTTTTTGGGGAGATGATGTGGATTTACAAGATTGCAAATTTTGTAGTGAACCTAGGTACAAATCCAAAAATTGTACTAAGAAGCTGAAATTGGTACCTTAGAAGCATATGTATTATTTTTTGCTAACCCCGAGACTACATAGACTATATACATCTGAGATTACTGCACCTCGCATTAAATGGCATGATGAACATGAACACACAGATGGAATAATGAGTCATCCATCGGGTGCAGTCGCATGGAAACATTTCAATAACATTCATCCTGATTTTGCTGCTGAACGTCAAAATGTTCGGCTGTGTTTGAGCACTAACATGTTTCAACCTTTTGGTCAATCAGGCCAGCAATATTTGTCATGGCCAATCATAATTACTCCTTATTATTTGCCCCCATGGATGTGTATGAATGAAGCATATATGTTCTTGACGGTGATTGTTCTAGGGCCTAGGAATCTAAAGCATAAAATTGATGTATATTTACAGCCATTGATATCTGAATTGCAACAGCTTTGGGATATCGGTGTTGAAACATATGATGCATCTCTTAAACAGTATTTTATGATGAAAGCAGCATTAATGTGGATGATCAGTTACTTTCCTGCCTATGCTATGTTGTCTGGTTGGAGCAGGGCTAGAAAATTAGCTTGTCCTTACTGTGGCAATGATTCAAATGCTTTTTTATTTTCAAAATGGGTGCAAAACATCTTAGTTTGACAACCACAGGAAATTTCTTCCACCGATTCACCCATTCTGACACAATAAGTAAAAGTTTATTAAGAATAGAGTAGTACAAGCACCACCTCTTGTTATTAGAGGTAGTGAGGAAATCTTGCAAGAGATTAATGAATTGGGATTGCTTAAAGTTACAGAACTTGATGCTGAAGAAGTTAATGGTATTATCAACAAAAATTTTGGTTGGAGAAAAAATAAGCATCTTTTGGGATTTGCCATATTGGAAATCTAATTTGTTATGGCATAATCTAGATATGATGCATATAGAAAATAATATTTTTGACAATATGTTCAACACAATTATGAACATAAAAGGGAAGACAAAGGACAATGCAAAATCCCGAGCAGATTTAAAGTTGTATTGCAAAAGGATTGAGTTAGAAAAAGATGATCGAACGGGAAAATATCCAAAAGCATGCTATACTTTGGACAAAAAACAAAAGGTAGTCTTGTGTGAGTGGTTAAAAAGGCTAGAGTTTTCAAATGGTTATGTTTGAGAAAGTACAAATTATTCAGAATGAAAAGTCACGACTGTCACGTTTTCATGCAAAGGCTACTCCTAATTGCATTTCGAGAGTTATTGCCGACTAAAGTGTGGGAAGCTATAACCGAGCTAAGTTTGTTTTTTAAAATGTTAACATCATCTGAGATAAAGTTGGCAGACATGGCAAGATTGGAATTGGAAATTCCGGTAATCCTGTGCAAAGTAGAGTCGATTTTTCCTCTAAGCTTCTTTAACTGTATGGAGTATCTACCGGTGCATTTAGCACATGAGGAGAAACTTGTTGGTCCTGTTCAATATCGATGGATGTATCCTTTTGAGAGGTAATTAGCTATAATGCACAATTTCTATTAACTTATAATTTGTTATAGTAATTAATATGAATCAAAAATGTCATGTAGGTATTTGTTTCACTTGAAAAAAAAATATAAAAAACAAAGCCAAAGTTGAAGGTTCAATATATAATGCGTATTTGGTCGAGGAAGCAAGTATATTTTGTTCGCATTATTTTGAACCGCATGTACACACAAGACAGAGGAACCTACCTCATAATGATGATAGGGGTGAAACAAGTAATCAGGACGGAAACTTATCGATATTTACGTATCCTGGGCGTTTATATGGAAGCTTAACAAGGAGAATGCTATCAGAGGAAGAACTAGAACCTGCCCATAGTTACATTTTATTGAATTGCCAAGAAGTTCAACCTTTTGTGCAGTAAGTTTAATTTATACATAAAATTGCTAATTTAGTTTACTATGTGAAGGGTGTAATATCAACTTATATGGTGATTATAGATTATTTCAGGAATAGGTACGGGAGCTAATGCCTGAAATAACTCAAAATGACATGAACGAGGAAGTCAAAAAACAATTTCATCATTGGTTCAAGACATATGTAAGTTTTGACTTCTAATATACAAAATAATTTATACAATTATGCAATATTCGTTTAAATGACGTTAGAGTATTTCAATCTGTAGGCATCGGCAAATTCAATTGAGAACAAGTTCATCATGGATCTTGCAAAAGGACCTTTGCGATATGTTAAATCATATCTGGTATATTTCGTTAATGGATACAAATTTCATACATAAAGCCATGGTCATAACAAGGCAATAGTAAATAGTGAGGTTTGCATACAAGGGAAATTTATGGATTATTATGGCCAAATTATTGAGATACTTGAAGTTGAGTACCCTGCATTGCCAATAAAATACTGTGTATTATTTAAGTGCGAATGGTTTGATCCAACTATTAGAGTTGGAACAAAACTGCATAGCAGATACAATTTAGTTGATATCAACCAGCGAAGAAGATCTAGTAATTTTGAACCTTTTATATTGGCAATGTAAGTGATCCAGGGGTATTATGTCCCTTATCTAAGCTTAAAATGAGATAAATCGGATTGGTTGTTAGCTTGCAAGGTAAAACCAAGAGGCATTTTTAAAAAGAAAGCAACCAGACAAAGTGAACGATATGAAAATAACGATGTATTTCAAGAGGAACAATTGGAAGTTCATGAAATCAATGAAACTCTGACTTATGACGATAATAAAACTCTGAACAATGTAGACAATGAATATGTGGACATTTTATCTGAAGATGATGACTAATCTTTGGCGGGCGATGGATTAGATGATGAGGCTGAATTTGATTCTTATTCTTCAAAAAATGAGAATGATTGTGATTACGATTTACAGCTGAGTGATGACAGCGAATAATTTGTTTAACTAATTTTATATCATGTGAGAAGAGTTATTATTGCACCAACTTTTTTTTTAATTGATATGTTTTTTATACAGTTGAAATTATCTATTAGTTGACTAATCAATTTTTTTTTTAATGTTAGGTTTAAAAAATGCATAAGAGAAAGAAGAGTAATATGATTCTTCTATGGCTCAGGTTGCCACAGGGTGAGACTATTGGTGAGTCATCAACCCCATCCACTGATGCATCGCCCGTGTTCAATACTAGCACTCTGGCTGCTGCATCACCAATCATCCCTTCTAGCACTTCGGTTATGGCATCACCGACTATCCCTTCTACCAATTCGGCTACTGCATCACTGACCATCCACTCTACTACTCCATCTACTCCATCGCGGTCAATCCCTTCTACCACTCAAACTACTAGATCTACTCCAATTGCAAACACTAAAGGTATGCCATCTCAGTTTTTGGGAACAGAAGCAGTGGAACAGCCTGTGCCTAGCTCAGTTGGAGTTGATGGAATAATTTATATCACCATTATAGCTAGGGAGTAAGTGATTACAATTTAAGTTTGTATTGATTTTATGACTTTATGAAAATTGTTGTATATTAGTTTGAATCCTTCAGGAAAGTGCTCACGCTCAATGACGACAACGTTCAAGAACAGAATAGATTACGATGATTATGTTTGGAAGAAGGTGTCCCAAGAAACAAAGAATCTTTATTATGAAGAATTTAAGGTAATAAATTATGATAATATTAATTATATAACAAATTGTTGTTTGTACTTGCAATATGTTTTTTTGGTTCATTTTTCATAATAAACAATTTTACTAGGATTAGAAATTTGATCACATCATGTACGTGTGTGGGAGACTCGTGCCCGAGGACGTTATAGAGACTTAATGTGCAGGTTACACAATGATCGTGTACGACCTCATTACATAACCGAAGACATATGGGTACACTGGCAATAGTATTGGACGACACTCGAGGCCCTTTTCATTTTAGAGCGGAATTCTAATAATAGACAGGGAGGACTAGATGGAGTCAGTTTATGCATGCATACTAGAGGATCGATGTCCCATCGGGAGCATGCACATAGACTTATAAGTAATAAAAACATTACTGTTTTGCTTAAGAGTTCTCTTATTACAATATATGCAACCTGTTGATGATTCACATAATGCCTGATTGAATAGAGGTGGATGGGAAAGGCAAAATTGTGTTATGCGTTTGAATTGTTGTTGGATGCCAGTATAAAAATAATATAGAAGTGTTTTTTTGACTTTGTGTATAGGAGGTTTGGTCAAAATTTAGGGGAAATTCAGTCGAATTTTTAATAAAAAACTTATAGGAGTAGTCAATAAAATAGAGTTCAATTATAGTTCGTTATTTGTTTGTAGGAAACAACGATGGGTAGACCGCCTACACCAGGTGAGGTCTTTTTACACACCCACACAAGAAATCATGATGGTCAAATATTTGTCAATTCTAGAGCCAGACATTTACACGTATGTTAAAATTATTATATTTTACTAATATTTTGATGATATTAGTTATTAGTTATCATTAATTAATATAAAGTTTTATTTTACGACAGGAACAAGTGCAAGAGACAATTCAACAATGTTCACAAAATTTTGAAAATGTGGATGAGACTCAGATTTATTATGACATGGTTGGTGGTAGATACCAGCGAGGACAGATCTTTGGCTTAGGTTCTTTTTCCAACACGTGCTACTCGCATTCCTTCAGTTCAAATACAGCGGTAACTGATAGACAGTCTGCTTCTAGTGAAGTATTTGAACTTCGAAATATTGTACGTGAACTGCAATCTGAATTGCAACAATCACGGGCTCAATGGCAACAATCACTCGACTTCATATCTGAACTACGCAATGAGATGGCTAATTTGAAGGGTATAGTCGAATCATCATTACACAAGTCTGATCGTGCACGTGAGCCGCCGCCACCACCACCTCATTTCATGTTACTAGCAGCGGCTTTATCCATGAGCAGTGGATGCAGGATAATATCACGAACCCATGGTCTAAAATCTTATAGATAAAATATGGAGTGAGGAAATATCTGCAAAGTTTCGGTACGGTAATTAACTTTTCGTACCTTTCAGATTTTTTCCTTGGCTTATTTATGGAGCCTTTTACCCTAAAATAGGAAACTGATACATTAAAGGAAATAAATGGTAAAAGGGAAGTTACTCTTTTTTCAAATAAGGAAATTCTCTAATTAAGGGATTTGATATGAAATCGTTTTCATATCAGCATTATTTTCTTTTTGATATAGATCACTTCCATATCTAGACAATTTCCATATTGATATGGACTTCTTTCCATATCGGGAGTCATGGGCATATCTAGACTCCATCATCTCCCTCTTGCACATAACAAAATGATTTCCAGTTGAGATCCCCAATCATATAGGCAGATAGATAGTGCAACCACCATACATCCAGAGCACTAACACTATATGCCAGCTAAGGATATATACCATCTCGAAAAATGTGATCCTCATTTTTCACGTATGCCTAACCCTAGATGGCCTTTTCACATTTATTGTTTTAACTCATGATCTCATGAAATAATTTTCATGTTCACTATTATGTCTCTACTTATAGAAACTATAATAGGCTAACCGATGAACCATGAACTAATTGAATGTAATAAAAAAGGCTATCTTACCCTTTTACTGTATGCCATCCATAATGATTCAACTTGCTTTTCTAACTAGATCTGCCAAGCCTGAATTTTTCTCGGACCTCTTAGAGACTAACTAAGTTAGCCACATTGAACCAAACTTCAGGGATAAGTAAAGGGTTTAAAGGTTCAAAATTTAAATAAGGTCTCACAATAGGAAAAGTTGAGATCAATAATATTAAATTCCCATCCCTTGGTCACATAAGCACACACGATATAAAACATGTGTTATGGTATTTTTTCCTTCCCTTAAAGGAGCGCATATTTCACAAAAAATATATAACACCATTCAGAAGCATAAGGTTGCGATGCACCGAAGCATACAACTTTAGTCTGCTTATTTAAGAACTACTTTTGACTTTTTAGACATAACCTAGTAGCTATGTTTAACTCACCATGGGATTACACTCAATCTTTATTTGGATCTCAATCCAAAGCATACAACTTTATGTATGTCTTTATCTCGCACTTTAACAAGACTGATCTTGTAATTTCTGCAACACGGCACTTTTATTTTGAACAGGTTCTCGAGCATTCTCATATGTTCAAAATTCTTTTCATCTTAGCTTTTGAAAACTCATTGACAAAACTAAGGTAAACAATTTTATGAGTAGGCCACTTCTCTGTCTGACATGCTTAATATCATATAAATAATAATAGTAAATGTTCACACATTAAAAATTCACACTCATTTATTTCAAACAATGAACTTGATTATTATTCATAAATAATAATGTTAAGGGATTACAAAAAATAAAACAGTATTACTCAAATTCTACGCAAACCCTGAGATCTAATGTACTCTCAAACACATCTCTCATTACAGGTTTAGTCAATGGATATGTTATCATATCATGCGTAGAAATGTACTATAAGTTCACATCTTATCATGCAACGACATCTCTCGTATATTGATATTTAATGTTGATACGCTTAGTCCTACTATGAAATTTTGGATCTTTCGTGTATGATATCGACGATTAACTATCACTATAGACTGTCACCAATTCCTTTAAGGTAGTTACTCTTAAATGGTCCATAAACCGTTTTAACCAAACTGCATCTTGTACTACAGCTGCAAAACATTGTTGATAGAGCTACACAGATTTGTTTGTTGCTACTCTATGAGATGGCACCTTTGCCAAGAAAGAATATGAAACCTGAAGTGAATTTCTTCTCATCCATATCTCCTGCCCAATCAGCATCTGTGTATCCTCTCAATTACAGATCTTTGTCTGGATAGCAGAGAGAATAGTCTACTGTACCCTTGAGGTATCTAAGTGTAACACCCCAAAATCACCCCAGTAGTTTGAGCCTGTCTGTGTCTGTATGTGTGTATGTGTATGTGTTACATGTATGTGTTTAATTGGATTATTTATTTAATTTTGTATATTATTTTGAGAAGAGGAGATAGGCTAGTGTAGGGTATGAGTGGATGTATAGAATCAAAGTATGAGTAAGGGATAGCTTAATGTGTATAGCAAAGTATGGGAGTAGGGTGTGATTTGGGACATGTGTCTTATGGGGAGAGTGACATGTGGCTAAGGGGGATAAAGTAACATTTAATGGGTTTGGTGAAAGAGAAGTCAACCCTTTTCCTTGTGGCTTCCCGTTCTTCTTTCTTCCTCACGCCATTCTTCTTTTCTTCTTCTTTCTTCTCGTTCTTTCCTTCTTCTTGGCCCGATCTTGCTCCCTCTCCTTTCCCTTGAGAAGATTTAGTTGTTTGGCTTTTGATTTTGAAGCTTAAAGGTGAGTTGGGGTTATGGGTGTTTTAGATTCTTCTTCTTCCTCTTCTCTAGGTTTTAAATCATATGTATTTGTTTATGGGTTGTTTAGAATTGACCTTGGTTATGGTGGATTTGTGGTTCAGAAGAGGCTTCTAGGCCGGATAAAGGCAAAGAAAGCGCTAGCAGGAGCGGAGCTCGCGATTAGGAGCTAAGGAGAGAAGGTTTGGGATTGTTCATCTTTTTGTGTATTTTTGTAATTTGAGTTTAATGAATGTGTTCTGTTTCGAGTGAGGTGATAAGTTGTGCTATTGTAGTTTAAATTACATTAAGCATGTTATGAAGTGCTAGAGAATGAATATTGTTTAAGGATGTGTGAGAAAGTATGTGAATAGTTGTAATTGTCTTCAAAATTGCTGTTTTGGAAATTCTTAGAATTGGACATGTAATTGACTTGATTTAATTGAGTTAAATGGTGATAAAGTTGGGTTTTTAATTATGTTATGAGTTGTGAATGCTGGGATTGCTGAATTTTGAGGTTTGGAATCAATTTTGGAAGTTTGGATGTGAATTTTGTGTGAATTCTGCAGATTTTGGGCGTAAGAGCTGAAAAACCCGCGTCTGTCGCAATCGCGACACTATCGCGAGCGCGACAGAATGCGGAGGTTTCAACCCTCGCGCCGGCGCGAGAGATGCCGCGCCAAGGAACTTGATGAAGCTCTATGTCGCGAGCGCAACAACTGTCGCGAGCGCGACAGAGTGCTCAAGCTCCGAACTTGTGCGAGGCTCTCTTCTGTCGCGAGCGCGACAATCCTCGCGAGCGCGACAGAAGAGCAGTCCCTACGTCGTCTCGTGACCACGAGATTCCCTCGCGATCGCGAGACGAGGCGGGGAGGTGTAACTTGGCTTCTGTCGCGAGCGCGACAGTCATCGCGAGCGCGACAGACGCGACTTCCAAATTTGATTTCTTCCCTTTTTGCTTGATGACTTAAATTCTTTTGCATGCAATTTCATTAAGCTTTGACTATCTTTTTGTCTGAATTATATATATATATATATATATATAAACGTGATGAGATTTGAAGTTTTATAGTATAGGCTTTCCTTTCCTTTTTGTAATAGATGTAATGTATTGTTAGCCTTTGGAACAATGTATCTTGGGCTTTTGTAAATTGGTTCTTTTTGTAACCTATTGTAACATGTAAAGACTTTCTTTTTGTATATTAATAAAAGTATTCATTTTGTTCTGTATCCCTCTTCTTTCTCTTAAAGTTTTTATTTATACCGGATATGTTGTTCTGTATGTAATGTTTGAAGTGTGTACTAGTGGGGTGTGACACTCCTATCTACCTTGGATCCCTCTCGCTCTAGTTATGAGTAGAGTATCCATGTTATAGGTTGGGGTGTGACATTAGGTGGTATCAGAGCTTTTTGGTTTAGAGGTTATTGGGTTTTAGTGTGTTAGTCGGGTTATTGGGAGTTGTGTTGGCCTGATGCGCATTGCGTTTATATTTTGTAGTTATGGAGTCCGCTCGTGGATCACTTGAGGGGTCAGCAGAAAGTGCCAATCCCCAAGAGCAGGATCCCTCAGTTTCTGGTCCGGCTCAAACTCCTAGGGGGCGACCTGAGGTGCCTATGGGACCGATGGAAGCGATGCTTCAGAGTATGACAAGAGTACTTGAAAGAGTAACAGCGCCAAGTGCACCTATTGAGAGGTTAAGAAAGCATGGTGCAGAGGATTTCTTTGGTACTGGCATAGATGAATCTTATAAAGCAGAGATGTGGTTAGAGAAAACATCCAGAGTACTTAGGGAGATAAGATGTCCACCGGAGCTAGAAGTGGAGAGTGCCCTGTCTTTGTTACAAGGCCCTGCTTATGATTGGTGGAGGTTAGTGGTTAGTCAACCGCAGGTTCCTGAACCGATTACATGGGAATTCTTCGAAGGTGAGTTTCAGAACCGGTATGTAACTAAAGCTTATAAGGATGCCAAGTGGGCACAGTTTCTAACTCTCAAGCAAAGAACGATGTCTGTAGCCGAGTATGAAAATGAGTTTACCAAGTTGAGTAAGTATGCACCACCAAGAGTTCTCACAGAAGAGTTCCGATGTCAACATTTTGAATTAGGCTTGAATGAATCTTTAAAGGTGATGTTAATTTCATTGATGTCGGCTCCGAATGTGAAGTATTATCAGTTAGTTCAAGCAGCTTTGAGGGCATAACGTTCTGAGAATATTTTGAGAGAAAAGGCTCAAAGAAGGAAGTCTGCAAGAGGTGGCTCTTCTTCAAGCAAGAGGCCGAGGGAATCGCAAGGAAACGTTGCTGATGAGTCTACAGCTAGTCCGGCCCCTAGAGGGAGGAGATAGGGTTCTTCAAGGGGATCGGGCTTCGGTAGAGGAGATGGCCCTCCCCGATGTACCCATTGTAGTAAACAACATTGGGGTGAGTGTCGGTGGTTAACGGGAGGCTGTTTCAGATGTGGTTCTACGGACCATTTACTCGCAAATTGTCCGAATCGATTTGGAGATCCTTCGGGACAACAGGAAGGGAGCCGAGCTGGATCTAATGTACCCCAAGGAAGTCGTACTAGGGGTAGAGGAAGGGGTCGAGGTGGACGGCCTCGAGATAGAGAAGCCTCAGAATCAGTAGATCGTCCTGTGCCATCGTCTGGTAGGGCTTATGCTATGAAAGCTCGAGAAGAACAGAATGCTCCCGAAGTGATTGCCGGTAAGTTCTCTTTGTTCGATTCTGAAGTTTATGTTTTGATTGACCCGGGGTCTACCCATTCCTATGTGTGTTCTGGTAAGTTATGGGATAGTTTGGGTAATGAGGAAAAGATGGAATACGAGATTTGTGTATCCAGTCCGCTGGGTCAGAGTGTTTTAGTTAATCGGGTATGTCGGAAGTGTCCCTTAAAGATTCAGGGTACAGAGTTTGTAGTAGATTTGATCTGTTTGCCGTTTCATGAGTTTGATATTATTTTGGGGATGGATTGGTTGGATAAGCACCGTGCGGTGGTGGATTGTCATAGGAAAGTAATGGTTTTGAAGGATAAAGATCAAATGCCTGTTGTTGTGAAGGGAATTGGAAGTAGCTCTTTGCATAATGTAGTATCAGCTATGAAAGCCAGAAGATTTATTAGGAAAGGATGTGAAGCATTTTTGGCTGTAGTTTTGGATTCTCGGAGAGATCAAGTTAAAATTCAAGATATTCCGATTGTAAGAGACTTTGTAGATGTCTTTCCAGAAGAATTACCGGGATTACCTCCTGAGAGAGAAGTTGAACTGTCAGTAGAAATTCTTCCGGGGACAGCTCCGATTTCTAAGGCTCCTTATAGAATGGCTCCAATGGAATTGAAAGAATTGAAGAGACAGTTACAAGAATTGTTGGATAAAGGGTTCATTCGGCCTAGTGTATCACCGTGGGGCGCTCCAATGCTGTTTGTTAAGAAGAAAGACGGAACCCTTCGGATGTGCATTGACTATCGACAACTTAATAAAGTGACTATCAAGAATAAATATCCATTGCCCAGGATTGAAGACCTCTTTGATCAGTTGAAAGGAGCTGGGGTATTTTCTAAGATAGATCTAAGATCAGGCTATTACCAGTTAGGGGTGAAAGAAGCAGATGTGGCGAAGACGGCTTTTCGGACGCGTTATGGCCATTATGAATTTTTAGTAATGCCTTTTGGTTTGACCAACGCGCCTGCAGCCTTTATGGATCTGATGAACCGAGTTTTCCGACCGTATCTGGACAAGTTTGTTGTGGTATTTATTGATGACATTTTGGTGTACTCCAGAGACCGCAAAGAGCATAAGGAACATCTTAAACTGGTATTGCAAATGTTAAGAGATCATCAGCTGTATGCGAAACTCAGTAAGTGTGAGTTTTGGTTGAAAGAAGTGGCCTTTCTTGGACATGTAGTGTCAGCAGAAGGTGTGCGGGTTGATCCTAGCAAGATTGAAGCGATTGTTAATTGGATGCCTCCGAAGAATGTGCCAGAAGTGAGAAGTTTTCTGGGATTAGCAGGGTATTATCGACGGTTTGTTCAGGGGTTCTCAGTGTTAGCATCCCCTTTGACCAAGCTACTTCGGAAGGATGTCAAGTTTGTATGGACTGAAAAGTGTCAAGCTAGTTTTGATCGTTTAAAAGAGTTATTGGTTAAAGCTCCTGTGCTCACACAGCCAGTTTCGGGTAAGGAATACACTATGTACAGTGATGCTTCGGGAATTGGCTTAGGTTGTGTTCTGATGCAAGGGAATAAAGTAGTAGCTTATGCATCAAGACAGTTGAAGCCTCATGAACGGAACTACCCGACTCACGATTTGGAGTTAGCAGCAGTAGTGTTTGCGCTTAAAGTATGGAGGCACTACTTATATGGGGAGACGTGCAGAATTTTCACCGATCACAAGAGTCTCAAGTATTTGTTAACACAGAAGGAGTTGAATTTGAGGCAACGGAGATGGTTAGAGTTATTCAAGGACTATGATTGTATTATTGATTATCATCCGGGTAAAGCTAATGTGGTAGCGGATGCTCTCAGTAGGAAATCTTTATCTGCATTATTGGCTAACCGAGGTAGATGGAGGTTTGATTCAGAAGGTGCTCTCATTGCTCAACTTAAAGTTAAGCCAAGTTTGAGATCAGAAATTGCAAAGGCACAGTTAGATGATCATGTGTTACAGCGTGTTTGTCAAGCAGTAAAAGAGGGCAAGCGGACTGAATATTTGATAGACAGTGAAGGAGTGCTTAGGTACGGTAATCGGTTATGTGTACCTTGTGTGGGTGAGTTAAGAAAGAAGTTGTTACAGGAAGCTCACTCATCAGTCTTCACTATGCACCCTGGTGGAGACAAGATGTATCAAGACCTGAAGCAATTTTATTGGTGGCCAGGAATGAAGAGAGAGATAACAGAATTTGTTTCTAGGTGCCTCACCTGTCAGCAAGTGAAAACCGAGCATCAAGTACCATCGGGATTGCTTCATCCCTTACCCATTCCCAAATGGAAATGGGATGACGTCACGATGGATTTTGTATCTGGTTTGCCCATGACTCAGCGTAAGCATGACTCGGTATGGGTTATAGTGGATCGATTGTCGAAATCTGCACATTTTCTACCAGTGCGAGTGGATTATTCGATGGACAAGTTGGCGGAACTGTATGTGGATGAGATAGTCCGATTGCATGGGATCCCGTTATCCATTGTATCAGACCGAGATCCTCGTTTTACATCCAAGTTTTGGAAAGAACTTCAGGTAGCCTTGGGAACACGGTTAAATTTCAGTACTGCTTTCCATCCGCAGACCGATGGTCAGTCAGAAAGGGTTATTCAGGTTTTGGAAGATATGCTCCGGGGTTGTGCTTTAGAATTTTCGGGAAGCTGGGATCGGTATGTATCTTTGATGGAGTTTGCATATAATAACAGCTATCAGGTGAGCATTGGTATGGCTCCTTATGAAGCACTATATGGACGAAAATGTAGAACACCAGTATGTTGGACTGAACTGTCAGAAAAGGCTATGATAGGTCCGGAGATAGTTCGGGATACTGAAGAAAAAGTAAGAGTTGTGCAACAGAACTTGAAAGCAGCTAAGGATCGACAGCGTTCTTATGCTAATCTGAAGCGCAGAGATATTCAGTATGAAGTGGGTGATAAGGTTTTCTTGAAAGTGTCACCGTGGCGAAAGGTTCTCCGTTTTGGCAAGAAAGGCAAGCTAAGCCCACGTTTTATTGGGCCATATGAGATTCTGAGAAAAGTAGGTCCAGTGGCGTATCAATTAGCTTTGCCTATGGAGTTAGCTAGATTACATAATGTTTTTCATGTATCTATGCTTAGGAGATATCGGTCAGATCCTTCGCATGTGTTATCAGTACAAGATATTCGGATTCAGTCGGACTTTTCTTTTGATGAAGAACCGAAAAGGATTTTGGATAGAGAAATTAGACAACTTCGGAATAAGCAGATACCGTTAGTCAAAGTTTTATGGCAGCATCACGGTATTGAAGAAGCTACATGGGAACCAGAAGAAGCTATGAGATTGCAATACCCTCAGTTATTCGGAACAGGTAAGAATTTCGAGGACGAAATTCTGTTAAGTGGGGGAGTATTGTAACACCCCAAAACCACCCCAGTAGTTTGAGCCTGTCTGTGTCTGTATGTGTGTATGTGTATGTGTTACATGTATGTGTTTAATTGGATTATTTATTTAATTTTGTATATTATTTTGAGAAGAGGAGATAGGCTAGTGTAGGGTATGAGTGGATGTATAGAATCAAAGTATGAGTAAGGGATAGCTTAATGTGTATAGCAAAGTATGGGAGTAGGGTGTGATTTGGGACATGTGTCTTATGGGGAGAGTGACATGTGGCTAAGGGGGATAAAGTAACATTTAATGGGTTTGGTGAAAGAGAAGTCAACCCTTTTCCTTGTGGCTTCCCGTTCTTCTTTCTTCCTCACGCCATTCTTCTTTTCTTCTTCTTTCTTCTCGTTCTTTCCTTCTTCTTGGCCCGATCTGGCTCCCTCTCCTTTCCCTTGAGAAGATTTAGTTGTTTGGCTTTTGATTTTGAAGCTTAAGGGTGAGTTGGGGTTATGGGTGTTTTAGATTCTTCTTCTTCCTCTTCTCTAGGTTTTAAATCATATGTATTTGTTTATGGGTTGTTTAGAATTGACCTTGGTTATGGTGGATTTGTGGTTCAGAAGAGGCTTCTAGGCCGGATAAAGGCAAAGAAATCGCTAGCGGGAGCGGAGCTCGCAATTAGGAGCTAAGGAGAGAAGGTTTGGGATTGTTCATCTTTTTGTGTATTTTTGTAATTTGAGCTTAATGAATGTGTTCTGTTTCGAGTGAGGTGATAAGTTGTGCTATTGTAGTTTAAATTACATTAAGCATGTTATGAAGTGCTAGAGAATGAATATTGTTTAAGGATGTGTGAGAAAGTATGTGAATAGTTGTAATTGTCTTCAAAATTGCTGTTTTGGAAATTCTTAGAATTGGACATGTAATTGACTTGATTTAATTGAGTTAAATGGTGATAAAGTTGGGTTTTTAATTATGTTATGAGTTGTGAATGCTGGGATTGCTGAATTTTGAGGTTTGGAATCAATTTTGGAAGTTTGGATGTGAATTTTGTGTGAATTCTGCAGATTTTGGGCGTAAGAGCTGAAAAACCCGCGTCTGTCGCGATCGTGACACTGTCGCGAGCGCGACAGAATGCGGAGGTTTCAACCCTCGCACCGGCACGAGAGATGCCGTGCCAAGGAACTTGATGAAGCTCTCTGTCGCGAGCGCGACAGAGTGCTCAAGCTCCGAACTTGTGCGAGGCTCTCTTCTGTCGCGAGCGCGATAGAAGAGCAGTCCCTACGTCCTCTCGCGACCACGAGATTCCCTCGCGATCGCGAGACGAGGCGGGGAGGTGTAACTTGGCTTCTGTCGCGAGCGCGACAGACGCGACTTCCAAATTTGATTTCTTCCCTTTTTGCTTGATGACTTAAATTCTTTTGCATGCAATTTCATTAAGCTTTGACTATCTTTTTGTCTGAATTATATATATATATATATATAAACGTGATGAGATTTGAAGTTTTATAGTATAGGCTTTCCTTTCCTTTTTGTAAAAGATGTAATGTATTGTTAGCCTTTGGAACAATGTATCTTGGGCTTTTGTAAATTGGTTCTTTTTGTAACCTATTGTAACATGTAAAGACTTTCTTTTTGTATATTAATAAAAGTATTCATTTTGTTCTGTATCCCTCTTCTTTCTCTTAAAGTTTTTATTTATACCGGATATGTTGTTCTGTATGTAATGTTTGAAGTGTGTACTAGTGGGGTGTGACACTCCTATCTACCTTGGATCCCTCTCGCTCTAGTTACGAGTAGAGTATCCATGTTATAGGTTGGGGTGTGACACTAAGTATCCTCTTAACTGTTTTTTAATGTGCTTTGCCTGGGTTAGATTGATATCTACTTACCATGCCCACTACATAACATACATCAGGTCTTATACACAACATTTCACATATTAGACTACCCACGACACTGGCATATGGAATGTTCCTCATAAGTTCCATTTCTTTTGACATATTAGGACACATATCTTTGTTAAGAAGCTAATTCTTGGCAATAGGGTTGTCACTGCGTTTGCAGTTTTTCATATTAAATCATTCAAGAACTTTGTTGATATATGTCTCTTGAGAAAGAGACAATAATCTTCTCGAACGATCTCTAAAAATCTTAACTCTAAGAATGTAGTCTACATGACCCATATCTTTTATCTCAAAGTTGGACGATAACCAATCTTTGATTTGATTTGCGTACCCTTTGTCATCTCCAGCGATTAGTATGTCATCTACATACAATGTTAAAATGACAAAATTATTTTCAGAGCTTTTGTTATAAACACAATGGTTTTCATCAATCATATTGAACCCATTCAACTTGATTATATCATGAAATCTCAAATACAATTGTCTCAAAGACTATTTAAGGCCATACATTGATCTTGTCAATCGATAAATCTTATGTTCGCTGCCTTTTTCGATGAAACCTACAGGTTGTTCTATGTAGATTTCTTCATTCAATTCTCCATTGAGAAAAGCAGTATTCACATCCATTTGATGTAACTCTAGGTCCAAACTCGCCACTATGGCAAGAACTAACCTTACAAATGTAAATCTTACAACAGGCGGTAAAGTCTCCTCATGGTCAATCCCTTCCTATTGTGTAAACCCCTTAGCAACTAACTAAGCCTTATATCTTTCGATGCTTTCATCAGCCTTTCATTTCACTTTAAGAATCCATTTATTCCCAATAGGCTTTAGTCATTCCGATAGATCAACCAGTTCCCAAATATGGTTTGATCTCATAGATGCCATTCCTTCTTCCATTTTTCCTTAGATGGGCATGGAAAAGCCTCTTGAATATTTTTAGGCTATTCCTCATCTTATAGGGTAAACAAAAAGGCTTTGTTCAAACCTTTAATTTGAAATTATCAGCGTGGAACACTTATTTTTAGATTTTTACAGTTCTGAATCTTTGATAAACATGTCTCATATATTCATCATAATTCAAAATGCTCACACTAGGACAATTTTCCATACTCCCACTGGAGTCAGGAATACCATATTCTTTACTCCCACTGAAAACAGGGTCACGAACATCCGGATCATTTGGAAGATTAAGATCTTGACCTTTTTCCTCAAATTGCCCCCCACTCGGATGGAGTGATCTTGATAATTCCTCTTCTTGAGTTTGATAGAAAGTGAAATCTTGATTTACTTCACCCAACTTTGAAAATTCATTCTCTAAGAATATGTTGTCCATGTGATTCAAATTTTGTCACAGTGCCATTCTTCTGCTCACCCATGAAAATGTATCAATTTATACTTCAGAATATCTCACAGAGTTACTCTTTTTACCCCTTGGTCCCAATTTACTAAATTTACTTGAGGTATCATGGACTTAAGCAATACAACCCCTAAGGTCATAAATGGCTTAGGTTAGGTTGCCGACCATTCCACAACTCATAAGGTGTGGAAGTGATAAATTTTTGAGGGCACACAATTTAAAACATATGTGACACCCGCTAGGAGATTGGCAAATTTGCCTCTGCCATGATAGATCTCACCATATTTAGGAGAGTCCTATTTCTCTTTTTCGCAACACCATTTTGTTATAGAGTTATGGGAATGGAAAACTGATGTCTAATCCATTTTTGATCATATAAAACTTTAAATTTAGTTGAAAGATATTCCTGACTTTTATCAGTTCTTAAAGCTTTAATCTTTTCGTCTAACTAATTCTCAACTAAGTTCATAAAAGTCTTGAAGAAATTCAATGCTTCTGACATGAGCATACCTAGTATAATCATATATAAATGTGATGAAGTAATAGGCCTCATGCCTTGCCCTTACATTCATTGGACCACATATGCCATAATGAATTAACTGCAATGGAAACTCAGCTCTAGTTCCTTCTCCGAACGATTTTCTAACTAGTTTTTCTTTTAGGAAATCCTCACATGTATGCAATTTAACCTTATTTAAATCACCTAGTAAATCTACTTTGGCTAACCAACTAATTCGATTTTGCTCGATATGGTTTAATCTACCATGCCATTATTTCACATTATTCTCGTAACTATGTGAAAAAAAAGAAATTAAAGGAAAAACTAGTTTTATTTAAGTAGTCATAGTCAATATCCATAATAATAAAATCATTCAGCATATAACCAGAACCATAATAAATATCATTCAAGCATGAGCATACACCATCATCCTTAAAATATAAATTGAGACCAAGTTTCAATAAGGTAAGAACAAAAACTGAATTCCCAACACAGGCATCTCGATCCCTTATTATATGGTCTTTTGCACCTAAATCTATCACCCATAAATGATGAAATTCAGATTTAGATACATAAATTTCACTCATTTTTGAGTCAGAACGTTGTATTTGTTTGGACACAATGCAGTCTTTGCATAGTGTCCTTTCTGTTGGCAATTAAAACATTTCACTCTTGAAATGTTTACCTTATTTTTGCCTTTGGACCTATAGTTATTATGTTTTACCTTTTTCTTTTTAGGCTCTTGAGCCTTTTCTTTATCCCTACTTATGAAGCTTATTTTTTTGTTCTGGTTAAAACTCATTCCATTAGAACAGGACTGTGCCGTATGCATTTCTGTATTGACCTTATGTGACACGCGCCAGCCCTGATTGGTTCCCGGAGACTCGCTTTTAGGGCTCGAGAGGGGTTTATGTCTTTTGATCTTGGGTAATCATGAGATATTTTGGACACCTCTTTCCAGTAGAACACTAGAAAGATCTTCTAATCCCATGAAGCCTTTAGGCACCTTTGAGATATTTTGGAGTCGCCACCCAATTTACAAGAAATTGAAAAAGTTCGTCTAACCTCGGAGGTCTTAAACCAGCGAAAGTGTTCAGAACTTCACTCTTATTAATGCCTTAAATTAAGTTATAAATGGATTTTTAGCAATTGAAATTCCATCTCTTGTCTCACGCGATCATGCAATAAATTTAAAGTGCATTTCAAACATTTGTGGAAAAGCAGTAAAGAAAGCAATAAAGAATGCTATAAAAAATTACAAGTGAAAAAAATGGGACAGAACAATCCCCCAAAATAAAAAGGCATAAATAAATAAATGAATGGAATTGCCCCAAAATTAATTACAAGGGGCCGAAATAAATACTATACAAGAAGAATAAAATAAAAGACATCATACATAAATCGGGACGTTTATTAGGAACATTGGTTCCCTCATTTTCACTTTAAAAAATCAAAGAGTTATTTTAGTATGCTTGGAAAAAATCAGGATGAGTGATCCCATTTTAAGAGAATTAACTCTTCCTTTTAAAAGTGAGTTTTTATGGGTTAAAATTAGGACATTGGTCCCATTTTATTAAAAAAATCCAATTTATTAATATGAAACTTTTTACGTGACTTTTAATTAATGTGCATAAAAATAAATAAATTTATTACATATTACATCAAACAAAATAATAATGAAAAATAATGAAATGCTAAAAAAAGACAAATTCCACCAAAATGGTGTCTTCAAATCTCTATGGGCTCCCACTTGGCATTGAACAAGCTCACAAATAAAAAATATTGAAAAAAAAAACAAACACAAATAAAAAGTGATGTTAGTGATAAAAAATAAATTAAACATATAACACATGAAAATAAATAAAATACAATGCATCATGTATGACAAATCAATTAAATGACATAAAAAAATATGTAACTTAACATATTAACAATTCAACATGCATAAAAAAACAAAAGTGATAAAAATAATATCAAATTATAACAATAAACAAGAATAATAAAAGTAATAATAATAACAATAATAATAATAATAAGAGTAAGAGTAATAATAATAATAATAATGATAGCAAACAATGACAATAATAATAATAATAATAACAAATAATACTAATAAAATAATAATAATAATAATAATAATAATAATAATATAATAATAATGATAATAATAAAACAAAAGTAATAATGATATTAAGAATAACAATAATAATAATAAATAATAACAATAAATAAGATGAACAATCAACAATAAGGAAAATGAATAATCAAGCAAGCAAAAATAAAAGAAATAATAAAAACAAAACATGTTAAAACATGTTAAATAATAATAATAATAATAATAATAATAATAATACTAATAAAAATAAAAATAAAAATAAAAATAAAAATAAAAATAAAAATAAAAATAAAAATAAAATAAAAACAACAACAAAAGATGAACAATCAAATAAATATACAAAAATAAAATAAAATGTGCTAAAAATATTAAATCTATGGCTAAATCACATGAACATAAATAAAATAAAATAATAGATCAAAAATCTACATGGTTGCTAATTAATTATAAACAAAAAAATTATAACAAAAATTAAATTAAAAGATTGAGCCTAAAATATTTACCCTCAAATTTTGATGTGATAAATGAAAGTAGGTGATTAATCTCTTTGTCTTGATTTAGAAAAATAAAATATATAACAAAATTTTATCCCAAGAACAAATAATTAATTTATTTGTCTTAAGGAAAAATGTAAAAAAAAAGTAAGAAAATTCACAAGAACAAATAATTAATTTATTTGTTTCAAGAACTAACTTAAAAAATTAAAAATAGTTGGGGAACTTGTTCTTGAAGAAGAAGAAGAAGAAGAAGAAGAAGAGAGAAAATCAATTTTTTTAAGAAAAATTCCCCCTTTCCTCTCTCAAAAAACCCCTTTTATACTTCAAAATAAATCAATTTTTAATGAATAAATTAAAACAAATTAATTCCCATTAACACAAAAAAACTGAAAAATTTGAAAGGTTAGAAGATAAAAAGTTTTAAAAATTAAATTCTACAAAAAAAATGAAGAAAAAGACTCAAAAATAGCCCAAAAACGCCCAAAGGGCTGTTGGGGGGCAACAGGGGCGAGCGGTGGGCGTCGGCGCCTGGGAGCGAGGGCACGCGCGCTGCCGCAAGCCGACGCTCCCGAATGTGTTTTTGTTAATTTATAATTTTTGCTAAAATACTATAATTTCAAAACTCACTTTTTTTTATCTTAAAATAATTTTTAAAATATTTTTTAAAACCCATTTTTATTTATTTTTAATAAATCAATTTGACAAGTAAATCATCACTTCCAACTTTTATTTTTGTCTATAAGCAGGCACACTTAATTTCATCATTGGGTAATGCTGATCTAAACTGGCTCGGGATCCGGTGTCTATATGAGTTAATTGCATCTTCATATGCTCCCAACTCTTGGGTAAGGAATGGATAACAGCTTGGACCTGCTGCTTGTCAGTCAACTTATCACCATACTCACTAAGCTCACTTATCATATTTTTTATCTCTTTTAAATATTTTCGCATTGAATAATCAGACTTCTTCTGATAAGTATCAAATGTGATCGTTAATAATCAAAGCTTAGTCAAAGTCACACATCCGAACTTCTCCCGCAAAGTGATCCACAAATCCATTGCATTTTGATAATGATATCATCATCCATTGCACTCAACAAGATGATATGCGCTTATGCTGGGCTGTATTGCCATCCTCAGGTTCAGCCATAGCCGAATTTTAGATTTTAAGAGCCTCTTGCTCTTCAAGTACATACTGGATCTTCATACTGTAGATTTCATAATTATAACTATTCAGATTCATATCTTTATTAAGCTCGGCAACAATTGACTTAGAAGCAGTATCTATTTGAATCCTCTGATCTCAAATGGAACAATATTGCATATTTTAAAAGGAAATAAGGCAATACATGTTATTTACCACGCATCTAAAATAATAACCTAGTAAAGTTTTCTATTAGGCTAAAATTCGAAAAGACTACTTATAGTATCTAATTACCCTCTACGTTATAATTTCAAATTTTATAGGTTAAAATTTCATGCATAGTAAATCTGAATTATTGGTTATTAAGTTTTCAAACTTATGAGGGAAATTTTATTGGTTTTGGTTCATTAAGTCTCTACTTAATAAGCATGCAATCAATTTACTCATAAAATATTGCAAGACAATTAATAATTAAATTAACACATTTATCAAAAAGTTAAAAGCCACCAAAATGTTTAATAAATGTCTCATACATTTTATGACTTGTGCCGAACCACGTGGTTCCCGAAGGCCCACTTTTAGGGTTCGAAAGAGGTTTATTAAACTCGTGAAGATTGGTCAAACTACGAGTAACAAGAGATGTTTTGGAGTCGCCACGAATAAAACATTGAAAAAGTTCATCTAGCCTCGTTGAGCCCAAGACCATGCATATGTATGTATTTTGGGCAACAAGAAAGTATTTTAGAATTGCCTTCCAATAAAACATTGGAAGTGTCACCTAATCTCATGAAACCTAAGACCAGAGAGAGTTCGGGACCTCACCCTTACTTATACCTTGGTTAAAGTTATAAATGAGTTTTTATATTAAATTTTCATTTCTTTTCTCACACAATTATGCAATTAATTTAAAGCGCATCCAAGAATATAAGGAAAAGTAGTAAATAAAGCAATAAATAAAATTGACTTACAATGAAAAGGGGCAGAATACAACCCCAACAAATAGAATGAAAGGAAATTATGCATAAAATGGGATATTTATTTGAGGTGGGAACGTTGGTTCCCGCATGCATATTTACAAAATTGAATAATTCTTTTGATGATGTTTTAATGGAAGAAAACTAAATAATTCTTTTGATGACATTTTAATGGAAGAAAACTAAGATATTGGTCTTATTTTATTAAGGAAAACCTTATTTTGTTGTACAAAAATCTTTTTGGTGAATTTTTATATTAAAGAGCACAAAATCAACTTTATTATAAGCCAAGTTAAAGTAATAATCAAAATTAAACTAAGAGAATAGCAAATAATGGAGAAAAAGGTAATGAAGGGATGAATCAAACCAAGGGTTTCCCAATCTTTTAGCCTTCTAATCTCCGCCAATAAGCAAAGCTCAATTAAAAAGAAATATTATATGTCAAATAAAGAAACAAAAAAAAAGTAACAAGTTAGCAAAATTATATAAAAATAAAATAAAATAAATAATCATAATAAGGGAATTAAGAGAATAGGCAGACAGAATATCAATATGATAAAATAAAATTACAATTACACATAAAAAATAACATGAAAAAATAATATGAAAAGAGGTAACATAAGAGTTCAAAACAAACAAAATGAAAGGGAAAAAAACCAGGGACAGCCTAAAAGAGGAGGGACGGCCGTCGGAAGAGGCGATCGACGGGAGGAAGTGAAACCAACAACAACCCGTCCCTCAGTTGAGCAATGGGCATCGGTCGGACCTTCTTTCCATGGATCATCTCCAGAATGCAAAAGGACGAGCAAACTCTATGGATGAACATTCAAGCTTTCATTCCATCCATTTTTTCATATACTCTTATCCCATTTTCATAGAATCATATTAAAATCAATTTATGGCCAATATTTATCATAAAAAATAAAAACAACACAAATCAATAAAATCACATTTCACACCATAATCTTTAATCAATGCAAAAGGCTGAACTTTAAACCCAGCATGTTTACCCTTTGTATTTTAATCTCTGGAGAGTAATAAAATAATAGGTCTCTTCCTTGAATGTCACAAAATTTGTTAAAAATGAAGTGAGGATTTTCACTTTCTCTCTCTAACTTATCTCTAAAATTATCTTTTAAAAAACATTGGAAATTTGAGAGAACAAACCAAGAAAAGAGAATTGATTTCTCTTTCTCAATCAGACTCTTCAATTTTTAAATAAAAAATTTGAAAGGAAACAGATTTTGCTCATGAATTTTCTTCACCCTAAAAATACTCATTTTTTCTTTTCCTCTTTGAACATCTCTATTTATAGGCTTTGAAATCCTTGAATTTCTGGATTTTAGATTGATTTCAGAAATGAAATCACGAATTTCTCATCTCAAGAACCCTAAAATCCATCAATGACATCCCAAAAAATCAGCCTTTTGATTCCCAAAAAATAATTCCGGATTTCGCATTGAAGAAAATCTGAAAATTCGCTGTCAGACCACGACCGACGGGCTTCCCTCGCTTGAAAGATGACTGTCGGTCACAGAGGCAGTGTGAATTCCCGTCTTGCCCCCTCAATAGCCCATCCCATGAGGGACAAGCCTTCCATCATGCAATGGACAAGCGTCCCTCAAGCGAGGGACGGGCGTCCATCACCCAACAGGCTGCCCCTCCGAAGGCTCGTCTAGGAAAAGATGGGCATACTTGGCGCTCGACCGACGGGCGTCCCTCGCGAGGGACGGTCATCGGTCACCAAAAACCTGATTTTTTTCTATTGAAAACCCTTTTTAAGTCTAGTGAAAATACAAAAGAGTTTTGGTCAAAGATAACTTCAAAACTTTGTGAAATTCAAAGGCGAAAATTAGTGGTTTTAGCTCTCCAGCTGTGAAGCATGTATTTATATCCTTATTGGGTAATTTTGATTTGTGCTGTCTTGGGACCCAATGTCTACCATTTATTCAAAAATAAATCCAATAATTCAATTATTTAGACACTAATGTCTAAATAATAATAGGAAATATGAATCCCATTTAAAAAACTCTAACTAAAATTGATACTTATGTTAACTATTCTAGAAGTCTAGATTTTCGCAAAATCTTCTTTGACAATGGGACTATTTTTTTGACCATCTTTTTCAATTTATCAGGTAACTCATAAGTTCGTTGATGAAGCCATGGATAGTGCACACTATGTCCACTTCTCAATTTCATCACAGATGTAGTGTTGCTTATCAACACTCCCCTTTTGGCAACTCTAGCCACAAATTGGATGATAGTTTTTCTATAAATTCTATCTCCTATGTACCAAGTAGTTTCCAATAACTCTCTCAGTTTTGGATGATGTTGAAAGGAGTCAGTCAAGACTTTGATCAAGACTTTATCATCCCTTTCCATACTTAAACCACTAATCCAATTGCACTCCTACATTTGTTCCTGCATAATGCACTATTGCGATGCACTATTGCATCAATGTCATAAGCTTAAATCTTCCTTCACATTCTTATGTTACTTACTAAACTCACTCTTGCATTTCTTAAAGTAATCCTATGCGGAGTTCTAGAAAGCATAGGTGTCCTTATCAATATTTCTAAAACACATTATAGAAATTTAAGTGGTTAATACATTCATGTATGAACACACATGATTGAAACACATTTCAATCAATAAATAAGGACAAAACCATACAAAAAATTTTCAAAATATTGTTCAAAGGCAGAAAACACATTTTCTACAATTTTATAATATTTATTTTAATAATAAAAATAAAAATTTATCTTCTGGTCATTTAAAAAATTATGGAAAAATGACAAAAAAAAAAATTAAATAATGGATCTGTTAAAAATCGGAGCTGATAGAAGCGCTTACGCGCAACTTTCACCTTTTTGCCACGTGTCAGCACCGCATTGTGCCACGTGGCGTCAACCTATTGGTCCATGTGTCACCACGTCAGACCTTTATCATGACACATGACAGACTCTAGTTGGTCCACCTAGTGCCCATGTAGCACACATGTGACACATCATCGCCACATGGCATGACACATGTCATCCAAGCGGCACTGTTTTATTGGGCCACATTTTAATAGTGACACGTCACTGTCCACATGTGGCACAACCGCAGTCGTCCACATGTCTCCCCCTCATTGGGCCACCTGGTGCCCATATGACACACAGGTGACATGTCACTGCCCCCGTGGCGTGATCCCATTAGGCCACGTGTTAATAATGATGCATCATTATTGACATGTGTTTGAGTGCGTGTGGGCCACGTGCCCTACATGTGGCATCGTATGGCTTCCCGACGGATTCAGGTGTCCAAATTTCTGCTAGTGGGGGTTTTCGGGGTCTGTGATTCCAATGGTGAGGTCAAAAAGTTTAAATCCCAACTACTAGTTTTGCGTCAACACTCATGTTCGTCCACTCGAATCGCGGTGCACACATACACAATTTTTGAGCCGAAATATATACTCATATATATTTAGTAACATAAAATATAAATTTATTGTGTTTCGTGCATCCTATTTAGATCAACCAATTTACATATAAATTATCGATCTAATAAAAAATACATGCTAGAACGCAAAAATAATGGCTCTAATACCAATGTTAGATATATCACAATATATCGAATAAAAGAAAAACCAAATTTACCTCTCGAAGCGTAGAAAAACTTTGAATGAACGGAAGTAAAGGACCTCGTTTCATGTTACTGGCATCGACTTTATCCACGAGCAAAGGATGCGAGATAATAGCACGAACCCACGGTCTAAAATCTTAGAGAAAAAATAGGGAGTGAGGAAATATCTTCAGAGTTTCGGTACGGTAATTCACTTTTCGTACCTTTCAGCTTTTTTCCTTGGCCTATGTATAGAGCCTCTTGCTCTAAAATAGGAAACTGATACATTAAAGAAAATAAATTATAAAAGGGAAGTTACATTTTTTGAAATAAGGAATATTCCCTAATTAAGGGATTTGATATGGAACCGTTTTCATATCAGTATTGTTTTCTTTTTTCTATGAATTACTTCCATATCTGGACAATTTCCCTATTGATATGGATTTTTTCCATATCGGGGGTTATTAGCGTATTCATATTCCATAAATTTGTTTCTAAAACAGTGGCTTCATTTTAAATCTTATTTATTTTGATTCTAATTGCTTATAACATTGAACATAATTACACTCTTTCAATTAAAATTATGGAATTATAACCTACATTTTGGTGTAGAAAATAATTAACTTAATTAACATGAAAACAATAGTAATAATACAATTGCTTCTCATTCATTACCAAAAAAAAAAATGCAAATTACTAATTTAACATTTATTACTCCCTCCGTTCCTTTTTATCTGTCACTTTTGGATAAAATTTAAATTTTATTTATCTGTTATTTTTAAATTTTCAATACAATTTAATTTTTTTGTTCAATTTAATTTTTTTTTCAATATAAGTTGACTAATTAGATTTAAGTTTGTATATTTAATCACTCAATTTTATCTTAAATTTAAGTTTAATTAATACTCTTTAATTCTAGTTAAAATAATAAAAGTGACAAATAATAAGAAATTGAGGGAGTACTATTTAAAGTGACATATTTATGATTTTTCCTGTTTGAAATATAAAAATCTTACTCAATTAAGCCTTTTTATCTTTTAAAAAGGTTGATCTTATAATAAAAAATCAAGGAAGTATTGGTTAGTTCTAAACCTGTCAAATGGATTGGGTTGTGTAGATTCGTATTGGATTAATTTAGGATTGAATTATTTTTGGGTCATTAATTTCGTGCTAGTTTTAGATCAAGTTATTTTAAAATTTGGGTTGAATTAGACGGGTTCAACTCGATAGTCATATTTTAAGTCACAAAAAATATTAAAATTAGTGAGTTAAAATTTATTTTCATATAATTTTTTTTATTTTTTTTGAATATCATTTTATTTCAATCACTTTTAATAATTTATACAAATTCTAAAAGATGAATTATTTTTGGAAAAAAATAATTTTTTTTCTTAAGAGAACATTACATGTATTATAAAAAAATTAAAATACTATCATTTTATATTAGCTAATTTATTCCAATACATTAAGCTAGAGGTGGTAAAAATCAATAAAATAAGTTTTAAAACAAATCTTTAACTTTTAAAATTTAATCATTGGAAAATCTGTGGATTCTACATTTGGTAATCACTAACCGAAAAGCAAATAAAAACTATATGGTCCAATTGTAAAAATCAAGCGATACTAAGATAGTATAGCACAACTCACGTACAAGAGAGCAAAATCACAAATCAAATGAACTTAGTCACTACGTACATTAGAGGAGTGAGCAGTTCGAGGGAGGTGGTGCGGGCAATTGCAACTGGAGATGGGAAGCGCCGGAGATGAGAACTAAGGTGGAGGGACACTGTTGGCCGGTAACCCAAGTCAATCAAATAGTGATTTCAATTCTGTTTTTTCAAGAGAATGGAGTGAACTTGGAAGCAATGAAAAAAAAAAAAATACGTTAAAGTAATTTTTAATATATATATATATAATTTAAAATTTAAATTATATGAATATATTTAAATTATTTATAATATAAAACATATAATACATTTTCGATAAAAAAAATATAACAATAATATTAATATATGATATTGTAGCAAAAAATTCGGGTTATTTAGGTTGCCTCGAGTTGATCCTTACCCAATTCTTAATTTTTAAATTAAATTATGTGGCTTTTTTTTGTTGGATTCAAGTTGGGGTATTTTTTAACAAAAAAAAACGAATTGGGGTTGAATTTCATATCAACGCAAAAATTGATAGATCTAGTTTTTCTTGAAAAGTTAAAGGGCTACATGTATAATTTTGAAAGTATAAAAACCCAATGTGTAAAATCATTAAAGTACAGGAACCAAAGTATGGGTTTTCCTAATATTAATTTACATACTTATATAGGTATTGCGCTACAAATAGATGGATACTAGTTGAATGACATTAAAAATAAATAAAATTAATTGATAAGGTGATTATGCAATAAATTATTTAGTTTACATACTTATATAGATATTTGTGAAAAAAAATTGAATCTTTCGATTTAATTCAGTTTCAAAATAATTAAGTACAGTTTGCTACGGTTGTCAGTCTGATTTTAGATAAAATATTTAGATATGTTTCAAATAAAATTAACAGTATAATTATGTTCGATTTTAGTTAAAAAATGGATAGTACAATTCTATTTATGAATTTTTTTTCAGTATTACAGTTAGGTAGAGAAAAATTCAAATATGTGTAAACCCTTTACAAAGAAAGAAGTGAGGTTTTCAATGTGGACGGAAGGAAAAGTCAAGTGTTGTGCTAAATCAAAGGATCCTGTCCAAATTCCAATTGTACAAGTTGTATAGCAACAATAGTTTTTTTTCCTTATGTGTATTAGTTAGTACGAAAATATATCTTATTTTTTCTTTTGTGTATTTTAATATTTTGTTAATTATTTGTTAATCTCTTTAAATGTGAATTTTCTATTATTTATGTTGTTATTTTATTTTATTTGTATCTGAAATCAGTTTTCGCCTCAAAACTTATAATGAAAAATAATAGATATTTTGTTCATTATTTTTTCAATCTCTTAAATGTAAATTTTTGTTATTTAATTTATTACTTGTTCTTTTTATATCTAGCCGTGAGGTGTTATGCTTTGTTAGTGCTTAAAAAAAGCAAATTGGAGACCCAAAATATATATTATATTCATATATTTATATATTAATTTTGTCTAAACTATCCGTAAATAAATAATCATTATATAAAATTATCATTTCGTGAATGACTCGCAAAAAATGATATTGTTTCTATAGATTTTTTTCCTCCAAAATATAACATATTCAGATTCTTAATTGATGGAAAAATAATAAAAGGAAGATAGTAAATACATACTTGTTGTAGCGCGGTAAACTCGTTGCGGAAGCGGTACAAGGATCTCCCTTTATTGGTCACCGGTCTGGCTTTTACCCATTCGGGATAATAGCAGCTAGATCACAATCTAGAAGTCCCTGAAAGATTAACACAAAATAATCGTGAGTGGGAACGAGCAGCCTTGCAGCGTATACTTTTTCTCGTTACCAAATTATGAGGACCTCACCTCTATTTATAGAGGTCCTATAGGCTAGAGTCTTAACTCTAGTCTAACTCAGAATCCTTTCTGATATAGGATTTGGTAATTTAATTTAGATTAAATAACTCAATTTAATCTTGATTGGAACTCCATCCAATATAGAGTCATGGGCGTATCCCAACTCTATCATCTCCCACTCGCACATGACGGAACACATTCCATATATAATCTTCAGTTATACAGACTAATAGATTGTGTGACCAGCATACCTCGAGAGCACTATTGCTATACACCTATTAGGGATATACAGCTTCTCGAAAAAGGCAATCCTTTTATTTCACGTATGCCTAACCCTAGACCACCTTCTCACAATCACCGTTTTAACTCATGATCTCATAAAACGTCATTCGTGTTCACTATTATGTTTCTACTCATAGAAACAATAATAGACATGTCGGTGAACCGCGAATTCTCATGAATGTGATCAAAAGGTTATCTTCCCCTCTTACTATATGCTATCCATCATGATTCAACTCGCTTTTCTAGTTAGATCCGCCAGGCCTAAATTTTTCCCATACCTCTTGGAGACTAACCAAGCTAGCCACATTGAACCATACTTCAGGGATAAGTTAAGGGTTCTAAGGGTCGATATATTAACAGGGTCTCACAATAGGGAAAGTTGAGATCAATTGTATTAAATTCCCACCCCTTTGGTCACTAAAGCACACATGGTATAAAACATGTGTTATGGTGTTCTTTCCTTCCCTTAAAGAAGCGCATGTCTCACATTTAAATAATGTGTTACATAAAACACCATACAGAAGCGTAAGGTTGTGATGCGCTGAAGCACCCAACTTTAGTTCACTTACTTAAGAACTACTTCTGGCTTTTAAGACAGAATATGGTAGTTACACATAACTAACCATCGGATTCCATACGATCCTTATTTTTGGATATCAATCCAAAGCATACAACCTCATGTATGGCTTTATGTTGCGCCTTAACAAGACATATCTTGTAATTTCTGCAAGACGGCACTTTCATTTTGAACAAGCTCTCGAGCATACTCATTTGTTCAAAAATCGCCTCATCTTAGTCTTTGCCAACTCATTGACAAAACTAAGGTAAACACCCTTGTGAGTGGGCTACTTCTCTGTCTGACATGCTCAAACTCAAATAATTAACAGTAAATGTTCACATATTAAACATTCACACTCATGTAGTGCCAACAATGAACTTTATTATTATTCAAAAATAATAATGTTAAGGGATTACAAAAATAAAGTCAGTACACATCAAATTCTACGCAAATCCTGAATTCTAATATGTCTCTCAAACACATCTTTGGTTACAAGTTTAGTCAACGGATCTGCAATCATATCATGCGTAGATATGTACTGTAAGTTCACATCTCCCCGTGCAACTATATCTCTTATATAATGATACTTAATGTCGATATGCTTAGTCCTACTATGAAATTTCGGATCTTTTGTGTAAGCTATCGACGATTGACTGTCACTTGACCCTCCGAGGTAGTTACTCTTAAATGGTCCATCAACCGTTTTAGCCAAACTGCCTCTTGTACTGCAGCTGCAGAGGCTACGAATTCAGCTTCCATTGTTGATAAGGCTACACAGGTTTGTTTCTTGCTACTCCATGAGATGGCACCCTTGCCAAGCAAGAATATGAAACCTGAAGTGGATTTCCTCTTGTCCATATCTCCAGCCCAATCAGCATCAGTGTATCCTCTCAATTGCAGATCCTTGCCTTCATAATAGAGAGAATAATCTACTGTACCTTTGAGGTATCTAAGTATCCTCTTAACTGCTTTCCAATGTGCTTCGCCCGGGTTAGATTGATATCTACTTGCCATGCCCACTGCATAGCAAATATCAGGTCTCGTACACAACATAGCATACATAAGACTACCCACGGCATTGGCATAAGCAACGTCTCTCATACGCTCCACATCATCTGGCGTCTTTGGACACATCTCTTTGCTAAGAAACTGATTCTTAGCAATGGGACAGTTTATGGGTTTACAGTTCTGCATATTAAATCGTTCAAGGACTTTGTTGATATATGTCTCTTGAGAAAGGGACAATAACCTTCTCGAACGATCTCTTGAAATCTTAACTCCAAGAATGTAGTCTGCATTACCCATATCTTTCATTTCAAAGTTGGACGATAACCAATCTTTGATTTGATTTACGTACGCTTTATCATTTCCAGCTATTAGTATGTTGTCTACATACAATGTTAAAATGACAAAGTTATTTTTAGAGCTTTTATTTTACATGCAATGGTCTTCATCAATCATGTTGAACCCATTCGACATGATTGTATCATGAAATCTCAAATACCATTGTCGTGAAGACTGTTTAAGGCCATAGATTGATCTTTTCAATCGGCAAACCTTATGTTCGCTGCCTTTTTCGATGAAACCTGTAGGTTATTCCATATAGATTTCTTCATTCAATTCTCCATTGAGAAAAGCAGTCTTTACATCCATTTGATGTAGCTCTAGGTCTAAACTTGCCACTATGGCAAGAATTAACCTTATAGACGTAAATCTCACAACAGGAGAGAAAGTCTCCTCATACTCAATCCCTTCCTACTGTGTTAACCCCTTAGCAACTAGCCGAGCTTTGTATCTTTCGATACTGCCATCAGCTTTTCGCTTTACCTTGAGAATCCATTTATTCCCAATCGGTTTGTGTCCTTTGGATAGATCAACTAGTTCCCAAACACGGTTTGTTCTCATAGATGCTATTTCTTCTTCCATTGCATTGATCCATTTTTCTTTAGCTGGGATTGATAATGCCTCTTTTATATTTTTAGGCTCTTCATCGTCATGTGGGTTAACCAAAAGGGCTTCGTTCAAGCCTTCGATCTCAAATCGTCGGCGAGGAACACTTATCCTTTTAGACTTACGCAGTTTCGAATCTTGATATACATGTCTCATATATTCATCGTAATTCGGAATAATCCCACTGGGGCCATGCTCCATACTCCCACTGGAGTCAGGAATACTCCCACTCAAATCAGGGTCTCAAACATCCGAATCATGTAGAGGAGGAAGATCTTGACCTTCTTCCTCTAATTCCCTCCCACTCGGATGGAGTGATCCTGATGGTTCATCTTCCTGAGTTTCATAGAAAGTGAAATCTTGATTCACTTCGCCCAACTTCGGAAACTCATTTTTCAAGAATATGACGTCTCGTGATTTAAATTCAGTCACAGAACCATTCTCTTGCTCACCCATAAATACGTATCCTTTTGATACTTCAGAATATCTCACAAAAATACTCTTTTTACCTCTTGGTCCCAATTTACCAAATTTACTTGAGCTATCATGGACGTAAGCAGCACAATCCCAAGGTCGTAGATGGCTTAGGTCAGGCTGTCGACCAGTCCACAACTCGTACGGTGTGGATGCGACTGATTTTGAGGGCACTCGGTTTAGAACATATGTGGCAGTAAGTAAAGCATCTCCCCAATAGGAGATGGGCAAATTTGCTTCTGCCATCATAGATCTAACCATATCAAGGAGAGTCCTATTTCTCCTTTCCGCAACACCGTTTTGTTGTGGAGTTCTGGGAATGGACAACTGATGATCAATCCCTTTATCATCACACAAAGCTTTAAATTCATCTGAAAGATATTCCCGACCTCGGTCAGTCCTTAAAGCTTTGATCTTTTTATCCAATTGATTCTCAACTAAGTTCATAAAAGTTTTGAAGCAACTCAATGCTTCTGACTTGTGAGAAATCAAGTAGACATGACCATACCTTGTATAGTCATCTATAAATGTGATGAAGTAATAGGCCCCATGCCTCGCCCTCACATTCATTGGACCACAAACGTCAAAATGAATTAATTACAATGGAAATTCAGCTCTAGTTCCTTTTCCGAATGGTTTTCTCACTAGTTTTCCTTTTAGACAATGCTCGCATGTAGGTAATTCGACCTCATTCAAATCGCCTAGTAAACCAGCTTTGGCTAACCGACTCATTCGATTTTGTCCAATATGGTTTAATCTAGCATGCCATAATTTCACATGATTCTCATTATTATGTGAAGTAGAAGAGATTAAAGAAAAACTATTATTATTCATAAAGTTAGGATCGATATCCAAAACAATGAAATTGTTCGAAATAAAACCAGAACCATAATAGACATCATCCAGACATAAGCTCACACTGTCATCTTTAAAGTGTAAATCAAAACCAAGTTTTAATAACACAAGAACAGAAACTAAATTCCTACGAATATCTGGAGCATAAAGCACATCATGTAGGAGTAAGGTTCGGCCTTTGCGTAAGACTAATCTACACGCGCCAATCCCTCGAACCGGCACTCTTGCGTCGTTTCCCACATATACATATTTTGCTCCATATGGTATTCGTCGGAACTCTACAAAGGCATCTCGATCCTTTGCTACATGGTCCGTTGCTCCTGAATCAACCACCCACAAAGGATGAAATTCATTTAAAAATACAGAACTAGATACACAAATTTCACTCACTGTTGAGTTAGAATAGTGTACCTGATTGGACACAGTGCAGTCTCTTGCATAGTGTCCTTTCTGTTGGCAGTTAAAACATTTCACTTTTGAAATGTTTATCTTTTTCTTGCCTTTGGACCTTTTAGAATTATGCTCCTTCTTCTGCCTTTTATTCTTCTTGGCAGGTTCCTTATCCCGATTTTTGAAGCTCTTTCTTTTGTTCTGGTTGGAACTCATTCCACCAGAACGGGACTGTGCCACATGCACCTCGGCATTGACCTTAATCGATGCCAATCTATCCTCTTCTAGCTCCAAATGTCTTGCGACATCCTCAAATGTCTTCACACTGTCCATATGAGTTAGTTGCATTTTCATATGCTCCCAACTCTTGGGTAAGGAACGGATGACAGCTTGCACCTGCTGCTCGTCGGTCAACTTATGACCATATTCACTAAGCTCGCTCATCATATTTTCCATCTCCCTGAGATGTTTTCGCATCGAATGATCAGCCTTCTTTTGATAAGTATCAAACTTGATTGTTAAAGATCGGAGCTTAGTTAGAGTCACTCCTCCAAACTTCTCCCGCAAAGCGATCTACAGATCCATTGCGTTCTGATACTTACGAAATTGCTTAGTTATATCATCCTCCATAGCACTCAGGAGAATGATACGAGCAGTGGAATTCTTTTTCTTCCATGCCAGATATACATCTCAGTCCTGCCTATACTGGTCCGTGTTGCCATCCTCGGGTTCAGCCATAACCGAACTCAAGGTTTTGAAGCCTCTTGCTCCTCTAGCACATACTGGATCTTCATGCTCCAGATTTCATAATTGTCGCCATTTAATTTCAAGTCTTTGTTTAATTCAGCGATAATTGATTTGGAAGCAGATGCCATTTGTATCCTCTGATTCAAATGGAACAAAGTTGCACGTTATTAGTGGGAGATAAGGCAATACATGCAATTTACTATACACCTGAAATAATAACCTAATAAAGTTTTCTATTAGACTCAAATTCGAAAAGGATACTTAGAGTACCAATTACCTTCTAATTTCTAATGTCCAACTTTATAGGATAAGATTTCATGCATAGTAAATCAGAATTATTTAATTATTTAAGTTCTTAAACTTTTTGAGGGATATCTTATTTGTTTTTCATTTTATTAAGCCTCTACTTAATAAACATGCAAACATTTTACTCATAAAATATTGCAAGGGCAATTAACATTTTTAAAATAAACACATTTATTAAAAAAAATAATTAAAAGCCATAAGGAATAAACTCATTCATTCAATCAATAAATAAATCCAATAATTCTCAAATAAGACACACATGTCAAATAATAATAATAGGAAACATAAATCCTATGAAATCAAACGGTAACTATAATTAACACTCATGTCAACTAATCTAGAAAACTATATCTCCTCAAGACCTTCACAGACACAGGGACTGATTCTTTAACCAACTTCATCAATTCATAAGGGAACTCATAAGTTCGCCGATGAAGCCATGGACGATGCACTTTACGTCCACTTCTTAATTTCATCACAGATGGAATGTTGCTCCTCAACACTCCTCTTTTGGCAACTCTAGCCAAAAAATGGATGATAGATTTCTTATAAACTCTATCTCCTATGTACCAAATAGTTTCCAAAAGCTCCCTCAGGACTGGATGATATTCAAAAGATTTAACCAACGCTTTGATTTTATCTCTATAATCCCTTCCTAAGCTTAAACCTCCAATCCAAATGCACTCCTGCATTTGTTCATGCATAGTTAATATATAATGCACTATAGCATCAATATCATCAGCTCGAATGTTCCTCCGCATTCTCATTTTGCTTAGTGAACGCATTCTTGCATTTCTTAAAGCAATCACATGCAGGATTTTAGGAATCATAGGTGTCTTTATCATCATTTCTGAAATACATTACAGAAATTTAAATGGTTAATACACTCATGTATAAACACATATGATTGAAACACATTTCAATCAACAAATAAGGACAAAAAATCATATAAAAATTTTTTTAAAATATTTTAAAAATAGAAAACTCATTTTTCATAATTATTTTATAATATTTATTTCAAAATTAAACAAAAATATTTTATGGTCATCAAAAAATTTTGAAAATTAGACCAAAAAATCAGAAATATTATGAAAAATATTTTTGCAAAAAAATAGAGCTGATTCGGAGGCCGGAAAAGCTCCCACGTGCCGACACGCACCGACGAGAGGGAGGAGGACACGCTCACGCGCCCCCATGCGCCACACGCGCGACTTCCCCTGGTTGGACACATATCAACACCACAGTGTGACACGTGTCCGACTGTTACGGGTCCACGTGGAACCCACGTGGCACCATGTGGACACGTGGTTGCCACGTGTCATGCCACGTGACTGTGACGTGGCTTGACACGTGGCAGACGCTGATTGGTACGCGTGTACCGGGTTGACACGTTATCATGACACGTGGCAGGCCTCGGCATTGCCACGTGTCGACCCCGAATTGGTCCATCTGGCGCCCACGTGGCACCAGGGGACACGTCGGATCCACGTGGCATGACCTCAGTCTGCCACGTGGCTCACGACTATTGGGCCACATGTCAAGGACGCGTCACTCCTTGACACGTGTTTGCGCGCGTGTGGGCCACCGCCCACGCGCACGCGCCCAACGTGTGGTGGTGCGTGCAAGCCACGCGCCACCTTCCCGGCTGATTCAGCTCTCCGGATTTCGGCCAGCCGGGGGTTTTCGGGGTCTGTGAACACAGTGGTATGGTCAAAATAAAAAATCCCAATTTCTAGACTAGCGTTTCGAATATTCAATTTTATCCCTCGGGTTTCAATGTACACATACACGAAATTGAGCCAAAATATACACACACATATATTTTTCACACAAAAAACAAATTTTTGTTGCGTTTCATGCTTCCTAGATCTACAAATTTTACTCATAAAATTTTAGATCAATTTTTAAGCCACATGCCAGGACGCAATAAAACGTGGCTCTGATACCAATGATGGAAAAATAATAAAAGGAAGATAGTAAATACATACTTGTTGTAGCGCGGTAAACTCGTTGCGGAAGCGGTACAAGGATCTCCCTTTATTGGTCACCGGTCTGGCTTTTACCCACTTGGGATAATAGCAGCTAGATCACAATCTAGAAGCCCTTGAAAGATTAACACAAAATAATAGTGAGTGGGAACGAGCAGCCTTGCATCGTATACTTTTTCTCGTTACCAAATTATGAGGACCTCACCTTTATTTATAGAGGTCCTATAGGCTAGAGTCTTAACCCTACTCTAACTCAGAATCCTTTCTGAGATAGGATTTGGTAATTTAATTTAGATTAAATAACTCAATTTAATCTTGATTGGAATTCAATCAAATATAGAGTTATGGGCGTATCCCAACTCTATCATTAATTAAATATATTGTATTTAAATTTTTTTATATATTTTTAAATTTATTTTTATTTTAATTAGAATGACTTTTTTTTGGCTTGAAATCAATCATATTCATATTCATCTGTGTAATAGTTATATATATTAATTTGACATAAATTAGGACAATAATTATATTTAAATTCTTGCAAATTGAATATTATAATAAAGATATATATATATATATATATATATATATATATATATATATATATATATATATATATAATTTTAATTCTATGGATGTTTTTTGTTAAAAAAAAATTTAGAAGGTAAATTAAATTAGATATGAATGTAAAAGTCGTTAATAGTTATTGATAATACTCAAATTATCGTCTCTAGGCCTAAGTCAATCTCAACCCAAGGTCTAAGTTAGGCCCAAAATTATTGTTGGCTCAAGGCTACATCTCAATTTTGATGATAATCAAACCTTGAATAAACTTTGTATAAATTCTATTCATCTAGTTTCATTTCAGCTCATTCTCCACTATGTAATGCAAGATCCAAGTCAATTGCTCAAGTCAATATATCTAAAGAAATTGAAGACACTGAAGTTCATTGGAAGTTAGGGTATTAATTTCTGTAAGATCTTTTGAGGAGCTTTGCATACATATTCATGATTTATAAAAGCCTTTCCTGCATAAAATTTTATTTAAAAAACCTTGTTCTGTCGTAAATATAATATAAGTTCTGTTGATAACAGAAGAGGAAGTTTTTGCCAAACAGAACAGAAAATAAAATATTTCTTTGATCTGTCGCAGCAGAACAAACTGACAGATCAACAATTTCTGTTTTCGCTAAAAGACAAAAATAACGGCTAGTTTTTCAAAATAATCAGTCTGTCTTCTCTCTAACGGCCATATTTTGATCTGTAACGGCTATAATGTATTTTTGGCTATAAATTGAAGTTGTTTCTGATTTCAAAGAGGTTAGAGAAGTTCGAAAATATTTATATCTCTTGACATTCAAGCTTTCATCTTTTTAATCAAATTTCCACATCTTGCACTTCATTATTATCATCCTTCTCAATTAGATTATAGCATTTCTGTTGTAATTCTTGTGTGAGGTATTTTCTGTAAAAGATAGTAAGAAAAGGGTTGGCTACAACCTTATAATTTCTAGTAAGTGGTTACATCTTTTACTTGGGAAAAAGATTGTGGGTAGAAAATATACTAGGGTTGTATATTGGCTTAATTCTTGCCCTTTAAAAGAATTATTAGTGGAGAGTCAAGCTCAAGACGGTGTCTTGGGGAGTGGATGTAGGCTGTTAGGCCGAACCACTATAAATCCTTTGTGTTGATCTATTTCCTCTCCCCTCTTCTTTATTCTGTTTCAAAAAGATTTCAACTATTCTGTTTTCTGTTCAAAGAAAATCTTTAAAGTTTTAATCTGTCATTAAGAAGCGATTTTCTGCATAACTCAAATCTAACTTACAAAAGAATTTATCGTGTATTCTGTTAATTGTTACCTTCTGTATTCATCAAAATCATAGTCACTTGTTCTGCCTATATCTGAACATTTCATCAGAACTCCTTTACTCTGTCAAGATAGAAATTGAGCGAAAATGGCTAGACACCCAATTCACCCCCCCTCTTGAGTGTCTTTGGGACCAATAATTGGTATCAGAGCAGATCTCATTCTCCTAAGATTTAACAATCTTGAGTGATCCGTAAGATGGCATCAAGTTCTGAAAATCCTCTTGTTGCTACTCCATTCAAGGAAGGTCATTCTGTTCATAGACCACCCATGTTCTGTGGAGACAATTATCCATTCTGGAAGGTAGTAATGCGGCACTTTATCCAATCTCAAGACATGGATTGCTGGGAAATAATCAAAGAAGGATATCAAGCTCCAACAAAAATAGTTGAACAAACTGGAGGAACAAGCATCACTATTTAGAAAACCAGAAAGGAGTTCACAGAAGAAGAAAAGAGAAGAGTTCAATTAAACTCTAAAGCAATGAGTATTCTATTCTGTTCTTTACATACAAATGAATTTTAACAGAGTTTCTGGTTGTGATACAGCAAAAGAAATTTGGGATAAGCTTGAAGCCACATATGATGGAACCCATGAAGTAAAAGGGTCTAGACTACATGTGCTAATGGTGGATTATGAAGCTTTCAAAATGAGGCTAGAAGAGACTGTGGCTGAGGTAATCAACAGGTATGTTAAGTTAACAAATGAAATTAAAGCTCTTGGTCACAAACTTATTGAAGAAAATAAAATTGCTAAACTCGTTAGGGGTCTAACTCCTAGATGGGAAGCCAAAGCTTCTATTCTGTTAGATAAAGATCCTAGTACTCTTAATTTTGATACTGTTTGTGGTTCACTAATCTCTCATGAGCTTTACATTAAGTCATAAGATGCTGAAAAAGAAAAAGAAAGGAAATTAAAAGCTCTTGCTCTCAAGGCCGAGTATGGGAGTGACTACTACACTGGTGATGACGAGATTGCACTCATTACAAAGAAGTTCAAGAAGTTGTATCGAAAAGGTAAAAAATTCAACAAGAGACAGCAGCAGAAGTACTCTCACCAGAAAGCAGACAGTAATTTCAGATCTGCTGGAGAAGTAGTCTGCTATGAATGTAAGAAACCTGGACATATAAAACCCAAATGTCCAAACCTAAAGAGAAAGGAGAAGAAGTACAAGAAAAAGGCAATGAAGGCCATATGGAGTAATAGCGAAGATTCAAGCAACAGCGTGAAAGAGTCAGATGCAGACTCAAATGAAGCTAGTCTGATGGCGATTTCTGATAATGAGACACAAAGCATCTCTGACAAAGTATATCAGGAAAATCACACGGCAGTTGAACAGAACAAGAGTCAACCAGAAGCTGAAGATGAGTTGAATGAGGTAACATGTTCTGATTCTGACGCTAGTTTTGATGCAAATGGAGATGAATATGAAAATATGTTGATATGCTTTGAAAAAGTTCATCATAAATATCGCATGCTTAAAACAAATCATATTGCATTAAGAAAACAGCATGATGCATTAAGACAAGAAATTGAGCATGTAAAACAGAAAGAAATTGATGTGAAAAATGAGTTTTCAGATTTAGAAAAGAAATATATGATATTGCAAGAAAAATGTAAAGGAAAGAAAGTTTGTTTATGTAATGGCAATGAAAATGAAAAGTTGCATGCTAGCACATCCAAATTTAATTATAAAAAGAAGCATATGCATAAGAGGGAACAGAAGAATAATCATTACATGGCAAATTTTACTAGCAATTCTGTTACCTGTTTTTATTGCAGCAGAAAAGGCCATGTGTCTAAATTCTGCTATTACAAGAAAAATGCTAGTTCTGGAAAACAGATATGGGTTGTCAAAAATAATGTGCATACAGTAGCTAACCCACAAGGACCCAAGAAGGATTGGGTACCTAAATCTGTATAATTTTCTTGCAGATCTGCCTGAAGAGCTCTAGATCAGAAAAATGGTACTTGGATAGTGGATGCTCTAGGCACATGATAGGGAACAAATCAAAGTTCACTAAATTAACCATGAAAGATGGTGGGAAAGTTAGTTTTGGTGATAACAGAAAAGGAAAAATCATTGGAATGGGAACTATCAGTTCAAATCCAAAAATAGAAGATGTTTCTCTTGTTGTTGGATTAAAGTTCAATCTGTTAAGCATCAGTCAAATCTGTGATAAAAACAGAAGAGTGATATTTGAAAAGGATCATTGCAGAGTAGAAGAAGTCGAGACAGATCAGACAGTTCTAACTGGAGACAGATCAGGAAATATTTATCAAGTAAATATAGAAGAGCTTCAAGAAAGTAATCTAACATGCTTGATAACACAAGAAAATTTGAGTGTACTATAGCACAAGAAGCTTGGTCATGCTAGTATTCATACCATTGAAAAACTAGCTAGGAAAAATCTTGTGAAAGGGCTGCCAAAAATGAATTTTGAAAAGGATTACGTTTGCAAAGCTTGCCAACTTGGAAAACAGACCAGAACTTCCCACAAGCTAAAAGGCGTAATCTCATCCAATAAAGCATTGGAGCTTTTGCATCTCGATTTGTTTGGACCAATAAGTCCTTCAAGTATTGGTGGAAAAGTCTATGTATTTGTTATTGTGGATGATTACACAAGATATACTTGGACATTATTTCTTGCCCACAAAAGTGAAGCATTCAAGGCATTTGAAAAGTTAAGCAAGAAGTTACAAAATGAGAAAGGATATATGATTACGAGTATAAGAAGTGATTAAGGAGGAGAATTCAAAAATACTAGTTTTGAAGAATATTGCAACAATTCTGGAATTCATCATAGTTTCTCAGCTGCCAGAACACCTCAACAGAACGGGGTAGTAGAAAGAAAGAACAGAACGCTTCAAGAGATGGCTAAAACTATGATTAATGAGAATAATCTTCCAAAGTACTTCTGGGCAGAAGTAGTTAGCACAGCGTGCTACATTCTAAACAGAACACTTGTTAGATCTATTCTAAACAAGACTCCATATGAGCTCTGGAAGAACAGAAAGCCAAACATCAGTTATTTTCAACCATTCGGCTGTAAGTGCTTTATCTTTAAAGATAAGAGTAATTTAGGAAAATTTGATGCTAAATCAGATGAAGGTATTTTTCTTGGTTATTCATTAAATAGCAAAGCATATAGAGTTTTTAATAGAAGAACATTAGTAGTAGAAGAGTCTATAAATGTAAAATTTGATTATGCTGACATCTACACTCGAGAAAGGAGTTTTTCTGATGATGATACAGATGTAGAAATGTTCGAAATGAACAAAAAGACTGGAGAAGAAGATAATTCAGAAAAGTCTCCTGGACGGGAAGCAGATCAAGATGACAGATCTGGAAATGGATCTGGTCAGATAGAAGAAGATCAGCCAACAGAAAGGCAATCAGATCAACAAGAAGAAAACCAAATAGAACAGTCGCTGGAAAGATCAGAAGATCAGCAAAACACGGAACAACCAGTAGAGCTGCCTAAGGACTGGAAGTTTCACAGATATCACCCAAAAGACAACATGCTGATAGAACCATCAGAAAGAATGATGACCAAAAGAGCAATGCGTGAATACTGTGGTAATGTAGCTTTTGTTTCTCAATTAGAACCAAAAAATTTTATGGATGCTCAAAATGATGCAAATTGGATTCTTGCAATGCAAGAAGAGTTAAATCAGTTTGAAAGAAATAAGGTATGGCATCTTGTTCCTAAACCGTTAAATCATTCTATTATTGGTACTAAATGGGTTTTTAGAAATAAGCTTGATGAACAAGGAAATGTTATAAGAAACAAGGCAAGGTTGGTTGCTCAAGGCTACAATCAAGAAGAAGGTATTGATTTCGATGAAACATTTGCACCTGTAGCTAGACTTGAAGCAATCAGAATTTTGTGTGCATATGTATGTTTCAAAAATTTCAAACTTTATCAAATGGATGTTAAAAGTGCTTTTTTAAATGGTTTTCTAAATGAAGAAGTTTATGTAGCTCAACCTCCTGGTTTTGAAAATTCAGAACATCCAGAATATGTTTACAAACTCAAAAAGGCTTTATATGGTTTGAAACAAGCTCCTAGAGCTTGGTACGATAGGTTGAGTTGTTTTCTTCTTGCTCACGGTTTTAATAGAGGAAAAGTTGATAATACACTTTTTACTAAACATAGTTCATCACATATTCTATTAGTACAAATTTATATTGATGATATTATTTTCGGTTCTACTAATGTTTCTATGTGCAAAGAATTTGAATCTATCATGAAGCAGGAATTTGAAATGAGTATTCTTTCTGGGATTGCAAATCAAACAATGCAAAAATGGAATTTTCATAAGTCAGGTAAAGTATACAAAGGAGCTTATTAAGAAGTTCAAAATGACAGAAGCCAAGTCTGCCAGTACACCTATGAGTCCCTCAATGAAGCTGGAAAAGGATGAAAAAGGCAAAAGTGTTGATGAAAAGGTTTACAGAGGCATGATCGGATCATTGCTCTACTTAACTGCAAGCAGGCCTGATATTCGTTTCAGTGTGTGTCTATGTGCTAGATTCTAATATGCTCCAAAAGAGTCACATCTGTCTGCAGTAAAGAGAATTTTATGTTATCTGGTTGGAACACCAGAACTGGGATTATGGTACTTAAAAAATGGTTCTCTAGATCTTATTGGATATTCTGATGCAGACTATGCTGGGTGCAGAATTGATCGGAAGAGTACTTCTGGAGCATGTCATTTTCTTGGAAATTCTTTAATTACTTGGTCCAGCAGAAAACAAAATTCAGTGGCTCTATCTACAGCAAAAGCAGAATACATTGCAGCTGGAGGAAGCGTTGTACAAGTTCTATGGATTAGGCAACAGCTAAAGGATTATGGAATTGAGTTTAATCAAGTTCCAATCTTCTGTGACAACACCAGTGCAATCAATCTTACAAAAAATCCTATTCTGCACTCTAGAACCAAACACATAGAAATCAGACATCACTTTATTAGAGATCATGTTCAACGGGGTGACATTGTGCTAGAATTTGTTCCAACAGAACAACAATTAGCTGATATCTTCACTAAACCTCTAAAAGAAGATCAATTTTGTCAAATAAGAAGAAAGTTGGGCATGGGCTCTACGGCAGAATAAATTACCTGATAATAAAATCTCTTAATCCATGAAAAAGGGAAAAGGTACGTGTTTTAATCATGTTTTAATATTTTAATATTTTAATACCAATTTAATACACGTGTGCTTTAAAATTATTTAATATCTTCTTGTGTCATTTGACTTTTAAATAATTTTGTGTTTATGTTTTAGTTTTAAAAAGTCATAAAAAGACAAAATAGTCCTTTATGTTCTTTCCATGTTTATTTGTCATAACTGTCAGAGTCAAAGTTTTTTTTAATTTGTTTCTTCCTGCTTAAAAACTTGTTTCTGTGTTATACTCAGTATATTGATGTAAGTTTTTCAGAGAAAAAGAGTGGGAACAGTTATCTTTTCTTTAGAAAAAATCATGTTTATCTCCTTGGGAAGGATAACTGGCATTAAATGGTATGTCTTTTCATATCCTAACTCTACATCACAGAGATTTGTTTTTCTCTTTCCTAAAATCCTCTACCCAGCGTCTTCTCTTTTTCTTTCGGGTTACATCTTTCTTCTTCCTCAAAAATCCCTGTAAATCCCTTCGTAAACCCTAAATCCCTCTATCAATCATGGCGCGATTCAAGACCAAAGCAAATCGCAAGCCTCCCAAAGCCGAAACCTCCAAAATCCCTAAACCAGATGAATCGTCTACCAAAACCGAAACACCCGAGAAACCCAAAATCGTCGCTTCACCGGCAAAAAATTCCAAAGCCGTTATCATTCCTCCTAAAACCATCGATTGGGATGCAACAGTGGAGTTCGCTCCAGATTTGGCAAAGTGGATGGAGGATCAAGGCTGGAAATGGTTCATCACATTTACAAACCCGTTTTTCTATCCGGAGTTGGTGAGAATTTTCTATGGCTCCATGAAGAACATCACAACCAACAGCTTTCAAGTTGTATTTGGAGAGAAAACCTTCGATGTCTCTCCTCAGATACTCTCTCAGGTATTTTCTCTTCCATTGGTTGACACTAAAACAGATAGGAAGATTGGGACTACTGTCATTCAAAACTTTAATAGAGAAAAATTTTTGAAAGCCACCACTGGGCTTGAAAACCCTGGAACCAATCCTCCTTCCACATGTATGGTACCTAAATTTTGAGCCCTCCATAAATACATTTGTGATTTTTTGTTACCTAGGTCGGGTAGTGCTATATTTTTAGCCACTGTGGATGATTGCATTCTATGGCATTTTCTGAAAAGAAAACCCCTGAATCTGCCTGTATTATTGTTTAAAAATATGTGTGATAACAAGTCCAAAACTAGATTGCCATAAGCATTGCTGTTGAATGAGTTGTTTGTATTCTGGAAATTGGATTTGTCTGCTGAAAATGTGGAATTATTGAAAAAAGGGCATTTGATATCTCGAAAGTTCTTTGAGAATTCTGTTGCTAGGACAAAAGCTTGAGGCAAACGGAAAATTGACCCTCCTGTTCAACCATCTGTTCAATCTGTTGCCAAAAGAACCCGCAGCACCCCAACAACACCACCTCCTCAAGAATCCTCCTCTCATGCTCTTACTGAAAAACTGAAGGTCTTCCCTCCAGACATTGCCTCCTACTTAGCCAAAAATCTATCCCTAATCATCCAAGAAGCCAAGGTTACTGGATCTGGTGATGAGAAAATTATTTCTCACTATGCTGATGACAAGAAAGAGACACAGGTTATAGCAGACATTTCTGAAAAGGAGGAGGAGATTGCAAAATCAGAAGAAGAGGAGGTTGTCCAATCTGAGGATGAGGGAGTTAAATCTAGTGACTCAGGTCAGGGTGAATCTTCTAGCTCATCTGAGGATTCATCTGCAGAGAAAGAACCAAAATCTAGTGCTGCAGCCTCTGCCAAATCAAGTAGTGATTCTGGAGAATATAGTGGAACAGATGAGGGTGATGATTCTAGCACTGATGACACCTCTGCCACTGCGAGTGAATCTGAGAAAGCTCCTGAAACAGCACCTCCACCTTCAGCTCCACCCAAAGCAGCAGAGCCAGCAGCTCCTGAGGTACCTATTTCTGTTGTTTCTTCATCTTCTTTTGATCATGAATTGGTTGAATTGCATGAGAAATTGGCTGCCTGTCTAGCTGAAACTGCCTCAATCCAACAGCAGATAGCTACACTTCTTCGTCGCAAGTTGACATCCACACATCGTTCTCCTGCTTAGTTCTTGTATGTGTTTCTTTATGTTAGGATATTTCCCTCTTGCTCATTTTTTTTGGATTCTTATGGTTTATATTATGTATCAGTTATGGTTATGCTCTCTGCTCCTCTCTTTTTGCTGATGACAAAAAGGGGGAGAATGAATATTTTTGATTATGCTGTAACTTGGATTATTAGCTTATATGTTTTATGGGTTATTGATACTTAGTTTCTTTTATTGACATTGAGTATTTGGAAGCTTAAAGCTTATCTGATACAGGTTGCTTGACAGTTCTGTTGAACTGAACTGAACTGATGATAAGTTTATGTGCCAGAACTGTTCTAGTGTTTTTCTGTTTAAATTATGTTATACACTTTCTGTCTTATGAGATTTGATAGGGATTATACTTGTTTATATCCCCCTGGCATATAGTAAGGGGGAGCATATTTATAATAACCAAGATGGACTTTTTAGTCAAAGTTTATCAAGGTTTTGTCATCATCAAAAAGGGGGAGATTGTTGGCTCAAGGCTACATCTCAATTTTGATGATAATCAAACCTTGAATAAACTTTGTATAAATTCTATTCATCTAGTTTCATTTCAGCTCATTCTCCACTATGTAATGCAAGATCCAAGTCAATTGCTCAAGTCAATATATTTAAAGAAATTGAAGAGACTGAAGTTTATTGGAAGTTAGGGTATTAATTTCTGTAAGATCTTTTGAGGAGCTTTGCATACATATTCATGATTTATAAAAGCCTTTCCTGCATAAAATTTTATTTAAAAAACCTTGTTCTGTCGTAAATATAATATAAGTTCTGTTGATAACAGAAGAGGAAGTTTTTGCCAAACAGAACAGAAAAGAAAATATTTCTTTGATCTGTCGCAGCAGAACAAACTGACAGATCAACAATTTCTGTTTTCGCTAAAAGACAAAAATAACGGCTAGTTTTTCAAAACAATCAGTCTGTCTTCTCTCTAACGGCCATATTTTGATCTGTAACGGCTATAATGTATTTTTGGCTATAAATTGAAGTTGTTTCTGATTTCAAAGAGGTTAGAGAAGTTGGAAAATATTTATATCTCTTGACATTCAAGCTTTCATCTTTTTAATCAAATTTCCACATCTTGCACTTCATTATTATCATCCTCCTCAATTAGATTATAGCATTTCTGTTGTAATTCTTGTGTGAGGTATTTTCTGTAAAAGATAGTAAGAAAAGGGTTGGCTAGAACCTTATAATTCTAGTAAGTGGTTACATCTTTTACTTGGGAAAAATATTGTGGGTAGAAAATATACTAGGGTTGTATATTGGCTTAATTCTTGCCCTTTAAAAGAATTATTAGTGGAGAGTCAAGCTCAAGACGGTGTCTTGGGGAGTGGATGTAGGCTGTTAGGCCGAACCACTATAAATCCTTTGTGTTGATCTATTTCCTCTCCCCTCTTCTTTATTCTGTTTCAAAAAGATTTCAACTATTCTGTTTTCTGTTCAAAGAAAATCTTTAAAGTTTTAATCTGTCATTAAGAAGCAATTTTCTGCATAACTCAAATCTAACTTACAAAAGAATTTATCGTGTATTCTGTTAATTGTTACCTTCTGTATTCATCAAAATCATAGTCACTTGTTCTGCCTATATCTGAACATTTCATCAGAACTCTTTACTCTGTCAAGACAGAAATTGAGCGAAAATTGCTAGACACCCAATTCACCCCCCCTCTTGAGTGTCTTTGGGACCAACAATTATAAGTTCCAGAGATGTGACACAAGGCACCCAAGAAAGTCAACAAGCTGTCAGCGTGGCACGTCTGATTGGACTGATAGGGCATGCCCCTTGTCAGTCTACTAACACATGCCACTGCCTTATCCTCCTTTCTACTTTCTGTCACGTTGTCACCTACCTACTTTGACACTAGAGCAGGACACTCAAGTAACTCTCCCAAGTCTCTATAAATACCTCGAAAATGAAGAGCCAAGTATGAGAAAGTCTAGAGACCCTCTCTCTACATTCTCTCTTTAAAAGCACTATTGACTTATATTTTGGAGTGCTTAAGCTTTGTCCAACCGAGCTTGTTTTATTGCTGAAATAATCCATCCCAGGTCCGATAGTCCGATCTTCCATCCCGGACCCGATCTTCCATCCTGAATCTGATCATCCGTCCAAGATCCGATCGGCTCACCCGTAACTCAATCATCATACAGTCTCGTACAAGCTTCTAACATTTCAGAACTTATCATTTGGTGCTCTTATTGAGAGACAATGGTAAGATCGAGACACTCTAGACACTCTAAATTAATGAGAGATAATCAAATTGCAATCAAAGTAAATCAAAGTCTACCAGTGAACAGGATGAACCTCAAGGATCCCCCGCTCCTAATGATCCAACCTCTGGGTTCAACGAGGAGTTCATGGCACAACTAGTTCACACTCCGATCACCATGGACGATATAAGAGCCATTCTTGGTGACTTAAGCAAAAGTATTATGCAATCCACCCAAAAGGGTAAGCAATCTCAGACTTCAATGAGGGACTTTGAGGTTGATACTGAAGGAAGAAGAGAAAAGAAACAACGAAACAAAGGACTAGTCATACAAGACTTAGGGGGTAGAGGCCACAAAAATTCGGCACACGCTCCATTATATATGAGTCAAGCAAAAAGAATTAAGGGAGAGAAAAAATGTTCCCCATGATGAATGTTCACCTTAGAGAAGTCCATGGACTCTTGAAGGCTGAACTAGGGAATAGAACAAGGCTCGCCTCAAAAAAGTCCACGGACTTTTGAAGGCCAAATGGACGAAGGTTCGCCTCAGAGAAGTCTACGGACTCCTGAAGGCCGGACAAATGAATGAATAAGGTTCACCTTAGAGAAGTCCATGGACTCCTGAAGGCTGATCGGATGAAGGTTTGCCTTATAGAAGTCCACGAACTCCTGAAGGCCGAGCGAAGGAACGGAACAAGGTTCGCCTTAGAGAAGTCCACAGACTCCTGAAGGCTGAACGGATGAAGGTTCACCTTAGAGAAGTCTACGAACTCCTGAGGGCCGAATGAACAAATGGACAAAGTTTGCCTCAAAGAAGTCCATAGACTCCTGAAGGCCTAACGGATGAAGGTTCGCCTCAGAGAAGTCTACAGACTCCTGAAGGCTGAATGGATGAACGAACAATGTTCGCCTCGGAGAAGTCCACGGACTCCTAAAGGACGAACAAATGAAGGTTTGCCTTAGAAAAGTCTATGGACTCCTGAAGGCTGAATAGACGAACAAATAATGTTCGCCTTAGAGAAGTCCACAGACTCCTGAAGGCCGAATGGACAAGGTTCGCCTTAGAGAAGTCCACGAACTCCTGAAGGCCGAAAGGATGAAGGTTCACCTCAGAGAAGTCTACAGACTCCTGAAGGCCAAACTGACGAATGGATAAGGTTCTCCTCAGAGAAGTCCACAGACTCTTGAAGGCCGAACGGATGAGGGGTTGCCTCAGAGAAGTCTACAGACTTCTAAAGGCTGAACAGATAAGGTTCGCCATAGAAAAGTCCATGGTAGATAATTCACTTTGGTCGATTACTCTTGAAAGCCAAAAAACCCGATTGTAGATAATTAGCTTCGATTGATAACTCCCAAAAGCCAAAAAACCCGATTATAGATAATTGCTTCTGTCAATAACTCTCGAAAGCCAAAAAACCCGATCATAGATAATTCACTTCGGTATATGACTCCTGAAAGTCAAAATATTCGATCGAAAATAATTCACTTTTGTTAATCACTCCCGAAAGTTCAAAATATTGGAAGAAACTCAAAAAGCCTTGAGTACTCTCGAGGACTTAACATAGCACTATATTCCGAACAACTTGGTCATTGAACATATAAGTTGTAAACTATCACCCGGTGCTTGCAAAAATGTGCATCACTTGGCTGCTAACTACCTAAAATTAAATATAAGTTCATCAAACTTAATTCTCATTCCTAATCAAAGTCATGTCCACTTCAAAGAAGTCAAAGACTCCTGAAAGATCGAACCTGCCTTAAATGATTAATGTTGTTTAACAGGAAAGGTCAGTTTAGAGTGGTCCACAGAGCCCTAAAAGATCATGAAAAGCCCATTTCAGAAGCGGTTCATAGACCCTTCAGAGATCGGGTTATTTCAACCGAAAAACAAGGAAACTAGTTCTGAACTTAAAATATGCTTTAGAGAAGTCAACAGACTCTTGAAAGACAAAAACGTCCGATGTAATGGACTAAACTAAAACATCGTTCGAAAAACATGAATGAGTAGAAGGAACTTGCCCAAGAAAAATAAACTCGGCCGGAAGGGCTCACTTTAGAGAGTCAAAAAGATTCCTAAAAGATAGAACCAAAGGGAGAAGACCCGTTTCGAATAAGTTAACAAACTCCTGAAGGTTACAAATTCTACTCGATCCAAGAGATCACCAAGTAGCTAAAACGATTTAAGCCACGTGGCAGTCTGCGATAGGAGAAGCTGAGAAGGTAGAACGTAGTTAACAAAGAGTCACTATAATGAGCGCGATGAATGAAACGCCGCCCATTAATGCATGCGACATCAGTTTGGAAATCGGAACGATGCCATCAATAAAAGCACCAGACAAATGCCCAAGTTCAATGAACCAAGTCAAGCAGCAAGGAAAGCAAAAAGACGCAGTAAGTAGTTTCAAAATAGAAGTTGATCCGATCCTCCAGACAGGCTTCCCTCGATCCGATCGGATCCTTCAGGGGGGGACAAATGATAATACTCAAATTATCGTCCTTCTCTAGGCCTAAGCCAATCTCAACCCAAGGTCTAAGTCAGGCCCAAAACCATAAGGCCCATACATGTGACACAAGACACATAAGAAAGTCAACAACCTGTCAGCATGGCACGTCCGATCGAACTGACAGGGCATGCCCCCTGTCAGGCCACTGACACACGTCACCACCTTATCCTTCTGTGTACTTTCTGTCACATCGTCGCCTACCTACTCGTGCACTAGAGCAGGCCACTCAAGTGACTCTCCTAAGTCTCTATAAATACCCCAAAAATGAAGACCCAGATATGAGAAAGTCTGGAGACCCTCTCTCTATATTCTCTCTATAAAAGTACTACTGACTTAAGATTCGAAGTCTTACGCCTGGTTTAACCAGACTTGTTTTATTGCAAAAATAATCCATCCCGGGTCCAATTGTTCGATCTTCCATCCCTGGCCTGATCGTCCAATCTTCCATCTCAGATCCGATCATCCGTCCAAGATCCGATCGCACTACAAGAAAATGATAAATTAGCGACGGAAATTTAGCGACGGAGATTAACCTCTGTCGCTATTTAGCGACGGAATTTAATTTTCGTCGGTAAATAGCGACGGACAATAAAATCCGTCGCTAAAAATGGCGCCAAGATTTCCCACCAAAATTGCCGACCGATATTTGCGACGGTTTTTATGAATCGTCGCTAAAAATAGCGACGGAAATTCGTTTCCGTCGCTGAAAAAAATAAAAAAAAAAACTTAATTGTATTTTTAGCGACGGAATAAAAATCCGTCGCTAAAATAGCGACGGAGTAAAAAAATCGTCGCTAAAATTAGCGACGGTTTGAATATTCCGTCGCTATTTTTAGCGACGGAATATGGTTTCCGTCGTTAAAGATAAAAAAATTTAATTTCCCTCTCTTTTTAGCGATGGAATATGCTTTCCGTCGCTAAAGATAAAAAATTTCCATTCCCTCTCTTTTTTTAGCGACGAAAGATGCTTTCCATCGCTAAAGTTAAATTAAATTTAATTTCCCTCTTTTCTCTCTCTCTCTCTCTCTCTCTCTCTTCTCTCTCTTTCTCTCTTCTCCCTCTCCTCGCCCCGTCTCTCCTCCCTCTGCCCAGCCACCGCCCCTCCCCCTCCCTCCGGCGCCGATCGGCCTCCCCTCCCTCCCCTCCCTCCCTCTTTTCCCGCTCCTCCTTCCCTTCTCTCTTTCTCTCTCTCTCTCTCTCTCTCTCTTTCTCTCTCCTCCCTCTCCTCTCCCCGTTTATGCCCTCTGCCCAGTCGCCGCCGACCACCTCTCCTCCTCCTCCGGCGCCAGGTACAGATCTGCCTCTCTCTTTTATTTATTATTATTATTATTATTATTATTATTATTATTATTGTTAATTGGGTATAATAAGAATTATTATTATTATTAATATTATTATTATTTTATTTATGTTAGATGAATATTGGTAAATTTTAATTATTGTTTAAATTTATATTTCTTAAAACTTTATTGTTATTAAATTTATTAATAGAATTTTTCATATTATGATTATTATTGTTAATTAGTGTTAATTTTAGTTATTATTATTATTCAACATATTATTATTATTAAATTATTATTATTATTATTATTCAACATGTTATTATTATTATGTTAATTTGTATTGTTATTATTATTATTTATTTATAATTTGTATTGTTATTATTATTATTTATTTATGTTATTTGTATTGTTATTATTATTATTTATTTATAATTTGTATTGTTATTATTATTATTTATTTATGTTAATTGTATTGTTATTATTATTATTTATTTATAATTTGTATTGTTATTATTATTATTTATTTATGTTAATTGTATTGTTATTATTATTATTTATTTATAATTTGTATTGTTATTATTATTATTTATTTATGTTAATTGTATTGTTATTATTAATTTTTATTTTAATTTGTAAAATTTCCCGACGGAAAATGATTTTTCGTCGGGAATTCCCGACGGAAATTAAATTTTCGTCGGGAAATTTGCCGACGGAAATTGATTTTCCGTCAGTAATTCCCGACGAAAAAAATTTCCGTCGGTAAATTTGCCGACGGAAATTGAATTTCCATCGGTAAATTTCCCGACGGAATTTTTTCCGTCGGGAAATTTGCCTACGACTAAATTGCCGACGGTTTGCCGACGGAATGAATTTCCGTCGGCAATTTAGTTTCCTGACGGAAATTCCTTATTTTCCGTCGGGAATTTCCGTCGGGAAATGCTATTTTTCTTGTAGTGTCGGCTCACTCGCAACTCAACTGCCATACAGCCTCATACAAGCTCTGACATTTCAGAACTTATGAGTTATGTACTGCCAATATTAAATACACAAATAATTAACTATTGTCACATGCATGTACACACAAAACTAATATGTATAAATGTATGGAATATGGTGAAATTTTTTTACTTAAACAGGTATTTAATATTTTAATATTAGACTAAACTGATCTCTTATTATTTTACTTGAAGGAAAAAAAAAACTTGGATACATGGCACATAATAAGTTAATTAATTGGATCTATTTATATGATAATTATGACACTTTTAAGAATTATAGTTAAGTAGAAATGTAGAAAAGAGAAAGATACTTTATTATTTTATTAGATAAAAATATTATTTTATTAGAGGAAAAAAAATTTAAGTAAACTGCACATTGGTAAGATATTTTTATGGTAACTTGGATCTGGACATTTTTATGCACTTTTAAGAATTACTAGTCTTTGATGCACGTGAAAAGTGATTTTTAATTAAGTTTGTGTTGTAAAATATTTATTTGGTGAATAACTACTTTTATTTCTAATTATTGGTTATTTTTTTTATATAAATTAAATTATTTTTAAATGTATTTACTTTTGAAATAGGGAAAGTATTTTTATATGAACCAAATTTTTGTACCTATATATATGATTATTATGGTTGTTTATTAACATACAATAATAAGAAAAGAATAGCAGTTTCTCTATATATTTTTTTTTATTATTTTATCTTTTAATTTATTTACATCACATTATCAGTACAAATAAATTTTTACTATAAATTTTGATAATTGGAAACTAGTGGCTTACTATAAACCGGTTCGAAGTAATCAAAGCTTTAATTTTTAAGAATTAAACGGTAATTAAATCTAATATGTAAATTTTGAATTGTTCTAATTTTCATGGATTAATGAAATTGAGTATAGATTAGGATTATGGTATAATTAATTGTATTAAACATAAAAATAAAAACTGTATTTAAATTATTTATTTATCTGCTCTCGTGACCAACAAATTTTGTGTCATGACTGTTTTACCTCTTTTGCATAATTACAAATTAATATATGCTTTATCACATATTGATCCTTATATAATTTTGTTTTCCAAATGAATATTATTGGATATATAGGATGCATATATTTTTATGTAAAGTCATATTTTGATTTTTAATTTGCTATATGCATATTTTTTTTTGTTATGGGTAATACAATTATTTGAAAAATCCTAAAGAGTAATAATGCTATTATCTGCATGTAATTTGTTATGAAATATATTATTTTTTAAACATGTCCCAGAGAAATTTATTAATTTTTTAAAAACTATTTGCTGAAATGAATATTACTTTAAGTTGAGATGAGAATATTAAAATATTTATATGACAACATTTGTATCAAAAAAATATTCTTGAAGATTATTTGATTTTACCAACAAACACACATATTAATAACCTACAGTTTACTAATTAAACAAATATCAGTAAATCTGAAGTTTATTAATTATAGTAAACTTAATATTGATACAAATACTAATAAACCTAAAATTTATTAATTGTCACAAATATTAGTAAATTCAAAGTTTACTAACTATTTGATATTAATATTAAAAAACTTGTTGTTTATCAATTGATGCAAATATTTATATAATCAAAATAGTAAACCTAAAGTTTACTAATTAACAATTGTTTACTCGGTATAAATGATTTGATCATTCTGTATCAATTATAATGCATAAATTATTGAGAATTCATATATATACATATATATATATATATATATATATATATATATATATATATATATATATTAGGAAATTAGAAGTTTTTTTTTTAATTCAATTTAAGAAATTTTCATAAATTACTTATTTTTAAGAAATATTACTAAAGTATCACTGGATAATAAAGGGATTGAATTTCCTTCATTCTGAAATGAATAAAGATAGTATATGTGGATCCACTATCCACCATGTGAACCACTCAAATGTTTTATAATTTTTGAAAAATGTATTAATAAAATAGTCACATGTGTGTTTATTATCAACACACAACCTATAATTTGTGTCGGTATAACTGATTTGATCATACTAGATCAATTATAATGCATAAATTATTGAGAATTCATATATATATATATATATATATATATATATATATATATATATATATATATATATATATATATATATATATATATATATATTAGGGAATCATAATTTTTTTTTTCTAATTTAATTTAAGAAATTCTCATAAATTACTTATTTTTAAGAAATATTACTAAAGTATCACTGGATAATAAAGGGATTGAATTTCCTTCATTCTGAAATGAATAAAGATAATATATGTGAATCCACTATCCACCATGTGAACTACTCAAATATTTTATAATTTTTGAAAAATGTATTAATAAAATAGTCACATGTGTATTTATTATCAACACACAACCTATAATTTGTGAGATTATTCAAATTAAGTGAACAATTTCCATATTATGCAATCAAGACATTTTTCTTGATAATGATAGTAATTATATATCGTGGGTAAATGATTGTTATAAGCCTTTTGTACATATTCATACCCAAAGGTCTAGCAAAATTATTTATTAAATGCCTCCTATTAATTGCTAAACATTTTTATGAGAATAATAATATTATTTTTATATACGGTTTTAATGAGGTACAATACGTATTAATGGATATTCAACTGGAAGTATATATTATAAATCCCATGATTATGAATGTCCGTAACCCCTCAAAATTGATAGCATTACTTATCAAAAGAAAAAGAAAAACAACTATATTAATTGATTGTCCATGTAGGACATTCTGCAATATTGTTAAGGAATTTAAGGTCTGCTAGAAGCGTGATAATTTTTTAATGGAAAAGATACCATTCTTTAAAAAAGGAAAAAATTTCCAAAAGGATATCCTAGAAGAGGTAAAGAGTAACATAGATCAACAGCCCATAAGTGTTTCTAGTAATGGTAAATTATATGAATTATGTGAAAATGGATAATAATTGTTGTTGATAATGTATTTACATATTCAATTGCTTATAAAAAATATTGATAATAAGTATAAGTATCAAATTACTGAAAAGGGTCGATATCAAGATAATTGGCCAAAAGGAAAAAAAGAAATCTATGCTAAATCAGACTCATATAAGATATTTGAACTAAAAGTCCAGATACCAGAAAATGTCAAATATTTTGGCTATAAGAGCAGTAATTCTCGAACTATTTAATGTTGACTAATCATGAAGTTACTTAAGAGCCCATGTGGTTGAGAGCCACAACTCCACACATTAAAGGAGTGTATATATTATTATTTGAGAACAACAATCAACGGTATAACATCATGAAAGAATGCCAAATTGCAAAGTTTGCTCAAGCAACAAATCAGTTGATATTTTCTCAAAGGCACTACCAAGTTCTTTTTTTGAAGAAGCATATACACAACACTAGAATATGTCAACTAGAGGAATATTCAGTATGCTCCATTATATTTTTGAGGGAAAGTACATATTAATCTTGTACTATTTTTCTTTCGCCAAATTTATATTCCACGGGATTTTTCTTAGCAAAGTTTTAACGATACATTTTCATAGTGTATAGTCATCCAAAGAAAAATGTTGTAAAATATTACTATTGTAGATAACTATTTTTATTCCTTATTATTGATTATTTTCTATATAAATTAAATTATTCCTAAATGTATTTACTTACTACGTAGATAAAGTCTTCCTATATGAATCAAATCTTTATATCTATATATGATAGAGTTGGGATACGCTCATAACTCTATAATGGATTGAGTTCCAATCCAGATTGAAATGGGTAATTCAATCTGATTAACATTACCAAATCCTATCTCAGAAAGGAATCTGAGTTAGACTAGGGATAAGCCTCTAGCCTTTTATGATCTCTATAAATAGATGAGAGATCTCATTATTTGGTAACGAGAAAATGTATACGCCGCAAGGCTGCTCGTTCCCACTCACAAGTTTTCTGTCTTAATCTTTCAGGAATTTTTAGATTGTGATCTAGTTGCTTTTATCCCGAGTGGGTAAAAGCCAGACTGGTGACCAAATAAAAAGGGGATCCTTATGTCGCTTCTGCAATGAGATTTACGCGTTACAAGAGGTAGGTATCAATTCTATTGTTACCTCCATTTATTCTATTATTTCCCCTTCATTAGTATTAGAGCCTTCATTTTTTTTGCATCTTGACATGTGGCTTAAAAGTGATCTAAAATTTTATGAGTAAAATTGGTAGATCTAGGAAGAATGAAATGCAACAAAAATTTATTTTTTGAGTGAAAAATATATATATGTGTATATTTTGGCTCAATTTCGTGTATGTGTACACTGAAACCTGAGGGAATGAATTTGGATATTCAAAATGCTAATCTAGAAATTGGGATTTTTTATTTTTAACCTTACCATTGGATTCATTGACCCAGAAAACCCCTGACCAGCCAAAATTCAAAGAGCAAAATCAGCTGTGAAGGTGGCGCGTGGCATGCAGGCGCCACCACACATTGGGCGCGTGCGCGGTGGCCCACACGCGCACAAACATGTGTCAATAACGTGATGCATTATTGACATGTGGCCTAATAGAAGAGAGCCACGTAGCAGACCGTGGTCATGCCACGTGGATATGATGTGTCACAGGTGCCATGCAGGCGCCACGTGGCCCAATCAAGGGTTGACACGTGGAAGATCGAGGTCTGCCACTTGTCGGTGATGATGTGTCACGTGTGACACGTGTACCAATGAGATATCGTCACGTGGATGACACGTGTCATGCCGTGTACCGGTGTGCCACGTGAGCACCAGGTGGACCAGTGAAAATTAGACACGTGGCACACTGTGGTTATGACACGTGGCTGGTCGAGTGTGAGGGCACGCGTGTGGCACGTGTTGCGTATGAGCGCGTCTTCCTCCCCTCATCGGCGCGTGTTGGTGCGTGCAGCGATTTTTGACCTCTAAATCAACTTTGTTTTTTCTCAAATGTATTTTTTGAAATATTTCTGATTTATTGGTCAGATTTTCAAAATTTTTTTATGACCATAAAATATTTTTGTTTATTTTTTTAAAATAAATATTTTAATAATTATGGAAAGGTGTTTTTTGTTTTAAAAATATTTTGAAAATTTTTTATGTGTTATTTGTCCTTATTTATTGATTGAAATGTGTTTTAATCATATGTGTCTATACATGAGTGTATTAACCATTTAAATTTCTGTAATGTGTTTCAGAAATATTGATAAGGACACCTATGATTCTTAAGACCCTGCATGGGATTGCTTTAAGAAATGTAAAAGTGCGTTTAGTAAGCAATATGAGGATGCAAAGGAATATCCGAGCTGATGATATTGATACTATACTGCGTCATATGTTGATTATGTAGGAACAAATGCAGGAGTGCATTTGGATAGGAGGTTTAAGCCTAAGAAGGGATGATATAGACCAAATCAAAGCAATGATTAACTCTTTTTAATATCATCCAAAACTTAGGGAGCTATTGGAAACTACTTGGTACACAGGAGATAGAGTTTATAGGAAATCTATCATCCATTTTTTGGCCAGAGTTGCCAAAAGAGGAGTATTGAGGAGCAACATTCCATCTGTGGTGAAATTGAGAAGTGGACGTAGAGTGCATCGTCCATGGCTTCATCAGCGAACTTATGAGTTACCTGATGAATTAATGAAGCTGTTCAAAGAATCAGTCCTAGTGTTAGTGAAGATTTTGAGAAGGTCTAGTTTTGTAGAGTAGTTGACATGAGTGTCAATTATAGTTAGCATTTGTTATTATCGGATTTATGTTTCCTATTATTATATTTGATATGAGTATCTTATTTGAGGATTATTGGATTTATTTATTGGTTGAATGAATGAGTTTATTTCTTATGGCATTTAATTATTTTTTAATAAATGTGTTTATTTTAAAATGTTAATTGCCTTGCAATATTTTATGAGTAAAATATTTGCATGTTTATTAAGTAGAGACTTAATAAAATAAAAACCAATAAAATTTCCCTCATAACTTTAAGACCAATAATTCAGATTTACTATGCATGAAATCTTAACGTATAAAGTTGGACATTAGAACTTAGAAGGTAATTGGTACTTTTAGTAACCTTTTCGAATTTGAGTCTAATAGAAAACTTTATTAGGTTATTATTTCAAGTGTATAGTAAATTGCATGTATTGCCTAATCTCCTATAATAACGTGCAACTTTGTTCCATTTGAATCAAAGGATACAAATGGCTTTTGCTTCCAAATCAATTATCGCTGAATTAAACAAAGACTTAAAATTGAATGGCGACAATTATGAAAGCTGGAGCATGAAGATCCAGTATGTGCTTGAGGAGCAAGAGGATCTTGAAACCTTAAGTTCAGTTATAGCTGAACCTGAGGATGGCAATACGACCCAGTATAGGCAGGACCGAGATGTCTATTTGGCATAGAAGAAAAAGAATTCCACTGCTCGTATCATCCTACTGAGTGCTATGGAGGATGATATAACTAAGCAATTTCGCAAGTATCAGAATGCAATGGATATGTGGATTGCTTTGCGGGAGAAGTTTGGAGGAGTGACTCTGACTAAACTCCGATCTTTGATAATCAAATTTGATACTTATCAGAAAAAGCATGATCATTCAATGCGGAAACATCCCAGAGAGATGGAAAATATGATGAGTGAGCTTAGTGAATATGGTCATAAGTTGACCGATGAGCGGCAGGTCCAAGCTGTCATCCATTCCTTACCCAAGAGTTGGGAGCATATGAAAATGCAACTGACTCATATGGACAGTGTAAAGACATTTGAGGATGTCACTCGTAACTTGGAGCTTGAAGAGGATAGACTGGCATCTATTAAGGTCAATGCCGAAGTGCATGTGGCACAGTCCCGTTCTAGTGGAATGAGTTCTAACCAAAACAAAAGGAAAAGCTTCAAAGGTCTGGATAAGGAACCTTCCAGGAAGAATAAAAGGCAGAAGAAGGAACAGAATTCTAAGAGGTCCAAAGGCAAGAAAAAGATAAACATCTCAAAAGTGAAATGTTTTAACTGCCAACAGAAAGGACACTATGCAAGAGACTGCACTGTGACCAATCAAGTACACTATTCTGACTTAAGAGTGAGTGAAATTTGTGTATCTAGTTCTGTGTTACTAACTGAATTTCATCCTTTGTGAGTTGTTGATTCAGGAGCAACGGACCATGTAACAAAGTATCAAGATGCCTTTGTAGAATTTCGGCGAATACCAAATGGAGCAAAATATATATATGTAGAAAATGACGCTAGAGTGCCAGTTCAAGGGATTGGCATGTGTAAATTAGTCTTACATAAAGGCCGACCCTGCTCCTACATGATGTGCTTTATGCTCCAGATATTCGTAGGAATTTAGTTTATGTTCTTGTGTTATTGAAACTTGGTTTTGATTTACACTTTAAAGATGACAATATGCGCTTATGTTTGGATGATGTTTTTTATGGTTCTGGTTTTATTTCGAACAATTTTATTGTTTTGGATATTGATCCTGACTTTATAAATAAAAATAGTTTTTCTTTAATCTCTTCTACTTCACATAATAATCATGTGAAATTATGGCATGCTAGATTAAACCATATTGGGCAAGATCAAATGAGTCGATTTGCCAAAGCTGATTTACTAGGTGACTTAAATGTGGTTGAATTGCCTATGTGTGAGCATTGCCTAAAAGGAAAACTAGTGAGAAAACTGTTCGGAAAAGGAACAAGAGCTAAATTTCCATTGCAATTAATTCATTCTGACGTATATGGTCCAATGAATGTGAGGGCAAGGTATGGGGCCTACTACTTCATCACATTTATAAATGACTATACAAGGTATGGTCATGTCTACTTGATTTCTCACAAGTCAGAAGCATTAAGTTGCTTCAAAACTTTTATGAACTTAGTTGAGAGTCAATTAGATAAAAAGATCAAAGCTTTAAGAACTAACCGAGGTCGGGAATATCTTTCGGATGAATTAAAGGCTTTATGTGATGAAAAAGGGATTGAACATCAGTTGTCCATTCCCAGAACTCCACAACAAAACGGTGTTGTGGAAAGGAGAAATAGGACTCTCCTTGATATGGTTAGATCTATGATGGCAGAGGCAAATTTGCCTATCTTCTATATTGACTGCCACATATGTTCTCAATCGAGTGCCCTCAAAATCTGTCACATCCACACCTTATGAGTTGTGGACTGGTCGATAACCTGACCTAAGCCATTTACGACCTTCAGGTTGTGCTACTTACGTCCATGATGCCTCAAGCAAGTTTGGTAAATTGGGACCAAGAAGTAAAAAGAGTATCTTTGTGAGATATTCTGAAGTATCAAAAGGGTACGTATTCATGGGTGAGCAAGAGAATGGTTCAATGACTGAATTTGAATCACGACACGTCATATTCTTGGAAAATGAGTTTTCAAAGTTGGGCGAAGTGAATAAAGATTTCACCTTCTATGAAACTCAGGAAGATGAACCATCAGGATCACTCCATCCGAGTGGGTGGAAAATAGAGGAAAAAGGTCAAGACTTTCTTCCTACATATGATCCGGATGTTCGAGACCCTGATTTGAGTGGGAGCATTCCCAACTCCAGTGGGAGTATAGAACATGATCCTAGTGGGAGCATTCCAAATTACGATGAATATATGAGACATGTTTATCAAGATTCGGAACTGCGTAAATCTAAAAGGATAAGTGTTCCTCGCCGACGATTTGAGATCGAAGGCTTGAATGAAGTCCTTTTGGTTGTCCCACAAGACTAGGAAGAGCCTAAAAATATTAAAGAGGCCTTCTCATGCCCAGCTAAAGAAAAATGGATAAATGCAATGGAAGAAGAAATGGCATCCATGAGATCAAATCGTGTTTGGGAACTGGTTGATCTACCGGAAGGACGCAAACCGATTGGGAATAAATGGATTCTCAAGGTGAAGCAAAAAGCTGATGGAAGTATCGAAAGATATAAAGCTCAGCTAGTCGCTAAGGGGTTTACACAACAGGAAGGGATTGACTATGAGGAGACTTTCTCACCTGTTGTAAGATTTACATCTATAAGGTTAATTCTTGCCTTAATGGCGAGTTTAGACCTAGAGCTACATCAAATGGATGTGAAGACTGCTTTTCTCAATGGAGAACTGAATGAAGAAATCTACATGGAACAACCTGTAGGTTTCATTGAAAAAGGCAGCGAACATAAGGTTTGCCGATTGAAAAGATCAATCTATGGCCTTAAACAGTCTTCAAGACAATGGTATTTGAGATTTCATGATACAATCATGTCGAATGGGTTCAACATGATTGATAAAGACCATTGTGTGTATAATAAAAGCTTTGAAAATAATTTTGTCATTTTAATTTTGTATGTAGACGACATACTAATAGCTGGAAATGACAAAGAGTACATGAATCAAATCAAAGATTGGTTATCATCTAACTTTGAAATGAAGGATATGGGTCATGTAGACTACATTCTTGGAGTTAAGATTTCAAGAGATCGTTCGAGAAGGTTGTTATCTCTTTCTCAAGAGACATATATCAACAAAGTCCTTGAACGATTCAATATGCAGAACTATAACCCATAGACTGCCCCATTGCCAAGAATCAGTTTCTTAGCAAAGAGATATGTCCAAAGACGCCAGAAGAAGTGGAACGTATGAGAAACGTTCCATATGCCAGTTCCGTCGGTAGTCTTATGTATGCTATGATGTGTACAAGACCTGATATTTGCTATGCAGTGGGCATGGCAAGTAGATATCAATCTAATAGGAGAAGCACATTGGAAAGCAGTTAAGAGGATACTTAGATACCTCAAAGGTACAACATATTATTCTCTCTGTTATCAAGGCAAGGATCTACAATTGAGAGGATACACTGATGCTAATTGGGCTGGAGATGTGGATGAGAGGAAATCCACTTCAGGTTTCATATTCTTTGCTTGGCAAGGGTACCATCTCATGGAGTAGCAAGAAACAAACTTGTGTAGCCTTATCGATAATGGAAGCTGAATTTGTAGCTTCTGCAGTTGCAGTGCAAGAGACAGTTTGGCTAAAACGGTTAATGGACCATTTAAAAGTAACTACCTCAGAGGAACAAGTGACGGTTTATAGTGACAGTCAGTCGTCGATAGCTTACATGAAAGATCCAAAATTTTATAGTAGGACTAAGCTTATCGACATTAAGTATCATTATATAAGAAATGTTATTGCACAGGGAGATGTGAACTTACAGTACATATCTACGCATGAGATGATTGCAGATCCGTTGATTAAACCTATAACGAAAGATGTGTTTGAGAGACACATTAGATTTCAGGGTTTGCGTAGAATTTGATATGTACTAACTTTATTTTTTTTGTAATCCCTTAACGTTATTATTTATGAATAATAATAATGTAACAACCTGATTTGGCCCTAGTAGAATTTCAAAATTTTTGTTCGAAAATTCAAGAGTTTGTGTGTATAAGAGAGTGTATTTGAGTAAGTGGCTTGGTGTGGGTTCTGTCGCGGGCGCGACAGAATGCTCCACGGGAAGCCTAGAGGAAGTTGGATTATTTGATGTATATCGGACATATGGCAGCGTAGGAGTGAGACAAGTGGCAAGAGATATACATGTATTTGACTAAGAGATATGCATGTAATTAAGTTGGTAAAGTGGCATTTAATAGGAATATTTAATGTTGGATAAGGGAGTGGAAAGCACAGCTGTGCTTTTGGATTTGCACAGCTGTATTTTTGGCACATTAATTGGTTTGGATGAGGATTGACCAGCTGCTCCTCATCTTTTCCCACATTGGTTTGTTTTGCCTTGGATTATTTGGCCTTTGTTCCTTCTTTTCTCTTTGGCTTTCTACCGTTCTTTCTTGCTTTTCCATCCCTTCATGCTTTTGCTCCTTTCCTTCTCCATTTGACATGCTCTTTGAGTGAGCCTCTTGGGTTAGTTGAAGAGAGAGCTGTGAAAGGTAGAGTTGGTCCTTGAGAAGGTAAGTTGGATTAGTAATTCGATCTGACCTCATTTTTCTTTGTGTTTTTGATTTAAAGTGAAAAGAGGGTTAACCTAAGTGTTTTGGTCTGGTTATGCATGAGAGCGATGGACAAGAGATTGGACAAGGAAAGGAAAGGGTTGAAGCTGACTAGAGCATAGAGTTCAAGCTTCTTTAGAGGTAGGGATCGTGTGCGAATCTCATTTTGATTGCTTGCAGTGAGCTCATGATATATATATATATATATATATATATATATATATATATATATATATATATATATATGTTTGTGATCATGTATTGGATCATGGTGTATGAGTTTTGGATGTGTTAAATGGTTTTCATATAGTTTTGTGTGTAAAGAGTGATTTTAGAGAAATTCTGTTTAGGTTTCATTAGACCTTTGAGTAGGGTTTTTGTCATAAGTAGAGTTATAGAGCTTCAATTGTGTTGAGTCAAATCGTATCTAAAATATAAGATCCATAGCTAAAAATGTCTAAGAGGGTACTGGAGCTAATTTTGGCTCTAAGATCCTTGAAAATGTTAAAAACCGAAGTGTCTCTGTTTGGGTCGGGTTACCAGAACAGTATAGCTTTTTTAGCTCATATATGGAGTTATAGATTTCCAATTTACCTGATATTTGTCCCATTTAAAAGTTAACATCCTAGGGAAAAGTTGTTAAGAAGAAAGTGTTGCCTAAAATTGACTTTTAGAGGTCGGTTTAGATGAGACAAATTTGAAGTGAAAAGCAGTCTCATAAAGGTTCCTGACGGAGCCTTTTGTCACGAGCACGACAGTGGTCGCAATCGTGACAGAGACACTTTCTTCAGCATGTGGGATGTTTTCCTAGTCGTGTTGTGTAGTTTGACTCGGAGAGAAAAGGAAGAGAGAGCACGAGTCGTGCTCGTGCTCACAGAGAGAGGCAAGTGAGAGCACGTAACGTGCTCCAGCAAAAAGAAGGAGTGAGCACGAGTAGTGCTCAAGGAGCACGAGTCGTGCTCACCAAGAGAGAAATGTGGGAGCACGAGATGTGCTCCAATTGTGTGAGAGAGTGAGCACAAGTCGTGCTCAAGGAGCACGAGTCGTGCTCCTGCCTCTCCTTCTCTGATTGTCCTGTTTTGATCTATTGCTCCTGTTTTAGCTGTTATAGGTTTATATGAGTGTTGCATGTCACCATTTGGTCCATGTTTGGTTTAAAATTATCTTTTAAACCTCTTACATGATTAGTAATAATTAAATGTACATGATTAATAAAGTTGTACATGAATTAAATGTCTCTGAATTTGATAAATGCACTTGAATTACAGTTGATGAGTTGGTATCTGTGTATAGTAATTGAGTGGTTTCTGAGCCTGATTACCGTTATAATGGATAGATAAGCATGCTTATAAAGGGATTATCGAGTGCAGCTGCCCATGTTCCGCTCCGTTTGGGCGAAGCGGGTTGACCTCCGAGAATGGTCATTAATAGAGATAGATGAAAATGTTTTGTGACTTCGGTCCATCGAATATGTTTTATTATAGAGTGTCCCGTATCAACCATGAAAGGAATTCAGGCTTGTTAATGTTATGTAGTGAATTTGAGATGTTTAAAGAATATCATTCTGAACAGATGCTATAGTACATGAGAGTTATGTTTAAGTACATTATAGTTCTGTATACAAGTGTATGATTACATGAGTGTGTTTACATGTATGTGGACACATGATAGCGTATATTTGAATAAATGAGATGTACAAGTTATAGTGTGCATGAATTAGTGAAAGAGTAGATGTTACTTATATGTGAGCTCAGAGTATTTGATATTTGAGCATGCAACCTATATACGTATAAGAGCTATATGCATGAGCTATTTGATTTTGTCAAATGAAATGTGTGATTTATTTGTGACTTCGAAAACAAGTCCTTTGCATTATTTTCATCCCCACTAAGCGTTATCGCTTAGCACGGATGTTTATTTCCGTGTAGGTTACAGGTTCGGATCCTCGAGAGCGTGCATCAGCGGGTTAAGGCCATTAGGAAGTTTTGTTCATCTTTTTGTATAAGTTAGTGTAACACCCCCACCGCCGCCCCCGTTGGAAGGGCGCCGGTGGGCGCGCTACACGACGCTCACTCACGACGCGACAAAGCATACAGCGGAAGCGATCACTAATCAAGACAATAAATAAAAAAAATAGAAGGAAACATACTGCAATACATAAATAATCAAAATACAAATTATATACAATGGCCCAAAAGATTACATTTTTAAAATCTTTTACAAAAATAAAGAAATACATATCCAAAAAGAATTACAGGAGAAGACAAAAATAAACTCGACTCCTATGTGGCCTGCCTGCAGATGCACGACTCGAGCACTCCCAGAAATCCTTCACGCTACCTGCACGGGATAAAAGCCCGTGCTAAGCGATATCGCTTAGCGGGGAGAAACAAACACAACAGAACACTATACAAGAAAACATGCACTAACATACATAAATCATTATGCATCAGAGTACAGAGATATAAATAAATATATCCAGAATAAATAAGAGAAAAACACTAAACCAATACGCTATCCATAGCCACACTATAATCAGAACACTTCACTAAACCAGTACCAGACAGTTCAAACAAAAGCCTGAATTCAATGGTGGAGGATACGGGAACACGGCACGGGAGACCGAAGCCTCAAAAACACTTTAATACCCGAAGGCAGCGCGGGAGACCGGAGTCTCAAAACATTTTATCACTACACGGAAGATGACCATCTCGGAGGTCGACCGCTTCGCCCAAACGGGGCGGACATAACAGCTGTACACTAACCCTTCTTAAGCATGCTTAACTATCCTGTACCTTGACACTTCAGGCTCGACAACACAATTACCCACACGACATTACACAATCAAAACCATATTCAAAATTAAGACTATTATATTATCTAAATCCATATCAAGGAGACTAGTACATTAATATCACGAGTCAAAGGCACACACATATTCCATGCAATAGTGAGAAACCGTGCAAAGTGGGACAAAGGAAACACATTCAAATTACAAGGCAAGCAGGAAGGGCCTCTGTCGCGATCGCGACACGTGTCGCGCTCGCGACAGAGCACGGGATACCTCGTCGCGACCTTACGCCAAGAAGCCTGGTCGCAGCGAAGCACTCGCGGCAGAATCTCACGGAACCGAGCTCTGTCGCGCTCGCGACAAGTGTCGCGATCGCGACAGAGATTAATTCCTTTCTCCTCACGCGCACGCTCGACAGCACGCCAGCGCGGAGAGTTCCGCTACCGAGCTCTCTGTCGCGCTCGCGACAAGTGTCGCGATCGCGACAGAGGGCTCTTAAGAACAAGGGGCCAAGTCCGCCTTCTGTCGCGATCGCGGCACTTGTCGCGATCGCGACAGAACCCAGATTCGCTCAAAACTGCACTTTTCCTACTCTATCCACACATAACTCTTCGTACATGCACACAACATGCTCAAAGCACTTACCTCTCGCCTCCAGCACATCACCGCATCACTTTCAAGCCACATAATCACATTTACACACTAATCAAGTATAGTTTCAACATGAAATCACTCACAACGAAACTCAAATACACTAACGTGGCATGTTCAAATTCCGGAAAACACATAACATCTTCACTATAAATCACTATCACTTCACTATAAATCACTACTTGAATTAAACATGCATTCCTAAAACACGCAAGATTACTTATAACTTGCAAACACAAGATAGAGTTGATCCAAAGAGGAAAATTAGGAGAAAAACACGAATTCCACAACATAGCTCTCAATCACTTGCATGCATTTAAACCCATTCCAAAACAACACTCAAGAACACAGCTCCCACACATCATCAAATAAACTCCCAAACCTGGAAATCGCAGCTTCAACGGTGTCCCTCACGAAACCACTTTATCCTTGCCCTTGCTCTTCCTTCTCTCTTCCGATTCTTGCACAAAAACCCAGCCACAAACACTCAAATCAGACCCAAACACAATCAAAACCAGAAATCACAGAACAAGAAACAAATACGAGACCCCAATCCGAACTCAACCACTTACCTTCAACACTTCTAGCTCAAACCTTCAAGATTTCCACTCAAAACTCAAAGAAGCACAAGAGAAGAGAGGTGAGAGTAGAAGAATGAAAGCAAGAGAGAGGGGAGAACGGGAAATGAAGAAGAAAAGAGGGAAAATGAGATAGCTTCCACGGGAAGACTAACCCAAAAGCTGCCCCTCCCTTCCTCTCTCCTACTTTTCATTAATTGCTCACCAACCCTTGCCACTTGTCACCTTCTTAGAGAATCAATCAATTCATCTTAACAACACCACTTATGGCACCATACCCTAACCACACACAAGCCTATTTACACAAATATCTTCTATGCACTAAACACTCACTCACACCATAATAATTCCAATAAATCCACTTTACATCCAAGGCACCATGCCCACAAACCACACAAAAACAGCCCTAAGAGCACTAACACCCTACAACCATACACTACAAGCACACACTATTATTCCCCTCACTTCACTTAACACCTAAATGCTTAATTTCTTTAACACATACTTCCTTATTAACCAAAATTCCTCTTACTCAAATTACGAAATTACCCTTACTTTACCGACTTACCGCACAAATTCCGACCGGGCCTTATTTGGGTTGTTACAATCACTCCACCTTAAGAAATTTCGTCCTCGAAATTTCCCCGCTAATCACTTAAATCAACAACCTAAAACTCAAACTGAAACTTAACCGAAAGCTAATAACATAACTTACCAGAAGGTCCTCCTCGATCTGCTATATTCCCGAGTTGCATCGCATAAACTCTTGAGTGTGCGTGCACTTCTTCAGTTGGCGACTTCTGCACTGTCTCTGACGGCACTTGCGAAGGACGTCCACTGCCTCTTCCTCTCTGATTCCCTCTTACTCTCTGACCACTGGCCCTACTCTCAGGTCTATCCTGAAGCTCTCTTCGATCCGGACAATTTGCTACCATGTGCTCTTGACTTCCACATCTGAAGCACGCTCCAGAAATCCTTCTGCACTCGCCCCAGTGGCGCTTATAACAATGTTCACACTCCGGAATCGTACTTCCCTTGTTAGAGGGTGGCGCTACACTCCCAACTTCTGAACGTACCGGAACCGAACTCTTCCCACCTTGACCACTCGGAACTCCTCTCGACTTCTTGCCACTTCCTACCCCATCACCCGGTGCTTTCCTCTTGCTCTCAATCCTCTGCTTGATCACCTCTGATTCCTCTAACTTCATCGCCGCTGCCACAAGCTGATAGTACCCCACGGGTTGCAGAACTGACAATGCCGACAACTGACCTCTGAACACCTCACGCAGTCCCTCCAAGAAATGCCTACTTCTAAACTCATCCGTCAATAGAGCCTCAGGCACATACTTACTCAACCGGCTGAATTCCTTATCGTACTCACTCACGGTCATACCTCGCTGCTTCAGACTGATGAACTCTCTCCACTTAGCTTCCTGATACGCCTTCGTCACATATTTCTACTCAAATTCTTGCTTGAAGAAATCCCAAGTTAACTCGGCTGGTCGCTGAGGATTTCGCATCACTAATTCCCACCAATCGTACGCTGGCCCTTGAAGCAAGGACACTGCACAAAGCACCCTCTGGTCTGCAGGACATCTAATCTCTTGCAAAATTCGACCTACTCTCTTAAGCCAAAACTCGGCCACATCAGATTGGTCCAAAGCAGTACCATAAAAATCTTCTGCTCCTCTCTTTCTTAACAACTCAGTCGGGGCCTTAGGAGCAGTCAGCCTCTCTACCAACTGAAGCAAACCTTGCACTAGGACCGGATTCTCTTGACCAAAACCCATACCAGGAATCTCCTCTTGCTGACGCTGCGGAGCAGGCTGCTCACCTCTCACTACACTTGCACTTCCAACCGTCTCACCCACATGCTCACTTGGATCAGACTCCATCTAGACACTACACCAGACAAGACACATCTGCATTAGGCCACGACACAAAACCGACTCACATATAAAGACTCAATACAAAACAAATAGAGGCAACTAGAACCGCCTAAACCGGCGCTCTGATACCACTAATTGTAACACCCCCACCGCCGCCCCCGTTGGAAGGGCGCCGGTGGGCGCGCTACACGACGCTCACTCACGACGCGACAAAGCATACAGCGGAAGCGATCACTAATCAAGACAATAAATAAAAAAAAATAGAAGGAAACATACTGCAATACATAAATAATCAAAATACAAATTATATACAATGGCCCAAAAGATTAGATTTTTAAAATCTTTTACAAAAATAAAGAAATACATATCCAAAAAGAATTACAGGAGAAGACAAAAATAAACTCGACTCATATGTGGCCTGCCTGCAGATGCACGACTCGAGCACTCCCAGAAATCCTTCACGCTACCTGCACGGGATAAAAGCCCGTGCTAAGCGATATCGCTTAGCGGGGAGAAACAAACACAACAGAACACTATACAAGAAAACATGCACTAACATACATAAATCATTATGCATCAGAGTACAGAGATATAAATAAATATATCCAGAATAAATAAGAGAAAAACACTAAACCAATACGCTATCCATAGCCACACTATAATCAGAACACTTCACTAAACCAGTACCAGACAGTTCAAACAAAAGCCTGAATTCAATGGTGGAGGATACGGGAACACGGCACGGGAGACCGAAGCCTCAAAAACACTTTAATACCCGAAGGCAGCGCGGGAGACCGGAGTCTCAAAACATTTTATCACTACACGGAAGATGACCATCTCGGAGGTCGACCGCTTCGCCCAAACGGGGCGGACATAACAGCTGTACACTAACCCTTCTTAAGCATGCTTAACTATCCTGTACCTTGACACTTCAGGCTCGACAACACAATTACCCACACGACATTACACAATCAAAACCATATTCAAAATTAAGACTATTATATTATCTAAATCCATATCAAGGACACTAGTACATTAATATCACGAGTCAAAGGCACACACATATTCCATGCAATAGTGAGAAACCGTGCAAAGTGGGACAAAGGAAACACATTCAAATTACAAGACAAGTAGGAAGGGCCTCTGTCGCGATCGCGACACATGTCGTGCTCGCGACAGAGCACGGGATACCTCATCGCGACCTTACGCCAAGAAGCCTGGTCGCGGCGAAGCACTCGCGGCAGAATCTCACGCAACCGAGCTCTGTCGCGCTCGCGACAAGTGTCGCGATCGCGACAGAGATCAATTCCTTTCTCCTCACGCGCACGCTCGACAGCACGCCAGCGCGGAGAGTTCCGCTACCGAGCTCTCTGTCGCGCTCGCGACAAGTGTCGCGATCGCGACAGAGGGATCTTAAGAACAAGGGGCCAAGTCCGCCTTCTGTCGCGATCGCGGCACTTGTCGCGATCGCGACAGAACCCAGATTCGCCCAAAACTGCACTTTTCCTACTCTATCCACACATAACTCTTCGTACATGCACACAACATGCTTAAAGCACTTACCTCTCGCCTCCAGCACATCACCGCATCACTTTCAAGCCACATAATCACATTTACACACTAATCAAGTATAGTTTCAACATGAAATCACTCACAACGAAACTCAAATACACTAACGTGGCATGTTCAAATTCCGGAAAACACATAACATCTTCACTATAAATCACTATCACTTCACTATAAATCACTACTTGAATTAAACATGCATTCCTAAAACACGCAAGATTACTTATAACTTGCAAACACAAGATAGAGTTGATCCAAAGAGGAAAATTAGGAGAAAAACACGAATTCCACAACATAGCTCTCAATCACTTGCATGCATTTAAACCCATTCCAAAACAACACTCAAGAATACAGCTCCCATACATCATCAAATAAACTCCCAAACCTGGAAATCGCAGCTTCAACGGTGTCCCTCACGAAACCACTTTATCCTTGCCCTTGCTCTTCCTTCTCTCTTCCGATTCTTGCACAAAAATCCAGCCATAAACACTCAAATCAGACCCAAACACAATCAAAACCAGAAATCACAGAACAAGAAACAAATACGAGACCCCAATCCGAACTCAACCACTTACCTTCAACACTTCTAGCTCAAACCTTCAAGATTTCCACTCAAAACTCAAAGAAGCACAAGAGAAGAGAGGTGAGAGTAGAAGAATGAAAGCAAGAGAGAGGGGAGAACGGGAAATGAAGAAGAAAAGAGGGAAAATGAGATAGCTTCCACGGGAAGACTAACCCAAAAGCTGCCCCTCCCTTCCTCTCTCCTACTTTTCATTAATTGCTCACCAACCCTTGCCACTTGTCACCTTCTTAGAGAATCAATCAATCCATCTTAACAACACCACTTATGGCACCATACCCTAACCACACACAAGCCTATTTACACAAATATCTTCTATGCACTAAACACTCACTCACACCATAATAATTCCAATAAATCCACTTTACATCCAAGGCACCATGCCCACAAACCACACAAAAATAGCCCTAAGAGCACTAACACCCTACAACCATACACTACAAGCACACACTATTATTCCCCTCACTTCACTTAACACCTAAATGCTTAATTTCTTTAACACATACTTCCTTATTAACCAAAATTCCTCTTACTCAAATTACGAAATTACCCTTACTTTACCGACTTACCGCACAAATTCCAACCGGGCCTTATTTGGGTTGTTACAGTTAGAGATAGAGACAGAGTTGTGATGTTTTGAGTAACATCATTATGAAAATAGAAAGTGCAGTGTTTATATGTAAATGTATATGTAAAGCTAAATGGAAACAAATTGTAATATGAACATGTATAAAGATAAATATGAATGTATATATGTAGTTAATATGAATTGCATGTTGGGCCTAGTGTAGTCTTATTTCATTACATTATACGTATATGGATGTGTATAGTATAATCGCTTCCGCTAGTGCAGGTATATGTATATGTGTGTGTGCCCGCGTGGCGTCCCAATATCCTTCCAGGGGGTATGGGGGTGTTATAAATAAAGTTCATTGTTGGCAATACATGAGTGTAAATGTTTAATGTGTGAACATTTACTGTTATTTATTTGCGTTTGAGCATGTCAGACAGAGAAGTAGCCCACTCACAAGGGTGTTTACCTTAGTTTTGTCAATGAGTTGGCAAAGACTAAGATGAGACAATTTTTGAACAAATGAGTTTACTTGGGAGCCTGTTCAAAACAAAAGTGCTGTCTTGCAGAAATTACAAGATTAGTCTTGTTAAGGCGCGAGATAAAGTCATAAATGAGATTGTATGCTTTGGATTGAGATCCAAGTAAGGATCGTGTGAAATCCAATGGTCAGTTATATGTAACCACCATGTTCTGTCTTAAAAGCCAGAAGTAGTTCTTAAGTAAGCGGACTAAAGTTGAGTGCTTCGGTGCATTGCAACCTTATGCTTCTGTATGGTGTTTCATATTCACATTTTTAAAATGTGAGACATGCGCTCCTTTAAGGGAAGGAAAGAATACCATAACACATATTTTATACCGTGTGTGCTTAAGTGACCAAAGGGATGGGAATTTAATACTATTGATCTCAACTTTCCCTATTATGAGACCTTTTCTATATTTCGACCTTAGAACCCTTAACTTATCCCTAAAGTATGGTTCAATGTGGCTAGCTTGGTTAGTTTTCAAGAGGTCTGGGAAAAATTTAGGGCTGGAGAATCTAACTAGAAAAGCGAGTTAAATCATGATGGATGGCAATAGTAAGAGGAGGAGATAACCTTTTGATCACATTTATAAGAGTTTGTGGTTCACCGACATGTCTATTATCGTTTCTATAAGTAGAAACATAATAGTGAACACAAAAGATGTTTTATGAGATCATGAGTTAAAATAATGATTTTGAGAAGGTCATTTAGGGTTAGGCATACGTGAAATAAAAGGATTGCCTTTTTCGAGATGCTATATATCCCTAACAAATGTATAGCACTAGTGCTCTTGAGGTATGCTGGTCACACAATCTATTAGCTTGTATAACTGAAGATTATAAATGGAATGTGTTCCGTCATGTGCGAGTGGGAGATGATAGAGTTGGGATACGCCCATGACTCTATAATGGATTGAGTTCCAATCCAGATTGAAATGAGTAATTCAATCTGATTAAAATTACCAAATCCTATCTTAGAAAGGAATCTGAGTTAGACTAGGGATAAGTCTCTAGACTTTATGATCTTTATAAATAGATGAGAGATCTCATTGTTTGGTAACGAAAAAACATATACGCCGCAAGACTGCTCGTTTCTACTCACAAGTTTTTTGTCTTAATCATTTAGGAGCTTTTAGATTGTGATCTAGTTGCTCTTATCCCGAGTGGGTAAAAGCCAGACCGGTGACCAAACAAAAAAGGGATCCTTGTGTCGCTTCCGCAACGAGATTTACGCGCTACAAGAGGTAGGTATCAATTCTATTGTTACCTCCATTTATTCTATTATTTCCCCTTCAATATATATAAACATTGTGGTTATTTATTAACACATAATAATAAAAAAAGAATAGCAGTTTTTTTCTAATTTTTTATTTTCTTGTTCTATTTATTATTTTATCTTTTTATTCATTTACAACGGTTATATATTCATTTATGTTAATTTTTTAAAGATTTTTATTCACACCATAAAATTGATAAAGTTTTTTGAATATGTGAAATTAATAGTAACTAATTAAATATTATAAAAAAAAATCATTTGTAATTTTTTTGACAATAGTAATTTCTCTTTTATATATGATTTTATTTTATTTTTATTGTGGAAACTGAATGCATGATTGACGTGTATATCAACAACTTTGCACAATAAATTTATTATAAATAGTAAAATACGTAATCATGTTCTGATAAGGCCAAAATCAGAATTTGCGTTCCTTTAATTAGGTTACATTTGCATTTTATTGTAAACATCTTCCGAATTTGCTCTTGGTCACCTTGCACATCTAATTTTGATTTATTTGCTATTAATGTGCGAGTTATTTGAATTAATTTTTATTTTAAATTCAATAGTTAATTCTTACATTGTAGAAACACTTTTTTTTTTTTTGGTAGACCATGGTTTTTGCCATTGGAATTATAGCATGTTGTTTTTGTCAAAAATAACACTTTTATTGCAATTTTGACATGAATTATACCATGTCATTTGCTTATTCAAAATTTTATCGATGAAACAAATTCTACTTTCTATAAGCAATATAAATACTAATTACATTACTCTAAGAATTGTAAAGGAAAACATTTTTTTCTATAAAAAAAGAGAAAATCTCTCTTTATATATATATATATATATATATATATATATATATATATATATATATATATATAAGTAACAAATTCATTTAATTGTCAATTTTTATATTTATAAGTGATAATATCTAATATAATTTATTGGGCCTAAGCCAAAGCATAACACAGACCAAAAGCCTAGCCAATTAGGAGGCCCAACACCACTAAGCCGGCGAGTGCCGAGCGGCCGCACTCGAGACCCAAAAAGATAATGCCTATTGACTGTCAGATTGGATTGACAGGGCATGCCTCTTGCAAGTCGACTGACACACGCCACAAGCACTCCTCCTACTTGCTCCATGTCACATCGCCGTTTACCTACTCTGACACCAGAGTAGACCACATATCCCAGGTCACTGTGTATTTAGGTAACCATAAACTTGAATTTTAAGAGCTTCTCTCACTAAATTCTCTCTCTAATACTATTGACTTAAGTTTCGGAGTGTTTACGCTTGGTTTGACTGAGCAAGCTTTCTTGCAGGAATAAGACATTGCCGATTCGATTGGTTCACACGCCAACTGCCATATGGCATAATACAATTTCTTGTATTCCATGAAATATCATTTGGTGCTTTCGTTAAGAGACCATGGCAAGTTCTAGACAAGCTAGATGCTCTATATCAAAGAGAAATGATCAAACAAGCGATAATTGAGGTGGGTCAACATCCACCAGTAGACGAGATGAACCTTAGGGATCCTTCGCTTATGACTATCTGATTCCTACGCTAGAGGAGTTCATAGCACAGCCAGACAATACCCTCATCACCATGGAGGACCAAAGAGGAATCCTTGGCAACTTCGAGAAAAGTATCATGCAATCCGTCTTAAAAGGCAAGCAACCTCAGACCCTGACAAGTGTCTTATAGTTTGATGATGAAAGGGAAGAGAAAAGCAAAGAAACAAAGGGATTGTAATAACAAATCCAGAAGATAGAAGCTACAATAAATCTGGCCTTTGCCCCGATGCCTGTATGACATGCAACAGAAACAAATAAAAGAGAAAATGTTCCCAGTCAGCACCTTTCTATACATATGATCCCTCTTATGTTCCAAAGCGATCGCAGGCACCCTTTGCTCTTGTGGGAGATGAGTTACCATGCATGTATGTCCCAACTATGGGACCTTCATCCAACAGCAATGCTATCTCCCCTTTTTTTCTGGCAGATCAGAGAAACTGAACTACCTATTAGGTTCAAAAAAATAAGGATACCTAATTATACGGGCAAAACCAATCCGAAGACTCATGTCTCTGAATATTTGGTGCAAATCTAGATGTACTATTATAATGATCGGATCTTTTGTAGAGTTTTCGCTACAATATTGGTAGATGAAGCCCTAAACTGGTTTCATAATCTTCTCTAGGAACCAATCTCCTATTTTTAGTAGATTCGCGATCTCTTCACAACGAGATTCGCCTAAGCCTGAGTAGGGAAAATGATCGATCACCTGCACAGCCTGGCTCAAAAACCTAATGAAAGTCTCTGAGACTACAATGATAGGTTTCAAGCGATAGCTTCAAAAATTTTCGATCTACGCTTTGAGGCAGCTGTAAGCACCCTAACCAAAAGTGTTAGGAGTTGGCCTCTGTCTAACTCCATCCGAACTAAGCCACCCACAGATTTTGTTGACTTGATGGATAGAGCTAAGCCATTCATCCAGATAGATGAGGCCATTAGAGCTGACAGAGAGAGGGTAAGAGCAAATAAAAGACTACAATACCCTCAAAGCATGGTACACTAATTGCAACCTTTGGTGAGCATGGCCGACCTTCTGTAGTTTCCATCAAACTTGGCAGACAGGCTACAATATCTGATCTAGTGCATAGAGAAAAAATTTAAAGACCATGAAAAGGTATCCACCGCTAAAAGTGCAGATAAGAGGAAAGAGTCCCAGCAAAAAAGGTTCGAGCGCTATATCAGTAATTCGATCGGGACCTACACCCTACTCAACTCTGACCTTGCCAGTATCTTGGCATGCATCAAAGAAAAGCATAATAAGAAAAATTAGCAGAAGAGGTTGTCTGACCGGACATTTGCTTTAAGGGTAAAAAGCAAATATTATGAGTTCTATAGAGATATTAGTCACGTGACCAATGAATGAAAATCACTAAGAGAAGAGAAAGAAAGACTTTTGCAAGTCGGGTTCTTAAAGAAATTCGCGGCCCTAATGCAGAAAAATCTCCCTGAATCTTCTTTCAAAAGAATTGAAAAGTCAGACTCTGAATACTGAAATGACCAACACGATCGTCCTAAGGTCATCGTGCAAAGCAGAGAGAAATGACCTCAAAGAGAACTCCTTAAACAAATTCAGGAAGAGACCATATATGACTACATCCCTCGAAGGTGTTGTGACCATATCCCTGGAAGACGCGTATGATGCAAAACCTCATGGCGACATCTCCGTTGTTAAAGTAGCAATCAATGAATCACGACTTGTCATGGATTCTGACCGATAGCTATTTGGGAGACATAACATCCCTCCTCAAATCTTTTCCCTCTCTCTTGCAAAGGGAATGAGACATCCCCCCTCAAATCACGAAGAACCCTTCAGAGGGAAATGAAATTGTCTTTTCACAAAAGACCCAGGCCAAAAAGTTTTCTCAGCACAAAAGCTCAAGTTAAAGAGCCTTTAGACCCTACGGATACCATTCGATTGGGAGAGGCCCTCAAGTATCGTAGAAATTGCCATCTCTTTTATCTACTTAGAAGAAGCTGATAGAATAGAGAGAATTAGAAGGAGAAATTTGCTTTTTACGTGGAACCTATGGGCCCTTGGCTAATAAGTTCCCAACCGGATGCTAATATAAGGGCTCTACGAATACTCCTCGAGGGAAACACTAGAGAAGGCCATAAAAGTCATTGTATCTTCCATATGCTCAAAACTGACTGATAGAAGTGAAAGAGACAAGGTAGAGGAAGCCTATTTCCCTTAAGCCCTCAAGGATTGAGGATATGCTCTTCTTAAAGATTGAGGATATGCTCTTCTTAGGAAAGTTAGCCGAACCTCGTCTCATTCCAAGAGAAGATGAAAGGACTTATGCTTATCCAAAGCTAAGATGAAATGTTTGATGCTCCACGACAATTGTGAGTCCATAGAGAGGAAGCCCCACGCACCTCGAGGGGGAAATTACACTCGCAGTAAGATGAAATGGCCAATGGCCAAGGTGGAGCATCAATATGAATGGAAATAGCATCTTTCGCACAATACCACCCCATTAGTCGGGCGTGGCAGTGGAGGATCGGTGGAACTTTCGCATCAGCTCAAAGCTAAAACTGCAACACATAAAAGGAACTGATCGAGAAGAAAACTATCAAAGGAGTAGGATATAAAGAAATATGCTAGACATTAACCTTAAGCTCCTCACACATAGATCTCAACAGCGATTCAAAATGTTCAAATAGAAAATGCAAAGAGGAGAAATAATGAGCCGATTAGGGAAATTTACTTCAGAGAAATGAAAGAATCCTAAAAGATGGAATTATCCTGAAAGCCATCTCAGACGATTTGAATACCCCCAAATGGTAGAAATATCGATATGCTTGGAAAGGTATTGTAATACTATATTCCGATTTAAACAATTATTGAATGTACAAGTTACATGTTTTCTCTAAGATATAGCAAAGTGAATTTGATCTGATCACTTGCATCGCAAGAGAACAATTCCCAGGATAACTAGCGAGGTCATAATATGATTGACTGCTTTACTTGAAATTTACACCTATTTGAAAAAATTCACTTCAGAGAAGTCAACAGACTCATGAAAGCTGGAAGCTTACTAAAGAAAACCTTGAGAATTCCTAAGGTCCTCTATGAAATATTTAAATACGACATTGTATTCCGATTGAAATGATTACTAAATATACAAGTTACAAAACTCTCCCCAGTTATCACAAAATGAACCAATCATTTGCATTTCTTGATGACATCAGATCACAAAAAGCTCCCTTCAGAGCAGTCAATAGACTCTTGAAAGCCATGATTATCTTATCTAAAAAAGTCCCATTTCAAGAAGTCCATAGGCTCCTAAAAGTCATGACTATCCTAAAAAGCTCACGCCCGACTGGGAAGGGGCTTAAGAAATGTCCTAGGTCCTTAGCATAAATATCTGTTATAGCACTGTATTCTAATCCAAATAATCATTATAACACCCTTATATAGCTATACGTTACGTATAATGGTTGTTTTAACTCAGATTTTGTGATTACCATGATTATTTGACTTATGATTAATGTCATATTATAATAAAATGGATATAAATTTTTTTCTTTTATTACTCTTGCTTTTCATTTTATTTTTCTTATTAATTATTCACTTGCTAATGTGCTTATAACTGTAACAGCCCCTTACGCGTAGAGGATATGGGAGTGCACACTAAGAATGTGCAACTTGAGTCAATAAAAAAAAAAATTACAAGCATTCACATCACTAAATCAAACTCACTACTATATACACTGTATTCTCTATCTTTACATGTTCACTTTATTACATATATATACTACTCAGATACAAAATATCAAAATAACAAAACTTGTACAACCTACACTGGACTCCTCTTCTAATCTTGTATTGGCCTCACTTCCAACAATCAATCTTGGACTCAATTGCAACTCTTGTACCTGCACAGATTAAAACCCGTGCTGAGTAAAGGCTCAATGGAAAACATATAAAGCAAGTTGACTTCTTAACGAAGTCTTAAAAGCAAACACTAAGGCCAAGCATAATAAAATACATACATATATATCAAGGTTTTCTTTAGTAAGCTTCCAGATATACATATGTGTATCTGTATACATATACATATGTGTATATGTATACACATATGTATATGTATACATATACACATATGTATATGTATACATATACATATGTATACATATACATATGTGTATACATATACATATACATATGTGTATACATATACGTATATGTATACATATATGTATATACATATACATATATGTATATGTATACATATACATATACATATGTGTATACATATACATATGTGTATACATATACATATACGTATATGTATACATATACATATACGTGTACCTATACATATATGTATATGTATACATATACATATATGTATAGATATACATATACATATATATACATATACATATACATATACATTTATATACATATACATATACATATATATATATACATATATATACATATACATATATATATATATATGTATATATATATATATATATCATAGCAGTTGAGTAGTCAATTATGTTCACTTCATTTTATTTCTTAACATGCATTCATGATTACTTTATTTCATTATTACATCTACGATAACATTTACATGCACTCTTATAATATCAATCTACTGATTTATACACATTTCACTAACATGCACGTATAGTTTTAATAACACTGAAATTCTTTTATTGCCTGAATCCTTATTTATGGTGGATAACGGGAAACACGCGACACTGACAAGCAGTATCGAACACTGGGAGACATAAGTCTCGAATCACTCAATACCTAGAGGTATCAAACACTCGACACCTTTCGATGTCATCACTGGGAGACATAAACCTTGAATCCCTCGATACAAAGAGGTATCAAATACTCGACATCTTTTGATGTCATCACTAGGCAGCTGCAACATTGACCCTTATAGGCATGCCTATCTATCAACGACTTGATAATTGCAGGCGCAGTAAACAATTAAAGTTCTATTTATTATAAGCCATTCATTTTCAATGACATTCAATATAATTGTGTATAAAAATACACAATTAAACCCTTGTAGTCATGCCATTTATATAGTCATGCTATTTAAGTAACATTCTCTAAATGTTCAAGACATAATTCCTTATTCAAAACATTCATCACTCAACTTGCAGAAATATGCAAAATAAGTCGTTTAATGGGCAAAACAGTGGAAGGTCACAATGAGTAAGGATCCATGCCAACTAGGAGGTCTCAAAAGAGGAGAAAAGCCATCATTTAGCCTGCACTATTGCTAGCCTCCACTGTCACGAGCGCGACAGAGCCATCCCTTAGGTGACCCCTCCAAAAATAGTACATCAGATAGCATTCCAACATCCAACTAATTCTGCATTTTCAAGATAGTAAACGTCATTTTTAGCCAAAATGGTCTTCTATAACTTTGTTACTCTATGTCTTAGATTTCTAATGATGCAAATTACACATCATTTGGACTTCTAAAACTCAATATATGACTATAAAAATGCAAGCTATTCCTATGACCCGAACAGAACATATACCTTTCGGTATTGGCAAATTTTGTGTCACTTAGAGATAAAATTAGCTCATGGACATTCTTATGACTTTTGTAGGTATAGAAGTTATGGTTCAAATTCAACTGAACTCATATCATTTCGAGATCCATACACTAAATTATGATCAAAACACTGACTCGGGATCAAGTGTGTCCTAATATAGTTTTTCACTAACTCTATTCACTTGCACAATTTATCACTTTCCAAGCCAACACTCACCACAACCATCACATATCAACTAAAACACGTTAGATTTAACTCACATCATATATCAAAGTCCAAAATAACATGTACATAAAATTCTAGTTTCCAAACCTCTTGTAGACATTCAAAAGTTCCATCAAGCTCCTTTTTATTCTCACTTGCTCTCTTCCTCTTGTCAACCATATTTCCTCCACTAAAAGCATCACAAATCACATGAATTACCTCACAAACAATACATAATTCAGAATCTAATACAAAGATAAGAAGAAAAGAGGGTGAATTGACCCAAAACTCACCTTAAAAACCCTCAACTCTTGCTTGATATTCCAATTCTCTCATCAAGCTAACTTGAACAATGAATTAAGAGAAGAAAGAGAGGAGAAATCTTTGAGTTTTCAGCCAAATAAGTAGACAGCTGCCTCCCTCCCTCTCTTTCAATAAATATCATGCACTATATGGCCCAAAATGAAACACATCTCATGCCCCTATTAGCTAAATTCAGATTTTTTGTAAATTATCCACCTTCATCCTTAACTTCTCTTCTATTTAGACATTAGCATAATCCAAGTTTCCATTTCATACCTTCACCCACTATACCTTTTTATTTCATTCACATATATCATACTTCAATAATTTTCAATTGGTTCCAGTTACTGAAACTTTCCATTTAATGATGGTTGCGTCCTTTTCGATACTTTGGTCACTCAATCATGTGCATTCGGTTTCCATTTCACCCTAACAATACCTTAATACGGCTAGGGTGTATTTTGGGTCCTTACAATAACTGTCTAATATGACTATTCATTTGATAGAAATTTCAGCAGTATAACGGCTATACAGGGAATCCTACCCTCCTGCAATTTGAAAAATAACACTCTCAATATATTATCAATGTAACACCCTTAATTCACTTATACTGTACATACGCTTGGTTTGCTTAGGTGATTACTATGATTGTTTGAAGTTCGTCTATTATTAATTTATTGCTAAAACAAGTAATTTTTTTTTTTACTTGCATTACTCCACTTATTTCCTTAGTTATAATTGTGTACCCTTCTAATCAATTAAGGTTATTCTTTTTAATATCCTTGGTATAACCTTTACCGATTGACCTATAACTGTCTTATTTATTATTCATTTGGTTAACATTTTGGCAATATAATGGATATAAATATATAACCTATCCTCCTGCAAACCAACAATTCTACAGCCCACGAAAGGCACAACAGTTCATATATCACAATATATCCTCATTACAGTCTCAAAATATGTCATCCATCACACTCACACCATAATTATCTAAAATACTTAAAATATCCATACCAAACTTATATAACCAATTACACATAACTAAGCTTATTAGTTAATTTACATATACATGCCATAAAAACACATCCAAAAAGTCCTTCCAATATTGCTTGTGAACCTGCTCTCAAAAACTCCCTGTATGCTTGCTTCGGGTTCTAATTTATACCTATACGCAGTCAAATAAAATTACGTACTGAATATTTACATGCTCGGTGGTGGATACATATCCAAAATTTTCCATTAACAATTCATGCAACATACATACACAAAGGCATATATGATAGTTCAAGCGTTAACATAATTAACTTTAATCAATTATACTAATATTATTTACATTACCATCATTCACATAAATATTATCTATTTTACCATTATTAACATTATCATTATGCACATTATTATTATGCATAATATAATTACTATCATTATTATTAATAAACATTTATTTCATATTTATGATCATATCTCTTCAATAATTGCACTAATTAACTACAATTCTCATCAAATTAAAATTTAGTCCTCTTATCAAGTACGCCATAGACAATTTACACTCTAATCCCTTAATTCCATCCAATTTACGATTTTGCCCTCATTATCACTATAATTACAATTATGCCATTTCTTAACTACATTTTACACTAAACTCATTATTTATCATGTAAAATTTCCATTTAGTCCCTAAAATTCATTTTATATCAAATTAAAAGTCCCTAGTTTCAACCCGGTAGAAATCTCCGTACCGGATACACGGGACGTGGACCCCACAGGTCCACTGCACTATAGAGTGACCGCGAAGGATCACCCATGCACTATCACTGTAAGTCACTGTAGACTATAAGCACTATATCACTATGATAGACCGTTATTAGTCTACCCAAGAGAGTCGCCATGACCTGCACCGCAGTATGATATCCCTATGGCTAACCAATTATATCCTGAGCTAAATTTGACTACTAGACTACTAAGAGTAACTATATTATTCGCTTTTATTCATGTTCCATTATGCTTAATTTAGTTGATATTATTCTTTTCATTTAGGCATACCATTTAGCCTATACCACCATTCCATTACAATTATTTCTCATTCCACTAAACTTAATATCACTTCACTTATTATTTATTTCTAACTCTATTTCTGCCATGACGTCATTTAAGAATGTCATAATCCATAATTCTCACTTAGTGCATAACCCATTATCAACATAGATTATAGTCAATATTAATCTAAAAATTGCAAATAAGTTAATATGCACTCCATTTTATCCGTACATTCATTTTTAGGCATTACAATCATTAACTTAGCAATTTACACACTAAAATCCTTTTGTAAAGCATTCGGCCAACACTTAAATTCTTCCTCCATAATTCTTTTTCTTCCATTTATCATATAATCCACTAGATTATATGTCAATTTACATAAATACATTCTTATGTGCCATTAAACATGAAAATACACTATGATAGACCTAGATACTACATATGGCCATCATAGGAATTTTTTATCAAATTTATTCTTTCAATTTTAACCATTCAAATCATCATTTATAATCTCTATTAACATGTCTGCAACCTTAATTTCAATTAGACATGCATTATCCACATAATTACATAACATACATGCACTTAAATTCACACAAAATCATGGAAAATTAGGGATTTTGTATGCACTAACCTCAAAATCTTGTTTTATGCCTTCTAAACCTCATTTTCTTTGCCTTTTCGCTTTGAAACACCTTCCTCCCCTTTGTTACCTAACAAGACCAAATTCACCATGGTAAGAAATCACCATTTTTTTTGCTTCCTTTATTCAATATAACAATATAATCATACTCTACAACCTTCAAATTACCCATAAGAAGCACTAAATCGAACTATAAATCTCAATTTCACTTACCTCAATTTTGACACATAAACCTCTCTACCCACTTTTTTCCACTTCTTTCACTTTAAATGAACTATAGAGATGATTTCCAATGAAAAGAGGGGCTGAAGTTAGATTGGCAGGCTTGATTTTGTGGTATTAATGGAAGAGAGTTGAAGAACATCGATAAAGGGGAAAAGATGAGGGTTTAGGCAAAGCTAGGGGAGAAAGAGGGAGAAATGACTTTGCAATTCTGATATTTCCATCTAATATATATCCTCTAAATGGGTTGGGTATGGTCCAACCAAATGGACCAACCCAATTTTAAGCCTAAATGTACATAATTACCCATTAATTGGCCTTAATTTATTTCATTGACTTTCTAAGCTCAATTCCACCCAAAGTGATTCCATAATTCTTAAAATATATTAATTAGCCTAAATAAAAATTTTTAGCTCAATTAGAGTCCGTTTCCAATCGGTTCACTAAAACCGGTTCGATTAACCAACTTTCAGTGTTATCGTAAAATTACTTTTTCACCATCAAATAATTCTCCATATTATTTAGAGTCAATCCATGCCTTCAGATAATTTTTCAAATTTCATTTGCTATTTTTAAAGTGTGGTCAAACTTTTAGTCAAACCGGTTATTATGCAAATTCTAGAGTCAGGTTTGAGTGCCGCTTATCACTCAGATGAGTGATGCCTGTCACTAAGCTAATTTCCTCTTTTTCACTCATTTTTGCATTTTAAAGGCCTATTTGACCTTATTTTTCCTTCAAATTTTACCCTCAAACTTGTGGTGACTAGTATTTTTCAATGGTCAAATAAAATATTTTTCGCCTCCGGACGTATTTTCTACCCCTGATATGCTGATCACACTCGAGAAATAATATTCACGACTACCAAGGTTTTTAGGCCATTACAATCAACCTCACATCAACCACATTTAAAATCATTCCATTACATGATAAACCATACATCATATGCATTATTCATCATATATAGTTTATACCCATAATACATGATAAATCTCCACATAAGTACATATTATCTATTTACATACATAACCATTTATATTACATTACATACACATGCCATTAAGATAAGTCCTAAAATATTGCTTCATTAATTCTTTTGCTCCTTAAGCTCCCAAAAGTTTAGTTGTATGCTTGCTCCGGCTTTGTCGATTTCTTAGCCTAAACCTGCACGCAACAAACACTATGCGTTGAGCATAATTTGCCCAGTGACAGATACAATTCTTATATTTTACATCTAACTATACACACACATATGCATATATTTTTGCATATTTAAATCCTTATACTAAATATACTAACATTTATATAAGTTATTGAATAAATATCCATACTCATTATATGACTTCTCACATTATTATTTTTAATACAATTTTTCTAGTTTATAGAACCCATAATTACCTTATTCATATATTTATTATTATTCTTATTAACATAGCTATTATTATTATTATTATTATTATTATTATTATTATTATTATTATTATTATTATTATTATTATTATTATTATTATTATTTTCCCATTTAAACTCCTTAATTGCACTATTAGCCATAATATTGACAAATTTACCATTTAGACCCTAATTTGGGACTAAGGTTGCCAAAATTACCGGTTAGTCCCCGTTGTCTTCTTCTTTTCCAATTTTTACCCTTTTACACTCAAATTTACTATTTTGCCACTAACATTTATTTTCATCCATAATTTATCGTTTTGTGAGTAAATTATCTTTTTAGTCCCTAAATACCATTTTTTATGCATATTACTTCTTTTTAATTTCATTACATTATGTTTACTATTAATTTTCTCATTTATTCGTTTTTACTCCTTTAACGCCGTTTCTTGCATAATTTCCTTTTACTCCCTTTAACTTTCAATTCTTTACCTATTTACCCTTTTTTATCTCATTTCTTTTATATTTATTCTACACTTTCTCATTTAATCTTATTTTCTTAATTTGCCCCTAGTAATTATCCGGTAGAAATTTTCAAACCGAATACACGAGATAGGTCCAAAACATTTAAGAGTGACCCCAAAGGGCCATCACTGTCATTTACATTTATCATTTAAAGCACTGTGAACATTTAGAAATTTCATTTATCGTAGACGGCCATTAGCCTACCAAAGCGAGTTGCCATGACTCGCACTGCAGTATAGGTGTCCGTATTGCTAGCCAACTACATTCTGAACTAGATTTGACTACCAGAATACTAAGGGCAATATATATTTATCTTTTATTTTATATATTTACATAATTCCATGTTATAACTTGTCATATTCTTATTATTTACTCTTGCATGTAACATAAAAGACATACATACATCACATTTCATTCCATTTCCATGTATACATAACCATAAGCATTACATACAATCCATTTCAACATCATGCATCATTCAACGACATCATATTTTTGTCCTCCAAATTACTTTCCTTTCACATAATATAGTCCCATGCCATTCTTTAAGTATTTCCACCTAATTATACCATTATTGCATTTTAAACTTACATAATTTACCTTTATCATTTAATACATAATACTTCCATAACCTAAAATATATTCAATTAATTCTTAAAAATTCTCATTAAATTTCTATAAACTTATTTTTAAATCTATTTTCATTTTCATGCTTAAAATCCATTAAAATATAAAAAATTCATCTTATTTAGAATAGGGTTCCATTCGGCCAAGATATATTATATTCATATATGTATATATTTTTCCATAATATTTTATCATCTATTAAATTTATTTATTAATACATTTATAAATAAATTATTTCTATTTCTACTTCCAAAATTAATTAAAGTACTACAAAAAAAAAATACGAAATATGCGAAATATTTAACTTGCCATATCTTTTCATATCTTGTAAATGACCTATAAGGAAATATTTTAGCAAAAATATAAATATAATTATTTCTATTCAACTATATCTCATATAAATTTATATGTTTTATTTTATATGTAACTCATATTTTTGTTTTATAAAATTAAGTAACCATGAATATATATATATATATATATATATATATATAGCACTTGTTAGGTTATGAGCTTACCCCATTGTCTAATATATTGACTTATTGGGCATTCATTTGGTTCATTGACTACTTTTAACATTTTTTGGGAGATGGGTTCTGGCCTATAATCTCAAAATCAGAAAACCAAGTAAAAGTTCCTTATTTTAAGCAAATCATCAGCAAAATATATATTAAGAATGAGCATAAATAAGGAAAAGCAGAGGGGTTAAAACATTATGGTCATAAAAAAAAATCTTAATTAATAAAATCATTAATTGACGTGGCATTTTATGATTAGCTATAATATTAAAAATTATATGATCTAGCTAAAATTACGTTTTTGTGATATTGACAAAAAGTTTAATAATTTTATGGTTATGATTTTTTTTTACTGTGTATACTATATAGCATTTTAACTCTTATACTTTTAGGATCACAAAAAATTAAACCCCGTAAACATGCTAAAATAATCACTTATCACTAACAAGGGAGGCGTGTTGGGGAAAGGTGCTAATGCGCTCAAGCTTTACTGAATATGCTATCCCATAATTTGTACTATTTTGTATTCTCCATTTTTTTTATTGGAATCCCTATTTCATTGAAAACAAGATGCTTAAACTAGGTAATTATTACAATTATGTGCAACATAAAGATTGATTGGTTTTGGATAATATTTTCTTGATTTATTTTTGTTGTCGACATTCCAATTCAGATCATTGTGCCGACATCAAGGAAATCATCATGTGCATCATTATCCGGTAGAAATGATAAAATTGAAATGACGAAAGTAATGTATGGACACGCAAAGAAGGCCGAAGATGGTACCTGGATAGGACCATAATTAACATAATTTCCTTTTTTTCCTTGCTTTAGGCACAGAAAAATGAAAACTAATTAAAGGCATTGCAGAAAGCTCCCCTTCTTTGGGACCGCCCACTGATGTTTTTTTTTCTTCAATTATTTTGCAGACAACGTTAAGTTGGTTTTTTTTTTTTATTTTTTTTTTCTGTAAGCATTTATTTTGAGCATAAGCTTTCAATTATTCATTGGAAAAAAAAATATTTTGAATTATTTTTAAATATATAATTTCACGAATAGTTATAAAAATTTCATATGGGTACATTTATTTTGGACTTTTGTTTTATATACTAAGGGGAAAAAATACAGGTAACATACATAATATGATATTTACCTTTTGTAGTGCAAAATTATAGCGGAATCGATTACAATAATCCATTTTTGTATCACTGGCTTTTACCCACTTGTGGGAAAACAACAACATTTTACGGTCTAAATGCCCCTTAGAGATTTTTGTTTAGAGTGTTTCGCTTTTAGCGTTATTTGTTTCACTTTACGCATCACTAAGCGTCACCAAACTGACGTCTTATTATCTATTTATAATATCCTAAATACTAGAGACCAATCTCCAGTATAAGTCAAACTCTTTTTGAAATAGGATAATAGCAGAAGCAATTATAATGATCCATTTTTGTGTCACTGGCTTTTACCCACTTGTGGGAAAACAACAACGTTTTATAGTCTAAATGCCCCTTAGAGATTTTTGTTTAGAGTGTTTCACTTTTAGCATTATGCGTTTCACTTTAGGCATCACTAAGCGTCACCAAACTGATGTCTTATGATCTATTTATAATATCCTAAATATTAGAGACCAATCTCTAGTATAACTCAAACTTTTTTTGAGATAGGACTATATAATTATTATAAGATTAGAATGCTCAATCTTATCTTGATATGAAACTCTATCCGTTTCTAAAGTTATGGGCGTACCCAAACTCTATCATCTCCCATTCGCACATGACGGAATAATTTTTAGTCATAATATCTAGTTATACAGACAGATAGACCATGTGACTAGCATACCTCGAGAGCATTTGCGTTATACACTGGTTAAGGATATATAGCTTTTCAAAAATAAGATACTCTTTTTCACGTATGCCTAACCCTAGATGGCTTTCTCACATTCACTGTTATAACTCATGATCTCATAAAATAACATTCATTTTCACTATTATGTCTCTACTCATACAAACTTTGATAGACATGCTGGTGAATCACGAACCGATTGAATGTGATCAAAAGGCTATCTTCCCCTCTCACTATATGCCATCCATCATGATTCAACTCACTTTTCTAGTTAGATCCGCCAGGTCTAATTATTCCATGACCTCTTGGAGATTAACTAAACTAGCTACATTGAACCATACTTTAGGAATAAGTTAAGGGTCCTAAGGGTCGAAATTCAAATAGGGTCTCACAATAGGAAAAATTGAGATCAATAATATTAATTTCTATCCCTTGTTCACTTAAGCACACATGGTATAAAACATGTGTAATAATTTTCTTTCATTCCTTTGAAGGAGTGCATGTCTCACAATTATATATATATAACACTATATAAAAGTGTAAGGTTGTGATGCACCAAAGTATCCATCTTTAGTTCGGTTACTTAAAGACTATGCCTGGCTTTTTAGACAGAATATGGTAGTTAAGTTTAACTTATCATGAGATTTCGTTCAATCCTTATTTGGATCTTAATCCAAAGCATACAAACTTCTGTCTGTCTTTATCTCGCACCTTAACAACATTAATCTTATAATTTTTACAAGATGATCCTTTTATTTTGAACAGGCTCTCGAGCATTATCATATGTTCAAAATTCGTCTCATCTTAGTCTTTGTCAACACATTGACAAAACTGAGGTAAACATGCTTGTGAGTGGGTTACTTCTCTATCTGACATTCTCAATCTCATATAAATAACAGAAAATGTTCACACATTAAACATTCACACTCATGTATTCCCAACAATGAACTTGATTATTGTTCATAAAAATAATTTTAAAGGATTACATAAAATATAATACTACAAATCAAATCCCACACAAGCCCTGAGATCTAATGTGTCTCTCAAACACATTTTTCATTTTATAGGTTTAACCAATGGATTTGTAATCATATCATGCGTGAAAATGTATTGTATGTTCACTTCTCCTCATACAATAATATCTTTGCTGTATTGATACTTAATATCGATATGCTTAGTCTTACTATGAAATTTTGGATCTTTTATATAAGCTATCAACAATTGAATGTCACTATAGACTATCATTGGTTCTTCTAAAGCAGTTACTCTTAAATGGCCCGTAAGCTGTTTTAGTTAAACTGCCTCTTGTACTGCAGCTGAGGAAGTGATAAATTTAGCTTCCATTATTGATAGAACTACACAAGTTTGTTTCTTACTACTCCATGAGATGGCACCCTTGCCAAGCAAGAATATGAAACCTGAAGTAGATTTCCTCTCATCCACATCTCCTGCCCAAGCATCATCTGTGTATTATTTCAATTGCAGATCCTTGCCTTGAAAACAGAGAGAATAATATGTTGTACCTTTGAGGTATCTAAGTATCATTTTAACTACTCTGCAATGTGCTTCGCCTGGGTTAGATTGTTATCTACTTACCATGCTCATTGCATAGCATATATCAGGTCTTGTACATAACATTAGATACATAAGACTACCCACGGCACTAGCATACGGAACCCCTTAGCAAGAAGTTTATGGCAGCCTTGAAGGCGGTGAATGTAAAGTTAGATGTGACTGACAGTGGGGAATTGATAGCTGAATTGCAAGTCAAACCTGATTTTGTGCAGCAGATTAAAGATGACCAAAAGCAAGATGATAAGTTGATTGTAGTGATGGACCGAGTGAAGGGTAATGACAGTGATGACTATTCAGTGGCAGCTAATGGCAGTCTATACTACAAGCAGAGATTATGTGTGCTGATCAACCAGAGATAAAGAAGAACATTCTGACATAAGCACATCATAGCAGTTATGCTATGCATCTAGGGGGTAACAAGATGTACCAAGACTTGAAGGTGTATTATTGGTGGCCAAGAATGAAGCGAGATGTGACGAAATTTGTAGGGAAGTGCCTGATATGTCAGCAAGTGAAAGCAGAACAGCAAGTGCCATTCGGGTTACTCCAGCCTATTGTTATACCCGAATGGAAGTGGGATCGAGTGACCATGGATTTTGTGACAGGGCTACTGTAGACACCGGGTCCTGAGGCAGCTCAGACCGAAGTTACCCAATGACGAAAATAATGCCTGTTCACGGGCAAAAGGACAGATAGAAGTGATGATTTTCTCGAAAAAGAAAAATGTTTTTTTCGTTTTAAATGTAAAAAAAAAAAGGTTTTGGGGGCCCTGGGCAATAAGGCCCACCTCACCCATGTGAGATGGAGCCTCACGTTTGTGAGTCCCATCTCAAGTTGGTGAGATGCAGCCTCAGTATGTGAGGCCCATCTCTCGGGTGAGAGGCTGCCTTACGCGCTTCTCTTCCCCTCAACGTCTCTCTTCCTTTTTTTTTCAATAGGATTTGGTTTGAAAGCATGGGTTTATGGTTGATTTGGTGAGAAATCACCTAATCTTCTCTGAGATATAAAAAGAAAGAGTTAAGAAACTGAAAAAAGGAGGAACGATTGGGAGAGTTGAACTGAAAAGAAAGAAAAGAAAAACACAGAGAGAAAGATTTTGAGAGGAAGAAAACAATTGAAAGTTTCATCAGTCTCTGTTTTTTATCTCTTTTCAAATAAAATCAAAAAGGAAACCAGAACTTCATCATCTGCAGATCAAATATCATTCTGAGGGTAAATACTGGATAACCATCTCCTTCTTTGATCTCTTTCTTTCCTTTCTTTCTTCTTTTCTTTCATTTTCTTATTTGGCTTTACAGTGTTCTTCATTTGTACATACTCTATTTTTTATCAGTTGATTTTGTTAATCTGTATTTCCATGTTTTTTGTTGTTTGTTATTAGACATAGATCGTAAGTAGCTATTATGATTAAATGAACATGTTTGTGGCTCTATTATGCATGTTTTGATGGCATATTATCATTTTGGTTAGTCTGTTGATAATACTCTATTCACCCCTGTTTTCACGTTGTCTGTTTGTGTCTTCGTTCTTCACGAGTCGTGCTCTTTCTTTCTCTTCCTTTCCTTTCCGATCGGGCAGTTTTCAGTTCTTTTTCTTTATTTCCCGCTAATCTTCCCGGTCAGATTGTATTACTGGCTCCCCGATCGGACGACATATCGATTTTTTTCCAAGTCAGTCGCGTCGCATTCCCCGATCGGACTGCACAAATCGTGCATGCATTGCATGACTCGTGCAATACATGCACAAGTCGTGCATGCCGATCTTTTCCTCCTTCAGCTCTTCCTTACCAGAGCATCTTCTCTCATGTTTTACCCTTAACCCTGCCCGCTGGTCGGCCAGCTGGGCAGTCGTGCTACCTCTTCGTAGCGCCTTATATGTACTTTTTTTTTTCAGGTGCCCGAACATAGGAAGTTGCCTAAAATGCATGTGATGTAATATAATTTGCTCTATTTTTCACTGTTAATTTCTGTCTTAATTCATTTTATTAATTTTTAGCTTTTATTCAATTTATCTCTATTAATAATTATTAATTTTATCATCGAATCATTTGTCACCGTTTGATTATTTTTATTGACTTATTTGTTTTGTTTATTTATTAATCTTTAATTGACTATTTCTTATATATTATCTACTTAATTACTTTAGTAACCTTTTATTTTCTTTTTGTTTTGTTGCCTCGAAACTTATTTATGTATGTGAGTTATATTTGCGCACGGGCTGGAGGATCGGGAGGCCAAAGACCTTCAAATTTAGGGTTTGCATTTTCTGTTTATTGTTATTATTATTTTTATGCGTTGTATGTAAAATGTATTCTTTTTATTATCCATATTATAGAAAATCACATTTTTTTTAAATAACTAATAACTTGGGACTTTTCTTAATATATTGGACCAATGTCCTATTTTAAACCAATAAAATCTCACATTTAAAATGGAGAACTAACTTTCATAAAATGGGATCACTCATCCCGTTTTTTTTTTTCAATCAATGCCTAAAAATAGTTCTCTATTTTTTGAAGCTAATAAAAAGGAACTAATGTTCCTAAAATGTAATAAATGACTCGATTTATGTATGATGCATTTTAATTACTCTTATGCATTTTTTATTATTTTTATTCTTTTTTTGGGCCCTTGTAATTAATTTTGGGGCAAGTTTTATTATGCTTTCTTATTTTATTTTGGGGGATTGTTCTGTCCCATTTTTTTGTTTTGTAATTTATTTTTGGGGATTGTTCTGTCCCAATCTTTGTTCGTAATTTATTTATTTACTTACCACTTTATTTATCGCTTTCAATATGCTTGCAAATGCGCTTTAAATTTAATGCACAATTGCGTGAAATGGGAGATAAAATTTTGATTTCTTAAAAACTCATTTATAAACTTAAGTCATTAATAAGAGTGAAGTTCCGAATACCCTCTATGGTTTAGACCAATAGAGGTTAGAGACCTTTTCCAATTTCTTGTAAATTGGGTGGTGACTCAAAAATACCTCAAAGGTGCCCAAAGGCGTTGTGAGTTTAGATGATCCTTTCCAATGTTCTATTAGAAAGGAGGCATCCAAGATGACTCATGATGCCCAAGATTAAAAAGGCGCGAACCAATCCCTCGAGCCCTAAAAGCGAGTTCAGCGAGGGCCTTTGTTAGGTTCAGCATGCGTTATAGCTACCTTTCACCCAAAGGAAGCTTGATGCGATTTGGGTAATCATTAACAGACTCACTAAATCCGCCTACTTTCTACCCATAAGGATGGACTATCCATTGACCAGATTGGCTGAATTGTGCATCAGTGAAATAGTGAGGCTTCATGGTGTGCCTTCCTCCATCATATCAGATAGAGATCCTCGCTTCACTTCTCAGTTTTGGAAGAAGCTGCAGGAAGCTTTAGGAACCCGATTGCACTATAGTATAGCTTTTCACCCACAAACACATGTGCAATATGAGAGAGTAATCCAGATATATGCTGAGATGTTATGTGCTTGAATTCAAGAGCAGTTGGGAAAGGTATTTACCTTTGGCAGAGTTTGCATATAATAATAGTTATCAGTCGAGTATCAAGATGGCTCCATATGAAGCATTGTATGGCAGAAAGTGTAGAACTCCCCTATGTTGGACAGAGTTAAGTGAAAGAAAGTTAGTGGGATCAAATTTAATTAGAGAAACAGAAGAAAAAGTTCATGTGACCAAGCATCAGTTAAAGGAAGCCAGTGATCGACAGAAATCATATGCTGATCTTAAGAGGAAAGACCTAGAATTTCAAGTAGGTGACAAGGTATTTCTGAAGGTTTTTCCATTGAAACGGGTTCTCAGGTTTGGAAAGAAGGGCAAATTGGCTCCAAGATACATTGGGCCGTATGAAGTAATTCAGCGAGTGGGTCCAGTGGCATACAAATTAAAACTTCCTCAGGCTTTAGAAAAGATTCATGATGTGTTCCACGTGTCAATGCTGTGGACATATCGGTCATATCCTAGTCACGTGATTGAACTAGAAGAAGTGCAAGTACAATCTGACTTGACTTATGAAGAGTATCCAGTGAAGATTCTTGCCAGAGAAGTCAGGCAACTCAGAAATAAACAGATTCCACTTGTTAAAGTGCTTTGGAACCATCACAATGTAGAGGAAGCAACATGGAAACCTGAATAGGCCATGCGACAGTAGTATCCACAACTCTTCAGTACAGGTAAATTTCAAGGACAAAATTTTTCTTTTAGTGGGATAGAATTATAGTAGCCCAAATATCTGTTTAGAAGTGTCAGTGTATAATTTTAGTGTTACCATGATGATCGCAGTGTCAAATAGTGTAATGAGTGATTTTACCAGTGTTAAAGTTTAGTGTTAAGTATGCCGGAAGTATAGCAATTCAGGGATGGGTAACCCTGGGGTAGCTATACAGCGAATCCGACTGTCCATTTTCAGAAAATTTTTTATTTCGCAAAAATGATCTGTGGGTTATCAGGAGTCTATTGGTAAAATTTGAGTCGAAAACGGAGTTAAATAGGCCTCCGAAAGTCATTATGAAGTTGCCTTCCGGTTTGGTTCAATTTGAATTGGGGTTTAACCGAGTTTTGACTGAGGGGTTAAAAGTGGTTAGTGAGCCCTAATGGATGTTGTGTATGTAGAATAAGGGTATGGGATAGTTTTAAGTGAATTATGACAGTTGTAGAGTTGAATTTTATGGCAGAACAAAAAGTGATTGAATCGGACCGGTTTAAGTGAACTGGGGCTCAAATGGACTCCGATTGAGCTAAAATTTTTTAGGGAGCCTATTTTTGATGTTTTAAGAACAATGGAATTGGTTGCGAGTGAAAATAAGGTGAGAAACACATAGATACTTTGAAATAGTGCAAATGAACTGAAAAATCTAAATTTTGGTTTAAATCAGTCGGACCGATTCGGTTCAATTCTAGCATATAAAAGGGAAGGATTGGCTGGATTTCTCTATATAAATCCAGCCAAAAATTGTCCTCTTCTCCCTCACCAAAATCGAATGGTGTTTCTCACTCTCTCCTTTATTTTTCTTCAATTGTCAAGCCATTTCTCCCCAAATTTCAACACCCTAGATTAATTTCAGCTCCTCTGTAATCCTATATAAGTGATTGGAGTCCATTTTGAGCAGTAGAAGTTAGAAAAATCAAGTGAACAAGGTTGAGGGTAAGTTTTGGGGTTTATGTTTTAGGTGTTTTTAATTTGGTTTATTGGTCTCTATGGGGGTTTTCAAGGGTGTAGAGTTCATTTATGATGTTATTTTGCATAAAGAAGCATGGTTTTAATGTTATGAGCTTGTTTATATTCGGCCATGGTAGGGAACCAAGGAGAAGTGGAGATTTCTCAAAGCAAAGGGAAGGAAAAGGAAGGTTAGAGTGATCTAGAGCCAAGATTTGAGGTTTTTGGTTAGAAAATCCCTATATTTCCATTGTTATGTGTGAATTTTAAGTTATGTCTAAGTATAAAGAAGTGATAAAGGCATGATAAATTAAGTCTAACTTAATATTCATGATTAATGGACTTAATATAGTGTATAAATATGATTAGATGAAATTAAAACACATTGGTATGAAAATCCTAGTGTTGGCCGAATTGTATATTAAGGAATTTATTAAGATTAATTGATGTTTATGGCATATAGTTAATGGATATAATGTGTGTAACATGTGAAACGCATGATGGGGTGAGTAAAGGAATTAAAAGAATATATATTGAAATTGTATTGTTGTGGCTGAATGGTTATTAAGGGATTTAATTGAGATATATGATGAACTATGGCTTATAAATGACATTCATGGTATGTTTAATATGTAAAGAGTATGATTGAGTGAATGAATAAAATTAAAGTGTAAGGTATGAAAAGTTGATACCTTGGCCGAATGGTATTCATGAGGATTAAAGTGTGTATTTTGATAACTAATGTAATGTGATGGCATAAAATGATTAAGTAATGATAAATGAGTGTGTTTGCAAAGTGGTAAGTGAAAATGATATGTATGCTGAATTATGCATGATGATATAATATGATAATTATATGGATATTAATGAAATATTGCCCTTAGTATTGTTCTGGTAGTGAAATCTAGTCCAGGATATAGATGGCTAGCCATAGGGAATCCACACCGCGGTACGAGTCATGGCGACTCAATATTGATAGGCCAGTGACGGCTTATCACAGTGTGCAGTGTATAACAGTGACCAATGTAGTGTAGTGCAGTGAGAAATGATCCTATTGGGATCATTTCATAGTGTAGCGAATCTGTGGGATCCATGTCCCACATATCCGGCAAGTAGATTTTCCATCGGGTCCATACTAGGGGCATAATGGTAAATATGTGATAAAAATGGTTAAAATAGTGATAATTATTAAAATGAGTGAAAACATGTCTAAAATGGAATAAATAGAAAGTTTAGGGGTAAAATGGTAAATTTATAAAAAAGTTGGTAAAAAGTGAGAAAATTTGGTAAAAAGTGTAAGTGTAAGGGTAAAATCGTAATTTTGGCAAAATATGAGATTAAAACGGTAAATTAGTGGAAAAGTGGTAAAATAATGACCTAAGGGTAATTTGGTGAAATTATAAGGTTAAAAATGGAATATAAGTGGAAAAGGGTAAAAGAGTAATTATAATAAGTAAATAAGGATAAAAGTGTAAATTGGAAAATAAATAAGGGTAAAAAGGTAATTATTGAATAATTGAGGGCATAATGGTAATTAAGTGAAAAAATGAGGATAAAAAGGGAATTAGTGAAAAAGAAGGGATATGGATGGTATTATGGCAAAAGTGGGGACATGAATGTAATTAATGTAAAAAAATGGGACATAGATGTAATTAATGGGAAAGTTAGGGATGTAAATGGAATTAAGTGAAAAGATTAAGGACATAAGTGTAAATAATTATAATTAATGGAGTAATTATGGGAATTGTATATAAAGTGTAATTAAAGTGAATTAATAATTGATAATGTGAATTTAATGAGATTGTTTAGTGACTAAATATAATTAATAAATATTAAGTGTAGGAATAAAATGTATTATAATTAGTAAATAATTTAAGTAGGAAATTTATGGATTGGTAACCACCACTGGGCATTCTAATGCTCAGCACGTAGTTATTTTTGACTGCATGTAGGTGCGCGTTAGGTTGTAGCAAAGCATACTTCAGTCACTTTGGAGCAAGCAGGAGGAAAGGATACAAGTTTATATTTTTGTAATAGTTATGGAATTTTAATGGCATGTATATACTTATATTATGGTAACTTCGGATTGGTATTGTATTAGATGTATGTGAATCTCTGTGTGGATGTTATGACTGCTTTGATGGATGTTTGGGTTTGATTACGATTGGGATTGAAAAATTATTATTGTTGTGCCCTTACTGGGGCTGTGATTTTTTAAAAGTGCAGGTTTGGGTAGTAATAAAAATAAGCCGTTACACTGCGGAAATTTATACTAAATGAATAGTAACATTAGACAGTTATAGGTCAATCGACGATTAAGTATTAAGTAAAGATTATTAAATGAAGTGTAAGTGAAATGAATTTATTAAGTGAAATAAATGGTAAAGCGAACATAATAACAAATATAGAAAAAATAATTAGCCATATTTCGGAACTAATGTAGGCCGACCCGAATACAATCATGGATATCGTATAGTATAGCTAAGTTGGCAGTATACGTATAGGGTATAAGGGTGTTACAAGCCAAGCCTTGTATCTTTCGATACTTTTATCAGTGTTCTGCTTCACTTTGAGAATCCATTTATTCTCAATTGGTTTGCGTCTTCCGGTAGATACCAATGTAACACCCTTATACCCGTAAATGATACGGATACCGGATGTCACAACACTGTATTGACAAACACTACAATACACTCGATAGTTATGTAGATTTTTTTTTACAATAATAACAATCATAAACATACATATACAAAACTTAACAGTACACTGACATACACATCAAATACTTATACCATAATTCATTGCTTCTCCATACTGCGGTCGTATACATGCCATACCAATCCATCTATCCTTGATGTCGAATACTTCTTACTGTCGTCACTACATCTTCGGCCACATCAAAATCTATCACAACCTGCGTGTAGTAACACTCTGCGTGCTGAGTATTAAAAATGGCCAGTGGTGGATACATATCCTAAATTTTTCACACTAATACAACATGCATGCACACACAAACATTCCTCTTTATTCCGACTACGAGAACATTAATTTCTGAATTTTTTAGACGGTTATGACATACTTTTACTACAATTATTTATCTTTTCCCTTTGTCATTAATAATACAAATATATTTATCATTATTATTGAATCTATCAATATCACTATCATTTATACTATTAACTTTTACAATGTATTATCATTACATTCCGTCTGTTAATCTAAGGATCAGTTATAGTGACAATTTTGTAATTATCTTATAATTGCATTCATTTGCTTTTGTTTCTGTAACTATTCCTTATCAATTACTTTATCCTTTTCATTTCTATTATCAGTATCTTTATTATGGGCACTAATAATCTTAACAATTGTACTCTACGTTCTGTCTAACAATTAATAATCAATTTCACTAACAATCCTTTTTATTATTTTATTTATATCTATAACTTTTGGATTCCTTCTTTTATTTCCTTAACTTATGTACTTAATTGCAGTCTATATTCGGACATTCTATTGTTTACTAAATTATTTATTAGAATGGTCATTATTTTTTATATTAATGATACTGATTTAATATTACTACTTTCTTTATGTCCTTAACACTCCCTTTACTCTTCTTGTATTACACTAACTCTTTTGCATTTTATATTTGCATTAATATTTTTCACTTTATCAAATCTTTCACTGGTTTACTTAACTTTAACTAATTGCAAGTCGTAATATACCCTTAAATGGTTAACACTATAATTCAATCACTAGCTTATTTGGGACACTTATTATTCTATCATTATTCTTATATTTCTTTCTTAATCAATGCTATTTCTATTATTACTGACACTGTTATCAATCTTAACCTTTGCTCTGGAAATCTTATACTCGTAGGCAATAATATAAATTTTACATTAATCTTAACAATTACCTTAATTGTTATTCTTATAGTTCGTTATTAATACGTAAATTCCCTCTCAATTCCATTCACTTATATAATTAACATTATAATGTGTCCATTAATTTCTTTTATAGTAACACTATTCTATTAGTCATATTACAATCTATTGTTGTAACAACCCGAAATGTACCCTAAAAGGATTGGGCGTATTGAGGATGAGTAGTGACCGGAGTTATGTAAATTGAAGTGTTAGAAATGTCAAATGGACAATTTAAGAATTTATGTAAAAGTTTCGGCAAGTTCGGTCAATGGTAAAATTGTGAAGTATGAGTTTAGGACTTAATTGAAGGAGTAAGATTAATTATGTGGGCCAATGTTAAGAATTATATAGATGGATGCTAAATGTAAGAAGAGAAAGGAGTTGATGGACTAAATAGGAGAATTGACATAAATATCTATTTTGGGCCAATAGGATGGTGACAAGTGGCAAGAAGTGGGAAAGGGTATAAAAGAAGAGATAAGAGGAGAGAGAGGGCAGAAAAATCTGCTCTCCCCTCTCTTGTTCTCGTTCCTTTTTACCAATTCCCTTCTTCTTCTTCGTTTCTTTTGTGCTCCAATGCCATCTGCTTCCCTTTAAATCTAAGCTCAAGATTTGAATGCTGGAGTTTGTTGGATCAAGTGAATCAAGTGAAGGTCTTGCTAGAAAGGTGAGTTAAGCTTTGATTTCTTTGATTTCTTTTGAGTGGTTTTTGAAACCCTAGATTTATGTTTTGTATTTATGTGTGTATTGATGAGGATTTTGGATAAGAAAGATCTTGGATGGGTTTTTGGAACAAGAAAGATCATCTAAGGAAACTATTAGGAGCAAAGGAGTTAAGGTTTGGGATTTTGTTATTTTGATGAATATTATGATTTAGGGGTTTTGATTTGGTTTTCTGGAAATATATGAGGTTAATGTTATTTAGATGTATTCAAATGCTATGGGTTTTGAATAATTTGGGTTAAGGTGCTTTGAATGTGGATTATTGAACCAAAGTGTATTTTTGATTGAACTTGTGATGTTATTTTATTGGTTGTCAATTTAGAGATTTTAATTATGTTAATTGCATGATCTTAATTGTGATAATTGGTTTGAAATATGGGCTTTATGTGGTATAAAGTGTATTGAATGTTGGAATTGAGTTATGTGGAAGTTTGGGGTTAATTTCCTTTGATTTTCTGGGTTTGTGATGATCTACACGGCGGTATGAAAAGGGCATACCACCGTATGATCGTATTCTGTTTTTCAGTTTCTTTGTCCGTGATTTTACACGGTAGTAAGGACCTTTCATACCGCCATGTAAAGTCATTCTGCTCTGAATGATTTATGCATTGTGCATTTTACACGGGGGTAAGGTTCTCCATACCGCCGTGTAAATGCATTTTGTTTGAAGTTTTTCTTCTCGGCGTGACCTGGCTGTCATGAGTAGTGATATAGAGCACGAGTTGTGCACTTGGAGCATGAGTCATGTCACTAGGCATGACTCGTGGCAGACCCCTCTCCCTCTTGTGCCTGATTTGTTCTTCGGTGTTTCACCTTCACGAGCCGTTTCATTGAGCATGACTCGTGATGTCCGCAGGGCAAGCTTGGCCACTGACGCGAGCGCGACCTCTCGTTGCAATTGCGACAGTCCCCTCTCAGCCTTATACTGTTTTTTAAAAACTTCTTCTTTGCATGGTTTCTCACTTATGTTATGCATTTATGATTTAAAATGTGAATTATTTGATGTATTTCTCATGCATAGTAATTATTGAAATATAAGAACTTGATCCACCATTACTGTGTTGTAAATTTATATGTGCAATGAAATGTAAACTTATCTGTTAAGTTTAAATGAATGCATGATTAGTTTTGAATATGATAAATGTAATTAATACGTATAATGTGCTAATATATGAATGCATGTGTCTAATGAAAATGAAAGAATGTTATGAGTATTTGATGGAATGTACATGTATGTGAAAATGTGACGAATTTAATAATGATATGGAAAATTTAGCCTGCGTGAGTTGGTCGTGGATAGATAGGCATGCTTATAGAGTCCTGATGCTGCAGCCCTTTGTTCTGCTCTGGACCCTGATCAGGTCCCCGTTTGGATCCTCACGATCCCTAATGTGTACGGATCTTGTTTAAGATCCCCAATGTGAAAATATTTTGAATGAGAAAAATACGATGTTGCTTTTCGATTGTACCCACGGGTACCCCCAATGTGTTCTCTTACTCATTTATCAACCCTTTTGACTTAGCAGGCGATTAAAAGAGTAAATTAATGTCAATTAATTGATAAGTTCTGTGATGATTTGCAAATGATTATGTGAATAAGCATCTGATGCATTTGTTGAAATGCCATTTGAACTTGTGCGCTATGCACTTGTGACGCCCGTTCCCTAACGACAACTAGCTCAGCTAATCTTAGTTAGAGAAGGTCGCACACACACACAGAACACATGCGGAAACTGAATAATAAAATTTCATCACACACTATTTTAATTCATGCATCACATGCCAACTACTATTAGTCACACGCCTTAGCTATTCACATGACACACATACATGTGGGAGGTTACATCCGTGATTATTACATTATTACATGCCTTTACATATTCAAAATACATATTAACCATATAAAACTTATACAAAAGTCCCAAATAAGCCCCCAAACCTACACTATATACTTCCTATTGTTGACCGTACCAAAATGCGGGGGACGTCCTTCAGTCACCTCTCGTCCGTACCTGCACGGATTAGAGTAAATCCATGCTAAGCGATAACGCTTAGTGGGGAACTCATACATATAGCATATAATTTATCACACATCAGAATCATCATACATAACATGCTAATAAACATGCCAGATCAACCATTACTATATTCAATCATAAGGCATCAATTACTTATTCACATTTCCATACTTTCTTGTATCACAATCACTTCTGTTTATATTTAATTAACTTTTAGCCGATTAACCAATTAACCTTTTTGCCACTTTGCCTGCAATTCAATGACGCGGATAACGGGTATCGCATCGGTATCTCTCAGATACCAGTAATCTCATCGAGACTACTTTTTCACATTAGCACCTTCTGGTGCTTCTTATCACATTAGTACCTTCTGGTACCTTTCATCATTCCACATATAACACAATCCAGTAAGGATATTCGCATTGTGATTCCCATGGAATCAGACACATTTAATGCATGGGGCTGCAGCACTTGACCCTATAGGCATGCCTAACTATCCACTACTTGACTCGCAGGCTTAAGTTGTTAAACACGCTATTCAGTTCACTTTCCACTTTACACATTTGTATTAGCACACAGCCATACATTTCATTTGCATATTCAATATGCTTTCAAATTCAGTCTTCACATTTAATATTCACATAACTTATCACATTCAGAAGTCATCATAGTTGTATGCATTTGTAGATCACTTAACACATATACATTACTTACTCATGCTGTCCTTCATTTCAGCTTAAAGCCATGCCATTTGAATGACCAAACACATTAGGATTATATTGCCAAAACAGGGTGGGTCACGGTCACAATGGATTTCATTGTCACCGTGACATATTGAAGTCCAAAACAGAATGCAAATTGGGGACATGTCACGGTCACAACCAATTTCATTGTCACCGTGATGTGTTCCCAACTCTCGGCAGAATGCAACCTGAGGGTATGTCACGGTCACAATGAATCTCATTGTCACCGTGACATATTCTCATTTGCAAAATAGAATGCCTTCCTGGGTAGGTCACGGTCACAATGAATTCCATTGTCACCGTGACATACCAAATTCCTCTAGGCAGAATTGAACTCAGCATATGTCACGGTCACAATCAATTTCATTGTTACCGTGACCTATGCAAAAATACCAAAACACAGCTGTGTTTTTCACTAGCACGGCTGTGCTTTTTTAGTCCACTTCTCCTTTTACGCCTAGACCTCAAATCTCATTCTTATTTGTTTGGCAATCAACCCAAATACAACAACCACACAATCAATAACACATACCTGATTTTCCCTTCTTGTTTGGCATTCAATAATAGTACAAATCATAATCATATTGCTACTATAATCATACAATTTAGCATCACATAATTCATGCTCAACCTTCAATTTCACATATCATGCAATTCAGTTCAAAACCCTATTTAACCAACACTAATCACATATTCATACAATTAGGGTTTGTTCCCAAACCTCGTCGCCTTAGCTCCTAATTACGACGGACGCTCGGTTCGCCGATTACAGCCTTTCCCTTATCTCTCTTCACTTCTTCAGCTAGCAAAACCAATTCAAATTCCAGAATTGAGCACAATCCATCAATCCTCATTCCAAACTAACTCAAAACCAAGAAGAAGAGTAGAAGATGAGAATATGCACACAAAACCACTTACCTTAAGGTCTTAACACTTAATTCTTGTTCCAATTAACTACATGCACACATCCACTTAAACCACTCTCATCCTTACTCACGGAAACAAGAAGAAAGCCCAAAGCCAAATGCAGAAAATGAAGAATGAGGCCAACACACACTCACCTCTCACCTCACTAGGCAAATGCATGCAAAGAAGGAGGTGGCAAAACCTTACAAAGCCACACGGAATCCACTTTAGAAAACCTGCCTCCACTTACCAATTTCTTACTTTATTTTATTCCTAATTAACCCTCCATTAACTAGTTAATCAGCCTTTAACTCATGCTTAGCACAAACATTCATAATTACCATTTAACCCCTTAACTATACTGCTTTCTTTCAATTAAGTCCAATCCTACACATTCAATCCACTCACACACATGCCAAATTAGGTTAATTCTCTTAGGGTACAAATCCGGCCATGACAACTCTCCCCTCCTTAAAGAATTTCGTCCTCGAAATTCATACCTGAGTGAAATAGTTGTGGATGCTGTTCTCGCATAGCCGCTTCTGGTTCCCAAGTTGCTTCTTCAACACCATGGTGCTGCCAGAGTACTTTCACAAGTGGTATCTGCTTGTTCCGAAGTTGTCTGACTTCTTTTGCTAAGATCACTATTGGCTTTTCATCATAAGTGAAATCTGACTGCACTTCCACTTCTGGTAGAGATAGCACATGGGAATCATCTGACCTATATCTTCTTAACATAGACACATGGAACACATCATGTATCTTAGCCAAAGTCGGAGGCAAAGCCAGCCGATAAGCTACAAAACCTACTCTTTCAAGCACTTCATATGGCCCAATAAATCTTGGACTCAGCTTCCCCTTTTTACCTAATCGCAGTACCTTCCTCCAAGGAGACACTTTCAGAAACACTTTATCACCTACACTGAACTCAATATCTCTTCTCTTCAAATCAGCATACGACTTTTGTCTGTCACTTGCTGCCTTCAATCTTTGCTGTATGATTTTAGCTTTCTCTTCTGTATCATGAACCAAATCTGGCCCTAGGACTCTGCTTTCATTCAATTCTGTCCAGCAAATCGGTGAACGACATTTCCTTCCATACAAAACTTCATACGGTGCCATACCAATACTGGTCTGATAACTGTTGTTATAAGCAAATTCCATAAGTGGAAGATACCTATCCCAACTCTTAGAGAAATCCAAAACACACGCTCGCATCAAATCTTCCAAAACCTGAATAATTCTTTCCGATTGTCCATCGGTTTGTGGATGGAAAGCAGTACTGAAATTCAATTTTGTACCCAACGCTGCCTGTAAACTCCTCCAAAATTTAGAAGTGAAACTGGGATCCCTATCAGAAACAATAGACAAAGGTATCCCATGCAATCGGACAATTTCCCTTACATACAATTCAGCCAACTTTTCCATAGAATAATCCATCCGAACAGGTATAAAGTGAGCTGATTTCGAAAACCTGTCCACAATAACCCATACTGCGTCTTGCTGTCTTGAGGTCAGAGGCAATCCAGTAACAAAATCCATCGTGATATTATCCCATTTCCATTGGGGAATAGGGAGTGGATGCAACATTCCCTGGGGCACTTGATGCTCCGCTTTAACTTGTTGACAGACAAGACACTTAGACACATATTCCACTACATCCTTCTTCATCCCTGGCCACCAATACAACTGTTTCATATCTTGATACATCTTGTTTCCACCTGGATGCATAGTGAAAACTGTATTATGAGCCTCGTGCATCAATCTCTTTCTTAATTCTTTATCGTTGGCCACACACATTCTATTCTTATAAAGCAGTATTCCATATTCATTCACTGAATAGTCAGTCTTATCCATATCACCAACTGACTGCAGAACTTGTTGCAATCTCCCATCACTTCTCTGAGCAACTATTAACTCATCTTTCAGAACCGGTCTTGCTTTCAACTGTGCTAATAAAGCTCCATCCGCAGAAAACCTCCACTCAATCCGCTTTAACTGTAATGCTGAAATTGACTTCCTACTCAAAGCATCGGCCACTACGTTAGCTTTTCCCGGATGATAATCCACAATACAATCATAATCTTTAAACAACTCGAGCCACCTTCGCTGTCTCAGATTCAGTTCCTTCTGTGTAAGCAGATATTTCAAACTCTTGTGATCCGTGTAAATTCTACACTTCTCACCATACAGGTAATGTCGCCAAATCTTTAAAGCAAACACTACTGCAGCCAATTCCAAATCATGAGTCGGATAATTCTGCTCATGCGGTTTCAATTGCCTTGACGCATACGCTATCACCTTTCCCTCTTGCATCAATACAAAACCCAATCCGACACCTGAAGCATCGGTATACAATACATACTCTTTACCAGTCATAGGCTGTGTAAGAATCGGTGCCTCTACTAACATCTTCCTCAACCGATCGAAACTTGTTTGACATCTTTCAGACCACTCATATTTCACTCCTTTACGTAACAATCTTGTCAACGGTGAAGCTATTACTGAAAATCCTTTCACTAACCTTCTGTAGTATCCAGCCAACCCTAAGAAACTGCGAATCTCTAACACATTCTTAGGCGGTTTCCAATTCACAATTGCTTCTATCTTAGTTGGATCCACTTTAACTCCTTCAGATGAGATCACATGACCCAGAAATGATACCTCTTTGAGCCAGAACTCACACTTACTGAGTTTGGCAAACAGCTGATGTTCTTGCAAAGTCCGAAGTACAACTCTCAAATGCTGTTCATGTTCCTTTTCATTTCTTGAATATACCAAAATATCGTCTATGAACACAACCACAAACTGATCCAAGTACGGTCTGAACACCCGATTCATTAAATCCATGAATGCAGCTGGCGCATTGGTTAACCCGAATGGCATTACTAGAAATTCATAATGCCCATAACGAGTTCTAAACGCGGTCTTAGGTACATCTTCCTTCTTCACTTGCAACTGATAATACCCTGAACGCAAGTCAATCTTTGAAAATACCCCGGCTCCCCTTAACTGATCAAACAAGTCTTCAATTCGAGGTAAAGGATACCTATTCTTTACTGTTACTTTATTCAGCTGTCGATAATCGATGCACATTCTCATTGTACCATCTTTCTTTTTAACAAATAACACTGGTGCTCCCCAAGGAGAAACACTAGGTCTAATAAAACCCCTGTTCAGTAATTCTTGCAACTGCTCCTTCAATTCCTTCAACTCAGTTGGAGCCATTCTATAGGGTGCCTTAGATACCGGTACAGTTCCTGGTACCACGTCAATTGATAACTCAACTTCTCTTATTGGTGGTACACCGCTCAATTCTTCAGGAAACACGTCAGGAAACTCTCTGACTATTGGTATCTCTTGCATCTTTACCTGTTCTCTCTTACTATCTAATACCAGGGCCAAATAAGCTTCACATCCTTTTCTCATACACCGACAGGCTTGCATAGCAGATATCACATTCACAAGAGGATTTGTGCACACTCCTCTCACTGTCGCTCTGTTTCCCTTACCATCAGAGAGTATAACCATTTTCTTCTTACACTTAACATCCGCATCATACTTAGTTAACCAATCCATACCCAGAATCAAATCAAACTCATCAAACGGTAGTTCAATCAAATCCGCTGGAAACACACTACCTTGAACTTCTAATGCACAGTTTCGATACACTCTGTTCACATTAACATTACCTCCCAAAGGGCTAGACACACATATATCATATTTTAAACATTCAACTTTAGGCATCTTTTCACATATCTTTTTATCACATACATATGAATGAGTTGAACCAGGATCAATAAGTGCAAACATTTCCACACCACAAAGTAGAATAGTACCTGCTATCACCTCAGGCGCGTCCTGATCCTCTCATGCCCTCATAGCATAAGCCCGCACTGGAGCCTCATCAGGTCTATCCACAATCTCGGAATCGACTGCACCTCTAGACTGACTACCTCTGCCACGTCCTCTTCCTCTTCCTCTGTTCGTAGAAGGCAAGTTTGAACCACCCCTACTCTGCTCTTGTTGATTTCCTGACATCTCATAGGTATTCGGGCAATTAGCAATGAAATGCTCAGTGCTCCCACATCTATAACAAGCACCCGACACTCTCCAGCATTCTCCTCTATGCCTCTTACCACAATGAGGACACTCATGAACCTCACTTCTATTACCAGATGTTCCTCTTCCAGAACCAGATGCTGAGGGAGGGCCTCGCTTCTTACCTCTCGCTGCAGAACTGAACCCTGATTCCGCAGGTGATGCCACACGAGAATCTCTTGATCTTTTCCCCGTCTGGGAACCACCTCTATTCGCATTCTTCCTTTGTCTCCATTCTCTTTGGGCTCCCAAAGTCCTTTCAGCTCTCAAAGCTGCTTGTACAATTCGATAGTAACTTATATTCTGCTCTGTTGTTAAAGAAATCAGCAAAGCTTTAATTTCCTCAATCAATCCATCCTCAAACTGTTGACATCGCAACACATCAGTTAACACACCTTTCGGCGCATATTTGCTTAAGCGACAGAATTCTGCTTCATACTCCGCCACTGTCATAGTCCTCTGTCTCAAACTCAAGAACTTCTTCCAATTTGCCTCTCGATGTGCTTTAGTAATATACTTGTTCTTGAATTCTTTTTCAAAGAACTCCCAGTTTAATGGTTCAGGAAGCATCGGATTCTGCAGGACCAGCTTCCACCAATCATATGCAGGACCTTGGAGTAATGACTCCACACATTCAACCCACTGATCTGGAGGACATCATATCTCCTTAAGAATCCTTTCCACCTTCTCAATCCAGTACTCTGCTTTTTCTGACTCATCTAACCTTGTTCCATGAAATTCCTCCAAACCATGCTTCCTCAAAGATTCTATTGGGGCTCTTAGCGCCATCATACGTTCCATCACTCTCGCCATATCTTGTGTCATTTTCATCATGGCTTCCATAGGCCCAAATGGAATCTCATTCCCATAGCCAACCGATCTAGACTGCCCAGACCCTGTCACCTCAGCTTCACGAGGGTTCACACTTTCGGCAGATTCCTCACCGGTATGCCTTCCAGAATCCATCTTACTACACAGATTAAACAAGGACTTCCGCATTAGGTCAACAAACTATACACATCTTATCTACCCAATTCCCAGAAAAGACTCAACCTAGGCTCTGATACCACAACTTGTGACGCCCGTTCCCTAACGACAACTAGCTCAGCTAATCTTAGTTAGAGAAGGTCGCACACACACACAGAACACATGCGGAAACTGAATAATAAAATTTCATCACACACTATTTTAATTCATGCATCACATGCCAACTACTATTAGTCACACGCCTTAGCTATTCACATGACACACATACATGTGGGAGGTTACATCCGTGATTATTACATTATTACATGCCTTTACATATTCAAAATACATATTAACCATATAAAACTTATACAAAAGTCCCAAATAAGCCCCCAAACCTACACTATATACTTCCTATTGTTGACCGTACCAAAATGCGGGGGACGTCCTTCAGTCACCTCTCGTCCGTACCTGCACGGATTAGAGTAAATCCATGCTAAGCGATAACGCTTAGTGGGGAACTCATACATATAGCATATAATTTATCACACATCAGAATCATCATACATAACATGCTAATAAACATGCCAGATCAACCATTACTATATTCAATCATAAGGCATCAATTACTTATTCACATTTCCATACTTTCTTGTATCACAATCACTTCTGTTTATATTTAATTAACTTTTAGCCGATTAACCAATTAGCCTTTTTGCCACTTTGCCTGCAATTCAATGACGCGGATAACGGGTATCGCATCGGTATCTCTCAGATACCAGTAATCTAATCGAGACTACTTTTTCACATTAGCACCTTCTGGTGCTTCTTATCACATTAGTACCTTCTGGTACCTTTCATCATTCCACATATAACACAATCCAGTAAGGATATTCGCATTGTGATTCCCATGGAATCAGACACATTTAACGCATGGGGCTGCAGCACTTGACCCTATAGGCATGCCTAACTATCCACTACTTGACTCGCAGGCTTAAGTTGTTAAACACGTTATTCAGTTCACTTTCCACTTTACACATTTGTATTAGCACACAACCATACATTTCATTTGCATATTCAATATGCTTTCAAATTCAGTCTTCACATTTAATATTCACATAACTTATCACATTCAGAAGTCATCATAGTTGTATGCATTTGTAGATCACTTAACACATATACATTACTTACTCATGCTGTCCTTCATTTCAGCTTAAAGCCATGCCATTTGAATGACCAAACACATTAGGATTATATTGCCAAAACAGGGTGGGTCACGGTCACAATGGATTTCATTGTCACCGTGACATATTGAAGTCCAAAACAGAATGCAAATTGGGGACATGTCACGGTCACAACCAATTTCATTGTCACCGTGATGTGTTCCCAACTCTCGGCAGAATGCAACCTGAGGGTATGTCACGGTCACAATGAATCTCATTGTCACCGTGATATATTCTCATTTGCAAAACAGAATGCCTTCCTGGGTAGGTCACGGTCACAATGAATTCCATTGTCACCGTGACATACCAAATTCCTCTAGGCAGAATTGAACTCAGCATATGTCACGATCACAATCAATTTCATTGTTACCGTGACCTATGCAAAAATACCAAAACACAGCTGTGTTTTTCACTAGCACGGCTGTGCTTTTTTAGTCCACTTCTCCTTTTACGCCTAGACCTCAAATCTCATTCTTATTTGTTTGGCAATCAACCCAAATACAACAACCACACAATCAATAACACATACCTGATTTTCCCTTCTTGTTTGGCATTCAATAATAGTACAAATCATAATCATATTGCTACTATAATCATACAATTTAGCATCACATAATTCATGCTCAACCTTGAATTTCACATATCATGCAATTCAGTTCAAAACCCTATTTAACCAACACTAATCACATATTCATACAATTAGGGTTTGTTCCCAAACCTCGTCGCCTTAGCTCCTAATTACGACGGACGCTCGGTTCGCCGATTATAGCCTTTCCCTTATCTCTCTTCACTTCTTCAGCTAGCAAAACCAATTCAAATTCCAGAATTGAGCACAATCCATCAATCCTCATTCCAAACTAACTCAAAACCAAGAAGAAGAGTAGAAGATGAGAATATGCACACAAAACCACTTACCTTAAGGTCTTAACACTTAATTCTTGTTCCAATTAACTACATGCACACATCCACTTAAACCACTCTCATCCTTACTCATGGAAACAAGAAGAAAGCCCAAAGCCAAATGCAGAAAATGAAGAATGAGGCCAACACACACTCACCTCTCACCTCACTAGGCAAATGCATGCAAAGAAGGAGGTGGCAAAACCTTACAAAGCCACACGGAATCCACTTCAGAAAACCTGCCTCCACTTACCAATTTCTTACTTTATTTTATTCCTAATTAACCCTCCATTAACTAGTTAATCAGCCTTTAACTCATGCTTAGCACAAACATTCATAATTACCATTTAACCCCTTAACTATACTACTTTCTTTCAATTAAGTCCAATCGTACACATTCAATCCACTCACACACATGCCAAATTAGGTTAATTCTCTTAGGGTACAAATCCGGCCATGACAGCACTCCTCTGTTCTAAATCCTTTATGGACACCTATATAGAAATGTGCGGTATCTTTGGATACCTTAATGTTTAGCATCTGAACCTAATGTCAGTTAAATGAAAAGAAGTATAGCAAATAATGTTTAATCCAATGGAGATGTGTTAATGACTATTGACTGCATAAGAATTTTGGATATGATAAATGCATGTCATTAATCTGTTTAAAAGTTAGAAGTATGTATGTCTTTATATAGTCTTTGCAAAGAATTATTGAAGTAACTGATATGCATATTTGCTATAGTTGGATACTAAATAAATGAGCTTTATGAATGTAGTCGATTATATGTTTATAATGAGAATATAGGTATGTTATGTATTGTCTGCCTTCTGAACCTTAGCCTGGATGACCAATGTAAGTATGTCGATAAGAATCCTTGTGTATTGTTTGTTGGTTCTCAATGATTACGGTAATGGTATATTGGTTTATAGTTAAAGGGAAATGAAGTATTAAGCATGATATAGATAACTGAATTTAGGAAATGAGTTATGATTGAACCTGGAATAAGTGTATAAGATTTTCTGTAGAACTACGTGGTTCTGATTCCCCAACCATAGGGATACGTAGGAAGCTTGGAATAACTATTTCAAGCCCGAACCAAATCTGAGCATTAAAATGTTTTGTTTAATTTTGAGCAAGTAATGGTTTAAGTAAAATGAAATGTTTTGATTTAAGTATTGATACTATAATTTGTATGATTTTGAAATATTTGTAATAATGGGAATTTCTGAACTTTATATTTCGAACCTTAAAACGTATTTCGGGAATTTATGAAGTATAACTATCTATATGGCCATTAAGTGATTTAAAGTATATGATAAGTTTTTTATGATATATTTTTGATTAAAAAGTAAATAAGTATTTCTGTTTATGGTTTATAAGACACTAATGTATGTGTAATGGCTTAAGTTTTCATAATAAACTAAAGAATATGAATTTGTGATAGTTTTAACCGGTATATTTTATGCTTATGAATATGTGTAAATGCATGTGCTAGTTTTCGCCAATCACTGTGAGTGGTTGGTTATTATTTATTTGCAGACCCTTCCTAAGCATTATCGCTTAGCACGAGTGTTTCTCCGTGTAGGTTAAGAGATCATAGTAGCGGAGCGGTCCGTTGAGTTTTGGCCAACCAGTCGGTAGAGTTTATAGGAAGTGTTATTATTTTCGGAATGTAATTAAGTTTATTTATGCGGTTTTGTGATAAGTTGTAATATTCTATAGTGCGAATAATGGTGTGTTGATGACATAGGTTTAGGATGTGCATGTCTTGAGATTTCAATTCTAGAAGTTAGAAATTTTATTACTCTGATTTTTGTATTGCCATGTGTGTGTCTTTGTCTGGTAGCACCCTCCACTCACCGTAGCTTTTCATCCTTCGATATGCTACGTGTGAGAGTTAGGGGTGTTACAATTGTTATTACCATTAAATTTATTATTATTTCCCATTATAGTTAATTTGACACATTTAACATTCTAATTTAACAAATTACACAATTAATTTCATCAGTTCTTTTTAAACCTTCATTCCATAACCATGCACTATGATTAAATTTACTAAGGTCCTTTTAAGAATCTTACTATAACTAATTATAATTTAGCTCTCTACATTTACCAATATATAACTAAATCAATGTTCTCATAATTTCACTTAATAATCCATTTCCTGATCAATTTACATTTAAGTCCTAATATTAATCTTATTATGATCAATTACATTTAAGTCCCTCCTTTTTCACTTATTTACAATTACGTCATTACCTTAAACTTAATTTAGTTACGCACACATCCATAATCATCATACATTTATAAATCAATTAAAACCATTATACATCTATTAATTATTCATACAACAATATTTTATAATTCTTGATTACTCATTCACTAATTATCAATTACGCGTTTATTACCTATATCATTGATTAATTTCACTTTAACCCCTTAATTAGCCTCAATATTGTAAATTTATAATTTAGTCCTTAAACTTTATATTAATTTACGATCTTACTCTTAATTGTTTCACATTTACAAAAGTGCCACTAATTAATTTCATTATTACATTTGTTTATCATTTGGCGTATAATTTACCATTTAGCCCTTACCCTAACATTTTAAAATCAAATTACACTTTAATTCTTATTTTGCCCTTAAATTCCAATTTTGCCATTCCAATTCATTATAATTACAATTATGCCACTAATTAATCTTAATTTCACTTTTAATTTATTATTAACTTACAATTTCACATTTTAGTCCTTAAACCACTCATTTAGATCATTTATCCACTTCGATATTTACATTAGTCAATAATTACACTTAGATCCTTTAAATTGCTATTTATTTGTAGAATTCCATTTAGGTCCTTAATAATTTCAATAATTCCAATTATGTTCCCGTCTTTTTCAATAATTTCATATACGTCCCTACTTTTCAATAATTCCATCTATATCCCTATTTTACCACTTTTATCCCAAATTACTATTTTGTCCCTACATTTTTATTTATTTACATTATTACCCTTTTATTACACTTTTTACCTAACTTACTCCATTCTTATCCATTAGGTGTAAAATTACCATTTTACCCGTAATCTTTCTATTTCTTTCAATTTAGTCCCATTTTCACTTATTTTCTTAATTATCATTATTTTAATCAATTTTAATGCATAATTACCATTATGCCCCTATTATACACCCGGTAGAAAATTCACTGACCGGATATACGGGACGTGGACCCTACAGATCCACTATACTATAGAATGACCCCAATAGGAAAATTCATCACTGCGCTGCACTACACTGATCACTTTTAAGCACTATACACTGTGATAGACCGTCATTCGCTTGTCAATAGCAGTCGTCATGACTCGTACCGCGATGTGAAATCCCTATAGCTAGCCAATTATATCCTGGACTAGATTTCACTACCAGACTACTACTAAGGGCAATTATCATCAAAATTTCACTTAAATCACATAATATGTCAACATCTACCATTCGGCCATCAAATACACTTCACTTTAAAATTTACATATCACTTATAATTCACTTTCATTTCTTATATTTAAGCATTTTAACACTAATTATAACATACTTCATAATTTTCATAACATGTAACCATATTTTCACTTTTCAAATAATAGGTTAACATACCAAAATATGTTCAAATTAAATCCATTAATTCCAATAAGATTAATATACACTCAATTGTTATTATATAATCATTTCATGCCATTTCACTTATCAATTTATCAAAATACTTTTAGATATTCCATTGATTACCATTCGGCCTAACCATAACTTCTTCACTAAGATTATTTTCCATTCCATTAATCACTCAACTAAATTACATGATATGCACTTCAAATATACCATTTATGTGCTTAAATCACTAAAGAAATTCATTATTTTCTTTATTATTCAATTCGGCTAAGACTTCATTTCTTCATACATAATTAATTTCCTTCCTTTATTCATTCCTTTGACTAGATTACATATTATTCATCATGATTATACAGTTATTATGCCTTAAATATACATTTATACCTTAAGAACATACACTTAAAAATTCGGCCATATACTTAATCCTTTATCAATATTCATTTTTTTTAATTAATCATTAATTTATCCAGATTACATGTTATTTATCACAAATATACCATTCATTTGCATTAATCACTAAAGTATACCCTTGTATACTAAGGTATACCATTCGGCCTATGAGGTGTCTATGGTATATGATTTACTTCTTTCCATTTTAAACATGTCTATCAAATTTGTTTGAATTAAACATGCATAAATCACATACATACAATATGAACATAACCTAAAATCATACTTTTTCAATGTAAAAAGAAGAATATTGTATCCACTAACCTTAGATCCTTGCTTTCTATGCTTAGAGCTCCCTTTTTCATGTCTTAATCCTTTGAAACACATTTCTCCACAAAAATTCCTTAAGTGGCCGAATCTCATTTTTGGGACATAACTTTTGTCACTTGCCTTTTCCCACTTTTAATCCACCAAATGGACTCCAATCACCATAACCATGTTGTAGAGGAGCTGAACTTTGTCTAGGAGGCTTAGATTTAGGGAGAGAATTGGATAAAAGATGAAGAAATTTGGTGAAAAGAAAGAGGGAACAATTTAGCTAAGAGAGGAGGAAGAGGAGCTGCTGGAATTCTGCTAATTTCTCTAGAGAAATCTGATATTCCAGCCGTTATATAGCCTCTCTTAATGGGCCAATCCATGGGCTAATCAATTGGGCCAAACCCAAAGCCCATTTAAGTAATTTAAGCCCATTTTCCAACCAAAAATAATTTTCCTCACTTCCCAAATTCAATTTCACTCAAAATCAAATCCGTAATTCGTAAAATATATAATTTAGCCTCCACATAAAATTTTAGCTCAATCGGAGACCGTTTCTCGATCCGGTTCACTTAAATCAGTTTGATTAGCCAGTTTTCGGTGTCATCGTAAAATTCCTTTTTCATTGCCAAATAATTCTACACATTATTTAGAGAAAATCTGGAGCTTATGATAATTTTTAAAGATTATCTGCTATTTTTCACAGCCCGATCAAACCTCAGTCAAGTAGTCAAGCCAAAATCAACTGGTCCGATCGATCCGGTCCACTGGTTGAACCGGTTCTATTCACTTTTCATCATTAACATCATTTTCACTCTTAATAGCCCAATTGACCTTGGTTCCATCTCAATCAGGATCCTTATCCGGTCCGGTTCGATTGAACCGGTCTGATTCACCAATTTTTCAGTGTTATCAAAAATTTTATTTTTCACTACTAAAAATTTATAAATATTATTTAAAGTGTATCCATGCCTTCAAAACTATTTTTAGAGGTCATTTACTATTTTTAAAAATTCAGTTAAATTTCGGTCAAATCCTAGGTTACTATTGAACCGAACCTGAGACTTTTCTTCATTTTTACTTTTGGGGACCTATTTGACATCATTTTCGTTCCAAATTATACCATCAGACTTATTATAACTTGTATTTTCCAATAGTCTAATAAAATACTTTTCACTACCGACTTCCCGGGAGGTCACCCATCAGGGGCTTCCCGGGCTTGAGCACGTTTAACCTTTCTCGTCTACTGCTTTTTTAGGCACAGTCACTGATATTTTCATACGAAATTCACACTATGTATTTTACAGATTTCACTTATCATTACTGACCCGGTATTCGGGCCATTACAACTAGTTTCCAAACATGTGTTGATCTCATAAATACCATTTTTTCTTTCATTACTCTAATCCATTTTGCCTTAGATAGGCATGAGAGAGCCTCTTGAATATTTTTGGGCTTTTCTTAATCTTGTGGTGCAGCCAAAAGGATTTCGTTCAAGCCTTCAATTTCAAATCGTCAGCACGAAACACTTATCCTTTTAGATTTTTACAGTTTTGAATTTTGATAAACATATCTCATATATTCATCGTAATTTAGAATGCTCCCACTAGGAATATATTCCATGCTCCCACTAGAGTTAAGAATACTCCCACTAAAAATAAGGTCTCAAACATCCTGATTGTTTAGAAGAAGAAGGTCATGACCTTCTTCCTTTAACTACTTCCCACTCAAATAGAGTGATTTTGATGGTTCCTCTTCCTAAGTTTCATGCAAAGTGAAATCTTGATTCGTTTTGCCTAAAGTTGGAAATTCATTCTCTAAAAATATGACATTTTGTGATTTAAATTCTGTTATTGTGCCATTCTCTTGCTCACCCATGAACATGTATCATTTTGATACTTTAAAATATCTCACAAAAATACTCTTTTTACCTTTTGGTATTAATTTACCAAATTACTTGAGGTATCATGGACGTAAGTAGCACAACTCCAAGGCCATAGATGGCTTAGGATATGTTGTTGACCTATCCACAACTCGTAAGGTATGGAAGTAATAGATTTGGGGGTCATATGGTTTAAAACATATGTGGCAGTCTGTAGACACTGGGTCCCGAGGCAGTCTAAATCAGGGTTACCCAATGATGATTAGACGCCTGTTCACAGGTAAAAATATTGGAAGTGATGATTTCCTTGTAAAAATTTTCTTTTTAGAAATAAAAAAAATATATATTTAAAAAAAAGGGAAAAAACCGGAGTTTGGCCTAGTGGTCGAAGTGCGGCCACGAGTTATAAAGGCCACCCCTCAAATTTGGTATGCGGCCACCTCATGGCCGCACCTCAAATTTGGTGTGCGGCCATTCAAATTTGGTGTGCGGCCATCATCAAATTTGATGTGCGGCCACCTCATGGCCGGACCTTAAAAAGGTTATAAAATTATTTTTTTTGCTGGCACTTCGCGCGTCCCCTCCCAGCGGACTCTCTTTTTTTTACCGGTTTTTATTGGAATTTCAGTCCAAATTAAATTCTAATTTCTTTTTTTCCAATTTTTAAAGAGATAAAAGTTGATTTTAATGGATAAAATAAGAATTGGGATGAGTTTAGGACTCTTAAAAACCTAATTCATGGCGGAATCATATAAATAGAAAATATTGCTGCCAGAAAAAAGGGGCCTCCATGATTTTTTACATTTTTTTGAGAGAATTTATTCTTTCTTCTTCTTTTTTGATTTTTCTTCTTTAATTTCAGATTCAATTCTTTCAATTAACAAGGATCAATTGGGATTGAAAAATCAATTTTCAATTCTTAAGCATAATTTCTTTGTTTTCTTCATAAACAAAGGAAGTAATTTCACTTCAAAATCATTTTTTTGTGGAATTTTTCAAAGAGATCAACTACCATATTCCTTCCATCAAATCCAAATCTGAGGGTAAATTTTCTGGGCTCCAAAATAATTATTTTCATCTTATTCTCTTATCTCTTATTTATTTATTTTGTTCATCTCAATATTGCTCTCTTGATTTTTTTTTATTATTTTTAACATGTAATTAATTAATTTATTTTTCTTTGATTGATTTTTTTTTTGCTATTTAAGTATTTATGTTAATTGTGATAACATGTAAATTATTAATTTAATCAAACCAATTTTGCATCTTTAATTCAATCATGCTATTTTGCTAATTTAATCAAGTTGTTTTCTTTTCCTTTTCTTTGAATGATGGACACGTGAACAGTGGCCATATTTGCTTTATTTCTCTTTTAATTCTTATGCATGTATTCACGTGGGGCTAGCCTATTTTGTCCACACACATATTTATTCACTTATTCTCACCTTTATATACTTTTATCCTTTTTCATTTATTTGATTATTTATTCGATTGACTTAATTAATATATTTATTAGTTGGATTCATTTAATTTAATTCGATTCATTTTCTATTTTATGTATTTGATTTGATTTGATTACTAACATTAATTTTCTTTTTCTTTTTATTTTTGGCTACATCACTTGTTTTTTTTCATTTGGTTAGATACCTACACGGCTGGGGCCACTGTGACGTGCGAGAACCTCGACTCGGCATCCGGGTCATTCTCAGTAGTCCGGTTTTAGGACTAGAGACCAGATGGAGGTTCATTAGAACTCATGAAAGCTGATTGCTTCGCAATGGATAGGGATTCACCCCCATTCTATTGTTGGCAATCAACCCACGAGGGCGCCTATTTGGTATCATAAGGCAAGTATCATGGAGTCGCCACCCAATAAAATATTAGAAAATGAATTCTAACCTTATGAGGTCAAAACTAGAGGGAGTTCGGGACCTCACTCTTATTTATACATTTGGTTAATATTACATGATTTAGTTTTTAGAGCTAATTATTTTATCTCCCTTCTCACATGATCATATAATAAATTAAAGCGCATTTCAAGCATATTCGAAAAGCAGTAAAGAAAGCAAACAAGAAAACAATAAATAAAGTACAAGTGAAAATATGGGACAAAACAATCCGCCAAAATAATAAAAGCGAAAATAAATAAAGGAATAAAATTGCCCCAAAAATTAATTACAAGGGCCCAGAATAAATAATGCACAAAAAAATAAAATAAAATATACTATGCATAAATCGGGACATTTATTAAATTTTAGGAACATTAGTTCCTCTATTTTAACTTAAAAAACTGAGAGTCATTTTTGGGTGATGAAAATAGGGACAACTGGATCCCGTTTTATGAAAATTAACTCCCTTTTGAGAATGAAAGTTCATTGGTTAAAATCAGGACATTGGTCCTATTTTATTAATAAAATCCCAATTTTTATTATTGTAGAAAACGTGAGTTTCTCTTAAAATAAGCGTGTTTAACAAAACTATTTTGCATACGACAAAACAAAATAATAAAATAAGGAAAATAAGGAAATTAAAATGCAAACCAAACTTGAAAGCTCCTAATCTCTTGATTCTCCAACTCGCACAGGAACGTCCCTCAAAGCGAACCAAACACGTTTAGTGGACAGCAAAAACAAGAATAAAAATAATGTTAGCCAATTAAACAAAATATGGAATGAAACTAAATAAGGAAAATATGTTAAATAATACAATAACAAAAATAAAGCAATTAAATGAAGTATATATAGTAACCAATTCTAATTGAGAAAAGTCTTTACCACGAAAAATAATATTTGATAAAAAATTGAATATAATAGAGTGAATCAATGACCAAAAACAAAATTAAATAGAAACTAAAGTTACTACAAAATATTCTATATGGTTAAATTACATTGCAGGCATCATGTAAATAAATTAGTTAAATCAATCTAAATTTCATGTTAATTATGATAGACAACCATAGACGAATTAATAACAATTTACAGTAACTTACAATGAAGAAAACATATGAACGACAAAAATAGGAAAGGAGAAGAATTGGCTCAAACCCGTATATTTACCCTCAGAATTTTGATTCCGGCTGTAAAATTAGAACGTGATGAATCCTTGATAGATTGCTTTGAAAAAGACGAAAAAAACAAAACGAATATGTCAAAATTCTTTGTTTTTGGAAAAATTAAATTGCAAGAATTGAATCCCAGACGCAAAGAATTAATTTCTTTGGCTCGAACAATTTACAAATATTTCTAAAGGACATAGCTATCGAAGAAGTGGGTGAGTATCTGGCAAAGAAAGCAAGCCAGGGTAACTTTGGGAACAAATCGGGATAGAAATCGAGCGGTGCTGGGAGCAGCAATAACAGAAATGGCGAGACAGCCAAGGTTTTAGCTACCAAGGATGGACAAGGTCAGAGATACTATTTTAATTTAGACCGCTCTCTGTCCTGGGTATTAGAGAAATTGACAAAAGAGGGCAAACTGAGACCATTACCACTTAGGCCAGCTATGAATCAGGGACAACCAGGACACAGAGATAATCAGTATTGCGCCTACCGTCAGCACACCGGGCACTTGATAGATTATTGCCGAACTTTGAGGAACAAAATTCAAGATCTTATTGATTCTAAGGAAATCATTGACCCTGAGAAGAGGGAGAAGAAGAAAAGGGCGTAAAAGGATTTCAAAACACTATTTAAGAGTCCCAGAAGATGGCTACCGCATAGCAAGTAGTAGGACAAAAAACTTTCTATTAGATTTGCTTTTCATTCTATTGTTGAACTTTTCAATCTTTATGTATGCAGCACTGTTTTCATTAATTATTTTAATGACTTTTTGCTTATGCTTCTCTTGATTTCACTATGCATGATTGCGACCACAAGTCACTTACATTTGATATTAACTTAATGAATGTTGCCTTACTTAATCTCGAGATCCCATCGGCATCTGATATCACTCCTGAAGACAGGAAAGTTTTGAGAGATAATAAAAAAGAAAAGAAAAGAAAAGCCTTTGCCTGGACCTAGAATGACATTGATAAGGACATTGTTGGGACAAGCACTGCTTCAATACGCCGACATGACAACGAGCAAAATTTTAAAAGCCATTTTCTTTGCTACTTCAAAATCTAGGACGCATACGATACAGCCTAACAAAGTCAAACTCCGATCATTAAAAAGCTTAGACAAATGAAACTCTGGGCCTTCACAAGAAGTAGCTCATTAAAACTAAGTCTTAGGATTCCTCTCATCCCAAACATTTGAAGTTGTACCCCCAAAGCCAATCAAAGTTCACCTTTAACCATCAAGGACCAAGATAAATAAGGAATTAGCTTCACAAAAAAGGGCCAAAAACAAAAACAAAAGCACGAGAAAAACAAAGAACAAAAAAAAAAAAACAGTTTTGTCCTAAACCACCTACGGCTAACTTGCAACCCAATCTCAACCATCAAAGGCTACTTTAGGAATTGTGCCACCAAAACCGACAAAAAAAGATGTAGGATTTCACATTCAAATTTCAGACAAAGAACCCATTGTCCCAGCCAGTTTTCACAGGGGTCAAGAAAAAACCTTTGATGCTAAAAAGAAGCACTATCAGAAGAAGTAGCTTTCCCAGCTAATGAGGATGAAAGAGAATCTAAAGAAACCAATCGAAACCGACAGACCGAGGGAGATTCCATGGAAAAGGCTAAAAAATAATAATAAATAATAATAATAATAATAAATAAATAAATGCCCTACGGGTTGAAAACCAAAAAAAGGTGACCTTGCTAAAATTGGGTGTCCTGCCAAAAAAAAAGCATCCTGGGCAAATATTAAAGGCTAAGAGAAAATGTTCAATCATGAAAACCCGAGAGAGCTAATTGATAACAGGAGTTTAATGTTTTGGGATCCATCTCGAGATCAGACAGGGTCTTGTATTTTTGAGATTAATGCCAAATGACGATCATGTGTGATGAAATCGAACTGAAACATACTCATTTATGTCATAATATATTAATATAAATAGAGCACCTTATCGTGCATACTCAAGGTTATTTAGTTCCCATATAAGACTAGCACATTGTTATTATCTACCGTTTGTTATTCTCGCCACTCAAGTACTTCAACTGGCTCGTCCGGCTATCAACGGTGAAACCAATTCTATAACACCATCATGAGAAGAATTCAGGTCGTACAGCCATGGTATAGGCTGTAAAGAACATGTCGATTGCCTTTGGAGGATCTCCAATAACAGCTTCAGATTTTCTTCAATTAAAAAAAAGAGAAAAGAAAAAAAAAGAAAAAAGAAGGCCGTTAGAGATGAAAACCGTAACCGGCTCTCTAAGCAAAAGTTAGGCCAAAGAATAAGGTGAAAACCTAAAAATAGGCAGTCTGTCCTACAAAAAATAAAAATGAATAAAAGCCGTTGGATTTGGTTGGGTGCATTCCAGACAAAAAATAAGGCATAGGATTATGTGAAAATCCCCAAAGGGATGCATTTCTCGCAAATAAAAGCTAGTGTGAAAATCCACAAGGGATGCATTACCTTTAAGAAATGACCAACAGTACATGGAGCGATAAGGTAGTTCAAATAGTTTCCCTTCAAGCAGATAATGCTTAATTCAGGACACGAGTTAACGTCTTAGGGCCAAAATGCTCATTGACCAGGGGGCAAAGATGCGCACAGGTCGGTGCATTTTGAAAAATTGTGGGTATGAACTCTTAAGCTAAGACGACACTCCTCTAGGTCTTTGGAAGGCTTCAAACAACATGCGCAGCCAAGCTATACCCTCAACGGACTCTTAACCACCCAAGACACAGTCTATTCATTTTTGCATGCATTTCATGTCATACATTTCATTTGCAAACATTTGCATATAACTTGCCACCTGCACACACGGTTTTATTTGTACACATTCCTGTGCACATAACTTGGCAGGAAGATTTCAGATAAAGACCACATGCAGGGAAGCGGGTCGAGGACAACTTCAACATAACATAAGCACTCATCCGTGCTGGATAATCAAACCCTTCAAATGTCCTCTTAAGAGGCAAAACCCTTTGAAGTCCTCTTAAGAGGCAAAGCCTTTAAAGTCCTCTTAAGAGGTAAAACCCTTCGAAGTCCTCTTAAGAGGCAAACCCTTTAAAGGCCTCTTAAGAGGCAAAACCCCTCAAAGTCCTCTTAAGAGGCAAAACCCCTCAAAGTCCTCTTAAGAGGCAGACTCATTAAAGTCCTCTTAAGAGGCAAACCCTTTAAAGTCCTCTTAGGAGGCAAAACCCCTCAAAGTCCTCTTAAGAGGTAGACTCATTAAAGTCCTCTTACGAGGAAAAACCCTTTAAAGTCCTCTTAAGAGGCAAAACCCCTCAAAGTCCTCTTAAGAGGCAGACTCATTAAAGTCCTCTTAAGAGGCAGACCCTTTAAAGTCCTCTTAAGAGGCAAAACCCCTCAAAGTCCTCTTAAGAGGCAGTCTCATTAAAGTCCTCTTAAGAGGCAAAACCCTTCGAAGTCCATTTAAGAGGCAAAACCCTTTCAAGTCCTCTTAAGAGGCAAATCCTTTCAAGTCCTCTTAAGAGACACTAATCTAAAAATCAACCAAAGACCTCTCAGGGGGCAATTAGCCAAAGACCTCTCAGGGGAATTAGCCAAGGACCTCTCAAGGGGCAAATCAACCAAAGGGCTCTCAAAGGGCACCACTTTAGATCTAAGAAAGGTTAGATACCGACACGGCTAGGGCTAGACACGTCACAGGTTAGATGCCGCAATGAAGGAGGTTAGACACCGCACCACAGGTTAGATATCGACACAGCTGGGGCTATACACCGCACAGGTTAGGTGCCACAACGGAGGAGGTTAGACACCGCACCACAGGTTAGATACCGACATGGCTGGGGCTATACACTGCACAGGTTAGGTGCCACAATGGAGGAGGTTAGACACCTCACCACAGTTTAGATACCGACACGGCTGGGGCTATACACCACACAAGTTAAGTGCCACAACGGAGGAGGTTAGACACTGCACCACGGGTTAGATACCGACATGGCTGGGGCTATATGCTGCACAGGTTAGATGCCACAATGGAGGAGGTTAGACACCACACCAACAGGTTAAATACCGATACAGCGGGGGCTATACACCGCATAGGTTAGATGCCGCAATGGAGGAGGTTAGACACCACATAAACATATTACAGACCATAAAGGCTGGGGCTAGACACTGTACAGGTTACATGCTGTAATGACAGAAATTAGACATCGCATCAGAATCGATTACAGACCATAATGTCAGAAGCTTGACACCACACAGGTTAGATGCCACAACGACAAGGGTTAACACGTAGGCAAATTGACGGTAACTACTCACAACATCTTTGTTCAGACCCAAAAGACAGCTTCCTCAAGTATGTGTCTCTTTCTTTCGTTTCTCTGAGTTTTGGCTTACCTAGGCACCCATGCACTAGATTTTTCAAAACTGGGGTCAACTGTAGACACCGGGTCCCGAGGCAGCCTAGATCAGGGTTACCCAATGATGATTAGACTCCTGTTCACCGGCAAAAATGATAAAAGCGATGATTTCCTTGTGAAAATTTGCTTTTTAGAAATGAAAAAAATAAAAAAAAAATATATATATATATATTTAAAAAAAAAGGGAAAAAATCAGAGTTTGCCTTAGTAGCCGAAGTGCGGCCACATGGTCGCACCTCATGGCCACGAGGTGCTGCCACGAGTTACAAAGGCCGCACCTCAAATTTGGTGGCCGCACCTCAAATTTGAGGTGGTTGCACCTCAAAAATGGTATAAAATTCTTATTTATTTGCCCGCACTTCGTGCGTCCCCTCCCGGCAGACTCTATTTTTTTTATCAGTTTTTATTGGAATTTCAGTCCAAATTAAATTCTAATTTCTTTTTTTTCCAATTTTCAAAGAGATAAAAGTTGATTTTAATGGATAAAATAAGAATTGGGATGAGTTTAGGACTCTTTAAAACCTAATTCATGGGGGCATCATATAAATAGAAAATATTGCCGCTAGAAAAAGGTAGCCTCCATGATTTTTTACATTTTTTTTAGAGAATTTATTCTTTCTTCTTCTTTTTTGATTTTTCTTCTTTAATTTCAGATTCAATTTTTTCAATTAACAAGGATCAATTGAGGTTGAAAAATCAATTTTCAATTCTTAAGCATGCAAATTAATTTCTTTGTTTTCTCCATAAACAAAGGAAGTAATTTCACTTTAAAATCATTTTTTTTTAAATTTTTCAAGGAGATTAACCATCATATTCCTTCCATCAAATCCAAATCTGAGGGTAAATTTTCTGGGCTCCAAAATAATTATTTTCATCTTATTCTCTTATCTCTTATCTATTTATTTTGTTCATCTCAATATTGTTCTCTTGATTTTCTTATTATTTTTAACATGTAATTAATTAATTTATTTTGCTTTGATTGATTTTTTTTTTGCCATTTAAGTATTTATGTTAATTGCGATAACATGTAAATTATTAATTTAATCAAACCAATTTTGCATCTTTAATTCAATCATGTTATTTTGCTAATTTAATCAAGTTGTTTTCTTTTCCTTTTCTTTACATGATGGCCACGTGAACAGTTGTAACAACCCAAATAGGGCCTGGTCGGAATTTGCGAGGTAAGTCGGTAAAGTGAGGGCTTTTTCGTGATTTAAGTAGGGGAATTTTGGTTAATCAGGAAGTATGTGTTAAAGGAATTAATTAATTAAGTGTTAAGTGAAGTGAAGGGAATATTAGTGTGTGTTTGTAGTGTATGGTTGTAGGGTGTTAGTGGATTTATTGGAATTATAAGGTGTGGGTTGTGTTTGGTACCTTAGAAGATATTTGTGTAATTAGGCTTTTGTGTGGTTAGTGTATGGTGCCAAGAGTGGATGAGTTAAGATTGATGGCTTGATTCTCTAAGATTATGACAAGTGGCATGAGTGGGTGAGCAATTAATGTAAAGTAAGAGAGAGAGAAGGGAAGGGCAGAAATTGCCTAGCTTCCCGTGGAAGCTAGCTCATTTCTTCCTTCTCCTCTTCATTCCCGTCCTCCTCTCTCTCCTTCTTCCATTTTTGCTGCTCTCATCTCTTTCTTCTTGTGTTTTCTTGAGTCTTGATTGGGATCTTTGAAGGTTTGAGCTAGAAGTGTTGAAGGTAAGTGGTTGAGTTCGGTTTGGGGTTTCTTGTGTTGTTCTTGTTATTTGAATTTCTGGTTTTGGGTTGTGATTGGTTTTGATTTAAGTGTATTTGGTTGGGTTGTGCAAGAATCGGAAGAGAGAAGAAAGAGCAAGGGCAAGGATAAAGTGTTTTCGTGAGGAGTTCGGTTGAAGCTTCATTTTTCCAGGTATTGAGTGCATGTAAGTGTTGTGAGCTGTGTTGTGGATTATGGTTTTTCCCTAATTTCCTTCTTGGATCAACTCTATCTTGTGTTTGCAAGTCATTTATAATCTTGAGTGTTTTATAAATGCATGTTTAATTGGAGTAGTGATTTAGTGAAGTGTTAGTGATATAGTGAAGATATTATGTGTTTCCGGAATTTGAACATGCCACATTAGTGTATTTGAGTTTGGTTGTGAGTGATTTCATGTTGAAATTATATTTGATTATTGTGTAAAAATGATTATGTGGCTTGAGAATGATGCGGTGATGTGCTGGAGGCGAGAGGTAAGTGTTTTGAGCATGTTGTGTGCATGCATGAAGAGTTGGGTGTGAAAAGAGTAGGAAAAGAGCAGAATTGGGTGAATCTGGGTTCTGTCGCGATCGCGACAAGTGCCGCGATCGTGACAGAAGGCGGACTTGGCCCCTTGTTCTTAAAGAGCCCTCTGTCGCGATCGCGACGCTTGTCGCGAGCGCGACAGAGAGCTTGGTAGCGGAACCCACCACGTGAGCGTGCTGCCGAGCGTGCGCGCGAAGAGGAAGGAACTGGTCTCTGTCGCGATCGCGAGCGCGACAGAGCTCGGCTCCGTGAATTCTGCCGCGAGTGCTTCGTCGCGACCAGGCCTCTTGGTGCGAGGACGCGACGAAGTACCCCGTGCTCTGTCGCGAGCGCGACAGAGCTCGGTTCCGAGAAGTTCTGCCACGAGTGCTTCGTCGCAAGGAGGTCCCTTGGCGCGACCTCGCGAGGAAGTACCCCGTGCTCTGTCGCGAGCGCGACACTGGTCGCGATCGCGACAGAGGCCCTTCCGGCTTGCCTTGTTTTCTGAATGTGTTTCATTTGTTCCACTTTGCACGGTTTCTCACTAGTGCATGGTATATGTGTGTGCCTTTGACTCGTGATATTATTGTACTAGTGTCTTTGATATGGATTTATATTATATAAGAGTCTTAATTTGGATATTGTCTTGTTAGTTATTGTGTTGTCGAGCCTGAAGTGTCAAGGTATAGGATAACTAAGCATGCTTAAGAAGGGGTTAGTGTTCAGCTGTTCTGTCCGCCCCGTTTGGGCGAAGCGGTTGACCTCCGAGATGGTCATCTTCCGTGTAGTGATAAAATGTTTTGAGACTCCGGTCTCCCGTGATGCCTTCAGGTGTTAAAGTGTTTTTGAGGCTTCGGTCTCCCGTGCCGTGTTCCCGTATCCTCAACCATTGATTTCAGGCTATTGTGTGAACTGTCTTGTAGTGATAAATTGAGTGTTCTGATCAAAGTGTGATTTCCGAATAGTGTAATGGTTTAGTGCATTGCGTTATGTTATTCTGGATATATTTATTTATATCTCTGTACTCTGATGCATAATGATTTATGTATGTTAGTGCATGTTTATTATTATAGTGTTCTGTTGTGCTTGTTTCTCCCCACTAAGCGTTATTGCTTAGCACGGGCTTTTATCCCGTGCAGGTAGCGTGAAGGATGGTTGGGAGTGCTCGAGTCGTGCATCTGCAGGCAGGCCACCTAGGAGTCGAGTTTATTATTTTTGTCTCCTTCTGTAATTTTTTTTGTATATGTATTTCTTTATTTTTGTAAAAGATGTTAAAAATGTAATCTTTTGGGCCATTGTAAATAATTCGTATTTTGATTATTTATGTATTGAAGTACGTTTCCTTTTATATTCGGTTGTTGAATGCTTCCGCTTAGCGCATGTACGCTTCCGCTGTATACTTTGTCGCGTCGTAAGTGAGTGTCGGGTAGCGCGCCCGCCGGCGCCCTTCCAACGGGGGCGGCTGTGGGGGTGTTACAACAGTGGCCATATTTGCTTTATTTCTCTTTTAATTCTTATGCATGTATTCATGTGGGGCCAGCCTATTTTATCCACACACACATTTATTCACTTATTCTCGCCTTTATATATTTTTATCCTTTTTCATTTATTTGATTATTTATTCGATTGGCTTAATTAATATATTTGTTAGTTGGATTCATTTAATTTAATTTGATTCATTTTTTATTTTATGTATTTGATTTGATTTGATTACTAACATTAATTTTCTTTTTATTTTTACTTTTGGCTACAACACTTTTTTTTTTCTTTTGGGCATTATCCATGGGCAAAGATGGGGAATCAAGGAATTAGGAGCCTTATTTTGGTTGGGATATTTAAATTATTCATTTTCCTTTATTTTGATTTATTTGTTATATTTGTGTATTTTATGTAAAATGGTTTATTTTTATGCATGCTTAAATAAAAAGTCTCAAAAAATTTTTTTATTAATAAATTCGGATTTTTTCTAATAAGATGGACCAATATCCTATTTTAACCAATAAAATCTCACTTTCAAAAGGGAGTTAATTTTCACAAAATGGGATCCAATTATCCCCGCCTTTTCCAATATTGCCCAAAATAACTCTTCGATTTTTAAGTGTGCATGAAGGAACCAATGTTCCTACTTCCAAATAATGATTTGATTTATGAATCAGTCAATAAAGCATCTCACCAATAGGAGATTAGCAAATTTGCCTTTGGCATTATAGATTTAACCATATCTAGGAGAGTCCTATTTCTCTTTTCTGCAATACCATTTTGTTATTGAGTTATGGGAATGGACAACTGATGCTCAATTCCCCTTTCATCACATAAAGCTTTAAATTCGGTTGAAAGATATTCCTGACCTCTGTCAGTTCTTAAAGCTTTAATCTTTTTGTTTAATTGATTCTCAACTAAATTCACATAAGTCTTGAAGCAACTAAATGCTTCTGACTTGTGAAAAATCAAATAGATATGACCACACCTAGTATAGTCATCTATAAATGTGATGAAGTAGTAGGCCCAATGCCTCGCCCTCACATTCATTGGACCACATACGTTAGAATGAACTAATTGCAATGGAAATTTGGCTCTAGTTCCTTTTTCGAAAGATTTTCTAACTGGTTTTCCTTTTAAGCAATGCTCATACGTAGGCAATTCAATCTTATTTAAATCACCTAATAAACATACTTTGGCTAACCAACTCATTCGATCTGACTCGATATGGTTTAATCTAGCATGCCATAATTTCACATTATTCTCATAACTATGTGAAGAAGAAGAAATTAAAGAAAAAATAGTTTTATTCATAAAGTTAGGATCGTCATCCATAATAATAAAATTGTTTGATATAAATTAAGAACCATAATAAATATCATTCAAGCATAAGCATACACTATCATCCTTAAAATGTAAATCGAAGCCAAGTTTCATTAAAGCAAAAACAGAAAATAAATTCCTACGAATATCTAGGGCATAAAGTACATTATGTAGGAGCAGGGTTCGGCCTTTATGCAAGACTAATATACACGTACCCATCCCTTGAACTGCCACTCTGGCATTATTTTCCACATAAATCCATTTTGCTCCATTTGGAATTCGTCGAAATTCAATAAAGGCATCTCGATCACTTGTTACAAGGTCCGTTGCTCCTAAATCTATCATCGACAAAGGATGAAATTCAGTTACAAATGCAAAAATAGATACATAAATTTCACTCACTTTTGAGTTAGAATAGTATACCTGTTTGGGCACAGTGCAGTCTCTTGCATAGTGTCCTTTTTGTTGGAAATTGGAACGTTTCACTTTTGAAACGTTTACCTTCTTCTTACCTTTGGACCTATTGTGATTATGTTTTACCTTTTGCTTTTTAGGCTCTTGAGCCTTTTCCTTATCCCTACTTCAGAAGCTTCTTTTCTTCTTCTTGTTAGAACTTATTCCATCAGAATGGGACTATGCCATATGCACTTTGGCATTGACCTTATTCGCTGCTAGACGGTCCTATTTAAGCTCCAAAATGATGAGCGACATCCTTAAATACCTCTATGATGTCCATATGAGTTAGTTGAATCTTTATATGCTCCTAACTCTTAGGTAAGGAACGGATAATAAATTGGACCTGTTGCTCGTCAGTAAATTTATGACCAGCCTCACTAAGCTCACTTATCATATTTTCCATCTCTCTTAGATGTTTTCACATGGCATGATCAAACTTCTTTTAATAAATATCAAATTTGATCATTAATGATCGGAGCTTAGTCAGAGACACACCTTCAAACTTTTCCCCCCAGAGCAATCTACAGATCCTTTTCATTTAGATACTTGCAAAATTGCTTAGTGATGTCATCATCCATTGTAATGAGCAAGATGAATCGAGTAGTGAAATTTTTCTTTTTCCATGCCACATAGGAATCTCGGTCCTACCTATGCTGGGCTATAGTGCCATTGTTAGGTTTATCTATGATGTGTTCTAAATCTGCAAGCGCACGGTTTATCGATTATAGTACTTAAAATATCGTTTCCACGAGGAATGTATGTTGATTATTACTCACTATTACTACTTGATTTTATCTTGTTTACAATGTTCAATATTTTGAAGACTAATTCTATACTACTCGTATAATGAAAGTTAATTAAACCTAATTAATGATGATCAAAGAAGACAATTAAGATGATGAAGAAATAATGATTATGAAACTTGATTCCATCTTTTAAATATAAATATAATCTTATAAGCAAGCCAAATTGGAATAATGTTCTAATCCACTCTCTCGACATGAACTAGAGTGCCCAAAACATGCAATCCCAATGCTAATCCTCAATTCTCATTGATGAACTAGTAAATTCCAATTACACATTCTAAGACTAGTTACCAATTTATAACAATTACATTAACATACTGATCTCTCAAGCAATGTTTTGATATTGAATTTTTATTAGTTGTAAGGCAAAGTAAATCTCTCGACCCCACTTTAAATTATAATGATCATGCAATAGTACCAATATAGAATTCTGCCTTAAAAGACTATTAACATTAATGGAGATAGAAATAACAATAATACCATTCAAGTTTCCTAAATATAATTCATTTAATTACAGAGAAGAAAGAAATAAATAAAGAGAAAATAGAAAGAAGTCTTTGAACCCTTTCCCAAACTCTTAAAAGAAGTATTCTTCTCTTTGTGTCTTCTTATTCAAAAGATAAAAACTAACTTAAGAACTTCAACTATAGAATTTGTTCTTCAAAAACTTACAGAAAATACTTAGTTAAAATTCCATATATTTAAATTTAGAACTGAATTTAATATATATAATGTTCCAAGGTTCATGTCACTTGATATGCCTCTTCAAAAGGTTGCAAAGCTTGGCAAAAAAACTTGACTATTCACATGGCTCTTCAAAATAACTGCCCCAACGGATCTCTCTGTCACACTCGTGACAGAGGACAAACTTCTCTTCCTTGGCTTTCTTCACTGCATTGACTATTCTGTCCTCCTTGCTTCGTCGCGCTCACGATAGTATGCGGTATTCCACTTTTGCTCTTTCCTTCCTCTCTTCTCTTCCTTCTTCTTAAGCACCTTTTGTCACGCTCGCGATAGTACCATCCTATCTTGCTCAATTCTGCTCCTTTTTCCCCATTTACTCCATTTTGTCCTGAACACATAAAATGTAAAACAAAACATAAAACATACCTAATTCTAACACAATTAACCATAACTAAACATAATTTTAATCACAAAATATTAGGTAAATATGAGCTATTTAGGCTCATATCAAATCCCCACACTTGAACATTTTCTTGTCCTCAAGCAAAACTTAAAATGCAAAAACACACATAACACATAACACATAACAACATTCACACAATTTTGAAACTTGAATTCATATTTGACAAATATTTGGAAACAACATGAATAAGCCTTCATCTCTTAATACATTAGTCTAAATATGCAAATTCTCAAACAATATCATTGTCCATTCAACCCCAACAACCGTGTACATTTAGAAAATCAGGAAGTTGCAAAGCACAAGACTATTAGCACTCAAGAAATTGAATATCTTAACACATGTATAGAATATTTCATACAAAGCATTGCCTAAAATATCTCTCACTCAAACACTTTATTCATACTTCACTCAATTTGTTTAGGGTTAGTGTTTCACTCTTTCCTTTAATATGCCATTGCATACCATAAGCTTGTAATGAGTAAACATCTCCACTTCTAGCACAAGTTAGTACATGAAATCAAAGGGTCTTATTCAAGGTTGTAGCTTGGCTTAGGTAAAGGTAGGACAAATTTGGTTACGTAGCTCATCATGTGTAAAGAAAAAGTAATCACCATATCATAAGAGACTTAAAATCTAAGCATAGCATGATCTCATGAAGTTCCAACTTACTATTCTCATTCCCTTATTAATGTCCACTTTTTCCGTTCTATTTTTCACAACTTACTTTTTTTTTTCTTTTTTGCTTTGTTTTTTTTTTTCTTTTTTTCTTTTCTTTTTCATCAATCATGTTCTTAACATTTTTCTTTACTTTTTACAGGAACTAGCTTTTCTAGTATTGGACTTTTGAGATAAAGGAATTCAAGTAACAACATGCTTATACTAAACAAAAAATTGTTTCCAATGACATAGCAATCCTAATCCTTTACACAAAAGGGTAACAAAGGAAATAGGTTATTATTCAATAATGGATTAAGGCTAATTAAGTGCTTTTAGAACAAAAATTGGTTAAAAGCTCAAAATTGGCTACATAAAGTAAAAAAGGTAAGTTATTTAAGCAAGCTAAAATTTGTTGTTCTAAATGCCCTTATCATTTTTCATGCACATCTCATACTAAATATAATCTCGAAATTTACCCAAAACAAATTTTAGAGGATATGGCATACCAAGGATCTCATACAAAGAAAAATTTTAATGTAAAAGGCTTCAAAAGCTCACTTAGCTATAGGTCAAATTATTCTAAGAAATGATTTGCCAAAATAATCATATTAACATGCGAAAAGATAAACAACTTAAAAAGAACCTACACTAAAGTGCTTTGCTAAGTCATAACCCTTACTATGCATATAAAACTGTCAAGGTAAAACAACTAATGATATTCCTCAAGAATTTGGCTAACTAGATCAAAAATTTTAAAAAAACTCAAGCTATACATGTATATGCTCCCAAATATGCATCAAATATAAAAGCTCCAAAACTAAGCAAACTCATAAACAACTTAAACATATCAACCTAGCAACACAAATATACTAGCAATACATATACATGCAAATTAAACTCAGCACAAACAAACACCACCTAATACTAACATATCATGCATATCCACAACACAAACAAAATCAACATATGAACATCTACCTCCCCACAATTAAAGGACACAATGTCCTTATTGTGTAAGAAAAACAAGCACAAACTAACACAAACTAGAAAAATAAAATATACAAAACACAAAACACAAAATAAAGAAAATAAAAAGTAAAAGTAAAAGGAGAAAAAAAAACTGCCCTCAAATGCCACTAGGGGAACTTGGTGGAGATGGAGTGAACTCCACATTCTGCTTGCGGAAAAAGGAAAGCAACTTGCAACTGATGCTTTTCTGGCTCTTGTGCATCTCATGCATTGATGCCTCCATTGAATCCATTCTTGCAGCTAAACTTTGGTTGGCAGCATCCATCCCATCCAGGCGAGTTAAAACTTGCCTCCAACCGGCTGTAGTACTACCCTCCCCATGCTTAGAATCTGACTCCCCCGCATCACCAGCTTCTTCATCATCAGATTCCTCTTCATTCTCAATGGCTGTAGAGGTTGCAGGGCCTTTGCCCTTATCCAAACCAGTGCCTTGAACCTGATCATTATGAGAAACAAACTTGGGAGGCCATTCGCCTCTTATTAACACATTAAAATTGCACAAATACTTAGCATCCATTATGGCAACATGTTCATTCTTATCCAATGCAAATCCATTCAATTTCCCTAAGCAACCAAGCACAATACAAGTCACCATATGTCCCATACCCATAGATTTACTCCTAGCAATAGATGCATGATATAAACCATCAAAAATAAAATCTATGGAACAAGGAGTTTTCCTAGATTGCACAAGGTTTAAAACAAAAAGATCTTTGGCCTGCACTTTATTACTCTTGACCCACCAAACAAAGCATGGCATATAAACTTGTGAAATAACAATAACACATCACTCTTAAAATTTCTATTGGTAGAGTTCTTGTTATTAAACCCATGCAATCTAGTCAAATTCTTCCATACTTCAGTGGGGTTAAAAGTGTGAGGCTCAAATCTCTTTCCATTTAAAGGGAAACCAAACCAATCATGCATTTTATCAAAGCCAAATATATACTCTTTACCCTAATGCCTAAATTTGGAATTGATTTTACAGTTCAAGGGCCCACTCTTTCCACACAGGTAAATTCATGTGAACAAACTCCCCCCATTTCACATATTTCAAATACTTTTTAAATTCTTGCATAATCCCCAAATCATTTAACAAAGAAAAGTCTAAATGCCACATACCAACATTGTAACACCCCCATACCCCCGGGAAGGAATATCGGGGTTCCATAACCCAAACACACACATACTTGTACACATGCATACATAAAGGCGGAAGCGATAATAATAAATAAATATAAAAACATTCTTTTGGGCCAAACATATACTATTAATAATATATAAACTGTACATATTACAACAGTTTTATACTTATTACATATTCACTTTCGGTACATAAACTAAACAGTTAACATATACACTATGATACTATGCTTCTATATACATAATGATGTTACTCAAAACATCAGAAACTCGATCTAGTATAAAAAGATCTTCATCAAGCTCCTAGTGGCAAAGACATACAGATGCAAACTCTCTAATCGCATCCCGAAAACCTACACGAGAAAAATATCCGTGCTAAGCGATAAAGCTTAGTGGGGATAAACAGAACCAAAAGACTTCGAACAAAGTCACAAATATATCACAGGCATATCAATAGTCATGTCATATACAAATAATCATATGCACATCCTTGTAAGCAAATACCATCATGCTTCAACCCATTCATGTACAAAAATCCAAATATGGCATACGATATTGGTAACATTTCATACTATGTTCATATATATATATATATTCCCCTGAATTCTCAACAATGGTGGATACGGGCACTGTGGGTACTAATTAATTGCATTAAACTCTAGAGGACTAACTCAATTGCGTTGAATACATTAGGTAGTCATCAAGTAGACACAACTAAGGTCACTGTCGCAGCCGCCTCTAACCCTTTATAAGCATGCTTATCTATCCACTACATTGACACTTTAGGCTCGACGCACACATTCGGAACCTAACACTATCCATAATCACTTATTCAAGTATACTTATTATTAATTCATTGCAATAACATATAAATCATGTACAGACCCTTTTCTTAGGGGCATATAACTTGTATAACCATGAAAGGATTAAATAAATGCATATTCAAAAGTGATTGAAGTAAAAGAATCATGCAAGAAATTTAAAGAAAACAATTGGGAGAAAATAGGACTTATGCGGTAGCATGCAAATCCCTCAAAGCCATCTAATATTTTAAAACCAAAATCTCAAAACAGAAGGGAGTTACATGGCGGTATGGGTAAGCCTTAACGCCGTGTAAGCCACGCCACACGGGGGTAAGGAAAGGCCCTTACCGCCGTGTAACGAAGCCAACAATTAAAAGGGACAGAAGCAAGTTACACGGCGGTATGCCTTTTCCTTACTGCAGTGTAAACCTAGTTATACGGCGGTATGGATAAGCCTTACCACAGTGTAAACCTATTCTACCTCAAAACACAAGGCAGACTCTAGACAGACTTAAGGTTCAAACTTGTACTACATTTTCCTCATAGTTAGAGACATTTTTAGGATAAACTCTCTTCTTAACAATTTTTCCCTAGGATGTTAACGTTCAAATGGGACAAGTTTCAGGTCAATTAAACATCTATAAATTTAGATATGAGATAGACAACCTATACTATTCTAGTAACCCGACCCAAATAGAATACTACTATTTTGGTAAATTTTTAGGGTCCTAAAGCAAGAATTTGCTCAAGGTCATTTCTGAGACTTTTATAAGAATGGAAGGCACGGTGCTAATAAATCAACAATAACTCCATTTAGAGGTCTACAACTCTACTTATGAAAAATATATTACACGGAGGTCTGATGAAAAATGAGCAGAGTTTCCCAAAATCAAACCTTACACTCTAAACCTATATGGCAATCATCTAACATCATCAACACACATGCACATGATCAAATTACATACTCATAAACATATATAAATACATATAACATAAGAACACCGCAAGCAATCAAAACGAACAAAAATTAAAACCACACACGATCCCGACCTTAGATAGCTTGACCGCATCTCTCTAATCGGTTCCGAGCTTCTCCTTTCCCTTGTCCCTCTTATCCACACCTTTCATGCACAATAAACCAAGAGAACATTCAAACCAAGCTCTTAACTTTGAATCAAAAATAAAAATATAGAAAGAAAAAGGAGGTCAGATCGGATAGCTAATTAAACTAACCTTCTCAAGGACCAACTCTACCCTTCACAACTCTCTCTTCAACTAACCCAAGTAACTCACTTGAAGAGCAAACCAAAAGAAGAAGAAAAGAAACAAAAGAAAGAACAAGAGAGGGAGCACGGCAGAAAACCAAGAAAAGCAAAAAGAATAAATGCCAAAAACAAAGAAAAACTGAAGAGGAACAAAGGGCAGCCGATCAACCCTTATCCACAACCAAAGACTTTCCATAAAAGCCAGCCAACTTCATTAATGCCACTAATTACTATTAATTAACTCAAAACAAATATTCTATGCCAAGTGTCAATCTCTCTTCTTGCCACGTGTCAAACTCCTACGATGCCACATGTCACAATCCTAACTCAAAGCCTCTTGAAACCCACATAAGCTGACTGTCCGCTGGAGGGTTCTGTCGCGCTCGTGACAGAACTCTCTCACACACAATCACTCTTAAAGTTGATACAATACGACAAAAATTTAACCAAAACTTCTAGGGTATTTTCGAGGTGTTACAAATCTCTCCCCCTTAAGAAATTTCGTCCTCGAAATTTCCCCCCGTACCAAACAACTAGTCATCAGATTACACTCTGTATCTTACTAAATAAAACAACTCAAATAGTAAAGGAACTCACCAGAAGAACCAACAGGGACATCTACAGCTTCTGCAACCATTGCGTAGGCTCGCGGTTGTCCCTCGGTAGGAAATGGCTTTTCCACCATTTTCGATGGCAGTCTAATAGCTCCACTTTTACCTTTTCCACTTCTGATGGTTCCAGATACATTCACTCTAGCTATACTGGCTTGTGAGGCTATATTCTCCCTCGACTTGGGGCACTTGGCAAGCATGTGCTCCATGCTGCCACACCAAAAACAGGCTCCGGTGAGTTTCCTACACTCACCCCAGTGATGCCTTTCACAATGAATACACTTAGGTGCTGCACTTCCTCTACTGGTAGGTGGCATTACACTCCCAACTGATGTTGGCACTTGCACTGATTCTTGTTCATCTCTTCCTCTCATCATTTCTCTAGCTCTCTTACTAAAACCTTCATTTCCTTTCGGGAACTTTCTCTTTTGCTGTCTCTTCTGCTTCAATAACTCTGATTCCTCTAATTTAATGGCTGCCAGTACCAATCGATAGTAATTCATCAGTTGCAAAGCAACCATGGCAGATAGAGGCCCTCTAATACTTTCTCTTAGCCCATCTTCAAACAGTCGGCACTTAAAATCTTCCGTTAACAGGATGTCAGGCACATACTTACACAATCGGATAAACTCTTTCTCGTACTCCTCGACCGTCATATTCCTTTATTTAAAGCTCACGAACTCTTTCCACTTTGCCTCTCTATATGCTTTAGTCACATACTTTTCTTTAAACTCATGGACAAAAAAGTCCCAAGACAATTCTACTGGCCTTTGTGGGTTCCTTAGTACTAACTTCCACTAGTCATATGCTGCACCCTGCAGTAATGACACAGCACAAGCCACTCTCTGATTCTGTGGACAATTGATCTCTTGCAGGATCCTTCTAGTTCTTTCAAGCTAGAACTCTGCTATGTTAGATTGGTCCAAGGAGGTTCCACAAAATTCCTCAGCTCCTCTCTTTCTTATGAGGTCCGTTGGTGCCTTAGAAGCTGTCAGTCGATCTAAAATCTGTACCAACCCTTGAATCAACACCAGATTGTCCTGAACAGGATCAGCTCTTTCATTTCTATCATGCTCATGTACTCGCGGATCCACATGAATCGGATTCACAAAACCAGTCGTCTCTCCTACGTTCTCACTCGGGTCTGACTCCATCTATACTCTACAAAAACAAAAATAACATCTGCATTAGGCCATAACTCTAAACAGACTCTGACATTTAATCTATACTCAATATCTTATAGACCAGAACCTCTAACCTATGCTCTGATACCACTAAATATAACACCCCCATACCCCCGAGAAGGAATATCGGGGTGCTACAAGCCAAACACACTCATACTCGTACACATGCATACATAAAGGCGGAAGCGATAACAATAAATAAATATAAAAACATTCTTTTGGGCCAAACATATACTATTAATAACATATAAACTGTACATATTACAAAAGTTTTATACTTATTACATATTCACTTTCAGTACATAAACTAAACAATTAACATAAACACTATGATACTATGCTTCTATATACATAATGATGTTACTCAAAACATCAGAAACTCTATCTAGTGCAAAAAGATCTTCATCATACTCCTAGTGGCCAAGACCTGCAGATGCAAACTCTCTAATCACATCCCGAAAACCTACACGGCAAAAACACCCGTGCTAAGCGATAACGTTTAGTGGGGATAAACAGAAGCAAAAGACTTCGAACGAAGTCACAAATATATCACAGGCATATCAATAGTCATGTCATATATAAATAATCATATACACATCCTTGTAAGCAAATACCATCATGCTTCAACCCATTCATGCACAAAAATCCAAATATGGCAAACGATATTGGTAACATTTCATACTATGTTCATATATATATATATATATATATTCGCCTGAATTCTCAACAATGGTGGATACGGGCACAGTGGGTACTAGTTAATTGCATTAAACTCTAAAGAACGAACTCAATTGCGTTGAATACATTAGGTATTCATTAAGTAGACACAACTAAGGTCACTGTTGCAGCCGCCTCTAACCCTCTATAAGCATGCTTATCTATCCACTACATTGGCACTTCAGGTTCAACGCACACATTCGGAACCTAACACTATTCATAATCACCTATTCAAGTATACTTATTATTAATTCATTGCATAAACATTTAAATCATGTATAGACCTTTTTCCCACGGGCATATAACTTGCATAACCATGAAAGGATTAAACAAATACATACTCAAAAGTGATTGAAGTAAAAGAATCATGCAAGAAATTTAAAGAAAACAATTGGGAGAAAACGGGACTTACGCGGTAGCATGCAAATCCCTCAAAGCCATCTAATATTTTAAAACCAAAATCTCAAAACAGAAGGGAGTTACACGGCGGTATGGGTAAGCCTTAACGCCGTGTAAGCCACCCCACACGGGGGTAAGGAAAAGCCCTTACCGCCGTGTAACGAAGCTAACAATTAAAAGGGACATAAGCAAGTTACACGGCGGTATGCCTTTTCCTTACCGCCGTGTAAACCTAGTTACACGGTGGTATGGGTAAGCCTTAGCACTGTGTAAATCTATTTGCCTCAAAATACAAGGCAGACTCTAGACAGACTTCAGGTCCAAACTTGTACTACATTTTTCTCATAGTTAGAGACATTTTTAGGCAAAACTCTCTCTTAACAATTGTTCCCTAGGATGTTAACGTTCAAATGGAACAAGTTTCAGGTCAATTAAACATCTATAACTTTAGATATGAGATAGACAACCTATACTATTCTAGTAACCCGACCCAAATAGAATACTACTGTTTTGGTAAATTTTAAGGGTCATAGTGCAAGAATTTGCTCAAGGTCATTTCTGAGACTTTTATAAGAATGGAAGGCATGGTGCTAATAACTCAACAATAACTCCATTTAGAGGTCTACAACTCTACTTATGAAAAAAAATATTACACGGAGGTCTGATGAAAAATGAGCAGAGTTTCCCAAAATCAAACCTTACACTCTAAACCTATATGGCAATCATCTAACATCATCAACACACATGCACATGATCAAATTACATACTAATAAACATATATAAATACATATAACATAAGAACACTGCAAGCAATCAAAACGAACAAAAATTAAAACCACACACGATCCCAACCTTAGATGGCTTGACAGCATCTCTCTAATCGGTTCCGAGCTTCTCCTTTCCCTTGTCCCTCTTATCCACACCTTTCATGCACAATAAACCAAGAGAACATTCAAACCAAGATCTTAACTTTGAATCAAAAATAAAAATATAAAAAGAAAAAGGAGGTCAGATCGGATAGCTAATTAAACTAACCTTCTCAAGGACCAACTCTACCCTTCACAACTCTCTCTTCAACTAACCCAAGTAACTCACTTGAAGAGCAAACCAAAAGAAGAAGAAAAGAAACAAAAGAAAGAACAAGAGAGGGAGCACGGCAGAAAACCAAGAAAAGCAAAAAGAATAAATGCCAAAAACAAAGAAAAACTGAAGAGGAACAAAGGGCAGCCGGTCAACCCTCATTCACAACCAAATACTTTCCATAAAAGCCAGCCAACTTCATTAATCCCACTAATTACTATTAATGAACTCAAAACAAATATTCCATGCCAAGTGTCAATCTCTCTTCTTGCCACGTGTCAAACTCCTACGATGCCACATGTCACAATCCTAACTCAAAGCCTCTTGAAACCCACATAAGCTGACTGTCCGTTGGACGGTTCTGTCGCGCTCACGATAGAACTCTCTGACACACAATCACACTTAAACTTGATACAATCCTATAAAAAATTAACCAAAACTTCTAGGGTATTTTTGGGGTGGTACAAACATAATTTTTCTTGGAAAAGTACAGGAATTTCTCACCTTCTTTCTTAGAATAAATTGGAAATGGGCAATCATACTTGAATTGGAGAGAATGAGAATCAGGGGCTTGAGAACTAGAATCTCTTATCACCTTATTGCCTTTGTTTGCCAAAGTTTTATTACACACCATGTTGAAGATCTCAGCCACGCAAATAGCAAAACACCCAAAACAAATGGACATGAAGAAACAACAACCAAAACAATAAGAAAAACCCTAGAAAAAGCAATGAAAAATCAAAGAGGGAGAAGAATGTAGAGAGAAAATGTCAAGAAGATAGAGAGAAAACTGAAAAACAGAGGTAAAATGGAAAGTTAGGGCTAAAAAAATATTTATAGGGGTAGTAAAATGGGGTTCCAACGGTCATATTTTCCCAAACATTTGAAATCCCGCGTTCTGTAGCACTCGCGACAGAATTAAAATTTGCGCTCTTGCGACACAATCGCGCTCGCGATAGTAACGTTTTAAACCAATAGCCTTCTTCTATCACGCTCGCGACAGAAGCCAAACTTTCCAACGATTTGTCGCAAATGCGATTGCACCCGCGATCGCGATAAAAACTGACTTAACATCCTTCTTTAACCTATCGCGCTCGCAACAGTAAGGAAACACACAATATAGCTTTTGAATTTAAAGAAAAAACCTCAACATACAATCTACATTAATATACCCACTGCTAAATTTAAGCTGTAGAACAAAAATAAACGATATTAGTAATATTATAATTCATAATTCCAAAATAAAATCTAATTAACAACATACAAAAATAACTTAAAAATGCATAAAATACAAAATAAAAAGATTGTGTAAATAACCCTCAACCCAAATGTAGAGAGATACATGAGATCTCCCTACCTTGAAAATTTCCATCTAAATATACCTAACAACATTGACCGTTAGCTTTAAACAATTCCCCTTTTTCATTTTTAAGTTCAAAATAACCATGGTCAAGCACTTGTGTCACCTCAAAAGGTCCACTCCACCTAGACCTTAACTTTCTAGGAAACAACTTCAATCCAGAATTGAATAAAAGAACTTTGTCTAAACTCTTATACCTAATGTGAGCATCATGCCATTTCTTTGATCTTTCCTTATATATTCGTCCATTTTCATAAGACATAAGGCATAATTCATCAAGTTCATTCAATTTAAACATCTTTTCACACTAGCCTCCTTAATGTCATAATTCAATGCCCTAATGGCCCAATAAGCTCTATACTCCAACTCAACGGGCAAATGACATGCTTTACCATACACTAACCTATATGGGGACATACTAATAGGTGTTTTAAAAGTAGTATGATATGCCTAAAGTGCATCATCTAATTTGTGTGCCCAATCTTTCCTAGAGCTAAAAATTGTTTTGTCAAGTATCCACTTAAGCTCTCTATTGGAAACCTCCACTTGACCACTAATTTGTGGATGATAAGGAGTTCCTATCCTATGATGAATACCATATTTATGCAATAAGGAAGCAAAGGATCGGTTTATAAAATGCGTATCTCCATCACTTATGAAATCTCGAGGCACTATAAATCTTGAAAAGAGTTTCTTTAAGAACTTTACTACCACCTTTGAATCATTGGTTGGTGTTGCTTTAGTTTCAACCCATTTTGATACATAATCCACCCCAACTAATATATAACTTTGTCCAAAAGAAGTAGGAAAAGGACCCATGAAGTCTATCCCTCACACATCAAATATTTCTACCTCTAAAATGCTATTCAAAGGCATCTCGTCTCTTTTCCCTATATTACCAACCCTTTGACACCTATCACATTGTGCGACACTCAAGCACACGAGATGTAGTTTTTGTACTACCATTATTACTTGAATATAATGATGAATGGCAATATTGCAAGATGTTCACATACTTATCCTCACTAACACACCTACGAATCACACTATCCCCTCCTATCTTAAACAAATAAGGTTCCTCCCAAAGGTAATTCTTAAGATCACTAAAGAACTTTTTCCTTTGTTGCCATGTTAAACCATGAGGCACAATTCCTGCAGCAAGAAAGTTAGCAAAATCTGCATATCATGGCACATGCACTTGCTCAATGGACATTAAAGACTCATCCGGAAAGGATTAATTTATTTCATTGCTATCCCCTAAAGGTCCTTCATCATTTTCTAATCTTGATAAATGGTCAGCAACTAAATTTTTAGAACCTTTCTTATCTCTAATCTCAATGTCAAATTCTTGTAATAAAAGAACCTAACAAATGAGACGAGGCTTAGCATCTTTCTTAGCAAACAAATACCTAAGGGCTGCATGATCCGTATAGATTATAACTTTAGATCCCAACAAATAATATCTTAATTTATCAAAGACAACAACCAACATTTCTTTTTCAGTTGTGGTATAATATAATTGAGGTCCCGATAATGTATGGCTAGCATAATAAATGACATGCAAATGCTTATCTTGGCGCTGACCTAACACACAACCTACTGCAAGGTCACTTGCATCACACATTATCTCAAATGGTAAATTCCAATTAGGAGAAGTGATTATAGTTGCACTTATAAGAGCTTTCTTTAATTGCTCAAAAGCATCCATGCATGCATTAGAAAAATCAAAAGGCACATCTTTAACAAACAAGTTAGTTAAAGGCTTAGCAATCAAAGAAAAATCCTTTATAAACCTCCTATAAAATCTAGCATGACCTAAAAAGGATCTTACACCCTTAAGTGTAGTAGGTGGAGGTAATTTCTCTATCAATTCAGTTTTAGCTCTATCAACCTCTATACCTCTACTTGAGATCTTGTGGCCTAGAACTATCCCTTCTTCCACCATGAAATGAAACTTTTCAAAATTAAGTACTAAGTTAGTCTCCTCACATCTAGCTAAGACTTTATCTAGGTTATTCAAACACAACTCAAAAGAGTCACAATAAATTGAAAAATCATCAATGAAAACTTCCATTATCTCTTCTATTAAATCCCCAAAAATTAAAGTCATGCACCTTTGAAAAGTGGTTGGTGCATTACAAAGCCTAAAAAGCATCCTCCTATATGCAAAAGTTCCATAGGGACAAGTAAATGTGGTCTTCTCTTGGTCACCAGGGTATACAAATATTTGAAAATACTCCAAAAATCCATTTAAGAAGCAATAATGAGAATGGCCAGCTATCCTCTCTCATATTTGATCTATGAATGGCAAAGGAAAGTGATCTTTCCTAGTAGGTGAATTCAATTTCCTATAGTCAATACAAACCCTCCAACCCATGGTGGTTCGTGTAGGGATTAAATCCCCATTCTCATTTCTAACTACAGTCATTCCCCCTTTCTTAGGTACACAAGGGATAGGACTTACCCATGCAATATCCGAAATCGGATAGATAATTCCAGCATCTAACAACTTAATGACTTCTTTTTTAACTATCTCCTTCATATTAGGGTTAAGTCTCCTTTCTCTATCAGCCTTAGGTTGGCACTCATCTTTCATGTTAATCTTATGCATCACTACATTAGGACTAATTCCCTTTAAATTAGAAATTTGCCAACCTATAGTTTTGATCCTCTTTCTAACAACAAAGACTCTTGCTAATTAGTTAGCTTATTAGAGACAATGATGGGTAAAGTGCTATTTTTACCAAGAAATGGATACCTCAAATGGCTTGGTAGTTCTTTCAATTCAATATTAGGAGGACTTACAATGGATGGTAGCAAAGGTGCCTCATTTATATACAAAAGTTCTGGCTTTGAGCTCTCTTGCTCCTCCTCCTTATGAAATTCTTCATCAAAATTAACCTACTCTTTTCCTGCATCATCCAAAACTTCCAAGACACAAGCATCAATAATATCAATTTTCATGCGCACATTTTCATCCATGGGGTATTTGAGTGTTTTGTCCATATGATACTCTACTTTATCCTCTCCTACTCTTAAAACCAAAGTTCCCTCATAAATATTAACTAATGCCCTATCATTTCTCATGAAAGGTCTTCCTAAAATCAATGGGCATTTAACATCATAAGCAAAGTCCAAAATCACAAAATCAGCGGGCAAAATAAATATATCTACTTTAACTAGCACATCCTCTACTATGCTATATGGTCTTTTAATTGATTGGTCAGTCAATTGCAAAACCATTAAAGTAGACTTAACATCTTCCAATCCTAACTTTTTAAAGATTGACAATGGTATAAGGTTAATACTAGCTCCCAAATCACACAAACACTTAGGAAATTCGATATCCCCTAGAGTACAAGGAATAGTAAAACTCCCATTATCTTTAAGCTTAATAGGCACATTGTTAGTGATTACTAAACTACATGCTTCAATCAATTCCACAGTAGATAAATCTTCCTAACTCTTTTTCTTAGAAATTTAATCCTTTAGAAACTTAACATAGTTAGGAATTTGAGTTATAGCCTCAACAAAATTTAAATTAATATGTAAATGCTTCAATTTATCAAGGAAAGTTTAAAATTGCTTATCATGGTGTTGCTGCTTGAGACATTGCGGAGATGGTGGACGAGGTTGGAAAACTTTTTGAACATTTGCCTTAGGTGCCCCCTCTGTTGCGCCTGCGACAAGAGTTGCGTCTGCAACACAATGCTCTTTCTCTACTGGTGCGCTCGTGGATGGGATCGCGCTCGCGATATTAGCCGGTTTCTCCTCTGTCGTGCCTGCGATAGGTGTCATGCTCGCGATAGAAGGCTCATCTTCCTTCTTCATCTTCTTTTCCTTCAAAATCTCATCTTTATTAGAAGAAACAAATTATGGGTATGAGATTTACCTGATCTCAATGTGATTGCCTTTAAGTGCTCCCTAGGATTATCTTCCTCATTACTTGGAAGGCATCCTTGTAATCTTGATAGTAATGCATTGGCAATTTGCCCCAATTGAACCTCAAGATTGTGAATGGATGAAGCTTGATTCTTAGCTATTTGATCAAACTTAGATTCTAGCCTCTTATGATTCTCCTCTTGTTAGTTAAACTTCAAATTTATTCCCTCCAAGAATCTATCCATTTTAACCTCCACAGCTCTAAATATATCTTATGATGGTTGAAATCCTACACGTCCTCTATTCTAATTATTATTGTTATTCCCCCATGAGAAATTTGGATGGTTCCTCCATCCAGGGTTATAAGTATTAGAATAGGAATTCCCACGCCCTTGTCCTTGAATAAAACTAACTTGCTTTTCCATACTTGTCATACCCAAATTACAACCTTCACTTGCATGACCTTGTTGTCCACAAATTGTACATGCATTTGATGAAGTTCCTCCCATGTTCAAGTGGTCTATATTATGTGTCAAAGATGCTACTTGTGCTTGCAAAGCAATAACCGAGTCAATGGAATGTAAACCTTTAACAGGGGAAGATTTTGATACCTTAGCCCTTTAGGTTTGCCACATGCAAATGTTTATTGACCTCTCCTCAAGCAACTCAAATGCAGCATTTGTTGTCTTCCTCATAAGAGAACCTCCCGCAGCTACATCTATGGTTCCTCTTGTGGTTGGATTTACTCCATTATAGAACATTTACATGAGCAACTCCCTTGGAAGATTGTGATGGGAATAACTTCTTTGCAATTCCTTAAATCTTTCCCATACCTTTTACAAAGATTCATTGTCATATTGCACAAAGGTAATGATATCTTTAATAATCTTGGCAGTTTTGGCTAGGGAAAAATACTTAGATAAAAATGCTTGAGCCAATTGGTCCCAAGTAGTAATAGATCCTCTAGCAAGTGAATTCAACCAAGCTTTTGCTTTGTCCTTTAATGTAAAAGGAAAAAGCTTAAGCTTGATTACATCTGCTGAAACCCCATTGATTTTAAAGGTATCACAACTTTCTAAGAAATTTGCCAAATGAGCATTTGGATCCTCATTTTCCAAACCATAGAATTCAATACTATTTTGAATCATTTGTAAAAGAGATGGTTTAATTTCAAACTGATTCGTATTTATCGTTAAGCTTACCACTTCTTATTGAGCCCTGCTCAAAGCTGGCGTAGCAAAGTCCATCAATTTAGGTGGATTCTCTTCTTCAGCCATAATTGGTCTCCTATTTTTATTTTTATTTTTATTGGATTTACTGTTACTAAAGAAAAATCTTTCTATCTCCGGATTCATTGTTCAAGTTCTTCTTCAGAACTCCTTATATTACGCATAAACTTGAACTATCCAATCCTATAAAACAAAAACAAACAAATTAAATATTGTAATCCAAAATCATAAATAAAGATTTATAATGGCAATAATATCAAACATAACATTCCCTGGCAATGGCGCCACAAATTGATGTGTTCTAAATCCGCAAGCGCACGGTTTACCAATTATAGTGCCTAAAATATCGTTCCCACGAGGAATGTATGTTGATTATTACTCACTATTACTACTTGATTTTATCTTGTTTACAATGCTCAATATTTTGAAGACTAATTCTATACTACTCGTGTAATGCAAGTTAATTAAACCCAATTAATAATGATAAAAAAAGAGAATTAAGATGATGAAGAAATAATGGTTCTGAAACTTGATTCCATCTTTTAAATATAAATATAATCTTATAAGCAAGCCAAATTGGAATAATGTTCTAATCCACTCTCTCGACATAAACTAGAGTGCACAAAACATGCAATCACAATGCTAATCGTCAATTCTCATTGATGAACTAGTAAATTCCAATTACATATTCTAAGATTAGTTACCAATTTATAGCAATTATCTTAACATACTGATCTCTTAAACTATGTTTTTATAATGAATTTTTATTAGTTGTAAGGCAAAGTTAATCTCTCGACTCCACTTTAACTTATAATGATCATGCAATAATACCAATAAAGAATTCTACCTTAAAAGACCCTTAACATTAATGGAAATAGAAATAACAATAATACCATTCAATTTTCCTAAATATAATTCATTTAATTACAGAGAAGAAAGAAATAAATAAAGGGAAAATAGAAAGAAGTCTCTTAACCCCTTTCCCAAACTCTTAAAAGAAGTCTTCTTCTCTTTTTTGTCTTTTTCTTCAAAAGATAAAAACTAACTTAAGAACTTCAACTACAGAATTTGTTCTTCTAAAACCTACAGAAAATACTTAGTTAAAATTCCATATATTTAAATTTATAATTGAATTTAATACATATAATGTTCCAAAGTTCATGTCCCTTGATATGCCTCTTCAAAAGTTTGCAAAGCTTGGCAAAAAGACTTGACTATTCACATGGCTCTTCAAAATAACTGCCCCAACGGATCTATCTGTCGCACTCGCGATAAAGCACGAACTCCTCTTCCTTGGCTTTCTTCACTACATTGACTATTCTATCCTCTTTGCTTCGTCGCACTCGCGACTCCTTCGCTTTCGCGACAGTACGCAGTATTCCTTTTTTGGTTTTTCCTTCCTCTCTTCTCTTCCTTCTTCTTAGGTGCCTTCTGTCGCGCTCGCGACAGTACCATCCTTTCTTGCTCAATTCTGCTCCTTATTCCATATTTACTCCATTTTCTCCTGAACACACAAAACATAAAATATACCTAATTCTAACACAATTAACCATAGCTAAACATAATTTTAATCACAAAATATTAGGTAAATATGAGCTATTTAGGCTCGTATCAATCCATAACCGAACTTAAGGGTTTTAGAGCCTCTTGCTCTTCAAGCACATAGTGGATTTTCATACTCCAGATTTTATAATTATCACCATTCAGGTTCATATCTCTATTAAACTTGGCAAAAATTGACTTGGAAGTAGTGGCCATTAGGATCCGCTAATCTCTATTGGAATAAAGTTGGACATTATTAAAGGAGATAAGGCAATACATGTTATTTACTATGCATTTGAAATAATAATCTAGTAATTTTTTTTATCAGGCTCAAATTTAAAAAGGATACTTATAGTATGCAATTACCCTATCGGTTCTAATGTCTAAATTTAAAGATTAAAATTTCATGCATAGTATATCTGAATTATTGGATATTAAGTTCTGAAACTTATGAGGGTAATTCAATTGATATGATTTATTAAGTCTCAACTTAATAATAATGCAATCATAAGATATTGTAAGGTAATTAACACTTAAAATAAACACATTTATCATAAAGTTATAGAACCGTCATAAATATAAAATAAATGTCTCATACATTTATTCAAAAAATAAACACAACAATTCATTGTTTAGACACTAATGTCTAAAATAGGAAATATAAATCCTATCTAAGAAAAATGTTAACAAAAATTGACGCTTATGTCAATTATTCTAGAAGTCTAGATTTCCATAAAATATTTCTTGATACTAGGATTGTTTCTTTGACCATGTTAACCAACTCATCTGGTAAGTCATTAGTTTGCTTAAGCCATGGACGATGCATTCTACGTCCACTCTTTAATGTCATAGCAGATTTAGTGTTCCTCCTCAACACCCCCCTTTAGGATACTCTAATCAAAAAATAAAAAATAGATTTTCTATAAAATCTATCTCCTATCAATCAGCTATTTTTTCAGTAAATCCATAAGCTTTTGATGGTTTTCGAAGGAATTAGTCATTACATTAATAAGACTTCATCATCCCTTCCTGTAATCAGACTACTAATCCAAATACACTTTTGTATTTGTTCTTGGACATGCACTATATAATGCACTATTGCATCAATATCATTATCTCAAATCTTCATTTGCATTTTAATCTTGCTTATTGATTGCACTCTTGCATTTTTCAAAGCAATCCCATGCACAGTTTTCAGAATAATGGGTGTCCCTATCAACATTTCTGCAATATATTACAGAAAATTTTATACACTCATGTATAAATACACATGATTGAAACATATTTCAATCAATAAGTAAGGACAAAATCACAAAAAAAAATTCAAAATATTTAAAAAAATTATCAGAAGGCATAAAACACATTTTCTATAATTTTTAATAATATTTTATTTTGATAAAAAATAAAAAATTATTTTCTGACATCTCATATGCCTTCACGCATCGATAGAAGGTGTTCAAACGTGCTCACGTGCCGTCATATGCCACCACATACACCTAATGCTCATTCGCCATGTGGCGTCGACCCACTGGTCCACGTGTACCCACATGTGTCGCCATGTCAGACATTGTAATGACACATGACAAAAGTTGGTCGATCCACTTGATGCCTATGTGGCATTTAGGTAACACGTCACTCTAATGGTGGCATGACCACTGTCATCCACGTGGCAATGTCCTATCGGGCCATATGTAAATAATGACACATCATTATTGACACGTATCTGGGCACGACCACTGTCATCCACGTGTCGTCCCCCTATTGGGCCACATGATAAAATGATGCATCAAGCGAACACATGGCATTTCATGTGCAGGCCATGTGCCCACTAACAAGCGCCTTACATATGGGGGCACGTGTAGCCACGCACCGCCTTTCCGATGGAATCCGGTATTCCAATTTTGACCTGTGTGGGTTTTCAGGGTCTATGATTCTAATGGTGAGGTTAAAAATATCAAATCCAACTTCTAGTTTAATGTTCTTGAACACTCATGTTCTTCCCCTTAAATTCCAGTGTATATATACACAATTTCGAATTAAAATATATATTCATATATATTATTAACAAAAAAAAATTAATGTGTTTCATACACCCTAGATCTCTGAATTTTATATATAAAATTTTAGATCATATATAGCCACATGCCATGATGTAAAAATAAAGCCTCTGATACCAATGAAGGGAAAAAATACAGGTAATATACACAATATGATACATACCTCTTATAGCGCAGAACTATAGCAGAAGCAATTACAAGAATCTCTTTTTGTGTCACTGGCCCGACTTTTACCCACTTGTAGGATAACATCAGCTTTTCACGGTTTAAATGCCCCTTAGAGATTTATGTTTAGAGTGTTTCACTCTTAGCTTTATCCGTTTCGCTTTACGTGTAACTAAGCGTCACCAATCTGACGTCTCATTATCTATTTATAGTATTCGAAATACTAGAAACCAATCTCTAGTATGACTTAAACTCTTTGTGAGATAGGATTAGATAATTCTTATTAGATTAACATAATCTTATCTTGATATGAAACTCTATTCATATCTAGAGTCATGGATGTACCTAAACTATATCATATACTATAATATGCATTTTTAACAATAAAATTAGAATACGAGTAAGATGTAAGATCCATAATTTTATAAGGAAGTGAGCATAGATCAAATAAAATAAAATTCGGCTCAATATAAATAATCCAAATTTCAAATTTTAAGAAAAAAAAAATTCTCTTGATTCTATCCGAAATAAATATAGGGACTTAATTCGATCATCGAATTAAATTCACATATTTTTTTATAGCATCATACCAATTGACTGATTTTTTAATTATAGGCATATATTATATAAGAAAAAAACCAATTAGAGTAATATATATTGTAAAACAAAACTCAACTAGAGTATCATTTTATATTAACTAATTTATCAAAATACATTAAGCAATAAAAATGATTTGGTTGGGTCATGAGCATTTTTATAGATTCAGATTTAGGTTGAATCATGTGCTTTTTTTAGTCTAGATCAGTTTTAAATCATTTTTTAAGTAATTTTAAGTAAAGTTGACAAGTTTATATTAAAATTTATTTTGTAAAAATATTTAATCCAAATACTCACAAATATTTGATAATTAAATTAATACTCTCCTCGTTCCTCTTTAAGTAGTCACTTTTTATATTTTGTTTTGTCCTAGTTTAAATGTCATTTTAGAAATTTGAGGAAAAAGTTTACATGTTTATATCTATTTATTATGCATTAATACATTTTAATTTGAGTGACTGATTTTTAAATTATTGATATACATTTTAATTTTATATTATTTTTCTTAATACCAATATATTTTAACTAGTAACTACTTTTGAATTTCAATAATTTATAAAAAAATTAAAAAATAACTTTAAAAAATATATAAATAATTTTCTTAATAGTACAATGATGACATCTATTATAGAAAAAAATTCAATTAGAATATTATTTTTTACTCTCTTTTTTTAAATAGAAATGATTTAAAAAAAATTTAAATTTTAAAATATACGATTAAATAAAATGATTTATATCTAATAAATATGTCTTTCAAAAGCCAAACTTAAAAAAATTAAAAAATATTTGAGCAAAGCACTCTATGCCTTCAGCTAGGTGAAGATTGTGGTTGTCTTTTGAGAGAGAAAATTGCAATGGGAAACAGAGAGATGAGAACAATTTCGAGTAAAAAGTTATTATTTTTTTATAAACAAATAGGTTGAACGAATAGTTGTATAATTCAATGTGTTTGGATATCTTTTCAATCAACTCTTATTTGACTGTTAATTTTTAAACAAATGGGTTGAATGAATAGTTATGTAACTCAATGGGTTTGGATATGTTTCTGGCCAACTTTTATCTGACTGTTAGGGAGTGTTTGGTTTAACTATTGGAAGGGAACTGATAGCTTTTTCTCTTCCAATAGCCAGCAGTTGTTAGTTATTTAACATCAAAACAACTGTCTTTTGAAAAGGCAACCTTTTGAAATTTTTTGAAAGACTTGTTATTGATTTATTGATATAAAAACAAAATTATCCATTACTTTTATGCATATATTATCTTATTTATACCTAAATACATTAATTTTTCAAATTTATACATATTTTTAATTGACAAATTAATACATATTTTATTATAATAGTTTTTAAACTCATAACAAATTTATATTATATGCACTTATGAAAATTTATATTTATTGATTAACATATTTTTCCTACACTAATTATTTGAGCAATATATAAATTTTTATATTATACTATTATTTATTAATATGGTAAAAATATACTTTTAAGTAAAAAAGTATATCCATTTTAGAATTATACAATCAAACAGCAAAAGTTCTATATAATTTCATCAAATACTTAAACATTAATTATCTATCAGATACCAGCGACAGGTATCGACTACCAGCGATAGGTATCGGCTATCAGCTATGCTAATAAGTTAAACCAAACGGGATCTTAATTTTATAGTAGAATTCAAATTGAATTATGTGTACTTTTTTGAATTATGGTTGTATTTCGGTATTTTTTAATATATTCAGGTTAAAATTGACATATTTAACTATAATAAAGTAAATATATATATGGTATTTTTTTTATCTTTTTTATTTTTTTGTCTTTATTCTATTTGTACGTTACAAGTAACAAATACAGGGAAAAGGGTTGAGATATGTTTACTTTCAATTAACTGTATAAAAGCGGGAAGCACTACTTATAAGTAGGGGTGAGATATGTTTAAAGCTGGAAAACCTATTCGGACAGTTCTGTTTAGTGAACAGGCCGGTTCTATAAAATTTGAATTTTGAAGTGTTCGGCAAGGAAGCTCTAGGGTATGCTAGTTCTTACTTAACTGGCCAGTTGTCCTGTTCAAACTAGCCAGTTGCCTAGTTAATTGGCAAGTCCATTGCTGAGCAGGCAGAATTGGCTCGTTTATATCTTTCAACTGGCTAGTCCTTTATGTCCATAAACTCGTTGTGCTCAAGGTAATATGTATACATTCTATGCATTAATGCCATGATGCATGTTGAAAATGTTTACAACTTTCATATATGTTGACAATTATTTAGATGGATTTTAAGGCATGATTCCTTTTTATGCACGTTGATAATGTTTAATATGCCTTGGTGATATTTATATGCTTTAAGATATTCATTGGATTTTTGTATTGGCATGATCCCCTTACCCCTTTTTGATGATTTAGGTTATTAAATCTACGAGATTGGGATATATGCTTATGATATAAATTCTTGGATTTCCATAAAATGAATAATTTCACATAATGTTTTATACCGTATAGTTAATAAAAAATTGATTTAACAAAACGGTTCTCTTATAATAAAAACATCTCATAAAATTAATCGTCAATTGATTTAGGATTTGCAAATAAAAGTGAATAAATGTTTTATGACCAAAGTCATATTCTCAAATCAATTTGTCATCATAAAAGGGACCAATGTCCTAAAGTTTTAATTACACAAAAATAAAATAGTTCTTTCAAGGAAAATTATTATTTTCATAACATATCTTCATTAAGTAATCACTTAGGAATAAAATGGGACCAATTTCCTTAGCCTTTTTTAATAATTAATAAGATGACATCAATAAACTAGGTTAAGGGACTAATGTCTCAATTGTTTTTAGATGGATCAGAGGCCCAATTCATTAAAATAATGGACCAATGTCTAATAACCATAAACGAAAGAAGTAGAGCTCATTTTTCCATAAAATTCATCACTTATACTAACAAAAGAAAAGAATTAGGATCACCCATACAATAATTGTTGTTTGGCCGTTTTTGATTGCTTTAATGCATTCGTTGTAACACCCCCGCCGTCGCCCCCGTTGAAAGGGTGCCGGTGGGCGCGCTACCCAACGCTCACTCACATACATGCACGAATACATTAAGCGGAAGCATACATTCATACATAACATACATAGGAAAATACAGCGGAAATTAAAACCTCAAAGAGATAATAGCCGAACATGCATTAACTCACATACATATATATACTCATTCAGCGGGAGCATAAGGCGAAAGATAAAACGAAGGAATAACTCAATATATAAATATAATAACGATTACATAACCCAAAATAATGTCTAAAACCTTACAGATACATAAAACTACAGGAAAAACAAAAATCCAAAATACAGAAGCTGAACTCAAAACAAAACTTTTGACTTCTATGTGGCCGACCTTGCAGATGCGCGACTCGATCCGAACACAACCTGCCACCTGCACGGGAAGAGAGCCTGTGCTAAGCGATAACGCTTAGTGGGGAGAGCACACAAGAGTATGAACGGCCATTCACAATGGTCGCCAAGGCATAACACATTCAAATGGCAAATGCGGATATTCATAACACATATATAATCGGACTTGCATAGTAAAGGCATTCATTCGAGAACTCACATTCATATCCATATACTTATGTTAAAATAAGCCAAAGCAAAAGCATTACCATACATAATACAAATACCATCATGCAGAACTATATACAATCTCTCATGCATATACTTATTGGTTTTGCCGAGGTATCAGATAGCAACACTTCACCATGCATAAACTCTTGAAAATTTACACATGCAATTATCATACCAAGGTACCCTTACTTTAACGGAACCCGCTCATATGCAACACAATTACCAAGCAATACTACACCCAACCATCATGCACCATTAAGAGGTACTAAAACATACTTTTATCATGTCACAAGACTCATACACTAAATAAAAACCCAGTGTATAGCATCAAACCACCACACTTCCTCTGCGCAACTCTAATCCATACAATATCATGCCATGAATTGCAAACACACAACAACGTACCAAAAACACTGCAGTAACTGAGCTCAAAGGAACATATAGCATATCATTACATTATGGCACATGCACTTACCGGACGTCGATCCACATGCGTTGCATCACAGAAGGACAATTACTCATTCACACATTTAACCAAAGTATTCAATGATGCAAGCCAGCGTACTTATACAAATTAGTTCGCATGCTTACACTCCTAACTAATCAATTAAATCCATTCACAATACAATATAGGCGGAAAAGCATATATAAATACATACTTGAGTCACATTCAGACCACTCAGACTTTCATGATCACATTCAGAAAGATAGCTGATTCACATTACTGAAATCTTACCCAAACGGTCATCATATTCTCATATTCATATCAGACAAAGAGAATAAAATACCTGCTGACTCAAAATAGTGGATAACAAGTTTACTATCACCACCTTACGGGTGCGAATCGAATACTATCACCACCTTACGGGTGCGAATCGAATACTATCATATAATTTTACTCAAAACATTTTCTGAAGGGGATCATAAACAAGATCCACACACATTAAAAAGGATCGCGAGGATCCAAACACATAAAGGGTTCGCGAGGAACCAAGCGGGGACCTGATCAGGGTCCAAACATTCACAGGTGCTGCAGCTAAGAGACTCTATTAGGCATGCCTAACTATCCACTAGACTTACTCTCGCAGGTCATGCATAAAATAGATCATTTTTCGAATAACATCATAGCACATAATTTAACATATTACATTCATATGATTCATAACACTGTCCATACATAATTCATCCAATTATATCAATATACTTCATAAAATAATCCAAGTATAAACCTAAAGGCATCACAAGTTCGGAATTCACACATTGGCATCACAAAAGAAAACTCAATTTGGAAAACAGGGGGTGTCGAGATTGCGACGGATGTCGCGCTCGCGACAGAGGCGACTTGCCCCAGGTCGCGATCACGGCAACCTTCGCGATCTCACGAGGGAACTAGGGCATCTCGCTGTCGTGCTCGCGACATACATCGTGCTCGCGACAGTGAGCTGCCAACCCAAACCATTCGGCAACCGAGCTCTCTATTGCGCTCGCGACGGAGGCTCTGCTGCACGGCTCGGCGGAGAGCTTGAAAACGTGCGAGGGCTGCTTTCACTGGGCTCTGTCGCGACCTCTCGACGATGTCGCGCTCACGACAGAGTCAGGAATTTCAACCCTTGCCCAGAAATTTCCCTCTTCACAACACCCAAATCTCAAACCCACATCGAAACATCAACTTACCTCACCTCCAGCAAGCCACACATTATTGACAACATAAACACGACATCCACACTAAGAATTCCAAATAAATCATGCCACAACAATATCCATTTACACAATCTATAATGTCAACACTATTTGGCATTCATCACAATCGCACCCATGTTAATATGCATTCATACATATGGTACAACATGCCTAGGTTACTCATGAGATCAACACATATTAGTACTCATGCAAAAACAAACCTTCACGGGGTTATATCATTGTTATTCACTAGCTAGATCACCAATCCTAATCATACTCATAAGTTTTCCCAAAGACAATTACTTATATAGTCATTTTATTACCCTAAACATGCATAATAAGCTGAGGGGAAGGTACATGATTGATCCGGGTCAACCCAGGACTCAAAAATAAATAAGAAAAAGCTTAAAACAAGTTTTTCTATCGCAAGGTTGCGACCTTGTCGCGCTCGCGACAGAGGCACACCTCAGATACCTAAAAAGACTGCTTTATGCCCCCGACTTGTGTTGCCTAAACCGACCTCTAAACCTCATTTCTAGCCAAAATTTCCTCTTACAAAATGTTCCCTAGGGTGTTAACGTTCAAATGAAAGAAATTTCAGGTCAAAAGGACATCTATAACTCTAGATATGATCTCCACAACCCAAACTGGTCAAACAACCCGACACAAAAAGAGACACTACGGCTTTATCCAAATTTCAGGGTCTTAGAGCAAGAATTATCCCAAGGCTATTTCTAGGATATTTAAATACATGGAAGTCATGGTTCTAATGGATCAAGAATCACACGATTTTAAGGTTTAAAACTCTACTTATGATAAAAACAATCCATGGAGGTCAAATAAAAACGGAACAGAATTGCCAAAACTCATGCATTTCAAAGCCAACCCTCATATACATTCATCTCAATCGATAACATGGATTACTAACACATGTAAGTAAATTAAACCATGCATATACACATACCAATTCACTCAAAATTCTAGAAATCAAACTCTACACACACATACTTGATCCAAGAAGGAGAAAAGAGCAGAGACAAAATCCCAAACTTCCAATCCAAATTAACCCAGTGACAACCACAAATAAAGCTCCCAAACCTCTTTGAAGCACAACCCAGCTGATCTTCACTCTTCAATCTTCTCTTTGCCTTTATTCTTCTCGCCACCCAAAGCTTGCACAAACAAACCCAGAAAATCCTTAATCCAAACCCCAACTCACAATCAATCAAAACCAAAAGAAGAAGAAAGAGAACCATAAACCCAAACACATACCTCTTAATCTTGCTCCAATCTCAATTAAAATCACCCAAGCATGCACAAATCCCAGCCAAAAAAAAAGAGATGAAGTAGAAAATGAGTAAGGAAGAAGAGCAAAGGAAAACAAAGAGAAAGAGAGAGGAGAGAACGGGAAAGGCACGGCAAAAATCTGCCCTTTCCTCTCTCTTCTATTTTCCCTTATTCTTCTTTCTTTGCATTTAATGCTCACCAACCAACACCCACATGGCAATCTCCTATAGGTCCAACAAAACCCACTTTTGACTTATTCCTCCCTGCACCATACACAATACACACATTAACACTTTTTACAATAATATCTTCATGGCACCATACTCAACTCACACCAAAACATTTCTTAAAAACCCACATACATCCTACTTCCATACACCACAAGCACACCATAAAATTCCTCCACTAAAATTATTTAATTATTTCCTTTGCAATTAAATCCTTATTATCCAATATTCCTCAAGCATAAATTACTGAAATACCCTTAAATTCCCGACTTAGCATACAAATTCCGACCAGGCCTATTTTGGGTTGTTACATTCATATTAAAAGGGAAATAATAAAAAGGAAACCATTGAGAATGATAAAAATATTAATTATAAGGTAGAATAAGACTGACATTTCTTGAGCCCAAATCTCATGGGTTTTAGTCTTCGGCCTAGTCTACCAAGTTGTGACTCCACTAAAACCGCCTTGTAGAGGGAACATATCCACACTTGAAAAATTATGAGAAGATTGACCCTTACTCGTTATACTCTCTTATGGGAAAAGTGGACCCATCCTTAATATGAAAGTAGATACCTTACTAGCCATAATCGAATAAAAAGAAAACATTGAAATCCCACACCTATAGTTTTTGGTAAATCCACTAGGATCCATTTCCTGCTACGAGAATCTAGTCCTAAAATGCCTTTACTTAATATCTTATTAAATATCTGGTTTTTATCATTTTCTGTTTCATGCATTCATACTTTATGCATTTGTCGTTCTTACCTTTTGGTGGCATCCCGAAATGTGAACCTTTCCTCTAATCGTTATAGGGGAGAGAGGTAATCATTAGGGATGATAATCAGCACTCCAAGCCCTGTAACTTTTTAGGTATATAAAATGATGACTCAATTGATTGCTACTCTTATGATGAGATTGGCCCATTGACAGGGATCATGCTTGGACAAGCCTTTGAGTCGACTAATACCACAGCTCATGTACATAAGATTAGTCATTTCCCCTTAGGAAATACCATAAATAGGATCACACAGTGGATAATTCATATTATAAGGTGCAATTGATTATTTTAGAACACGGTACATATGCGCCTTATGTTCCACTATGGCCAAATGTTCATTTATATGGACTATCAAGATTGAGCCTCTTGCGTGTATATATATACTATATAGTGTCATTATGCCTCTGATTTTTCACTGTGCATATTGCATGTTCATTTTTACCATGTTGGCACTTGAATAAATCCCACCTAGGATAGTTGAGACCTTACCTCGTGTTTAGAAGAAATAAGGGCAGAGAGGAAATGACTTTGCTGTGTGATTACAGCATTTTCACGCTCACACATCTATGCATTTTGTATGTCATTTATCACAACTAAACTATACCATGTACATATCATTAGATGTTATATCATATACATATCATCGTCATGTATCATATATATTTTCTCATTTTATTATACAATGCATTCATCATGTGAATATCATTGCAACATGCATCCTAGGTTTTGCATCCTACACTTACGTGGCATTCATTTGTATATCATGAACTTAAATCACATTTCATATATACATATCTTAGCATATAGTCATCATGGATATAGGTCACACACACGTGCATATGATTTTTCCGTACAAGTCATAAATAGCATGCATGCATTTACATATATGCCATTATGTGAACATCACTCACATACATGGCATACATACATACTTAGCAACTATTCATATAACTTGTGTAGTTCACACATGCATTGTCATGGATGTATATATTTCTATGCATTACATACATATTTTGATGTCATTCATAAACATACATTATCTACATGTAACTTTATCATGCATCATATACACCTATTATTGTATTATACATCATATATCATATCACACAACACGTTATACCATGCATCATACTCCACCACGTATCATACATAGACATACCATCATGTCACTCTATATGACTTACCATAGAATACCATCATGTCATACCATGTATCATTCATGTACACATTATCATATATCATACTATGTACCTATCACCAAGTTATATCATGTATCATGTATATATCTTGCATATAACATGCACATCACATACATACATACATACATACATACATGCCATTAGAAACCTCAAATAAGATCATGTGTTTACATCTCATGCATTTGCGTGTAGTTTTCACTATGCGTCATGAGCTAACTCCTCTTTAATGGCAACCATGTTAGATCAGCCATTGACACTCTTTCCACGTAAAACATGTTCCAACATTCGGGAAACTCTTTCAAGAGCGATATAAGTGGTCTAAAAGACATTTTTCTCACTTTTAAGGAGCACAATGACACTCTAGCCACCTTTGAAAGCCAGATCTTAACCTCTTCCTCGCCCGCTTTAAACCAAACACTGCTAATTGCTATTACACCACCTATTAGTCTAATGTCAACCTATCACATACCCAGTCATCAAGATACCCCGGTCACACATCGACAATTCGATGAAATTCTCTTCATTTTTCGATAAGGAATCCAAGATACGCCTTTTTCCTTTTACCGAAGCATGTTGTCTATAATGTCTGGTACCCAAGCCAATACCACAGTTACCTCAACCATGCCTCCTACACCTTTTGCCAAGCCTTCTCCAACAAAGGATCAAACTGGTGCAACTATACTTAAGAGGAAGAGGACCAATACTGTGCATACCACTCGCAGACTAGCCTTTTCACCGATACATGCTTCGCATTACCATCAAAGATCTCATAAACGGTGGACAGATACCAGACCTAAAAGCCAAAGAGGAATGTTGAGACAAGATATAAGCTACGTCATTATTTATTGCTTTATTTGAGATTACATTTTCATTCCCTAAGCATTGTTAACAACAATATTTCTATTTTGAATCAATGACACAAATTATTCTGCTTATCTTGCAATGCCTCATCTATTGCATCATGCATAGTGATAATCATAATACGAACTTGACATTAATTCAAATATCATCATTCCATTTAATCTTAGCACTTAAGTGAGATTATGATTGCACTATATAAAAATCTTAAAAAGAGAGTTCGATAGAATTAAAAAAGATGAAAAGAAGAAAATAAATCTTCACATGCATAACAGATTGTTTAGTTATTAATGACAAACAAGATTTTTCAAAGCTTCCAATATAACACAAAAATATAGTGATCACCACAGGGTATATCATTATGTAAGATGAGACATAAGTTGACAATAGTCTGGTTGTAAGGTAAAAGATATCCAAGTTTAAACACTACTCCAACAATGCAGGACCACTAATACAAGTCAATGCCAACCAGTTTTCTAATCAATATAAGCACAAGGCTAGTATGACTAGCTAGTCCACTCAAGAAATCTTTTGTAAAACTGTCCAAAAACTTGGGGGAAAGTCCAATAAACTTTCCCACTATAAGAGTACCTACAAAACATCAGGAACATAAGAAAAAATATCATGGTCAAGAAAGTCAAGGCACAAAGAGTTTGTTCAAGTAAGTTTCTTTATGCCTCATCAAACAATAGTTAGAATGTCAATAAGAATAGTTCTCACTAAAAGCCAAGGTCCCAAGAACAATATGGTTTGGAAAAAAGTCTTATCATCAAGTCAGTTAAGTTGTAAACCACTTAAAAAGAAAAGAAGGAGATCTACTCTAGAAATGGGTAAGATCTTTCATGGCCCAAACCAAGTTAATAAAGACCACTCATCCTCAAAAGACTATTGTAATGGGGTTATTATTCTTCTAGCCGGTAATAAAAATAAGATAAAAAAAATAGTCTAACTACTATCACAAAGCGGACACAACATATGGTTGATACCAACAACTCATAAAGAAGACTCAAAAAAGAGAAAATGAAGAGAAATATCAGCCAAACAGGGTGAAAACCCTTAAAGGTAACCTAAGCAAGAATAGGAACCTCACTAGTGTGAAATTTGAAAAAAGCATCCAAGACAACAATTAAAGGTTGAGAGAAAATTTTCAATGAAGATAACTCGAGAGTGTTGATTGATAACAATATTTGTAATCAAATGCAATCATAATGTCACCTGCTGAGATTAAATGAAAAGCATGCATGTATGTGTCTGTAGACATCGGGTCCCGAGGCAGCACAGATCAGAGTTACCTAGTGAGGAATGCTGATACCTATTTTACAGGTGAAGAAATGAAATGCTAGTTTTTGCATTGGAATTTCATAAAAGTTTTAAAGATTTTGTATAACCAAATTTTTTTTATGCCTTCACTGGATTTAAAAAAGGGTCAATCGTAAAAAATGTCATTTTCTTGGTGATGGATGCCCGTCCAAGTAAGGGACGGGACGTGGTGGAGTCCTCTTCATCCTGTCCATCGCCTTCCCTTGGCCATCCCTCCTCCTTCAGGCCGTCCCTGACTCTCTTTTCCCCTCTTTTGCTCATTTTTGATTCCTTCTTTTATTTCTTCTAATGTCATTTTTATGCATGTCTTTTTGTGTTATTTTAATATTATTTTATCATGTTAGTATTTTATTTTTTTTATTTCTTTAATTTCAGTATTTTGTTTATATATTTTATTTATTTAATTTTCATATAATTTTGCTAAATTGTTACTTGTGTTTTTTTTTATTTGGCATATAATATTTCTTTTTTGATTGAGCATTGCTAATGAATGGAGATTTGGATTTGGTTTGGTTCACCCCTTTATTTTGTTCCTTTTTCTATTGTTCACCTATTCTCTTAGTTTAGTTTTAATTGTTATTTGGACTTGACTTATAATGAAGGTTGTTTTAAGCTCGTTGATATAAAAACTCACCAAAAAAATTTTTACAAATCAAGATGGACTTTTTCTAATTAAATAGGGCCAATGTCCTAGTCTTCCATTAAGAATGTCATTTAAATTAAAGAGTTTTATTTTATCAAGATGAGATCATTCATCCCAATTTTCTAAAATCGTTAGAGAAACTCTTTATTTTTCTAAATATGCATGCGATGACCAATATGCTCACCTTGAATGAATTTACCATTTTGTGAATGATTTCATTTCATTTAATTTTATTTGTTAGGGTTGTATTCTACCCCTTTTCCATTGTAAATTAATGTTTTTATTCCTTTATTTTCTTATTTCTTTACTGCTTTTCCTTGATGCTTGAAATGCTTTTTAATTTAATTGCATAAATGTGTGAGAAGATATACGGAAATTTAACTTAAAAAATCATTTATGAACTTTAACTAAGGTACAAGTAAGAGTGATGTCCCAAACTCTCTCTGATCTTATACTTCACGATGTTAGATGAACTTTCCCAATATTTTGTTGGGTGGCGATTCTAAAATACCTCTTGTTGTCCAAAATAAACATAAGAGTAATGTCCCAAACTCTCTTTGGTCTTAGGCCTCATGAGGATAGATAAACTTTCCTAATGTTTATTGGGCGGAGACTCCAAAATACCTCTTATTGCCCAAAATAGACGCATTTATAGTTTGATCATCAGTAATTGAATAGAGGTGATTCCCTTTCCATTGCTAAGTGACCAATCTTCAGGAGTTTAATTAACCTTTCTCGGACCTTAAAAGCGAACCTTTGGGACCATAGGATTTCACTCGCCTCACAGTGGTGACTCTACTAGAGACTTTAGAGACCTTGCTCTTAAAGTACCTTGGATAAAAAAATATTTATTTGAGTTTTTAAAAAACTTAAAATGCTATCGCTTTTCAAAAAATTGCAATTGCATTCATGCTCAGAGCCTTAGATCATGCTAGATTGTCCCTTTCTTAGCCCCAGTGCGTTCCCAAAGCATGACCCTATGTTCACTCAATGTAGGGAGCTGCTAAGGCTAATCACTAGCCTAAGTCGTATACTATTCAGTATATCAAATGATGAACCGACTGGTCATTATGCTCATGATGAGCTAGACCTATTGGCAGGGATCATGCTTGGGTAGACCTAAAATATCATCACCCCGACTAAAGCCCATTTAATGACAATAGATACTTCCCTTAGGTGATATGAACCATAATAACCATAATGTTGTGCTTATTATGTGGGCCGTTACACATTAAACAAATTCAACCAAATTAATTGGTCACTCATCAAAGGCTTTCATGCCCCAATGGGCCCCTCCTAATTCATTTGAATTGTTTAAATGTGCAATGGACAAGACTCACATGGATGCGCTTTACATAAGAGAGGATATGTTGTCGGTTTTCCACCAAGCACCATACATGTCCATTGGATTCCGCGATACACTAAACCCACCTAGGAAAGAGGCCACGTAACCTCCTGTATGGGAGAAATAAGGTTGGAAGGATCTATTTGCTTGCACGTGGTTGTGGATATTGCATAAAGCACAATCACACATTATATGTCATTCATGCATCATCTTAACGGTGTGAGTTTTGCAGCAACAATAGATTCGTTTAAGTGGTTTAGGGGTCCCGGCGGTTGGCTAACCAAAAATCCATTCTTTGAGTTATCAAAGAGAGTTATTGATTGGGTTTCAGATTCACTTTTGGATAGCAGTGAATCATTCTCTTCAGAATACTCAGTAGAAACAAGCATGGCCAACTTACCAAGAGAATTCGATGTAACCTGTACCCTAATTATCGAAGACATGGATATAAAGCTAGACAAATTTGAGAGGCGAATGATGACGATGATGGGGAATCTAGCTACCACATTAGCACCCCTAGCTGGGTAGCAGCTTGCTAAGGGGCAAGATGAGCAAGATCCAGTTAGGGAAACTCCCCTGGCGGCGGTACACCCACCAATAACTGAGCCCAAAGTGATAGCACCTGTAGAGCAGAGAGGAACTCATAGACCTGAGGATTACTTCTTTGAAGAAAAGCAAGAAGAGCCTATTATAGTGGGATATAAGGTGCCCAAGATAGAAGAGATGATATGGAGGAAGGTTGATGAAAAGATTGAAGCTATGACCCGCATATTGACTATAGGAAAAGGGATGAACCCTGAAGACAAATAACTAGATAGTCATGAATTGCTTCACCAAAACTTTAAAATGCCTGACATTTCAAAGTTCAATGGCACTTCCGATCCAATAACACATGTAAAGCAGTACTCGTTAGTAATGAAGGGAACAACTTTGACACGGAAGCAGAAAATAGAGTATTTATGCCTTAGCCTTATGGGTCCTGCAATCGAATGGTACCATAGGCTGGATAAGAGGTCAAAAGAGGATTGGAACTTATTTATTGAAGAATTGCTTAAGCTGTAAGATTGCAGCACGAGGATGGAGATCACTTTAAAAGACCTAAAACTCCTACAATAAAAGCCATGGGAATCGTTCCATGAATACCTCACAAGATGGAGGAATTAGGTCATGGAGATGAAGAGAAAACCTGATACTCCATACCAAATTAGGTTATTCATCAAGAATGTTAGCCTGTACTTGAGAGAAAGGCTAAAAATGAGGGGGGGCTGAAGGATTAGGAATCCTTGAAGGACATTGCCATAGAGGCTGAAGGAGAATATCTGGCAAAAAAGGTAAGTAATGAAGCAGATGCCAAAAAGGGGTATAATAATCAGGGGGTACGCAAGTTTGCAAGCTCCAACAGTGGTAATAGAATAAGCAAGACAGCTGAGGTTTTAGCGACAGAAGCAAGTCAGAGGTACTACTCGAACTTGAGTCAATCTCTATCATGGGTATTAAAAAGACTGACTAAAGAGGGGAAGTTACAATCACTGCCACCTAGACCAGCCAGAACCTAAGGGCAGCTGTGGCACAAGAAGGATGAATACTGTGCGTACCACCAGTATACCGGACACTCAATAGATTATTGTAGATCATTAAGGAACAAGATACAAGATCTAACTGACAATAAATAGATCATTGATCCTGAGAAAAGAGAGAACAAAAAGAAATCTGGTTATAATTTTATTCCTGCATCTGTCTTTATGATCGGGTCTAGTCTACCCGAATGGTATGTGTTTAGAGATTTATTTAAAAATTAATATGTAGACCTCAGTCGCAGTGAGTAGAAGATGAATAAAGAAGGATTGCTAGTGGCTGCAATCAATTGTTGGGAATCCACTAATGAGAGTGGACAAAAAGAAGAAAATGAGCTCGTCGATCCATGGAACTCTGAAGATGAAAAGAAGGAGAAGGTTAGAGCCGTTACCCAAAGTTGAAAGGTGGTTTCGAAAGTAGAGAAATAGTAGGACCCAATGATCACGCCGCAAAGAAAGAGCTAGAGGAGAACCAGATTATGAGGCAGTTGAAAAGGATGCCTGCTCAAATATTTATATGGGACTTGATTAGACAGTCACCCTCACATAGGCAAAAGTTGGTTGAAGTCTTGTGTGAATCCACCGTTGCGACCACCATCTCCCCCACTGAGCTGTTGAATATAGTGAAAGGAGGATTTGAAGAAAACCTTGTGTATTCTAACGTTAACCTACCGGCTGAAGGTCGCAATCATAATTGCCCTTTGTACACAAGGGCGCAGATTAATGACAAGCATACCGCTTGTGTAATGGTGGATGATGGCTCTTCCATAAATGTTTGTCCTTTAGTGGCAATCCCCATTTTTAAGCTAAATGATAGCACGCTGAGTAAGTCTGACCTTATGATTACGGCTTATGATAATTCTAGAAGGAAAGCGTCGAGGACTTTTAAGGCATTTGTGAAAACTGGGCCGGTTGAGACAGTGGCAGAGTTTGTGGTCCTTCCAATCCTCATTAATTTCTCAGCTTTACTTGTGAGGCTGTGGTTTCATAAGCTAGGAGGAATGCCCTCCACCCTTCATCAAATTATAAAGATTCCATATGAAGGCAAGTTATAACTATCAAGGTTGCTAGGGAGAACCAAGTTTCTGCTTTAGAGATCTCTAACCAACCTTTCAATGGCTTGCATGTGGCCATGATTAATGAAAAAGGAGATTTAGTAGGAAGCCCCCAAATAGTCAACATAATGAAGCGGATGCATTTCCCCACAAGGGCCGATTTGGGTAAGAATTCTCAAGGACCACAATTAGCCATTACAACAAGGGGTCATAAGGACTGGAAGGGCCTAGGATATGAAGGCATGGCTATAAAAGGCATGAAGAAATCAAGGGAAATCCCTTACATTATAGAGAGCTTTGTACCAGTAGCATCGGTTTGTGCTTATTTTGGTGAAGTCGAGCCTTAGTGGGTTGACAGGAAGATCATGCCAGGTTTTGAAGTCTTCAATGACATTTTTGATTGGGATATTGGGATAATTAAGCCCATAGAAGGTTTTTGGGAAGAGAAAGTCATGACCCAAAGCATTGTTTGGGATAGGGACGCGCCAAAAGAGGTTCTTATTGACAAGCTATTAGCCACCAGGATAAAGGGTAAGGAAAAGGTTGAAGCGGAAGCACCAGCGACTGGCTTAAAAATGCAAGAAGAGAAGATTTCACCGAAGGTTATCCCCAAAGATCAAGGATGTTACTAAACCGTTGGATGCAACATCTACGTCATCATCATCAGAATAAAATAGTTATTTAAATGTTCTTTTTATTCCTAAACTATTTAATAATAATGTTTGTAGTTCTGATTTTATCAATAAGATGAATAACTTTGCTTATTTGTGCGATGTTTCTCATGATTTCACTGTGTAAAATCACGATCATAACTCATTCATATTTGATATTGACTTAAATAATACTACTCCATTTAATCTTGGGATTTTGGAAAACTCAAAGGAAATCTTGATAGCATCTAACATAACTCTTGAAGAGAGAAACAATTTTGAGAGAATATTAAAAAAATATGAAAAAGTCTTTGCCTGGACCTACGAAGACATGCCAAGAATCGACTATGAAATCGTTGAACATGCCATACCCACATACCCGGATCATAAACCAATTAAATAAAAGCTCAAAAGGCTCAGGCCAGAGTGGTAAAAAAAAGGTCAAAGAAAAGGTTCATCAATAGATTGAGGCCAAGTTCCTTGTAGAGGTTCAGTACCCAACTTGGTTAGTTAATGTTTTTCTTGTGGCCAAAAAGAACAAGAAAGTTTGTGTATGTGTAGACTATCGGGAATTTGAGCAAGGCTTATCCAAAGGACGACTTTCCTTTGCCTCGTATAGTGTTTTGATTGATAGTGCTGATGCTTGTTGTATGTACAACTTTGTTGATGGGTATGCCGAATTTAATCAGATTCTCAACAAGATGGTGGAAAGAATTAAAATGACTTTCATTACCGAATGGGGGACTTTTGCTTACAAAGTGATGCCCTTCGGATTGAAGAATGCTGGGGCAACCTATCAAAGAATGGCAACCAAGATCCTTGACGATTTGATTCATAAGGAAGTAGAGGTGTATGTTGATGACATGATGATCAAGTCAGCTACTTGAGAGGATAATTTTGAAGCTCCAGAGAAGTTCTTTTAGAGGATTGACAAGTACAATCTTTGCCTTAATCCTAAGAAATGCATATTTGGGGTTACCTCAAGTAAATTATTTGGACATGTTGTAAGCTAGAGAGGAATCGAGGTAGATTTTGATAAGGTTAAGTCCATTAGAGAGATGCCGATGCCCTAGAAGGAAAAGGAGGTCAGAAGTTTTTTAGGTAAGTTACAGTACATCAGCTGGTTCATTGCCAAACTCGCTTCAGTTTGTGAGCCAATCTTTAAGTTTCTTAGGAAAAATCAACCAGTGATATGGAATGATGACTATTAGAAGGCTTTCAATACCGTCAAGGCATACCTTTCAAACCCACCGGTTCTAAGACCACCTCAGCCTGTTAAACACTTAATCCTATGTCTAGCAATAGAAGATAACTCTATAGGTGCCATGGTGGCTCAAGAGGATGAGTTCGGAGTGGAGTTCGCAGTCTATTACCTTAATAAGAAGCTTCTACCTTACGAAGCCAAGTATGTTGAGGTTGAGAAGATTTGCCTAGCAGTAATTTGGGCTTTCAAGAAATTAAGACATTAGTTTCATTCTTACAAGGTACAAGCTATTGTGAAGCAAAATCCCCTAAAAAATCTTCAAGAAACGCCTTCTTTGTTAGGGAAAATGGGAAGATGGTTTGTTACAAGAATTTGACATCGAGTATATCGCCAGGAAAACTATCAAAGGTCGGGCTGTAGCAGAGTTTCTAGCAGAACATGTAACACCCTTATCGCTTCCATACACTACATACATTACATTGCTTATGTGATTACTATAGCAAATGCGGTAAAAAAAAAAATTTCAACTTATTCTTGTAACAGTCATATCACTACCATATTACATTCAATGCAGATCAAACATTACATTGCATATCATTTTATTCAATAATAATCTATCATATCTATAATACACAATACATGCTCAATACTAAAATCTTCACATATACATGCTAATAACAAAATACCTACTAATCTTAGCTTCAATCCATTAGTACAGCCCGATCTCAAAGCTGATAGCACGCATGCTCCTCAGACGTCTTCCTCGGTACCTGCACGTAGTCAAATAAACTACGTATTGAGCATTAAAAATGCCCAGTGGTGATTACGAATCTAAAGATTTCCAATTCTAACTTAAGCACATACATACATGCGCACACTTTATTCCTCACGTTTAGTCTTAACAATATCACAATACTATCTAGTCCTTCATATTTCCTCAATTACGATTTTACACTATTTTCTATTTGTCACCTATCTTATCATTTAACTTTACTCCTTCTTATTTGCACTCTAATCCCATTTCTTATAAATACTCATTCTACTCCTTCACTTTTAAATCTCTGCGTTTCAATCCTCTCACTTCATTTACTTTAATCAATACATTTTACTTCAATTAATTCCTTAATTTCATTGAATCACTCACTAACCCTTAATCAATGTTATTTTACACTGATATACTTATTTAACCTATACTTTATGGTTTAACTCTCACATTCTTACATTCAAGTACAATTTACTTGTTAGTCCGTATTAAGTCATTACTTTGCAAATAGATCAATTTATCAGTCATTTTATTATTTTCATTCATTAATCCTATTGTTTAACTTAATTACTCATTTTGACATCTTATTTATGATTTTTCCCTTTCACTGGTCATTTAATTACTATTGTGACACTAATTCATTTTTTTCACTTAATTAAGCACTCTTATCACTTCACTTTTCATTTTATTCTATTAGGTACCATAAATGTGGAAAAGTTTCACTTTAGTCCCTAATCTTTCAATTAATTACAAATTTGCCAATTTTATATCATAATTACACTTCCGCTACTAGTTCATCTCTTTTTTCATCCTAAATTATTATTTGCTTCCAAATTACATATTAGTCCTTATTTTAGTATTTTTCATGTCAAATTACACTCTAGTCCCTAAACTATGCATTCTTTGCATACTTGCCATTTTAATTTCACTTTTCTTTTACATATCACTTATTAACTTATTTTTACACTCAATTACTGTTTTTCCTCTAAACTTTTATAAAATTATAACTTTACCCTTCTTTTAGCGATTAATTACAATTTGGTCATTTATTAGCTATGTTTCCACTTTTATTCACTTATTAACTTATAATTTACCAATTAGTCTCTCAACCAATTGGTTCTTTGGCAAATTACATTTTGGTCCTTAAACTTTCATGTGAGTCCTTTTTTTCACTCAAATTATCATTTTCATCTCACTTGTTACATTTTCATGTCATTTGACTATTATTATCTATTTAACTTATCCTTTGGGTAAATTTCCCTTTTCACCCTAAACTTTTCATTTTTTTAATTAAGTCCTTTTTCTTTTCAATTCTCATCTTCATTTTACTTTTCACATTTCAAATCATTTATCATTTCAATATGCCTCTAGTACAATCCCAGTAGAAAATCTGCATATTAGATATACGAGACGTGGAACCAAAAGCCCACTACAGTACAGTAGGGAATGACCCTGAAGGACCATTCCAACAGTATCACAGAATAGTACACTGAACATAAAATGTATCTGTGCACTATGGGAGACCATCGCGAATTTGCCACAGTAAAGGAAGTCATCATGACTTACACCGCAGTATAGGTGTCCTTATGGCTAGCCAAACATATCCTAAACTAAATTAAACCGCTAGACACTATTAAGAGCAATACTTTTTAAAATGACTTTCAAATCCACTTTTCATGCTTAACACTTCCATTTTTACATTTACATTTCATAACCATTTCATTTCACTAATTAAAACATTTCCATCAATGTTGCACTTTTCATATTATATACTTATTTTACATAATAAGTATGCTATAGTCATTTAAATGGCTATGAAATTATTTCAAAGTCGCGCTTATTCTTTTCTTATCATTTATGCTTCAATTATTCACTTAATCAAAAATAATTTCAATATACGTACAATTACAATCATTTCAGTATTTAACATTGTTTCCCACCATGGACATAATGGGAAACTAATCTCAAAATATTCAATTAAATTCCTATAATTTCAATTAAATGCAGATAATTTCAAATTATATACATATTCATTTTATGGCTTAAATATGATTAAATGGCCTAAATATATGTCTTTGGTTCATTAAATCAATTATTCTGTTTTCACGTATATCTTTCCATTTTAATCTTTCTTTCACTTCTAATTCATTCATTTACCTAACTTATAACACCCTCAACCCCCACACATAGCCTATCGCAGGACGAAAAGCTACGGTGAGTAGAGGGTGCTACCAGACAAAGACATACACAGCAACACAGAAATCCGAACAGTAAAAATTTTCAAAACCAACCTCGAGACATGCATATCCTAGATCTATGACATCTACATACCATTGTTCACATTATAAAATATTACAATATATATACATAAACAAATAAACAAAACTTAATTACGACCCGAAATCTAAACAACACTTTCTAAAATTCTACCGACAAAACCCAGCGAACCGCTGTGCCACTCTGATCTCCTAACCTGCACGGACAACCAACCGTACTTAGCGATAACGATTAGTCGGGCTAAACAAATAATGGGCAGCCACTTACAATGGTTATCGGGCAAACACATGCAAATTAACATATACATATATACATAAACATATAGGAATGCCAGCGAAAGTTATTACAAAAGAATATCATTATCTAATACATTAACGCCTTATAAACCTTAAGTAGAAATTCTTATTTACTTTTAGCCAAAATATATTTTAAGCAAAACTTATCGTACACTTTAAATCATTTAAAGGCTCTAAAAAAATAGTCATACTACTTAATTTTTCGAAATACATTTTAAGGTTCAATATATATATAATTCAGAAACTTCCATTCTCACAAATATTTCAAAATCATATGATTTATATTATTAATACTAAATCAAACATTCCATTTTATTCAAATCGTTACTTATTCAAAACTAAGAAAATATTTAGATTTTCATATTTGGTTCGGGCTCGAAATAATATTCCAAGCTTCCTATGTATCCTTATGGTTGGGGAATCAGAACCACGTAGTTCTACCGAAAACTTCATTCACACAAGTTCCAGAATTAGTCCTAACATCTTTCTTAAATTCGGTTATCTATCTCATGCTTACTAGTTGATACGAACTCAATATATTCATTAATAGTCATTAAACAATGCACATAAATCTCTTACAAATTCACTTACCCATGCCTATGTCTCGAAGGCAAATAGAACATTACATACCTATATTCTCATTTAAACATATAAACACACATATATATATATACATTCACAAAGTATGTTTACTAAGCTTTTCAACTATAACAATTATGCATATCAAGTATTCCAACAATTCTCTCCAAATACATCATATAGACAAGCATACTCATAACTTTTGAATAAATTAATAACATGCATTATCCCAATACAATTTCTTATGCAATCGGGATCTTTACACATATGCTTATTAGAACAAATATTACTTGATACCTTTCTTTTCATTTAACAGATGTCGCCTTATAATACAAAACACCTGGGTGTCGGAAGATACTACACCTTTCCACATGAGTGTCCATAAAGGATCCAGAATAGAAGGGTGCATAGAGCACCAATCAAATGGCATTTATCACAAATGCATCAAATGCTTATTCATATGATCATTACAGAATTTAGCAATTCATTCACATTCTTTTAGTCATTTAATTGCCTGTTAAGTCGTAGGGGTGGATAAGGGAGTGAACACATGGTGGTACCTTACGGGTACGAATTGAACGCACGGCGGTACCTTATGGGTACGAATCGAAAAGCAACATCACATTTTCTCATTCAAAAACATTTTATAGAGGGGATCTTAAACAAGATCCAAACACATTAGGGATTGCGAGGATCCGAACGGGGACCTGATCAGGGTCCAAACAGAACAGAGGGCTGCAGCTAACAGAACTCTATAGGCATGCCTATCTATCCACGACTCGACTAATGCAGGCTAGGTTTTCCATATTATTATTCTTCAGAGTTTATCACATACATACCCATTCCATCAAACAATTACATCCTTTTTTTTACGATCACATAGACATATACATTAATATATAAATTTAAGCATATCATATGTACTAATCATATTTATCATATTCAAAAACCAACCATGTATTTATTCCCTGGATAAAATATTCGTAAAAATATACTGAACATAACCATTTTATTGGACAACACATACTCTTTTAGACTTAACTGTAACTTGCCTCTCCTTATGCATGCACATTTACAAACTAATATTGGCAATTAAGATTTCAGATTTCAATCATTACCCTATATCAAGGCATTTGAACAATTCATGTTTATTCTATTCAAAGCTAAAAACACCTGGCTCCATATATTAAAGTATTCATATAAACATATTAAACTTAGCATATTTCCATTTAGCATGCTAAACATAACTATTCCATGGGGCATCATGCATTCATTAAGACTCAGCGATTAAATTACATTCAAAACGAAAGAACAAAACATACACCTCTTTAATTCCAGTATTAACTCTATAATAAAACATGTTATACACTATATTAGAATTTGTACATATGTACTTCGCAAATTAACCCACACATTTAAACATATTTTAATGCATAACTAAGAAAACCAGAGGAGAAGAGTTCAAAAATACAAAATCCAAACAGAAAGAGGTTACACGGCGGTATGGTAAATCCTTACTGCCGTGTAAGGCATTCCACACGGCGGTATGGAAGACCCAATGTGGTGTAGTGAAGCAGAGATTAACCATACACATCAGTAAGCATTTACACGGAGGTATGGGAATTCCTTACTGCCGCATAAATGTTACACGGCGGTATGGAGTTTGCTTACCGCCGTGTGGCTCAACGAATAGGCAAACCAGAATGTGATCACACGGCGGTATGAACTACCCTTACCGCCGTGTGAACTGACGAAAACCCAGATTTTCCAGAAAAATAAAGGTTTTCTTCCCCAAATTAAACACCAATTCAATACACACAATCAATACATATTTCATATGTTCAAAACTCATCTAATTAAGTCAAATTTACACAATCATCATCTCAATCATCAATTCATTTAAAAGAAGTTCATAATTTAAGCAAAATACAAGTTAAACACCAATTCCCAAACCTTGACTCCTTTGCTCCTATTAGCTCTCTTAACTGAACTTTCTTGCTTGCAAACCCATCCAAGGTCTTTCTCATCCAAAATTCTCACCAATCATGCAAACACAAAACACAATCTAGGTCAAAACCTAACTAAGAAGAGAGAAGAAGAAACCCAAAGCTTACAACTACGTTACCTTAACAATCTTTTCTTAAATCTCTTGATTTACTCACTTCATCTTTAAAATCTCAGTCTTTGATCTTCAGGGAGAGTGAATGATATGGAACAAGAAGGAAAAGAAGAAGAAGAAAAAGAAGAAGAAAAGGAGAGGAGGAACGAGAAAACAGGAGAGGAAGGGAGTCCCCCAAATCTGCCCTCTCCCCTCTCTCTCTTCCTTCCATACTCCCTTTTATCCCTTGCCACTTGTCACATTACCATTTGTCCAAAATAAAAATCTTTATCTTATATCCAATTGGGTCCTTAGCTTAACTCTTCTTAGTCCTTGTCTAAATACAAGTTACTCACTAAACAAATTATTTTCCTTTCTTAACTTAAATTCTTTTCAATTAAATCCTAATTCCATACTTCACAATTTTTACCATTAACCAAATTTATCGGAACCTTTACATTAACTCTCGATTTGTCCACTTGGCATACCAAATACCTCAATGTGCACAACCTTGGTCACTACTCATCCTCAATATGTGCAATCCTTTTAGGGTACATTTTGGGGTGTGACATAACATGTCACTCACATATCATTTATACCATATAGCCTATCACATTTCCTCTACTAAACCATTCGGCCATCCTTGACATTTTACCCTATCATTTTATTTTTCACTCATTCACTACTTATTCCACTAAGTTAAGTCCCAAATCACATGTATATACCATTCTATCGCACTTATTCACAAGGTATACTATCCATATACCTACATATACCATTATGTTCCACTATGACCAAACCTTGTACTTGGTTTTCTTCCAAATTAATCATTCTAATTAGCTTAGTTATCTTCCTTAATTCAATTATCACATCAATTAAAATTACACATGCATTTTACATACAATCACTATTCAAACTTAATACAAAACCCTAATTTTTACATGAAAATTCTTAGATAATGTAACCACAAACCTCATATCCTTGCTCACGTTTTCACAAGCTCCTTATTGCTTGTCCTTAGCAATTGAAAAACCATTTCCCCTTGATTTTCTCATTATGGCCGAAAATACACAACAAACAAACACTCATCAAGTTCTTTCTTTTATCAAATATAACTTCATAAACACTCTCAATACATCCTAATCTATCATCTAAAACCAATAAATTAAAATAAATTAACTTATACCTCTTACCTCTATTTGAAGCCATAAGTTTAAATCCTTGCTTTTCCTTGCTTTTGATCCATAAAATGAACACTAGAGGCTTCTATGATGTCATAGAGGGGCTAAATTACACTTAGGGTGTTTGAATCTAGGGAGAATTTAATTAAAACTTAAAGAAATTGAGAGAAGAGAGAGAGAAAGGGACTTCGGCCAAGGAAGAGGAGAGAAGAGCTGAAGGAGATACAGATCACTCACCCACCAATCTGCCATTTGATTGCTTTTATAGTGGACCAAAATGGTTCAACCTTTGTCCAACCAATGGCCCAACCTATAAAGCCCAATTAGCCATTTCAAGCCCATTTTATAATTTTCTATGGTTTTCTTACTTCCTAACTCCAATTCATCCCAAATTTGCTTCCATAATCCATATCATATAAAAACTAACCTGTACACAAAATTTCACCTCAATCAAAATCCGTTTTGGATCCGGTTCAATCAAACTGGTCCGATTAACAAATTTTTGGTTTCCTCAAAAAATTCCATTTTCACTATAAAAAATTTCTACATATTATTTAGAGTCCATCTGGAGAATTTCATTAATTTTGGAAATCATTTGCTATTTTTAAAACCTTGGTGAAACATCCGGTCAACCTGAGTACTATTTAATCCGAAATGATATTTTTTTCCTTACTTTCTAAGGTTAAATCCTCACAAAAATGACTCCATAATTCTTAACATATATTCATTAGACTCCAATAATATTTTTGGACCAATCGAAAATCATTTCCCGGTTCAATAATTATTTATCAGTCCGATACCCCAATTTTTCAGTATCACCAAAAATTAAATCTTTAAACACCATATGATTTTACTTATTAATACGAGTGCGTTCATATTTTTAGATCATTTTTTTGAGGTCCGTAACTCAAGATATGGTCCGATCAATTTTGGATCAGAATCGGTCAAACCGGACTGAAGAAGACCTTTAGATGCTCGTCTGAAGTCACAAACGGCTTGGCCGTCCCTCATGACCGATGGCCTAGCCATTTGTCGCCCTTTAGATGCCCTTCTGTCGCCATAGACGACTATCTGTCACGATAGAAGCCCCAAACCCTCTTTTTTCACTGTTTTGCACCTTTTGGACCCATTAACCTCCTTTTGACCTCAAATTTTCACCTATACAGTGCAGTTGACATGCTCTATCTAATGGTATAATAAAATATTTTTTGACTTTAGAAAGTACTATTCACCCCGATGTCATTATTCACTATCGAAAAGTACTATTCACGGCTAGCCCGGTAATGGGGCCATTACAGAACATCCTATTAAAAGAGATCGGATCGAATATAACTTTGCAGATGAAGATGTCATGGACATAGCAGTACAAGCATGGCAAATGTATTTTGATAGAGCAGTTAAAATCAAAAGGGCTAGGGCAGGAGTCGTCCTCTTAACTCCTGATGGAGAAAAGCTTCTATTGGCCAAAAAGTTGACATATAAAGCTACTAATAATGAAGCTGAATATGAAACCTGCATTTTCGGGTTAGAAGCACTTTCAGCCTTAGGGGCAAAGACTGCAGAAGTATTCTAGGACTCATCATTGGTAATCCATCAAGTTCGAGGAGAATGGTGCATTAAGGAAGAACTAATGTTGCCATATATAAAGTAATTAAAGGTGTTAAGCAATTAGTTTGAAGTCTGCACCTTTTATTATGTGCCTAGGCACTAAAACCAATGGACAAATGCACTTGCAACTTTAGTGTCCATGTGGGATAACCCAGAAGGAGTAGTTATGAAGTCGGTCCTGATTACCAGTTCGGATAAATTTTTAGGGTTAATGTTGTCCCGGGTCCTAAAAAAATGAAAATGAATGAATAATAAAAAAGGAAAATCAATCCACAACAAGATGATGGTAAATTTATGTTGACACAACGGATTAACAAAATTCTTTGAACTCGCAGGGATTACGCCAAATTACCAAAATAAAGTCGCTCAGGTAAACAAAATTTCAAAATTCCTCACCAATATTGGTTTTCATGACGACTCAAAGGCGATGATCACATCTTCATCAACTGTGATTTTCATGTCGGCTCAATAACAATTATCACTCAATTATCAACTGTGGTCTTCATGCTGACTCAATGGCAATGATCACACCCTCATCAAACGTGATTTTTATGCTGACTCAATGGTGATTATCACACCCTTATCAACTGTGGTCTTTATGCTAACTCAATAGCGATGATCACACCCTCATTAACTGTGATTTTAATGCTGACTCAATGGCAATTATCACACCATTAACAATAGTGGCCTTCATGCCAACTCAGTGGCAGTTATCACACCCTTATCCATCATGATTTTCATACTAACTCAATATCATTCAAGTCCTTCAAAGGGCAACTATCCTTCAAGGGGGCAAACGTCATTCAGGGTGTGTGTGTGTGTGGGGGGGGGGGGGGGGGGGCACGGGGCAGAACCAGTCCTTTAGGGGGCATTATCCAAAGCCCTTTATGGGGGACATTCATTAAAATCCACTGCAAGGACAAGGAGCTAAGTGGAGATTACATGTTCTGGTTCCTGATGACCAATAAGCACACAACACTGGATCATTTCTTTCCACCTGCTCGACTGTCACAAAAGGAAGGTGGCCTCCTTAGGTACGTGTGTGTTTCTTTCACTCTGAATTTTGGCTCACCTAGGTACTAGTGCGCTAGCCTCCAAAATAATTGGGAGTAACTGTAGACACCAGGTCCCAAGGCAGTCTAGATCAAAGTTACTTGATGAGGAATACTAATACCTATTTTACAGGTGAAGCGCTAAAATGCTAGTTTTAGCCTTGGAATTTCATAAAAGTTTCAAAGTTTTTCTATAACCAAAATTCTTTTGTGCCTTCACCGAATATGAAAAAAGGTCAAAATAGCAAAAAATGCCATTTTCTTACTAATGGATGCCCATTCGTAGCTCGAGCGAGAGGAGTGTCCGTCCTTTGCTGGGACGAGCCTCGTGGGATGACTGGATTTGTGGTGACAAATGCCCGTCTCTGACACGAGGGAGGCTCGTCTGTTATATGCTAATTGCGCCCATCCTATCGTGGAATGGGCTTAAGGGGAAAATTTGGAATTCCTGCCTTCTCACGACCAATGGCCATCCCTCACATGAGGGACGCCCATCGGTCAAAATCTAAATCAAGTTTCTAAATTTCCTTTAATGGCAAATCTGGGAATATCTCTTAATTCAAAATCCTGATTTTTTTGGGATAAGTTTGATGGATTTTAGGGTTTTTAAAATTAAAAAGATTTGATTTTATCCCTAAAGATAAATTGAAAAGTTTTGATTTTATCTTAAAGATAAATCTAAGCTTAGAAAATCAAGGGATTTTGAGGCTGTAAATAGAGAAGTGAAAAAAGGAAAAGGGGGAGGAGAATCTCAGGGAAAGGAAATTTTAAAGAAGAAAAATTCTCTTTGAAACGGGTTTTGATTTCTGAATTAAGAGGTTCATTGAGGAAGAGAAATTAATTCTCTTTTCTTAAGTATTATCTTGAATTCCAATTATGTTAAAACATTCTAGAGAGAGATTAAAGAGCGAAAGTGGAATCTTCACTTATTTTCAAATTGTTTTCGTGCAATTCTAAAGGAAGATACTCAGTATTTTCTTACTCTTTAAAGATCAATACACTAAGGGTAATATTTTGGGTCCAAGATTTATTATTTGTACATTGATTTCAGTACATGGCATGAAACACATCTTTGATTCAAAAATGTGAAATAATTGTTTTGCTTTCAATTTTATTATTTTTCATGCTAGATCTATTATATAGAATTTTTTTTGACACGATTGTACAAAAGTGGATTGAAAATATGTAAAGATATGCATGGAAAAAGATTAAGATGTTCAACAATGGAGTTTCTCCTTTTCTGGAAATAATGGACGGGAAAAAGACCCGATCGACGTGGTAGAGTCCTCTTCATCCCGTTACTCGCCTTCCCTTGGCTGTCCCTCCTCCTTCAGGCCGTCCCTGACTCTCTTTTACCCTCTTTTGCTCATCTTTGATTCCTTTTCTTATTTCTTTTAATGTCATTTTTTTTGCATGTCTTTTTGTGTTATTTTAATATTATTTTATCATGGTAATATTGTATTTTTTTATTTCTCTAATTTCAGCTTTTTTTTTATATATTTTATTTATTTAATTTTCATATTTTTTACTTTCTTGTGTTTTTCAATTTAGCATATAATATTTCTTTTTCTGATTGAGCATTGCTAATGAATGGAGATGTGGAGGCTAAGGGTCTGGAGACTTTGGTTTGGTTTATCCCTTTATTTTGTTCCTTTTTATATTGTTCGCCTATTCTCTCAGTTTAGTTTTAATTGTTATTTGGACTTGACTTATAATGAAGGTTGTTTTAAGCTCATTGATATAAAAACTCACCAAAAAGATTTTTACAAATCAAGATGGACTTTTTCTAATTATATAGGACCAATATCCTATTCTTCCTTCAAGAATGTCATTTAAATTGAAGAGTTTCGTTTTATTAAAATGAGATCATTCATCTATATTTTCTCAAATCGTTCGGGAAGCTCTTCATTTTTGTAATTATGCATGCGATGACCAATATGCTCATGTTGAATGAATTTCCAATTTTATGTATAATTTCATTTCATTTTATTTGTTGGGGTTATATTCAGCTGTTTTTTCATTGTAAATTAATGTTTTTATTACTTTATTTACTGCTTCCCCTGGATGCTTGAAATAAGCTTTAATTTAATTGCATAAATGTGTGAGAAGAGAGATGGAAATTTAACTTAAAAACTCATTTATGAACTCTAACCAAGGAGTGTTGTCCTGAACTCTCTCTAGTCTTAGGTTTCACGAGGTTAGATGAACTTTTCAAATATTTTATTGGGTGTCGATTCCAAAATACCTTTTGTTGCCCAAAATAGACATAAGAGTGATGTCCCAAACTCTCTTTGGTCTTAGGCCTCATGAGGTTAGATAAACTTTTCCAATGTTTTGTTGGGTGGCGACTGTAAAATACCTCTTGTTGCCCAAAATAGAAGCATTCGTAGTTTGATCATTAGCAATTGAATAGGGGGTGATTCCCTTTCCATTGCGAAGAGATCAATCCTCAAGAGTTTAATGAACCTTTCTCGAACACTAAAAGCAGGCCCCCAGGGACCTTAGGGTTCCGCGCGCATCACAGTGTATTATTTATCATCATTCCCTAAATGATGTAATCAGATTATAATGTATAATTAAGCATCATTGTTCATATCTACAAGAAGCACATGACATATTGGTCTATGGAAACCTATCAAGGAGTGCCCTAGTTTGAGGATAAAACGTTTTGCAAAGCTACATCTTATTGAAGCTCTTTAGACATATAGCTTTGTCATGACACTACAAGATAATATAGAAATTACTACAGAAATTTCCTGATGGAACAACATTTCGTGGACAATTATCGACGGAAAGTGCTTTTCGTTGGTAAAGTTGTAGTGAAAAATTATATTTTGTGATGAAAAATTTATCAATTTTATTTCGTCGTTAAAAAAGGAGAGAAATTCTTTTATTGATAGTTTTTAGCAACAAAAAAGAAAAATCCTCGTAAATTTAGGTGCCAATGTTTCTTGGCAAAAATTATCAATAAAATTTTTCAACGGTAATTATTTTCTATCGAAAATGTGCTGACGAAATGAGACAAACCATCGGTATTTTTAAAGAGGGAAAATTTACTGACGGATATAGTACACCGTTGGAAAAATCTTAAATTTTTAACGACGGAAGAATGTATTTTGTTGTTATTTTTACCGATGGAATTCATTAAACCATTGAAAAATAATTAAGGTGCCGACGGTATGTTTTATTTCGTCGGTATTTTGTCTAGGATTAAGAGATTTATTATGGTTGAAAATTTTTTGTTTGTAAATTTGTAATTTTTTAACGGATTTTGCATTTTCGTAGTTAATATTTTTCAGTGGAATTTTCTATTCCGTCAAAAAATTAAGTAAAATCCCTAATTTTTTTCCATAATCTAAACTATCTTTTAAGCACCCCCCCCCCCCCCCCCCCCCTCCTCTCTCCCTCCCTCTTTCCCTCTCTCCCTTGATGACGTAGTCATATCTCACACTCTCTCTGTCCCTTTCTCCCTCGATGTCAGCATCCTCTGTCTGAATCGAAGTGTCTGCTGCCTTGCCGCCGTCACCCTTTATTAGGTAAGGTTCAAGTTTATTGCCTGTTTTCCTTTTTTATTTTTTTCAACATTTCTAGACTACTAATTTTCTCTTGGTGCCATTTTCAGTGGACCATTATTACCACAACCAAGGATTGCCTCTGTCCAGGGTTTGTGCCGCCTGCTCGCCTACATCGTTGCCCTGCATCAGGTTAATCTAAAACCAGTGTATTATTTTTTTAATTTTATTTTTTTTATGCTTATAGTTCTAGTCTTTAATTTTTTTTTTGTATTTTTTTAACTTGATATTTTCTGTGCTTCTGGTTTAGGTCCTTGTTTGGTAATTATGTTTGTTTAATTATAACTTAAATGTCACTATGAGAAATCAAAGGTTGTTTCATTGTTGTGATTTTTCATTTTATGTATTTGAACATCATTTTTTATTCTTACTTAACAAGTGTTTCAAAATTAGCAAAAATAAGAAAATAAAATAGTGAAACTCAAAAGGAATTCAAATAAAATTAAATTATATATATAAGCATAAGGAATATCAATTTGAATATATATTGAATCAAATAATGTAATGTAAGCTAAAGGGAGGATGCAACCTAAGATGCTTCTCACTATGAAGCAGTTATGGGTTTGATTGGAAGTTACATCAAGTTGACTTCAACTTAATTAATCATAAAAAATATAGTAATCCATCACTAATTCACCATAGACCAACCCAACTTATTTTTTTTTATTATTATTTTCCCAAATAAATTCCTTCACATAAAAAGATAAACCTAAAGTTGATGCCTAATTAGCCCTAAAATTAACTTATATCCTCCATTATTATTCTTCCTTTAGCATAGAACCCTAAATAATAATATGATCCAAAAATAGGCCTCACCTAACATAACAATTAACTTAAAAGCATGCATTTAAATATAAATTAAAAAGAATTCCTTTCATATAGGAAAAACCTATACTTTGGTCCCTGAACTTTAACGTTTTTATACATTGGATCCCTATACTTTAAAAATTACACGTTGGGTCCTTGAGCTTTTCGAGGAGAACACATTAAGTCAAAAATTAACTGCACAAATGACAATATAATATAAGCGCATTTAAAGTCGCGTGTATTTTAACGTAATAGTATTATTTTTACCGTCCGTTTGGACTTAATGTGTCCTCGAAAAGTTTGAGAACCCATTATGTAGTTTTTAAAATATAGGGATCCTATGTGCAAAAATATTAAAGTTTAAGGACCTAATGTGTTGTTTTTAAAGTATAGGGATCCAATGCATAAAAACATTAAATTTTAGGGACTAAATTATGAGTTTTTCCTTTCAAATATGATACTAACCATGCATGTGACACTTTGTGTAACATCCCTTACCCGTACATAGTAAACCACATTTGTCATTGTAGCTTACTAAACAGGGTGAAGAGTGTTAACAATTTGCTACAAAATTTAGTAATACTAATTATAACTAAGCATTTATCAAAATCAGGGTTATAAAATGTTTTCTTTTTATATGGAAGTACCATTTCTAGTTAATCTTACTATAGTTCATATTAATTCACAATACAAAACTATTTTAAGTTACATACATACAGGCATACACTAATTAATACATATTTATTACAAAAAGATTAAATTTACAAAGTAGTGTCAAAACACAAAACCAACATAAGGAAGCTCTGACTAATGTGTTGGCCTTGAAGATTGCGAGATGTCCTTGGCGCTATCTCCTACTTCAGTACCTATATAGATGAAACATCCGTGCTAAGCATAAAGCTTAGTGGGGAATTAGTATGACATGGCCGACCACTTACAGTGATCGTCACATATGATAAACAAACACATATGATAAACAAACACATATGAATATCGCATAACTAAATTAAACATCATAATACAAAATACGGAATAAACACATCACAAATTTTCAAGAGCTTGCAATCTTTATAGTTCATTTAGTACATATACCAGTCATTCAAAAGGCCTGCAATGCCTAAGGTAGTGGATAACAGAAAAACAAAAAAGTAGGTACCCGTAGGTACAAATTCATTTTAATTAATTATTTATATTTATGTGGCAGAAGGTGACCTAAACGGGGTCAACAGGAGACTCAAAGGGGGCCGAAAAAATGACCTAAACGGGGCCAACAGAATAGAATAGTAGGCTGCAGCATTTAAAGTCCTTATAGGCATGCCTATCTTTCCACAACCCGGACACAAGCAGATGACTAATTTATTTTTATAAATTCACTTTAATCATAATTAAATTCAAATTGGTACCATTCATTTCAATTTTCATGTCATGAACAAATTAATTAAATTATTTTATCATGTGTGATAAATAAATAATATCATTTATTTACATAACAATTATTTTCATATTATCCATTTATGTGCATATGTCTATATATAATATAATTACGAGTATTATTTTTATATATTAAACAATTATTAATTAATTGTATTCCATTTACAAAGTCCAACGAAGCCAATTATCATTTCATTTCCAAAGAAATGAGGAAATTTACACCAATGGGACAAAAGATTCATAAGGGAAAAGGGGAGTTTAGATACCGGGTCCTGAGGCAGCTTTTGTTAGAGTAACCGATGAGGATTATATTGCTTCAAAATAGCCAAAAAACTGAAGCACGAGACTCTCTCTCTGGATTTTATGTTTTAAAAAAAAAAAATAAAGAAAATTGATTTTGAAGAAAAAATAATTTTCTTGACGGGGGATTAATTAATAAAAATATATAATTATGGAAGGAAATTAAAATGAACCAAAAGAAATTCAAAATAAGAGCATATTTAGAGATGAATGGAGGCATAAAAAGGAGGAAATCAGGGAGAAAATCAAGAGAAAAGCCTACCTAAAATTGGAATATAAAAAGAAGAAAACCTAGAATAAAAAGGGGGAGACCGACAGCTCTAGGGAGAGTGGCAGAAAAGAGCAACGAAAAAAACCTAGGGGAGAAAAAAAGAAGAGAAGGGCTACGGCGAGAGAGTCAAAAAGAAAAAGAAGAAAGAAAGAAGAGGCAGAGAGCACGAAAGACCCACAGCTTTTTTTAACAAGAAATCGAAAGAGAGCAAGGAGAAGGAGAGCCTATAGTGCTTGATTCGCTTGATTACAGGGCAATCAAAACTGAGGGTAATATTCTTGAGCTAGCCCCCAAGAAATTGCTATTTACTGTTAATTTCAATTTTTGCAGTATGTTTTCATTTTTTGATCTTTTTATTATTTTAATTTCATTTGTTTGATTTATTTATTTTTTTTGTTTGTTCCATATACTTATTGCTGTTTTGCTCATTAATATGTAGAAATGAATGAAAACAAGTAAGAGTTGGGTGCTACTGTTTATCATCTTCCTTATGTTTCTGTTTTGGATTCTCCATTTTTTTATTTTCTTGATTTTGTGTTTTTCATATTTGATTTTGCTTTCTTTCTATTTGATGATGAATTTTATGGGATTTTCTTGATTTACCTCATTATTTTTGGCTCAAAACAAAAAAAAAAACTAATTTTATGTTTGAATTGGCTTACTGGAGGCGGGACTGGTTCCAGCGCCGCTGATGGGAAGACAGCAACCGACTGCCATCGATGACTGCCCGCCACTCGCTGTCTCCTCCTTTCGGCGAGCGACCCGTCTCCTCTCTTTCTCTCAGCCGTCCATTGTGTGCTACTCCTGCGTTTCACGCCTTGCAATTCCATTTCCATGTAAACCTGCATGTGATTGAATTTGAATTTATTTCATTCTATTTCTACGTAAACTTGCTGGCTTTTCTTTCACGTTGCACTTGCACGACTTTGCTTTGGCCACACCGTTTACTTTTTGTATTTTAAATTGTTTTCATTTTTTATTTATTTAATTTTCTTTATTTTATACAAATTCTACTTTATTATTTTATTTTCATTTTTATTTTGTAAATATATCTTGTGTGTTATATTAATTTATTAAATTTATTTAGTTTTTTTTATCATTATTATTATTATTATTATTATTATTATTATTATTATTATCTCATTTTATTTTTGCATGGTAATTCATTTGATAGCCATTGTTGCATATTTGTGTGCATGTTAACTTGTTTCTTCCCATTTCATATATTAAGTCTCGCTCACGTACCCTCCTTTCATGGTTTGCAAGGCCATTTCATTTTCTTTATTTTGGTCATTATCATTTTTACACGCATGTCTTTGATTTTCTCATTTAATTTATTTGGTTTCTTTCTTTTCCTGTAGGGCCCACCTTTTATTTGATTCTAATCTCCATTATCATCACACATATTTACATATTTATTTCTTTTCTTTGTTTAATTATTTAATTATTCGTTTAATTGTCTTAATTGATTTATTTGTTGATGCTGTTAGTATATATTATTGTATTATTGTTATCATATATATTATTATTGCATTTACTGTTATTAATATTATTCATACATGTTATTTAATTTGGCTACTGTTGCTTCTTGTCCTGCATGTTTGTTTCTTTTCTTATTTTCATTTTAATTTTGCATGCATGCATTTACGTGGGCCAGTGTTCATCTTTTTTCATGCATTTCTTTTCTTTATTCATATTAACACATTGAATTTTATACATTTCATTCTCTATTTGTATATTAATTTTATTTTATTACTTCTTCGTATTTTCGTGTTATTGTTTAATTATTTATTTTTATCAATCTATTTATCTTTTATTGCATCACTAACTATTTGTCTCATTTCACTTTGTCAATTTAATAAATCCATGCATATGAGTTTTTCCCACTGGATGGAGACTTGGAAGCAAAGGAGATTTAGACTTTTCGGTTTGATTTTATATTTCGTACAGTTTTACTTAATTTTTTTTTAGTTTGTTTTAATTATTATTTTAGTTTGACTTCTAATAAAGGGTTTCGTATGCACACTAACTTAGAAATTCATTTAAAGATTTTGTACATTAATTAATTGAGCTTTTCTTAATAAAATGGGACCAATTTAACATCCCAAAAATTACCCGAGCAGTATTGAGTGTGATTAGAGTAAATAAGTGAGTGTTAATTAGGGTTTACAGATTTGGACCTAGTTGAAAATGTGAAACTAGGGACTTCATTGGAAGAAAATAAAGTATAGTAGTGATTAAAAGGTAATAATGCATCATTAGTGTTAAGTGATGGATGAATTAGGTTAACTAAGTGAACTTAATTAAGTCTAATTAAGAGTTAGTGGAAGCCATGTGGGTATGTGTGAGCTGGCCACCTAGCTTGAGAGGGAAAGGGAAGTTGACACCTCCTTCTTGCTTGCAAATATGAGGTGGAATTGTGGGCAAAATCTGCCATTCTTGTTCCCTTTGATCCGACTCTCTCTCATCTTTCTTCTCATGGTCTTTCAATCTTGTTTCTGCTTCTTCTTGGTTTCATTTATATCTTCTCCAAATTAGCATATTGAGAATAGAGTTGCATCAATTAAGAGGTCATTGATAAGTTAAGGTATGAGTAAGTTTGGTACTTGTTGACTTCTACTCCTTCTTCTTCTTATTGAATTTCTGTACATAGTTTTTGTCACACCCCATCTGCCCCTTAGTAGAATGAGCCATGTGTATGTGTGCATTTGTGTTTGTTTTGGCATGTCATGGAGGGCATTTTGGTAAAAGTGCATATATATGGGTTCTGTTAGCATGTGGGTGTGTGCATGGTATTGATGTGTGACCTAGTAGGATTGTGCTAGGGTGTGCTTGCTCACATGGTTGTGGAGTGTGAGTGAGTTGGGTGTGATTGCATGTGCATAAGTGTAGCATAATAGGGTATGTCTAAGTGGGAGAGTTTTGTGTGTGTGTGTTCACACACTTGTAGGGTATGCATTAGTTGGGAGAGTCTTGCGTGTGAGTGATGCATGTGTTTTGGGTGTGAGTAATCAAATTCCACTAATAGGGAAGTGACACTTGTCTAGGGTTAGGAAAAGAAAAAGAAAAAGAAAGGAGAAGAGTGGGATGGGCGGTGGCTACCTCCATTTCCCGTTTCCCTTCCCCTCACTCTTTTCTTCTTCCTTTTCTCTTCCTCTAAGAACCCTAGCTTGGAATCAAGGCTTAGTTGGTGGGAATTGATCATCCTTTAGCATTTTAGAGGTAAATCTATTGCATTTGTTCTTTTTTTCTTCAATTAGTTCTTCATCTTCTTCTTAATTTCTGGTTTGGATCTAAGTTAGGGTTTTGTGTTTGCGTGTTTTGATGGTTTGATGCTTAGTTGAGCCTCCTCGTGAGCTAAAAGGCAAAGAGAAGGTTAGATCTAGTGGAACTAAGCATTAAGAGCAAAGGATTTCAAGGTTTGGGAAATTTCCTGTTTTTGTATGTAAATATGTTCATGTATGTGTTCTTGGTGATTTCTGGAAATTGGGTGGTAATATGCTCTTGATATGGCATGTATGTTGTGGGTTTTTATTTGGGTAAAGTAATTTTGCATGAGCATGGGATTATTGCAGTGATTGTGAGGATTGATGTGGTTTTGCTGCAAATTTATTGGTTTTGATAATTTTTGGGATTGTGAGTTTGAATTGATGTTTGGTGTGAAATTACTTGATGATAAATGTTATATTATGGATATTGATGGTGATGGATGGCTGGATTTGAGGTAAGAGGCCATTGGATGTGATTTGTGTGTTTGTGTGTGAGTTTTGGGAGAGGGAGAATTCTGTAGATTTTAAAAATCCTAACTCTGTCGCGATCGCGACACTGTCGCGAGCGCAACAGAGACCGGTGATCTTGGGTTGTACTGTCGCGAGCTCGCGATAACGAAAGCCGTTGTGTGCTCTCTGTCTCGAGCGCGATGTTGTCGCGATCGCGACAGAGTGCAATGCTGTCCTGTGCTATCGCGAGCGCACGTTTTATCGCGAGCCCGCGATAGCGACGTGTAGGCTCTCTGTTGCGATCGCGACATCGTCGCGAGCGCGATAAAGCCAGGCTTTTCCCTCCTCCCCGCGATCGCGAAGTCTGTCGCGCGCGCGCAGCGAAGAGACTATGGTCTCTGTCGCGAGGGCGACAGCCCTGTTATGCTGAATGAGTTTTTCTCTTGGTGTGTGTGCGTGGTTTTGAACTCCAGTTTCTTTTGGTGACTATGAGTGTTATATCTGTTAACTTATGAATTATTTGAATGCGAATACATGATATGAATATGCCTATATGTATGTATATATATATGATTTTGGGATATAATGGAATGAATTGAATGGATTATGCATAACCTGCTAGAGTCAGTTTAGTGGATAGTTAGGCATGCCTAATAGAGTCTTATAGCTGCAGCCTCAGTTCAGTTTGGACCCCGATCAGGTCCCCGTTTTGTTCCTCGCGAACCCTTTAAAGTGTTTGGATCTTGTTTAAGGTCCCTTAATAAAATGTTTTGTAAATGACAAAGTAAAATGGTTTGCGATTCGTACCCGTAAGGTACTGTCAGTAATCGGCTCGTACCCGTAAAGTATTGTCCATTCACTCGTTATCTACTACCTCGAGTCAGCAGGTGCTTAATTGCCATGAACTGTTTCGATAATTATCCGAATGTGTACCATGATGAGTTAATGTGAATGCAATTATGTATTACCAAATGTATGACTATTTGTGTTCGCATGTTCATATTTATATCTAATGTGTATTTTTGATTATGCCATTTGTATGCGTTATGCTTGACGACCATTGTGAATGGTCGTCCTTTTTCATGTGTGTTTTCCCCACTAAGCGTTTATCGCTTAGCACGGTGTGTTTACCCGTGCAGGTGCGGAAGGAGTTTTGCCTTGGGAGAGTCGTCACAGCCGAGCCAGCACAGCAGAGTTTATTGTAGGACTTGATCCTCTGTAGTCTTAGATGATTCTGTTTGTATGGAACTCTCTTGTATCAGTTTTGTAATAGCTTCCTATTCTGTATATGAAATTTTTATTATGTAATTATCTTTTGTACCTTTGGGGTTGATCAAACAGTAATGTAATATTTTTCGTTATATTAATGCATGATCAGCTTCCTTCATGTTTAGTTTTGTAAAATTTTAATTACCCTGTATTTCGATAGGTATGATCGATTATGAATGTATGTTTATCCTGTATTTGTGTGGTGATACCTTTACCCATACGGCATCTCACTCCTTATCGGATGGGATCGCCTACGTATAGGTAGGGGGTGTTACAGTTTTAATTCTATTTTGAATTTAAATATGTGCATGTGTTATGAGTTGAAAAAGCAAGTAGACCAACCAAGGGTAAAGAGAAGGTTATATAGAAGTGGAAGGAAGGAGTGCTTCAAGAGGTTAGGGATCGAGTGTGAATTGATATGTTTTGATGTGTTAAAGTATGTGTTTATGGTGTGTATATGGTTAATTGATTTGAATTGCATAGTGATTGAATTGGATAGTGAAATAGTGCAAAGTGATTATTGAAATGGAACTAGAGATATTGACATGTGGGGGATAGTAGAAGCTATTGACATGCCAAGATTGGTGTGGTGTGATTTTGATGCCTTGAATGATTATATATGCCAATTATTTTGGTGAGTGTAGAAAGATGCATATAAGGGTTTAATTGTGTTGTATTGGCATGTGAATTGATGAGTTACAATGTGCATGAGGTGTGAGTAGAGTTGCCATAAGGTTGTGAATGCAAGAATGCAAAGTGGGTATATAGCACAACTGTGTCATGGTAAAACACAGCTATGCATTGGCAAATTTACATGGGTCACAGTCACAACTAATCGGTTGCCACCGTGAGCCATGCAGATGATGCATTCTGTCCGGATAGAAGTGGTATGCCACGGTGACAATGAATCTGGTTGCCACCATGAGATACCCCAGTTTGTATTCTGTCCAGGAATTATTTCGTATGTCACGGTCATAACCAGATTGGTTGTCACCGTGAGGTATGAAATTATGCATTATGTTTTGAGAATTGGTGTATGTCACGGTCACAACCCGATTGGTTGTCACCGTGAGGTACTTCAACATTATTTTCTTTTCTAAAACATCATGAGATTTTGGGATCATGACAAAGCCTAACTAAGCTTGATTGCATCACTATGTGAGATTATTAATATGTGATGAGTATCTGCTTATGCGATTGAATCTTAATATGTGAATAATACCATGCGAATAAATAATACTATGGGAATGAGCCATATTATGATAACAACTATTATTATGTATTACTATGCGATTGAGTAGTATGTGAATAGGTAATGCCATAAGAATAAATGCGTAATGACTAAATAAACCAATAAGCCTATAGTCGAGTCGTGGATAAATAAGCATGCTTATAAAAGGGCTAGTGAATTGCGGCTGCTAGTGTGACACTGATGAGTGTCTAGTGATCGATACCGATGGGTATCTAGAAATAAAGAGTTGAGACTTCAGTCTCTAGTGATTAATATTTATTGTACCCGTATCCACCTCTAAGACGATTCAGGCTAACAATGACAAATATGTGTGTATGATTGATAATGATGTGGTGTTATAGAATGTTTGTGTTTCATATATATAAATTGATAATATCGTTCCTATTGATCATGTAATATCGATGCCATGCTAAGTGAACTAGTGATATTGATAGTGAAGCCTTTCGCTGGCATAGTGTAGTGATTATTAAGCATGGTATGTGATTATTGACTTATAACGGGTTTTAGTTATTGTAACCTTCTTACTTAACATGTATTAATGGATATCGGCATGCTAAAGCTATATCGACTTAGTGATTGTTACATGAAATGGTATATTGTTTAAGCATATTTCCTTTTTGTTTATTGTATGGTGTCTGGTGAATGTTTATCTTGGTATTTGTTTATCTACATTCCCATTAAATATTATCGCTTAGCACGGGTGCTTGTGTCCCGTGTAGGTTGTAAATTGGAGTCGTATTTTTGAAGGAAGTTCTGCAGGCCACCCTAGGAGCGGGAAGTGTCATTTTGAGTGTAATGATTTTGTAAAGTTAAAGCTCCATTTTTGTAGTAACTATTCTTTTTGTAATCTGTATAGTAATATATAAGTGAAGAAGTGAATTCTATAACTTATAATATGAGAACTATAATGAACTAGTAATAGTGTATGAGCTAGTGGTAGTGCATGCTGATAGGGATAGTGATACTTAGTAGTGTTAGTTGAATATGGTAATTGTATGCTTAGTACCGTGTAGCGCTCCCTTGTCATCCCAAGGGACATTGGGGTGTTACATGTTGTGGTATTAGAGCATAGGTTTATGCATTTCTGGAATATAAGATGTGTGATAGATAGAGTTGTCATGAGTGTGTTTAGAGTGTGGCCCTAATGCAGATAATGATTGCTTTTGTGTTGTAGAGTAACAATGGAGATTGATCCTAGAGAAGAGATAGGTGGGACTACTGGAAGTGTTAACCTGGGTAGAGCTAACCGAAACCCATTCACACCTGAGCCTCCACCGGATAAGAATCCGAATCCACCTCTAGTGCCAGAAAATGTAACGTTAGTGCAAGGGCTTATGCAAATGATTGATAGGCTGACATCTCCTAAGACCCCTTTCAGATCTTATTAGGAAAAGAGGGGCAGAAGAGTTCAAAGGAACTTCAATGGATGAATCGGACAAAGCAGAATATTGGTTAGAGAAGATGGATCGAATACTACAAGAAGTGAATTGCCCTAAAGAGCAAAGACTGGAATGTGTTGTGTCATTATTACAAGGACCAGCCTATGATTGGTGGAAACTAGTGTTGAGGAATCCACAACGACCCACCAATCTAACTTGGGAATTCTTTGTACAAGAATTCAAAAGAAAGTTTGTAACTAAAGCATATCGAGAGGCCAAGTGGCGGGAATTTGTGAGTCTCAAGCAAGGAAACTTGAGGGTGGCTGAATATGAGAAAGAATTCAATCGCCTTAGTAAGTGTAAGCACCGTGTCCCGAGGCGGTGCAGTTCAGAGATTAGCCGATGAAGAAATCAATACCTGGTTCCGAATAGATGGATGAAATTCAGAGATTTCGGTCCTTTGAGTTCATGAGAATTAAAGGTTTTTATTTACGGTAGAAAGAAGCGAAAAATCGGGAGGGTTTTTGGCTTAAAAATTGAGTTTTTCCTCCATGGACGGTCAGACCGTCGGTCACAGGACATCCGTCGATTGTAGCGGCAGCCCGTCTCTCTCGCCATGAGGGACGGGCCATCTGTGAGTTGACCGATGGACACGTGCCAGAAGCAATGAACACGTGTCCGTTGGCATGTGCCCGTTGGTAGGTCAGACGCCCGTCGCTTAAATCCTATTTCCTGGTGGAAATGGGATTTAACCGACGCCCGTCGGTCGTGTTTTTTTATAAAAAGGGAAATTTCACACTTTTTTGGGGTTGGAAAAATTCTCATTTTACCCTTATAAAGAAAAATCCGATTTTCACTCCAAAAAATTCAATAAATCTCTTTGGTTTTGTTTTCTTCCCGTGAAACGCGTGGGACCAAATCCAACCAAATTTTCATCCAAAAATGTAAAATCTGAGGGTAAATATTCTGGACACGCATTCTGTTTAATTTATTTTAGTTATTTTCATATTTTTCTTAACCTTACTTTATTTTATTATTTATTATTCTTATAATCTTATTTTGATATTTTTGGTTTATTTTGGATTTTTTTGATACTAACATGTTTTATTCAATTTTGGTGAAATGCCATTTTCTTGTTTTTTGATGGATTGAGCTTGAGATGAGGTCACCGTTCACACCCTGGGAGTACTCCTTTTGGTTAATTCTATTAACTTTAACCTTTTGTTAACGCATTTATTTATTTATTCTTAGTCTCCATTATATGCAAATCATTTTGTCTCGCGCAATGCACAAAATAAACAAATGTTTTATAGTAATTAATTGGGATTTTTAACAAAGCCAAGGACCAATGTCCTATTTTTTTTATCCAATGAATTTATCACCGAAAATTATTTTTATAATAATCAAAGTCAAGGACTAATGTCCTCATAATTAATTTCTCGGTTTTATGTATGGTTTGCACTTTTAAAATGGGAGTTGTATTCCGCTCCTAGTGTTATTGTATTTCATTTTAAATGTTTTTCTTTATTTTATTTATTTATCGCTTTCAACATGGATAATTGCGCCTTAATTAAATTGCATTGTGTGGAGAGAAAGCGAATTAATAAACTCAAAATTTAATTGTAAAATTAATCAAGGTAGAAATAGATGAGAAGTCCCGAACCCATCTCTGGTCTTTGGGCTCAACGAGGCGAGAGATCCATTTCAATGGGATCTCCAAGACACCTCTTGTGTCCCGCTAAAAGACCTAATTAAAAAATCCTAGGCTCCAAGGGAGAGAGGTTCATCCTCCAAGACCCCTTTGGTTTGCCCAAAATGGATAAAAGCGCTGTCTTAGGCTCTCCGATGCGAGAGGAACTTTCCCAATGTTTTATTAGGTGGCGACTCCATGAAACCTCTTTGTTGCCCAAAATAGACGCACTTGCAATTCGACGCAAGTTGTCAACGAACCTCACTTGCCCGATCGCCCTCAAGCAGGCGGTCAAGGGGCGCCCACGGGGTTTGGCGCGCGTCACAGTGGCGACTCCACTGGGGACTGGTTTGAGACTTTGATTTGAAAATACCTTGATTAAAATTTATGATTAAATTTTAGTTTATAAATTCGCTTTCTCTCAAATTTGCATTACATCTCATTAGAGCCTTAGATTATGTTAGTTTGATCCCTCTATCAGCCCCGGTGCATTCTCGAAGCACGACCTTATGGTCACTCAATGTAGGGAAGTGTTAAGGCTAACCACCAGCCCAAGCCTCGTACCATCATGGTATTTCAAATGGTGACCCGATCAGTCGTTACGCTCGTGATGAGCTAGACCCGTCGGTAGGGACCATGCTTGGGTAGCCCTAAAGTAACACCACCCTTGACTAAAGCTCATGTAATGGCCATAGATACTTCCCTTAGGTGGTATGAACCGGAATACCGTGCCTGCTGTATGGATCCTTATGTATTGGATGAGTCCAAATATCTTGTTTGGTTACCTAACCAAAGGCTTTCATGCCTCGGTAGGGCCATGTCAATGTACTTGGACTGCCTGTAACACCCCCTTCCCATACGTAGGCGATCCCATCCGATAAGGAGTGAGATGCCGTATGAGACAAGGTGTCACCAAACAAAAGCAAAGCAAAATATACATCCATCCATTACATACATTCATAAAATACAGAATAATTAAAAACTTTACATGCAGAAAGCAAAAGCACATGATGATCATGCATTACTATAATCAAGCTATTACAATAACGTTCTGATCAGCAAGCTGATACCAAAATAATATTACATATACAAAATATAGTTACAGAAGCGGAAGCTGATACAGAGAGTTCTAAACAAAAAGAATCAATAACTGATACAAAACTGAGCCTACACTAAAACCCTTCTGTGTTGGCCTGAAAACGGTGACTCCCTCGAAGCAAAACTCCTTCCGCACCTGCACGGGTAAACACACCGTGCTAAGCGATAAAACGCTTAGTGGGGAAACACACATAATTTATGAACGGCCACTCACAGTGGTCGTCAAGGCATATCACATTCACAATGGCAGAATGCAAGGTCAACTGCATACTTCATATAGCATACTCATATTTAAAAGTCATACATTCAGAATTTCATCATCATAAGCATTACAGAATAAACCAGTATGTATTTCATCATTAATCTCATTCAGATATTCCATTCAAAGTCATATCAAATCAGAACATTTCCATTAACATTCAAAGAATACCTGCTGACTCTAGACAGTGGATAACGAGTGTACTGAGGGTACCTTACGGGTACGAATCGAATACTGAGGGTACCTCACAGGTACAAGTCAATTATTATATCTTTTATCAAATCATGTTATTTATAAACTGAGGGAATCTTAAACAAGATTCTACACTGTAGGGTTCGCGAGGAACCAAACGGGGACCTGATCGGGGTCCAAACTGAACTGAGGGCTGCAGCTAAAGACTCTATTAGGCATGCCTAACTATCCACTTACTCGACTCTAGCAGGTTATGCGTCAAACAGATCATATTTCAGGATACAGAATAATTCATCAGAAAGTCATGCTATCACGCATATCAAAGCATTAATCAGTAAGACATGCATCATACAATAATAAAGTCCATTCAGAAGAAATACCAAATTCAGTTCTGAGTCAAAAACCAGGAAATTTCGGAAAAATACGCTGAACGGAGAAATCGGGCGAGGAAAGGCTGGTCACTGGCGTGACTGGCCTTCTCAACAGGCAGGTCACGGCGTGACCTAGGGTCACGTCTCGTGACCTGCTTGCTTCCCGCCCAATGCGTTGCGTGATCCTCGCGGATCACGCAATGCCTACGCAGGTCACGGCGTGACCGAGGGTCACGCGACGTGACGCTGCTTCTCCTTCCTCATGCAGGTCACGTCGTGACCGAGGGTCACGCGACGTGACGCTGCTCTCCCTCGCAGATCACGTTGCGTGATCTGCCTTCTTTTCCTCGCAGGTCGCACGACGTGACCGAAGATCACGTCGCGTGACTTGCTTCCTCTTCAGCTGGTCACGCGACTGGCTTCCCAGCAGGCAGGTCACGCCGTGACCGAGGGTCACGTGACGTGACGTGCCTTCCTGCATAGCGAATCGCGCGACAGAGGGAGTTTCAACAGTAATACGATTTTTTTCCCAGAATTCCAGAATTTCCAGATTTCAATCCCAATTTGATTTAACTCAATACCAACCTGTCTTTACCTTCCAAGGAAGATCCCAAACAATTCAAACATCATATAAGCAACTCAAAACAGAATTCAATCAACTCAATTCAAGGTATTTACATTCAAATTATTCAAGAACATATGAACCCTAGAAAATACCAGTAAACTCAAATTATGCAGATCACAAGCAATTGTTCCCAAACCTGAAATCTAAGTCTCTCTCACTTAGCTCCACTAGGTCCAGCAACCTCCTTCCCCTTTGGATCACGTGGAGCTTCAGCTAATCACAAATTCAACAAGAACATTCAACAAAACAACCCTAAGTTAAACCTAACTCAAGGAAGAAGATGAAGATGTAATTTACAGTAACACACAAACAAAATATGCACTTACCAAGCTAGGGGATGCAAGAAGAGATTAACTTCACCAATTCAAGCTTGAACCCTCAACACAGTATTTGGGATAAAAAAAAATGAAGAAGAAGAAAATGAGTGAGGAAAGAAACGTAAGTCTGTAAATTCCTTTCCATTCATTCATTATTCTTTACCCTAAATAAGTGTCCATTTCTTATTGGTGTAGTTAGCCTCTCACACCCAAATTCCACATGTATCACACACTTAATGCATACCCCATTAAGTGTACCCTACAATGGTATATGTAAATGTACACAAATGCAAATCAATTAATTCTTACTTAAATACCATGTATGTACCCACTCAATAATAAAACCCCAAAATCATACACTTTACTGAATTACCCTTATGAAATGCTGAACACATGCGAATGCTTACACATACTGACTGACAGATAGACAGACAGACAGACTTACAGACATGCTCATTCTACTAGGGGGCAAATGGGGTGTGACAACTCTCCCCTACTAATAAGAATTTCGTCCTCGAAATTCTCACCTGAACTGAATAACTGTGGATACTGAGCTCTCATCGACTCCTCTGGTTCCCAAGTCGCTTCCTCGACACCATGATGGATCCACAACACTTTAACCAAAGGAATCTGCTTATTTCTCAACTGCCTAACCTCTCGGACTAGAATAGCTCGCGGTTCCTCATCATAAGAGAAGTCTGGCTGAACCTGGATATCCTGAACTGATAAAACATGCGAAGGATCTGATCTGTACCGACGAAGCATCGAAACGTGGAACACATCATGCAACTTTGCTAACTCCATCGGTAGCGCTAATCTGTAGGCTACAGGTCCTACCTTAGCCAAAATCTCATAAGGTCCAATGAAACGAGGACTCAGCTTACCCTTCTTTCCAAATCGAAGTACTCTCCTCCAAGGAGAAACTTTAAGGAAAACCTTGTCCCCGATCTCAAAATGCACATCTTTTCTTTTCAAATTGGCATAAGACTTCTGTCGATCCTTGGCTGCCTTCAAATTCCGCTGCACTACTCTGATCTTCTCTTCAGTATCCCTAACCAAGTCGGGTCCAATCATAGATCTCTCGGATAGCTCGGTCCAACAAATCGGAGTCCTACACTGACGACCATACAAAGCCTCATATGGTGCCATACCGATGCTAGACTGAAAACTGTTGTTGTAGGCAAACTCCATCAATGACACATACCTGTCCCAACTGCCCGGAAAATCCAAAGTACAAGCCCTCATCATATCCTCCAGAATCTGAATAACTCGCTCTGACTGACCATAGGTCTGAGGATGAAACGCTGTACTGAAGTTCAACCTAGTGCCCAAAGCTCTCTGTAACTCCTTCCAAAACTTGGAAGTAAACCTCGGATCCCGATCTGACACTATGGACAAAGGCACACCATGCAACCGAACTATCTCATCCACATAGATACTAGCTAATCTGTCCATGGAGTAGTCCACTCTAACTGGCAAGAAGTGAGCTGACTTGGTAAGTCGATCGACAATAACCCAAACTGAATCATGCTTCCTCTGAGTCAAAGGCAAACCAGAAACAAAGTCCATGGTGATATCACTCCATTTCCACTCAGGAATGGATAAAGGCATAAGCAAACCTGAAGGAACCTGATGCTCAGCCTTTACCTGCTGACAAGTCAAGCACTTGGAAACAAAATCCACTATATCACGCTTCATACCAGACCACCAATAGAATTGCTTCATGTCTTGATACATCTTCGTACTGCCAGGATGCATAGTGAAAACTGAACTATGCGCCTCACTCATGAGCTGTCTCCTCAAGTCCTCAGACTCTGGCACACACAAGCGACCTCTGAACATAAGTACCTCATCCTGAACTGAGAACTCCGATGGCTTACCCGAGCTAACCTCATGCACAATCTGCTGAAGCCTCACATCATCTCTCTGAGCATCCACTATCCTCTGTCTCAAAGTAGGCTTCACACGCAACTGGGCAAGTAAAGCTCCATCTGACCCAAATCTCCATCTGAATCGCCTCAAGAATAAGGCTGAAACTGACTTACGACTCAAAGCATCTGCAACTACATTGGCCTTACCAGGATGGTAATCCACAATGCAGTCGTAGTCCTTAAACAACTCAAGCCATCTGCGCTGCCTCATATTTAACTCTTTCTGTGAAAGGAAGTACTTTAAACTCTTGTGATCCGAGAAGATCCTACACTTTTTCCCATACAAGTAGTGACGCCAAATCTTCAAAGCAAAGATCACAGCTGCCAACTCTAAATCGTGCGTCGGATAGTTCTTCTCATGTGGCTTCAACTGACGAGAAGCATAAGCTACAACTTTTCCTTCCTGCATCAGCACACATCCAAGACCAACTCCAGAAGCATCACTATAAATAACAAACTCCTTACCCGAAATGGGCTGAGTAAGGATAGGAGCCTCAACAAGTAACTGCTTTAACCGATCAAAACAAGACTGACACCTGTCTGACCACTCAAATCTAACTCCTTTCCTCAACAATCTAGTCATAGGAGCAGCAATCACAGAAAATCCCTTAACGAACCGACGATAATAACCTGCTAAACCGAGGAAACTCCTCACTTCCTGAACATTTCGAGGCGCTTTCCAATCAACAATCGCCTCAATCTTAGCTGGATCCACCTGAATACCACTAGCTGAAATGATATGACCCAAGAATGATACCTCTCGAAGCCAGAAATCACACTTGCTAAGCTTAGCAAACAACTGATGCTCTCTCAACATCTGAAGAACCAATCTGAGATGCTCCTCATGCTCACTCTCATTCTTGGAATACACCAAGATGTCATCAATGAACACTACTACAAATCGATCTAAATATGGCCTAAACACACGGTTCATCAGATCCATAAAAGCCGCTGGAGCATTTGTCAAACCAAACGGCATCACAAGAAACTCATAGTGGCCATATCTAGTCCGAAATGCAGTCTTAACCACATCTGCATCCTGAACCCGAAGCTGGTAGTACCCTGATCGAAGATCTATCTTGGAAAAGACACCTGCACTTCGAAGCTGATCAAATAAATCCTCAATCCTAGGCAATGGATACTTGTTCTTCACTGTAACTTTATTAATCTGACGGTAGTCAATACACATCCGCAGGGATCCATCTTTCTTCTTAACAAACAGCACTGGAGCTCCCCAAGGAGATATGCTAGGTCGAATAAACCCCTTATCCAATAACTCTTGTAGCTGAGATTTAAGTTCCCTCAACTCTACAGGAGCCATCCGATAAGGTGCTCTCGAAATAGGTGCAGTACCTGGCATAATCTCAATGGACAACTCAACCTCTCTCACAGGAGGCAAACCAGGCAACTCGCTCGGAAATACATCACTAAACTCCCGCACTACTGGAATATCCTCAATCTGAATCTGATCCCTCCTGGAATCTAACACAACCGCTAGAAATGCCTCACAACCTTTCCTGATGAATCTCTTGGCTTGCATCGCAGAAATAACATTATTAACAGAACTAGCACCCAAACCTTTCAGAAACACAAGAGACTGACTTCTATCCCGAAGTACCACTGTCTTCCTATGGCAATCCACTACAGCCCGATACTTACCCAACCAGTCCATACCCAGAATCAAATCAAACTCTCTGAAGGGTAACTCAATCAGATCCGCTGGAAGCACAACTCCCTCAACAATCAAAGGACAACTCCTAAAAACTCTACTCACACTGACACTATGCCCTAATGGACTGGTCACACAAATCTCATAATCTAACTGATCAACTGAATGCAATTTATCAATAACTCTATCTGTGCACAAATATGAGTGTGTGGAACCAGGATCAATTAGAGCATACAACTCAGTGTCATGGAGTAGGAACTTACCAGCAATAACATCAGGCGCGTCCTGCTCATCTCTGGCTCTCATAGCATAAGCTCTAATGCCACCCTGAGGAGGATGCTCAACAGTCTCAGAAGCAGCACCATCTCTATGCCGACCACCTCTACCTCTACCTCGGCCTCTGCCACGGGTAGCCTGAGAAGCATTCGAACCGACCCTACTGCCCTCTCTCTGGAAACCCGAATCCTCCTGTACTCTCGGACAACCGGCCAACCTATGCTCCGAACTCCCACATCTGAAGCATGCCCCAGTGAGCCACCTGCACTCACCCCGATGTGATCTACTACAGTGAGGACAAACTGGTGTAGTCTCAGCTCTACCACCCCTACCAGAACCTGACACAGCTGTAGAACCCTGACGTCTACCTCTAGAAGCCAGACCAGATGCTGACTCATCCTGTGGATCCCTAGGTCTCTTACTCGAAGAAGATCCTCCACGAGAAGAACTCCTCCTCTGAGCTCTCTCTCTCATCACTGTCTCAGACAACTCAGCTCTCACTGCAGCCTCCACAATCTGATAATAGTGAACCCCAGGTATACACATCAGTGAAATCAAAGCAATCTTCAATGACTCGTTTAACCCTGCCTCGAAATGCTTGCATCTAAAGTCATCAGTCATAACTCCTCGTGGGGCATATCTAGATAACCTGTTAAACTCTTTCTCATAATCAGCTACTGACAATGCTCTCTGTCTCAAACCCAAAAACTGCGCCCATCTCGAATCTCTATAGGTCTGAGTGATGTACTTCTTTAAGAACTCACCCTCAAAGAACTCCCAGGTGATCGGATCCGGTAACTGAGGATGCCTGCAAACTAACTCCCACCACTCAAAAGCAGACCCCTGAAGAAGAGCTAAAGCACACTCTGCCTGCTGGTCGGGAGGACACCGAATCTCTCTCAAAGCACGCTTGACTTTATCTAACCATCTCTCTGCAGTCTCAGACTCACTCAAACTGGTACCATAGAAATCCTCAACTCCTGCTCTCCTCAGATTCTCCATAGGTACTCTAGGAGCAGTCACTCTCTCCAGAACCCTAGCCATGTCCTGATGCAGTCTAAACATAGCCTCTAAGGGCATGGCTGCGGCCTCGGGCTGAACCCTAGCATGCTGAGCCGACTCATTAACAGAAACAGACTGATCAACAGCGGGAGGATTCACACTCTCGGCGGACTCCTCACGCGCACCATGAGCAGAATTAGAAGCCATCTAAACAAACAAGAAACAACCGTATCAGCCAACACAGATCTAGACACATACACATCTAAGAAACTCAGAACAATCACATCAACACCCAGAAACGCCTAAACCTATGCTCTGATACCACTAACTGTAACACCCCCTTCCCATACGTAGGCGATCCCATCCGATAAGGAGTGAGATGCCGTATGAGACAAGGTGTCACCAAACAAAAGCAAAGCAAAATATACATCCATCCATTACATACATTCATAAAATACAGAATAATTAAAAACTTTACATGCAGAAAGCAAAAGCACATGATGATCATGCATTACTATAATCAAGCTATTACAATAACGTTCTGATCAGCAAGCTGATACCAAAATAATATTACATATACAAAATATAGTTACAGAAGCGGAAGCTGATACAGAGAGTTCTAAACAAAAAGAATCAATAACTGATACAAAACTGAGCCTACACTAAAACCCTTCTGTGTTGGCCTGAAAACGGTGACTCCCTCGAAGCAAAACTCCTTCCGCACCTGCACGGGTAAACACACCGTGCTAAGCGATAAAACGCTTAGTGGGGAAACACACATAATTTATGAACGGCCACTCACAGTGGTCGTCAAGGCATATCACATTCACAATGGCAGAATGCAAGGTCAACTGCATACTTCATATAGCATACTCATATTTAAAAGTCATACATTCAGAATTTCATCATCATAAGCATTACAGAATAAACCAGTATGTATTTCATCATTAATCTCATTCAGATATTCCATTCAAAGTCATATCAAATCAGAACATTTCCATTAACATTCAAAGAATACCTGCTGACTCTAGACAGTGGATAACGAGTGTACTGAGGGTACCTTACGGGTACGAATCGAATACTGAGGGTACCTCACAGGTACAAGTCAATTATTATATCTTTTATCAAATCATGTTATTTATAAACTGAGGGAATCTTAAACAAGATTCTACACTGTAGGGTTCGCGAGGAACCAAACGGGGACCTGATCGGGGTCCAAACTGAACTGAGGGCTGCAGCTAAAGACTCTATTAGGCATGCCTAACTATCCACTTACTCGACTCTAGCAGGTTATGCGTCAAACAGATCATATTTCAGGATACAGAATAATTCATCAGAAAGTCATGCTATCACGCATATCAAAGCATTAATCAGTAAGACATGCATCATACAATAATAAAGTCCATTCAGAAGAAATACCAAATTCAGTTCTGAGTCAAAAACCAGGAAATTTCGGAAAAATACGCTGAACGGAGAAATCGGGCGAGGAAAGGCTGGTCACTGGCGTGACTGGCCTTCTCAACAGGCAGGTCACGGCGTGACCTAGGGTCACGTCTCGTGACCTGCTTGCTTCCCGCCCAATGCGTTGCGTGATCCTCGCGGATCACGCAATGCCTACGCAGGTCACGGCGTGACCGAGGGTCACGCGACGTGACGCTGCTTCTCCTTCCTCATGCAGGTCACGTCGTGACCGAGGGTCACGCGACGTGACGCTGCTCTCCCTCGCAGATCACGTTGCGTGATCTGCCTTCTTTTCCTCGCAGGTCGCACGACGTGACCGAAGATCACGTCGCGTGACTTGCTTCCTCTTCAGCTGGTCACGCGACTGGCTTCCCAGCAGGCAGGTCACGCCGTGACCGAGGGTCACGTGACGTGACGTGCCTTCCTGCATAGCGAATCGCGCGACAGAGGGAGTTTCAACAGTAATACGATTTTTTTCCCAGAATTCCAGAATTTCCAGATTTCAATCCCAATTTGATTTAACTCAATACCAACCTGTCTTTACCTTCCAAGGAAGATCCCAAACAATTCAAACATCATATAAGCAACTCAAAACAGAATTCAATCAACTCAATTCAAGGTATTTACATTCAAATTATTCAAGAACATATGAACCCTAGAAAATACCAGTAAACTCAAATTATGCAGATCACAAGCAATTGTTCCCAAACCTGAAATCTAAGTCTCTCTCACTTAGCTCCACTAGGTCCAGCAACCTCCTTCCCCTTTGGATCACGTGGAGCTTCAGCTAATCACAAATTCAACAAGAACATTCAACAAAACAACCCTAAGTTAAACCTAACTCAAGGAAGAAGATGAAGATGTAATTTACAGTAACACACAAACAAAATATGCACTTACCAAGCTAGGGGATGCAAGAAGAGATTAACTTCACCAATTCAAGCTTGAACCCTCAACACAGTATTTGGGATAAAAAAAAATGAAGAAGAAGAAAATGAGTGAGGAAAGAAACGTAAGTCTGTAAATTCCTTTCCATTCATTCATTATTCTTTACCCTAAATAAGTGTCCATTTCTTATTGGTGTAGTTAGCCTCTCACACCCAAATTCCACATGTATCACACACTTAATGCATACCCCATTAAGTGTACCCTACAATGGTATATGTAAATGTACACAAATGCAAATCAATTAATTCTTACTTAAATACCATGTATGTACCCACTCAATAATAAAACCCCAAAATCATACACTTTACTGAATTACCCTTATGAAATGCTGAACACATGCGAATGCTTACACATACTGACTGACAGATAGACAGACAGACAGACTTACAGACAGGCTCATTCTACTAGGGGGCAAATGGGGTGTGACACTGCCTAAATACATAAAGATCATTTTCCATGCGCTTGTGCATTAGTATAGGAGTGTTATGCTGCCGATTTTTTTATCTGTACACCATGCGCGTCCATTGAGTTCTCTGTTGACCCATGGGCTAATCCCACCCAGGAAAGAGACCGCATGACCACGTGTGTGGGAGCAATAAGGTTAGAAGGACCTATGTGCCTGCATGTGATTTGTGGGTGTTGCATATCACGATCATGCATTTCATTGCATTCATGCATCATTCTAACCCTTTTTATTTCCAGCCATTATAGATTTGCCTAGGTGGGCAAGAGGTCCCGAGGGACGGTTGATCCGGAATCCTGTGCTTAAGCTGCCAGAAAGGGGAAGCCTTTCAAAGATTCCTTCAGAAAGCAGTCGTACTACTTTAGAGTTGTCAAATTCACCAAAGGGGAATGATGCCACACGGGCAATGATTGCGAAAGAAGTGGGACGCAGGTTTGAGGATTTTGAGAATCGCATGATGAATATGATGGCTGCTATGGCCCAGCGGATGGCCCCACAGAATCCACCACCTCCTCCGGTAAGAAGCAATGAGACGGAAGAGGTCAAAGTAAATCCAATAGAAGGAAACTACCCTCCACCAGTTCATATTAGAGCTACAACTTCGGGGGTTCAGAGAGGAAAGCAAGTTCTGTGTTTGGATGAGGATTCAGATGAAGATCGCGAAGAGTGCATGTCTCAGAAAGGAACAGCCCCTCAAACCGAGGAGCCTGTATGGAAAAAGCTGGAAGAGAGATTTGAGGCAATGGTTAGGTATTTGAGGAAGGGTCAAGGGATGAGTCCGGAAGATAAAGAGTTGGATGGAGATGACCCTATCGTAATGAACTTCAAGATGCCAGATGTTCCGAAGTTTGGTGGTACTTCTGATCCTACAGCACATATTAAGCAGTACTCGTTAGTAATGAAGGGTACCACTTTGACAAGGAGACAGAAGGTCGAATATTTTTATTTGAGCTTGACTGGTCCAGCGATGGATTGGTACCATGGTTTAGATTGCCGGACTAAGGAGGATTGGGACTTATTGACGAAAGAATTCCTGAGACAGTATGACTGCAGTACGAGGATGGAAGTGACCCTGAAGGATTTAGAGTTGCTACAACAGAAGGAGGGTGAATCCTTTTATGAATATTTGACCCATTGGAGGAACCGGGTAATGGAGATGAAGAGGAAGCCCGACACTCAAGACCGGATTCGTCTATTCATTAAAAATGCAAGCCCGTGTCTAAGAGATGGATTGAAGATGAAAGGGTTGAGAGATTGGGAGTCCTTGAAGGATATAGCCATCGAAGCAGAAGGAGAGTATTTGGCTTGGAAGGCGAGTGGCGAGAATTATGCTAAGAAAGGGAGCCACCCTATAGGCACCGTGTCCCGGAGCGGTCCGGATCAGAGATTACCCTATGATGAAATCAGTATCTGAGCTTATACAAACGGTTTAGATTCGGAGGTTTTAGTCCCATGCTCCACGAAAAATGAGTCTTTTCACCTTTCGTAGGCAGAGGGGGAGAAGACAGGGAATGTTTGAGTTAAAAAGTATTTTTTTCCTCTACAGACGGCCAGCCCGTCGCTTCGGGTCACAGACGGCCTGTGGTTTTCAGATGCCCGTCGGAAGGCTCCGCCCCTTCCGGAGCACGCCACCTGATTTCCCGGAGCACGCAACCTCTCCGACGCCCGTCGGTGGAAATGGCAGGGCCGTCGGATGAATCCTTGTGTCAGAAGGATTCTTTCGACGCCTGTCTCCACATCCGACGCTCGTCGGTCGTGCCTGGCCTATAAATGCTTTGAATTTCCTCCTAAAAAGGGTTCCAAATATTTTCAAAAGGGGAAACTCTGCCAAATTTCAAGCGCATTTTCTCTCTCTTCCAGCGAACACATACATCAAGAAATTTCTTTTAATTTGAGAATCAAACCATTAAAAAGGGAACTAAAAACTAATTGGTTTTCTTCGGGTTTTTGATTCCAAACTCAGTCCTTTTGAAAGGTTAAGAAGGAAACAATCTATTTTCCTTTTTCCTGACCTTTCATTTCGTTTCTCGTGGAGCGTGCGGGACCCTAATCGACACCAAGAATCTCACTAAAATATTATCTGAGGGTAAATATTCCGGACTTATTCTTCGTAATATTTCATCTTTATTCTTTATTTTTGCTGTTCTTTCAGTTTTTTTTTCTTTCACTTTTCTTTATTGTGGTTCTTTCCATCTCATTTTGTGATAAAAACCCATTTTTGCTCTAAAAAAGAGAGTTTTTACTGTTTATTTTCGGAGACAGTGGTGACTGACGCGTCATCTACTTCACCGACGCCCGTCAGTCACCTCACTCACAGACGCCCTCTCTCTTGAGTGAGCGACGGGATATGTTGGTCACTTTGACTGACGCCCGTCGGTCACTTGACAGATGGCCGTCGCTGGTTCCTGTCTCCACGTTTTCAAATCTTTTCTATCTCTCTCAAGTCTTTTGACTTTATTAATGTTGAGCTTTCGTATTAACATCCTTTAACTTTTTGTGAGCATATATTGATTTTCTTGGACTATCCTCAGCTCGAGTGGCGATCTACCATGCTCGGAGGATTCCGTCTGGTTTAGTTTTCTAACCTTCTTGGTTATTTCCTTTATTTGTTTATTCATTAATTATTTTATGCACATGAGTATGCCCTTCTTGTATCCCACTAAATATAAAAATTGATTAAAGTTTTATATTCAATAAAGAGAGGTCTTCATAAACGTAAGGAGCCAATGTCCTATTTTTATCGAATAAAGATCCTTACAATAGAAATATCCGGTTATAATAATGATGCATGCGAGGACCAAAGTCCTCAAAATAAGCAATGCCTCGATTTGTGTATGTATCGCACATTTACAAAAGGGAGTTGTATTCCGCTCCTTGTGTTATTGTAATTTATCATTTTCATTATTTATACATTTACCGCTTTTCAAATGTGAATAAATCCACCTTTTAATCAATTGCATCGTGTGGAGAGAGAGCGAATTAATGATAATTAAAATTTGATCATAGAATAATCGAGGTAGAAATAGATGAGAAGTCCCGAACCCATCTCTAGTCTTTGGGCTCAAAGAGGCGAGAGGTTTACCCTCCAAGACACCTCTTGTGTCACGAGACTTTGGCGTTAATCCTAGGCTCCTTAGGGCGAGAGGTTCACCCTCCAAGACCCCTTTGGTTGGCCCAAAATGGATACTGAGCGCAGTCTTAGGCTCCCCGAAGCGAGAGAAACTTTCCCAATATTCTATTGGGTGGTGACTCCATGAAGCCTCCTTGTTGCCCAACATAGATGCACTTGCGATTTATTGCAAGCTGTTAGTGGACCCTCAATTGCCCGATCGCCCTCAAGCGGGAGGTCAGAGGGGCGGCCGAGGGATTCCGGCGCACGTCACAGTGGCGACTCCACTGGGGACTTTGGTTCGAGACTTCGATTTGAAAAAACCTCGTTTAACATTTATGATTAAAGTTTAATTCATAAATTTGCTTTCTCTCATTTGCATTTGCATCCCATTAGAGCCTTAGAATATGCTAGTTTGGTCCCTCTATTAGCCCCGGTGCGTTCCTGAAGCACGATCCTATTTTCACTCAATTTGGGGAAGTGTTAAGGATAATCACCAGCCTAAGCCTCGTACCTCAATGGTATATCAAAATGATGACCCGATCAGTCATTATGATCGTGATGAGCTAGACCCGTCGGCAGGGATCATGCTTGGGTAGCCCTAAAGTAACATCTCCCTTGTCTAAAGCTCATGTAATGGCCGTAGCTACTTTCCATAGGTGATATAAACAGTAATTCCATACTTGCTGTATGGATCCTTATGTATTGGGTGAGTCCAGATGTCTTGCTTGGCAACCTAGCCAAAGGCTTTCATGCCCCGGTAGGGCCATGTCAAAATTTTTGGAATGTTCAAATACATGATGATCATGATCCATTCGCTTGTACATTAGCATAGGAGTGTTATGCTGTCGGTTTTTTCGCCGTGCACCATGCGCGTCCACTGGGTCCCCTGCTGACCCTTGGGCTAATCCCGCCTAGAAAAGAGACTGTACGACCACGTGTGTGTGAGATATAAGGGCGGAAGGACCTACCTGCTTGCTTGTGTTTTGTGAATGTTGCATATCACGACCACGCATTGCATCTGCATTCCATGCATCACATCTAACGCCTTATCCCTACACCATCATAGATCTACCCAGGTGGACTTGATCGCCTACCGGACGGCTGATCCGAGTTCCTGCATCTGAACTGCCAGATAGAGAAGGCCTTCCAGAGATCTTGCCAGAAGTCAGCTGTACCATATCTGAGATGGGAAACTCACCTAGGGGAGATGATGCCACCAGGGCCATGATTGCAGAAGAAGTGGGCTGACGGTTTGAGGAATTTGAGGGCAGAATGATGAACATGCTAACTGCTTTGGCACAACAGAATGCTTCGCAGAATCCACCACCTCCTCCTCCCGTGAGACAGAATGAGTGAGAAGAGGAAAGAGCTGAGAGGCAAGAAGAGCCTATTCGGCCGCCACCAATGGAGCTGAGGTCAGTAGCTTCGGGAGGACAGAGAAAAATACCAGTGCTGAGGGTAGATGATGGCAGCGATGACGAAGATGACAAAATGAGTTCTGTATCTGAGAGAGGGAAGGCACCCCAAACTGATGAGTTTATTCTTAAAAAGATGGAAGAGAGGTTTGAAGCCATGGCCCGTATGCTGAGTAGAGGTCAGGGGATGAACCCGGAGGACAAAGAACTGGAGGGAGAAGATCCGATTCCTTACAATTTCAAGATGCCTGATGTGCCAAAATTTGATGGTACCTCTGACCTGACGGCCCATGTGAAGCAATACTCTCTGGTTATGAAAGGGACCACTTTATCTAAGAGGCAGAAGGTGGAGTACTTTTGATTGAGTCTGACTGGCCCTGCCATCGATTGGTACCATAGCCTCGATTGTCGAACTAAGGAAGATTGGGATTTACTCACAGAGGAGTTTTTGAGGCAATATGATTGCAACACCAGGATGGAGGTGACTCTTAAAGATCTTGAATTGCTCCAGCAGAAGGCCGGGGAATCTTTTCATGACTATCTCACCCGCTGGCGAAACCGAGTGATGGAAATGCGAAGAAAGCCAGACACCCAAGACCAGATCCGCCTGTTTATCAAGAACGCAAGCCCGTATTTGAAGGATGGTTTAAAGATTAAAGGGTTGAAGGATTGGGAATCTTTGAAAGACATAGCCATTAAAGCAGAGGGAGAGTTCTTAGCTCGGAAAGCCAACAGTGATAATTTTGCAAAAAGGACTAACACCGGCCAGGGAACCAGTAGGCCAGCCGGTCCTAGTGGTAGTACCAGAAGAACAGTTGAGGTGTCTGCTACTGACGCAAATACCCCGAGGAAGTTTTCGAACTTAGGAAGGCCACTGTCTTAGGTCTTAACAAGGTTGATGAAAGAAGGAAAGTTGCAACCTTAGGCTCCTAGGCCTGCCATGACGCAAGGGAAGCCAGGTCATAAGGACAATGAATACTGTGCATTTCATCAGCACACAGGCCATCTAACAGACAAGTGTAAGGCGCTGAGGCACTTTATTCAAGATCTGATTGATGACAAGCAGATTTTTGACCCGGAGAAGAGGGAAAACAAGAAGAAGCCTGGTTACAACGCCGTACCACCATCGGTTTTTATAATCGGGTCCAACCTGCCAGAGTGGTACGTGCTGTAGGATTTATTTGGGAGCAAGGATACTGCTGTTGTTTGTTTTGTAGACAAAGAAGAAAGAGCAGTAGTGGCAACCATTGATTGTTGGTCAAGCAGTGAGAGCGGTGGAGAGGCCGAAGAGGAAGGAGAGATGAACTCTGACTTGTGGAGATTTGATAAGGATGAAGAAGAGGTAGGGGCTGTGACAAGAAGTGGGAGAGTGGTCCCTGAGATTACAAGGGTACCGGAACCAGCGCAGCCATCGATGAAAAAAGAGCCAGAGGAGAACCAGATTGTTAACCAGTTGAAGAAGACCGCAGCTCAGATATCCATCTAGGATCTTTTAAGGCAGTCCCCTTCTCACAGACAGAAAGTGGTAGAGGCTTTGACTGAGTCCACTGTTGCCACCACAATTTCCCCATTGGAACTTTTGGGTCTAGTTAAAGGAGGATCGGGCGAGAGGTTGGATTTTTTCGATGCCGACCTGCCAGTCGAGGGCCGCGATCATAACTGACCTCTGTACATTAAAGCACAGATTAACGATAAGCACACCGCTTGCATTATGGTGGATGATGGATCTTCTATCAATGTTTTCCCTCTGATAGCCCTTCAGGCTTTTGGATTGAGTGAGGATATGCTCAGTGAATCAGACTTGACGATTACAGCCTATGATAATTCAAGAAGGCAAGCCTCGGGAACATTCAAGACCTTGGTCAAGACGGGACGTATTGAGGTAGAAGTAGAGTTTGTGGTTCTGCCCATCCCAGCTAATTTCTCAGCCCTACTTGGGAGGCCTTGGTTTCACAGATTAGGAGGAGTACCATCCACGCTCCACCAAATGATAAAGTTCCCGCACGAAGGGGAGGTGATAACTATTAAGGCGGCCAGAGAGAATTAGGTGTCAGCTCTTGAAATTGCTAATCATCCCTTTAGCTGCTTCCACGTGTCAATGATAGGAGAAGAGCACGGGTCAGTGGATAACCCAGCGGTGTTTAACATGATGAAAAAGATGCACTATCTCCCTGGGGCTGGTTTGGGTAGAAACTCTCAGGGGCTGCAGATTGCAATCACTACTCGAGGTCAGAAGAACCGGAAGGGTCTGGGGTATAGAGGCGGTTTTGGCAAGAAGAAGACGGCGGATAAGATCCCTCACATTTTAGAAAGCTTTGTGCCCACATCCTCAGTATGCGCTTATACTGGTGAGGATGAGCCGCAGTGGGTGAATGGGAGGATTGTCCCCGAATTTGAGATCTTCAATGATGTATTTGACTGGGATGTCGGGGTTATCAAGACCGCTGAGAACTTCTGGGATGAAGAGGTTATGACTCAGTGCATTGCCTGGGACAGATGCGAGCCCGAAGAGGTTATCACCGAGAAGATGTTGTTTGCCAGGCTGAAAGGGAAAGAGAAGATGGCAGAAACAGAACTGAAGATGGGGGATTTAAAGATTTCCTCAGACATACCTGAAGGGCCTCTGCTGAATCAAGAAGCCAATGAGCAAGCTGCAGCAGCATCAACCTCTAGGGAGGCAGAAGAAGACTCTAGCTTAGATTGTCTTTTCATTCCAGAACTTTTTTATGATGTAAATGACAATTATAATATTATTAATAAGGCAAATGATTTTTCTTACTTGTACGATGTTTCTAATGATTTCAACATGCATGAACATGATCATATTCCATCAATTTCTGATATTGATTCCACTGATACAATGCCTTTTAATCTTGGACCCTCGAAAAATCCTAAAGAAATTCTGATAGCATCAAATATAACTTCTGATGAGAGAGAAAAATTTGAGAGAATAATAAGAAAACATGAAAAAGTCTTTGCCTGGACCTATGAGGACATGCTAGGGATCGACCGAGACGTAGCAGAACATGCCATCCCGACTTATCCAGATTATAAGCCCGTAAAGCAGAAGTTGAGACGGCTCAGGCCAGAATGGGCAGACAAGGTCAAGGAGGAGATTCAGCAACAGATTGAGGCCAAGTTCCTTGTTGAAGTGCAGTATCCTACATGGTTGGCAAACGTGGTCCTTGTAGCGAAGAAAAATGGAAAGGTCAGGGTATGTATGGATTATCGAGATCTGAACAAGGCTTGCTCTAAAGATAATTTTCCACTACCCCACATTGATGTGTTGATAGACAGTGCCGCTAACTGCGCGATGTATAGCTTTGGAGATGGTTATGTGGGCTACAACCAGATTCTAAACAAGATAGCTGACCGGGTTAAGATCGCTTTCATCACAGAGTGGGGGACCTATGCCTATCGTGTCATGCCTTTTGGCCTAAAAAATGCAGGCGCCACATACCTGAGGATGGCGACCAAGATTCTAAGCGACCTGATCCACAAGGAGGTAGAGGTGTATGTTGATGACATGATGGTCAAGTCAGCCACCCGTGAGGGCCACTTTGAAGCTTTAGAGAAGTTCTTCACCAGGATTGATAAGTACAATCTGCGACTTAACCCTAAGAAGTGCATCTTTGGAGTGACTTCAAGAAAGCTATTGGGACATGTCGTCAGCCAGAGGGGAATAAATAATTGACCCAGACAAGGTGAAGGCCATCAGAGAGATGCCCGTGCCGCAAAAGGAAAAGGATGTAAGGAGCTTTCTGGGCAAGCTGCAGTACGTCAGTCGATTCATTGCCAAGCTCGCTTCAATATGCGAGCCCGTTTTTAAATTGCTTAGAAAGAATCAGCCTGTGGTCTGGAACGAAGACTACCAGAAAGCCTTTGATAGCATTAGGGAATATCTGTTGAATTCCCCAATGTTAAGGCCGCCGCAACCAGTTAAACCGCTTATCCTCTATCTGGCAGTGGAAGACAGCTCAGTGGGTGCCATGATGGCTCAGGAGGATGAATTTGGAGTGGAATTCGCAGTTTATTACCTCAGCAAGAAGTTCCTGGCTTATGAGATTAAATATGCTGAAGTAGAGAAAATCTGCCTCGCAGTGATTTGGGCATCAAAGAAACTGAGACATTACTTCCATTCATACAAAGTTCAGGCAGTGGCCAAGCAGAATCCGTTGAGATATTTGCAAGAAGCGCCGTCTTTGCTTGGTAAGATGGGGAGGTGATTGCTTTTGCTACAAGAGTTTGATGTTGAATACATCACCAGCAAAACTATTAAGGGGCGAGCCGTAGCCGAATTTCTTGCTGAGCATCCTATTCAAGGAGACACTCCCGAGTTCACCTTTCCTGATGAGAACATAATCATGATTTCTGTCCAAGGATGGTAGTTACACTTCAATGGGGCAGTGAATAACAGAGGGGCCGGAGTTGGAATTATTTTGACAACCCCAGATAATGAGAAACTCCCCCTAGCCAAGAAGCTGAGGTACAAGGCAACCAATAATGAAGCCGAATATGAAGCATGCACTTTCGGGTTAGAGGCTCTAGCTGCTTTAGGGGCAAAGAATGTAGAAGTCTTTAGTGACTCATCCTTGGTGATTAACCAGATCCGAGGTGAATGGGCCGTAAAAGAAGAGCGGCTGGTACCCTATATTGAATATTTGAAAGAGGTATGTGGGCAGTTTGAAACCTGCACTTTCCACTTCGTGCCAAGAGATGAGAATCGTCTAGCTGATGCGTTGGCAACCCTAGTGTTGATATGGGATAATCCTGAAGGGGTAGCTATGAAGTTAGTGTTGATTTCGAGTTCTGAGAAGCCCAGCTTTGAGATCAAGCCAGTAATGGAAGTAGAAGTGGTGGATGGAAAACCATGGTACTTTGACATTATGAATTATTTGGAAAACAATGGGTTTCCAGAGGAAGCTACCGAGAAAGACCAGAGAATGATTCGGAAGCTATCTACTCAGTTCATATCCTTGGAAGGAGTGTTGTACAAAAGACAGGCAGACGGGATTCAGCTCAGGTGCTTGAATGAAAAAGAAGCCCGTAAGGTGATGGAGGAGACCCATGCAGGCGTCTGTGGGGCTCACATGAACGGTTTAACTCTGGCAAAGAAGATCATGAGACAAGGCTTCTATTGGCTTACGATGGACAATGACTGCTCAAAGTATGTCAAGCAATGCCAGTTGTGCCAGCAATACGCAAATTTAAGATACCTACCAGTATCAAAGCTACACAACCTGACATCCCCTTGGCCTTTCATTGCTTGGGAGATAGATATCATTGGAGAGATTCACCCCACGGCATCTAACGGGCACAGATACATCATAGTCGTAAATGACTATTTTACCAAATGGGTAGAGGCAAAATCCTTCAAAAAGATTGACGCAAGGGATATGGCCAAGTTCATAGAGAGAAATCTGATCTGCAGATATGGCCTCCCTCACCACATAGTGTCTGACAACGGGGTGCAGTTCATGGGGGAAACCAGGAAGCTCCTTGAAAAGTATGGTATCAAGCACCATAAATCTTCTCCTTACCGACCACAGGCTAATGGAGTAGTAGAGGCCGCCAATAAAAATGTGAAGAGGATCCTATCCAAGATGGTCCAAACTTACAAAGACTGGGCAGAGAAGCTACCCTTCGCACTGTGGGGATACAGGACAACGGTAAGGACATCTACGGGCGCCACGCCATTTTCTCTGGTATACGGGACGAAAGCAGTATTGCCAGTTGAGATAGAGCTCAAATCGCTGAGAGTAGTCATGGAAGCCCATATTCCGGAGGCCGAATGGGCACGACAGAGGCTACAGCACTTAAACTTACTAGATGAGAGTAGGCTAAAGGCTTATTATCACAATCAGATCTACCAGAAGAGGTTGGCCAGGACATTCGGGAAGAAGGTGAGAAAACATCCGCTGAAGGAAGGGGACTTAGTGTTCAAGCAGATGAGACCAGGTATACCAGATATCAGAGGAAAATTCAGACCAACCTGGGAGGGGCCGTATATCCTTAAAAAGCTGTTGTCCAAAGGAGCTGCAATCTTGTCGGATAGCGATGGAAATGAATTCAAAGAGCCGATCAATGTTGACGGGCTCAAAAGGTTCCATGGCTAAAGACCAAAATAAAAAGAAGAGAATAAAATGCTCTGCAGGTCGAAAATCGAAAAAAGGCGGCCGTGCTAAAATTGGGCGCCTCGACAGGGTGAAAACCGAAAAAAGGTATCCTGTGCAAAAATTAGAGGCACGAGAGAAAATGTCCGATCGTGAAAACCCGAGAGGGCCGATTGGTAACAGAAATTGATGCTGTTAAAATTTGGTTTCATGTATTAACAGCGCGTACGCGGTTGAGTAAATGTCAAAACTGATCATGTATGCTGAAATTACATGGAAATGTACACAATTTCGTGAAATAGAATGAATATTATTCTTTTCATTTTCGTCATTTTTTAGTTCTGTATTAAAAAGAAATGTAACACCAAAAGAAATACATATGTAAGCTAAGCTAAGTCCTGCTGCTGCTCTCGCCGACCAGATGCTTAAGCCCTCGTGTCCTATTATCAGATGCTGGACTAAGGATCCACTTCTTGTATTCCCTAGTTGAAGCCACAAAATGATCGCCGAACCTCGGAATAACAGTCTTCACTGGTAGTTTGCTCCACAGCTCATGATACCTTGAGGCGAACGCAGCCGAAAGAGCTCCTCCCCGAAAAGATAAGGGAACTCTCACCACATCCTGGGTCATCTCGTGTTGACGCGTACATCGAGAAGTGATACAGAAGGTGGCTCGACGGAGCCCACAGAGGGGAACACACCCCGATGGCCCATCAATGACCACATGAGACAGTGGGAGCCAGGCAGACGTGAAACTGATATCATCATCTGACAGCTCGCCAAATCTGGTGATGCCTTCCCCAGCAGTGGCACGCTTGTACAGCCGTTGGTGCGGAAGAAAGTGGCTCGGCGAATACTGTGGGATGACTCGAGGAGGTGGCTCAGACAGCATCCTCAGTTTCTCTTGCAACCAGATCTGGAAAAAAAAAGAGAAAAAAAAAGCCGCAGGAGTAAGTAGGATTTACTTCAGGCAAAAATAAGGTACGGGGTTGTGTGAAAATCCGAAAGGGCGCACCTCCCGCTAAGAAAAGCTAGTGTGAAAATCCATAAGGGACGCACTACCTTTAAAATAATGACGTACCTGGAGAAATAAGGGGCTGCTGGTAAAGGTAGTAGTGGATCTAGAGCTCACAGCGTCTAAGCCCAGAATGGTTTTAGCTAGAATGAGTGGGAAGGGTGATAATCCCAGGTGAAAGTCGCCCAGAACTCCGAACAGGCGTGGGTCACCTATCGAACCCCCTGGAACAACAGTGAGAAAGTTTATCATGCAAAACAGAAATACGATGCTTACCCGGTATGTAGGGACACTAGGGAACCGATCCAGAGCATCGATCAGAGGCTCCAAAGTAAAGGAACAGCCCGAAGAAACCAGCCGAGCGGCCTCAGAAGGAGGTATGTCGAGAGCCATAGCTATATCCCGAGTCTGGAGTAGGCCGCAATGGGGGACGCAGGGCAGAGCGTTAGGAGGAAACCAGGCTCCGAGAATGGCAGATAACTCCTCAAGCAGGGGGCACAACTCCTGGTAAGTGAACCCGAAGACGTGAAACCGGGGGTTCCAGAAGTGGGTCGCCGCCAGAAGAAGGTTCTGATCAACTTTGACCTGACGCAGATAGTTTAGCCCAGACAGAGAGGAAAGGGCCCCTTTTTCCCAAGTGTGTTTGTCATCTAGGATGCGGTGCATTCTTTGGACTAGAGAGAAAGACATTCTGAGAGGAATAAAGGGCTCAAGATGTTTGGAAAATAAAGAGACACAAAAGGAGCAAAATTTTTGGAAGAATTTATAGAAAGGCATCACCGACGGCCTACCCGTCTCTCCCAAGAGATGGCCTGCCCGTTGTTAAAGATCCACCTGGCAGATGCATACGTCAGCATTGCATTTATCACGAGCATTAAATGTGCATTAATTAGAGAGTGTGGAATGACAGACGGTCAGCCCGTCGGTCGCTCCTACAGACGCCCAGCCCGTCGGTCACGAAACTCTATATAAGTGCGAGTGACAGACGGACCAGCGGTGCTGTCACTTTCACTTCCCCTCTCCAAAACGGTTTTTTCTTCATTTTTTCTACATTTTCAAGCATTTTTTCTCCTCTTTTTGTGATTTCTTTATTTTTTCCGCGTTCTCCACTCACCGGACGCTCGAGCGATGATTTTTCTGCAGCTTTTCTACACTTTTCGCGACTACAAGTAAGTAAAATAACTACTTTTTTATTTAATTCAATTTATTTCTTCATTTATTCTTCTTCCTTTAGCCTTAGAAATGGCTAGAATGCTTTAGATGCCTTAAAAATCTAGGGAGAGTGCTGCCCGTTTTTTTATTTATTTCTTTAGTATTTTGTAGTGCAATTAATCTGAACTTTTGCATGATCACATATAAATAGAATTTTTCTATACCTTTGTCGCCTTAGAAATAGGCTTTCTAGCGCATATTTTGTGTTGTTGAGGCCTGAGGCCATTATTTTGTGTTGTTGGGGACACACTCTTGCCGGGGTGCATCCCATTTATATATATATATATTGTTGCTGAGGCCTGAGACCTGGTTTGATGCCTTTTTATGCAGGAGGTTGGGCACACCCTTGCCGAGGTGCTGCCCAAATTTTTTTATTATTATTCTAAAATTGAATATTTTTTTGTATAATGCATGCCTTGGGGTCTAGAAGGCCCATCTTTATTCGCTTTAAATATTTCCATGCCGATTGCATGTTTCTTCTGCTTTTGATATGTGCGAAGCATGCTGGGCAACATCCCTTTACAGGACGTTCGCCCCTTTTCATGTATTATCTGTTTTTTACCTCGTATTCGGGCCACTATTGCCCGGGTGAGGCCTGAATGGGCTTTCACCTCGAAAACGAGCCTAATAATGCCTATTTTGTCAAATTTTCACCATCTAACATTTCTTTTGCAGGATGCCTCCTAGACGCAGAGCACCACAGGCCCAGCCCGAGGTCGTGGTTCCGGGTTGGATGGACACTGAGTCAGCTCAGAGATATAGAGTGCTGGCTCAGGTGGAGATTCGGGCTAGCCGCTTCGTGTCCCGGCCGTTCCTAGAGGCCCTAGAGGTCGGCATGCTTGTTGAGGGCGCTGGATGGATAGAGTTCCTTGACCCTACTTTCCAGACCTTCCTAGAGGCTACTCGCCGATCCTAGCCACCCTACGTTATGGCGGTTTTCAGAGATCAGATACAGAGCCAGGGGTGGTCCAGTTCTGGTTCGATGGCAAGCATTTCAGTATTACCAGGCAGAGGTTCGCGCAGGCCATGGGGCTTCTTAGAGAGGAGGGGGTTAAGATCCCACAGCGAGCGGTGAGACGCACCCACTGGGCGGCTATTACCTTACCGGGACTGCTGTATGATCATGATACAGCGAAGAGCACCGTACTGGTGTCTCAGGCACTCCGATACCTACACAGAGTGCTATCCAGTTCGTACCTTGGTCGAGCTGGTAATCAAGGGTCGCTTAATGCGGCCGAGATCTGGAGCCTCTGGGCTATGGTGGCAGGCCAGTGCCTCAACGTTAGCGATGAGATCTTGGCTAACTTGGTCAGAGTTAGCAGAGGACTGGTGCAAGTAGTGATAGTGGGAGGAGTCATCACTCGGTTCCTTTTGGGGTTAGGAGTTGCCCCGGATAGGCTGAGAGGACCCCTGGATGAGGGGATATATGTGGATGCCTCCGCAGCAGTGCAGATGGGGATGATCTCGCATATATCAGGGCAGGCAGAGGCTTACAGATTGCTGTCCATTCACGAGACCAGGCAAATTTTCTCCCTTCCACCCTTGGGTCCAGAGCCGGAGCAGCCAGAGCCGGAGCCAGGGCAGCAGCCTCCTCAGCCAGGGCCGCAGCCAGAGCCGTAGCCTCCTCAGCCTCCTCTACCCGAGCTAGAGTAGCAGCTTCCTCAGCCTCCCGAGCTTCAGCCTCAGACCGCGCTACCGCCGCCACAGCAGGAGCAGCCCAGGACTCCGTCGGATTTCGACATGGAGTTCACTATGGACGAGCTCTTTGCGGCTTCACCAGCATCCAGAGCGCCGACTCCTATTGCATCACCGAGCATCAGGGTACAGAGGTCTACCCACGGGCCCCCAAAGAGGTATCACCCATATTTTCGGGGCGACCTAGGGGCATCTTCCTCCTCGGCCCCGCCGCCAGAGCCAGCACAGCAGCAGCCAGCACAGCCTGACTTCTCCCAGCTCCTCACTTCTATGTTCACAACCTTAGAGCAACGATAGGATGAGAGAGACAAAGCTATACACGAGAGGTTAGACCGTCAGCAGGCTGCTGTTCAGGAGCAGTCTCGGGTGATAGAGCGGTTGGTTCAGGAGCAGGCCGGTTATATGGAGCACACAGCGCGAGAGCAGGCTCAGGTCATGGAGGCCTTCAGAGACGAGCAGGCGAGGCTGATAGAGCAGATTGCCCAGGGCCAGAGGGAGCTTAGGCAGCAGCTCGCTCATGGTATGAGGATGTCTCAGGACCAGGCGTTTTAGAGGGTTAATATGACCCTACAGATGATCGACGAGTCACTCGACTCCCTGAGATCCCGGGTCCAGGTGATAGAGGGGATCCTCCCACCCTTGTCTCAGACCATGAGGGAGTTCAGAGAGCAGACAGAGCAGCGCCTAGAGCAGATGAGGAGGGCTGTAATAAGTTTAAATTAAACAATGTTTTGATGTGAATTTAGAGATTATTTCTTAGTCTAAAAGCTGTTATTTGTGTTAATTTTTGATAAAATGTCATTTGATGTTAATTGGTGCACTAAATGAAGATTTATGTTAATTTTGGCATTTTTAGGTAGCTTACACGGCGGTAAGGTTATTCCTCACCGCCGTGTGAAACGAAAATAAAAGAGAGCATCAGAAGGGCAGCACACGGCGGTAAGGAACATCCATACCGCCGTGTACCACGAGAATCATCACATATGTAAGGTGTTACACGGCGGTATGGAAGTCTCATACCGCCGTGTGAGGCGTAAAAATTCCAGAAATTGCGGCACTGGACAAGGGGAGCAAAATGTCAAGATTGTTGACCAGAGGCAAGTTACACGGCGGTGAAAGACTCTCATACCGCCGTGTAACCTATTTGTGAACCAAATCTGCACAAAATCAAAGACTCTGAAGGCCACCTTTTGACTTTGAACTTTGAACGGTTATTTAGGGACTGAAGTTAGAAAGTTAAGGGGGTCGATGGATTTTTCCTGGAAACAAAAAGAAAATTTATTTTCTCTGCAACTTAAGTTAGGATTTTTCATATAAGTTTGGATTGAATTTAAGCTGCTGTTGTTTTTAATCTGAGAGGAATAATCAGAGATAATTGAAGGTTATTATTTATTTTTGAAGTTTTGAGAACAGATTGGACGGGAAGAACATCAATTTTATTGTTGTAAGAATTTCATTTTCAGATCTCAAATGGGTAATATCAACTTCTCTCTATTTAATTCAGTCTTTATTTCAAATATGAGTGAGTAGTTTTATTTCTTGTTAAGGGATGCCTTAATTCCCCAGTAATTCATGTGAATATTTTATATGGATTGTATTATGCATATACTCAGTTGTATTTTCTCTGATTTTATTTGTTGTTGCTGAATAGAGTACAAGTTAAGGGGAGATCTACCAAGATAAACTTTAATTGTAATCAGTTCATAAATACATACAAATATACTTCAGTTTTATCTTCTCTGAAATTATCTGTTGTTGCTGGTTTGAATGCAAGTTAAGGGGAGATCTACCAAGATAAACTTTGATTGCAATTAGCCCATAAATACGTACACATGTTCTGTTTTATTTTAATCAACTTTCATTGATTTGATGAATCCGAATTGGTAGTTAAAATCTATGAATGTTTATTTCAATAGGTTCAGAATGGTGGAAGATAAATGAGTTTGATATATGAATCCGTAATGGTAAGATTATTTAACTTAGAACTTAAGATCTGTAATAATGCTAATTTATGTGCTGAATTCGGATTGGTAAGTGCATATTTTAGAGAAGCTGGATCCGAAAGGCAAGCTATGGTATAGGCTAGATTATTCACTGATTATATATGAAATTGTTGAATCAAGTATTCACGTGATATTATTGGGGAGAATGGGTATTCCTTAGCAAGATCTCTTAGTTATTTTATCAAATTGTTGTATTATTAAATCGATAATATTCTTAGATATTAATATCATCAGTTAGATTATTAATTCTTCTGCGTTAAACAATCACTAAATCAAAATAATTGGGAATTCTTTAGCATATAATTAATTGTCAAACACTTGCACAACACAGTCCCTTGGGTTCGATAACTTGTGGTCTTAATTATATTCCACTATATTACTTGCCGATTCAGTACACTTGCTGAGTACGCGTCAAGTTTTTGGCGCCGTTGCCGGGGATCTGGCATTGTTAGTAAGTTTTGATTCTTATTTGTATGTGTTTTTATTTTTCTGATTTTATTATTTTTATTCTTTTCAGGTAGTTGTGGTGTATGAGCAGATTGAGGCAAGAAGAAGTAGCACCATACGACCCTGAAATCGAGAGGACTTTGCATCAACGAAGGAGAGCCAACAGAGACAACAACATGGAAAACAATCCTCTCCCTATTGATGAATTCCCTCCCGAGAACGAACAAGTGCCACGAGCACAAGAAGAGATGCCGGGTAATTATGGAGAAGAAGTCCCAAGGCAGAGGACAATAAGAGACTATGCTGTACCAAGATGGAATGAGGATCACAGGACAATTGTGTTGCCTAGGGGAATGCAATTTGAACTTAAACCAGCAACCATTACTATGGTACAAAGAAACCAGTTTTCAGGATCAGAATTGGAGGATCCTGCACAACATTTAGATATATTTTTGGAGGTCAGTGACACAGTTCAGATACCGGGTGTCACTTCTGACGCAGTAAGGTTGAAATTGTTCCCATTTACCCTGATTGGAAAAGCAAGGGATTGGTTGCAGATGTTACCAAGTCAATCAATTCGATCATGGGAGCAATTACAAGAAAAATTCCTAATGAGATTTTTCCCTCCCACCAAGACCGCAAGAATTCGTAACAGCATTATGGGTTTTGCTCAAATGAATGAAGAGCCTTTTCATGAGGCTTGGGAGAGATTTAGGAGACTATTGAGAAGTTGCCCGCACCATGAAATAGCTGTACATCAACTGATGACTTTATTCTATGCTGGAGTTACACCACAGACAAGGTCACTTTTGGATGCATCATCAGGAGGTTCCTTTTTGAATAGGTTGCCAGAAGAAGCTTTTCTTATGTTGGATGAGATGGCAGCAAATGATGCTCAATGGGCTGCTCCAAGATCAATTCCAAAAAGGCAAGGAATACACAATGTGGATGAAGTATCAATGCTGAAGGCACAGATAGAATCAATGCAGAAGGAGATGAGTGGATCGAAGGTTCGAAATGTGTCCTCGGTTTCTCAAGAGAGTGGGCAGTATGAAGGCGGTCAATATAGTCAAGAAGGTGGAACCATGGGAGATGTAAATGCTGTAGGAGACTACCGCAGGAATGACCCTTACAGCAACACTTATAACCCAGGTTGGAGGAGCCATCCTAACTTCTCTTGGAAGGATGGAAATCAGAATGCGTCATTTTTTCAACCACAAGGGAGAGCCCCTTTCAATCAAAACATGCATAACAGCCACAATCAGTCATACCAACATCAATCGTCCACTCAATACCAAGCACCATATCCATCAAACTATAACCAAGGGCAGGGCTCAAACCAATCCCATTCTCAAGCTTATCACCCACCGGGTTATCAACCAAGGCCACCTGTACAAGAAAAGAAGCCAAATTTGGAGGATATGTTGGCTAGCTTCATGAATAGTCAGCAACAGTTTGTGAACAGCCAACAACAATTTATGGCCAGTCAAGAAGCAAGGTGGAAATCCCAAGAACAATGGAATCGGAATCAAGACGCATCAATGAGAAATTTAGAAACTCAATTGGGACAACTTGCAAATTATGTGTCTCAAAGACAACCAGGAACATTTCCATCAAATGTGGACCGGAATCCTAAGGAAGAGGCGAAAGCAATCACTTTGAGAAGTGGCAGAGAGATGGCACCAAGAGAGGACCAAGGTAAAAATTCTTCACCATCCACAAGTAAGGAGGAGCCAACGCGGGAGGTGAGTAATCCTAACTCTAAGGTAGAGGTTAATGAAAAGACTCCTAAAAATGATAAGGGTAAAAGTCTAGTAAATCCTAGAGTAGAGGATCTTGATATCAATAGATTGCCATTTCCTGCTGTAGCTAAAAAAGAAAAGAAAAATGAGCAATTGGCTAGATTTTTAGAAATGTTTAAGAAACTACATATTAATCTACCATTTGCTGAATCTTTAGCTCACATGCCTAACTATGCTAAATTCATGAAATAATTATGTTCCAATAAAAAGAAATTAGAAGGGCATGGAACTGTGCAGCTTACAGAAAATTGCAGTGCATTGATAATGAACAAAATTCCTGAAAAATTAGAGGATCCAGGTAGTTTCACTCTACCCTGTGCAATTGGTGAAGATTTTAATGGAAATGCTTTATGTGATTTGGGGGCGAGCATAAATTTGATGCCTTATTCTATTTGCAGGAAGCTGAATCTTAGAGAGCTCAAGGAGACTGGAATGAGACTCCAACTTGCAGATAGGTCGGTAAGGAGACCCAAAGGGGTGATTGAGGATTTATTGGTGAAAGTGGGGAAATTTATTTTTCCGGTAGATTTTGTAGTAATGGAAATGGAAGAGGATCGGAAGATACCATTGATTGTGGGAAGACCATTTTTAAATACAGCAAAGGCGCTGATTGATGTACATGGTCAGACGGTCACCTTGAGATTCAATGATGAGAAATTAGTGGTGGATATGAACAAGGCTCAACAGTATCCAATGGGAGATGTGGAAGAGTCTGTTTATTTTATGGATGCAGTAGATGAGTGTGTAGAGGAAGTGCAAGAAAAAATAGAAGGAGAAGTAATAGCAGCTGTAGAAAAAGAAGATGGAAAAGAGGAAGTACAGCAAGAAGAGTTTAAACCAAAAGAGGGGGATTCAAATTCTGAACTTAAACCCCTTCCTTCTCATTTAAAATATGTATTTTTAGAAGATGAGAAAAAGCCAGTGATTATTTCTTCTTTGCTGACAGATATCGAGGAGAAAATGCTGCTTGAGGTGTTGAAAAAGCACAAAGGAGCCATTGGATGGGAAACTTCAGATTTGAAGGGGATTGACCCAAGTTACTGCACATACCGAATTCCGATGGAAGAAGAATGTAAGCCGGTTGCTCAACCTCAAAGAAGACTTAATCCGGCAATGCAAGAAGTGGTAAAGAAGGAGGTATTGAAACTCCTTGACTCAGGTATTATCTATCCTATTTCGGACAGTAAGTGGGTTAGTCTAGTACAGTGCGTGCCTAAGAAGGGGGGGATGACTGTGGTTAAAAATGAGCTGAATGAATTGATCCCGACTCGTACTGTTACGGGGTGGAGAGTTTGTATTGATTTCAGAAGGTTAAACAATGCCACAAGAAAAGACCATTTTCCCTTACCATTTATTGATCAAATGTTAGAAAGGTTAGCAGGTAATAAGTTTTACAGTTTTTTAGATGGGTACTCGGGATATTTGCAAATCCCTATAGCCCCTGAAGACCAAGAGAAAACAACTTTTACTTGCCCTTATGGCACATTCGCCTAGAGGAGAATGCCTTTCGGATTATGTAATGCACCGGCTACGTTTCAGCGGTGTATGATGGCTATCTTTCATGATTTCATAGAGAAATTTATGGAGGTTTTTATGGATGATTTCACCATTTATGGGGCTGACTTTAAAAATTGTTTAGAGCATCTTGATGTAGTGCTAGGGAGGTGTGAAAAAACCAACTTAGTACTAAATTGGGAGAAATGCCACTTTATGGTGAAAGAGGGCATTGTACTTGGACACAAAATTTCTGAAAATGGGATAGAGGTCGATAAGGCCAAGGTAGAGGTGATAGAGAAGTTGCCACCCCCAACTAGTGTAAAGGGTATTAGGAGTTTCTTAGGGCATGCAGGGTTTTATCGTCGTTTTATCAAAGATTTTTCGAAAATTGCTAAACCCTTGTCAAATTTGCTTATGAAAGATGCTCCTTTTAATTTTGACAGTGAATGTATGCTAGCTTTTGAAACTTTGAAGCAACGGCTAATTTCAGCTCCGGTAATTATATCTCCGGATTGGAATTTGCCGTTTGAATTAATGTGTGATGCTAGTGATTTTGCAGTTGGGGCAGTGCTTGGACAAAGGCGAGATAAAGTATTTTGTGCAGTTTATTATGCTAGTCATACTTTGACAGGAGCACAGGTTAACTACACAACCACTGAGAAAGAACTTCTAGCAATTGTGTATGCCTTTGAGAAGTTCAGACCATACTTGCTGGGAGCAAAAATCGTGGTGTGGTCAGACCATGCAGCTTTGAGGCATTTGTTTGCCAAAAAGGAATCCAAGCCAAGGCTGATTAGATGGGTGCTGTTATTGCAAGAGTTTGATTTACAAATCAAGGACAAGAAGGGAGCGGAAAATTTTGTAGCAGATCATTTATCGAGATTGGAGAGTGAACACATTGAAGAAGGGGAAATTTTGGATTTGTTTCCTGATGAACATATCTGTGCTTTATTTGCATGTGAAATTTCTGTCCCTTGGTTCGCTAATATAGCCAACTTTCTTTCAGGAGGCTTTATGCCAAAAGACTTTACATGGCAACAAAGGAAGAAGCTGCGTGTTGATACCAAACATTACATTTGGGACGACCCGTACTTATTTCGCTTGTGTGCCGATCAAGTAATAAGAAGGTGCATTTCAGATGAAGAAAAAGGAGAAATCATTAAGGCTTGTCATAGTGGGGAAGCTGGTGGCCATCATGGGCCAAATCGGACGGTATCAAAAAATTTATCTTCTGGTTTTTATTGGCCTACCATGTTTAAAGATGTTCAAAGTTTTGTGAAAACATGTGATAGATGTCAGTGGGTAGGAAATATTTCTAAGAAAGATGAAATGCCGTTAACCAATATGCTTGAAGTGGAATTATTTGATGTGTGGGGGATAGATTTCATGGGACCTTTTCCAATATCCTTTGGGTTTGAGTATATATTAGTGGTTGTGGATTATGTGAGTAAGTGGGTAGAAGCCATAGCTACTAAGACATGCGATGCCAAAATTGTACTAGAATTCCTTAGGAGGAACATTTTCACTAGGTTTGGCACGCCAAAGGCCATAATTAGTGATGGGGGCAGACACTTTGTTAATCATCAATTTACTGCCCTATTGAAAAAATTTGGCGTGAGGCACAAAATTACCACCCCATATCATGCTCAAGCAAATGGACAGGTTGAGGTGTCTAATAGAGAACTCAAAACAATCCTAGAAAAGACTGTAAATTCATCTAGGAAGGATTGGTATTTGAGGCTGGATGAAGCTTTATGGGCCTATAGAACCGCATTCAAAATGCCTATAGGGTTATCCCCGTTTAAGTTAGTCTATGGTAAGTCATGCCATCTCCCTGTCGAACTTGAGCACAAAGCTTATTGGGCAACCAAATTTCTTAATTTCGATGTTAAGAGTGCAGGTGAGAAGAGACTTCTCCAGATGAATGAATTGGAAGAAATACGCTTTTGGTCGTATCAACAAGCAGAGAAGTATAAGGAAAATATGAAGAGATGGCACGATAAGAAACTGATCAGAAAGGAATTTGTTCCAGGAATGAAAGTTTTTTTATATGACAGCAGGTTGCGATTGTTCCCTGGAAAATTAAAATCAAGGTGGACAGGTCCTTTTGAAGTCGTGGCGGTCGAAAAGTTCGGAACTGTTACCATCAGGAAGCAACATGGGAGCACGGAATTTAAGGTAAATGGTCATCGTCTAAAACCTTATTTTGAAAACCACGCTGAAGGTGCAACAGTGGCTATTTTATTGGACGACGAATAAGGTGAGTTCAAAGTCTAGCTGAGACTAAAAATCAAAACTAAATTAATTTCTATTCTTATTCTCTTTTGTTTTAATTTATTAAGACTGGTTATTTTTAGTTTGTAGGTCATTTGTATTTTTATTTAGTGGTCTGTTGATTTTTGAACATAATGGAAAAATGTTTTGGAGTACTTGGTGTAATTATTGCTTATTTAAAGGGTTAGTTTTTCTCAAAAACTTGTTTTACACGGCGGTGAGGAACCATCATACTGCCGTGTGAAACGAGCATTTTCATAACTGGGACAGTGGCGTTTTACACGGCGGTGAGGAATCCTCATACCGCCGTGTATATCGGGATTTAAGATAACGAAGTTCCAGTGGCGCTGTTACACGGCGGTATTGAATTATCATACCGCCGTGTAAGAAGTAAATTAAAAATCCCCATTTGCAGTCACGTTGTACACGGCGGTATGGAATTATCATACCGCCGTGTAACACGTTAAAATCTGTTTTTTTTTAAAAAACCCATGTCATCAGTTTCTTGTGCACAATTTTTTTTTTGAAAACGAAACTTCCCTCTCTCATATCCCTTTAACCCAAGTTCTGCGAACACAATTTTCAAGTGATAAAATCGATTCTAAACCTACCGTTTGCACATCAAGTCTGCATTCTTCGATCCAAGTAAGTTTCTTTCATTCTCTTCTTCTTCTTTTTCATTTCGTACCTTCGTTCTTCTTTTTGGTTTTGTTTCTCTGTTGTTCTAGGGTTTATGTATTTTTCAATTTCCTTCCTCTTAATTCTTTCTTTCTTCAAGCAATGCGTGAATTGTATGCTTTAATCTTTAAGTAATAGCTGGATTTTGTGTTTTAATTTTCAATTGGACGCTGATTTGGTGTTGTATTCCTTTAAATTTTGTTTTATTCCGTTAATTGGGGGGGGGGGGGGCTAGATGTATGAGGCATTCTTTTGATTTATGTCCTTAATTGGTGTCTGAATTTGTGTTTTATTCCCTTGAATTATATTGCCTTGCTTACTTGGTGGGTTGTTTGATGCTAATTGGAAAAATTGGGGTTAATAAATTGCATGAGAGATTCTGTTTCTATATACAAAAAGTGGTGCTCACCAAGTATTTGACAAAATGCCTAAATGAGTGTTCATTAACCCTTCTCTGTCATATAGTTGCTGTCGAATATGGTTTTCTTTTGGACTTCCATATACTTTGAAATATGTTTGTCACGAGCTGTTATTAACGGTTGAGTAGGCATTTAAGCGTGTAAACATTATGGCAGTATGACAATTCGGTGAGAATGCTGTAATTTTTCACAATCTATTTCTTTTGTGCATTTGCTGCTAAGGGAACTAGGGGGTGTTATCAGAATTGCTAGCCTGTGTCATTGTTAAAGTTTATCATTATAGCATTGCTGTCTCATTGATCTGCAAATTGTTTTAAGCTCACTTACGGCTCGCTTACTATTTTGTTGCAAATGTAAGCCATTGTTCTCCTCTCTCTAATTGTGTTTATTTATTGATGCAGTGGCTCCAAAAAGATCTAGAACAGACCAGGCATCGTCTTCTCGGGATAGCTCCATACCCTCGTGGGTCCCAACCAGATGCCACACCGCATACGAATGTCTAACAGCGGCAACCTTCCTACCATCTACATTTCTTGATTTTGATTCACTACAGAGCTTGGGCATACGTGACGAAATCAATGAGTTGATTGAGGGGATAGGATGGACAGATTTCTTTCAGAAAAGGGAGCGAGTTCACCCGAAGTTGACAAGGGAATTCCTTGCAACCGTAGATTGCAAGATTGATAATGATGATGAGGAAGATCCCGGAGAGGTAACATTTTGGTTAAACAAGAGGAAACACGCACTGACCTTCAATGAATTTGCAGATGCATTGGGTTTTCCATTGGATGGAGCTCGCTATGTGCCAGATTTGGATAAACAAACTATTTGGGAAACAATTCGAGATCCAATCACGGCTACCCGATATGTCACTGGGCAATCAAAGGCGCATCACCTTAGAGATCATGCTTTGAGGATCTTGCATCGATTTTTTTCCCTTTCTTTTTATGGACACATTGAAGCTGCTGGCGTGGTGAACCAGGCTGAGGCATTATTTTTACATTGCATGATCAACCAGATCCGGTTAAATGGAGCTTATTTCTTATGGAAAAAATTTGAGGACTTGCAGGCTAATCCCAGGAAAGTAAAGAAGATAGCGATCGGATGGGTGGTCACAGTATTGGCTAAGAGAATAGGCCTTAGCTCATTGGGACCAGATTTGGGAGATAGTCATTTATTAGACTTTAGGATGTTGAAGAATTTGAGGATCATAGTGGATGATCATCAATTTCATGAACAAGTCAGATTGTCCACAAGGGAAGAATACTTGCGCCTCATTGAAAGGGGTCGAGTACAGTTGCCAGTGGAAGGGGCTGAAGATGAGGATGAGCAACCAGAGGAGGCTGCAGGAGCAGCTGCTGCAGGACCCGCTCCAGCCTATGACTTTTCTCAGTTTACTGCCCATTTCGAGGCTTTGCAGACTGGACAGGCTCAGATCAATTCTCGCTTAGACCAGTGGGAGAGCTTCATGGAGGATACCCATGCTGAACATGTTCAGCTTATGGGACGCTTAGATATGCATGAGCAGCAGTTAGCTTTGCAAGCACAGAGTCTGTCAAGGCTGGAGCATTCCATTTATCTCTCTCGGCAGGAGCAGGAGCAGTTTTATCAGACCATGAGGGATCGTTTCCCTCCACCACCACCTCCACAGGACTGAACTTTCTAGGAGTTCTCTGATCTTTTATTTTGCTACTTTCATTATTTTTGTTTGACTGACGTACTTGCTGGGGACAGCAAGCTTTTATGTGTGGGGTAGCTAGTTTTTGTAACTTGGATGTGACTAACCCTGCAGTACTTTAGTAAGTTTAATTTTATTAATTCTTTTGAGTAAGTTTAAATTTTATCAAAGCTTAATATTATTATTTCTTTTGCCTTTATATTTTAGAAGTTATATTTTCTGCTTTTTGATAATGGTTTCTTTAGTTTGTTGTTTAATGTTTTATTTTGTGATTTGAGCTCATCAATTTGACTCATGCTTAGCTTAACAAATTTTTAAGTTGATATTCCAGCTCAATTGGTAATCTTGAAAAGGTCATTCAGAGCACTTAGTCTGCAAGAGAGTAAGATTCTGTCTTAAAGTTATTTTTCTTAACAATTTTCAAAGTAGAAATATACAATTGCAATTTCCATGAATTGTGCACTTAGGCCAGCTTTTACAAGTAAAGAAAAACCAGCATGAAATCTTTTGATCAGAAAATTTTTAGAACACTAGAACCTTCCTCATTGCCCTTCGAAACGACATAACAATTAAGACATAAATGTTGACATGATTTAGGCATTAATTCTTTTGGGAAGCTACTTAAAATAAACTTTATCCCACCTATTGAATTAATTTTCCATTGCTAACCCCATTGAGCTGAATTGGTATGCTAAAAGCGTACTCTGAAATTTTTCTTGTTACACACTTAATATGCCATTTAACTTAAAAGCTTTTGCCTATCCCTTCTAAGAATTGGCCACTCTAGGATTGGGTTGGGAAGACATTGAAAGTTGAAATAAGGTGTTTAGTATTAAATAAGTGAGGGTAAAAAAAAAAAAATTTAAAGAATTTTGGGATATTGCTTGACAAGTAAGTTGTAAGAAAATAGAGGATATAAGTATCCCACTAAGTTCAATTCTCTTTCAAAATAAAATAAAATAAAATAAAATAAAATAAAATAAAATAAAAAAATAAAAAAAAATGTATATATATATATATATATATATATATATATATATATATATATATATATATATATATAATATTTAATTCTGAGTATAGCAAAATTCAAGTGTGGGGTATCCTCTATTAGAAGACAATATTGGGGTATAATAGGGACTGAGAAAGAAATTGTATCGTATTATTTCTCTTGTGATAAAAATTTTTCATATTTGGGAAAATAGCTAAGTCTTGGAAATTGTTGTTGAAGTGGAAGCAGGTGATGAAATTTTTTTTTGGGTAGCAGTGTTAGTTGGTAGAGTGGCTGAATCTTCATTTGATTTCCTAAACTTTTCTTGTTAGCCATCACCGATTGAACCATACATTACAACCTGCTTAAGACCTAATGATCATATTTATGTTTTAATTTGTTCAGTGGAGATGACCTTCGGGTTCCGGTACTAAAGGAGAGGCCTATGGTGTTTCTAGAGTTTCAAGTGAGAAACCAGAAGTACATTCATGTACTGATTAAATCTGCTCTTAATTGATTGATGCTGGAAGTTTTAAGTTTTGAAAAATATTAAAACATTGGTTTTGGCCTTTGCACACACACATCAGAAATTCGATTGTATTTTCTTCCTTTGAAACTTGTTTGAGTGAAGATTACTCTAAAGTGGAATTTACTAAGTGTTTGCTTGGTATTCTGAATTTCCATTTTCCTGCTTGAAAATTGAGATGGCTGGAATTGAAGAGTTATTTTACTCGAGGGCGAGCAAAAGCTAAGTGTGGGGTATTTTGATAAGTTTAAATTAAACAATGTTTTGATGTGAATTTAGAGATTATTTCTTAGTTTAAAAGCTGTTATTTGTGTTAATTTTTGATAAAATGTCATTTGATGTTAATTGGTGCACTAAATGAAGATTTATGTTAATTTTGGAATTTTTAGGTAGCTTAAACGGCGGTAAGGTTATTCCTCACCGCCGTGTGAAACGAAAATAAAAGAGAGCATCAGAAGGGCAGCACACGGCGGTAAGGAACATCCATACCGCCGTGTACCACGAGAATCATCACATACGTAAGGTGTTACACGGCGGTATGGAAGTCTCATACCGCCATGTGAGGCGTAAAAATTCCAGAAATTGCGGCACTGGACAAGGGGAGCAAAATGTCAAGATTGTTGACCAGAGGCAAGTTACACGGCGGTGAAAGACTCTCATACCGCCGTGTAACCTATTTGTGAACCAAATCTGCACAAAATCAAAGACTCTGAAGGCCACCTTTTGACTTTGAACTTTGAACGGTTATTTAGGGACTGAAGTTAGAAAGTTAAGGGGGTCGATGGATTTTTCCTGGAAACAAAAAGAAAATTTATTTTCTCTGCAACTTAAGTTAGGATTTTTCATATAAGTTTGGATTGAATTTAAGCTGCTGTTGTTTTTAATCTGAGAGGAATAATCAGAGATAGTTGAAGGTTATTATTTATTTTTGAAGTTTTGAGAACAGATTGGACGGGAAGAACATCAATTTTATTGTTGTAAGAATTTCATTTTCAGATCTCAAATGGGTAATATCAACTTCTCTCTATTTAATTCAGTCTTTATTTCAAATATGTGTGAGTAGTTTTATTTCTTGTTAAGGGATGCCTTAATTCCCCAGTAATTCATGTGAATATTTTATATGGATTGTATTATGCATATACTCAGTTGTATTTTCTCTGATTTTATTTGTTGTTGCTGAATAGAGTACAAGTTAAGGGGAGATCTACCAAGATAAACTTTAATTGTAATCAGTTCATAAATACATACAAATATACTTCAGTTTTATCTTCTCTGAAATTATCTGTTGTTGCTGGTTTGAATGCAAGTTAAGGGGAGATCTACCAAGATAAACTTTGATTGCAATTAGCCCATAAATACGTACACATGTTCTGTTTTATTTTAATCATTTTTCATTGATTTGATGAATCCGAATTGGTAGTTAAAATATGTGAATGTTTATTTCAATAGGTTCAGAATGGTGGAAGATAAATGAGTTTGATATATGAATCCGTAATGGTAAGATTATTTAACTTAGAACTTAAGATCTGTAATAATGCTAATTTATGTGCTGAATCCGGATTGGTAAGTGCATATTTTAGAGAAACTGGATCCGAAAGGCAAGCTATGGTATAGGCTAGATTATTCACTGATTGTATATGAAATTGTTGAATCAAGTATTCACGTCATATTATTGGGGAGAATGGATATTCCTTAGCAAGATCTCTTAGTTATTTTATCAAATTGCTGTATTATTAAATCGTTAATATTCTTAGATATTAATATCATCAGTTAGATTATTAATTCTTCTGCGTTAAACAATCACTAAATCAAAATAATTGGGAATTCTTTAGCATATAATTAATTGTCAAACACTTGCACAACACAGTCCCTTGGGTTCGATAACTTGTGGTCTTAATTATATTCCACTATATTACTTGCCGATTCAGTACACTTGCTGAGTACGCATCAGGCCGCTAGCGAACAGACCATTCAGATGAGCCAGGCATTCAAGAAGCTAGGAGGCACAGTCTCAGAGACCTTAGGGTTTATGAGGACTTTTACCTAGCCCTTCTTGGATGGCTATGATCAGATTAGGTTCAGACGGGCCCATGATGCTGAGGTAGGACCCTCCACGGCTCAGCCTCCACCTCCAGCACAGCCAGCTCCACCTTCACCTCTGCCAGGGACAGTGCACATATCAGATGATGAGGATCCTGATGAGGAGCCCTCTGACTACACACCCCTCTGATGTTCAGGGAGTCATTTTTGTATTTTTGTACATTTTCACTTTGTATATACATTATACAAAAATGGATATTTCTAGTGAAAAACTTTTGTTTTCAGTTTTATGCATTTATTCAGTTATTTATGATTCATTCATATTACAGATGAATATATGTTTTCACATTTGCTCATATTCCAAAATAAGGAAAACAAAAAAAATGAAAAATGATGAATGACAACTCAATAAAAAAGAATATAAATGAAACATGACATGGTAGATAAAGCAAAAGCAAACCATTCATAGACATGCTAAAAGATAACAACTCAAACATGAATTAACAAAACCTTTTATCACACAGGTACAGAGAAACATCGATCCGAACACAAGCATCGATTAAAAGTCCAAACAAGGGCGCCTAAGATTCATGTCTTCTTGGAACGGAGAACCCAGCGAGGTCTCCTCCTCTACAAAATCGAGATTATGGTCAGAGAGTACCTCATCTCACAGTGCACGCGGCAGCCAGAGAGTGCTACGCACCTTGCAGATCGGATGGGGGTTAGCAAGGGAACTTTAACAATCGAAGTTGTAGTTAGAGAATACTACTCTTCATTTCGAGACTGTGGTCATAGAGTACCGCTTCTCACCAATCGAAGTTGCAGTTAGAGAAACACTGCTCTTCCCATCGAGTTTGTAGTCAGAGAGTGCTACATCTCTTCAACCCTGCGCGAGCCGAGACGAGTCCAACAGAAGCAGAAGTTGTGGTTAGAGAAACACTGCTCTTCATATCGAGGTCGTGGCTAGAGAATGCCACATCTCACCAACACCTACAGGTCAAAACGAGACCGATAGGGATATCTTCACACGCCGAACAGACTAAGACGAGGTCTACCCGGCAAAAGGCACGGAAGGTGAGAACCGCCATAGGTACGCTTTCTTCCTTTCTGTCCTTTCTCTGAGTTTTGGCTCGTCTAGGCGCTTGTGCACTAGTTTCCTCAAAACTGGGGGCAACTGTAAGCACCGTGTCCCGGAGCGGTCCGGATCAGAGATTACCCTATGATGAAATCAGTATCAAAGCCTGTACAAACGGTTTGGATTCGGAGGTTTTAGTCCCATACTCCATGAGAAATGAGTCTTTTCACCTTTCGTAAGCAGAGGGGGAGAAGACAGGGAATTTTTGAGTCAAAAAGTAATTTTTTTCCTCTACAGACGGCCTGCCCGTCTGTGAGAGGCCAGCCCATCGCTTCGGGTCACAGACGGCCTGTGGTTTTTCGACGCTCGTCGAAAGGCTCTGCCTCTTCCGGAGCACGCTACCTGATTTCCCGGAGCATGCAACCTCTCCGATGCCCGTCGGTGGAAATGGCAGGGCCGTCGGATGAATCCTTATGTCAGAAGGATTCTTTCGATGCCCGTCTCCACATCCGATGCCCATCGGTCGTGCCTGGCCTATAAATGCTTTGAATTTCCTCCTAAAAAGGGTTCCAAGAATTTTCAAAAGGGGAAACTCTGCCAAATTTCAAGCGCATTTTCTCTCTCTTCCAGCGAACACATACATCAAGAAATTTCTTTTAATTTGAGAATCAAACCATTAAAAAGGGAACTAGAAACTAATTGGTTTTCTTCGGGTTTTTGATTCCAAACTCAGTCCTGTTGAAAGGTTAAGAAGGAAACAATCTATTTTCCTTTTTCCTGACCTTTCATTTCGTTTCTCATGGAGCGTGCGAGACCCTAATCGACACCAAGAATCTCACTAAAACATTATATGAGGGTAAATATTCCGGACTTATTTTCCGTATTATTTCATCTTTATTCTTTATTTTTGCTGTTCTTTCAGTTTTTTTTTGCTTTCACTTTTCTTTATTGTGATTCATTCCATCTCATTTTGTGATAAAAACCCATTTTTGCTCTGAAAAAGAGAGTTTTTACTGTTTATTTTTGGAGACAGTGGTGACCGACGAGTCATCTACTTCATCGATGCCCGTCGATCACCTCACTCACAGACGCCCTCTCTCTTGAGTGAGCGACAGGATATGTTGGTCATTTTGACTGACGCTCATCGGTCACTTGACAGATGGCCGTTGCTGGTTCCTGTCTCCACGTTTTCAAATCTTTTCTATCTCTCTCAAGTCTTTTGACTTTATTTATGTTGAGCTTTCATATATTAACATCCTTTAACTTTTTGTGAGCATATATTGATTTTCTTGAACTATCCTGAGCTCGAGGGGCGATCTACCATGCTCGGAGGATTTCGTCCGGTTTAGTTTTCTAACCTTCTTTGTTATTTCCTTTATTTGTTTATTCATTAATTATTTTATGCACATGAGTATGCCCTTTTTGTGTCCCGCTAAATATAAAAATTGCTTAAAGTTTTATATTCAATAAAGAGAGGTTTTCATAAACATAAGGACCCAATGTCCTATTTTTATCCAATAAAGATCCTTACAATAGAAATATCCGGTTTTAATAATGATCCATGCGAGGACCAAAGTTCTCAAAATAAGCAATGCCCCGATTTGTGTATGTATCGCACATTTACAAAAGGGAGTTGTATTCCACTCCTTGTGTTATTGTAATTTATCATTTTCATTATTTGTACATTTACCGCTTTCTAAATGTGAATAAATGCGCCTTTTAATCAATTGCATCGTGTGGAGAGAGAGCGAATTAATGATAATTAAAATTTGATCATAGAATAATCGAGGTAAAAATATATGAGAAGTCCCGAACCCATCTCTGGTCTTTGGGCTCAAAGAGGCAAGAGGTTTACCCTCCAAGACACCTCTTGTGTCATGAGACTTTGGCGTTAATCCTAGGCTCATTAGGGCGAGAGGTTCACCCTCCAAGACCCCTTTGGTTGGCCCAAAATAGATACTGAGTGCAGTCTTAGGCTCTCTGGAGTGAGAGAAACTTTCCCAATGTTCTATTGGGTGGCGACTCCATGAAACCTCCTTGTTGCCCAATATAGACGCACTTGCGATTTATTGCAAGCTGTTAGCGGACCCTCAAATGCCCAATCACCCTCAAGCGGGTGGTCAGAGGGGCAGCCGAGGGATTTCGGCGCGCGTCACACACCCTCAGGGGGCAAGTAGGCTAGCGGGTTCCAGTGGTAGCGTGAGGAACACAGTCGAGGTGTCAGCCGCTAATGCAACCATAAGGCATTTTTTGAATTTGGGGAGATCCCTATCATAGGTGTTGAGGAGGTTGATGAATGAAGGGAAATTGCAGCCGTTACCGCCTAGACCTGCTAGGACTCAGGGGATGCCGGGTCACAAAGGTAATGAATATTGTGCTTACCATCAACACATGGGACATTTGACCGATGATTGTAAAACTTTGAGGCATGCTATAAACACCGGGTCTTGAGGCAGTCCAGGTCAGAGTTACCCGATGAAGAGATCCATGTTGGTTTCCGGATAAATGGATGGAATTTGGAGGTTTTCATCTTTCGGTTTCATAAGGATTAAAATCTTTTTCGCTATAGCGTGAGGTTTTGAAAGAGTTTGGGAAATTTTGCTTGAAATTTGGAAGTTTTGCTCTATAGACGGGATGACCGTCTGAAGTAGGGACGCCCGTCTCTATTTGGGGTGATCCCCATCTCTATGCATAGTAGGGACAGCCCGTCTGTAGCTAGGGACGAACACGTGTCTGAGTAGGGACGCCCGTCCCTAGTCCCGCGTTACGGCCCGTCTGTAGCTAGGGACGGACACGTGTCTAAGTAGGGACGTCTGTCCCTAGTCCCGCGTTACGGCTCGTCTGTAGCCAGATTTCCACGCGTACCCTTAGTAGGGACGCCCGTCGGTAGTGGATCTGATCAGATAATGCCAGATTTGATAAAATTTAATCTCTAATCTTTGAAATGGGGATAGATGTTGGTTAAAAATTGAATTTTAAAACTCCTTTTAGAATTCAAACTTTAAAACTGATGCTTATCTTATTTTATCTCCAAAAATTCTATAAATTGGGAGGAAGAATTCATTTTTAGGGGTTAGAAAATTTGACAAATTTTTGGTGGAGAAAATTAACCACTTTTTGAGAGATTTGAATTTTTTAGAAAAGGTTTTTTTTGAGCAATCTACCAAAAAATCTATAAAATCTCTGTTTATTTTTAGGATTTTGTTTGATAAAAATTCTTCCAATTAATTGATTTACTCAAATTCTTCTTGCGAATTAAGCCAATTTGAGGTAACGAAATTCATTCGTTTCCATCAATACAGCTAATTCAAAAATTCGATCGCTATTAAAATTTTCAAGAAGGAGAAATACAAATTTTCTTACTTTGATCTAATTTATTTGATCCCTGTGGAGCGTGCGGGGACTTAAACCATTCGATATTCACCTTAAAAGGTAAAATCCGAGGGTAAACATTCTGGATTAATAGTTGAGTGATTTAATTAATTTACATTAATTGTTTTCATTTTTTACCTTTTTTTTTATCTTATAACTCATTTCTTTTAAAACTTCCTATTATTTTCCTTTCTTTACTTTATTCATCAATTTTGACACTGGCATGTTTATTCCTATGAGTTATTTTCTGACCATTTGGAATTGGAGTTGTAAATGATGATGGTCGAGCCAATCTGAGGATCTCCATACGGGTTCTTTCTTCACCCTTGCTTTTTATTCATGTTATTATTAAGATTATTTCAATTTCGTTAAAGTGAAAAGAGCCAAATATTTTATAGTAATTAATTTGGGATTTTCTCGAAAGCTATGGACTAATGTCCTGTTTCTAACCAATAAAATTGACGTTTCTTAAAATCAGCTTGTAACAAATATGCATGGCAGGACTAATGCCCTCACTCCAATGGATATCCCATTTTCTGTATGATTTATATATTGTTTTTTTAATGGGGATTGTATTCCTCCCCTAGTTTTATTGTAATTTATTTTGAGGATGTTTATTTTAATAATGCTTTATTTATTGCTTTTGACATGAATGATTGCGCCTTAATTAAATGCATCGTGTGGAAAGTTGATGAAAGAATAAATTCAAAACTTAATTATAATATTGATCAAGGTACAAATAAATGAGAAGTCCCGAACTCACTCTGGTCTTTGGTGCTCAATGAGGCAAGAGGTCTAGGACTTCCAAGACACCTCTTGAGTCTCACCAAAAGACTGAAACTTACAATCCTAGTCTCTAGGGGTTAGAGGCAGAGGCCTCCAAGATCTCTCTGGCTAGCCCAAGATGGATATGTATGCGCCGTCTTAGGCTCGCTGAGGCTAGACGACCCTCCCCAATGTTCTATTGGGTGGCAACTCTAGGAAACCTCATTGTTGCCCAAAATAGATGCACTTGTAAATACCTTACAAGTTTTATGAACCTCTCCTGATCGGCCTAAAGCGGGTGCTCGGGAGGACACGGGGTTCGGCGCGCGTCACAGTGGCAACTCCACTGGGAACTTATTCGAGACTTCGATTCGAAAGTACCTTGATTAAAAATTATAATTGAGTTTTAATTTAAAACTTTCACCTTCTTTCAAAATTGCACTGCATCGCATTAGAGCCTTAGATCTATGCTAGTTTGGTCCTTTTTTCAACCCCGGTGCGTTCCCAAAGCGTGACCCTACGTTCACTCAATGTAGGGAAGTGTTAAGGATAATCACCAGCCCAAACCTCGTACCATCATGGTATATTAAATGGTGACCCAATCGGTCGTTACGCTCGTGATGAACTAGACTCGTTGGCAAGGACCATGCTTGGGTAGCCCTAAAGCAACACCACCTTTGACTAAAGCTCATGTAATGACAATAGATACTCTCCCTAGATGGTATGAATCGTAATACCTTGCTTGCTATATGGATCATTTTGTATTGGACAGACCCAAATAATCTGATTGGTCACCTAATCAAAGGCTTTCATGCCCCGATAGGCCCATGTCAACTTATTCGGGCTGCCTAAATACATGATGGTCAAAACCCATGCGTATGAACATTAACTAAGGGAGGTTATGGTGCCGGTTTTTACCGTGCACCATGCGCATCCATAGGGTTCCCTGTTAACTCATGGATCAAGCCCACCTAAGAAAGAGACTATGACCTCGTGTGTGGGAGTAATAAGGTTGGAAGAACCTATGTGCTTGCATGTAATTTTTAAGTGTTGCATAGCACGATCATGCATCTTAGCACATTCATGCATCATCCTGACCCTTTGTCTTTTTCAGCCATCATAGATTCGCCTAGGTGGACAAGAGGGTCTCGGGGGCGACTATGCAGAAACCCATTCTTCGAGTTACCAAAAAGGGTAGAGTATTCTGACACTTCTTCTGAAACCAGCTATGCTACTTCAGCTCAGTTTTCTTTACCCGAAGAAATGGCAAACTCACCAAGAGGGGCAGATGCCACCAGGGCAATGATAGTAGAGGAAGTGGGCCGAAGGCTTGAAGAGTTTGAGAACCGTATGATGGCGATGATGGCCACTTTGGGTTAGCAAGCGGCCTCGCAAAACCCACCACCTCCTCCTATGAGAAATAATGAAAGGGGAGAGGTCAGAGAAGACCCCCAAGAGGAAATTCGCATGCCACCTGTAAACCTAAGAGCTACTACTTTAGGGGCACAAAGGGGAAGACCAGTCCCAAGGCTAGATGATGATTGGGAAGATGAAGAATATGAGGAACATATGTCTGAGAAAGGAAAAGCCCCTCAAACTGAAGAAGCCATCTGGAAGAAGATGGAAGAAAAATTTGAAGCAATGACAAGAATGCTAACAAAGGGTCGAGGAATGAACCCGGAAGACAAGGAGTTAGAAGGAGAGGATCTAGTCCCAATGAACTTTAAAATGCCGGATGTTCCGAAGTTTGATGGCACTTCCGACCCCATGGCGCATATAAAGCAATACTCGCTGGTGATGAAGGGCACCACTTTGACAAAAATGCAAAAAAATTGAGTACTTTTGCTTGAGTTTGACTGGCCCGGCAGTAGATTGGTACCATGGGCTAACTCGTCGAACCAAGGAGGACTGGGATTTATTGACGGAAGAGTTTTTGAGGCAGTACGACTGCAGTACAAGGATGGAAGTGACCTTGAAGGACCTAGAGCTGTTACATCAGAAGGGAGGCGAGTCCTTCAATGAGTATCTAACTCGGTGGAGGAATCGAGTGATGGAAATGAAAAGGAAACCGGATACTCAGGATCAAATACGGCTATTCATTAAAAATGCGAGCCCGTCTTTGAGAGAAGGATTGAGGATGAAAGGACTGAAGGACTGGGAGTCTCTGAAGGACATCGCCATTGAGGCCGAGGGAGAGTACCTTGTTAAGAGAGCAGCTAATGAGAACTATCCCAAAAGGGGTAGCAGTAGCCAGGGGGCAAGTAGACCAACAGGTTTCGCTAGTGGCGCACGGAAGACTGTTGAGGTATCAGCTGCTAATGCTACCCCAAGGCATTTTTCCAATCTTGGAAGGTCTTTATCATGGGTGCTGAGAAGACTGATAAAAGAGGGTAAGTTACAGCCTATACCACCCAAGCCTGCTAGAACTCAAGGCACACCAGGACATAAGGATGATGAGTATTGTGCGTATCATCAGCACACCGGGCATGTAACCGATAAATGCAAGATGTTGAGGCATGCGATTCAAGATCTAATTGACTCAAAGCAGATCACAGACCCAAAGAAGAGAGGGGGTCAAAAGAAGGCTGGGTACAATAGTATGCCCCCGCCAGTGAATATGATCGGGTCCAGTTTACCCGAAAAGTTTGTGTTAAATGAATTATACAGCAACGGTACCCACACTACTGTCATGAACCTCCATGAGGGGAGTGAAGAAGGGCTTCCTGCTGCAGTGATCGATTGCCGGTCCACTGATGATAGTGGAACTAAAAACAATGATTCTAAAGTATTTGCCGACCCGTGGGATTCGGAGGAGGATGAAGAAGTAAACAAGAATAAAGTAGGAGCTGTGACTCGGAGCGGAAGGGTAGCTTTAGAAGTTGAGAAGCCCCAAGGGCCGGTTGAGGGTGAGAAAGGAAAGGAGCCGGAAGAAGATCCGATTGTTAAACAACTAAAAAAGACGCTGGCTCAGATTTCCATATGGGATCTCTTGAGACAGTCGCCGTTGCATAGGCAGAAGGTGGTAGAGGCTTTATGCGAGGCAACTGTGGCAACAACTATCTCGCCTACGGAACTTCTGGATGTAGTGAAAGGAGGATCAGGGGAAAATGTTGTTTTTACCAGTGCTGATTTGCCGGCAGAAGGCCGCAACCATAATTGCCCTCTGTACATAAGGGCACGGATTAACCAAAAGCACACTGCTTGCGTAATGGTAGATGATGGCTCTTCGATAAATGTGTGCCTACAGGTGGCGATGGCGGCTTTTGGGGTAACAGAGGATATGTTAGCCAAATCTGATCTCACCATCACAGCATATGACAACTCACGCAGACATGCTTCGGGGACATTAATGGCAATAGTGAAGACGGGGCCCGTAGAGTCAGAAGTGGAATTTGTGGTACTACCTATACCCGCCAATTTCTCAGCTCTTCTAGGTAGACCATGGTTTCATAAGTTGGGTGGAGTCCCCTCTACACTTCACGAGATGTTAAAGATACCTCATGAAGGCCAAATTGTGACTATAAAGGCTGCATGGGAAAACCAGGTTTCAGTACTGGAGATTGCTAGGCAGCCGTTTAGTGGGTTTCATGTTGCCATGATAGGCGAGGAAGTGCAGAAAGAAGAAAGCCCCCAGGTACTGAATATGATGAAAAAGATGTCGTCCCTCCCTGGCGCAGGACTGGGCAAGAATTCTCAGGGGATCCCAACAGCTATTGCTACCAAGGGCCAAAAAGACAGAAGGGGTCTAGGATACACAGGTGTGGTAGAAAGGGGTGAGAAGTCAAAAATGGACATTCCTCATATCCGAAAGACTTTTGTGCCAGCAACCGCAGCATGTGCCTATACAGGGGAGGATGAACCGCTGTGGCTGGATGGAAGATTTGTGCCAGGGTTCGAGGTTTTCAATAATGTCTATGACTGGGACATTGGATTGATGAAGCCAGCAGAGGGCTTTTGGGATGAAGAAATCATGACCAGTAAGACAATTTGGGACCGTGAGATGCCTGAAGAAGTAATGACTGAGAAGATGGTAGCAAAGGTAGAGGAAGCCATGCAGGAGTTGATTAGGGAGCCTCCAAAGAGCCGAAGTGATGTAGGACCATCGACCGCGGCAGATACGCCAGTAGAGGAGGAAGAGGAGAATAGTTTAGACTTTCTTTTTGCTCCAGAACTTTTCAATGATGTTAATGACAATTTCAATCTTATTAATAAATTGAATGATTTTGCTTACTTGTGTGATGTTTCTGATGATTTCACTATGCATGATCATGATCATCCATCCATTTTTGATATTGATTCAACTGATGCTACTCCATTTAATCTTGGAACCATAGAAAATCCAAAAGAAATTTTGATAGCATCAAGTATAACTCCTGAAGAGTGAGAAAAATTTGAGAGAATCTTAAAAAAATATGAAAAAGTCTTTGCCTGGACCTACGAAGATATGCCAGGAATCGATCGAGAAGTTGCAGAGCATGCTATCCCTACATATTCGGACCACAAACCCGTTAAACAGAAGCTGAGAAGGCTTAGGCAAGAATGGGCGAATAAAGTGAAGGAGGAGATTCATCAGCATATCAAAGTCAAATTTTTGGTTGAGGTGCAATATCCAACTTGGCTGGCCAATGTTGTCCCCGTAGCCAAGAAGAATGGCAAGGTAAGGGTGTGCGTAGATTATCGGGACTTGAATAAGGCCTGTCCAAAAGATGACTTTCCATTGTCCCATATAGATGTGCTGATAGACAGCGCCGCTACTTGCGAAATGTATAGCTTTGGAGATGGTTATGCGGGCTACAATCAAATTCTCAATAAAATAATTGACCGAATTAAGATAGTGTTCATCATGGAGTGGGAGACCTATGCTTATCGAGTAATGCCTTTTGGCCTGAAAAATGCAGGAGCAACTTATCAGAGGATGGCGACAAAAATCTTGAATGACTTGATCCATAAAGAGGTGGAGGTATATGTGGACGACATGATGATCAAGTCAGCCACTAGAGAAGGTCATTTTGAAGCTCTGGAAAAGTTCTTCTTAAGGATAGACAAGTTGTAACACCCCCATTGCCGCCCCCGTTGGAAGGACGCCGACGGGCGCGCTACTCGACACTCACTCACACAGATATGCACATGCACAAAGCGGAAGCATACATTCATACATAACATACATACGAAAATACAGGTTAATTAAAAACTTGACTTAACATGCGGGCATAAACTGATCATGCATAACTCACACACACGCAGGCACTAAGCGGAAGCATAAAGCGGATGGTAAAACAAAGGAATAACTTAACATAAAAACATACTAACGTTTACATTACCCAAATTAATCTCAAGTTTCTTACATATAATATTACATATACAAAAATACTGAAATACAAAACTGAAGTACAGAAGCTGAACAAAAATACAAAACTTCCAACTTCAACGTGGCCGACCCTGTAGATGCGCGACTCGAACAGCCACCTGCACGGAAAGGAAATCCATGCTAAGCAATAAATGCTTAGTGGGGAGAACACACAAGAGTATGGACGGCCATTCACAATGGTCGCCAAGGCATAACACATTCACAATGGCAATGCAACAGTCAAAATACATATAAGATTAGGCTAGCATAGAAAGACATTCCGTCACAAACTCACATTCATATTCATATACTTGTGTCGAAAATAAGCCGAAGCAGACAAAACACCATAACCGATACAAGTATCATCATGCCGAACTACATACCATTTCACATGCATATACTTACCAGGGTATCGGACATCAGCACCTTACCATTCATAGTGGCATGACATTTAAACGTGCAATTATCATGCCCAATTACTCATACATTATCTAAAAACCCATTCACATGTTATAAGATTACCATGCTATACTGCATACAATTATTATGCCAAGAACACGAGCTAATTAAACCTACTTTCCGTCATGCCATACTACCCTCACTAGCCGAACTCAAGGAAATACATCAAAACACCACACTTCCATTGCAAGACTCTTTCACATATAATATCATGCCATACTCATAGACACATGACAACATGCCGAAAATACTATAACAGTAGAGACCAAAGGAACATATAGCAAAATATTACATTCAGCGCATACACAAGCTCAAGATCAGATTCTTAAACACTTTAACTTGCCTCATCATGCATACTAATTCACATGCTACCATAATAATTAACAGTACAGAATCACACTCATATACATACTAATTAACCGTATCAATCCGTAATTTAAGCTCACATTCGTATACATATTATTTCGTATGCTTATAGCCTAACTAGTCGGATTCACGTTCTAATAATAATAACGTGATAACATATACTCATGGCATTTGAAAGATTATGGTCACAGTTATGCACGTTTTAATTCCAGTACTTATATCTATAACTGATAGCATACAAATACATTCACCATATGATATACATATATGTATACAGATAAATATGCTCAATTCACCTGTTTAAGTCACAATCAACCCATTCAGAGTTTCATAATCACATTTGATTACATAACTGATTCACATGTCCAGAATTATGCTCATTCGAATATCACAATCTCCTGTTCATATCAGACAAAACAAATAGAATACCTGCTGACTCAAAATAGTGGATAATGAGTATAAGGATAGTACTTTACGGGTACGAGCCGATACGGACAGTACTTTACGGGTACGAGCCGAGAAAACCAATTTTTTACTTTTTCCTTTTTAACTTTCACAAAACATTTTCCAAAGGGGATCTTAAACAAGATCCTATCACATAAGGGTTCGCGAGGAACCAAACGGGGACCTGATCGGGGTCTAAACATTCAAAGGGCGCTGCAGCTCAAAGACTCTATTAGGCATGCCTAACTGTCCACTAGACTGACTCTCGCAGGTCATGCATAAATTAATTCACATTTCGAATCGCACAACGCATAAATATATATACATCATGCAAAAACCAGAGTACGATAGACATAAAAATATGCTCATAAAGTCGGTCTTATATCATACAATTCCCATTGCAAAACATAAAACAGTCAACACACTTTAACATTAAAGAATGTTCTAAAGCATGTCAAAAAAATCAAGTATAGAAGCACTACCATGCCAATGATTATCAATACTAAATCCTAATCATGCGTTAGGTGAGGATAACTAAGTATAAATCATGCATAATCCAAATTACATTTAAGCATAACACATTGAGTTCAACGGCTAAAGCATAATAATGCATTCAGACATCAACCATATTATTCAAATAGATTTGGCATAGCATAATGCCAATCATACCTCATACAATTCATATTCTGAAGCATGCAATAATTCAATCGATCACATTTTTGCACTACTCGATATACTAAAGCATGTCAAGAACACATGTGGAATCATATTATGCCAATGATTAATAACGCATAATCTTAATCGTGGAATGATATAATAAACTCTTAAGCATGGCAGATTATTCTTAGAGGAGGATCTAATCAAGGATATGCATAACATAATGCTAATCACAAATAAATCATTCATATAAACGAGGTAATATAGCACACAGTAGGGGAAAAAGCCATAAAAGCATTTGAAAGTCATTTTATAACAAAACTAGTCACTTGGGGAACAAGGCAAAACAGAAAAGGCCATATAAGAGCATACAAAAGTATGACATGAATCATACAGCAGTATAAGTCCATACAGAAGAAATAGGAAATTCATTTTGGTTGAAACTGGGCTAAATCAGAAAAAATGGGGCTGAAGGGGGTCGGTTACGAGCCATGTCACTACTCGTGACTGACCTCAAAGAAGGGTCACGAGTCGTGACATATTGTCACGCCTCGTGACACGCAAGGGAGTCACGGGACGTGATTCTAAGTCACGCCTCATGACATGCAAGGGAGTCACGAGCCATGACTCAAAGTCACGAGTCGTGACTTGCCTCACACAGGGCAGTCACGCTTTGCGACTGGGAGTCACGCCTCGCGACCACTTCCAGCCCGCCGAGAAGTCACGCGTCGTGACTGGGAGACAGAGTAACGCGTCGTGACTGGGAGTCATGACCCGTGACTTGCCTCACAAGGGAGTCACGAGTCGTGACTCTAAGTCACGACTCGTGACTTGCCTCTCACAAGGCAGTCACGACAGACACGAACACTGGAAACGGAAATTCTATCAGAATCGCGATTTTCTGTTCCCAGCATGCCCAGAATTCAAAGAACTCAACAAAAACCATTTCAATTTGATTCAAAACACTACCAATCTCATCTTACCTTCCAATCGGTGTCCCATACAGCATAAACAAGATAATTGCAACTTAATTCAACAATCAAAACAACCAAAATCATGCATAAACACATTCAACTCCCTCAAGAACATAAACCCTAAAAATTACAGTAAGTTCAAAACCCAAGCTCAGTAACTTCAATTCAATCCTTATCATGCATTACTAACATATATACTCACATAATCATGCATATACATATGCCAAAACACACAAAGTTCCAGAGATTAAACAAAACAGACACATTTACATCCTACGTTAGAATTAGGGCAGAGACATTTAATAATTCACAAACTGAAATTGAAGAACACAAAGCTCCCAAACCTGGAAAATGCAACTTCAATCCTTTCAATCCTCTCTTTAGAAGCCCACCTTATCTTTCCCTTTGTCCTTCTTTCTCACTTCAACCACTTGTAAACAAACCCAACCAAGAACACAAAATTAAACCATGAGAACTCCATTCAAAACCCATAAAACGCAGGAGAAGAAGAAGAAGAAGAAGAAGCCATACAAATCCATGATCTTACCTCTTTAATCAAAACACACTCCAAGCCAAACACAACTCCAAGCCAAAGAGAACGAAAGGAAAAGCAGAGAAAGGAGAAGAGAAGAGAAAGAGGAAGCGTGAGAGGAGAGAACGGGAATGCTAAAATCTGTGTTCCCTCTCTCTTCCTCTTACTTCTTCTTTTTCTTCTTTCAATGCCCACCTAACAATGCCACATGGCAGCTCCTAATTGGACCACAAACTCCACTTAGACTTTTCAAACCAAGGCACCATACACTCACATGCACCCAATCCTTTCCTGAATAAATATCTCAAGGTACCAAACTCACACTTCACTAGATAAATGCCACAACCAAAACACCCTACAACCGTATACTACATGCACACTCTAACACTTCTCTTCTTAACATACTTAATTAATTATTTACCATTAAATCCTTATTATCCAAATTTCTCATGCACAAATTACAAAAATACCCTTGCATTCCCGACTTAGCATACACATTCCGAGTAGGGCTTTTTTGGGGTGTGACACAAGTATAATCTGCGGTTAAATCCTAAGAAATGTATCTTTAGTGTTACCTCGGGGAAGCTTCTAGGACACGTGGTTAGCCAGAGGGGTATTGAGATTGACCCGGACAAAGTTAAAGCCATCAGAGAAATGCCAATACCACAGAAGGAAAAGGATGTGAGAAGTTTTTTGGGTAGGTTGCAATATATCAGTAGGTTTATTTCCAAGCTTACTTCAATCTGTGAACCGATCTTCAAACTACTCAGAAAAGACCAACCAGTAGTATGAAACGAAAGCTGTCAGAAGGCTTTTGATACTGTCAGAGAGTATCTGCTAAATCCACCAGTGTTGAGACCGCCACAGCCAGTCAGGCCATTGATTTTATACTTAGCTATAGAAGATAGTTCTGTAGGTGCCATGATGGCCCAGGAGGATGAATTTGGAGTGGAATTTGCTGTTTACTACCTTAGCAAGAAGTTCCTGGCTTATGAGGTTAAGTATACGGAAGCAGAAAAGATTTGCATTGCGGTAATTTGGGCTTCTAAGAAATTAAGGCATTACTTTCATGCCTATAGAGTACAGGCAGTAGCGAAGCAGAATCCTTTGAGGTACTTACAAGAAGCACCATCTTTACTTGGGAAAATGGGAAGGTGGTTATTGTTGCTACAAGAATTCGATGTGGAGTATATTACTCGAAAAACTATTAGAGGGCATGCAGTGGCTGAATTCCTGGCAGAACACCCAATTTAAGGAGACTCGTACGAGTTTAACTTTCCAGATGAGGATGTGGCAGCCATCGGAGTTCAAGGTTGGCAATTGCACTTTGACGGAGCCGTGAACAACAAGGGGGCCGGAGTAAGGATCATTTTAACAACCCCGGATGATGAGAAGCTCCCTTTGGCCAAGAAATTAAGGTTCAAGGCTACCAATAATGAAGCTGAGTATGAAGCATGTGCCTTTAGGTTAGAGGCGTTGATAGCCTTAGGAGCGAAAAACGTGGAAGTGATTGGTGATTCCTCCCTGGTGATCAATCAAATCCGAGGTGAATGGGCCATTAAAGAAGAGAGGCTAATGCCATACATCGAGCACTTGAGAGACCTGAGTAGTCAATTTGAAGTATGTACATTCCGTTTTGTTCCGAGGGATGAAAACCAGTTAGTCGACGCGCTTGCTACTTTAGTCTCAATGTGGGACAATCCCGAAGGGGTGGTTATGAGGCCAGTTTTGATTTCTAGCTCTAAGAGACCTAACTTCGAATCTAAATCAGTCATGGAGATAGAAGTAGCGGATGGGAAGCCGTGGTATTATGATGTCAAGAACTATCTAGAGAATGTGATATTTCTGGAGGAAGCTACTGAGAAAGATAAGAGAATGATTCGCAAGCTATCTAACCAGTTCATCTGCATAAATGGAGCGTTGTACAAATGACAGGCGGATGGTATCCAGTTGAGGTGTTTGGATGAGAGAGAGGCTAAGAGGGTGATGGAAGAAACACACGCCGGAGTATGTGGGGCCCATATGAACGGGTTGACATTAGCCAAAAAGATTATGAGATAAGGACTCTTTTGGCTCACCATGGATAACGATTGCTCAAAGTATGTAAAGCAGTATCAGTTATGCCAGCAGTATGCAGATTTGAGGCACCTGCCCGTTTCGGAATTACATAATCTAATGTCACCTTGGCCATTCGCAGCTTGGGGGATTGATATTATTGGGGAAATACGCCCCAGGCCTCCAATGGGCATAGATACATCATCGTCGCCATCGACTACTTTACTAAGTTGGTAGAAGCTGAGTCCTTCAAGAAAGTGGATGCTCGGGATATGGCAAAATTCATAGAGAAGAACTTGATATGTAGGTATGGCCTTCCACATTATGTGATATCTGACAACGGGGTCCAGTTCATGGTCGAGACGAAGAAGTTACTTCAGAAGTATGGTATCGAGCACCACTAGTCTTCTCCATATCGTCCTCAAGCTAACGGGGCAGTTGAAGCTGCCAACAAAATGTCAAGAGGATCCTAGCTAAGATGGTCCAGAATTATAAAGATTGGCCAGAAAAGTTGCCTTTCGCACTATGGGGTTACAGAACAACCATCAGGACTTCAACGGGAGCCACTCCATATTCCTTTGTATATGGGACGGAGGCAGTATTGCCGATCAAGGTCGAACTTAAGTTACTAAGGGTGATAATGGAAGTAGAGATTCCGGAGGCCGAATGGGCGCAGCAACGGTTGCAACGCTTGAACATGTTAGATGAGAACAGGTTAAAAGCCTACTATCACAACCAGATCTACCAAAAGAGGCTCGCTAGGTCTTTTGGAAAGAAAGTCAAGAAACATCCATTAAAGGAAGGGGATTTGGTATTCAAACAGATGAGACCAGGAGCACTGGATATTAGAGGGAAGTTCATACCTACGTGGGAAGGTCCGTTTATCCTCAAGAAGCTGCTGTCAAGAGGAGTTGCAATTTTGTCGGATAGTGATGGCAATGAATTCAAAGAACCGATCAATATTGATAGACTCAAAAGGTTCCATGGCTAAAGGCTACAAAATCAAAAGAAGAGAATGAAAGCCCCGCGGGTCAAAAATTGAAAAAAGGCGGCCTTGCTAAAATTGGGTGCCTCGTCAGGGTGAAAACCGAAAAAAGGCATCCTGGGCAAAATTTAGAGGCTTGAGGGAAAATATACAATCATGAAAACTCGAGAGGGCTGATTGGAGACAGGAGTTTGATGCTGTCAGGATTTGGTTCCATGAATGAATGTATTCTTGCATAATTGAATTAGTGTCAAAAAACGATCATGTATTCTGAAATCGTACTGAAATGTACACAATTTTGTGAAATAAAATAAGACTTGACTTATTCATTTATATCATCGTCCAATTCTGCTTTAAAAAGAAAACATATTGCTCAAAATGCATATAAAGCTAAACTATGCCCTACTACTACTCTCGCTAGCCAAATGCCTCAGTCGCCGTGTTCGGTTATCAGATGACGGGCTAAGTATCCACCTCTTGTACGCGCTGGTAGAGGTAATAGAGTGGTTCCCGAAGGGAGGTATGATAGTCTTCAGTGGAAGTTGGCTCCAGAGCTCATGATAGCGGGAGGCAAAAGCCGCAAAAAGGACTCCACCTCGAAAGGATAGAGGGAGTCTCACCACATCCTGAGTCATTCCAAGTTGACGAGAGCAGCGGGCCGTGATGTAAAAGGTTGCCTCACGAAGCCCGCATAGGGGAACGCATCCTGAAGACCCATTAATAACTGCACTGGATAATGGAAGCCAAGCATGCATGAAGCTAATATCCTCATTTGATATCTCACTAAATCTGGTAATGCCTTCGTCAGGGGTCAGGAGTAGGTACAGATGCTGGAGAGGAAGAAAATGCTTTGCTGAGTACTGACTAATCAGCAGCTTCAATTTCTCTTGCAACCAAATCTGAAAGAAGAAGCAAGGAAAAATAAAAGCCAAAGAAAAGAAAATAAAAGGCAGAGAAAAGCCGCTGGAGTAAGTAGGATTTACTTCAGGCAAAAATTAGGCATAGGGTTGTGTGAAAATCCGAAAGGACGCACTTTCCGCTAAGAAAAGCTAGTGCAAAAATTCACAAGGGACGCACTACCTTTAAAACAATGACATACCTGAAGTAATAAGGGGCTCCCAGAGAATGAAGTGGTAGGCCCGGCACAGACAGAGTCCAAACCCAAACAGATGAGGGTCTCTAAATAGCTCCTTTGAAGTCACGACCAAGTACTTCATCAGATAGAAAAGAAAGATGACACTTACTCTGTATGAAGGAAGGTTAGAGAATTCATCCAGTGCTTCAATTAGAGGTTCTAAGGCAAATACAGGGCCCTGAGGAACTAGACGATCAGCGTCAGAAGGAGCTATACTTAAGGACAGGGCAATATCCCGAGTTTGAACCAAACCACAGCGAGGAACGCAGGGTAAAGCACTAAGAGGATACCAGCTCCTGACAATGGCAGCAAGTTCCTCAGGCAGGGGGCACATTTCCTAGTAGGTGAACCTAAAAACGTGAAAGCGAGGGTCCCAGAAGTGGGTCGCAGCTAAAAGGAGGTTGTAGTCTATTCTGATTCTGCGTAAAAATTTTAGTCCAGAAAGGGGGGCAAGAGTGCTGTTTTCCCAAGTTTGAGCATCGTCCAAGATACGGTGCATTTTGGAAAGAAAAGGAGAATTCATTTCTCTGTGACTAAGGTCGAGGTCGCTAAGGGAAATAAAGAAGGGGAAAAGGAAAAAACTGAGGAAAGGAACCTGCTATGAAGCTAAAATGAGAGAAAAGGCACGGAATCCAAGAAAATGATGAGTTTTATAGGATTGATCTACCGACGGCTAGCCCGTCCCTAACTCAGACGGTGATCCAGTTTGTAATTGTCCACCTGGAAGTCTTTGCATTGTGCATATCACACGCATTAATTAGGTAATTAATGAGGGTTAAAAGCAGAATCCGGAGAGACAGATGGCATTCCCGTTTGTAGCTGTATAGATGTAAAGCCCGTCGGTACTTAAATTCTATATAAGGACGCAGGTACCGACGGACAATTGCTTTCTTCTCTTTTCTTCTTCACACCGACGCTCTTCCCTTCTTCTTCAGTTACATTTTATCGTTTTTGCTTTTTCGGTTGGTTTCCTTTGCACCAGTGTTTAGTCCTTTCTTCTTCATTGAATCTCAACTTCCAGGTTAGTAAAATTCTTCTAGTTTTTATTATTATTTATTTTATTATATGGTGAGTAATTTAATTTAATTTTATTTTTGGATTAGTATAATTAGGCTAATTGCTGTAGTACAATTTGAAAATGCCATTTGTTTTTTTTATGCTTTAAGCAATAAGTTAACACATAGAATAAATGATATGCTGTTCTTCAGTTGAGATAAAAGGCATGGATAAATGCTATGTTGAGAACAATTAATGATAGATGCATATTTATTTTTAGTTATTGAATTTTTAGATATTCAGGCATAGCCTTAGGAATACATGTACTTTGAAACCAATACTAAGAATTAGAAAGCAAAGCAAATGTGAGTATGTTGCAATGTTGCTTGGGGCCTGAGGTCTATATTTTTTTTTGTTTTCTCATGCAGGAGGTTGGGCACACCCTTGCCGGGGTGCTGCCCAAATGTTTTTAATTTTTTCGATTTAGACACGACCCCGTCGAAATGCTGCCTAAATTTTTATTATTTCCTGAGTAAAGTCCGTTTATGACTATGATACCAAACTAATTGTTTACTTTATTTTAAGGATGCCACCGCGATGATATGCTCCGCGCGATCAGCCTGAGCCTCAGGTCTCGGATTGGATGAGTGCCGAGGCCAGACAGAGGTATGCAGCGTTGGCTCCGGTGCAGTTCCGAGCTAGCCGTTTCATTTCCAGGCCGTTCATTGAGGCTCTCGGGATGGCCGACGAGGTCGATATTCTGATAGCAGGTGCGGGATGGACTAAGTTTCTGACGCCTGCTTTCCAGACTCACCCAGAGATAGCTCGGCAGTTTCTTGCTACGCTACAGTACGGGGGGTACCAGAGATTCGACACAGAGGAGAGTGTTATCCAGTTTTGGATTGAGCGGCACCATTACAGCATTACCCGTCAGCGATTTATAGAGGCTATGGGACTTCCATTCGGACAGGATGTTATAGTGCCCCATAGAGCAGTTAGACGCCATCATTAGGCGGTTATTGCATTGCCGGGAATGCCGTATGATCATGATACGGCAAAGAGCACGGTACTCTTGTCACAGGCCCTTCGATATGTTCACAGGGTTTTATCCGGCTCCTATTTGGGATGAGCTGGTAACCTAGGGTCTCTCAATGCCATTGAGATTTGGAGTTTATAGGCCATGGTGGCAGGCCAGCGGCTCAACATCAGCCATGAGATTTTGGTTAACATGGTGAGAGTATCTAGGGAGGCAGCCCCAGTAGTGTATGTTGGTGGAGTCATCACTAGATTACTTTTGAGTTTGGGTATTCGTCCAGACATCATGGGGCAGGCCTTGGATGAGAGCATTTATGTGGACGCTCCAGCAGCTATTACGATGGCTATGATATTGCCGATACTGAGTCAGGCCGAGGCGTACAGACTCCACACCATTCATGAGACCAGACGTGCATTTAGCCTGCCATCACTAGAGCCAGTAGAGGAGCAGCCCCAGATGGATCAGCCTCAGGAGCAGCCTCAGATGGAGCAGCCTCAGGAGCAGCCTCAGATGGAGCACCAGCCTCCCGAGCCCCAGCAGCACCAGGAGGAGCATCCGGGTACACCCTCTGACATGGGGATTGAGTTCACCATGGATGAGCTATTTGCTACTCCTCCAGGGCAGAGAGTACAGAGTCCTACTCCGCCTCCGTCATTGAGAGTACATCGGATAGCTCCACGTGCACCTGAGAGGTTCAGTCCATATGCTAGAGCAGGGGACCCAGGGGCATCTACTTCTATAGCTCCACCTCCAGAGCGGGCACTAGAGTCAGCTCCCCCTCCATTCACACCATCGCCTCACCCGGCACAGCTAGATTTTTCTGCAATTTTGACCTCTATGTTCGCATCCTTTGAGCACAGACAGGAGGAGAGAGACAGGGCCTTTCTTGGGCAGCTCGGGGAGCAAGATAGAGTAATCTTAAAGCGGCTAGATCAGCAGCAGGGTATTATCCAGGAGCAGGGGAGGCTTATTGACCATTTGAGACAGGAGCAGGAGAGACTCGTGGGTCAGCTGAGGTAGGAGATGAGGGCCTCCCAGGATGAGGCGACCTAGAGGATAAATGCATCGGTACAGATGGTGGATGAGTCAGTTGAGGCTCTCTGATTCAGGATCTAGGTCCTAGAGGGTGCCATGCCTCCCATCGCCCAGTCCAAGCGAGAGTTTAGAAAGCATATAGAGGATAGGCTGAAGAGTATGGGGACTACCTCTATAGATCAGACCCTCCGCCTGGCCGGCACTTTCAGAGAGTTAGGGGGGTCATCACTGATACGCTGCAGTTCATGACAGTATGCGTACAACCTTTTCTTGACTGGTATGCTCAGGTCCAGTTCCAGCAGTAGGACCCAGTGAGAGAGTAGCCGTTATCAGTACCAGTGGCTGTGCCTCCCAGATACCAGCAGCAGGCCAGAGCCTCGGCTGCTCAATAGGCTGGACCATCAGCCCCTCCTAGGCAGCCATCTGCTCCAGATGCGGGACCATCTGCTTTTTCATCGCGAGGCCAGCCGGTTCACATATCAGATGATGATGATGATTCAGAGGAGCTCTCAGATTATGCGCCATTATAGATTGTTCAGGGAGTTCTTCTAGCTTTGTATTTATACTTTTTTTTGTAATCACATCTGTATATTGTTCAAAATTCAACTTTTTAGTGGAAAAACATTTATGGTTTAACCTGTTAAATTCACATGTTATTTCTTCATGATTTAAATTTCTTAAAAAGGTAAAAAAAGAGAGAAAAGAAGGAAAAAGACAATTGATCATATAGTAAACAGGATGATAAATAATAAAGGGCAACATAAAAATGTTCGTAAATCTACCAATCAAGTTAATTTGCGCGAGAATTAACAAGAGTCTCTTACAATACAGGAACATGGTTTCACACCAATTCAAAAATGACCAGCAGTCAGAAAGAAGGATAAACAGATCAAACATTATGTTTTTCAAGATCGCATTCAATATTAGATGAGAATCAACAGATCAGAATCATACCTTGCCGATTGAATGGAGGTTAGCAAGGAAAATTCGCGAACTTAAAGTAGGACTAGCGATATAAATCAGACACCGTGCATGCTGAGACAAGGACAGCGGGGTACACGCGATAGATCCGCACTTTGTAAGTTGGAGCAAACTCGGTGCAGCAATCCTCGCGTTTTGTAAGTTCGGAACGGACTCGGCACATCACCATCCGCAATTTGTAAGTTGGAGCAAACTCGGTGCAGCTCAGGAGAGCAATCCTCGCGTTTTGTAAGTTCGGAATAGACTCGGCGCATCACCATCCGCACTTTGTAAGTTGGAGCAAACTCGGTGCAGCTCGGGAGAGCAATCCTCGCGTTTTGTAAGTCTGGAGCAGACTCGGCGCATCACCATCCGCACTTTGTAAGTTGGAGAAAACTCGGTGCAGCTCAGGAGAGCAATCCTCGCGTTTTGTAAGTCTGGAGCAGACTCCACGCGTCGTCACTTCCACGACTAAAAGGTAGGGACTGCCTCAGGTATGCATCTCTTTCCTTTCTCCTCTGAATTTTGGCTCATCTAGACACTAGTGCACTAGTTTCCCCAAAATTGGGGGCAACTGTAGACACCGGGTCTTGAGGTAGTCCAGGTCAGAGTTACCCGATGAAGAGATCCATGTTGGTTTTCGGATAAATGGATGGAATTCGGAGGTTTTCTTTTTTCGGTTTCATAAGGATTAAAATCTTTTTCGCTATAGCGTGAGGTTTTGAAAGAGTTTGGCAAATTTTGCTTGAAATTTGGAAGTTTTGCTCCACAGACGGGATGACCGTCTGAAGTAGGGATGCCCGTCTCTATTTGGGGTGATCCCCGTCTCTATGCATAGTAGGGATGGCCCGTCTATAGCTAGGGACGGACACGTGTCTGAGTAGGGACGCCCGTCCCTAGTCCGGCGTTACGGCCCGTCTGTAGCTTGATTTCCACGTGTACCCTTAGTATGGACGCCCGTCGGTAGTTGCAGGGATGCCCGTCGGTAGTGGATCTAATCAGATAACGCCGGATTTGATAAAATTTCATCTCTAATCTTTGAAATGGGGATAGATTTTGGTTAAAAATTGAATTTTAAAACTCCTTTTAGAATTCAAACTTTAAAACTAATGCTTATCTTATTTTATCTCCAAAAATTCTATAAATTGGGAGGAAGAATTCATTTTTAGGGGTTAGAAAATTTGACAAATTTTTGGTGGAGAAAATTAACCACTTTTTGAGAGATTGGAATTTTTTAGAAAAGGTTTTTTGTGAGCAATCTACCAAAAAATCTATAAAATCTCTGTTTATTTTTAGGATTTTATTTGATAAAAATTATTCCAATTAATTGATTTACTCAAATTCTTCTTACGAATTAAGCTAATTTGAGGTAACGAAATTCATTCGTTTCCATCAATACAGCTAATTCAAACATTCGATCGCTATTAAAATTTTCAAGAAGGAGAAATACAAATTTTCTTACATTGATCTAATTTATTTGATCCTTGTGGAGCGTGCGGGGACTTAAACCATTCGATATTCACCCGAAAAGGTAAAATCCGAGGGTAAACATTCTGGATTAATACTTGTGTGATTTAATTAATTTACATTAATTGTTTGCATTTTTTACCTTTTTTATCTTGTAACTCATTTCTTTTAAAGCTTCCTATTATTTTCCTTTCTTTACTTTATTCATCAATTTTGACACTGACATGTTTATTCCTATGAGTTATTTTTTGACCATTTGGAATTGGAGTTGTAAATGATGATGGTCGAGCCAATCTGAGGATCTCCATACGGGTTCTTTCTTCACCCTTGCTTTTTATCATGTTATTATTAAGATTATTTTAATGTCGTTAAAGTGAAAAGGGCCAAATATTTTATAGTAATTAATTTGGGATTTTCTCGAAAGTTGTGGACCAATGTCCTGTTTCTAACCAACAAAATTGACGTTTCTTAAAATCAATTTGTAATAAATATGCATGGTAGGACCAATGTCCTCACTCCAATGAATATCCCATTTTCTGTATGATTTATATATTATTTTTATAATGGGGGTTGTATTCCGCCCCTAGTTTTATTGTAATTTATTTTTAGGATGTTTATTTTAATAATGCTTTATTTATTGCTTTTAACGTGAATGATTGCGCCTTAATTAAATGCATCATGTGGAAAGTTGATGAAACAATAAATTCAAAACTTAATTATAATATTGATCAAGGTACAAATAAATGAGAAGTCCCAAACTCACTCTGGTGTTTGGGGCTCAATGAGGTGAGAGGTCTAGGACTTTCAAGACACCTCTTGAGTCTCACCAAAAGACTAAAACTTACAATCCTAGGCTCCAGGGGGTAGAGGCAGAGGCCTCTAAGATCTCTCTGGCTAGCCCAAGATGGATATGTATGCGCCGTCTTAGGCTCGCTGAGGCTAGACGACCCTCCCCAATGTTCTATTGGGTGGAGACTCTAAGAAACCTCATTGTTGCCTAAAATAGACACACTTGTAAATACCTTACAAGTTTTATGAACCTCTCCTGATCGCCCTAAAGCGGGCCCTCGGGAGGACACGAGGTTCGGCACGTATCACACATGCCATTCAGGATTTAATCGATTCAAAGCAAATTACAGACCCTGAGAAGAGGGAAGGCCAGAAGAAAGCCGGGTATAACAAGGTACCCCCTTCTGCGTTCATGATAGGGTCTAGCCTGCCGGAAGGGTTTGTTCTGAAAGAGTTATATGGAAGCAATGCAAACACTATTATCACAAACCTCTATCAGGGGAGTGAAAAAGTGATGCCTGCTGCGGCAATTGATTGCTGGTCCACTAGTGAGAGTGGAAGTGATGATGAAAAGGGCGTTGAGTTTTCGGACCTGTGGGGTTCAGATGACAAATTTCTATTTGGGATCTTTTGAGGCAGTCCCCATCCCATAGGCAGAGATTGGTAGAGGCCTTATGTCAGACGACTGTGGCTACAACAATTTCGCCCACCGAGCTGCTGGAGGTAGTAAAAGGAGGGGCCGGAGAGGATGTGGTGTTTACAAGCGCGAATTTGCCAGTAGAGAGTCGCAACCACAATTGCCCTTTGTATATTCGGGCTCAGGTCAATCAGAAGCACACATCTTGCATGATGGTGGATGATGGCTCATCAATCAATGTATGCCCGCAGGTGGCAATGGCAGCTTTCGGCGTAACGGAAGATATGTTAACTAAGTCTGAATTTACCATCACAGCATATGACAATTCTCACACGCATGCTTTGGGAACTTTCAAAGCGATGGTCAGAACGGGGCCAATAGAAACTGAGGTGGAGTTTGTTGTTTTGCCTATCCCCGCCAATTTTTTAGTTTTGTTGGGAAGGCGGTGGTTTCATAAACTGGGAGGTGTTCCTTCTACACTTCACCAAATGGTCAAGATACCACAGGAAGGGCAAGTGGTGACCATCAAGGCTACGACGGAGAATCAGGTGTCTATACTTGAGATAGCAAGATAGCCTTTTAACGGGTTCCATGTAGCTGTGATCAATGAGGAAGAGTCGATAGATGGTAGCCCTCAGGTGTTAGCCATAATGAAGAAAATGTCCTTCCTTCCAGGTGCTAGGTTAGGCAGGAATTCCCAAGGATTGCCAGGAGTCATTGCTACTAAGGGTCAGAAAGATAGAAGAGGGCTAGGATATGAAGGTGAAATAAAGAGAGGGGCGAAGCCAACGAAGAAGGTTCCTCACATTTGGGAAAGTTTTGTGCCTGCGGCAGCAGTCTGTGCGTACACTGGAGAAGCCGAACCTCAATGGGTCAACGGAAAGATTGTGCCAGGTTTTGAAGTATTCAATGACATCTATGATTGGGATGTTGGGATGATCAAGTCAGCTGAGGACTTTTGGGACGAGGAGGTCTTGACCAACAAAGCTTTATGGGACAGAGAAGAGCCCGAGGAGGTTATGACTGAGGCCATGGTAGCCGCTCACTTCAAGGGAAAAGCGAAGATAGAAGAAATAGTTCAAGGTGTGGACGAAGAGCCTCCGTTTAACCCGGCTGATGCAGGACCGTCGGCAAAGGCAGATCCGGCGAGGGAAGAGGAGGAAGCTGGTTTAGATTGTCTTTTCATTCTCGAACTTTTTGATGATGTAAATGACAGTTTTAATTTTATTAATGAAATGAATGATTTTACTTATTTGTGTGATGTTTCTGATAATTTTGACATGCATAATCATGATCATATTCCATCTATATTTGATAGTGATTCTTCTGATGCAAATCCATTTAATCCTGGAACCTCGGAAAACTCGAAAGAAATTTTGATAGCATCAAATGTGACTCCTGAGGAAAGAGAAAAATTTGAGAGAATGTTAAAAAAATATGAAAAGGTCTTTGCCTGGACCTACGAAGACATGCCAGGATCGATCGAAACATCGTAGAACATGCCATTTTGACATATCCAGATCATAAACCTGTGAAATAAAATCTAAGAAGGCTCAGACCAGAATGGACAGATAAGGTGAAGGAAGAGATCCGGCAGCAAATCAAAGCCAAGTTTCTGATTGAGGTGCAGTATCCCACATGGTTAGCCAATGTTGTCCCTGTGGCCAAGAAGAATGGAAAGGTGAGAGTATGCGTGGACTACCGGGATTTGAACAAAGCTCGCCCTAAGGATGACTTCCCGCTACCTCATATTAATGCGCTAATAGACAGTGCCGCCAATTGCGCGATGTATAGCTTTGGGGACAATTATGCTAGTTACAATTAGATCCTCAACAAGATAATTGATAGGATCAAAACGGCTTTCATCACAGAGTGGGGGACATATGCTTACAGGGTTATGCCTTTTGGTTTGAAGAATGCAGGGGCTACCTATCAGAGGATGGCAATAAAAATCTTAAATGACTTGATCCATAAAAAAGTGGAGGTATACGTGGATGACATGATGATCAAGTCGGCCACTAGAGAAGGTCATTTTGAAGCCCTGGAAAAGTTCTTCCAGAGGATAAACAAGTACAATCTGCAGTTAAATCCTAAGAAGGGTATCTTTGGTGTTACATCAGGAAAGCTGTTGGGACATGTAGTCAGCCAAAGAGGGATTCAGATTGACCCGGACAAAGTGAAAGCCATCAGAGAAATGCCAGTGCCTCAGAAGGAGAAAGACGTAAGGAGTTTCTTGGGCAAATTACAGTATGTTAGTAGATTCATTGCCAAGTTAACTTCGATTTGTGAGCCGATCTTCAAGCTCCTTAAGAAGAATCAGCCTGTGATATGGAATGAAGATTGTCAAAAGGCCTTTGATACCATCAGGAAATACCTGTTGAATCCACCCGTGCTAAGGCCGCTGCAATCAAACAAGCCTTTGATTCTATATTTAGCCGTAGAAGATAGCTCTGTAGGTGCCATGATGGCTCAGGAGGATGAGTTCGGAGTGGAGTTTGCAATTTATTATCTCAGCAAAAATTTCCTCGCCTATGAGGTCAAATATGCAGAAGTAGAAAAGATCTGTCTCGCTGTCATTTGGGCATCTAAGAAGTTGAGGCATTACTTCCATTCCTATAAGGTTCAAGCGGTGGCAAAGCAGAATCCCCTAAGGTATTTGCAGGAAGCGCCGTCATTGCTCGGGAAAATGGGAAGATGGTTGTTATTGTTACAAGAATTTAATGTGGAGTATATCACTCAGAAAACCATCAAGGGGCATGCAGTGGCTGAATTTCTTGCAGAGCACCTGATTCAAGGAGACTCATGTGAGTTTAACTTCCCAGATGAGGATGTCGGGGCGATTGCGGTTCAGGGATGGCAGTTGCATTTTGATGGGACCGTGAACAACAAGGGGGCAGGAGTAGGAATTATTCTGACAACCCCGAAAAATGAGAAACTCCCCCTGGCCAAGAAACTGAGGTTCAAGGCTACCAATAATGAGGCTGAATATGAAGCATGCGTGTTTGGATTGGAAGCACTGTTAGCCTTGGGGGCAAAAAACGTTGAGGTGTTCGGGGACTCTACCTTGGTAATTAATCAAATTCAAGGTGAATGGGCTGTTAAAGAAGAAAGACTGATGCCTTATGTCAAGCACTTGAAGATTCTGGGAGATCAATTTGAAATGTGCGCATTTCATTTCATCCCGAGGGACGAAAACCAGCTGGCTAACGCGCTCGCTACTTTGGTATTAATATGGGACAATTCAGAAGGGGTAATCATGAGGCCGATTTTGATTTCTAGGTCGGATAGACCTAGTTTTGAGGCACAGCTAGTAACAGAAATAGATGTGGCAGATGGGAAGCCGTGGTATTACGATATCATGAACTATCTAGAAAATGCGGCCTTTCCAGAGGAAGCTACAGAGAAAGACCAGAGATTGATTTGCAGGTTGTCTACTCAGTTCATATCCATAAACGGAATGTTGTACAAGTGACAGGCTGATGGGATACAATTAAGATGTCTGGACGAAAAAGAGGCCAAGATGGTAATGGAAGAAACCCATGCCGGTGTCTGTGGAGCCCATATGAATGGCTTGATGTTAGCCAAGAAAATCATGAGGTAGGGATTTTACTGGCTCACTATGGACAATGATTGCTCGAAGTATGTGAAGAACTGTCAGCTGTGCCAACAGTACGCAGATTTGAGACACCTGCCTGTGTCAGAATTACACAGTTTAACATCGCCGTGGCCATTTGCGGCTTGGGGGATTGATATTATTGGGGAGATTCGACCTACAGCCTCCAACGGACACAGGTACATTATAGTCATAATTGATTACTTCACCAAGTGGGTAGAAGCAGAGTCCTTCAGAAAGGTGGATGCACGGGATATGGCAAAATTCATTGAGAGAAACTTGATTTGCAGATATGGCCTTCCGCATCACGTGGTGTCCAATAACGGGGTCCAGTTCATGGGAGAAACGAAGAAGTTGCTTCAGAAGTACGGTATCGAGAATCACAAGTCATCTCCATATCGCCCTCAGGCTAATGGTGCAGTCGAAGTCGCTAACAAGAATGTCAAAAAGATTCTGGCTAAGATGGTGCAGAGTTATAAAGATTGGGCGGAGAAATTTCCTTTCGCGCTTTGGGGTTATAGGACGGTAGCTAGAACATCTACGGGAGCTACGCCGTATTCCTTAGTGTATGGGACAAAAGCGATCCTACCAGTTGAAATAGAGCTCAAGTCGTTAAGGGTAGTTATGGAAGCCCAAATCCCAGAAGCTGAGTGGATACAACATCGGTTGTTGCATTTGAACATGCTGGATGAAGGTAGACTAAGAGCTTATTACCATAACCAGGTCTACCAGAAAAGACTTGCCAGGACGTTCGCGAAGAAGGCCAGGAAGCACCCACTAAAGGAGGGAGATTTGGTATTCAAATAAATGAGACCAGGTGTGCCAGACATCCGAGGAAAGTTCAGACAGACATGGGAAGGACCTTTTATCCTCAAGAAGTTATTGTCGAAAGGAGCAGCGATTTTGGCAGACGGTGATGGCAATGAGTTCAAAGAGCCGGTCAATGTTGACAGGCTGAAAAGGTTCCATGGCTAAGACCAAAAATTAAAAGAAGAGAATAAATGCCCCGCGGGTCGAAAATCGAAAAAAGGCGGCCTTGCTAAAATTGGGCACCTCGATAGGGTGAAAATCGAAAAACAGCATCCTGTACAAAAATTAGAGGCATGAGAGAAAATGTCCAATCGAGAAAACCCGAGAGGGCCGATTGGTAACAGGAGTCTGGTGATATTAATATTTGGTTTCATGAATTAATATGGTTTACGCAGTTGAATTAGTGACAAATAGCGATCATGTATGCCGAAATTGCATGGAAATGTACACAATTTTGTGAAAAATGTAGAATTATTATTTTCATTCTCATCGTTTTCCAGTTCTGCTTTGAAAAGATACATATTGCTTGGAAAACATACAGATTTAAGCTAAACTATGTCCTACTACTACTCTCGCCAGCCAAACGCTTGAGTTGTCATGTTCTATTGTCAGACTCTGGAGTAAGTATCCACCTCTTATACTCACTGGTAGAAATAACAGAATGAGTCCCGAAAGAAGGCATGACAGTCTTCGCCGGCAGGTGGCCCCATAACTCGTGGTAACAAAAAATAAAAGCAGCAGAAAGATTCCCTCCTTGTAAGGAAAAGGGGACTTTCACCACATCTTGAGTTATCCCGAGTTGACGAGCACACTGGGCAGCATCATAAAAAGTAGCTTGACGAAGCCCGCATAGGGGAATGCATCCTGAAGGTCCGTCAATGATTGTGTGAGGTAAGGGAAGCCAAGAATGAGTGAAACCGATGCCCTCATCTGCTATCTCACTGAGTCTAGCAATGCAGTCGTCAGGAGTGGCAAATGAATATAGTCGTTGACGTGGGAGAAAATGTCTTGGCGAGTATTGAGGGATGACTTGAGGAGGAGGTTCCGATAGCAAGTTCAGCTTGTCCTGCAGCCAAATCTAAAAAATAAAAGAGAAGAAGAAGAAGAAAAAAAGAGGAAAAGCCGTTGGAGTAAGTTGGGTTTACTTCAGGCAAAAGTTAGGTTAGGCACAGGGTTGTGTGAAAATTCGAAAGAACGCACTTCCCGTTAAGAAAAGCTAGTGTGAAAATCCATAAGGGACGCACTATCTTTTAAAATAATGACGTACCTGGAGTAATAAAGGGCTCCCAGTAGGCAAAGCAGCTGATATAGAGCAGACGGAGTCCAAGCCCAGAATGGTCTCAGCTAAGATGAGTGGAAAAGGGTTCAGTCCGCGATGAAAACCATCCAAAACCTTGAACAGGCGAGGATCACCAACCAAATCCTCTGAGGTTACAGACAAGAATCTCATCATGCAGAATAAAAACACAATGCTTGCTCGATATGTGGGGACATCTGAGAATCTGTCCAAAGCCTCAATCAGCGGTTCCAAGGAAAATGTAGAGTCCAGTGGGACTAGCCGAGCAGTTTCGGAGGGAGTTATGCCAAGAGAGAGGGCAACATCTTGGGTTTGAATCAGACCGCAGCTAGGAATGTAGGGTAAAGCATTGGGAGGATACCATGCTCTAGTGATGACAGCGAATTCTTCAAGCAAGGGGCAGAGTTCCTGATAAGTAAATTTGAAGACGTGAAAGTGGGGGTTCCAGAAGTGTGCTGCAGTCGAGAGGAGGTTATAGTCTATTTTGTCCCTGCGTAAGAATTTTAGCCCGAAAAGTGGGGTGAGAGCGCTGTGTTCCCAAGTGTGTGTATCGTCCAGAATGCGGTACATCCTTTGAAAAGAGGGAGGAGTCATTCTTAAAAGTTAAAAAATGGAAAAAGCAAGCAAGAAATGATGAAGAAGTCGAAAAGGTCAAGAAAATGGTGGAATTTGAAGGAAAGCTCCACGGACGGCCTGCCCATTCCTCATATCAGATGGCCTGACCGTTCCTCGATGACACCTGGCAGAATGCATACATCATCATTACATTTGTCACGAGCATTTATTGCGCATTAAATGCCGGAATCTGGAGTGACAGACGGGCAGCCTGTCGCTTGCTCCTGGAGACGGCTAGCCCGTTGGTTACAAAAATTATATAAGGGGCTGTAACCAACGGGGTAGCGGTTTCTTTTCCTCTTCTTCTCTTCCTAACCGACGGTTTTTGCAGTTTTTGGGCTTTTTCTCTCTTATTTCTTCACTTTTTTGCATTTTTATTTACATTTTCGTAATCCTCATGTTGCCGTGTATCTACCGGGCAGGTTGGTAAATAATTTTTTTCTACTTCTTTTAGTTTTTATAAACAATAAATAAGTTATAATGTGTTATTTGTTCACTTTTATAATGCCTAAATGCTGCTTGTTATTTATTTAATTATTTTTATTATTTTCATGTATATATACATTGCTTTAATAGTCGTTTTAATATAATTGTTAGACAGTTTTGCATGAATATTGGATTGCACTGTTGACTAGATTAAGTGCACTATTGACTAGATTAAGATTAATTTAATTTGAATCTTTTGGACAAGGCATGATGTTCAAGTGAACTGGATATGATTTGCAATTAGTTATAATATGCCTAGAATAGGATTTTTGCATGCTTAGCTCTAAAACATTAGAAGATAAATATTTATGCTCTGGTTGGGGCCTGAGGCCTGTGCTTTTGTTTTTTGTGCAGGAGGTTGGGAGCACCCTCGCCAGGGTGTTGTCCAAATTTTTGTTTTTTTAATTAATTGATTTAATTTGACTTTATGTTGATTTTGTTATTTCGTTGTTTTTTTTTCATGCCTGAAGGAACTTGAAATCTATCCCACGGTAGTTTTCTCGCCTCCTTATACAAGGGGCTGGGACATGTCCCTGTCGGGGTACAATGTGTTTTATAACTGATTATGTTTTTTTTTCATTATTTTTTTCAGGATGCCTCCTCGTAGATGTGTTCCGCAGGCTCAGCTTGAGTTGCAGGCTCTTGAGTGGATGAGCCCTGAGGCTCAAGAGAGATACAGAGCATTGGCTCAAGTGGAGTTTCTAGCCAGCCGCTTCATCGCCAGGCCGTTCTTGGAAGCCTTAAGGATGGCAAATGAGGTTGACGTGTTGATAGCGAGCGCCGGATGGATGAAGTTTCTATCGGATGCCTTCCCGACTTACCCTGAGGCGGTACGGTAGGTTTTGGCTACGCTACATTATGGAGGGTTCTAGAGATCACACACAGAGCCCGGGGTGGTAGAGTTTTGGTTTGACGGATATCACTTCAGCATCACCCGCCAGTGGTTCGCAGAGGCTATGGGTCTTCGATTAGGCGATGGGATGATAGTTCCCCAGCGAGCGGTCCGACGTGACCATTGGGCTATGTAGACACCGGGTCCCAAGTCGGGTTTGATGTCAAAAAGTGATTTTGGGTCCTTAGTAATTCCCTCCGAAAGAATAAAAATATATAATACAGATTAGGTAGATAAAATTAGAAGTTAATTATTAATGTTGGGTTAATTTAATTTATTAATATTGTAAGTTTAATTAGATAATTAAAATGCATGAAATATTAAAGATTAATTAGTTAATATGTGAATTGTTTAATTAATTAGATAAATTATATGATATATTAAATAGATTAAATATATTAAGATGTAAAATATGTAATGTAATTAATATATAATTTTTAATTAATATGTAATGTTTAAATTAATTAATGTGTGTTATTTAATTAAGTTTAAGTAATTAAAAAAACTAAAAATGGAGGAAATTACCATTATAACCCAAAAACCAACCCTAATTTTAGGGTATAAGAAGAAAAGAATGAAGAGGGAAGAAGGGGCTCTCTCTTTCGGCAACTAGGAAATTAGAAAGAAAAAAAGAAAATTGAGAGCAAGAGGGGAGAGAGCTCTCTCGGCTGGGAAAAAAAGACACAGAGCAAGAAGAAGCCAAAGGCAAATAGAAAGAGAAAGAGAATAAAAGAGAGAGCAGGGAAAACAAAACCAAGATCAAAGAGACAAACCCAAAAAGCCAAACAAAAGAGAAATAGAAAAGGAAATAGAGGGAAGAAAGAAGAAAAGAAGGAGAGGAGCAGACCCAGACCACGACGCCGGAAAAGGGAAAGAAAAGGGGGAAGGAGGCGAGGCCTCCGCCGGCCAGCCACGGCACCGAACCGCCGCACGCGCCCCGCCGGAGTGAAGAGGAGACCCAGACGCACCGAACGGCAACCTCCGATCAGCCATCGGTGCCGGCGTGGAGGAGATCGGCGAGAGAAAAGAGGACGCTGCCGACGCGACTTCCGACCGAATTCGGCGACCTTCCGGCGCGTGACCACCGGCGTTCGACTCCCAGCGCTCCGATCTACCATCCGGTGTCGGCGGTGTCTCCAACGGCCGCTCCGACGAGTCTCCGGCGAGAGAAATCCGGTGAGCCTATTATTTATTTATTTATTTTAATATATTATTAATTAATATTATTATTTATTTATTTATTTATTTATTATTATTATTATTAATATTTATTCATAATTCTGTATTTATTATATTATTTAATATTTATTATTCTGTTATTTATATTATTATTTATATTTATATTATTATTATTTATTTAATATTCTGTTTTATTATTTATTTAATTTTTTGTGTTATAGTAATATTGTTATTTTTAATATATTTATTATTTATTGTGATTATTATTATTTAATTTTATGTTTTATTATGTTTATTATAATTAATATTTACTATTATCATTATATTTATTTAGTATTTATCTATTATTATTGATTATTATTAATATTGAGATTATATTATTGTTATTGTTGTGAGAATATTATTATATTGTTGATATTATGATAATATTATTATTTGCTTATTATTATTGTCATATTAATATTATATCATTTATTATCCTCAATGTTATTATTTTATGTTTAATGCATTTCATAATTATTATTATTGTTAATATATTATTATAACTCGATTCATATCTATTATTATTTTATAATATTGTTGTTTATATTATTATTATTTTTATTTGCTTTTATCACCATAATTTTCATTTACATGCATTAATCTCATTTTCACCACACCAAATTAAATATCAATTATTTAATTATTATTTATTCATTTAATTTAACCCTTTATTCAATCATTCATTTGTTTATATATTTATTCAATTGTTTATTTATTCATGATTAACAAATATCATTTTTCTATTTTGACTGCAATGCGGGAGGCATTGGTTTTTCTAAGAAGTATGGTCGGAAGAGGTAAATTGGGATGAATTTATTTGTTTATTCGAAAAATATGTTATTACTATTTTATTTCATTTTATGTATTTGTTGTCTGTAATAATAAAATGATTTTCGACCGCTCTTTAAAAGAACAACCACACAAATGTTTTATACTAAATCGAATATTTGTTAACAAAACTGGACCAATGTCCTCGTTTTCATACCAAACTAAAAAATCTAAAACGATTTGAGAATTCTATACTTTTTTGTAAAATGAATATTCGGGAACCAACGTTCCCATCTAAATGGATAACCCGTTTTATGCATGTATTGCACTCTTTATAAAAGGGAGTTGTATTCCGCTCCTTGTATTATTGTAATTTATTGCTTTCACTATTTATTTGATCATTTATGGCTTTTCGAATATGAATGAATGCGCCTTTTAATCAAACTGCATAGTGTGGAGAGAGAGTGAATTAATGATGTTAAAATTTGATCATAAAATAATTGAGGTAGAAATAGATGAGAAATCCCGGACCCAGCTCTGGTCTTTGGGCTCGAGAGGTTAGAGGTTATCCTCCAAAATGCTTCTTGGGCTACGAGGCTTTAGCGCTAATCCTAGACTCTTTAGGGTGAGAAGTTCACCTTCCATGACCCCTCTAGCTGGCCCAAAATGGATACCAAGCGCAGTCTTAGGCTCTCCGAGGCGAGAGTAACTTTCCCAATGTTCTATTGGGTGGCGACTCCATGATACCTCCTTGTTGCCCAACATAGGCGCACTTGCGATTCATCGCAAGCTGTCAACGGACCCGCAAATGCCCCGATCGCCCACGTGCGGGCGGTCGAACGGGCGGCGCATCGGGATCCGGCGCGCGTCACAGGCTACCATAGCACTACCGGGAGTGCTATATGACCACGATACAGCGAAGAGTACTATACTGATCTCACAGGCGCTCTGATACCTACACAGGGTGTTATCTAGCTCATACCTTGGATGGGCTGGTAACCCAGGGTCGCGCAATGCCGCAGAGATATGGAGCCTATGGGCTATGGTGGCGGGTCAGTGCCTTAATGTTAGCCATGAGATACTGGCTAACATGATGAGGGTTTCTAGAGGGACTACCCCGGTGGTGATCATTGAAGGGGTCATCACCAGACTACTGCTGAGGTCAGGAGTTACTCCAAACAGGCTTAGGGATGCCTTGGACGAGAGTATATATGTAGACTCTCCGGCAGCTATTTAGATGGGCATGATATCGCCGCTACAGGGATAGGCCGAGGCATATAGGCTTCGCACTATACATGAGACTAGGCGCGCCTTTGGCCTCCCCTCTTTGGAGCTTGAGCAGGATCAGCCCGGAGATGATGTGCCACCACAACACCAGTTTCAGGTGGGTCAGCCTCCTCAGCACCAGTTTCAGGAGGGTCAGCCTCCTCAGCACCAGTTTCAGGAGGGTCAGCCTCCCCAGCACCAGCATCAGGAGGATTTGCCGCCGCAGCCACAGCCATAACAGGAGGAGCTCAGGACGCCCTCCAATTTTGAGATGGAGTTTACTATGGACGAGTTGCTAGCGACTCCTCCGGCGCCGAGGGCACAGACTCCCCCTCCATCTTCGAGAGTACAGCGGACTACTCCCCGACCTTCGGAGAAGTTTCATCCCTATGCCAGGGGAGACCCAGGGGTATCTACTTCTACAGCTCCCCCACCAGAGCTGATGCCTGAGTCAGTTCCACCTCTAGCAACACCATAGCCGGACATATCAGAGATCATTACCTCCATGCTTGCGTCTTTCGAGCATAGGCAAAAGGAGAGGGATAGGGCCCTCCTTGCTCAGGTTGGAGAGCGGGTTAGAGCTATGATGGAGAGGTTTTAACAGCAGCAGGGTGTGATCCAGGAGCAGGCCAGGGCCATAGACCGGTTGAGATAGGAGCATGCGGGACACCTTGAGCAGATGGCACAGCAGCAGGAGAGGTTGATGGATCAGTTGAGACAGGAGGTGAGGACCTCTCAGGATGAGGCAGCCTAGGGGATAGATACAGTGCTCTAGATGATACAAGAGTCATTGGATGCTCTCAGATCCACAGTACAGGGAGTAGATGGATCCGTCCATCCTATGACCCAGTACATCAGGGAGTTTCGTGGAGCAGAGGTTGGACCGTATGGGGACCGCCTCCAGTGATCAGACTCATCAGCTGAGCAGAGCTTTCAGAGAGTTGGGAGAGGTTGTCAGAGACAGCCTGCGGTTCATGACCACATGTGTGCAGCCCTACTTAGATGGGCATGCTTGGGTACAGTTCCAGTCACAGGTCAGAGCTCAGGCATCTCAGCCGCCTGGGCCTATAGATCCCATTGGTCAGCCATCCGCCTCAGAGGCCGGGCCCTCGGCACCTCCAGCGCAGCCCCAGGCGATCCATATATCAGATGATGAGGATCCAAAAGAGGAGCCCTCAGACTATCCACCTCTTTAGTTTTCAGGCAGCTTGACTGTCATCTCTCTTGTATTCGTTTTTGTTATTATCATATTTGCATATACATTGTACAAATATTATTTTCCTTTAGTAGAGAAACATTTATTGTCAGATTTATGTGTTATTTTTCCATATCTATCATCTTTGCTTCGTTTCTTGTTAAAGCTGAATGATTGCATAATGAAATGAAAAACAAAACAACAAAAGAATGAAAAATAAGGAAGTGATAGAAAGTAATAAATGACATCACAAAAACATTCACAAATTTGTTAAGCAAGTCAAATTGACGCATAAATTAACCAAAGAGATTCTTTCTACACAGGAACACTGTTTAACGTTGATTCAAGAACGGACATCAACTATATTGAAGGATAAGCGAATCGAATGCTACAACCTTCAAGATCAAAATCAACCAGCTACACATCTTGCAGATCGGATGGGGGTTAGCAGGGGAACTTCACAAATCGAAGTTGCAGTTAGAGAACACTGCTCTTCACACGGAGATTGTAGTCAGAGAGTGCTACATCTCACAGTTCACGCGATAGTCAGAGAGTACTACACACCTTACAGATCGGATGGGGGTTAGCAAGGGAACTCCAAATTGAAGTTGCAGTTAGAGAACACTGCTCTTCACACCAAGAATGTAGTCAGAGAGTGCTACATCTCACAGTTCACGCGGTAGTCAGAGACTGTTACGCACCTTGCAGATCAGATGGGGGTTAGCAGGGGTACTTCACAATCGGAGTTACAGTTAGAGAACACTGCTCTTCACATTGAGATTGTAGTCAGAGAGCACTACACCTCACACCGTGCAAGCCGAGACAAGGCTAGTGGTACAGATTAGCCACCGTGCAGACCGAGACGAGGTTAGCGGGGCGCCAGCGATAGAACAGATCATAAACAGAGGTTGTAGTCAGAGAGTACTGCATCTCACAACCACAGTGTAGACCAAGATGAGGTTAGCAGGGCGCCAGCGATAGAACAGATCGCAAACAGAGGTTGGAGTTAGAGAGTACTACACCTCACACCGTGTAGGCTGAAATGAGGCTAACGGTACAAATTAACCACCGTGCATACCGAGACGAGGTTAGTGGGCCGTCAGCGATAGAACAGATCGCAAACAGAGGTTGGAGTCAGAGAGTACTACACCTCACACCGTGCAAGCCGAGACGAGGCTAGTGGTATAGACCAGCCACCGTACAGACCGAGACGAGGTTAACGGGGTGCCCGCGATAGAATAGATCATAAATAGAGGCTGTAGTCAGAGAGTACTACATCTCACAAACTCCGTGCAAACCGAGATGAGGCTGGCGGAATAGTCTTGGTAAAACAAACCACAAATTAAGCTTTTAGTCAGAGAGTACTACATCTCCCAAAGCTGCATGGGCCGAGATGAGGCCAGCAGGGGCAAATGAGGTCGTAGCTAGAGAATGTTGCATCTCGCCAATACCTTACGGGTCGAGATGAGGCCGGTAAGGGCACCGGCATCAAATTTATTCATCAACAAGCAGATCAAGATGAGACCTGCCAGATGAACACCTCGAAGGTAAGGATTGCTCCAGGTATGCTTTTCTTCCCTTTCTTTCTTTGAATTTTGGCTCACCTAGGCACTTGTGCACTAGCCTCCCCAAAGTTGGGGGCAACTGTAAGCAACGTGTCCCGAGGCGGTCCAAATTAGAGATTACCCGATGAAGAAATCAATACCTGGTTCCTAATAGATGGATGAAATTCGGAGATTTTGGTCCTTTGAGTTCACGAGAATTAAAGGTTTTTATTTACGGTAGAAAGAAGCGAAAAATCGGGAGGGTTTTTGGCTTAAAAATTGAGTTTTTCCTCCACGGATGGTCAGACCGTCGGTCATGGGACATCCGTCGGTCGTAGCGACAGCCCGTCTCTCTCGCCACAAGGGACGGGCCATCTGTGAGTTGACCAACGGACACATGCCCGAAGCAACGAACACGTGTCCGTTGGCCTGTGCCCATCGGTAGGTCAGACGCCCGTCGTTTAAATCCTAATTCCTGGTGGAAATGGGATTTAACCGATGCATGTCGGTTAGCCTCCGACGCTCGTCGGTCATGTTTTTCTATAAAAAGGGAAATTTCACACTTTTTTGGGGTTGGAAAAATTCTCATTTTACCCTTATAAAGAAAAATCCGATTTTCACTCCAAAAAATTCAATAAATCTCTTTGGTTTTGTTTTCTTCTCGTGAAATGCGTGGGACCAAATCCAACCAAAGTTTTATCCAAAAAGGTAAAATCTGAGGGTAAATATTCTGGACACGCGTTCTGTTTAATTTATTTTAGTTATTTTCATATTTTTCTTAACCTTACTTTATTTTATTATTTATTATTCTTATAATCTTATTTTGATCTTTTTGGTTTATTTTGGATTTTTTTTGATACTAACATGTTTTATTCATTTTTGGTGAAATGCCATTTTCTTGTTTTTTGATGGATTGAGCTTGAGATGAGGTTACAGTTCACACCCTGGGAGTACTCCTTTTGGTTAATTCTATTAACTTTAACCTTTTGGTAATGCATTTATTTATTTATTCTTAGTCTCCATTATATGTAAATCATTTTGTCTCGCGCAATGCCCAAAATAAACAAATGTTTTATAGTATTTAATTGGGATTTTTTAACAAAGCCAAGGACTAATGTCCTATTTTTCTTATCCAATGATTTATCACCGAAAATTGTTTTTATAATAATCAAAGTCAAGGACCAATGTCCTCATAATTAATTCCCCGGTTTTATGTATGGTTTGCACTTTTAAAATGGGAGTTGTATTCCGCTCCTAGTGTTATGGTATTCCATTTTAAATGTTTTTCTTTATTTTATTTATTTATTGCTTTCAACATGGATAATTGCACCTTAATTAAATTGCATTGTGTGGAGAGAAAGCGAATTAATAAACTCAAAATTTAATTGTAAAATTAATCAAGGTAGAAATAGATGAGAAGTTTCGAACCCATTTCTGGTCTTTGGGCTCAATGAGGCGAGAGACCCATTTCAATGGGATCTCCAAGACACCTCTTGTTTCCCACCAAAAGACCTAATTAAAAATCCTAGGCTCCAAGGGAGAGAGGTTAATCCTCCAAGACCCATTTGGTTTGCCCAAAATGGATAAAAGTGCTGTCTTAGGCTCTCCGAGGTGAGAGGAACTTTCCCAATGTTTTATTGGGTGGTGACTCCATGAAACCTCTTTGTTGCCCAAAATAAATGCACTTGCAATTCATCGCAAGTTCTCAACAAACCTCACTTGCCCGATCGCCCTCAAGCGGGTGGTCAAGGGGCGCCCACGGGGTTCGGCGCGCGCCACAGTAAGTATGTACCGGATGCCCTACTGATAGAAGAGTTTAGATGTCGTCAATTTGAAGAAGGTTTAGATGAGATGATTAAAGGGTTGTTAGCTGCTATGACATCGATGCAAACGGTTAATTATTATCAGTTGGTACAAGCTTCTTTGAAGGTAGAGAAATCAGAGATAGTTCAAGGAAAGAATGAAAAGAGAAAGACACAAGACAGTGGATATGGGTACAGTTTGGCAAAGAAGGTTCCAGAAACAAGAGGTAATCAAGGTTTGTATAGTGTAACTCCAAAAGTAGTGACCCGTGACAAGTCGAGCAAGCGAACCCGAGTTTCTGAAGTTGAAATTACAGCTCCATCCAGTAAAGGAAGTGTTCCGATGCCATGTGAGCATTGCAGAAGATCCCATTGGGGAGTATGTCGGAAGCTTACTAGAGCTTGCTTTAAATGTGGAAGCTCATATCATATGGTAGCAAGGTGTCCTCAAGCGCAAGAGAATTTGACTATGCAATCGAGAAGGGATAGTGAACTAAACCCTATAGGGGGAAGAAGAGGTAGAGCTGGGAGTAACATTGTCCAAGCCGAACAACGATCGGGCATTGCTTCAGAAACAGTGGAAGGAACTAATGTATCGACCGGAAAGGTTTATGCTATGACCTTAGTGGAATGCCAAAGAGATCAAGATGACATACTTGGTATGAGTTAGAGTTATGGATGCATTTGTTTGCGTTAGTGTTCTGCATGAAGTTTGTTTAGTTAGAGACAAAACATATGGGATTAGAGAATTTCGCGGACGAAATTCCTTAAGTGGGGGAGAGTTGTAACACCCCGAAAATCACCCCAATAGTATTGAGTGTGATTAGAGTAAATAAGTGAGTGTTAATTAGGGTTTACAGATTTGGACCTAGGTAAAAATGTGAAACTAGGGACTTAATTGGAAGAAAATAAAGTATAGTAGTGATTAAAAGGTAATAATGCATGATTAGTGTTAAGTGATTTATGAATTAGGTTAACTAAGTGAACTTAATTAAGTCTCATTAAGAGTTATTGGAAGCCATGTGGGCGTGTGTGAGCCGGCAACCTAGCTTGAGAGGGAAAGGGAAGTTGACACCTCCTCCTTACTTGCAAATATGAGGTGGAATTGTGGGCAAATTCTGCCATTCTTGTTCCCTTTGATCCGGCTCTCTCTCATCTTTTTTCTCATGGTCTTTCAATGTTGTTTCTGTTTCTTCTTAGTTTCATTTGTATCTTCTCCAAATTAGCATATTGAGAATAGAGTTGCATTAATTAAGAGGTCATTGATAAGTTAAGGTATGAGTAAGTTTGGTACTTGTTGACTTCTACTCCTTCTTCTTCTTATTGAATTTCTGTACATAGTTTTAATTCTATTTTGAATATGAATATGTGCATGTGTTATGAGTTGAAGAAGCAAGTAGACCAACAAAGGTTAAAGAGAAGGTCATATAGAAGTGGAAGGAAGGAGTGCTTCAAGAGGTTAGGGATCGAGTGTGAATTGATATGTTTTGATGTGTTAAAGTATGTTTTTATTGTGTGTATATGGTTAATTGATTTGAATTACATAGTGATTGAATTGGATAATGAAATATTGCAAAGTGATTATTGAAATTTAATTAGAGATATTGACATGTAGGGGATAGTAAAAGCTATTGACATGCCAAGATTGGTGTGGTGTGATTTTGATGCCTTGAATGATTGTATATGCCAATTATTTTGGTGAGTGTAGAAAGATGCATATAAGGGTTTAATTCTGTTTTATTGGCATGTGAATTGATGAGTTACAATATGCATGAGATGTGAGTAGATTTCCATAAGGTTGTGAATGCAAGAATGCAAAGTGGGTATATAGCACAGATGTGTCTTGGTAAAACACAGCTGTGTATTGGCAAATTTACATGGGTCACGGTCACAACCAATCGGTTGCCACCGTGAGCCATACAGATGATGCATTTTGTCCGGATAGATGTGGTATGCCACGGTGACAATGAATCTGGTTGCCACCATGAGATACCCCAGTTTGTATTCTGTCCAGGAACTATTTCGTATGCCACGGTCACAACTAGATTGGTTGTCATCGTGAGGTATGAAATTATGCATTATGTTTTGAGAATTGGTGTATGTCACGGTCAAAACCAGATTGGTTGTCACCGTGAGGTACTTCAACATTGTTTTCTTTTCTAAAACATCATGAGATTTTGGGGTCATGACAAAGCCTAACTAAGCTTGATTGCATCACTATGTGAGATTATTAATATGTGATGAGTATCTGCTTATGTGATTGAATCTTAATATGTGAATAATACTGTGTGAATAAATAATACTATGGGAATGTGCCATATTATGATAACAACTATTATTATGTATTACTATGCGATTGAGCAGTATGTGAATAGGTAATGCCATGAGAATAAATGCGTAATGACTAAATAAAGTAATAAGCATGTAGTCGAGTCATGGATAAATAAGCATGCTTATGAAGGGCTAGTGAATTGCGGCTGCTAGTGTGACATCGATGGGTGTTTAGTGATCGATACTGACGTGTATCTACAGATAAAGAGTTGAGACTTCGGTCTCTAGTGATTAATATTTATTGTACCCGTATCCACCTCTAAGACGATTTAGGCTAACAATGACAAATATGTGTGTATGATTGATAATGATGTGGTGCTATAGAATGTTTGTGTTTCATATATATATATTGATAATATCGTTCCTATTGATCGTGTAATATCGATGCCATGCCAAGTGAACTAGTGATTTTGATAGTGAAGCCTTCCGCTGGCATGGTGTAGTGATTATTGAGCATGGTATGTGATTATTGACTTATAGCGGGTTTTAGTTATTGTAACCTTCTTACTTAACATGTACTAATGGATATCGACATGCTAAAGCTATATCGACTTAGTGATTGTTACATGAAATGGTATATTGTTTAAGCATGTTTCCTTTTTATTTATTGTATGATGTCTGGTGAATGTTTATCTTGGTATTCGTTTATCTATATCCCCACTAAGCGTTATCACTTAGCACGGGTGCTTGTGCCCCGTGTAGGTTGTGAATTGGAGTCGCATTTTTGAAGGAAGTTCTGCAGGCCACCCTAGGAGCGGGAAGTGGCATTTTGAGTTTAATGATTTTGTAAAGTTAAAGCTCCATTTTTGTAATAACTATTCTTTTTGTAATATGTATAGTAATATGTAAGTTAAGAAGTGAATTCTGTAACTTGTAATATGAGAACTATAATGAACTAGTAATAGTGTATGAGGTAGTGGTAGTGCATGCTGATAGTGATAGTGATACTTAGTAGTGTTAATTGAATATGGTAATTGTATGCTTAGTACCGTGTAGCGCTTCCTTGTCCTCCCAAGGGACATTGGGGTGTTACAACCAATGTCCTAATTTTCCATCCAATAAAATTCACTTAACTAAAGAGTTTGCATTTTTTTTTTAAATGGAATCACTCATCCCGATTTTTCATAACTATTGAAGGAACTTTTCGGTTTTTTTGGTAAATATGCATGCGGGAATCAATGTTCTTACCACAAATACATGCCTCGTTTTATGTATGAACTTTTTATTTAGCTTTACATTTCTTGGGGGATTGTATTTTTGTCCCAATTTTATTTTGAATCTTAATTATTTTATTTATCGCTTTTTCTTTCTCGCTTTCTTCTGATACTTGACGTGCGCTTAAATTAATTTGTGTGACGTGTGAGAAAAGAGATGGAAATTTAATTGTTAAAGGCTCACTTATAATTTAACCAAGGCATTAATAAGAGTCAAATTCCGAACCACTCTTTGGTTTAGACCTCCGAGGTTAGATGAACTTTCCCAATTTTTGTAAATTGGGTGGCGACTCCAAAATATCTCAAAGGTGCCTAAAGGTTTCATGGGATTAGATGAACTTTCCCAATGTTCTATTGGATAGAGATTCCAAAATATCTCTTGTTACCCAAGATCTAAATGCGAACCCTTCTTAGACCCTAAAAGTGGGCCATTCGCAATACATAATGGGTTCAGTGCGTGTCACAGTGGCAACTCCATTGGGGACTTGGAGACTTTGCTTCGAAAGTGTCTTGGTTAATAAATATAATTGAGCTTTTAAAATTAAATTTCTATCTTTTTTTCTTAAAATTACATTGCATACATATTAGAGCCTTAGAACTAAGCTAGATGGTACCTTATTTACCCTGATGCATTCCGGAAACACGACCCTACGTTCACTCAATGTAGGGGACTGTTAAGGATAATCACCAGCCCAAGCCTCGTACTATCAGAGTATATTAAATGGGGACCCAATTGGTCATTATGCTCGTGATGAGCTAGACCCATTGGCAGGGACTATGCTTAGGTAGACCTAAAGTATCATCACCTTTGACTAAACCTCATATAATGGCAATAGAAACTTTCAGTAGGTGACATGTACCGTAATACTGTGCTTGCTATGTGGCTCATTATATATTGAACTAAATCAACCAAATTAAATGATCTTTTATCAAAGGCTTTCATGCCCCGGTGAGCCCACCTTAATTTGATTGAAGTGTGCATATATATAATGGCCAAAACTCATACAAGTGAGCATTAGATAAGAAATGTTATGCTGCCGGTTTTCCATCATGCACCATATGCGTCCATTGGGTTCCCCATTAACCCATGGATCACGCCCACTAAGAAAAGAGACAGCATTGCCTCCTATTTGGGAGTGATAAGGTTGAAAGGACCTACTTGCTTGTATGTGGTTGTGAATGTTGCATAACACACGATCATGCATCATATATGTCATTCATGCATCATTCTAACAATTTGAGTTTTGCAGCCATCATAGATTCATCTAATTGGACTAAGGGTCCCGATGGTCGGCTAGCAAGCACAAACCTGCTCTTTGAGTTGTTAGAATTGGTGTCTGATTGGGATTCTGAGTCACTCTCAATAACTAGTGAGTCATCCTTACAATCATTAATGGCAGAAAAAACCGGATCTTTGACTGCTCAAGACCTAACAAGAAGACTAGAGGACTTTGAGCGGAGGATGTTAGAGATGATGGGAGCCATGGCCTAAAGGATTGCACATCCTTCTGCTATACAATCACCCATTGCTCCATAGGCAGGGCAAGTTGAACCGCCTACTAGCGGGGAGGCTCCTTTCGTAGGTAATGCTGCTTGTTAACGATCATAAAGTTGCTGCGCTCATTGAACCAAAAGGGAAAGGATCCCTAATCCCAATGAGAATTTTGTGATGGATGATGGAGATGAAGAGGTAACAGCACCTCAAGTTATGAGAGGTAGAGCACCGAGGGTGGAGGATGAGGTAATGAAAGGAATAAGGAAATAGATTGATGCAATTACCTGCTTGTTATCAGCTAGAAAGGGGATCAACCCCGAGGATAGAGATTTGGGGGATGAAGAGCTGCTGCCCCAACGGTTTAAGATGCTTTAGCTATCAAAGATCGATGGTACTTCAGACCCATCTGCACATATTAAGCAGTATACGCTGGTGATGAAGGGCACATGATTGACCAAGAAGTAGAAGGTGGAATATTTCTGCCTTAGTCTGATGAGTCCGGCAGTAGGCTGGTATCATGGGTTAAACAGGAGGTCCAAAGAGGATTGGGACCTTTTGACTGAAGAGTTCTTGAAGCAGTATGACTATAGCATGAGAATGGAGGTCACCTTAAAGGACCTCAAACTCTTACAGCAAAGGAATGATGAGTTGTTCCATGAATACCTTACCAGATGAAAGAATATGGTCATGGAGATGAAGCGGAAGCCTGACACTGCTGATCAAATCAGGTTATTTATCAGGAACTCTTGCCCTTACTTAAGGGACCTACTCAGCTTTAAGGGACTCAGAGATTAGGAGTCACTTAAAGACATTATTTTAGAGGCTGAGGGGGCTTACCTAGCAAAGAAAGCAAGCCAAAGTAACTTTGCTGGGAAAAATATAGGAACCAATCAGGAAATAGGTCGGGTGGTGTTGAAAGCAGTAATAATAGAAATAGTAAGACGGCTGAGGTTTCAGCTACCAAAGTTGGACAAGGCCAGAGGTACTTTTCTAATTTGGGCTACTCTCTGTCTTGGGTATTAGAAAGATTAATGAAGGAAGGTAAGCTGCAACCATTGCCACCCACGCCAACTATGAATCAGGGATAGCTGGGGCACAGAGGTGATTAGTATTGTGCCTATCATTAGCACACCGGGCACCTGATAGATTATTGTCAAACTTTGAAGAAAAAGATCCAAGATCTTATTGACTCCAAATAGATCATCGATCTTGAAAAGAGAGAGAAGAAAAAAAAGTTAGGCTATAATACAGTCCCCCCACCTGTGTATATGATCCGATCTAGTTTACTCGAGTGGCATGTTTTGCAAGAGCTATATGGAGATGAGTACCTACCTATCACCCGTTAGGAGACGAATGAAGAAGGGATTTCCATGGTGATAGTAGATTATTGATCCACCAGTGAGAGTGGAGAAGAAGATGAAAAAAACAAGGAAGCAGATAATGTATTTTTTTTCAGATGTTTCATCTTTTTATTCCAAGAACTTTTTTTTTTTTAGGATAATGTTTGCAATGTTACTTATTTCAATAAGATGAACAATTTTGCTCACTTGTGTGATGTTTCTAATGATTTCATTTTACATTATCATGATGCATTCATTTTTGACATTAATTTAACTAATACAACTGTATTTAATCTCGAAACTTTGGAAAACACAAAGGAAATCTTGATAGCATCAAATATAACTCCTGAAAAGAGGAAAATTCTACGAGATTCTAAAAAGTATAATAATAAAATAAAATAAAAAATAATAGAAAAAGAGAAAAGGCCTTTGCCTAGACCTGGAATAACATACTAAAAATTGACAAGGACATTGCTAAGATAACCTGCCTCAATCTACCAATGCAGCCAAATAAAGTCAAGCTCCAATTATTAAGGGGCTGAGTCAGAAGCTGGACTATCAAATTCAAGACGAACGAAGCTTTGGGCCTCAAAAGAAAAACCACAGTTTTGTCTAAAAAACATCCGAGGCTAACCTATAACCCAATCTCAACTATTAAAGGGTGCTTCAGAAATCAAGCCACCAAACCTGACAAAAGGAAGGTATAGGCTTTCATAGTCAAATTCCAAAAAGAGAACTTACTGCTTCAGCTAGTTTACACAAGGCTTAAAATGAAGCCTTTGGTGCTAAAAAAGAGGCATTGTCAGAAGGAACAACCGTCCCGAATAATAATGATGAAAGTAAATTCAAAGGAACCATGTATACGTCGACAGACTGAAGGAGGTCCCATGGCAAAGGCTAAGAAAAAGAAAAGAAAGAAAAAAAAAAAGGAGAGAGAATAAATGCCTCGAGGGTTGAAAACCAAAAAAAGGCGACCTCGCTAAAATTGGGTGCGCTGCTAGGGTGAAAATCTAAAAAAAGGAGTCCTGGGCAAAATTTAAGAGCTGAGAGAAAATCTTCAATCATGAAAACCCGAGAGGGCTGATTGATAATAGGAGTTCAATGCTCACATGATCTATCTCAAGATTAGATGATGTCTTGTATTTTTCGAGTTAACGCTAAATAAGGATCATGTGTGATGAAATCAAACTGAAACATATGCATTTAAGCAATAATTTGCTGATATGATTAGAATGGTTCATTTTGCATGAACAAAGTTATTTAGTTCATGCCCTTTGCTTCTCTTGCTGCTCAGGTGCTTTAGCTGATGTAACACCCCAATAGAGACGCCACGTAACTTCCCCGACCGGAGAGCTACGCACATCCCAATTGAAATGCCATGCCTGAACAAACACATAACATACATAAAAACAGCAGAAATAAAACTTAAAAGCAAAACAATCATTCATTCATAAACATAATAATATCATAACAAGCTGATCAGATATACAAAAATAATTACATCTTCACAAAATATAGAGCGGAAGCTGAACAAAAGAATATTACAAATGAGAGTTCATAACTACAAAAGAATCATATTACAAAATGCTAAGTCCGAACATCAGACTCTCTATATTGGCTTGACTTGCGGTGACTCTCCCCAACAGCTAATCACCTTTCGCACCTGCACGGATGGAACACCGTGCTAAGCGATATCGCTTAGTGGGGAAACAAACAATAAAGTGGACGGCCATTCACAACGGTCACCAAAGCAGAACACATACAATATGGCAGATGCTGATATTCATACATGCACATATACATACATACATACATACATACATATATATATATATATATATATATATATATATATATATATATATATATATATATATATATATATATATCCAAAACATATCTTGAGCTTATTTGTTCATTGAAGCTCACATAGACTCATAAGCGCATATTCACATCCGTTCAGAATTCACATTAGCATCAGCATAATAGAACATAGCAAAGCATAACACAACACCTGCTAACTCACAATAGAGGATAACGAGTAAACTCATAGGGGAACGCATAGGGGGGGGGGTACCCGTGGGTACGATTCGAAGAGCAACTTCTTATTTTTTGCATTCAAAATGCTTTCGCATAGGGGATCTTAAACAAGATCCAAATGCATAGAGGATCGCGAGGACCCAAATGGGAACCTGATCAGGGTCCGAAACACATAGGGGCTGTAGCTTCAGAACTTTACTAGGCATGCCTAACTATCCACTAGATTGAATCTCGCAGGTCATGCATAATTCATTTCACATTCCATCTCATAGCATAATTTATCATGGAGAAGTCATCATATCATACATATACAAACAGGCTTACATTTCGCGCAGTAGTAGTAACCCATGCAGAACAGATAGGAAATGCATTTTAGAAGGACAGGGCAGACTGAAGATCACTGTCGCAATCACAATAAGAGTCGCGTTCTCAATAGTGGCTGGAAGACCGAGCGCAAAGACAAATACTCAAATCTCTGTCATGCTCCCGATCGGCTACTCACTTGAGGCTTCCATTCGAAAATGCCTAGCTGCCATTCGGGCACATAACAGAGTGGTCATTTTACTACCGATCGACAGATAATAGCTCGAATAGAACTGCTTATCTCCCATTCAGCAGCAGAACGCTCGGTCGGGACCTGGAATCACCAATCCTAACAAAGTTGCATTTCCAGTCTGAAGAAATTCTGCAGGACACTTCGAAACCCAGAATCATGCCGAGAATCCAACCAAAACCAGCTTACCTCGGAGCGAGTATTCTCATCACATCAAGCATCACAACACAACTTTAGTCCACCAAATCTCATAGCATAAACTCACATAAACCTCATTAATAGCAAATTCCTAAAAAATCAACCAAATATACGAAACTAAGAGAAATGCATCCAAAACACATAAATTCCCAAACTTACAAAAAATCCTATGCTCCTAGTTGCTATCTCCACTCCCGCTAGCCTTCTTTTTCCCTTTGGGATCACGAGGAGGCTCTTCTAAACCAAGAACCCAGAAATCACACAAATGCAAACCTGAGATCAAGAACACACAGCCAATAAAATCGAGAGAAAAGAAGAAAAAGAAGAGAAATCCCAACAGATTTTACCGAAACAACTCTTGAGCTAATCAATTTCCACCAAAAGCTTGACCATAGGAAGAGATCACAAGATGGGACAAGGAGAAAAAAGAAATGATGGAGAAGGAGGCGGCGTCGAAGAAAAGAGAACAGAAGAGTTAGGGCAAAAATGCTGCTCTTCCTTTTCCCTTCCCTTGCCTTGCCTTTATATACCCCTTTCTAACCCTTGCCACTTGTCCTCTTGTGATTGGTGGAACTTGACCACTCACACCCACACATAACACTACCACTTTAGCCCACAACTCATGCAATATGGCCCAAACTAAGACATCACATGCCAGACACTCACAAACACACAGATAAACTTGGCTCAAAATACCAAGGGGAAAATAGGGTGTGACAGCTGATTCATCCTATTATCAACTGTAAAGTCAATTCTATAGTACCTTCGTGAGGAGAATGAAGCTCATACAACCACGGTCTAGGATGTAAGTACATAGTGGTCACCTTTAGAAGATCTCTAATAACAGCTTCAGTATTTCTTATAATTTGCAAAAAAAAAATGAAGAAAAAAGAAAAAAAAGAAAAAAGGCCGTTAGAGATGAAAACCGTAATTGGCTCTCTAAGCAAAAAGTAGGCAAAAGGATAGGGTCAAAACCTCAAAAATAGGCAGTCTATCCTTCAAAAAAAAGGGCCGCTGGATTGCGTTAGGTCCATTCTAAGCAAAAATAAGGCACAGAGTTATGTGAAAATCTTGAAAGGACGCATTTCCCGCTAAGAAAAACTAGTGTGAAATGCACAAGGGACGAACTACCTTAAAAAAAATGACTAAAGGTATCAGATGAGAACTTCGCAACCCCAAAGGCACGAAATACAAAAGCAATTCCAAAGGGCATCTGTCCTACTGCGAATTCCAACCCGCCAGGCTATCGCCTCTAAACTCACTTAGATGAATTCTTGTCCTGCATTTTTGCATGACCCATTCATTTCACGTGCATGCTCACTATATTTCTTGCATATTTTGTTTTCTAGTTTTCCAGTAAGAGAGATTCAATGCAGACACCGGTAAAAGGCGAGTGGCGACATTAGTCCAAAACACCAATCCAATGAACAACCAAAGACCTCTCGAGGGGCAATCAACCAAAAACCTCTCAGGGGGCAATCAACCAAAGACCTCACAGGGGGTGACCAGCCAAAGACTTCTCAGGGGGCAATTTACTAAAGACCTCTCAGGGGGCAATTAGCTAAAGACCTCTCAGGGGGCACCACTTCAATGAGGGTTAGTATGATGGTGGTACTACCATTCCACGGAAGGTTAGAACGACCATGGCACTACCACTTAGCACGATAGCGGCACTACCATTCCACGGAAGGTTAGCACGACCATGACACTACCACTTCATCGAGGGTTAGCACGATATGGAAGGTTGGCACGACCATGGCACTACTACTTCAACGAGAATTAGCACGATGGGAGCACTACCATTCAACGGAAAGCTAGCACGACAACGACGCTGCCACTTTAATGAGGGTTAGCACGATGGCGGCACTACCATTCCACGGAACGTTAGTATGACCATGACACTACCACTTTAACGAGGGTTAGCAAGATGGCGGCACTACCATTCCACGGAAGGTTAGCATGACCACAACACTACAACTTCAACGAGGGTTAGCACGATCGCGGTACTACCATTCCACGGAAGGATAGCGCAACCACGACACTACCGCTTCAATAAGGGTTAGAATGATGGCGGCACTACCATTCCACGAAACGACATTACCACTTGAACAAGGATTTACATACGGACGGTAAATACCACTTAAAAAAGGGTTTACATGATCACAGTAATAAGTGTTTACATGATGACGGTAACTACCCCAACAACTTCTTTTATACTGGAAAGATAGCTACCTCAGGTACATGTCTCTTTCCTTCTTTCTCTAAACTTTAGCTAACCTACACACCAGTGTACTAGGTTATCCAAACTTGGGGGCAACAATAGACACTGGTTCCTGAGGTAGCTTTTATTATAGTTACTCGATGAGGATTATATTGCTCCAAAATAGCTAGAGAACTAAAGCACAAGGCTCTCTCTTCGGATTTTGTGTTTTCTAAAAAAAAAAAAAAGAAAGTTGATTTTGAAGAAAAAATCATTTTCTTAACTTCTTTCTTCTAGAATTTTCAATGCTTAAAAAAGGGTTTCTTCTCGGGACGTCTATTTTCTAAAAAATTAAAAGTATGTAAAAATTACAATAATAAAAAATATATATATAACAAAAAAAAAAAAGAGAAAAAAGGGATTAATTAATAAAAATATATAATTATGGAGGGAAATTAAAATGAACCAAAAGCAATTCAAAATAAGAGGATATTTAGAGATGAATGGAGGCAGCAAAAGGAGGAAATCAAGAGAAAAACCTACCTAAAATTGGAATATAAAAAGATAAAAACCTAAAATAAAAAGGGGGAGGCCGACGGTTTTAGGGAGAGAGGCAGAAAAGAGCAACGAAAAAAATCTAGGGGAGAAAAAAAGAAGAGAAGGGCTACGGCGAGAGAGTTAAAAAGAAAAAGAAAAAAGAAAGAAGAGGCAGAGAGCATGAAAGACCAAAAACACACAGACAAATCGAAAATAGCCCACAAATTTTTTAACAAGAAACCAAAAGAGAGCAAGGAGAAGGAGTGCCTATAGTGCTCGATTCACTTGATTATAGGGCAATTAAAACTGAGGGTAATATTCTTGAGCTAGCCGCCAAGAAATTGCCATTTACTGTTATTTTCAATTTTTGTCGTATGTTTTCATTTTTTGGTCTTTTGATTATTTTAATTTCATTTGTTTGATTTAGTTTTATTTTTTGTTTGTTTGTTCCTCGTACTTATTGTTGTTTTACTCATTAATATGTTGCTCATCATCTTCCTTATGTCACTATTTTGGATTACCCATTTTTTTATTTTCTTGATTTTGTGTTTTTCATATTTGATTTTTCTTTCTTCTGTTTGATGATGGATTTTATGGGATTTTATGCATGATTCTTGATTTACCTCATTTTTTTGGCTCAAAACAAAAAAAAAACAACTAATTTTAAGTTTGAATTGGCTTGCTGGAGGCGGGACTGGTTTTGGCGCTACTGATGGGAAGATAGCAACCGACTACCGTTGGTGACTGCCTGCCGCTCGCTATCTCCTCCTTCCGGCGAGTAACCCGTCTCCTCTCTTCCCTTAGCCGTTTGTTGTGTGCTGCTCCTGTGTTCCAACTCCCTTGATGCCTTGCAATTCCATTTCCATGGAAACCTGCATGTGATTGAATTTGAATTTATTTCATTCTATTTCTACATAAACCTACTGGCTTTTCTTTCACATTGCACTTGCATGACTTTGCTTTGGCCACACCGTTTACTTTTTGTATTTTAAATTATTTTCATTTTTTATTTATTTAATTTTCTTTAATTTATAGAAATTCTACTTTATTATTTTATTGTCATTTTTATTTTGTAAATATATCTTGTGTGTCATATTAATTTGTTAAATTTATATTAAAAACATGTAAAACACATAAATCGCAAACCTTCAAAAAGCTTCCTATCTCCATCTTATTCACCTCCTTTCTCCTTCTCTTTTTTGCATCTTTTCTCCTTTGGGTGCCTCTTCTTGTTTAATGCAATCTTACACCTAGAATTATTGCTTTTTACTTAAAAATCACTCGAAGAAAGTTGGTATAAATTTTGGTGATTTTGGGTTAATAGCACAGTGAGTTTAGGAAGAGGAGAATGGCTAACTTTCTCTGTTTTTCCCTTTAGCCGACCTTCATGGCTTTTTAAGCCATGAAATCTCCTCTTCACATTTCTAGAAATTGGCATGTGGCTAAAGGTGATTGGTTACTTTATATATTTCTATTTCAATCTTTAATCTTTTATATAATCATACTTTCACATCTTAATTATATCCTATTTACACATTAGCCTACTAAGTAATCCATTTTATGCATTTAAGTCCATATGAGTCAAATGACCATTTTACCCTTGATATTTTAATTAATATCGGTTATGTCCCTAACATGCATACTGAACCAAATAGATATTCTCAGCCACTCTTGTACCCTAAATGCATCCAAAATGGCTAGGGTATAAGTCGGGGCCTTAAAAATCTCTCCCCCTTAAAAGAATTTAATCCTCAAAATTCATACCTGTATGGAATAATTGAAGATATTGTGATATCATTGCTGCTTTGGTTTCCCAAGTTTCTTCTTCGATCCCATGGTGTTGCTATAGTACTTTTACCAAGGGAATTTGCTTATTCCGAAGTTGTCTTATTTCTCGAGCTAAAATGGCTTTGGGTTCTTCGTCATATGAGTAATCCGGTTGCACTCGTATATCCTGTATTGGAAGGATATGCGACTCGTCTGATCAATACCTCCAAAGCAATGATACATGAAATACATCGTGTAATTTAGCCAGTTCAGGTGCAAGAGCCAATCGATAAGCCACTGGACCAATTCTTTCTAGAATCGCATATGGGCTAATGAACAGTGGACTGAGTTTGCCTTTGTTCCTAAATCGGAGTACTTTCTGCCAATGAGACACTTTTAGGAAAACTTTATTCCCGACTTCATATTCAATATCTTTTCTTTTTAAGTCAGCATATGACTTTTGTCGATCACTAGCGGCTTTTAGCCATTGTTGAATAACCCAAACCTTTTCTTTCGTATCCTTTACAATGTCTCGCCCTACCATTTTATGTTCATCTAGGTCAGTCCAACAAACAAGCGTCTTACAGTTTCTGCCATACAATACTTCATAGGGTACCATACCGATACTTGACTGATGACCGTTGTTGTAGGCAAATTTAATTAGTGGAATGTATTTATCCCAACTACCAGGGAAGTCTAGCACATACCCATGTAACATGTCTTCTAAAATCTGAATCACCCTTTCTGATTGGCCATCGGTTTGAGGGTGGAATGTTGTATTGAAGTGAAGCTGAGGACCTAAGGCCACTTGCAATTCTTTCTCAAACCTGGATGTAAACCTTGGATCTCGATTAGACACAATGGATAAAGGAATACCATGGAGTCGAACAATCTCACTCACGTACAATTCAGCTAGTCGGTCCATGGTACAATCAAGCCATACTGGTAAAAAATGAGTTGACTAGGTAAGTCTATCAGTAATCACCCAAATCGAGTCATGCTTCCTTTGGGTCAGTGGAAGATCGGTGACAAAATCCATGGTAATGTTGTCCCACTTCCATTGCGGAATTGGAAAAGGATTTAATAAGCATGAAGGAACTTGGTGTTCAGCTTTCACCTATTGACAAGTCGAGCATTTGGATACATAATCATCCAAATCCTTCTTCATGCCAGACCACCAGTAGAATTTCTTTAAGTCTTGATATATCATATTACCTCTCGGGTGCATAGTAAAAACAGTGTTATGAGCTTCATACAAAGCTTATTTTTTAATTTTTTATCATCTGGGACACACAATATACCTTTATAATACAGACTGTCATCACCATTTGTAGAATAGTCAGTCTTATCTCTATTTTTGAGTGATTGTAGTATTTGTTGTAGCTTGGCATCATTTTTCTAAGCATCAACTATCATTTGTCTCATATTAGGTCTAGCTTTCAATTGGGCTATTAAAGCACCATCAGGTGCTAATTTCCATCTACCATGCTGCAATGTCAGAGCTGAAACTGACTTCCTACTTAAAGCATTAGCGACCACATTAGCCTTACCCAGATGGTAATCCATTATGCAGTCATATCTTTGAATAATTTTAACCACCATTGCTGCCTCAAGTTAAGTTCCTTCTGTGTCAACAAGTATTTGAGACTTCTATGATCTGTATATATTTTGCATTTTTCACCATATAGATAATGTCGCCAGATTTTCAAGGCAAACACTACAGCCACTAACTCCAAATCATGCGTGGGATATTTCTGTTCATGTGGTTTCAATTGCCTCGATGTATACGCTACTACTTTGCCATCTTGCATAAGTACACAACCCAAACTATTCCTTGAAGCATCACTATACATGGTATATTCTTTACCTGGTGTAGCTTGAGTCAACATTGGAGCTTCAATTTTTCAAAACTAGCTTGACATTTGTCTGTCCATTCAAATCTTATTCCTTTTTGAAGCAACTTAATGAGGGGAGAAGTTATAATTGAAAATCCCTTTACAAATCGCCGATAATATCCTGCTAATCCTAAGAAACTTCTCACTTCTTGTACATTCCAGGGTGGCTTCTAACTAATAATAACTTCAATCTTTGCATGATCAACTCTAATACTTTCTGCTGATACATTATGGCCTAAGAATGAGACTTCCTTAAGCCAAAAGTCACATTTGCTTAACTTTCCATACAACTGTTTCTCCCGTAAAGTCTGTAAAACTATCCTTAAATATTGTTAATGTTCCTGTTCATTCTTAGAGAACACCAGAATGTCATCAATAAATACCACCACAAATTGATCTTGGTAAGGTCGAAACACCCGATTCATCAAATCAATGAATGCTGCTGGTGTATTAGTCAATTCGAATCGCATCACTGAGAATTTGTAATGTCCATATCGGGTTCTAAATGTAGTTTTTGGGACATCATCATTTCTCACCCGTAATTGATAATACCCAAATCTTAAATCAATTTTGGAGAAAACACTTGTTCCTTTTAATAGATTAAAGAGATCTTCAATTCATGGCAATGGATATTTATTTTTCATTGTTGCCTTATTGATCTACGGGTAATCAATGCACATCCGTAGGGTACCCTCTTTCTTTTTCATAAATAAAATTGGTGCACCCCAAGGCGAAACACTAGGTCAGATGAATCCTTTATCCAGGAGTTCTTGCAATTGTACTTTTAACTCTTTTAATTCAGTCGGTGCCATTTGATAAGGTGTTTTAGAGATGGGAGCTATTCCAGGCAATATCTCAATGGATAAATCTACTTCCTTCTTAGGTAGTAGTCTAGGTAATTCTTCAGGAAACACATCTGTAAATTCTTTTACTATAGGTATATCTTCTAATTTAACTTTCCCCCAATTAGAGTCAAGCACTAATGTAAAGAAAGCTTCACGTCCCTTCCTCAAACATCATCGAGCTTGCATGGCAGAAATCACCTTAGATAATGGAGTGGATTGAATACCATGTACTATCACTTCTGATTAGTCAAAACATTTAAGTACCATTGTCTTTTTACTATAGTCAACTATGGCATGATGTTTAAATAACCAGTCCATTCCTAAAATCAAATCAAACTCATGAAAATCAGCAGAGAATTCTCTATTCTGGATCACTATGGGACAATTTATATTTACTTGATTAATATTAGCACCATACCCCAAAGGACTAGTTACATGCATATCATATGCTAAATGTTCTACAGATGGCATTTTATTTGACAAGTACTCGGTACATATAAAAGAATGTGTAAAATAAGGGTAAATTAAAGAATGCATCTTAATGCCATAGAGAGAGAAAATACCTGCAATTACTTCAGGCGTATCCTAGTTTTCCCAAGCTTTCATAGCATAAGCTCGAACTAGAGCTGTAGGGATAGGCTGATCTACTATTTTTGATATAACACTGCCTCGTTGCTGACTTGGGTTACCATGACCTCTTCCTCTACCACGAGTTGCCGGAAGGGTATTTGATCCCCTTCTACCATTACCCTACTGATTTCGAACAGCTCCAAATTCTTTACGACAATTTGCTAAGAAGTGATCAGTGCTTTCATATTTGAAGTATCCCCAAGTCAACCATCTACAAGTGCCTCAATGTCATTTATTACAGTGCTGACATTCAGGTGCTTCACTTTGTTGGGTGGCAGAATCTTTACTAGTACCAGATGCTAATGATGATCCTTGTCTTCTTCCACATGTTACAGAACCTTGTATTGATTCAGCCTGAGAGTCTCTAGCTCTTTTCCTTGTAAAGGAACCACCTCCAGAAAAACCTCTCCACTGATTTCTTTCCCCGACTAATCATCTTGGTTTTTTTTAACTTTTATAGCTGCTTGCACTAATTGATAGAAATTCACCAGTTGCATTGAAGTAGTAGCTGCAATATATCTCTTGATGGATTCATTCAGACCATCCTCAAACTGTCTACATCGGAATGTTTCAGTAAGAACTGGCTCTAGAGCATACTTGCTAAGGTAACTAAACTCCTTTTCAGACTCAGCTACTGTCAGGTTTCTTTGCATCAAATTCAAAAATTATTTCCACTTTGCTTCTTTGTAAGTTTCTTTGATGTATTTCTATCGATATTCTTGCACAAAGAAATTATAGGTGAGTGGGTCTGGAAACTATGGGTATCTATTGACTAATTTCTACTAATCATATGCTGCACCCTGAAAGAAAGAGACTACACATGTGGCCATATATTCAGGTGGACATTTTACTTCTTCAAATACTATCTGCAATTCTCAAGCCAAAACTCAGCTTTATCAGATTCTTTTAAACTAGTGTTATAGAATTATTCAGCTCCATGCTTCTTGACTGCATCTATCGGAGCCTTAGCTACTGTTAAGCAATCTAATACTCGTGCCATATCATGGGTGATTTTGAACAAAGATTCTATTGGTGCAGCAGGAACATCTCGCTCACTTGTTGATGGTTTAAAAGGACTAGAAATCGATGGATCTCGATCCCTAGGATTAACACTTTCGGTAATTTATTCAATAGTGTCTTGGGATGGATCCATCTAATCACTATAACAAAACAAGGACATTCACATTAGGCCAACACAATACTACATATAAATATTCTTAACCTACTAGTCGTCCAGAATTGTCTAAATCTAAGCTATGATACCAGTAAATATAACACCCCTTACCCATATATAGCAAATGACATATGTTACAGTAGCTTATTAAGTAGGGTGAAGAGTGTTAACAATTTGCTACAAAACTTAGTAATACTAATTATAATTAAGCATTTATCAAAATCAGAGTTATAAATTTTTTTCTCTTTATATGGAAGTACCATTTCAAGTTACTCTTACTATAGTTCATATTAATTCACAATACAAAACTATTTTAAGTTACATACATACGGGCATACACTACTTAATAAATATTTATTAGAAAAAGATTCTATTTACAAAGTAGTGCCAAAACACAAAACCTACGTAAGGAAGCTTTGAATAATGTGTTGGCCTCGAAGATTGCAAGAAGTCCTTTGCGCTATCTCCTACTTCAGTACCTACAAGGATGAAACACTCGTGCTAAGCATAAAGCTTAGTGGGGAATTAGTATGACACGGTCGAGCACTCACCGCGATTGTTGATGCATACACACATGATAAACAAACACATATGAATATTGCATAACCTTATTGAACATCATAATACATAATACTGAATAAACATGTAGTGGCCCAAATATCGGTCTAAAAGTGTACAGTGAATGTCCACAGTGTCTTTAGTGTGATATCAGTGTAGAGTGATGTCATAAGTATGATTATGTGGAATAATATTAAGTGTAAAGTGTGTTTGTGGTATAAAAGTTCCAGGGCGGTTAACCTTGGGTTGCCATACAGCTGGCCCGGTGTTTGTCGGCCAAAAAATTCTAATTTGGTGAAAATGATATGTGGATTGTTAGGAGTTTAGTGGTGAAATCTGGAGTGAAAACGGAGTTAAATTGGCCTCCGAAAGTCATTTTGAAGTTGGCTTCCGGTTCGATTCAAATTGAACCGGGGTTTGACTGAGCATTTAAAATAGTTATTGAGCTTTAATGGGTTTGTAGTGGGAAGTATAAAGGCATAAAATAATTTCTTGTAAGTTTTGACAAAATTAGAATTGGATTTTATGGCAGGACAAAAAATGGTTGAATCGGACCGATTTAAGTGAACCAGGGCCCAAATGGACTACGATTGATTGTAGGGAGGCAATTTTTGATATTTTAAGAATGATGGAATTGGTTATAAGTGAAAATAAGTGAGGAATATATAGATTCTTTGAAATAGTGGAAATGAACCAGCCGGACCACTTTGGTTGGACCGGTTCGGTTCACTTATAGACTATATAAGGGAGGAAGTGGCTGGATTTCTCTAGAGAAATCATCCACTCCACCGCCTCTCTTTCTTCTCTCAAAACTGAATTGGTTTCTTCTTCCTTTCCTCCACTTTTCTTCATCTCTCATCCCATTTTTCCCAAAAATCCAACCTCTTAGATTAATTTTAGCTCCTCTACAATCTAGAAATCAAATTTGGAGTCCATTTGAAGCACTAAAAGTGGGAAAAATCAAGTATACAAACTTTAGGTCAAGTTTTGAGGTAAGATATTTAAGTGGTTTTAATTAGGTTTATTAGTCCCTATGGGGGTTTTCAAGGGTGTAGAGTTCATTTATTATGTTAATTTGCAAAAAGAAAGCTTAGTTTTGATGTTAAGTGGATATTTGTATTCGGCCATGGTACGTGATCGAGGTGAGGAGGAGTTTTCGTAGAGCAAGAATTTGAGGTTTGTGGTTACATAATCCCTTTATTTCCATTGATTTAAGTTGGATATTAGGTTATGTTTAAGTATAAGTGAGTAATTTAGGCATGATTAATTAAATCTAACTCAATAATCATGATTAGTGGGCTTAAATTAGTGTATAAACATGCTTAGATTAAATTAAAACAAATTAGTTTGAAATCCCTAGTGTTGGCCGAATGGATACTTGAGAAATTCATAATCTATATATGAGTTTTATGGCATGTAAATGATGGTTATAATATATATAACATGTGTAATGTATAATGGAATAGTTAAAAGATTGAAAAACAAACTTAATGAATTTATATAAGCTTAGCCGAATGAATTATTAAGGAAATTAATGGGATATGTTATGTAATATGGTTTGTAATTGGTATTTATAACATGTATAACATGTAGAGAGGATGATTAAGTGGATAAATGAAATTAAAGTGAACATAATGGAAATCTAACCCTTTGGCCGAATGGTTAACTAAGGGTTTAATTGAGATATATAATCAATTATGGCATGTAAATGGTGATTATGGTATGTTTAACATGTAAAGAGTATGATTGAGTGGTTAAATGGAATTAAAGTGCATGGTATAAAAATTGGATGCTTTGGCCGAATGGTATATATGAGGTTCAAAGTGTGTTTTTTGACAAGTATTGATAAATAATGGCTTAATATGGTTAATAGTTGATAAATAAGAGTGTATGCAAAATTACAAGTGAATATGAGATGTTGGCCGAATTGTGCATGTGAACATAATGTGATATTTATATGTAATTTGATGATATATTGCCCTTAGTAGTTGTCTGGTAGTGAAATCTAGTTCAGGATATATATGGCTAGCCATAGGGACGTCAGTGTAAGGCAAGGTGGCAAGTCATGGCGACTTGCAAACTTAGACCAATGATGGTCTATATGTCAGTGTATTGTAAAGTGTATGTATAGAGTCGTCGGAGTGTAACTTGGCACCCTAGCGCCACTCCGACACTACCGAAGTGTAATTTGGCACCCTAGTGCCACTTCGGTAGGTTAGGGCTATCGACCCTAGTCCCACTTATCCAGTCTAGTGATAACTACTGGGTGATACTAGGGGCAAAGTTGAAAAGAATTGATTAAAAAGAGATTCATTGTAAAATATAGTAAATAAAGAGTAAAGAAAGGACTAATTTGAAGAAAATAAAAGTTTAAGGGTGAAAACGTAATTTACCATGAAAATGAGTGATTATCGGGTAATATATATATATATTTATATATATATATATATGAATATGAAATACTATCAAGCAGCAGTAGATCCACGAATGGATTTCACAACCTAAAACTAAAAATGCAATGCATAAATAATTTAAAAGGAACGCAACCAAGAAGATATTGGCAGTAGATCAGCCGGGATAGCAAAGCTATATCCGTTTAGGGGCTAAAGCTGTTTCAATTGATATACCTTCGAGATTGTTTAAAATATGCAGACAGTATTTCTGATGTACCAGATCAGCATAAGCCGCAAGTACAGAGCATACTCATGAATGCTAATTTGTTTTTAAAACACACACACACACATATATATATATTAAAACAGTAATACAAATTACAGAAACTGTAAGGTACAAAGGCTCAACACATGAGCTACACTTGCAGGTTTTGAAAAATAATTACAAGTTTTTTAGGAGATAACCACTCAGCTCAAGATTACAGGGGTTGATGCTCAACACATGAGCTACCTAAAATATTTCTAAGTGTAAGAGAGTTTGAAGACTGGGAATCCTCTCCAAAATGAGTCTTTGCCTTCAACTGGGAATAAGGGATCCTTAAATAGGGAGCTTCCATCAATTAAGGGAGCCTGAAGTGACTAGATGAGCTGTAAAGGGATTCCTTCACATGCTGGGTGCCTGTTCATCAATTATGGCTTTTTAAAAAGTAACCGACAGAATAAAGTTTTACTGTTTGGCTTTTTATTTTTTTTTCAGATAGGCTAGGCCTTTTACAAGTTTGTGGGCTAAGCCTATGTTTAAATTTTAAAAGGAAATAAATGGGCTAGGACCATGTTTACAAAATGCCTTGTTTATGGGCTTAAACAAGAGTTTGGGAAAATGTTGTAGTAGTTATCTCCGTTATCGTCGCCCAAGTCAATTATGGGCTCAGAACCTGAGGAAGAGCCTGCTTTTGAGGGGCCTGAGGAAGCTTTTGAAGATGAGTCCTTACTTTGAAGGAGTTGGGCCATTATCTTAAAGTATTCTTCTTCAATTTTTGCTGCCGCCAATTGGGTCTTTGCGAAGGACTTCTAGGCCAGAAATTGAGTTGTTGCTGGTTCTGGCTTGAGAAGGCCTTGACTCTGGAGCTATAAGTTAACGGCCGGTTTTTTGATGGAGTCTGGAATAGAAAATTTCTTCCACCATCTTATTTTAAATCTTTTGACTAAGTTTATTTGTGCTTCCTGCTGATGGTAATCCAAATACCAGGCTGCTACCCATGGTAAGAAAAACCTTGTGGCAAAAAGCACTAAAGGAAGGAACCTTTTTTCTTTGTCAGAGGGTTTGTAAGAGGTTTAAAAAAGGCTGTAACTTTCCTGAATTTGGGGTTTTAGGATTTTAGGAGAAGCTCCATACAATTTCCACCAATGAGTGAACAAAAAAGGAATTTTGGAAGGCTCCTGTTTGAGGTTGAAGTAAAACAACCAAGTGTGGGTGAAATTTGTGTTTTGAAAAAGAAAACCATTGTACCAGGCCTGTTGGTAATCCCAGTAGGAATAGGTTCGGCAATGGTTATAGGTGGTTTGGAAATCATCGGGAAAGGTTTCAGGTTGGTGAAGGTTTTGTCCCCACTCGAGAGGAGAGAGAACTTTATGGAATTTTCCCATTGAATAATTGACTTGTTCGGTTTTAGGATTGTCCACAATGGACACAAAACCCGTCAATTCTAAGATTGCTCTGCAATAAGGCTTGGGGTTGTTAAATCCCATGGTTTAAAAAACCAGCCTCTAGGGAAAACTTTTGAAATGGCCATCTAAGGGTTTTGAAGATAAAATCCTTCCTCCATGGTCCATATATATTGAAAATCCGTTTTAAAAAAATAATTTGAAATGTTTTTTGATTGGGACAAAATAATTTCAGAAATATTCTAGTTCAACACAATCTTTGAAAAGTCCTCTTGATAGGATTTGAACAAACAACTCCGAGGTTGGAGGCTTTGACAAGTACTCTATCACAAGATATTTCTTGTGTAGGTTTTGAAATTTGTTTAGAGGAGGGTTTTGAAGATGAAGATCCTTCCTCTTGTTTTGAAATGGTTTGAGGGGTTTTACCAGTTTGCTGTTCAGTCAGCATTTTGAAAAGGGAACCAAGTTCTGGTTGTTTGGAAAGAGTCTCGATGCATTGTTGGACCTGAGACTGTTTGGCAAGGGCCTCCTCATCTTCTTCGACAATTTGGGCCCAAGATTTAATTTTTGTGGCAGACGAGGCTGCTACAGGTTTTGAAACCTTTTGGTCCTCTTTCTGGACCTCTTTTCCCTTTCCTTTGGATTTTCTTGGCATTTTTAAGTCTTGTTTTGAAGGAACTCTCTGGTTAGAAAATCAGGAATCGAGTTTTTATCTCCCTTAATAAATTCAATTTCAAAATCAAATATACTAAGTATAGCTTGCCATCGAGCAAAATTTTATTTTGATGCAATATTTTGAACATCTTTTTGTAAAAATTCCTTGGCAGATTTGCAATCAATCCAAAGTAAAAAATTCTGATTTAGTAAATCACTTTGGAATTTTGAAATGCACATGAAAATTGAAAGAATTTCTTTTTTAAATGTAGAACAATTCTTCTGACAATCATTCCAATGTGCAGATGTGAACTGGACTATGCATTCTTTGCCGCCCACACTTTATTTTAAAATGCCTCCATAACCTAAGTCAGACGCATCAGTCTCAACAATTTTAGGTGCCAAGGGGTCAGCTAAATATAGGCATGGGATTTCTTTAACATGTTTCTTAATTTGTTGAACTATACTTGTATGTTCATCAGACCAGGCTACAGGGTTTTTTTTCAACCTATCATGCAAGGGTTTTGCTAACCGATTGATGTTTGGACAAAAATCTAGAGCATAATTCAGACATCCTAGGAATCTCTGAAGCATGGTCTTGTCTAAAATTTTATCAGAAAAATTATCAGCAAAAGCTAAAGATCTCTCTATAGGAGTAATTGTTCTTTGGGAAATATAATGTCCTAAGAAACAAATTTTTGTTTGGAAAAGAGAGATTTTTTTTTTGGAAACAACAAGTCCATTTTTCTTTACCACATTGAAAAAGGTCCTGAGGTTTTTGAAATGTTGTTCGATTGACTCCGAGAAGACAAGAACATCATCACCATAAACAATACAAAAATTTGAAAAAGGATTGAAATTATCATTCATAAATCTTTGAAATTCTGAAGGAGCATTTTTTAAACCAAACAGCATAACCGTCCACTCGTACTGTCCAAATAGAATAGTAAAAGTGGTTTTGTAATGATCTTTTGGTTCAATCTGAATTTGCCAAAAATCCGATTTCATATCAAATTTTGAGAAAACAAATGCAGAATGCAATTTTTGCAAAAGATCCTTTTTGTTAGGTATCTGATATCGAATCCATTTTAAAGTCTTGTTTAATGGTTTTTAATTAATTACAAGCCTAGGCGTGCCTCTTTCTATTTTAGAGTTTTTGTTAACATAAAAAGCTGCACAGCTCTAGGAGACCTAGATTCTGTGATCAGACCGTTTTGTTTTAAATCTTGAATCTCTTTTTTATAATATTCTTCGAGTTCATGATTCATTTGGATGGGTCTGCCTTTTATTTGGATTTGTCTTTCTAAAAATTCATTTTCATACGGTAAATCTACCATATGTTGTTTTCTATTCTAGAAAGCATTTGACAAATCTTAACAAATCTCATTTTTAACAATTTTTTAAAAATAAAAAATCCTTTATTTTACCATATCATTTTCCAAACCCTTTTGGATTTTAAAGAAGGAAACATCCACTTTGAGAAAATGTAAATGTTTTTTTCCTTGAATTATACAATTCAATTCACTTTTTTAAGCAGAACAAGCTTTTAAAAGATTTATGTTTCTTGTTCTGGGTTTTTCAACAAAAGGGAAACAATTTTTTCTCTATTTGTTTTAAAAGAAATACCATCATACGTAACAGAATAGGGAGTAATTGTATTGATAAATGGAGTCCCCAAAATAATAGTATGGCTAATATTTTCAAGTAAAACAAAAGGAGTTTTGATAAAGATGCTACCATTTTGGATGGAAGCTTCTGTTTTAAATCTGATCTTCATATCAGAGTTGTTTACTGCGATAAGTTTTTCAGAGGTTTTTTCAGAAAATCTTTTTAGAACGATATAGCTTTTTAAATAATTTAAATCTGCTCCTAGATCAAAAAGAGCAACTGTATCAATTTTAAAGTTGTTTGAAAAACCAAGGGAAACTTTTACCAAATATTTTCTTGTGGTTATTTCTCTTAAAATAAATAAGAAATCATTTGGAGCATTTTCTAAACTTTGAATTTCATTTTCTAAGTCTAGATTAGCAGTTTCGTTTTCTTTTTTATCTTCATTTTCATTGTCATTAGCACTAGAGCCTTGTGATAAAAGAGCATGAAGAAGATTTGAATCATTCTCCTATTTTTCTTTAAGAGTTTTAAGCTCTTGTTTGACAATCTTAATTTCTTCTTGAAGTGATTGAATTGTTACAGGAGGTTTTGACTTTGTTTTAGTAGCTAAAATTTTAGCGAGATCATAAGTACTGTTTGGAATGAGTTTGGAAATCGAAGTGGAAGGCTATTGAGATTTAGGTTCAAAAGACTTCAAAAGTTTTTCAATGATTTCTTTTTGAAGTTTTGAATCTTCCACTTGTTTGATGATACGAAGAATTAATTCTTGGTCTCTTGTCAAAACATTTATTGATTTGAAACTAGTGTTCGACTCACTACTAGAGGAGTAAAGGGCAGTTTGTTCATCATTTTGAAAAGAATCTTCTGTTTCTGATGATTCTGTTTGAGATTCACTATCCGTGACTTCAAGGAGGAGTGCTTCAATCTTTTGAATTATTTCTTCCTCTACTTGTAATTCATAGAGTTTTTTTTATTGAATCTACAATATTTTGAAATGTGACCAGGTCTGTTACATTTATAACAGGTTACCTATTTTTGTAATTGTGATTTAAAGGGTTGTTTTAAAGATTGCCTTTTCTTGAGAAATTTTTGAGGCCTAGAATTATTATAGAACTCCCCTTTGTTGAGCTTTGAAGAAAATCATTTATGAGTCTTTTTGTAAGGTTTTGAACAGGAACCTCCACAGGTTTTTGTTTCATTTTCTGTGGATACTTCAAACTGTTTACAAAATGATCTAGTTCTTGCCTAGTTTTCTTCATTTTACATTTTAAATGTTTCTGAAGCTTTAAATCTTGGCAGATTTTTAAAACTTCCTTTTGACTGAAGCTAACTTCCCCATAAGTTAAATTGTTATAAGGAATTTTGCTAATACCCCATGTTTCTTTAATTTTATTCCTAACTCTTTCCCTAAAAAGGGTAGGAAGACCTGCAAGGAATTTTTCTTTGCAAAATGGTTGATTGGAATCTTCCCTAAGCATAATCCGTGTTAAGAACGTGTTTTTATAGTTTTGAAAATCAGAAAGCTTTTTACACCTAAGGTTTGAAAGCAGTTCTGCATTTTTGTCTTTCAAATGAGAAGGGTCACCTATGAAGTGTAAACTAATCGTATGGATTAGGATTGCTACAGCATCAAGTATGGGGTTACTCAACTCATCGAGAATGGGTGCTCCATCCTCTGTGGTCTGAATGGTACTTAATATTTCTAATTGCTGTTGGGTATTGAGATGATAATCCCACCATCCTTTCAGTTGTCCTGAAAATCCTACTATGAGGAGTTTAGCAATAGCTCTATCAGGTGTATTCGTTTGGGTTTTGTAAGCATTGGAAGCCATAGTCATATGCTGTAGAAGACTAAGGATGTTATATTTAAACATACCATCTATGTTCCATTCATAAATAGTACTGGCATTGAACTTAGACTGGGATAAAATATTTGGTCTATTTTCTATGCCTAAGTCTAGTGATGTGGTCATGGCTAAAGGTCGGCCCTTTGGCCAATGGAGTCTGTACAACTCCTCTTCTTGGTTTGGCTTTTGTTCTTTAGAGTCAGATACCTGATCTAAAGTGCTAACAGTTTTGTTACGGTCAGGGGTGTTTTGTACAACTACTAGTGTAGAGGTATGCTCTATCCTACTGAGTTGGGTTTTAAGAGCTTCGGTAAATTTTGATTTACATTCCCTAAAAATTTTTTGACTTGTTTTTGAAATCTAAAAAGATTTAAACACAGGGCTTTTCAGTTTTGACTCCGTTGATTCAACCTGGGAAACAACAGTGGGTTTTCAAGTCTCCTCTATCCTAGTTAATTACTTGGCAATTGTACTAAGATGAGTGTTTGTAAAGTTATTTTGCTAAAGAATATTTTTAATATCCTTGTTTGAATAATTGCTTGGGGTTTGTAAGGTGCCGCATCTATTGTGGTTTCTAGATGTGTAATTTTGATCTGTCTTAAAGGTGGATGTTCAGATTGAGTTTTCGTTCCATCTACAATTTCCCATTATGTTACCTTCTTTTTTCTAACAGTGATAGGGTTAACAGATTTGGTGTTTGATTTGAATGGATATAAAATTTCTTTTTGAGATGCATAAATTTTAAACCAATCAAAGAATAAAACATGAGCTTTGTTTTGCATGACAAAGTCATAAAACTCATTTTGAATTTCTTTTCTTTTATTAGAAAATTTTTAAAAAACCAATTTCTTTTTTTTTTTTAATTTTTTAAAGAATAGAAATCCTGATGCAAGAAATTTTTGTCAACTTCAAATTCAATTTCTAAAACATTTAGTTCATTGATAACATTTTCGGTTACCGCAGAAAAAGATGGTGAAGTTGGAGGTGAATTATTTTGATGTTCTTCATCACCTACTTGTGGTATAGTCTAGACTTGGTGAGGTACATTTGAAGAATAATCCACATTTTGAAAACAAGCACTTGGAATGCTTGAACAAGAAAATCTTGGGTTTTGAAAACTCTCCGTCCTATCAGGCAGATGAATTACTAAGGGTAAATTTGAGATTTTTCCAAAATCCAAAGTACTGGTGGAAGAACCAGCATCAGAATACCAATGACTGAAAGCTCTATTGAAGTTTATTTTTACCTTTCAGTCATTATATAGGGTAATTTCCCTCAAATGTGTATTCGATTTTACCTGTTCATGAGACTTTGGTCTTGAAATGCCTTCCAAGATCCATTCTTCGGGAAGACTGATATCTTTCCAAAGGATAGATTTTAGAATTGTAGTGTTAGATCTGGATAGATCTATTTGTAAAAAGAGGGTTTCACCCTTTTTGAAATCAATATTTTTAGTAGCAGTAAAAGCAGAAACCATTGCTTTATAATGCACTTTAAACATGATTGCTACTAGAATTGAACCTTCTAACATTTTGTAATTATGATTTTTAATTTGTAAAATCAAAGATTTTAAAATGTTTTTATCTTTTAAAGATAATGAGATATCAGGATAGCATTCAAAAGAGATTGGTCCTTGACAAAGGCTTGACTCTACTGACACTATCACAGAATCCTGGAAATTTAACCATCTAGTATCCCTCAAGACACAAAGTATTGAAGTGTTTAAGTGTAACAACCCAAAAAGGGCCTAGTTGGAATCTGCGTGATAAGTCGGAAAATTTAGAGCATTTCAGTAATTTTAGCAAGAGAAAATTTGATAATAAGGACTTTATTGCAAAGAAATTAATTAAATAAGTTAAGTGGAGGAAGTATCTAGTGAAGTGTGAGTATTGTACCAAGGTATTAAATGTCTACTTAAGTAATTATGTGGTGTATGTATGTGTATGGTGCCTTAGTGTATAAAAGTCAAGATAGTGGGTTTTTGGTCCAATAGGAGCTTGCCATGTGGACTTGATGGTTGGGCAATTAATGCAAAAGTAAGAGAGAGGGAAGCGAGGGGCAGAGAAAGGGAGTAGCTTCCTGTGGAAGCTGTATTTTCTTCTCTTTGTTGCTCTATTCCCATTCTCTCTTCTCTTTCTTTTCATTTTTGCTGCTCTCCACCTTTGCATGAGTTGATCTTCAAGCTTAAGTTGGATTTTCTGAGTTGAGTTGGGTTTTGGAGGTAAGTGTTTGGATTTTCTTGAGTTTTATCTTGGGTTCTTCTTCATCTACTTCTCTATTTTTTGGGTTTTTAAGAGGATTATTATTTGGTTTGATTAAGTGAGTTTTGGCTGGGTTATTGTGCAAGAATTGGAAGAGCGTAGAAAGAGTAAAGGGAAAGAGAAAGTGGGGCTTTGAAAGAGAAGATTAAAGCTGCAAATTTCTAGGTTTGAGAATTGATTTTGGCTACCCTGTTAATGGATGGATTTTGCCCTAGTTCTCATTTGGATTGAATGTGTATTTGTGTCCTTTAATTCTTGATATCTTGAGTGTTTTGTTTGGGTAAATGCATGTATTGATCATGTAGTGAATATGAGTTAAACGTTAGTGATATAGTGAGGATTGTATGTGTATTTTTGAAGAACATGAACATGATATGGGAATGAAATTTTGGGTTTGGTTTTGATGGCATCCATGATGAATTAATGTTTGATTATTGCGTAAAATGTGTTTATTTGGCTTTGGGAATGTTCTAGACGTGTAATAGTGGCATGAGGTAACATTTATGCATGTTTAATTGGAGTGTGTTTGAGTAGTTTTGAAAACAGAGTGTTACAGGGCCTGTTTAGGGTTGAAGAAATCGTCTCTGTCATGAGCGCGACCTTATCGCGATCGCGACAGAGACAATTTCTCCTGCCTTCGCAATTACTAGTGCTCCTAGAGCACTAGTCGTGTTCTAGAGCACTAGTCGTGTTCCTCGCCTGTTCTACGCAGTGCCTCTTGCCTCTATAGCGATCGCGTATAGTAGGTCCTCTCCTTTGCCCTGTTTTGATCTTGAAAATGATTTCTTCTTGTCCCATCTTGCTTGTTTTCATCCTAGTGCTTGATGTATGCTTATTATTCTACATTTACTATATGATTAGAGTTTTGAATTGGTAATTAATGACATGTTAGTGTTTTGTTTTGTTTACTCGATAATGGTAAATGTTATGAGCTGAGTGAGTGAGGTTGGCCTAAAGCGTCAGTGTAGTGGATAGATAAGCATGCTTATAAAGGGATAGTGAATGCAGCTGCCTATGTTAGCCTTCGGGTACAGCGATGAGCCCGCTAATAGGGTTTAGTGATACCGTTGAGGCCTAGTCTCCGGTTTTGAGCGATGACCCTGCTTATAGGGTTTAGTGATGCTGTTGAGGCCTAGCCTCCGATTTTAGTGTAGCGTTTTTCCCGTATCCACCACAAGTGACGTTCAGGCTATTGTGTAGTGTTTTGATTTATCTTAATGAAGTGTAATGTTATGTTTATTATTTGAGATAATTGTATTGTCTAAGTGAATTAGTTTTCGGTTAGTGCATTTATACCATATATGCTAGTTAATTGGATGTTGTTAATATATATATATATATATATAATGTATTTCTGATTTCCTGCTTTTATAGTGAACTCGGTAAATGTATGCTTTATTCATTTTATGCATGTTATTACTTGTACTTGTTTAGTGTTCTTTTGTTGTTTGTTTCCTCCCCACTAAGCGTTATCGCTTAGCACGGGTTCTTGTCCCGTATAGGTGATAGGTTTTTGGGAGTTTGCTCGTGTCGCACATCTGCAGGTCGGCCACATAGGAGTACAGTGGTTTTTGTTATCTCCTCCTGTATTTCTTTTTGTAAATGTAATATTTTTGGTATAGTGGCTCATGTAACTTTTTGTAAAGGTTTATGATGTAATATTTTGGATATTGTATATAACTCTATATTTTGATTATATGATATATATGATTTGCCATTATTATTGTTTTAGTATGCTTCCGCTTAGCGCATGTTTATGATGCTATTGCCTGCTTTCGTTTAATGTATGTATGAATGTTTATAGTATGCGAGTGAGCATCGGGTAGCGCGCCCGCCGGTGCCCTTCCAATGGGGGCGACGGTAGGGGTGTTATAGTTTGTGGTATCAGAGCGCCGGTTTAGGCGGTTCTGGTTATCTTTGATTATTATGTGTCCAGTCTTTACATGAGAGTCAATTTTATGTCGTGGCCTAATGCAGATGTTTCTTGTGTAGTGTCTAGATGGAGTCCGATCCAAGTGAGAACGTGGGCGAGATGATTGGTAGTACGAGTGTGGTGAGAGGTGAGCAACCCGCTCCTCAACGTCAGCAAGAAGAGATTTCTGGTATGGGTTTTGGTCATGAGAATCCGATCCTAGTGCAAGGTTTGCTTCAATTAGTAGAGAGGTTGACTGCTCCTGAGGATCTGACCGAGTTATTAAGAAAGAGAGGAGCAGAAGATTTTCATGGGACTGCATTGGACCAATCAAATGTGGTCAAGTTTTGGATTAAGAGGGTAGGCCGGATTTTGCAAGATATTAGATGTCCCGCAGATCAGAGAGTATTATGTGCAGTATTATTGCTTCAAGGGTTAGCATACGATTGGTGGGAGCTTGTGATGCGAAATCCTCAGCGACCAGCCGAGTTGACTTGGGAATTCTTCAAGCAAGAGTTTGAATAGAAGTATGTGACAAAGGCATACCAGGAAGCCAAGTGGAGAGAGTTCAACAGTCTAAAGCAGAGGGGTCAAGTATGTGCCCGAGCCGTTGTTGACGGATGAGTTTAGATGTAGGCACTTTCAAGAGGGATTGCATGAGGTGATCAGAGGTCCTTTATCTACAATGTCAATCATGCAACCAGTGGGGTACTATCAGTTAGTGGCAGCGGCGATGAAGTTAGAGGAATCCGAGTTGATCAAACAGAGAATCGAGAACAAGAGGAAAGCACCGGATAGTGGGATTGGTAGTGGCAAGAAAGTAAGAGGTGTTCCGAGTGGTAAGGGTGTGAAGAGCTCGGTTCCCGTGCGTTCGAAAGTGGGTAGTGTAGCGCCACCTTCTAGTAAGGGAAGCGTGGTCCCGGAATGAGAGTATTGTCAGAAGCGCCATTGGGGCAAGTGTAGAAAGATTTCTGGAGCCTGTTTTAAGAGTGGAAGTAAGGAGCACTTCCTAGCTAATTGTCCGAAAAGGCAAGAGCTTAAGGATCAACCCGAGAGTAGGGCTAGCAGTGGAAGACTAAGATCGAATCGTAGTGGAAGGGGTAGTGGAAGAACCGCGCATGCACCATCAGACATGGTGCAAAAGCCAGCTGAAGTAGAGTATGCTCGTCCACGAGTGTATGCAATGATCAGTGAAGGTGCAACTGAAGCCACAGGTCCCTCTGGTAAGTGTTTGTTAAGTTTTGTTTTTTTTCGGTTTTGGGTTGTTTGAATAAGTGGTTAGCGGGGAAATTTCAAGGATGAAATTTCTTTAAGGGGGAGTGATTGTAACAACCCAAAAAGGTCCTAGTTGGAATCTGCGTGATAAGTCGAAAAATTTAGAGCATTTCAGTAATTTTAGCAAGAGAAAATTTGATAATAAGGACTTTATTGCAAAGAAATTAATTAAATAAGTTAAGTGGAGGAAGTATCTAGTGAAGTGTGAGTATGGTACCAAGGTATTAAATATCTACTTAAGTAATTATGTGGTGTATGCATGTGTATGGTGCCTTGCTGTATGAAAGTCAAGATTGGTCCAATAGGAGCTTGCCATGTGGACTTGGTGGTTGGGCAATTAATGCAAAAGTAAGAAAGAGGGAAGGGAGGGGCAGAGAAAGGGAGTAGCTTCCCGTGGAAGTTGTATTTTCTTCTCTTTGTTGCTTTATTCCCGTTCTCTCTTCTCTTTCTTTTCATTTTTGCTGCTCTCCACCTTTGCATGAGTTGATCTTTAAGTTTAAGTTGGATTTTCTGAGTTGAGTTGTTTTGAAGGTAAGTACTTGGATTTTCTTGAGTTTTATCTTGGGTTGTCCTTCATCTACTTCTCTGTTTTCTGGGTTTTTAAGAGGATTATTATTTGGTTTAATTAAGTGAGTTTTGGCTGGGTTTTTGTGCAAGAATCGGAAGAGCATAGAAAGAGTAAAGGGAAAGAGAAAGCGGGGCTTTGAAAGAGAAGATTAAAGCTGCAAATTTCCAGGTTTGGGAGTTGATTTTGGCTACCCTGTTAATTGATGGATTTTGCCCTAGTTCTCATTTGGATTGAATGTGTATTTGTGTCCTTTAATTCTTGATATCTTGAGTGTTTTGTTTGGGTAAATGCATGTATTGATCATGTAGTGAATATGAGTTAAATGTTAGTGATATAGTGAGGATTGTATGTGTATTTTTGAAGAACATGAACATGATATGGGAATGAAATTCTGGGTTTGGTTTTTATGGCATTCATGATGAATTAATGTTTGATTATTGTGTAAAATGTGTTTATTTGGCTTTGGGAATGTTCTGGAGGTGTAATAGTGGCATCAGGTAACATTTATACATGTTTAATTGGATTGTGTTTGAGTGGTTTTGAAAACAGAGTGTTACAGGGCCTATTTAGGGTTGAAGAAATCGTCTCTGTCGCGATCGTGACAGAGGCAATTTCTCCTGCCTTCGCGATTACTCATGCTCCCAGAGCACTAGTTGTGCTCCTCGCCTGTTCTACACAGTGCCTCTCGCTTCTGTCGCGATCGCAACAGTAGGTCCTCTCCTTTGCCCTGTTTTGCTCTTGAAAATGATTTCTTCTTGTCCCATCTTGCTTGTTTTCATCCTAGTGCATGATGTATGCTTATTATTTTACATTTACTATATGATTAGAGTTTTAAATTGGTAATTAATGACATATTAGTGTTTTGTTTTGTTTACTCAATAATGGTAAATGTTATGAGCTAAGTGAGTGAGGTTGGCCTGAAGTGTCAGTGTAGTAGATAGATAAGCATGCTTATAAAGGGATAGTGAATACAGTTGCCTATGTTTGCCTTCGGGTACAGCGATGACCCCGCTAATAGGGTTTAGTGATACTGTTGAGGCCTAGCCTTCGGTTTTGAGCGATGACCCCGCTTATAGGGTTTAGTGATGCTGTTAAGACCTAGCCTTCGGTTTTATTGTAGTGTTTTTCCCGTATCCACCACAAGTGAAGTTCAGGCTATTGTGTAGTGTTTTGATTTATCTTAATGAAGTGTAATGTTTTGTTTATTATTTGAGATAATTGTATTGTCTAAGTGAATCAATTTTCGGTTAGTGCATTTATACCATGTATGCTAGTTGATTGGATGTAGTGAATATATATATATATATATATAATGTATTTCTGATTTTCCGCTTTTATAGTGAACTCGGTAAGTGTATGCTTTATTCATTTTATACATGTTATTACTTGTACTTGTTTAGTGTTCTTTTGTTGTCTGTTTCCTCCCCACTAAGCGTTATCACTTAGCACGGGTTCTTATCCCGTATAGGTGACAGGTTTTTAGGAGTTTGCTCGTGTCGTACATCTGTAGGTCGGCTATATAGGAGTAGAGTTATTTTTGTTATCTCCTCCTGTATTTCTTTTTGTAAATGTAATATTTTTGGTATAGTGGCTCATGTAACTTTTTGTAAAGGTTTATGATGTAATATTTTGGATATTGTATATAACTCTATATTTTGATTATATGAGATATATGATTTGCCATTATTATTGTTTTAGTATGCTTTCGCTTAGCGCATGTTTATGATGTTAGTGCCTGCTTTCGCTTAATGTATGTATGAATGTTTATAGTATGCGAGTGAGCATCGGGTAGCGCGCCCGCTGGTGCCCTTTCAATGGGGGCGACGATGGGGGTGTTATATTAAGCCATCTTTCATTAAAGGTTTAATTCCCACCTGGACAAGACCTAAGTGTATATAGTTGTATTTCTTGTCTCGGTATTTTTGTAAAGCTTTTTGAGAAAAAAGTTAGATGGTTTCAAAAGGTTTTGAGATTTAAACATCTATTTCTTCCGTTTTAATGACATAGTCAGTTTTAGAAAGATTTCGAAACATACCAGTTTCATAAACCTGATCTTTTTTAATTTTTAGAATTTCTCAGTTATTTAAAGATTTTTAAAAATCCTCAATAGTGATTTCTTCACTATTGGTTGGATGTTTTAAACTTGATTCCATGGAATCTGAAGCAAGAGAACTTGAAAGAGAAGTTGATCTATAAAATAAATTATTGATAATTTTGAAAATTTAATTAATTTTTGAAGAACGTATTTTTCTTACCTGGAGAACTATGCCCTGGAATATTACTGCACTAAACGCTTATCAATGGCTCAAACGGGACTTACTGCCTCGCATCTAACCTTACCCAGATAATATTTTAATTTTCCAAAACAAATTAAAATTTTCAAATTATAAATAATCAATCTTATATAAAGACTACCCCCCTAGGCTCTGATACCAAGGACGCCGCAGGATCAAAGGGTTTTATGGATTTTCTGGAATAAAACCTAAATGAATCTTATATATATATTTATATATATATATATATATATATATATATATATATATATATATATTATAAAATAAAAAGTGAATAATTGCGAAAGTATAATTAATAAATGGCATAATTGCAACTAAAGTGAAAAGAAGGGCAATATCGTAATTTTGATAATTATATAGGGGCATTTTGATAATTATGTAATTAAATTGATTAAAATAGTGATAAATAAGAAATTAAGTGAAAACAGGATTCAAATGATAGAAATAAAAAATTGAGGGCAATATTGTAATTATGTACTTAATGGGTAACAATAGTGTTAAATTGGTGAAAAGTGTAATTAAAAAGGGTATTTATATAAATGAGTGAAAATGTAGGGACTAAACGGTAATTTTATAATAAGTTGGTAAAAAGGTGGTAAAGTTAGGTAAAAAGTGTAAAAGTAGGGGTAATTTGGTAAATATAGTAAAATATGAGGTTAAAATGGTAATTTAATGTAAAAGTAATAAATTAAGGACTTAAATGTAATTTGGTGAAATTAAAAGGCTAAAAGTGGAATTTTAGTGTAAAAAAGGTAAATGGGTAATTAAAGGTAATTAAGAAGGGTAAAGGTGGAAAACAAGTCTAAATAATATTATAAATGTAAATAAAGAATAACTAAGGGTAAAATAGTAATTATGTGTAAATAGGAGGACATAAACGAAACTAGAGAAAAATAAGGGACATGGATGGTATTATGGTAAAAGTGGGACATAGATGTAATTAATAGAAATGTTAAGGGTAAGAATGGAAACCAAGGAAAAAGAAAGAGGACAAAAATGTAATTAGAGAAATAATAAATTTAATAAAAAGATTAAAATGTATTTAGTCAAATAAACAAGGAAATAATAGTAAATAAAGGTATGATTTTAATTATAAGGTAATTAAGGGTAAAAGTGTAATTAATGAAATAGTAAATTTAATGAAAGGATTTAAATGCATTAAATGCAATTAGTGTATAATAAGATTCTATGCTTAATTATGTGGTTAATTTAGTAGATTAATTGATCAAATAATAATAATAACAATAATAATATAGTTAATAGAATAAATTTGTATAGTTAATTGAATAATTAGTAGTAGTGGAAATTTATGGATTTGTAACCACCATTGGGTATATTAATGCTCAGCATGTAGTTGTTTTGACTGCGTGTAGGTACGTTATAGGTCGAAGTAGCATACCTCGGTCGGAGCAGCATACCTCGGTCAGATTAGAGCAAGCACCGAAGAAGGATTGAAGTTATATTTTGTATGTTTTGGTATTTTTATATTTGCATGTATATAAGAAATGGGATTAAGTTATATGAGTTATGATGTATTTATATATGTGAATGATGTGACTTCATGGATGGATGTTTTAGACTGTGATTGGTAGGGTTTGGATATTATTGTATTGTACCTTTACAGGGGCTGTGGTTATTGAAATTTGCAGGCTTGGTAGGCCTTAATATAAACCGTTATACTGCCAAAATTTTGACCAAATGAATAGTAACTTTAAACAATTATAGGCCAATCGGCGACTAAGTTAATAACTAAAAAGGTTAAGTGAAATGAATGATTCAGTGAATAAAAGATTAAGTGTAAGTAATGAAAAAAAATTTAATTAGCCACTATTTGTAAAGTCGACCGTCGTACAATCATGGTAATTGCACAATACTCCTAAGACGGCAGTGTACGTTTAAGGTGTAAGGGTGCTACAATTTATTTTGGTATCAAAGAGTAGTTTAGGCGATTCTAAGATCGGAGTGGGGTTTTGTAAGTGAATGTATATACATGCCAATGGAAGTGAATATTATCTTATGGTACTAATGTATGCTTGCTCCTTGCTATAGTGTATAATGGCATCCGACCAAAATTTTTGTGTGGTTGATTATGAGAGTGGGGCTTCAGCCAGTGCAGGTCGAGCCGAGGCTCCACAGCAGCAGGCGACAACATTAGTAACCCCACCACCACCTCCTCCACCGCAAGATAAATTTCTACATACAATAGCAGATTTACACTAATGGAATAGGCCGAGCAGCCACCAATGCCAGTGCAACCACCTACTCCACCTCAGAGGAAGCCTATTTTGGAGCAGCTAAAGAAATTGGGCGCTGATGATTTCTTTGGACACAATCCGATGACTTTTGAACAAGTAGAAGAATGGTTGTTCCATATTAAGAGGTTATTTGAGATCTTACATAGTTCACTGGAGGAAAAGTTCGAAGGGTCAGTTGCATTACTTCAAGGACCAGCTTACTTCTGGTGGGTTTTAGTGAGAAAGCACACCCCAGTTGACCAGTTGACTTAGGAATACTTCCTTGATCAGTTTGAGAAGAAGTATATAGAAGCTGAGTATAAAGCCACAATGTAAGATGCTCTTTGGAGGCTTCGACAAGGGAATAAGACTGTGGCTGAGTATGAAAGAGACTTTGAGAGATTGAGTACCTATTTGGATGATGTATTGAGGACTGAAGATAGATTGATGGAAAGATTTGAGCAAGGATTGCACAATCGCATCAAACAAATAGTAAGTGGCCAGCGACATTCAGATTCTAGATCATTAGTGGCAGCTGCTATTAAAGTTGAGGTAGCATAGATAGATGAAGTTAATAGACAGTCTCGGTTCCAACAGAAAAGGAAATCGGGTCAGTCCAGTGGTACTAGTGGATAGAGTAAGAAATTTAAAGGGCCTCTTTCACAGAATTATGCACCAGTAACTATAGGCTACAATCAGCAAAATCCATCTAGTGGAAATGTTTCAGTTACTTCAGCTGATAGTGTACAAAAGGATCAGAATAGAAGTGTTATACCTATTTGTGAGCACTGTAATAGAAGGCATCCTTGGGAATGCTGGAGAATAAACGGAGCTTGTATTAAATGTGGATTTATGGAACATATCTGGAGAAATTGCCCAAAAACTCAATCAGCAGCAACCATACTTATCAAAAGTCGGGTGCTGCTTCTCGAGGAAGAAATAGTAAAGGAACACAGGAGCAATCAAATGCTCGAGTATATGCTGTAAAGGCTAAGGAAGACCAGAATGGTTCAGAGACATTCAGTGGTAAGATTTATATATATTAAGCTTTTATATGTTAATAAAGTTTAATTATTGATGCATATATAGATAAATTTCGAGGATGAAATTTTTTTTTAGTGGAGGAGAATTGTAGTGGCCCAAATACCGGTCTAGAAGTGTACAATGAATGTCTACAGTGTCTTTAGTGTGATATCAGTGTAGAGTGACATCATAAGTATGATTATATGGAATAATATTGAGTGTAAAGTGTGTTTGTGGTATAGAAATTTTAGGGTGGTTAACATTGGGTAGCCATACAGTTGGCCCGGTGTTCGTCGGCCAAAAAATTCTAATTGGGTGAAAATGATCTGTGGGTCGTCAGGAGTCTAGTGGTGAAATCTGGAGTGAAAACGGAGTTAAATTGGCCTCCGAAAGTCATTTGGAAGTTTGCCTCCGGTTCAGTTCAAATTGAACCGAGATTTGACCGAGCATTTAAAAATATTTATTGAGATTTAATGGTTTTTTCGTGGGAAGTATAAAGGCATAAAATAATTTCCTGTAAGTTTTGACAGCATTAGAATTGAATTTTACGGTAGAACAAAAAGTGGTTAAATCAGACCGATTTAGGTGAACTGGGGCCCAATGGGACTCCGATTGAGCTGAAAATTTGCAGGGAGGCTATTTTTGATATTTCAAGAATTGTGGAATTAGTTATAAGTTAAAATAAAGTGAGTAACATATAGATTCTTTAAAACAGTGGAAATGAACCTAAAAATTGAAATTTTAGTTCAAACCGGTCGGACCACTTTGGTTGTACCATTTTGGTTCAATTATGGACTTTATAAGGGAGTAAATGGATGGATATCTCTACAGAAATCAGCCACTCCACCGCCTCTCTTTCTTCTCTCAAAACCGAATTGGTTTCTTATTTCTTTCCTCCACTTTTCTTAATCTCTCATCCCATTTTTTGCCAAAATGCAAGCTCCTAGATTAATTTCATCTCCTTTACAATCTAGAAATCAAATTTGGAGTCCATTTGAAGCACAAAAAGTGGGAAATCAAGTATATAAAGTTTAGGTCAAGTTTTGAGGTAAGAGATTTAAGTGGTTTTAATTAGGTTTATTGGTCCCTATGGGGATTTTCAAGGGTGTAGAGTTCATTTATGATTTTAGTTTGCAAAAAGAAATCTTGGTTTTGATGTTAAGTGGATATTTGTATTTTGTCATGGTAGGTTATCAAGGTGAGGAGGAGTTTTCTCAAGCCAAAGTGAAGAAAAAGGAAGCTTAAGGGAGTGTAGAGCAAGAATTTGAGGTTTGTGGTTACATAATCTGTAACACCCCAAAATCACCCCAGTAGTTTGAGCCTGTCCGTGTCGGAATGTGTGTATTTTGTGTGTTGCATGTGTGTGTTAAATTAGTTTATTTTTTTTAATTTATGTATATTAGTTGAGAAGAGGAGTTAGGATATAGTATATGGGAGTGTATAGAAGTAAAAGTATGAGTAAGGGTTAGCCTAGAGTGTATAGCCAAGTTTGGGAGTAGGGTGTGTTAAAGGGCATGTGGCTTAAGGAGAGTGTGACATGTGGCTAAGAGGATAAGTGGGCATTTAATGAGGTTTGGTGAAGAGTGAGAAATCAGCCATTTCCCTTGTTTTCCCGTTCTTCTTCCTTCCTCACGCCGTTCTTCCTTTCTTCTTCTTTCTTCTTGTTCTTTCCTTCTTCTTGGCCCGATCTTACTTCCTCTCCTTCCCCTTGAGAAGATTTAGTTGATTAGCTTGTGGATTTTTGAAGTTTAGAGGTGAGTGGGAGCTATTGATGTCTTAGATTTCTTTCTCTTCCGTCTTCTCTAGGTTTAAATATTTATAAATTCAATTGTGGGTTGTTTTAGAATTGATCTTGATTGTTATGGGTTTATGGTTCAGAGGAGGCTTCTAGACCTGATAAAGGAAAAGGAATCGCTAGCGGAAGCGGAGCTCGCGATTAGGAGCTAAGGAGAGAAGGTTTGGGATTGTTTATCTTTTGTGCATTTTTGTGATTTGGGTTTGATAAATGTGTTTTTGCTTTGATTGGGATTATGAGTTGAGTTGTTATAACTTAAATCGAAATTAGTGTGCTATATGATGAGAAAGAATGAATATTGTTGAAGAATTTATGGGAAATTATATGAATAGTTATAGTTGTTGTCAAAATTGTTGTTTTGGATATTCTTAGAATTAGACATGTAATTGACTTGTTTTAATTAAGATAAATGGTGATGAAGTTGGGTTTTTTATTTATGTTATGAGTTGTGAATGCTTGAATTGCTGAATTTTGAGTTTTGGAATCAATTTTGGAAGTTTTGATGTGAAATTTGTGTGAAATCTGCAGAATTTGGGCGTAAGAGTTGAAAAACCCGTGTCTGTCGCGATCGCGGCACTGTCGCAAGCGCGACAGAATGCGGGGGTTTCAACCCTCGCGCCGGCGCGAGAGACGTCGCGCCAAAGAACTCGAGGGAGCTCTCTGTCGCGAGCGCGACAAATATCGCGAGCGCGACAGAGTGCTCGAGCTCCGAGCTTGTGCTAGGTTCTCTTCTGTCGCGAGCGCGACAAGCCTCGCGAGCGCGACAGAAGAGCCATCCCTACGTCCTCTCGCGACCACGAGATCTCTCGCGATCGCGAGACGAGGCGGGGAAGTATAGCTTGGCTTCTGTCGCGAGCGCGACAGTCATCGCGAGCGCGACAGACGTGACTTCCAAATTTGATTTCTTCTTCTTTTTGGTTTAATGACTTAAATTCTTTTGCATGCAATCTTATTAAGCTTTGACTATCTTTTGCCTAGTAATATATATATGTAAACGTGATAAGATTTTGCATAACCTGCTAATGTCGGATAAGTGGATAGTTAGGCATGCCTAATAGAGTTATGTGCCGCTGCAGCTATATGTACGACTTGGACCCTAATCAGGTCCCACGATTGGATCCTCGCGATCCCTCTGTCTGAATCTTTCTTAAGATTCCACGTAATAACAATTTGGAAACAAAATAAAAAGAATGATTTGATGCCTTCGAGTATCTATATGTATATGTGATGATATCGATACTCTCAAGTATCTATATGTACTCGTTATCCACTCATTATGATTAAGCAGGTGTCATTGTGTTTTGTACAAGAATGCTTGAATGTGAATGCTAATATTTGAATTACGTAGGTACGATTATATGCTCATAATTGTATTGTTTCCATGTGTTTTCTGTTACCGTCACTGTGAGTGGCGGTCATGCATTGTGTGTTTCCCCACTAAGCGATTTCGCTTAGCACGGGTGTTTATCCGTGCAGGTGTGGAAGGTTTTGGTACGCGTGTTCTGGGCGTGTCGCATCGGGAAGGCCAACGCAACTAGAGATGGGATGTTTTATAGTATAGGCTTTCCTTTATTTCTGTAACGGATGTAAAGTTTTGTTAGCCCTTTTGAACTGTGTATCTTGGGCTTTTGTAAATTGGTTCTTTTTGTAATCTGATGTAATATGTAAAGACCTTCTTTTGGTATATTAATGAAGTATATATATTTTGTTCTGTATCACTCTTTTCCGTTTTAAAGATTTTAATTATCTCTGATATGTCGCTCTATATTTATGTAATGTTTGCATGTTTGTACTAGTGGGATGTGACACTCCTATCTATCCAGGGAGCCTTCTCCCTCCAATCTGTTTGGAAGTCTTCTTGGTATAGGTTGGGGTGTGACATAATCCCTTTATTTCCATTAATTTAAGTTGGATATTAGGTTATATTTAAGTATAAGTGAGTAATTTTGGCATGATTAATTAAATCTAAATTGATAATCATGATTAGTGGGCTTAAATTAGTGTATAAACATGCTTAGACTAAATTAAAACAAATTAGTTTGAAATACCTAATGTTGGCCGTATGGATACTTGAGAAATTCATAATATATATATGAGTTTTATGGCTTGTAAATGATGGTTATAATGTATATAACATGTTTAATGTATAATGGAATAGTTAAAAGATTGAAAAACAAACTTAATGAATTTCTATAAGCTTAGCCGAATGGATTATTAAGGAAATTAATGGGACATGTTGTGTAATATGGTTTGTAATTGGTATTTATAACATGTATAACATGTTTTGAGGATGATTAAGTGGATAAATGAAATTAAAGTGAACATAATGGAAATCTAACCCTTTGGCCGAATGGTTAACTAAGGGTTTAATTGAGATATATAATGAATTATGGCATGTAAATGGTGATTATGGTATGTTCAACATGAAAGAGTATGATTGAGTGGTTAAATGGAATTAAAGTGCATGGTATAAAAATTGGATGCTTTGGCTGTCATGGCCGGACATGTACCCTAAAAGAATTAATCTGAATTGTCATGTGTGTGAATTGAATCTGTGGCTTGGACTAAATTGGAATGAAGACAGGAATTGATTGAAGGTTGAGTGGATAGTTTAGTGGCTAATTACTATATATAGGAGATTAAGTTAGGAATGGTTTAAGGGTCTGATTAGGTTACTTAATGATAGATTAATTAGGAATAAAATAAGGTAAGAAATTAGTTAGTGGGAGGCAGAAATTGTAGTGGAATCCGTGTGGCTCTTTGTGAGTATGCCACCTCCATCGTTTGCATGCAAGTGACCTTGAGGTTGAGAAATGACCCATTTGTGAGAGTTGAGTCATTTTCTGTGTTTCTACCTCCTCTTGCATGAGAGTAGTCTTTAGGTCTCTAAATCAAATTGCATAATTGTTAAGAAGGTCAAGTTGTTAAGTTGCTCAAGAATTAAGTTGTTGAACTTAAGAGGTAAGTGATTATGAATGCTTATTCTCATCTTCTACTCTTCTTCTTGGTTTTGATTTGGTATTGGAATGAGAATTGATGGATTATGTTAAATTCTAGAATTGAACTGGTTTTGCTAGTTGAAGAAGTGAAGAAGGATAAAGGGAAAGCTGTAATCGGAGAACCAAGCGTTCGTCGAGATTAGGAGCTAAGGCGACAAGGTTTAGGGACAAACCCTAGTTGTAAAATTGTGAAAATTATGTTGCTTGAAAAGGAATTTGGTATGAATTGTGTGTATATGAGAAGTAATGGCCTTGAGCATGAAATTGTATGGCCAGGTTTAATATTGGATGTGGAGATGTGCTTTGTGAAAATACTGTTTGAGAATATGTATGCTATGTGTATAATGAATATGATTATGATTTATGCTATGAGTGAATGCCATTGTCAAGATGGAAATCAGGTATGTGCCAATTGGGTACGTGGTTGATGAATTGGGTTAATTTGGGGCTGAGGGACTCTCTTCTTTTATTAAAAGGCATGAGGAAATGAAGTTAATTACTGGTTGCAGAGTTGCGAGAGGAGCTCCTTCTATTAGCCACTTATTTTTTGCTGATGACAGTTATATCTTTGTTCTGCCTAGTTGAATTGGGTATGTCACGGTGACAATCAAATTGATTGTGACCGTGAGGTACCCAAGGAAGCATTCTGCCCTGCAAAATCTGATATGTCACGGTGATAATCAAACTGATTGTGACCATGACATACCCTCAAGTAGCATTCTGCCGAGAATTGGGAACATGTCACGGTGGCAATCAAATTGATTATGACCGTGACCTGTCCTCAATTTGCATTCTGTTTTGGACTTCAACATGTCACGGTGATAACCAAATTGGTTGTGACCGTGACCTACCCTGTTTTGGCAATATAACCTTAATGTGTTTGGTCTTCAAATGGCAAGGCTTTAAGCTGAAATGAAGGACATTATGAGTAAGTATTTTGGGTGTATTAAGTAATGTACATTTGCATACTATATGATGATTATTGAATGCAAGCAAATATGTGATCATTAACTATAAAGAATGAGTTTGGAAACACAATGAGTATGCAAGTGAAATGAATAGCTATGTGCTAATGCGAATGTGTAAAATGGATGTGATGTTGGTTAACGTCATATGTGATATAAAAGGTGATCAATGTGAAATGAATAATATGATTAACAAGTTAAGCCTGCGAGTCAAGTAGTGGATAGTTAGGCATGCCTATAGGGTCAAGTGCTGCAGCCCCATGCATTAATATGTCTGATTCCATGGGAATCACAATGCGAAAACAATGCGAATAATCCTTGCTGGATTTTATTATAAGTGGATTGATATTTTGTACCTGAGGGTACCAATGCGTAAGTGTAATCTCAATGAGATTCTAGTACCTAAGTGGTACCAATGCGATACCCGTTATCCGCGTCTTTGGATTGCAGGCTACCCAACTAATTAATCAGTGGAAATGATTGTGATACAATATAGTATGCGATGTGAATACGTGAATATGTGATAGTTGCTTTATGATTAAATATCGTATTGAATCATGATATGCATGGAAGGGAATTAGATGAAGTAATTCTTAATTAAGCATGATTGTTAGCATGCAATGTGTGATAAATTACTTGTTATATGTGTTCCCCACTAAGCGTTATCGTTTAACACGGGTTTACTCTAATCCGTGAAGGTACGGATAAGAGGTGATCGGAGGACGCACCCGCATATCAATGGTCAACAATAGGAAGTAGTTGGTGTAGGTTTTGGGATCTGTTACTTGGGAATTTTGTTTAAGCCTTTTATATATTTAATATGTGTAACGGATATGTAAAGGCATGTAATAATGAGATAACTAAGAATGGTAACGAAATAATGGTATAAGTATGTATGATGTATGATCGTATGTGATGGAAACTTTTTGTTTTAGGTTTCATAAGGTTATGCGTGTGTTCTGTTTGTGTGTGTACGGCCTTTTCTAACTAAGATTAGCTAAGCTAGTCTGACGTGGGAAAAGGGCGTCACATTGGCCGAATGGTATATATGAGGTTTAAAGTGTGTGTTTTGACAAGTATTCACAAATAAAGGCCTAATATGGTTAATAGTGGATAAATAAGAGTGTATGCAAAATTGCAAGTGAATATGAGATGTTTGCCGAATTGTACATGTGAACATAATGTGATATTTATGTGTAATTTCATGATATATTGCCCTTAGTAGTTGTCTGGTAGTGAAATCTAGTTCAGAATATATATGGCAAGCCATAAGGATGTCAGTGTAAGCTGCGGTAGCAAGTTATGGTGACTTGCAAACTTAGACCAATGACGGTCTATATGTCAATGTAGTGTAAAATGTATGTATAGAGTCGTCAGAATGTAACTTGGTACCCTAGTGCCACTTCGACACTACTGAAGTGTAATTTGGCACCCTATTGCCACTTCGGTAGGTTAGGGCTATTGAGCGCAGTCCCACATATCCAGTCTAGTGATAACTACTAGGTGATACTAGGGGTAACATTGAAAAGAATTGATTAAAAAGAGATTCATTGTAAAATATAGTAAATAAAGAGTAAAGAAAGGACTAATTTGAAGAAAATAAATGTTTAAGGGCTAAAACATAATTTACCATGAAATAAGTGATTAGCGGGTAAAATATATATATATATATTATAAAATAAAAAGTGAACAATTGTGGAAGTATAATTAGTAAATGGCATAATTGTAACTAAAGTGAAAAGAAGGGCAATATCGTAATTTTGATAATAATATAAGGGCATTTTGGTAGTTATGTAATTAAATTGATTAAGATAGTGATAAATAAGAAATTAAGTGAAAACAAGATTAAAATGATAGAAATAGAAAATTGAGGAGGACAATACTGTAACTATGTAATTAATAGGTAAAAATAGTGTTAAATAGGTGAAAAGTGTAATTAAAAAGAGTATTTATATAAATGAGTGAAGATGTAGGGGACTAAACGATAATTTTACAATAAGTTGGTAAAAAGGTGGTAAAGTTAGGGAAAAAGTGTAAAGGTAGGGGTAATTTGGTAATTATAGTAAAATATGAGGTTAAAATGGTAATTTAGTCTAAAAGTAATAAATTAAGGACTTAAATGTAATTTGGTGAAATTATAAGGCTAAAAGTGGAATTTTAGTGTAAAAAGGGTAAATGGGTAATTAAAGGTAATTAAGAAGGGTAAAGGTGGAAAATAAGTCTAAATAAGGTTACAAATGTAAATAATGAATAACTAAGTGTAAAATAGTAATCATGTGTAAAAAGGAGGACATAAATGGAATTAGGGAAAAAGAAGGGACATGGATGGTATTATGGTAAAAGTGGGGACATGGATGTAATTAATAGAAAAGTTAAGGGTAAGAATGGAAACGAAGTAAAAAGAATGAGGACAAAAATGTAATTAGAGAAATAATAAATTTAATAAAAAGATTAAAATGTATTTAGTGAAATAAATAAGAAAATAATAGTAAATAAAGTTATGATTTTAATTATAAGGTAATTCAGGGTAAAAGTGTAATTAGTGAAATAGTAAATTTAATTAAAGGATTTAAATGCAATTAGTGTATAATAAGGTTTTATGCTTAATTATGTGGTTAATTTAGTAGATTAATTGATCAAATAATAATAATAACAATAATATAGTTAATAGAATAAATTAGTATAGTTAATTGAATAATTAGTAGTAGTGGAAATTTATGAATTTGTAACCACCACTGGGCATATTAATGCTCAGGACGGAGTTGTTTTGACTGCATGTAGGTATGTTATAGGTCGGAGCAGCATACCTAGGTCGGACCAGCAAGTATCGAAGAAGGATGGAAGTTATATTTTGTATGTTTTGGTATTTTTGTATTGGCATGTATATAAGAAATGGGATTAAGCTATATGAGTTATGATGTATTTATATATGTGAATGATGTGACTTCATGGATGGATGTTTTAGACTGTGATTGGTAGGGTTTGGATATTGTTGTATTGTACCCTTGCCCGGGCTATGGTTATTGAAATTTGAAGGTTTGGTAGGCCTTAATATAAACCATTATACTGCCGATATTTTGACCAAATGAATAGTAACTTTAAACAGTTATAGGTCAATCGACAACTAAGTTAATAAGTGAAAAGGTTAACTGATTGGTTAAGTGAAATGAATGATTCAGTGAATAAAAGATTAAGTGTAAGTAATACAAAAAAATTAAATTAGCCACTATTTGAATTAAGTTTAAGTCGACCGTAGTACAATCATGGTAATTGCAAAGTATTCCTATGTTGGCAGTGTACATGTAAGGTGCAAGGGTGTTACAAAACACATCACAAATTTTCAAGAGCTTGCAATCTTTATAGTTCATTTAGTAAATATACTAGTCATTCAAAGGGCCTGCAATGCTTAAGGTAGTGGATAACGGGAAAACAGAAAAGTAGGTACCCATAGGTACAAATTCATTTTAATTAATTATTTATATTTATGTAACAGAAGGTGACCCAAACGTGGCCGAAGTAATGACCCAAACAGGGCCAACAGAATAGAATAGTAGGCTGCAGCATTTAAAGTCCATATAGGCATACCTATCTATCCACAACCTAGACACAAGCAGGTGACTAATTTATTTTTTAAATTCACTTTAATCATAATCTAATTCAAATAGGTACCATTCATTTCAATTTCCATGTCATGAACAAATTAATCAAATTATTTTGTCATGCGTGATAAATAAATAATATAATTTATTTACATAACAATTATTTTCATAGTATCCATTTATGTGCATATGTTTGTATATAATATAATTACGAGTATTATATATATATATATTAAACAATTATTAATTAATTGTATTCCATTTACAAAGTCAAAAAAAGCCAATTATTATCTCATTTCCAAAGAAATGAGGAAATTACACAAATGGGACAAAAGATTCATAAGGGAAAAGGGGAGGCTATCACGAGTTGTGCCCAATGTCATGACTCGAGATAATGGCCTGCTATGCTGAGTCGGCACAGAGGCTAATCGTACTGAGTCGGCACATTGGTGCCAACTCGGTACTGAGTATGCATCAGGGCAGGCTCCATTTGCTGCCTTGTGAGTTCAAAATATACTAGAAAATGAAGTTTTTAGCCAAAGTGGTCTTCTTATCAAGTGTTCCCTAAGATGTTTTATTTCTAATGGAACTAATTTCAGGTCATTTTGATCACTATAACTCAAGATATGACCTAAATAATCCAGACTGCTCCCATTAAGGTGGCAGAATCCCTATCTCAACCTCAATTTCAAGCATCCTAAAGTCAGAATTAGGTCATAAGTTATTTATATCAAAGATATAGATATATGTCTTAACTTTCTACCCCAACCAAAATCACATAATTTGGAGTTGTATAACTCAACTTATGCCCAAAAGAATCCCCAAATGTCAGACGAGGATTTGGGCAGAGTTTCCCCTTAAAAGTCAACCTTCAAAGTTCAATCAATTCCACAACAATCATCAACACAATTCAACTCACTTTCACGTAAGATATCCATATGAACATCAAAATAACATTTTATCAATTAAAAGCACGTAAAACACACAAATCCCAAACCCTAAAATAGCTTCATGTTTAATTCTTTTTCACCTCCTTTCTCCTTCTTCTTTCTACATCTTTTCGCCTTTGGGTGCCTTTTCTTGTTTAATGCAATCTTACACCTAGAATTAATCCTTTTTATTTAAAAATCACTCTAGACAAGTTGGTATAAATTTTGGTAATTTTGGCTTAATAAAACAGTGAGTTTAGGAAGAGGAGAATGGCTGACTTTCTGTGTTTTTCCCTTTAGCCGACCTTCATGGCTTTTTAAGCCATGAAGACTCCTCTTTATGTTTCTAGAAATTGGAATGTGGTTAAAGGTGATTGCTTACGTTACATATTTATATTTCAATCCTTAATAATCTCATAAACCTACATAATAATTCATGTTATGATTAACCATAGACATATACATGTGCATATTATTTAATAAAAATTAGTGTTTAGAGTTCGATACATACTTATATTACATATCTATATCATTTGATCATATATTTACATTACTGAATGCTCTTTCACATCTCATATAACTATAACTATAAGCAAAAAAATCAACATGAAGCTTTACTTCTAACTTTTATTGGCTTTGAACCCTTGCGGAATGTCCTTCGGAGCTGCACCCAATATCTTGTACCTATACGGATTAAAAACCCTTGCTAAGCATAAAGCTTAATGGGGAACTGTCATGATGTGGATGACCTCTCACACAAGTCTTCAAGAGCATAGGCACACATATGGTCATTCTATAATCACAAATTTATATATTTATATACTAGAATAAAATTAAGTAAGTAAATATATAATCATATATATATATGATATGTTATAATTATTGTTTTGCGAAACAATTTAAAACAATTGTCATATAACGGTTCCTTATGTAATTTATACGCATTAACTAATCCATTCTCATATATAATTTCACATTATTCTTCTAGATATACATATTCAGACAAATTAGAACCTCATGCCTTCATGTATCAATATGCGCCATGTAATGGCCAAAAATGGTTATTTTCGTGAATAATAATTTTTGAGCCGTGAATAGTAACACCGGGGTAAATAGTATTACCAGGAGTCGAAAAATATTTTATTGGACCATTGAAAAATACAAGTTATAAGGAATCTAAGGATAAAATTTGAAGTAAAAACGGGATCAAACAGGTCCCTAAAAATCAAAAATAAGAAAAAGTCACGGTTTTGTTTCAAATAGTACCCGATTTGACTGGAGATTTGACCAAAGCTTTAAAAATAGCAAATGACCTCCAAAAAATTATCTAAAGGTGTAAATGGACTCTAAATAATATTTAGAATTACTTGGAAGTGAAAAAAAAATTTACAGTAAAATCGAAAATTTGTGAATCAGATTAGTACGAGTGAACGAGACCGAAAATAGACTCTTATTGAGCAAAAACTTTTTTTGTAGGTTAATAAATATATTTTATGAATTATAGAATCAATTTTGGGAGAAATTGAGTTTAAGAAGTGAGAGAAATAATTTTGGATTGCATAATGGGCTTAATTACCTAAATGGGCTTAGGATTGGTTGGCCCAACTTGGTTGAACCAAACCCATCCCATTGAGAATTTACCAGATTTCTCTCCATCTCTTTATTTCTCTCCTTGGCCGAATTGAAACTCTGTCCATCTCCACTAAATTTCTTCAATTATTTTCCATTTTCTCTCTAAATTCAAGCTCCTAAACAAAGTTTAGCTGCTCTATTAGATGATTGCAGCCTTTAGTCTTCAATTGTGGTGAAAGAAGTGGGTTAAATTAAGGATTGAAAGTTAGGGCACAAATTTTATTTTTAAATTGATTTAAAGGTTCAAATAGGTAATTTAGGATTTGTAGAGTATATTTATGTTGTTATATTGAATTAAGGAAGCAAATTAATGGTGGTTTCTTTGGTATACAAATTTTTCCACTTTTAGGAAACAAAGGAGGTGAAGGTGTTTTAATGGACAAAGGCAAGGAAAAGGGTGTTTAAGAGGTCTAGAACAAGAAATTGAGGTTGGTGGACACAATATCTAACTCTTCCCATTTATTTTATATAGGTTTAGATTATGTTCACATTAAATGTATGTCATTTATGCATGTTTAATTGAATAAAACTTCATAGACATACTTAGGGAGGTTAAATAAGAAATTTTGAATGATTAAAATAAAAAGAAATAAAATATACATTGAAGACTTATTGTGGGCCGAATGGTGTATATAGCTATACATGGGTATATTTTGTTAGTTAACATGTAATCTAGTTTAATGAATGACAAATAGGTGAAAAAAATAAAATTGAGAAGAAAAATTTTAATAGGGCCGAATGGTGAATATGAATAAATTATAATATATTTAGTAAATTAATTAAGTATAATGGCATAAAATGATAAAAAAGAATAAAAATTAAGTGTGCGCTAATTTATTTGGAATTAATAGAGTATATTTGAATATATTGAAGTGTAAATTGCATTATGTTTAAGTTGAAAATTATGGAATGTGTTATGTTAAAGTGAGTTTATGGCATAAATGATATTAGTATTAAATCATAAAAGGGTTTGGAATAGAATTGATGGAAAAAGAATGAATTAGAAGTGAAAATGTCATATTGGTCGAATGGTACTTAAATGAATTAAATTTAAGTTAAATATTTCATGGTGATTTAATGAAGTGAATAATTTAAGTGCCCTTAATAGTAGTCTAGTGGTCAAATCTAGCTCCGGATATAATTGGCTAGTCATAGCGACACCATACCACGGTGAGAGTCATGGCAACTTGCTTGAGTAGGCCAATGACAGTCTATTAAAAATGAAAAAGTGTATAATGAAATACAGTGAAATGTATGGGCGGTCTTTCGGGGTCACTCTAAAGTGTAGTGGACCTGTGGGGTTCACGTCTCATGTATCTGGTTTAGAGATTTTTACCAGATTGATATTAGGCACAAAATTGTAAAAGTGGATTAAGAATGAGTAAATTGGAATTAATAAAAGAAATAGAGTGAGAAAGGACTTAAGTGAAAAAAATTAAAAGATTTAGGGTTAAAATGGTAAATTTGTTAAGTAATAAGCTAATATGGGTAAATAAAAATAAACATGAAATAAATTGGTAAAATAAATAATTTGATCATTATATAAGGATTAAAATGTAATTTGACATAAAATTAATATTTGAAGGACTAAGTAGTAATTTGTGTATCAATTAATAGGATAAATAAGAAAATAAGATTATTAAATAAGATTATTGTGGATAAGTGAAAAAGGAAGGGCAATAAGTTAATTTGGTATAAGAATGAGATTTAGAGATTAAATAACAACTCTACATGTAAAATAATGAGATAAATGTAAAAATGACCACTTAGTGACATAATTATAACCAAAGGTAAAAATTGAGGGCAAAATCATAATTCATTGGATTAAAGGGATTAAATTGTAAGTTGTTAATAATAAGGTAGATTGAAGAATTAAAATCAAAGTTGGATGAAAGTAGTGTTAATAAGAGAAAGGTAATTAATTGGTTTATGAAAATTAAGTGAGAAAAATTTAGTATGATATTAGTTAGAATAGAATAAGAATTAGTAATGTAAATAATGAAAGTAATAGTATTGATAAAGGAACTATAATAATGTGAGTCAAATTAAATGGAATGTGTGTAAATATTTAATATTGAAAGTATAGGTATGTGTGCGTGATGTATAGGTAGAATTAAAATGGATTCTCAAGGTAGCACAAGTTTGACACTTTGAAATAATAATTGATATAAAGGATTAATTAGATTTTATGTGTTTTGTCATGCATGTTGTGGGAAAGATATTAGAATAATAGATGGCAAAATAAGAAAATATAATTTTACCGGAAAGTGTAAAATTAAAGTGAAAGAAATAAAGTAGAATGATAATGATGTGAAAAGATTAAGATATGAAGATTTAATGTAATTTAGGATAAAATAATGGCAAAATGCTAAATAAGGGCAATAAAAGGATAAAATTGTCAATTAGTGTGAGTAAAGGGATTACATTGTAATTTAACTATGTTGGTGTTAGTAAAGGGACTGAAAAGGTAATTTAAACAAATATATGATAATTAATTGAATTAGAGAAATTTAATGAGTTTAGTCAACAACAAATATAAATAAAATGTTAATTAAGCTAATACTAATATTATATATATAAAGACATGATGGGCGTAATAAAATCAAGATATATATATAAAATTGATAGACAATGAATATGTACTACAATGACAACTTATTAATTAAAATTGTATCTGGTAGTGGAAATAAAAGAGTTGAATAGGGATAATAAAGGATTAAATAGTGTGAATAATATTAATGTCTATCTATCCACAACTCAGACACTTTGCAAGCAACTGAACTGTATCTATTATATCTCTTTAAATTATGTACTATTTACTTTTCATGTTTATCATGTATGCTATACAAGTTACATTCAAAGCATGCTTAGATAAGAAAATACATCTCTATAAAGTCATACTCATGCTTAAATCATTCACTTTCATTGAACTATAAATCCCTTGTTCATATACTTTTAACTTATAAACTCTACATATAATCATATACATCTATTTTACAATTCTATATTATACTAACAAACAAATGGCTATAAATATTTATACCACATGTATATCTTCATCATTCTCCCAGAATCCTTTAAAATGTAATATCACACACCCGCACACACACACACACATATATATATATATATGACAATGTTTAATACTCATTTCATCATCTTAATATCATATATATTCTTAACAGATCATAGACTTATCAATTATAGCTATATCCTCATCATTTACAGTCATATACACATATTCTGTCATCTTAATCATTATTGTTAGTTACTTAGTAACTAACATATATTTTCCTTGTGGAAATATTACACTTTATCCTTTATTTATATACACTACATATAACATTTATGTGTAAAAATCATTTATGTACGTACATTTATGCATTTCATATATTAAAATACATGTTGGGTAAGTTATGAAATTATCTGACAGAATTTGGATCCAAAACAATTTGAAAATTCATGTTTAAAAACTAGATTTTGGGATTTACACGGCGGGCAGGATTCCTTGTGTAATACCTCAATCTATGTCTTAGTAGTTTTAAGTATAATTTGATAATACATGCATGAAGGACTTGATTGCATAGAAAGGAGGATTTAATTGCATTAAGCCATTTAATTTAGTATGCCAATATATAAATAACATAAATCAAGGGACAAATGCATGAGATTAGAAAAGAGAGGGACCAATGAGCAAAGAAGGGACACATGCACCAATGGTAAAGACCCAAGCGTTCTTTCTAGAAGGAAGAGGAGAGATCTTCATGGCTTTATAAGCCATGAAGGTCGGCTGATTTTAGGTTTGGAAAACCTAGTCGAGAGCCACTCCTCCTCCTCTCTTCTTCATCCATTCTTGCGCCCTAAAATCAAACCAAAGTATTCCCAAGGTTAAGTAAAACTAGGAGATTAATTCTAAAGTAGTTTTGAAGATATAAAGGTAAAAGTTACTCTTTATTTATCTTCTTCTTGGTTATTAGGGTGCAAGTAGTGACATATATATCTGTATATGTGTATTGATGAAGTTAACATGATTTTGTTATTTGAACATGAACAAGAAGCAGCTGAAAGTGGAAAAAAGAGAAGGAAGAAGGAAGAAAGTGAAAAAGTGGAAAGAAGGAGTAACATTAAAGTTTGGGAATTCTTCATCTTTTATGCTATAGTTATGGTTAAATCTAATTTTGTGATGATGAAGTGTTTATTCATGTTTATAAATATTATTGGAAGTTTTGAGGAGTTAGTTGTGTATGAGAAATGATGTTTGATGTATGATTTGTGTGAAAGAATTGTGTTGATGTTGTTTGGAGAATAAAGAAATGGAAAAACGGAGCTTGTGAATTTCTAGATTTGCACAACCGTGCTTTCTAAAAGACAGCTATGCTTCAGTGTAAAATTAAGAAGTTGTGTTAATTACACAGTGGTCAAGAATATCGTTACGGCCCTGTGATCGTGTTGAGTTACGAAAGCATGGCGGTTCATAGACCTATACGGTAGGCAAGCTAGCCCTTACCGCCGTGTAAATGCATTTTGTCCAACTTTTTGGAATGTAAGGTAATTCACACAGCGGTCAGGACTTCCTGACCCCCGTGTGACATACCTTACACGGCGGTCAGGAATACGCTTACTACCGTGTAAAAGCATTCTGCCTGGCAATTTTCAAATCTTAGAATTTTACACGGTGGGTAGGATTTCCTTACCGCTATGTAACCACTATTTTTCTGAAAACTATTTATGTATTTGTGCATTAAAATGAACTCTGATTTAAATCAAATTTCATATGATGATTAATTAGCAATAATAATTCACATTTAATCAAGTTTTGTGATATTTTGTGACTGGCTTTGAAAATATCTCTGTCACTCTGAGACATGTATTCCTAGGACAATATCAAATGATATATTAAAAATAAATGAGTAATATATTTTAATGATTGCTCTAAACTGGGTAGTGGATAGATAGGCGTGCCTATAGGGACTACATTTGCTGCAGCCTCTGTTTAGTTTTGTAGACCTGTTTGGGTCCTTATTTGGCTCATAAATTAATAAGATAATTAAAATGAATTGTACCTTTTAATACCCCTATTACTGTACCCTCAGGTGTCTCTGTTTAGTACTTTCTCATTATCTACTTCCCTAGGGTATTATAGGCTTAATTAAAATTAAATACTTGTATTTCATATATAGTTTTCTCTTGATTATTATTATGTGCATTCATGTGTATGCATGGAGTGATGACTACTGTGAGTAGTCATCTTTTTCATATTAATTCCCCACTAAGCTATATGCTTAGCATAGGTTTTTCATCCGCGTAGGTACTGAAGGTGAGGAAAACGCCAAAGACGACCCACAAGCATCAAGGCCAACACATCCATAGAAAACTTACTTGTAGGTTGAATTTTTTGTTGAAAACTTATATATATATGATGTTCTTTTGTTTGAGCTTTATATAAACAGAATATTACATCATGTATAATTATTAAGCAACCTTTGTATTAAAATTGCTTGATTGTGAAAAGAGTTTAGTGAAGCAATATAAGTTAATACTTATGTTTCGCATTATTTATGTCTCGTTCCTGTACACTCTCTTATCCTCCTAGGGGGTATAAGGGATGTTACAGTTAGTAGTATCAGAGCCTAGGTTTAGGCGATTATGAACATTTAGTAAAGTAAGAATATGCGTAAATTGGAGCACCCTAAAGCCCTACGATCCGATTAATTAACTGTTCATGTTAATCCGATTAACCTAATTGAACTAGTCAGATTATTAAATAGACCATTAATTAAAACCGGTAAATTTCTTTTTTTTAATAGTGCCGTATGTATGAATAGTGTCGTATGTATGAATAGTACCGTATGTGTGAATAGTACCGTATGAATAGTGACATATGAATAGTACTGTATGTATGAATAGACAATTTACTTAAGTCTATTTATAATTATTTAATTAATCAATAAACTTAAAAATCCCATTTTTATTCATTATCAATTATACCGATTGACCTATAACTGTTCAAGTTACTATTCATTTGGTCAGTTTTCCTTTAAGTTGGAAACACACATTTTACTTTCCCAATTCTATTAACTTAATTTCTACCAATTATTAGGCATACTAAACACACAAACTAGTGAACTTTAGTAATATATTACAGACCAAAACCCAAAACAATACCATAAGTCATATACATGCCAACATCTTCACATACTTAAATATTCCAAATAATTTCTTCCATAGCACTTTCAAAGTGTGAGGTATGCTCTGCTCCAAAATTCTACGGAGTACCTACGCGCAGTCAAATAAAACTACGTGCTGAGCATTAAATATGCCCAGTGGTGATTGCAATTCCAGAAATTTTCACTAGACTAATTTCACATGCATGAATGATATTCAATAAATAATATCATTTAAGTACTCATAATTAAACATATTTAATTTAATTACCATTTATTCATACAATATTATATTTAATTATCTTTAAATCACATAATTAGGGCAATTACACAATTAATACACATAAATAATCTTATTTATCATTTTATCCTTAACTTATGGTAATATTTCATTTATACGTTTAAACTTTTTCAAAATGACGAAAATGCCATTAGTTCAATTATACTTTACCAAAATTATATTTATGCCATTAGTTCATTTTAATTTCACTAATATTACCATTTTGCCACTAGTTTATTTTAAATTCAATAATATTACAATCATGCCACTAGTTTAATTAATTTCACTAATATTAAAATTTTACCATTAAGTTACATGCTAAATTACAGTTTTACCCCCCCCCCCCCCCCCCCATTTACCATTTTCATGCTAAATTATATTTTTACCCCTATAAAGTGGCCAATTTTCATATTTAACCATTTATTTACATTTTTACCCTTATTAACCATCCTTAACACACATATGCACGAAATTACCATTTTGCCCTCAACTTTTTATATAATAATATTTATGTCATTTTTCCACATAAATATTATTTTAATCATATTTTAATCATTTAAATCTCATTTTTACAATTATGCCCTTGTAACACACTGACAGACTCTATATACAGGATAAACGAGATGTGAACTCCAGAAGTTCACAGAAATACCAGCGGAGTCCTGTGGGACCACAACTATCTTTTAATGTAGAACAGTACAATTCAGATATTCGGATATTCAGATATTCAGATACAGAGAGGTAGGACCATCATTGGCCTACTAAAAAGTGAGATGTTGTCACACCCCATAAGTGGCTTAATTGGATTTAGCGATTTTAATTGGGCAATTAAGGGTAATTGAGTAGTTTTCTAGTAAATGAGGATTTTATTGCAAGAATTACATGTAATTTAATTGGCAGATTTTTGTTATAGTGAGTAAAAGGTAATTTGATAGGGATTAAATGGTAAAAGAAGGGTGAGTGGCACTGTGAATTCGTGCATGTGTGCCAGGTGGAATGTGTGTGTGCACGTGGTGAGGGAAAAGGGAAGAATGAGAAAAACTCAGTTGGCTGAAAACAAAAGACTGAAAACTTCCTCTCTTCTTGCTCTCTCTCTCACGTAAAACCACAGTCCGTTCTTTCTTTCTTCTGCATGTGGGTGTTCTTTAGTTTTGAGCAAAAGGTTAAAGTTGTTAGAAGCTTCAGAAGGTGAGTGGTTACTGGTTCTCGTGTGGTTCTTCTTTCTGATTTGGGTTTATAGAGATTACATTCTTGGGTTTGATTGTGGTTTTACTTGTTTGCAAGCCTCTGAGGATAAAAGAAAGATAAAGGGAAAAGATAAGATTGTGGATTGAGAAGCTGTGGGCGTTTTTGGGGACTTCATTTCAGGTTTGGGAGAGTCTGTCATTTTCTCGTTTTGGATCTTGATTCCAATTATTGTATGTCTGTTATTTATGTGTAATTGGGTAGTAAAATGTATGAGAAATACGATGTGTATGCATGATTACAGTAGAAAAGAAATAACATGAACATGCAATGAGATGAATATGTATGAGTTTGAATATGGAAAACCTGGAAAGTTGATATTCTGACATTGCCTCTGTTTAATTGTAAAAATGTTTTATTTGTGTTATAAGTGCTGTGAATGTGCTTTGGAGACTTGAAGGTACGTATTCGAATTATGATTGCATGAAAAATGGTTTTAGATAAAGAGGAGTTTTGAATTTTAGACATACTCTGTTTTCTGGATTTTCTGGTTTTCACGTTTTCTTTCTGGGAATTTTGGAAATCTATTGGAGAAGAAGAAGAAGTGTGAGAAGAAGATCACGTGACGTGATGGAGCATCACGCCGTGACCCTCTTCCCTGAAGAAGGTCACGCGACGTGATGGGGCATCACGCCGTGATCCCCTTTCTGAGAAGTTGTGAGCAGTTGGGAGAAGGAGAAGCAAATTGTGAGAGGAGGGTCACGTGACGTGATGGGGCATCACGCCGTGACCTCCCTCCCTTTGGGAAGTCGCGACGTGATGAAGCATCACGCCTCACGACCTCTCGCTGGTTTTCCTGCGTGTCACGGGACGAGACCTTGTAATCTCCTTTCCTCTCCTCACAGGCGTCACGAGACGTGACTGGTGGTCACGCCGTGACTGCCTTGCTCTCTTGCCTGGCGCTCGCGTGAAGCCTGCGTCACGCGACGTGATGAATGGTCACGGCGTGACCATCCTTCCCTGCTGCCCTGTTTTATAAAAAAACTAAAGTTTAAACTACAGTTTTAAGGGTTTTTGCACTACATGACAAATATTTGAGTTAAAATTGCATAATATTGGGTTTTGTATACATGATTAATGATTAATCTACATGATATACATGTTTATAATTTATTTAACATGGACTTGTTCAATATGAACTATTTGTTCTTATTACCTCCTGTAATTGATAATTATACATTTAAATGTTCTGAATTGGATCAATATACGGGTATATATGAAATATAAGTTAGTATTTAATGAAATTCACATGACATGATACGTAAATTATTGAGTCGTATACTTGATTAAATAATTAATGTACATAACTTACTAGTTTATATGTTACATGAACATAAATGGTCTTGAATATGAATTGTTTGTACGTCGGCCTCTAATAATTGATACTGGATGTATTTAAAATGTTTCTGAATTTGATCTAGATACATGTATATGTGAAATATGTATTTGTATTTAGTTGTATTTATTCGAGCCTGAATGGTCATAGTAGTGGATAAGTAAGCGCTTACTTAGGTCAGGGTGTGTGTGCAGCTGCTATATGATAAAACGATATATGCGGGTCCATTTGGATCCTTGTTTCGACCACGTTTGGTCTATATGAAAATAAAGCGGGACTCCGGTCTCTATATGGAAAATACATGTTTGAGACTCATGTCTCTATATGCTTGGGATACTGTGTTCAATCAGTATCCAAATGACCGTATCCACTTCTAGAGAGTATTTCAGACTAATCAGGCTATATGTTTATATGTGATATATATGTTGAAATGTTTATTGACAAGATTAAAGGTATATGTTGTATATGAAATATAGTATAACTTTGTGTTTATATACCTTGAGTGTATATGTATTTGCAATGGTGAGAAATTTGTAGATTTTAATTATGTTTTATAGTTAATTACTTGTAATGTATGTTTATGGTTGGGATGAGATTATAGTATTGTTGTAAATATTGTATATGCATATTGTTAGTTGTTTTGTTCCTCCCCACTAAGCGTTATCGCTTAGCACGGGCTCTTTTCCCGTGCAGGTGGCGAGTCTGGATTTGGAGTTGGATATCTGCAGGTCGGCCACTAGGAGTCTTTTTGGATGAAGTTGTTGTACTTTTGAAGTCTTCCGCTGTTATATTTTTGTACATGGTTTATGTATAGCAAGATGAATCTTTTGTAAAGAAACAAGTATATTTTTGTATATGTATATGCTTACGGGCCTTTTTGTAAAACGATATCGATACATGTTATATGTAACCAGGATTTTATTATTAAATGATTAAAGTTTCTTTAAATCTCATTTGGTTTTCTTTTGTTTATTTATACAAGTGTAAATGTATATGTTTATATGTGTTTTGGCCGCGTGGCACTCCGGTATCCTTCCAACGGGGATGGCGGGGTGTTACAGCTTGGTATCAGAGCCCAGGTTTGGTGGTTCTGGGTATGTTGTGATTGTTTTGGTGTGAGTCAAGTCTATATATGAGAGTCAGTTTTGTATAGTGGCCTAATGCAGATGTCGTTTGTGTAAAGTATAGATGGAGTCCGACTCGCGTGAGAGCATAGACGAGGCAGTGGCATATGTGAATTGATAAGAGTTCGAGGTGACACTCTGTATTCCTGTCAGCTATCTTCTTGAAAGCATGTGCACATAAGCATAGTGAAACATGGGGATGGGAAAAGTGCATTATAGTAGCTTACATTGCATTTTCGCATCATCTCGCATACATAAATCATTACATGACCATTTCATCCGCATCCCTCATTTGTATGTGAAAAAGTATCATTGCATGCGTTTCATTGAGAAAAGCTGACAGGATATACATTCAGTAATTAATGTTTAGAAGAGGTATATGGATTAGAGTGTAGTGTGTTAAGGAAAGTGTGAAGTGTACATGATTTGATAGTTGTATGGTATAAGTGATAACGATTCAGAGATTTGTTTAAAGATTTATCTACAAGTGATTAGCGAGGAAATTTCGAGGACGAAATTTTCTTAAGGGGGAGAGAGTTGTCACACCCCATAAGTGGCTTAATTGGATTTAGCGATTTTAATTGGGCAATTAAGGGTAATTGAGTAGTTTTCTAGTAAATGAGGATTTTATTGCAAGAATTACATGTAATTTAATTGGCAGATTTTTGTTATAGTGAGTAAAAGGTAATTTGATAGGGATTAAATGGTAAAAGAAGGGTGAGTGGCACTGTGAATTCGTGCATGTGTGCCAGGTGGAATGTGTGTGTGCACGTGGTGAGGGAAAAGGGAAGAATGAGAAAAACTCAGTTGGCTGAAAACAAAAGACTGAAAACTTCCTCTCTTCTTGCTCTCTCTCTCACGTAAAACCACAGTCCGTTCTTTCTTTCTTCTGCATGTGGGTGTTCTTTAGTTTTGAGCAAAAGGTTAAAGTTGTTAGAAGCTTCAGAAGGTGAGTGGTTACTGGTTCTCGTGTGGTTCTTCTTTCTGATTTGGGTTTATAGAGATTACATTCTTGGGTTTGATTGTGGTTTTACTTGTTTGCAAGCCTCTGAGGATAAAAGAAAGATAAAGGGAAAAGATAAGATTGTGGATTGAGAAGCTGTGGGCGTTTTTGGGGACTTCATTTCAGGTTTGGGAGAGTCTGTCATTTTCTCGTTTTGGATCTTGATTCCAATTATTGTATGTCTGTTATTTATGTGTAATTGGGTAGTAAAATGTATGAGAAATACGATGTGTATGCATGATTACAGTAGAGAAGAAATAACATGAACATGCAATGAGATGAATATGTATGAGTTTGAATATGGAAAACCTGGAAAGTTGATATTCTGACATTGCCTCTGTTTAATTGTAAAAATGTTTTATTTGTGTTATAAGTGCTGTGAATGTGCTCTGGAGACTTGAAGGTACGTATTCGAATTATGATTGCATGAAAAATGGTTTTAGATAAAGAGGAGTTTTGAATTTTAGACATACTCTGTTTTCTGGATTTTCTGGTTTTCACGTTTTCTTTCTGGGAATTTTGGAAATCTGTTGGAGAAGAAGAAGAAGTGTGAGAAGAAGATCACGTGACGTGATGGAGCATCACGCCGTGACCCTCTTCCCTGAAGAAGGTCACGCGACGTGATGGGGCATCACGCCGTGATCCCCTTTCTGAGAAGTTGTGAGCAGTTGGGAGAAGGAGAAGCAAATTGTGAGAGGAGGGTCACGTGACGTGATGGGGCATCACGCCGTGACCTCCCTCCCTTTGGGAAGTCGCGACGTGATGAAGCATCACGCCTCACGACCTCTCGCTGGTTTTCCTGCGTGTCACGGGACGAGACCTTGTAATCTCCTTTCCTCTCCTCACAGGCGTCACGAGACGTGACTGGTGGTCACGCCGTGACTGCCTTGCTCTCTTGCCTGGCGCTCGCGTGAAGCCTGCGTCACGCGACGTGATGAATGGTCACGGCGTGACCATCCTTCCCTGCTGCCCTATTTTATAAAAAAACTAAAGTTTAAACTACAGTTTTAAGGGTTTTTGCACTACATGACAAATATTTGAGTTAAAATTGCATAATATTGGGTTTTGTATACATGATTAATGATTAATCTACATGATATACATGTTTATAATTTATTTAACATGGACTTGTTCAATATGAACTATTTGTTCTTATTACCTCCTGTAATTGATAATTATACATTTAAATGTTCTGAATTGGATCAATATACGGGTATATATGAAATATAAGTTAGTATTTAATGAAATTCACATGACATGATACGTAAATTATTGAGTCGTATACTTGATTAAATAATTAATGTACATAACTTACTAGTTTATATGTTACATGAACATAAATGGTCTTGAATATGAATTGTTTGTACGTCGGCCTCTAATAATTGATACTGGATGTATTTAAAATGTTTCTGAATTTGATCTAGATACATGTATATGTGAAATATGTATTTGTATTTAGTTGTATTTATTCGAGCTTGAATGGTCATAGTAGTGGATAAGTAAGCGCTTACTTAGGTCAGGGTGTGTGTGCAGCTGCTATATGATAAAACGATATATGCGGGTCCATTTGGATCCTTGTTTCGACCACGTTTGGTCTATATGAAAATAAAGCGGGACTCCGGTCTCTATATGGAAAATACATGTTTGAGACTCATGTCTCTATATGCTTGGGATACTGTGTTCAATCAGTATCCAAATGACCGTATCCACTTCTAGAGAGTATTTCAGACTAATCAGGCTATATGTTTATATGTGATATATATGTTGAGATGTTTATTGACAAGATTAAAGGTATATGTTGTATATGAAATATAGTATAACTTTGTGTTTATATACCTTGAGTGTATATGTATTTGCAATGGTGAGAAATTTGTAGATTTTAATTATGTTTTATAGTTAATTACTTGTAATGTATGTTTATGGTTGGGATGAGATTATAGTATTGTTGTAAATATTGTATATGCATATTGTTAGTTGTTTTGTTCCTCCCCACTAAGCGTTATCGCTTAGCACGGGCTCTTTTCCCGTGCAGGTGGCGAGTCTGGATTTGGAGTTGGATATCTGCAGGTCGGCCACTAGGAGTCTTTTTGGATAAAGTTGTTGTACTTTTGAAGTCTTCCGCTGTTATATTTTTGTACATGGTTTATGTATAGCAAGATGAATCTTTTGTAAAGAAACAAGTATATTTTTGTATATGTATATGCTTACGGGCCTTTTTGTAAAACGATATCGATACATGTTATATGTAACCAGGATTTTATTATTAAATGATTAAAGTTTCTTTAAATCTCATTTGGTTTTCTTTTGTTTATTTATACAAGTGTAAATGTATATGTTTATATGTGTTTTGGCCGCGTGGCACTCCGGTATCCTTCCAACGGGGATGGCGGGGTGTTACAGATGTCATGCTCATACCCGCGGTCTTATTTCCCTATGGCATGCCAATATATCCTAAACTAGACTTGACTACCAGATCACTACATAGGGCAATATTATTTTATTTTTCACATTATTAATGGGACATACATATTTTTCATGGTATATCATCATAATATCTTATTCTTTTTCATACCATTTCATCATTTCACATGTGGTTATCATCATTACATCATCACATGTCATGCAAACTCATTATTTCATCATGGTACACATGCATCCATACATACATGTATACGGCCCACATACCAATTTATTTACATTAATTATTTTTATCAATTTTATCATTTATTTAGGCCATTTAAATGTCGTTTAACATCACCATACCATCAATTTCCATGAAAACACATCAAAATCATGACTTTACACATGATATACATTCGGCTATACATACATCACATACCTCATGATGTTTTCACATGCTCTAACATAAGCCATTCATTAATTCACATGCCAAATACCATAGATCCATCATAAACATGCATTAAACATCATGAAAAAACATGAAAATCACATGATTCACATTCGGCAAAAGAAGTAACTTTTCACACAAATTTTATTTCTTCATTTTAATCATCCATACCATTATTTTTAACATCTCTAAGCATGAATATCATGTTATTTTCAATTAAACATGCTTAAATCACATACTTTCTTCACAAACATAACTTAAATCCATACTTTTACCATGGAATTAAATGGATTTTGCAATCACAAACCTCAAATCCGTGTAATATACTTCTTAATTATCCTTTTCCTTGCCCTTAGATATATTAGAGGTTCCTTCACTTGTTGGACATAATTATGTCCAAACACAAAAATTAAGATTTCATCAAACAAAATTTCCTTTCACCAAATAAACTTCATAAACATCTTATTCACATCCTAGAGTACCCTTAGGAACCTTAAAACATAATTGAAATCACTTAAATCTCTTACCTAAATTTTACACCCAAACTTCAAGTCCAGATTTCACCCACTTTTACTCCTTCAAAACAAATTTTGAGACCAGCAATAGATTCTAGATGAGCTAAATTATGTTAGAGAGGTTTGATTTTGAGGTGAGATGAAGAAAAAATGAATGAAAAATGGTGGAGGAGAGGGAGAGAAGCATTCGGCCATAGGAGAGGAAGCAGAAGGCTGAAATAAAATGGTATCCAAGGGGATTTCCAGATTTTTGGGTGCTTTTATATGGGTCCAATTGGAACCAACCAGGTCCAACCAAAGTGGTTGAGCCGATTTGGTCCGATTTTCAGTTTTCGGGTCATTTTCCACTGGTTTGGTTAAATTAAATGTTCCTGAACTCATTTTCACTCCCAACCAATTCCATCATTCTTAAAATATTAAAATTAGTCTCCCTGCAAAATTTTAGCTCAATCAGAATCTGTTTGTGGTCCGGTTCACTTAAATCGCTCCAATTCGGTTCAGTTCGATTTTACCGTAAAATACAATTCTAATACTGTCAAAAATTTCTAAAAATTATTCTAAGCCTTTTATCCTCTTATGGTAGACAATTTTATCTACTCTAAGCATTTATAAAAATTCGGTCAAACTTTGGTTTAGTCGAATCGAATCATAGGAAACTTTAGATTGACTTTCGAGCCTAAATGAGCTCATTTTTACACCAGATTATACCATTTTCCTCTATTTAACATCCTCTTTCTAATGGTGAAATAAAATATTTTCGAGTACTATTCACCTTGGAGTCACTATTTTGTGGGAACCACAGTTGCTATTTACGGGACCCACAATTACTATTTATAGTCCAGTCAAAGATATTGTCACTATTCATGGAACCCAGTCAATGATGATATTACTAGTCATGGGACACAGTCAATGATGATATTACTATTCATTGTCCCACAGTTACTATTCATCATAATGACATCGCTGATACCATCATGATATCATTGCTGATGCCATTGATGATGTCACTACTCATGGTCCCACATTTACTATTTAGTGGGCCCCACCTAGCCCCACTTTTACTATTTAGTGGGCCCACTTTTCACTATTCACCGAAGTAAATATTTTTGTTTACTGTTTCGGCCATTTCGGACTCATTTGACCTCCGATTGACCTGAAACTTGTGCCTACGGACTCGTATTGACGAGCTCTATCCAATGGTCTAATAAAATATTTTTCGATTATAGGAAGTACTATTCACCCCGGAAGCACTATTCACTCGTGAAAAATACTATTTACGACTAGCTCGGTATTGGGGCTATTATATAAATAGTTTTGTGTTGGCCTAATGTGGATATCCTTGTTTTCTTATAGTGTTGCGATGGACCTGTCCTAAGACTCTGTGAAGGGACTATTGAAGGAACTGTAGAAAGTATTAATCCTAGGGACCAAGGTCCATCCTCTTTCGGATCTTCTGAAAGAATAAGAGATGATCGAGATGTACCTGCTGTACCCCAGGAGGTCTTATTTAAAATGTCTCAGGACATGGCTCGTGTGTTAGGATGAATGACGGCCCCTAAACCTCCTACTGATGTAATTAGAAAACACGGGGCTAAAGAATTTCATGGCACCAGGTTTGAAGAATTCGATAAGGTTGAGTATTGGTTAGAGAAGCTCTAGGGGGCATTTGAAGAAATAAGGTGTTCTCTAGATCAAATGGTTGTTTGTGTTATTTCCCTCTTGTAAGGTGCGACATACGATTGTTGGAAGCTAGTTCGGCGCCACCCGTTATACACACACCCACATACTTGGGACTTCTTTTTCTAGGAATTCCGAAATAAGTACATCACTGAGCTTATAAGGAGACAAAGTGGAAGCAGTTTCTAAGCTTGAGGCAAAGGAACCTGTCAGTGGCTGAATATGAAAAGGAATTCAGCAGTCTTAGTAAGTATACCGTGGAGCCAATTCTCATAGAATCTTTTCGATGTAGACATTTTGAAGAAGGTTTAAATGAGTCTATTAAGAAGTGCATAGCAGCTTCCAATGTGCAATCGACATTGAATTTCTATCAGCTGGTGCAAGCAGCCATGAAGGTTGAAAGATCGGAGATAATTAAACGTGAGAGAATTTGGCTTTGCTTGGACATAATAAGTTAGCATGGAGAGAGATGAGAATTTTGGAAATTCTCTTCTCATTCCAACTGGCTTCCAAACTTAAATATCCCCTTAAAATTAGAATTCTAGAATGGATAGGTGATGTAATATAATTGGCCAACTTTGAAATTTATATAATCAATCCTTCCACTTTTTTTTTTAATTCACACATTTGCCTCTAAACTAAATTAAACTTATAATTTAATCCTCATCATAATAACTTTTTTAAGGCAATTTAGTAGCATTTTAATTACTGACTATTTTTCTTAAATGACGTTCTCGTCCTTTTTATTGCATACGCTACCAACACATGCACATTCAATACTTTACTTTTCCCATAATATGTCTAATTACAACTAGGGGGAATTTTGGGTCCTTACATTTATAGCTAACATTAATTCACAATTCTTTGTTGAGTAACATAATTATAATAAATTCTAATTATGAAATAATATTTTTTAAATAATAATTGTGCAATAATAAGTAACGTTGATAGATTTTGGATGTGTAGATGATTAATACCCGATGGTTAACTTAATCCTGAGTTTTTTGAAGGAGTTCAAGGTTTTATTGATTATGTACAATTCCAAACCTGCATACATGGATGGTCCCAAAATCAGATGTCCATGTAAAAAGTTCAAACACATTTGTTATCTTCCATTTGATGAAGCTCATTTACATGTGCTAAGAAAAGGGTTTGTATCAATTTATTTTGAGTGGAAAAGACATGTGGAGCCATAAATTTGTTGCATCTCTAGGGGTAATAAAGTTAACTTATTAGTAAATGTAGGTGAATTTCAAGGGGGGATGAATTTATGACAACTAATATGGGTGCAATTGAAAATCCTTATGCCAAATGGTGTATAATGCAGTCAGTTATTCATTTCAAGCAAATATGCATAATGTCGAGGAAGAACCTAACCCAAATGCAAAAAAAATTCTTTGACTTACTGAATGCAGCTGACTAAGAATTATAGTTAAGTTGTGATAATATGACCCAATTAGTTTCAATTGCTCGAATATTGAACATAAAATTTGAAGGTCATATTTCTGATTGAAGTTTAGATAAAATCCTTTCTTGCTACAATGATTCATTGCCTACTGATCATAAAATGGTTAACAATTTTTACAACACGAAGAAGCTTATTAGGGGCCTTAGATTGCCAGTTGAAAAAATTAATTGTTACAGGTTGGGATGTATGTTATTTTGGGGAGATGATGTGGAATTGCAAGATTGCAAATTTTGTAATCAACCTAGGTTTAAACCAAGAAATGTTGTTAGGAAGCAGAAATTAGTACCTTGGAAGCAAATGTATTATTTCCCACTAACTTCAAGACTTAAAAGGCTATATGCCTCTGATGTTACTACATCTCACATGAGATGGCATAATAAATGTGAACAGACAGATGGAATAATTAGCCATCCATCGAATGAGCATATATGAAAACATTTTGATGACAGCCACCCCTAGTTTGCTGTTGAAAGTTGAAATGATAGGTTGGGTTCGTGCCCTGACGTGTTTAACCTTTTGGTCAATCGGGTCAATTGTAACCCATCAAATTTTGGTTTTTGCGAATAGTACACTACGAATCGTAAATAGTGTCACTGGAGGTGAATAGTACCACTAAGGGGCAAAAAATATTTTATTCGACCATTAAAAAGTACAATTCATGAGGAATCTGATGAAAGAATTTGAGGTGAGATTGAGTCTAAATAGGTCCTTAAAATTCAAAAATAAAAATAAGTCACGGTTTGGTTTGAATACTAAACAAAGTTGACCAGACTTTCATCGAACCTAAAAAAATGCTAGAGACCTCTAGAAAATTTCTCAAATAACTAGACTCACTCATATATAATGAGGGAATTTTTGATAGTGAAAATTGAATTTTTGGATAACATAGGAAAATAAGTTATCGGACCAATAAAATTCCCACCTTATCAAAAAATTCATCGAAACGATCTCATTTTGACCTAAAATTTTCTTGCACATTAAGAAATATTTTTTGATATTTATAGGCAAATTTTCATGAAAAATGATATAAGAAAAAATAGGAAAATTTTTTTTGGGCTTGATTAACTATGTATAAGGCCCATTTTTGGCACGACTACGGTTGAACCATTTTAGCCATTATAAGTGAGTATAAATAGCCATAAAAATCTAGAAAATCCTAAATTTTTAGCCATCTTCTCTATCTCTTTTGGCCGACATTCTCTCCATTGTAAATCTTCCATTTTTCTTCCATCTCTCCACCTAATTTTATGAAATTAAGCACCAAATTATTTTCAAGCATCATAAAAGCCTCTTAGCATCCTAAGAGTAAGTTTAAGTGAAGAAATTGAGAGGAATTTTGAAGAATTGGATTTGGGTAATTTTACCGAGTAAGTAATTTTGATGGAATTTTTGTATTTTAATTAGAATTACGTGCAGTTAGTATGTATATATGAAAATTTCTTTGAAATTGGAAAAAAATGATTGAATTTCCCCATAATGAATTTGACCAAAGTGGCGAGGAAGAAGAAGAAAGAAGAAAAGATAAAGAAAAAAATATAGAGTATTAAGAAAGAAGTGAAGGAAATTAAGGTTAGTGGATACAATTTCTCTTATTTTCCATAAAAATTGATGAATTCGAAAGTGTATGTTTGTGTATGTTCGTGTAGTTAAATTGGGGTTAATTGAAATTAGGTTTATAAATATGAAATTTAGGCTAGAATAATGTATTCGGAAAAAGAGAATTGATGAAAATAAATTTAGATGAATGGTTGGCCATAGAGCCCAATTATGTACCTAAGAGAATTAAGTAGACAATGTGAAATTTTATATAAAAGTTTAGGGACTAAAATGTAATTTTTAAGTAGATAGGGGTAAATCAGTAATTTTAGTGGGATAAGAGCAACAAAAAATATAGGTTAAACGGAGATATTAAAGGCAAAATAGTATGTTTATAAAATAATAAGGGTAAAAAAGTAAATGAATAATAATAAAATATTATTGATAAAACAATTAAAATAAGAAGTAAAAATGTGTAATATATGAATAATTGGAAAATTTGGTATACTAGGAATAATTAAGGGCAAAATGGTAAACTGCGCAAATTATGAGAACTAAAATATAACTTACCAATTTTAGATAAATTAGGCATTAAAATTGTAATTTGATCAAATTTCGGTATTTGCAAACAGTACTCCCCGGGTCGTAAATGGTGTCACCCGAGGTGACAAGTACCATTCGTGGGAAAATTTTTTTTATTCGACCATTGAAAAGTACAATTTATGAGGAATCCGATTTGAGGTGAGATTGAGTTTAAATAGGAACTTAAAAGTCAAAAATAAAAATAAGTTACGGTTCAGTTTGAAAAGTAACTAGGATTGATTAATTATGTATAAGGCCCATTTTTGGCCCAATTATGGTTGAACCATTTTTGCCATTACAAGTGAGTATAAATAGCCATAAAAATCTGGAATACCAAGAATTTTCAGCCATCTTCTCCATTTCTCTTAGCCGGCCACTCTCTCCATTTGTTAGTCCTCCATTTTTCTTCCATCCTTCCACCTAATTCTATGAAATTAAGGCCCAAATTAATTCCTAAGCATCATGAAAGCCTCCTATCATCCTAAGAGCATATTTAAATGAAGAAATTGAGAGGAATTTTGAAGAATTGGATTTGGATAATTTTACCAAGCAAGTAATTTTGATGGAATTTTTGTAGTTTTGATTAGAATTAGGTGTAGTTAGTATGTATATATGTAAATTTTATTGAAATTGGGAAGAAAATTGATGTAATTTTGCGATGATGAATTCGGCCAAGGTGGTGAGGAAGAAGAGAAAAGAATAAAAGATAAAGAAAAAGGAAGAGAGATAGAGAATTAAGCAAGAAAGGAAGGAAATTAAGGTTAGTGCATACAGTTTCTCTTATTTTCCTTAAATTTGATGAATTATAAAGTGTATGTATGTGTATGTTCATGTAGTTAAATTGGGGTTAATTGGAATTAGGTATATAAATATTAAATTGAGGCTAGAATAAAGAATTGATGAAAATAAATTTAGATGAAAGTTTTTCCATAGAACCAAATTATGTACCTCTAAGAATTAAGTCGACTAGATGGAATTTTAATGAATTAAAATCAAGAAAATGATATTGAAGTGAAGATAAGGTAATTAGGAACTTAAAACAAATTTTAGGAAATTTAATTTAATATGATATACTTTAGATAGACATTATTTAAGTAAAGTAATAATTTATGCATGCATGTTTTACATGAACTAATAGTAAAAATAAATAAAGAATAACTTAAGAACATGATGGAAAACAGGTGGAGAGTAGAAAAATGGTTAGCTAAAGAAATTGACATAAGACCTTGTTATGTAACTAAAGAATAAAAGTTGATTATATGGAATTTTAATGAATTAAAAGTTAGAAAATGTTAATAGTGTTAAAATAAGGTAATTAAGAGTTTAAAATAAATTTTAGAGAATTTAATTTAATATGTTACATGTTGGACATACATTATGTATGTGTAGGCATAATTTATATATGTACGTTTTGGATAAATTAATAGTATAATTAAGTGAGGGATAGTTTAAGAATATGATGGAAATAAATAGTCGGAAGAAAATAATATGTAAGTGATGGTAATGTGAATGGCCAAATGACATAATGTATGGGAATTCAATGATGTGTATTGGACAAATTTTTGATGATAAGTAAGAAGAAATGAGTAAAGAAGTAAGAAAGAAATTAAGGAGTAATTTTTAAGGTATGGCCAAATTAAAACATTTGTAAGAAATCAAAGTTATGAGATAAACATTGCTAAATAAGTATGGCAAATGAATGAAATATTATGGATATATGCATATTATATAACTTTGAAGTAAGAAATGGAAATTATATACATTGGAATGAAATAAGAATGTATTAAGAATGGTTCTATATAAATATGATGCAAGTATGAGCATATGAACACATGGGATATGATGTGAGATGTGAGTTTTAAGATTGTTATTATGGCATAAAAGATAGCATGAACACGGTGGACATGTATATGAACACAAGTTGGCATGATTAATTAGTTTTTTCCTTAGTATACTGGTAGTAAATTAGAAGTATAGGGTATAATTGGCTATCCATAGAGACACTTATTGCAGTTCAAGTTATGGCGACTCGTATACGTGTAGACGATGTTGGTCTACAACAATATATGGCTTTTTATAGGATATACTGCATTATGTATTTGGCATTGGTGGTCCCTTGAGAGTCGCCGTTATATGTTATGGACCTGTGGGGTCTATGTCTTGCATATCCGGTTCAAGAATTTCTACTGGATACTACGAGGGGCAAAAATGTAAATAAGTGGAAGAGAATGAAATTAACGAATGAATAATAAGTAAAAATTACTAATAAGGATTAATATAAAAAATCAAGGACTAAAATATAATTTTTATGTAAATAGAGGTAAAAGAAAATAGGTTAAATGGAGATATTAAAGACAAAATAGTAAGTTTACAAAATAATAAGGGTAAAAATGTAAAGGAATAACAAAAAAAGATCATGGGTTAAAAGGTTAAAATAAGAAGTAAAAATAAGTAATATATGAATAATTGGACAACTTGGTATATTAGGAACAATTAAGGGCAAAATGATAAACTTGGTAAATTATAGGAACTAAAATGTAACTTACCTGTTTTAGATAAATTAGGTATTAAAATTGTAATTTGGTCATATTATAGTAGAAATTTTATGGAAATTAATAATAGTAATAAGAATAAAAGGTACAAAATGATATATTTAAGAAATAAAATAGTTCTTATGGAATAAATGTACAAACTAAAGGATAAAATGGTAATTATATAAGGAAATAAGAAAAGAAGGATAAAGTGGTAAATATAGGTAGCAAATTGATAAAAATAAGATAAACGCATATGTTAAAGGACCAAATGATAATTACTTAAAGTTAGGGGACCAAATGATAGTTATGCGGAAAAAAATGAGAATCAAAGGACTAAAAGGCAGTGATAAAAGGAGAAAGAGAATTAAAGGGTAAATTGGTAAATTTAAGTAATAATGGGCAAATATGAATTAAACGTATAAGTTAAGGGACTAAGTGGTAATTATGCAAGCAAATTATGGATTAAAGGACAAAGGGGTCATTTAATGATAAAAAGTAAGGTTTAATAGTAAAATGGTAAAATTATAATTGTGAAGTAAACATGCAAAATGAAAGACCAAACGGTAATGAGGTAAGAAAATAAGAATAAAGGGGCAAAGTGGTAATTTAGCAATGAAAAGCTAAAGCTAGTAGCAAATAGTAATTATAAAATAAAATGAAAAATAAGAGGGTGTAATTGTAAAATTTTATAAGTATGTAAGGACAATAGAGATAAAAATATAATTATGTGATTTTAAAGGAATAATAATAATTTGTGATAAAATTAAGATATTATTGGTTAAAATAAGTGTTTAATAACAAATGACAAAAAGCTTGTAAATTCATATATGTATTAATAAGAAATTAAGTAAGAACAACACTATGTATATAAATGCTAAGTCTAAGAAAAGTATATAAAATAATTATAAGTATGTGTGTGTCACATAATGCATGTGTGTGGCATGGAAAATAGTAGACATGTATCCACCACTAGGTGTTGTACGCTTAGCGCGTAGTTGTTGTTGCGCATAGGTTTAGGTCATGTGAATGAAGGAACAAGAGCAAGCATACCATTGGGAGCAAATGATGCGTAAATTTAAAATACATTTTTGGGTTATGTATTATGATAGGTATGTATATGTAAAGTTAATGTAGTGAGCTAGGTTTATGTGTAACTACCATATATGTAAATGAGGAGTATAAGTAGTATGTGTCTGTTTTATTTTAAGGCCTTGTGGACATTTTGTAACACCCCCTACCCATATGTAGGCGATCCCATCCGATAAGGAGTGAGATACCGTATGAGTCAAGGTGCCACCACACAAATACACACAGATACAATACAAATCATACATTCATAAATATGGGTAATTAAAAACTTTGTGAAACAACAAGAGCCACAGCTGATCATACATTAATATAACAAAAATCATTACAATAATGTTTTGATCAAACTGGCTAAAACAAAAGATAATTACATAACCAAATTATACAAATGCGGAAGCTACTATAAAAACTGATACATGAGAGTTATGTACAAAAGTATCATCAAAGATTACAAAAGCTAAGCCCTACACTAAACCTTCCTCTGTTGGCTTGATGACGGCGACTCTCCCAAAGCAAAAGATCTTCCGTACCTGCAGGGTAAAAACACCGTGCTAAGCGATAAACGCTTAGTGGGGAAACACACAAACCTTATGGACGACCATTCATAATAGTCGTCGAGGCATAACACATTCACAATGGTAAATGCAGATAATCATAGCAAGTAAACATACATTCTTGCATATAAAAGCCATACTTTCGATAACATATGCTCACATCCATGTTCACATTCATAATTACATTGACTGATCATTCATCTCATTATCATACTCATTCGAATATCACAATCGTATAATCACATCAGAGCAAAATAAAGCAAACAGAACACTTGCTGACTCACAATAGTGGATAACGAGTGTACGGACAGTACCTTACGGGTACGAATCGAATACTGATAGTACCTTACGGGTACGAATCGAAAACCATTCCATTTTATCAATTACAAAACATTTTACTGAGGGGATCTTAAACAAGATCCAAATACTTAGGGGTTCGTGAGGAACCAAACGGGGACCGGATTGGGGTCCAAACTGAACTAAGGCTGCAGCTAAAAGACTCGATTAGGCATGCCTAACTATCCCCTCACTTGACTCTAGCAGGTCATACATAAACCAGATCATGTTTTGAAACACAACACATAATTCACCCTGTATAATTCGCAATATAGTAGGCATATAGACACATTCATATAGCATACAGTAAGGATAAACCATGAAAAAGATGTCTGAAATTCATTTTTGAAAAAACTGGGCCCGCAGGAAAAATAGGGCAGATCAGGGCCTCTGTCGCGCTCGCGATAGAAGAGCCATGGACACGAGTCATGCTGAGGTCAATGGCTTATCCCAGTCGTGCTCCTCCAGCACGACGTACAGAGGAAACGACATGAGCACGAGTCATGCTGAGGGACACGACTTGTGTTCATGATGTTTCCTCTTCGGTCGTGCTCCACAGCATGCCACGGAGGAGGACTCACAGTAGCACGATCCGTGCTATACGAGCACGAGTCGTGCTGATCCTCACGGCCTGTCGACATCCAGCTGAGATGCACGGCTTGCACACCAAAGGAGCACGAGTCGTGCTTCTCCATCCGAGTCGGACACAGGCAAAGCTATAGTGAGCCTAAACACGAGAATGTGAAGTTCCTCTCTGTCGCGTTCGTGAGAGTGTCACGCTCACGACAGAGACGAGACTCCCAATTCCCAGCAAAACGCAGAAACCCAGAAGTTTTCCCAAATCTAGACCATTTTGACCCAAATCACTTTTAATCCAATCTTACCTCAATTATGGCCTCCAAAACACCATAACAAACATAAAACAACATATATCAACAATTAATTCCCATTAATTCATCAATTTACACAATAACATCTGGGGTCTTTTGGTATCAGAGCCTTTCCAGTTTAATTCTAAGGTATTTTGATGAAAGAGAAATTTCACACTTATGGCTTCTTTCAACAGTTTATCTTTATCTTCCTCCTCTTCTTCAAGATCATCTTTTTCTTTGTCTCCTTCTACTATAAAAAACTTTGATTATCTTTATGAGCTTAATTTCCTAGATGAATCTCAAAAGATCCAAGACTCTCATTTGCCTTTCCTTAATCCTTATGATGCTTTTACTAAATCACCCAGATCCAATGTTTTATCCAACATAAAGACATTGATCCGTCAACCTAAATCTCATGTCAAAGAGTATATTCAGTCCTCTTCTTTCAGACAGCATCCCATTAAAGCTACTGGGCAAGAACAGTTCATACCCCTTGATATTCCTGCTGAGTCTATCCCTTATTGGACTAATTAAGGATTGTCTCATCTCCACTTTGGTGCTGTTCGAATCGCTGTAACATATCATGGACGCAAAGGACTTCCTGTCTTTGCGAGAATTGCTCTTCTTGATACTAGGTATCTCACCTATTCACAAGCTGTCATTGGTACTGTACAGACCTCCTTGAATGCTGGTACAGTTATGTTCACCTTCTATCCTAACTTTTGTATGAGGTTGAATAATCCTCATCTCCTTGATAATCTGAAAGTCCAGATTCAGATTACTGGTGCTGATCAGGTGAAAACAATTGAAGTAGCAACACTTCACTACCAAATGATCTATAGAGTCCAAAATCATGCTATAGACATTTCCCTTCCAGGATCCAATGATGCTCTACTCATCTCTGCAGATTCTAACCAGGTTCCTACCTGTGTTCAGATTCCAAAGCAATTGACGAAAGAAGAATTGCTTGAATACTTTCCAAAATCATGGCTTACGAGCTATGAGATTCTTCATGAACAGAAACAACCAGTTCAGTCTACTACTCCTATCTTTTTAAAGAAACCGGATGGTATGATTGAAACTCATTTCATTCCACCAAAAGCAGATTCAGCTGACTCCACAACTGCTCCTGTTTTCTCTACACAGTTCATGATGCAGCCTTACCCACAGGAAGATGAAATTCCCATTGAAGCTTTTGATAATAATGGCCGTCCAATCTATGCTTACAAAAGAAATGGTCATTGTTATTAGGACTTCTGTAATTGTGATGAATGTCATCAAGATTACATGGAAGCAGAACTCGATGATGAAGATCTCCGACGACGAAGACGAAAAGCAAAAAAGAAAACTTCATCAGAAGCACGTTTTCAAGATCATCTCGATGAAGATGATGATCCTACAGTTGGTACACTTGGCCAACCCTCTGGAAAATATGATTATGCAGTAAGCTATACTCCTCCTGCTTGGTATAAACCTCCTGAAACACCAACTCCTATTCCAGAAAAATGCAAACCTTCCCCCAAGCCTCACAAACCTTCACCAAAACCATGTTCTGTATCTTCCCTTAAATGGCAACCGAAAGTACAGCAAACCCCTCTTCTCCCTTCTGTCTGTATGTATCATCCTACTGGGCAATACACAGATGAATTTCCTTCCCTTTCTGAAACTACTCATCCTACCACAAAAGTTCGCACTACCCCATATATCAAGTCCCCTGGTATTTCCACTGAAGGAACTCCCAGATCTGTCTCATCAGCAGAAGCAGTACTCAATTGGCAATCTGAGAACTCACTTGCACAAAATAAGGTATTACAACGAATAGAAACTAAAGTTGATCATGTTTCTACTCGTGTAGATACGCTTAACTCTCAGATTACAAGTCAAAATGCTGCTACATATCAACTTCTTGCAAAACTACAGAATCAAGTTGCTGAGTTGGATAAGCAACTGATGACTTCCATTAATCAACGGACATATGATGCTACCTTTAAAGCAAAAGCTCTTGAAGCTACCAGATTGAAATCAGAGATTGAAATAATCAAAAGAGATCTAGCTAAACCACAACCCTCTCCAATACCTTCTTTACCTTTTTACCATTCAACCTTCATGCCTTATACACACCAACCTTCTGTTCAAGTCCCTCCTTATTCTGAACCTTCACAAGAAGACCTTGAAGCATTAGGTTATTCTCATGAGATGTTCATGAGAAAAAACTTTACTAACCTAGCTACACCACCCAAATCATTAGCTCATACAGTCCCTACATCTCACACCACCAGTATACCTTCTACATCTGATGTGACAACCGCACCCACTACTCCTTCTCCAGATCTCAAACAAAAAGGTGTTATTATCTCTGAACCACCAGCTTCTCATATGATCCAACAACCCTCATATCCAAATCCCATAATCCAAACATTGAAACAAAAAGCTTTGCAGACTTTACCTGCTATATCATCTGCCACAATTGATGATTCTTCTACCACAGATTCAGATGAAAGTGATACTAGTTCTACCTCTGAGGACGAACTAGATTCAAAGCATTTTCCTTTATTCATGGCAGATCCTCCACCCACTGAAAGCACTACCACACATTATGAAGCAGAAGAGCCAGAAGAAGAAATGGCTGATAATGCAAATCCACTTCCTGCTGATTCTAGACTAATAGGTGGTCCGTGGTTCCAATTTGAAGATATCTCTAGTGATAAATGGTGTGATCGTCTTCAAGAATTCTTTGCATGGCTTGATCTCAAATCAAGAACACGACCTCAAGGAGTTACTACTCTAGAACCTATTCTCGATGAATTCCAGTGCAGATTTACAGGCAGATTAAGAGATTGGTTCACTCGCCTTGATGAATATTCAAAAACTCAATTTGTCAGATCTGAATCTATCACTTATGTACTCCAAAAGATTCATGCTGAGTTCATTGGTGATGTCCGAGATTTTGAGAATACCTCCAGAGACAAATTCTTCAAGATGAAATGTTGTTCTCTCCTTCCAAAGGATCTCGATAAGCATTATAAGAGGATGTCAAAACTCTTTTACATGCTTAATGGAGCTAATGATCCTAATTTAAAACAAGGATTCTTGTCTTCCATTCCAGAGCAACTTTCTGATAGTACAATGTTCTATCTTCGGGAACAATGTATTCAGCTCAACTCTCTCTCATTGGGACAAATTTATCAAAGAGTTCTCATGGCACTTGAACGCCTCTGTGCTTCTCAAAAGATGATTAAGAATACTTTCTTAAAAGGAAAAGATCCTCAGATCAAAGCAGCTTGCAAACGACCTGATTTGGAAATCAAATGTTTTCCTAAGAAAGATTGTTCATGTTCTCCTTACAAGAAGAATAAGAAATTCATGTTCCACAATAAGAAGAAGTTTTACAAGCATCGGCGTCTTCCTTATCAAGGGAAGAAAGTCCGGTTTTTCAGACGAAAGAGACACAAACCAAAAGGTGACAGATGTTTTGTTTGTGGTCAGAAAGGTCACTTTGCCAAGAAATGTCCTCAACAAAAAAGGTCTCAACAACTTCTTCAACAAATTCAACAAACCTCTCCCATCAATATCCAAGATGATGACATTGAATCTCTCTTCTCTGAAAATGATGAACCAGACCCTTATACTCTTTTTGCGATTGAGTATACTGATTCTGATTTCTCAGATTCTGATTCCTCAGATGAAGATAAAGATAGTATTTCTGAAATTTCTACCATTGAACCATTTCTATCTCCACCAAAATCCATATTGTCAACCCATCCAATTCCACTGGTCCCAGCAAAGGTATTCCCTGATAAATATGCTAATCCTGTTAGCATAATAGCCTTCATAGACACTGGAGCCCATAACACCATCTTGAATCCAAAAATCCTTCCTTCCTCCTGCTGGATTCCATATACCCAACATTTTCAAGCAGCCAACAAAGGTGTGCTCACAATAAAGCTCAAAACAAGAAAACCCATTAAAATTCAATTATTTCCTGATTGTTTTGTCTGGATCCATGCTTTTGGATCAGAACTTCCAGGAAAAGATCTTGTTTTCGGCTTTGATGCTTATTGCAAACTACCCCATCTCAGAATAAAACCCAATGGTCTTCAACACAAAAAATCCTTCCAGCCTTATACTACTACCCATTCACTTTTCCCTGTCTTTGACCCAGGACCCTTTGCTCAAATCCAAAGTGAACTCGAAACTCATTGTTGTTCAATGTCTCACACTGATTTTCTCTCAAAAAATCCAAATCCTATATGGACCAGACCAGAATTCTTCATTACCCTTCCTTTCAAAAAGTCTGAAGATATAAATCCTACTAAAGCTACCCATCCAGGAATGTCACCAGAAGACTTTGCTTTAGCCCAGGATGAATGTTCTCAACTTTTAGCCCAGAACCTAATTGAGCCCACTCAATCTGATTGGGCCTGTCAAGCCTTTTATGTCAATAAACACTCTGAACAAGTCTGAGGCAAGAAGAGACTTGTTATTGACTATACACCCCTTAACCCTTTTCTCAAAGACAACAAATACCCTTTACCAAATATTTCATCCCTTTTCCCTTACCTCCATAATGCTCAAATCTTCTCCAAGTTTGATCTCAAAGCAGGTTTTTGGCAACTCGGAATAATTCCAACTGATAGACCCAAAACAGCTTTCTGTATCCCAAACTTTCATTATCAATGGACTGTCATGCCTTTTGGCCTCAAGACTGCACCTTCCATTTTTCAACAGTCTATGATACGGGTTTATAAGTCAATTCTTTCTTTTGCACTAATTTACATTGATGATGTGTTGATTTTCTCTCCAGATGTTCCTACACACAAGACTCATTTACAACAATTTCTATCTCTGACTAAGGAACATGGAATCATGCTTTCACCATCAAAAATGATTCTTGCACAGAAAGAAATTGATTTCCTTGGAATGCATTTTGCTAATGGATCCTATCAACCTCAGCCACATCTTGCAAAAGAATTGCTCAACTTTCCAGATCACCAGTTTTCTCAAAAGCAAGTCCAGCAATTCCTTGGAATAGCCAATTACATTAGACAATTTATCCATCACTTTAGCCACCTGTCCAAACCACTAACTCAACTTTTGAAAAAGAACCCACCTGCCTGGTCAGATATCCACTCCAGATCAGTCCAACAAATTAAAGCAATCACTCAGAATTTGCCACCTCTTCATATTCCCTCCATTGGCAAAAGGATATTGCAGACTGATGCAAGTGATGAGTGTTGGGGAGCAATACTTTTAGAAGAAAAAGACAAAATCCACAGTATTTGTGGATATGCAAGTGGTCAGTTCAAAGAGTCAGAATGTCACTACCACTCTACCTTTAAAGAAATCCTAGCTGTAAAGTATGGAATCAAAAGGTTTGAGTTTCACTTGATTGGACACCACTTCACTGTTGTAATGGATTGCTCTTCTTTCCCTAAGATACTTAACTTCAAAGGGAAGTCAGTGCCACATCACCAGCTTTTAAGATGGGCAGAATGGTTTAGCAAATACAACTTTCAAGTCGAGCATATAAAAGGGGATAAGAACCTTATTCCTGATTATCTTTCACGACTTACTCACAAACCTACTCTCCCATTACAATCTCCAATCCTTCTATTACTCTTCTCCATGGATAGATTCATTCCTAATCCAAGTCCCAGAAAATCTCAAATTCCTACCCTGCATATGCCAGCCCTGAGAAAAGCATCTCATCCTCCAAACTGTCCTCTGAAATCTCCCTCTCAAATAAAAGCATTTGCTACTCATCATTTATTTTATTTTCTCCATCTCTTCTGTCTTAAGAAGAATCTCACCAAGAATTACTTCAATCTTGAAAAACCTTGGAGTATTCTGTTCAAAATCTACCCAAATGCACCCTTTTGTGATGAAGAACTATGGTTCTTATGGTGTTTGTCTGTAATGCACACTCATGCAGTTATCTTCCCACTTGTTGATGTTTTCGATCTGCTCACAGAACCTTCCAGACAAAGTTCTTATATTTGGCAGTTCTTAGAATGGTATGCACCATTGTCATGGTGGCGTCATGAATTCCTTCGCCAAATTCAAGCACGAAAAATCTGGCAGAAAGACTTTAAAAAGGCGGAAAAATTATCTGTTGTTTATTTTTTCCACAGGCCTTATATCTGGAATCCTGCTAGCAACTCTATCTGGACCCAGCCACAAGCTTGGTGTTGGGAAGTACTTGATGACTTTGATGATTGTCGACATCCTCTTTGGAAGAAAAATCTTCAGAACACCCTCTGTGAATTGAATAATGTTAAACCAGCTTCACTGAATCCTCCCACATATGATACAGCAGAATCCTCTCTCCGACCAAATTTTCTGGATTCACTTTTCCAAGATTCACAGGATCCATATCTTGATCTTAATGTCAATATCTTAGATGACATGGCACAAAACTTTTTATCATCTCCTGAGCAGCAGCTGGCTACACCTGAGCAACAAAGGCCAGATAAGGGTAAAAATCTTGCAAATGAATATCTCGACTGGACCCCACAAAATAATGATACAGATCCTGAAGATATGAATATGTCACCATCACATGAGCCCATCAAGAATAAATAAAGTATCTTTATTAAAGTATCTTTATTAAAGTACCTTTATATAAAGTAACTTTGTAAAAGAGGAATATATTCCTCTACAAGCAGCTTTTAAGATTCCTTTTATCTTACTTTTTGTAAAGTATCTTTTGTAAAAGGAGATTACTCCTTATCCTAGATAGTAATCATGTGTATTAGTTTGTATTCTAGGTGTGTAAGCCTCTTTAAAGGCTATATTTATGTAATGAAATGAAGGAGAAGGGATATACTGGAAAATACTTCGACATACTTCGATAGACTTCGAAATATTTCTTCTCTCTAAATATTTTCTCTATGAATCTCTAAAGTTTCTTCTTCTCTTTCATTAAAATATTCTTATTATTATTCTGGGGATCCTTATATCTAAAACTCCTTTGTATGTTAAACATATTTTCTTTATCTGTGCTGTCAGTCTAACAGGATAGTCCATCAGTTGGCCAGGAAGAGCCGTTTCAGGACAGTCATACTTGACTAAGCACTCTATTGATTGTGTGTTTGACATGCCAATATAAGTCCATATACACAACCAAAATTCCAAAAATTTATGCACATATACATATGAACATATGAACATCCGAAACAGTAGAAATTCCCAAACCTTCTCTCCTTAGCTCCAAATCTAATGAGCTCCACTAGTACCAGCCTTCTCCTTGCCTTTTGGTTCACGAGGAGGCTCAACTAACAACATCCCAACAAACACATACACAAACCAAACCCTAGATTAAAACTCCAAACCCAGAAAATGAAGAAGAAGAAGATGAACAAGGAAGAACAAGATGAAGTATGCAAAAAACTTACCAAAAGAGACACAAGGAGATGACCAATTTCCACTAGCAGCCCTTGAATCCAAGCTAGGGTTCTTAGGGGAAGAGAAAAGGAAGAAGAAGAGAGTGAAGGGAAGGGAAAACGTGAAAATGAAGACAGCCATCTGCCCTTTCGCCTTTTCTCTTTTCTTTTTCTTTTTTTGTTTTCCTAACCCTAGACAAGTGTCACTTCCCTATTAGTGGGATTTGGTCACTCACACACAAAACTCATGCATCACACACACACAACGCCATCCCAAATTTTATACATCCTACTATGGTACGCTCATGCACACACAAACATAACCCAACTTACTCACATCCTACTACCGTAGATGCACCCTCATACTAATAAAACCCACAAATATGCATTTTTACTCAGAATGCCCTTATCACATGCCAAAACACACACAATGTATGCACATGCAGATGGCTCGTTCTACTAGGGGGCAAACGGGGTGTGACAACTCTCCCCTACTAACAAGAATTTCGTCCTCGAAATTCTCACTTGAACTGAACAAATGCGGATACTGAGCTCTCATCGACTCCTCTGGTTTCCAAGTCGCTTCTTCGACTCCATGATTATTCCATAACACTTTTACCAAAGGAATCTGCTTACTCCTCAGCTGTCTCACTTCTCTAGCCAGAACAGCTTTCTGTTTTTCATCATAAGAGAAATCTGGCTGCACTTGTACATCTTGAATTGACAGAACATGTGAAGGATCTGATCTATACCGACGAAGCATCAAAACATGAAAGACATCATGCAATTTTGCCAATTCCATCGATAAAGCCAATCTATAAGCTACCGGACCAACCTTAGCTAAAATCTCATAGGGACCAATAAAGCGAGGACTAAGCTTACCCTTCTTTCCAAACCGAAGCACTCTCCTCCAAGGCGAAACCATAAGGAAAACCTTGTCCCCGACTTCAAACTGCACATCTTTCCTCTTCAGATTGGCATAAGACTTTTGTTGATCTTTAGCCACCTTCAGATTCAGCTGCACAACTCTGATCTTCTCCTTGGTATCCCTAACCAACTCTGGCCCAATAACTGAACGCTTGGATAGCTCGGTCCAACAAACCGGAGTCCTACACTGCTGACCATACAAAGCCTCATACGGTGACATACCGATGCTCGACTAATAGCTATTATTATAGGCAAACTCCATAAGCGACACATATCTGTCCCAACTACCCGAAAAATCCAAAGCACATGCCCTCAACATATCCTCCAGAATCTGAATGACCTATTCTGACTGACCATCTGTCTGAGGATGGAATGCCGTACTGAAGTTCAACTTGGTACCCAAAGTCCTTTGCAATTCCTTCCAAAACTTCGAAGTGAACGTCGGATCTCGATCTGATACTATGGATAACGGCACTCCATACAACCAAACTATTTCATCCACATAGGTACTGGCTAGTCTATCCATCGGATAGTCCACTCTCACTGGCAATAAATGAGCTGACTTCGTAAGCCGATCCACTATCACCCAAACTGTGTCGTGCTTCCTCTGAGTCAAAGGCAAACCAGATACAAAGTCCATAGCAATATCATCCCATTTCCATTCGGGAACGGATAAAGGTGTAAGCAATCCCGAAAGAACTTGATGCTCGGCCTTTACCTGCTGACATGTCAAGCACTTGGATACAAAATCCACAATGTCCCTCTTCATGCCGGACCACTAATAAAACTATTTCATGTCCCTATACATCTTTTCACTCCCGGGATGCATGGTAAAAACCGTGGTGTGCGCCTCACTCAAAAGCTGTCTCCTCAACTCCTCATGCTTAGGCACACACAAGCGGTTTCTATACATAAGCACCCCATCTAAAACTGAGAAATCTGGCTGCTTACCCGAATTGACCTCTTGTACAACCCGCTGTAGCCTCTCATCATCTCTCTGAGCATCCTCAATCCTCTGTCTTAAGGTAGGCTTCACTCGTAACTGAGCAACCAAAGCCCCATCTGAATCAAACCTCCATCTAAACCGAACCTCCATCTAAACCATCTCATAAGCAAGGCTAAAACTGACTTCCGACTCAAAGCATCAGCGACTACATTAGCCTTACCCGAATAGAAATCCACTATGCAGTCGTAGTCCTTAAACAACTCAAGCCAACGGCGCTGTCTCATGTTCAATTCCCTCTGCGTGAGGAGATACTTCAAACTCTTATGGTCCGTAAAGATCTTACACTTCTCCCCGTACAGATAATGGCGCCAAATCTTCAGAGCAAAGATAACATTCGCTAACTCCAAATCGTGTGTCGGATAATTTCTCTCATGTGGCTTCAACTGTCGAGAAGCATAAGCCACAACCTTACCTTCTTGCATCAAAACACAGCCAAGACCCATACCCGAAGCATCACTATACATGACAAACTCTTTACCCGAGATGGGTTGAGTAAGTATAGGAGCCTCGACTAGCAACTTCTTCAACTGATCAAAACAAGCCTGGTCCTTATCCGACCACTCAAATCTGACTCCTTTTCTCAATAACCTAGTCATTGGAGTGGCAATAATGGAGAAACCCTGAACAAATAGATGGTAGTAACCCGCCAAACCAAGAAAACTCCGCACTTCCTGAACATTCCTAGGTGCTTTCCAATCAACTATTGCCTCAATCTTTGCCGGATCAACTTGAATACCCCTAGCCGAAACAATATGACCCAAGAAGGATAGCTCCCGAAGCCAAAAATCACACTTGCTAAGCTTGATAAACAACCGATGCTCTCTTAACACTTGCAAAACCAACCGAAGATGCTCTTCATGCTCTTTCTCATCCTTGGAATACACCAAGATGTCATCTATAAATACCACTACAAAACGGTCTAAGTATAGCCTAAACACTCTGTTCATCAAATCCATAAAAGCCGCAGGAGCATTGGTCAAACCAAACAGCATCACTAAGAACTCATAATGGCCATACCTTGTCCGAAATGCAGTCTTAACCACATCAGCATCCTGAACTCGCAATTTATAATAACTCGACCGAAGATCAATCTTCAAAAAGACACCCACACCTCGAAGCTGATCAAACAAATCCTCGACTCTAGGCAAGGCATACTTGTTCTTCACTGTGACCTTATTGATTTGCCTATAGTCGATGCACATCCTCAATGAACTATCCTTCTTCTTAACAAACGGAACCGAGGAGATATGCTGGGTCGAATAAACCCCTTATCCAATAGCTCTTGTAGTTGAGTTTTGAGTTCTCTCAACTCTACAAGAGCCATCCGATAAGGTGCTTTTGATATGGGAGTGGTACCCAGCATAATCTCTATGGACAACTCGACTTCTCTCTCAGGAGGCAAACCCGGTAACTCACTCGGGAACACGTCACTAAACTCCCGCATAACAGGGATGTCCTCAATCCGAACTCGATCCCTCTTGGAATCCAACACAACTGCTAGAAAAGCCTCACAACCCTTCCTAATAAACCTCTTAGCTTGCATTGCTGAAATGACATTATTCAAAGAACTAGCACCCAAACCTTTAACACACACAGAAGACCGATCCTTATCCCAAAGCACAACCATCTTCCTAAGACAATCAACCATAGCTCGGTACTTACCCAACCAGTCCATAACTAGAATTAGATCAAACTCTCTGAAAGGAAACTCAATTAGATCTGCTGGAAACACAACTCCCTCAACCAACAGGGGGCAATTCCTATAGACTCTACTCATATTGACACTATGCCCTAATGGACTGGTCACACATATCTCATAATCTAGCTGATTTACCACATGCAACTTATCAACAATCTTATTCATGCACAAATATGAGTGTGTGGAACCAGGATCAATTATAGCATACAATTCAGTGTCATGGAATAAGAACTTACTAGCAATCACATCAGGTGCATCCTACTCCTCTCTGGCTCTCACAGCATAAGCTCTTACTAGAACAGGCAATTGTCGCTAAACTGTCTCTGATGCAGTACTCTCTCTAGGTCGACCGCCTCAACCTCCACCCCGGCCCCTACCACGGTTAGCTTGCGTGGCATTGGAGCCAACTCTACTAGCCTCTCTCTGAGAACCCGAATCCTCATTCAACCTCGGATAGTTGGCCAAAAAGTGTTCGGTGCTCCCACATCTGAAACACCCACATGTGAGCCACCTACACTCACCCTGATGAGCCTTACTGCAATGCGAATATATAGGCATAGACTCAGATCTACCACCTCTACCAGAACCAGATACCGCTACAGAACCCTGTCTTCTACCTCTTGTAGCTAGACCAGATGATGACTCATCCTGTGGGTTTCGGGACCTCTTACCCGAGGATGAGGAAGACGAACCACCACGGGGTGGATTCCTCCTCTGAGCCCTCTCTCTCAGAATAGTTTCTGACCTCTCAGCCCTAACAGCAGCTTCCACAATCTGATAATAATTCACTCTTAGAGTGCTCCTCAAGGAAATCAACATAACTCTCAAGGACTCATTCAAACTGGCCTCGAAATGCCTGCATCGGAACTCATCTGTTAAAACACCCTGCGGAGCATACCTAGACAACCGGTTAAACTCCTTCTCAAACTCTGAAACCGACATAGCCCTCTATTTCAAGTTAAAAACTGTGCCCACCTGGCATCCTTATAAGTCTGAGTCACATACTTGTTAGTAAACTCCCTTGCGAAGAAATCCCATGTAACTGGATCGGGCAACTGAGGATGCCTGCCAACTAACTCCAACCATTCAAAAGCTGACCCTTGCAGCAAAGCCACTGCACACTCTGCCTGCTGGTCAGGAGCACATCGAGTCTCTCTCAAGGTACGCTTCACCTTGTCTAACCATTTCTCAGCTAGCTCTGACTCATCTAAACCGGTGCCATAGAAATCTTCAGCACCAGCTCTTCTCAGACTCTCTATGGGGGCTCTAGGAGCAGTCACTCTCTCCAAGACTCGAGTTATGTCCTGAGATAGCTTAAGCATAGCTTCAAAGGGCATGGCTGCGGCCTCGGGCTAGACCCTAGCAGGTTGAGCCAACACAGAAACCGAAGGATCAATAGCTTGAGGATTCACGCTTTCAGCTGACCCCTCAAGAGACCCTCGAATAGAACCAGAATCCATCTAAACAAACATAGACAACTGTATCAGCCAAACAATCCTAGACATATACTCATCTACGCACAACAACAGGTCAACAACACCCAGAAACGCCTAAATCGGGGCTCTGATACCAAAAACTGTAACACCCCCTACCCATACGTAGGCGATCCCATCCGATAAGGAGTGAGATACCATATGAGTCAAGGTGCCACCACACAGATACACACAGATACAATACAAATCATACATTTATAAATACGGGTAATTAAAAACTTTGCAAAATAACAAGAGCCACAGCTGATCATACATTAATATAACAAAAATCATTACAATAATGTTTTGATCAAACTGGCTAAAACAAAAGATAATTACATAACCAAATTATATAAATGCGGAAGGTACTATAAAAACTGATATATGAGAGTTATGTACAAAAGAATCATCAAAGATTACAAAAGCTAAGCCCTACACTAAATCGTCCTGCGTTGGCTTGATGACGGCGACTCTCCCTGTAACACCCCAACTCATACGTAAGGGAACCCATCTGCAAGGGAGTAGGAAGCTGTACGAGTAGGTGTGTTACTAAACAGAAGCAATACAAAGCGTATAAAAATACGAAAGAATTTAAAACTTAAGGAGCAAAAACTGAACATGCATAATGTACCAAGGCGCATACACTAAGCGAAAGCACATACACACGCATACTTACAATCATACAACAGAAATCTAATAAGAAAGACAAAATCGAGGAAATACTTAATACACAAATATAAAAATATTTACATAGCCTAAAATATTACATCAGAATCTTTACATATTATTACATATACATATTATACAAAAATACAAAGTCCCATTTACAAAAGCTGAATAAAATACAACACTTCTAGCTCCTATGTGGCCGGCCCTTGTAGATGCGCGACTCGAACCGAATCAGACCTGCCACCTGCACGGGAAAAGAAACCGTGCTAAGCGATAACGCTTAGTGGGGAGAACATACAGAAATATGGACGGCCATTCGCAATGGTCGCCAAAAAATAACACATTCACAATGGCATATGTACACAGACATAACAAATAGATATTTATACACTTGCATATAAAAACCATGCATTTATCCAAATTATATATAATTCAAAAACTCATGCCGAACCCAAGCTGACAGAGTGCTATATAGAATAGAAGCATCACTATGTAGAAACGCATACAACCTCAATTGCATATACTTACCAGAGCATCAAATGTCAAACCGCTTCATGCCTAGTTACTCAACAACTGAATATGCAACCTTCATACTAATAACCCAAACTTTAACTGAAAACCCATTCATATGCACTAACGCACCCGACCACCATACAAAGCTACAAGACCATTAAACCTACATTTGTCAGACCATAACACACACACCAGCCAACACCCCAAGGGACAACGTCCAAAACCACCACACTTCCCCTGCGCAACTCTAATATATGAAATATCATACCATGGAAAATAAACACATTACAACATGTCGAGGATATTACAATAGTTGACACCAAGGGAAACATATAGCATGATATTAAATTCGTTGCATTTGCTAGATCAAGATTATATTCATACTCATTTTAGTTCATAAATTAGTCATAACAGTTAACAGCACAAAATCACATTAATATACATACAAATTAACCATAGCATTCCAAAATTCCAACTTATATTTATATACTTTTTAATTTATCGCATCACTATACAGAAATGCAGTATCCACATTACATGACACACCGACTTCACATACACATACTATAAACATGATCATTTACAGATAAAGATAAAGGTAGAATATACAGGTCAGAGTTACATTTAGCCTATTCAGAGACTTGTAATGACATTCACAAATCCCAAAATCATACTCATACGGCTATCACATCCTTATGTTCGTAACTAATCAGATCAGCATGCTTGTAAACACAAAATAACAAACAATGCACCTGCTGACTCACAATAGTGGATATCGAGTGAACAAACTGTACCTTACGGGTACGAATCGAAAAGCAACATCATTGTTTTCCATTTCAAAAACATTTCACTAAAAAGGACCTTAAACAAGATCCATACACTAAAATGGTTCGCGAGGAACCAGCCAGGGACCTGATCGGGGTCCATTCATTCAAAGGGCGCTGCAGCTACACGAAACTCTATTAGGCATGCCTAACTATCCACTTACTTGACTCTAGCAGGTCATGCATAAACCAAAATATGTTTCAAGTCACATAACATAGTTAATCATGCATAATGCAGAGGATATTAGATAAATACATATATTCATTTATTAAGTAGGTAATATAATTCAATCAACACACTTTAGCACTATTCAGTATTCTAAAACGTATCTCAATCTAAATCATATTGTTTAAAACCAACACTCATCAAATAACATACCAACGACCCAATGGTATTCAATAAAGGGTAACATAAAATGTTACACACAATATTTATTGTTTGACTAAGTTAAAATACCCATGTACGTCATCCACCGATGAATAATTCATAAAATAACGCTAAAGAATCCAAAACAAAGGAAAAAGAGCTGAAAAAGACACCTTTGAAATTTTTACAAAATGATGGACAGAACCATTTTACATTAAACGATATCATTAACTATAAACACAAGTCCAAAATATAAATACACCAGCATAAAAACATAAAATATAATTTGCACAAGGTAAAAAGCCATATGAAAAAGAAGGAAGAAGACTTCTAGGCAAAACAGGACAAAGCAGGCAGGAGGGAGGCTCACTGTCGCGATCGCGACTTGTGTCATGCTTGCGACAGTAACACAGGGGAAGAAGGCCAGTCACGAGTTGCATACGCAGTTGCGACTCGTGACTGATCTGCCTCACGCCCACGAGAAAGAGGGGGGGGGGGGTTCACGAGTCGTGATCCCCCATCAAGACTCGTGACGGGACTCTCACAAAAGAGAGAGGTCGCAAGGCAGAGCTCAAGGGGTCACGAGTCGTGATCCCCCATCACGACTCGTGACGGGACTCTCACAAAAGAGAGAAGTCACGCGTTGTGATGCTTGGTCACCACTCGTAACAAAGCCCTTCTCCAAGAGAGAGAGGGGTCACAAGTCATGATCTCCTCTCACGACTCGTGACTCTCTCCTCACAACACAAGAGAACACACCACCACTCGCAGTGCACGGAGATGAATAGTGCGATTCCATCGTGATCGTGACAAGCGTCGCACTCACGATAGGAGCGTGTTTTCCATTTCCAGCAGAAATGCAAAAAAATCTTCTTTTCCAAAACCATTTTTAAAACCTTTCAAACAACACTCAATCATGTACAAACTCTTACCTTATCACTCAAATGCATACCACAATATGCTCATGATCAAATCACACTCAATTAACACAAGATCCAACAATTAAATCAAAGAAATCACAAAAATAATAGATCAAGAACACTGAAATAGGGGTTATCCAATTCAAGCAATTCTCATACCAAAATTAACATACCCCTATCTTAATCACTACACATACATTTCTAGGATAGTTACCGAACCAAAATCACGCATTTACACATGCCAAGACACTCAAAATTCTAGAAATCACACCATACACAATCTAAGTGAGAATAAAATAAAAACAGAGCACTCAAACCGAAATTCACAACACACACACTCCCAAACCTCTTTTGGAAGCACAACCCACACTTATTCAAGCTTTACTCCTCAATCTTTTCCTTGCTTTTAAACTTCCTCTTGTTACCACCAACTTGCACAAACCAAAAACCTAGGAGTTACTCTTAATCCAAAACCCTAACTTACACAAAACCAAAAGAAAAAGGAGAAGAAGGAGAACCCAAATGCAGGAAGCCTAAAACCCCAACTCACCTCTTTAATCTTGATCCAAATCGCTACCAAAATCACCCAATCAAGAGCCCAAATGTCACACCCCACAAGTGGCCTAATCGGAAATTGGCAATTTTAAATGGATATTTAAGGACAATTGAGTAATTTTACTTGTGATTGAGGATTAAATTGCAAAGAATTAAAAGATTTAAATAGCAGAATTTTATTAGTGAGTTAAAAGTAATTTGTGAGGACCTGTGAGAAGTTATGATGGAGCTGTTAGTAATTGTGGAATATAGGAACCGTGCATGTGTGCCAAGTGGTAGGAGGTAATGCACGTGGTGAGGGAAGAGAGAGGTCTGGATGTGTAGGTGCTGGAAAAACAAAAGGTTGAAGGTTCTTCTCTCTTTTGCTTTCTCTCACGTTAGCCATACCATTCCTCTCCCTTTTTCTATTCTTTTCCCTTTTGCATGCGTGTTCTGTTATTGGGAGCTAGGGTTTTAAGCTTTGAAGCTTCAGAAGGTGAGTTTGGTTCTATATATTCTCTGTTTAAGGATTGTTTATCACTGTTTCTTTGGATTGATTTTGGGTTTATTTGTGAGTTCATGTAATCTGTTGAAGAGGGGAAAAGATAAGGTGGTTGATTGAGGAGGAATACAGTGGACGTTGTTTTTGAGCTTCAGTACAGGTTTGGGAGTGTCTGCCTTCTTCCTCTTATTGGATCCTATTTGCAGTCCTGATGATAATATGTCTATGTGTGTTTTTGTACCTAAATGCATGAGAATTGTACTGTGTTTACGTGATTAGGTAGAAAAGAAGAACATGAGTTGGTAAATGGGATAAATATGCATAAGTTCGAATCAGAAATCTGGATATGTTTAAGTTCAGGTATTAGCTCTGTTCAATTGATAAATGCATACGATTTGTTCTAAGATTGCTGTGAATGTGCTTTATATACTTGAAATTATGTGTTTGATTGATCAATACATGAAAAATAGTTTTGGATAAGTTGGGGTTTTGAAATTAGGAAGTACTCTGTTCTTTGGATTTTCTGGGTTTTCTACGTTTTCTGGGATTTGGTTTTGGAGAAGATGATGAAGTTTGAGAAGAGAAGCAGAAGTGTGAGAAGAAGGTCACGAGACGTGACTGGTGGTCACGCCGTGACCCCCTTCTCGGTTGAAGGTCACGAGACGCGAAGCAGCTTCACGCCGTGACTCCTTCTTTGCTGAAGGTCACGTGACGTGATGCTGCATCACGCCGTGACTCTCGCCTCCTCCTGCATGTGGTTTCTTTCTCTCCTCACAGGCGTCACGAGACGTGACTGATGGTCACGCCGTGACCGCCTGCTTTTGCCTTGTTTTCTTGCCTTGCTCTTTTGCTTGGCTCGCGTGAAGCCGGTGTCACGAGACGTGACTGAAGGTCACGACGTGACCGACCTCTGCCTGCTGTCCTGTCTTCCTAAAACAAAGATTTAACTTCTGATTTTTGAGGTTTTTACACTGTTTGATGAATAATTAGTTTTAAAATCTGTATTGTGTTTAAATAATGGCTTAATATTGGGTTTTGTATACATGATTAATAATTAATCTACATGATTTATATGTTTATAATTTACTTAACATGGACTTGTTCAATATGAACTATTTGTTCTTATCACCTCTGTAATTAATATTTATACATTTAAATATTCTGAATTGGATCAATATACGTGTATATATGAAATATAAGTTAGTATTTAATGAAATTCACATGATATGATACGTGAATTATTTGTACTCCGGCCTTTAATAATTGATACTGGATGTATTTAAAATGTTTCTGAATTTGATCTAGATACATGTATATGTCAAATATGTATTTGTATATAGTTGTATTTAATATTTATAGTTAATTGTTTTAAATGTGAACAGTATATATGTATACATAAATTATTTCTAGATGAATTATAGATTCTTATTACTTCTGGTAATAAATATTTGGATATATGTATATGTTGCTGATTTTGCTTAAAGTACATGAATACATGAATTGTTGAGTTGTGTTATTTAAGCCTGAATAAGTTATAGTAGTGGATAAGTAAGCGCTTACTTAGGTCAGTGTGTGTGTGCAGCTGCTATATGATAAAACGATATATGCGGGTCCGTTTGGATCCTTGTTTTCGACCATGTTTGGTCTATATGAAAATAAAGCGAGACTTCGGTCTCTATATGGAAAATACATGTTTGAGACTCATGTCTCTATATGCTTGGGATACTGTGTTCAATCAGTATCCAAATGACCGTATCCACTTCTAGAGAGTATTTCAGACTAATCAGGCTACATGTTTATATGTGATATGTATACATATAGGTTGAGATGTTTATTGACAAGATTAAAGGTATATGTTGTATATGAAATATAGTATAACTTGTGTTTATACACCTTGAGTGTATATGTATTTGTAATGGTGAGAAATATGTAGATTTTAATTATGTTTTAATAGTTGATTACTTGTAATATATGTTTATGGATGAGATGAGATTATAGTATTGTTGTAAATATTGTATATGCATGCTGTTAGTTTGTTTTGTTTCTCCCCACTAAGCGTTATCGCTTAGCACGGGCTCTTTTCCCGTGCAGGTGGCGAGTTTGGATTTGGAGTCGGATATCTGCAGGTCGGCCACTAGGAGTCTTTTAAAAATGAAGTTATTTGAAGTCTTCCGCTGTAATTTTTGTGTATATGGCTTGTGTATAGCAAAGTAATCTTTGTAAAGAAACAAGTATATTTTTGTATATGTATATGATTACAAGCCTCATTCTGTAAGACGGTATTGGTATATGTTATATGTAAAAAGGATTTACTATTAAATGATTAAAAGTTTCTTTATATTTCACTTGGTTTTTATTTATACATGCGTATATGAATTTGTTATATGTGTCCGCCGCGTGGCACTCCGGCATCCTTCCAACGGGGATGGCGGGGTGTTACACCAAACACCAAGCACAAGAAAGAAAAGGAGGAAGTGCAGAAAATAGAGAAGAAAGTGGGAAAGAAGGACCGAAGAAGAGAGGAGAACGGGGAATGGACTTGTTCCTGCGTTCTCTCTCCTTCTTTTTCCCCCTTTTCCTTTCTTTTCATTCAATGCACACCTACCATATCCACTTGGCAACTTCTCATTGGGCCAAAACTCCTCCTTTGACTTTCACACCTCAAGACACCTTACATACATGCACCATATAATCACCAAATCAAATCCACTTGTCCACTCCGTATAGGTCCACATGTCATAGTATTACAAGCCCACTTAGCACAATTCTATTGGCTCTCACTTATAAATATCTTGACTTCATGCACTCAAACATCATACACATACATACACACTAAATAACCTCCTCACTCAATCTCTTATTAATTTAATCTCATTTATTAAGTCCTTAATAAATCCAATATTCTCCTGCACAAATCACCGACGTACCCTCACTCCTTCTGACTGAGCAAGCACATTCCGACTAGGCCCGATCTGGGGTGTTACAAATCTTCCCTCCTAAAAGAATTTCGTCCTCGAAATTCACTCACACCGGAAAATCGTAACACTACACTCCCAGTCACCATCAAACTCATACATTCCAATTCCAAACCACTCACTGGCTTATACTTACTACCAGCATTATACTCTTGAATCACTTTCTACTTAACTGTAACTAAATATAGAACACTTTCCTTAGCCGTTGCTATGCTCACCATTTCCACCCTTAATCTTAATAGCAAACAGTACACGTATACCCTATCAGCCTTCTCTCAATCAAAACACATATGCAAATGCTTCATCATGTATGGTCAAAGGGATGATGATGCAATGAGAATGTGATGGCTCATGTATGCAAAGTGATGCTGAAGAAATGCAATTTATGCTATGATGATGCACTTTGTCCCATCCCCATGATTTAGTATGCTTTTATTCAAATACTTTTCTGGAGATAGCTGATAGGCATATAGAGTACTACCAAAACCTTCTAAAATTCAAATACGCTCTCATCTCAAAGTACCAAAACAAACTTCCCTCAAACATATCTAAATAAAACATACCGGAAGGCTCTACGGGCTCTGTCATTACACTACGGTGCTCAACAAACCTTGCTGGTCCACGAGTGGCTCTAAGCAAATTCTCCATATCCTTCCTAGGTTGCCGAGCAAGATTCTCCCTTGACTTCGGACAATCGGCAAGCTGATGGGCTTTGCTGCCACATCGAAAACAAGCTCCAGTGAGCTTTCGACAAAGACCCCAATGTTGCTTCTGACAATGTTGACACATCGGAGGTTCTCGAATCCTCTTACCCGCTGGTACCTCTCTACTCGACACTTTTCTCTTCTGAGGTATCTTTCGAACAAATTCTTGAGGAACGCGAGGCATAGTCAACCTATCCAAAATCCGAATCAACCCTTGCACTAGCATCCTATCATCGGAAGCAGGTCCAGAATCTCTAACCAGAGGATGCTCAGAAACACTCTGATCAACACTAACTGGGTTCACGCTTTCCGTTGTCTCACCCACATTCTCACTCGGATCAGACTCCATCTAGACCAGACACAAGACAAGACACATCTGCATTAGGCCACGACACAAAACCAACTTACATGCAAGGGCGCGACATATAACCGACTAGCATGCAAAGACTCAACACCTAAACAAACAAGACAACCAGAACCTTCAAACCGTGCTCTGATACCGCTAAATGTAACGCCCCAACTCATACGTAAGCGAACCCATCTGCAAGGGAGTAGGAAGCCATAAGAGTAGGTGTGTTACCGAACAGAAGCAATACAAAGCGTATAAAAATACGGAAGAATTTAAAATGTAAGGAGCAAAAGCTGAACATGCATAATGTACCAAGGCGCATATACTAAGCGAAAGCACATACACACGCATACTTGCAATCATACAACAGAAATCTAACAGGAAAGATAAAATCGAGGAAATATTTAATACACAAATATAAAAATATTTGCATAGCCTAAAATATTACATCAGAATCTTTACATATTATTACATAAACATATTATACAGAAATACAAAATCCCATTCACAAAAGCTGAATAAAATACAACACTTCTAGCTCCTATGTGGCCGACCCTTGCAGATGCGCGACTCGAACCGAATCAGACCTGCCACCTGCACGGGAAAAGAACCCGTGCTAAGCGATAAGGCTTAGTGGGGAGAACATATAGAAATATGGACGGCCATTCACAATGGTCGCCAAAACATAACACATTCACAATGGCATATGTACACAGACATAATAGATAGATATTTATACACTTGCATATAAAAACCATGCATTTATCCAAATCATATCTAATTCAAAAACTCATGCCGAACCCAAGCAGACAGAGTGCTATATAGAATACAAGCATCACTATGTAGAAACGCATACAACCTCAATTGCATATACTTACCAGAGCATCAAATGTCAAACCGCTTCATGCCTAGTTACTCAACAACTGAACATGCAACCTTCATACTAATAACCCAAACTTTAACTGAAAACCCATTCACATGCACTAATGCACCCGACTACCATACAAAGCTACAAGACCCTTAAACCTACATTTGTCCGACCATAACACACACACCAGCCAACACCCCAAGGGTCAACGTCCAAAACCACCACACTTCCCCTGCGCAACTCTAATATATGAAATATCATACCATGGAACATAAACATATCACAACATGTCGAGGATATTATAATAGTTGACACTAAGGGAAAAATATAGCATGATATTCAATTCGTTGCGTTTTCTAGATCAAGATTATATTCATACTCATTTTAGTTCATAAATTAGTCATAACAGTTAATAGCACAAAATCACATTAATATACATACAAATTAACCATAGCATTCCGAAATTCCAGCTTATATTTATATACTTTTTAATTTATCGCATCACTATACAGAAATGCAGTATCCACATTATATGACACACCGACTTCACATACACATACTATAAACACGATCATTTACAGATAAAGATAAAGGTAGAATATACAGGTCAGAGTTACATTTAGCCTATTCAGAGACTTGTAATCACAGTCACAAATCCCAAAATCATACTCATACGGCTATCACATCCTTATGTTCGTAACTAATCAGATTAGCATGCTTGTAAACACAAAATAACAAACAATGCACCTGCTGACTCACAATAGTGGATATCGAGTGAACAAACTGTACCTTATGGGTACGAATCAAAAAGCAACATCATTATTTTCCATTATCAAAAACATTTCACTAAAAAGGACCTTAAACAAGATCCATACACTAAAAGGGTTCGCGAGGAACCAGCCAGGGACCTGATCGGGGTCCATTCGTTCAAAGGGCGCTACAGCTACACGAAACTCTATTAGGCATGCCTAAGTATCCACTCACTTGACTCTAGCAGGTCATGCATAAACCAAAATATGTTTCAAGTCACATAATATAGTTAATCATGCATAATACAGAGGATATTAGATAAATACATATATTCATTTATTGAGTAGGTAATATAATTCAATCAACACACTTTAGCACTATTCAATATTCTAAAATGTATCTCAATCTAAATCATATAGTTTAAATCCAACACTCATCAAATAACATACCAACGACCCAATGGTATTCAACAAAGGGTAACATAAAATGTTACACACAATATTTACTGTTTGACTAAGTTAAAATACCCATGTATGTCATCCGCCGATGAATAATTCATAAAATAAGGCTAAAGAATCCAAAATAAAGGAAAAAGAGCTGAAAAAGACACATTTGAAATTTTTAGAAAATGATGGACAGAACCATTATACATTAAACGACATCATTAACTATAAACACAAGTCAAAAATATAAATACACCAGCATAAAAAAATAAAATATAACTTACATAGTGTAAAAAGCCATTAAAAAAAAAGGAAGGAGACTTCTAGGCAAAACAGGACAAAGCAGGCAGGAGGGAGGCTCACTGTCGCGATCGCGACAGTAACACAGGGGAAGAAGGCCAGTCCCGAGTTGCATACGCAGTTGCGACTCGTGATTGATCTGACTCGTGACGGGACTCTCACAAAAGAGTGAGGTCGCAAGGCGGAGCTCAAGGGGTCACGAGTCGTGATCCCCCATCACGACTCGTGACGGGACTCTCACAAAAGAGAGAAGTCACGCTTCATGATGCTTGGTCACCACTCGTAACAAAGCCCTTCTCCATGAGAGAGAGGGGTCACGAGTCGTGATCGCCTCTCACGACTCGTGACTCTCTCCTCACAACACAAGAGAACACACCACCACTCGCAGCGCACGGAGATGAATAGCGCGATTCTGTCGCGATCGCAACAAGCGTCGCGCTCGCGACAGGAGCGTGTTTTCCATTTCCAGTAGAAACGCAGAAAAATCTTCTTTTCCAAAACCATTTTTAAAACCTTTCAAACAACACTCAATCATGCATAAACTCTTACCTTATCACACAAATGCATACCACAATATGCTCATGATCAAATCACACTCAATTAACACAAGATCCAACAATTAAATCAAAGAAATCACAAAAATAATAGATCAAGAACACTGAAACAGGGGTTATCCAATTCAAGCAATTCTCATACCAAAATTAACATACCCCTATCTTAATCACTACACATACATTCCTAGGACAGTTACCCAACCAAAATCACGCATTTACACATGCCAAGACACTCAAAATTCTAGAAGTCACACCATACACAATCTAAGTGAGAATAAAACAAAAACAGAGCACTCAAACCGAAATTCACAACACACACACTCCCAAACCTCTTTTGGAAGCACAACCCACACTTCTTCAAGCTTTACTCCTCAATCTTTTCCTTGCCTTTAAACTTCCTCTTGTTACCACCAACTTGCACAAAGCAAAAATCTAGGAGTTACTCTTAATCCAAAACCCTAACTCACACAAAACCAAAAGAAAAAGGAGAAGAAGGAGAACCCAAACGCAGGAAGCCTAAAACCCCAACTCACCTCTTTAATCTTGATCCAAATCTCTACCAAAATCACCCAATCAAGAGCCCAAACACCAAGCACAAGAAAGAAAAGGAGGAAGTGCAGAAAATAGAGAAGAAAGTGGGAAAGAAGGACCGAAGAAGAGAGGAGAACGGGGAATGGACTTGTTCCTGCATTCTCTCTCCTTCTTTTTCCCCCTTTTCCTTTCTTTTCATTCAATGCACACCTACCATATCCACTTGGCAACTTCTCATTGGGCCAAAACTCCTCATTTGACTTTCACACCTCAAAACACCATACACACATGCACCATATAATCAGCAAATCAAATCCACTTGTCCACTCCCTATAGGTCCACATGTCATAGTATTACAAGCCCACTTAGCACATATATATAGTCAGGCTTGCATAGCAAAGGCATTCATTCGGAAATTCACATCCATGCACTTACCGAGGTATCAAGTATCAGTATCTTACCGTACACAGTCACAAGAGATATTACACATGCAACTATCATGCCAAAGTACCCATGCATGAACTGAGAACTCATTCGCATGCAACACAAATACCGTATAATAACGTACCCAATTACCATGCTAAGAACACTAGCTATCTAAACATACATTTATCATGCTATAACACACATTAGCCAAACCCAAGGGAAGACATGAAACACCACACTTCCACTGCGCAACTCTATCACATAAAATATCCTGTCATGAACGTAGACACACAACAACATGCCGAAGACGCTCCCATAGTTGAGACCAAAGGAACAAATAGCAAAATATTACATTCAAAGCATACACTAGTTCAAGATCAGATTCTTATACACTTTAATTTGGCTCATCATCATCCATTACCGCACAACACATGCCGAAGCCGATTCACATGCATTGCACCCCAAATAATACATATATACTAATACAATGAGATATAAACACATGCCAACATGACGAGACCACTACCATAGCAAAACCAGAGAAAACACATAACATAACGCAATATTTATAACATTCCATAATCAAGAATGCATTCATACTTATATCAATTCACATAATTAACCATAATAGCCATTAGTACAAATTCACAATCATTTACATACTAATTAACCTAAGCATTCAATAATTCAAGCTCGCATTTCTAAACATGTTAATTCAGATGCTGAAAAGCATAACTAATCAGATTCACATTCTCATAAGCATAACATAATAAACTATATTCATGGCATTCGAGAGATCATGATCAAAGTCGAACACATCTTAGTTCACATACTATATCCACTATTGACTGCATACAAACACATTCACTAGATAATATATGTGGATAATCATGCACAAAACACATGCTTGAGTCACCTTCACCCCATTCAGGGATTTACAGTCACATTCGGATGATTATCTGATTCAGATGTCCAAAATAATACTCATTTAGATAACACATTCTCATAGTTATTTCAAGCAAAACGAAACAAAACAATAAAGCACCTGCTGACTCACAATAGTGGATAACGAGTAAACGCATGGCGGTACCTTACGGGTACGAATCAGACGCATAGCAGTACCTTACGGGTACGAATCGAAAACCATTTTATTTTATCACATTTCAAACATTTTACTGAGGGGGATCTTAAATAAGATCCAAACACATTAAAAAGGATCGTGATGATTCGAACACATTAAAAGGGTTCACGAGGAACCAAACGGGGACCTGATCAGGTTCCAAACATCCAAAGGTGCTGCAGCTAAAGAGACTCTATTATGCATGCCTAACTATCCACTAGACTGACTCTCGCAGGTCATGCATAAAACAAATCATATTTTGAATCACATAATTTGTATCATCATGCATAATCCATAATGGGCTAGACATATAAATAAGTTCATAAAATCAGTCATGCATCATACAATTTATATTGCAAAGCATATAATATAATTCATGCCAACATGCTATACCCATATCCTTATTCCATAGCACCAGGGTCACGTAGGGGAAATATTATTATGCCAATACTTAACAATGTAAAGTCTTAATCATGCCATGATACAATTTACACTTAAGCATAACATAATAATCTAGAGAAGGATCATAAGTATAGATATGCATAATACATTTCAGGTTCTAAATTGTAACATATCATTATCATAATGTATATATAAATAAGCCTTTATACAACATAAAGGGCTAAAACTCATAAAGAAACTATTCAAAATTAATTTTAAAAGAGAAAACGGAATCAGAAAAATAAGGCGAAAACTAAGGTCCCTATTGCGATCGCAACGATTGTCGCGCTTGTAACACCCCTTACCCATACGTAGGCGATCCCATCCGATATGGAGTGGGACGCCGTAGGAGTAAAGGTGCCACCACAAGGATACAGAATATACATACATTCATACATAAACATACATACCAAAATACAGGGTAAATTAAAACTTTACAATACCAATCAAAGAAGCTGATCATGCATTAATATAATATAAGCATTACATTACTGTTCTGATCAACTGAGAGAAACAATAAATAATTACATATCCCAAAAATACATATACAAAAGCGGAAGCTGATACAAAATCATATGAGAGTTCTTATACAAAAGAATCATAACCTACAAAAATAAGCCCTATACTAAGACCCTGCTGTGTTGGCTTTGATGGCGACGACTCTCCCAAAAGCAACTCCTTCCGCACCTGCACGGGTAAACACACCGTGCTAAGCGATAAACGCTTAGTGGGGAAAACACACATAGCATAAAGACAACCATTCACAACGGTCGTCAAGGCAATTCACATGCGTAAGTACATATAATCATTCACCAAAAGATTCATATCCATAATCGTATTCTCATTACAGATTGTACTTTTCATCATTGCATCCAGAAGGATAAAACATGTGTTTGCTCATATAACAATTCATACAAGTACTTTAAGCATTGAAACACCTGCTGACTCAAGGTAGTGGATAACGAGTGAACAGAAAGTACTTTACGAGTACCAATCGAATACGAAAAACCATTTTAACTTTTCATTCACAAACATTTCCAGAAGGACCTTAAACAAGATCCAAACACATTACAGAAGTTCGCGAGGAACGAACAGGGACCTGATCGGGGTCCAAACAGAAATAACAGAAGCTGCAGCAAAGACTCTATTAGGCATGCCTAACTATCCACTGACTAGACTCTAGCAGGTCATATATATGTATATCATTCAAACCATTTCACCGTTTCCAAAATCATCATCATCAAATGGGCATAATCATATCATGGTTACACTTGCATATCATTTATAGAATACCAAGCATAAATCTCCTAACTGCTAAAGTAAACTGAAGTTCAAGGCACACGTGAAGGAAGAAAACTCATTCAGCATACAAGGGACTGTCGCGCTCGCGACGTCTGTCGCGCTCGCGACAGAGACCAAAGTCTCTTCGCTGCGCGCGCGCGACAGATTTCGCGACCGCGGGGAGAACGGAAGAGCCAGGCTCTGTCGCGCTCGCGACGGATGTCGCGATCGCGACAGAAGGCAAAGGGTGCTGTCGCGATCTCGCGACGGATCGCGTGGTCGCGATAACACCAGGCAACAATACTCTCTGTCGCGATCGCGACTGTTGTCGCGCTCGCGACTGTTGTCGCGCTCGCGACTGAAGGTATACGACACTTCGGCTGTCGCGGGCTCGCGGCGGATGTCGCGTGCTCGCGACAGCGAAGCTCCCACTACCGTTCTCTGTCGCGACCTCGCGACAGTCGTCGCGATCGCGACAGAGTCGGGATTCTGAACATCTGCAGAAATTCTGCAGATTTTCCTCTTCCATTTCCTCCTCCAAACACTCAAATCTCAATCAAAGGTGACTTACCTCAAATCCAGCCATCCAAAAGCATAAACAACCATAATACAACATTTATTAACAATAAACTTCATCCAATCCATCAATTTGAACATTTAATTTCAATAATCATTCACAACTCCATTTATGCATCAAATTACTTCAAATCCGAATTCATCATGATTAATTCATAATCTTACAAGTTCCACATTCTAAAACAAAGACCCATAGCATAAACATCAAAATAAAGGACATCTAACAACCTAATTCCATGAAAACATCAAGAACACCCTCATGAACATTTTCACATAAAAAGGAAGAAATTCCCAAACCTCAAAATCCTTAGCTCCTAGTGTTTAGTTCCACTTGATCCAGCAACTTCCTTGCCTTTAGGATCCCGGGGAGGCTCAACTAGGAAACCCAACCAAGAACAAGCAAACAAAACCAAAAATCCAAACTTCAAACCCATTTCGAAAACAAGAAAAGAGAAGAAGATGGAAACTCAAACAAAGGTAAAATGAATGCATGAAACTTACCAATTACTACAAAGTGATGATCAAACCCCACTAGCAACCTTGAATCTCAACCAAAGTCCAAGAGAAGAAGAAAAGAAGAAGAGAAGAGAAGAGGGCGGCGTGGAGAACGGGAAACACAATGAGGAAATCTGATTTTTGCCCTTTCTCTTCTTTCCCTTTTTCTTTTCTTAACCCTAGACACATGTCAAGATCCTAAGGGTGGGATTTGGTCACTCACACCCTAGATGCTAATGCAATACACACACACTAGACTCTCCCAACTAACACATACCCTACAACCATATGCATGCCCACATACTAAATTAAACCCACTAGTGCACAACCTATTTTGGTGTACTCACGCACACACCATTCCAATCCCACTAACTCACACCATGGCACCACGCATGCACCCACATGCAAGCAAATCTCTTATAACATGCAAAATTACTAAAATGCCCTTATAATCCAAAACTCATGCAATTGCATACACATACAAAATATGGCTCATTCGACTAGGGGGCAAACGGGGTGTGACAACTCTCCCCTACTAACAAGAATTTCGCCCTCGAAATTCTCACCTGAACAGAACAATTGCGGATACTGCAATCTCATCGACTCCTCCGGTTCCCAAGTTGCTTCCTCAACCCCATGGTGATTCCACAAAACCTTGACCAAAGGAATCTGCTTATTCCTCAGCTGACGTACTTCCCGCTCTAGGATAGCTCTAGGCTCCTCGTCATAGGAAAAATCTGATTGCACTTGAACTTCTTGAACCGACAACACATGGGAAGGATCCGATCTATACCGACGGAGCATAGAAACGTGAAACACATCGTGAAGCTTTGACAATTCCATCGGCAAAGCTAGCCTATAAGCCACTGGACCAACTCTTGCTAACACCTCATACGGACCAATAAAGCGAGGACTAAGCTTCCCTTTCTTTCCAAATCGAAGCACTTTTCTCCAAGGAGACACTTTAAGAAAAACCTTGTCCCCAACTTCAAACTGTACATCCTTTCTCTTCAGATTGGCATAAGACTTCTGTCGATCCTTGGCCACTTTCAGATTCCGCTGCACAACTCTAATCTTTTCTTCTGTATCTCTAACCAGATCTGGCCCAATCATTGACCTCTCAGACAACTCTGTCCAACAAACAGGAGTCCTACACTGACGTCCATACAGAGCCTCATAAGGTGACATACCAATGCTCGACTGAAAACTGTTGTTGTAGGCAAACTCCATCAATGATACATACTTGTCCCAACTACCCGGAAAGTCCAAAACACAAGCCCTCATCATATCTTCTAAGATCTGAATCACACGCTCGGACTGACCATCTGTCTGCGGATGAAATGCTGTACTGAACTTCAACTTGGTACCCAAAGCTCGCTGCAACTCTTTCCAGAACTTAGACGTGAACCTTGGGTCCCTATCAGAAACTATTGACAGAGGTATTCCATGCAATCGCACTATCTCATCAACATACATACTGGCCAATCTACTCATCGAATAATCCATCCTAACCGGCAAAAAGTGAGCAGACTTCGTGAGTCGATCGACAACCACCCAAACAGAATCATGCTTTCTCTGAGACAAAGGTAAACCGGAGACAAAATCCATGGCGATGTCATCCCACTTCCATTCGGGAATAGACAAAGGCGTGAGCAAACCAGAAGGAACCTGGTGCTCAGCCTTGACTTGCTGACAAATCAGGCACTTTGATACAAAGTCCACTATGTCCCTCTTCATACCAGACCACCAAAAGAACTGTTTCAAATCCCGGTACATCTTCACACTGCCAGGATGCATGGTGAATACTGAACTATGCGCCTCATCCAAAATCTGTCTTCTCAACTCAGCACTATCCGGCACACACAAACGGTTTCCAAACAGAAGAACCCCATCTTGAACCGAAAACTCTGACTGCTTACCTAAACCGACTTCTTGAACAATCCGCTGGAGTTTCTCATCAACTTTCTGAGCATCTACTATCTGCTGACTCAAAGTAGGCTTGACCCTCAACTGAGCTATCAAAGCCCCATCTGAACCAAACCTCCATCTAAACCTTCTAAAAAACAAGGCAGAAACTGACTTCCTACTCAACGCATCTGCGACTACATTGGCCTTACCCGGATGGTAATCCACAATGCAATCGTAGTCCTTAAACAGCTCAAGCCAACGACGTTGCCTCATATTCAATTCCTTCTGAGTCAGAAAATACTTCAAACTTTTGTGGTCCGAAAAGATCCTGCACTTCTCCCCGTAGAGATAATGACGCCAAATCTTCAAAGCGAAGACCACAGCAGCTAACTCAAGATCATGCGTCGGATAATTCCTTTCGTGCGGCTTCAACTGTCGAGAAGCATAAGCCACCACCTTACCTTCCTGCATCAGAACACATCCCAAACCAACACCTGAAGCGTCACTATATATAACAAACTCCTTACCCGAGGTGGGTTGAGTTAATATAGGAGCTTCAACCAACAACTGCTTCAACTTCTCAAAACAAACTTGGCACTTATCCGACCATTCAAACTTAATTCCTTTCCTCAATAACCTGGTCATCGGAGCAGCAATCACTGAAAAACCCTTAACGAACCGACGGTAATAACCCGCCAGACCAAGGAAACTCCTCACTTCCTGGACATTCCTAGGCGATTTCCAATCCACTATCGCCTCAATCTTAGCTGGATCCACTTGAATACCCTTCGCTGAAACTATATGACCCAAAAACGACACTTCCTTAAGCCAAAAATCACTCTTACTCAACTTAGCAAACAACCTATGCTCTCTCAAAATCTGCATAACTAACCGAAGATGCTCTTCATGCTCGGCTTCATTCTTGGAAAATACCAAAATATCATCTATAAAAACTACTACAAACCGGTCTAAGTATGGCCTGAACACCCTATTCATCAAATCCATGAATGCCGCTGGAGCGTTAGTCAAACCAAACGGCATAACAAGGAACTCATAGTGGCCATACCGAGTCCGAAATGCAGTCTTAACCACATCCTGATCTTTAACACGAAGCTGATAATACCCAGACCGAAGGTCAATCTTAGAAAACACACCCGCACCTCGCAGCTGATCAAACAAATCTTCAACTCTGGGCAACGGATACTTATTCTTCACTGTGACCTTATTGATCTGCCTGTAGTCTATACACATCCTCAAGGATCTATCCTTCTTCTTAACAAACAGTACCGGAGCTCCCCAAGGAGATATGCTGGGTCGAATGTATCCCTTATCCAACAGCTCTTGCAATTGAGTTTTAAGTTCTCTCAACTCTACAGGAGCCATCCGATAAGGTGCCTTCGACACCGGTGTGGTACCCGGCATAATCTCTATGGCTAGCTCAACTTCCCTCTCTGGAGGCAAACCAGGCAAGTCACTCGGAAAAACATCACTGAACTCTCGAACAATAGGGATGTTCTCAATCCTAACTTGATCCCTCCTGGAATCCAAAACCACAGCCAGAAAAGCCTCACAACCTTTTCTCATAAACCTCTTAGCTTGAATAGCAGAAATCACATTGTGCACGGAACTTGCACCCAAACCTCTAACAAACACTGGAGCTCGATTCCTATCTCGAAGCATGAAAGTCTTCCTATGACAATCAACCACAGCTCTGTACTTACTCAACCAGTCCATACCCAAAATCAAATCATACTCTCTGAAGGGCAACTCTATCAAATCCACAGGGAACTCAACATTCTCAACCATCAATGGACAATTCCTATAAACTCTACTCACACTGACACTATGCCCTAACGGATTGGTCACACATATCTCATAGTCTAACTGTTCTACCACATGCAACTTATCAATAAACTTATGTGTGCACAAATATGAGTGTGTGGAACCAGGATCTATTAGAGCATATAATTCAGTGTCATGGAGTAGGAACTTACCAGCAATCACATCAGGGGCATCCTGCTCCTCTCTGGCTCTAACTGCATAAGCTCTAACAGCCATAGGAGGAGGTCGCTCAACTGTCTCAGAACCAGCTACATCTCTGGGTCGACCGCCTCGACCTCTTCCTCTACCTCTACCTCTAGGGGCCTGCGGCGCATTCGATCCCACTCTGCTAGCTCCTCCCTGAGGACCCGAGTCTTCACTCATCTGAGGACAATTAGCCACACGGTGTTCAGTGCTCCCACACCTGAAACACCCACCAGTAAGCCACCTACACTCACCCCAGTGAGCTTTACTGCAGTTCGAACAAACGGGTGCAGCATCAGACCGGCCACCCCTACCAGAACCAGACACTGCAGCTGAACCTTGCCTTCTCCCTCTGGAAGCCAAACCAGCCGCAGGATCATCTTGCGGGTTCCTAGACCTCTTACCCGAAGATGAGGAAACACCACCTCTAGCAGAACTCCGGCGCTGAGCTCTCTCTCTAATCAAAGTTTCCGCTTTCTCTGCCCTCAAAGCAGCTTCAGCAATCTGATAATACTGTACCCCCGGCATACACATCAAAGAAACTAAAGCAATCTTCAAAGAATCATTCAACCCGGCCTCGAAGTGCTTGCATCTGAAATCATCCGTCATGACCCCACGCGGAGCATAACGGGACAACCGGTTAAACTCCTTCTCATAATCTACCACAGATAAGGCCCTTTGCCTCAAACTCAAAAACTGCGCCCATCTTGCGTCCTTATACGCCTGAGTCACATACTTCTTAGAAAATTGCTCATCAAAGAAATCCCATGTCAAAGGGTCAGGCATTTGAGGCTGCCTACACACCAACTCCCACCATTCATAAGCTGAACCCTGAAGCAAGGCTACAGCACACTCGGCTTGTTGATCAGGAGGACACCTGATTTCCCTCAAAGCTCTCTTAACTTTATCTAGCCACTTCTCAGCTAACTCAGATTCATCCAGTCCGGTCCCATAGAAATCCTCAACACCCGCTCTTCTCAGACTCACAATCGGGGCTTTCGGGGCAGTCACTCTTTCCAAAACTCGAGCCATGTCTTGATGCAATCTAAGCATCACCTCAAAAGGCATGGCAGCGGCCTCAGGTTGGACCCTAGCACGTTGAGCCGACACCGAAACCGAGACAGACGGATCTACCGCTGGAGGGTTCACACTTTCAGCGGACTCCTCGAGCGCACCGTGAGCAGAATCAGAATTCATCTAACAAACAAGAGGACAACCACATCAGCCAACACAGCCCTAAACATAGACATATACACACATAGCATCATATAAACAATCGCCCAGAAACGCCTAAACCGGGCTCTGATACCACAACTTGTAACACCCCTTACCCATACGTAGGCGATCCCATCCGATATGGAGTGGGACGCCGTAGGAGTAAAGGTGCCACCACAAAGATACAGAATATACATACATTCATACATAAACATACATACCAAAATACAGGGTAAATTAAAACTTTACAATACCAATCAAAGAAGCTGATCATGCATTAATATAATATAAGCATTACATTACTGTTCTGATCAACTGAGAGAAACAATAAATAATTACATATCCCAAAAATACATATACAAAAGCGGAAGCTGATACAAAATCATATGAGAGTTCTTATACAAAAGAATCATAACCTACAAAAATAAGCCCTATACTAAGACCCTGCTGTGTTGGCTTTGATGGCGACGACTCTCCCAAAAGCAACTCCTTCCGCACCTGCACGGGTAAACACACCGTGCTAAGCGATAAACGCTTAGTGGGGAAAACACACATAGCATAAAGACAACCATTCACAACGGTCGTCAAGGCAATTCACATGCGTAAGTACATATAATCATTCACCAAAAGATTCATATCCATAATCGTATTCTCATTACAGATTGTACTTTTCATCATTGCATCCAGAAGGATAAAACATGTGTTTGCTCATATAACAATTCATACAAGTACTTTAAGCATTGAAACACCTGCTGACTCAAGGTAGTGGATAACGAAGTGAACAGAAAGTACTTTACGAGTACCAATCGAATACGAAAAACCATTTTAACTTTTCATTCACAAACATTTCCAGAAGGACCTTAAACAAGATCCAAACACATTACAGAAGTTCGCGAGGAACGAACAGGGACCTGATCGGGGTCCAAACAGAAATAACAGAAGCTGCAGCAAAGACTCTATTAGGCATGCCTAACTATCCACTGACTAGACTCTAGCAGGTCATATATATGTATATCATTCAAACCATTTCACCGTTTCCAAAATCATCATCATCAAATGGGCATAATCATATCATGGTTACACTTGCATATCATTTATAGAATACCAAGCATAAATCTCCTAACTGCTAAAGTAAACTGAAGTTCAAGGCACACGTGAAGGAAGAAAACTCATTCAGCATACAAGGGACTGTCGCGCTCGCGACGTCTGTCGCGCTCGCGACAGAGACCAAAGTCTCTTCGCTGCGCGCGCGCGACAGATTTCGCGACCGCGGGGAGAACGGAAGAGCCAGGCTCTGTCGCGCTCGCGACGGATGTCGCGATCGCGACAGAAGGCAAAGGGTGCTGTCGCGATCTCGCGACGGATCGCGTGGTCGCGATAACACCAGGCAACAATACTCTCTGTCGCGATCGCGACTGTTGTCGCGCTCGCGACAGAAGGTATACGACACTTCGGCTGTCGCGGGCTCGCGGCGGATGTCGCGTGCTCGCGACAGCGAAGCTCCCACTACCGTTCTCTGTCGCGACCTCGCGACAGTCGTCGCGATCGCGACAGAGTCGGGATTCTGAACATCTGCAGAAATTCTGCAGATTTTCCTCTTCCATTTCCTCCTCCAAACACTCAAATCTCAATCAAAGGTGACTTACCTCAAATCCAGCCATCCAAAAGCATAAACAACCATAATACAACATTTATTAACAATAAACTTCATCCAATCCATCAATTTGAACATTTAATTTCAATAATCATTCACAACTCCATTTATGCATCAAATTACTTCAAATCCGAATTCATCATGATTAATTCATAATCTTACAAGTTCCACATTCTAAAACAAAGACCCATAGCATAAACATCAAAATAAAGGACATCTAACAACCTAATTCCATGAAAACATCAAGAACACCCTCATGAACATTTTCACATAAAAAGGAAGAAATTCCCAAACCTCAAAATCCTTAGCTCCTAGTGTTTAGTTCCACTTGATCCAGCAACTTCCTTGCCTTTAGGATCCCGGGGAGGCTCAACTAGGAAACCCAACCAAGAACAAGCAAACAAAACCAAAAATCCAAACTTCAAACCCATTTCGAAAACAAGAAAAGAGAAGAAGATGGAAACTCAAACAAAGGTAAAATGAATGCATGAAACTTACCAATTACTACAAAGTGATGATCAAACCCCACTAGCAACCTTGAATCTCAACCAAAGTCCAAGAGAAGAAGAAAAGAAGAAGAGAAGAGAAGAGGGCGGCGTGGAGAACGGGAAACACAATGAGGAAATCTGATTTTTGCCCTTTCTCTTCTTTCCCTTTTTCTTTTCTTAACCCTAGACACATGTCAAGATCCTAAGGGTGGGATTTGGTCACTCACACCCTAGATGCTAATGCAATACACACACACTAGACTCTCCCAACTAACACATACCCTACAACCATATGCATGCCCACATACTAAATTAAACCCACTAGTGCACAACCTATTTTGGTGTACTCACGCACACACCATTCCAATCCCACTAACTCACACCATGGCACCACGCATGCACCCACATGCAAGCAAATCTCTTATAACATGCAAAATTACTAAAATGCCCTTATAATCCAAAACTCATGCAATTGCATACACATACAAAATATGGCTCATTCGACTAGGGGGCAAACGGGGTGTGACAGCGCTCGCAACAGAGGTGATCTCGCCCAAGTCGCGCCCACGGAAAAACCTCGCGACATTGTGGGGAAGCAAAATCAAGTCACTGTCGCGCTCGCGACAATGAGCTGCCCAGCTGCTCCATCGCGCTCGCGACAAAGGCTTGCTCTAAAACGGATCGGCAAACGACCTTTTTGTCGCGCTCGCGATAGAAGCGCTGCAGCTCGGCTCAGCGGAGAGCTCGAAGGCGTGCGAGGGCTGCTTTCATCGAGCTCTGTTGCGACCTCACGACAGTGTTGAACTCGCGACAGAGTCAGGAATTCCAGCTCTTACACGAAAAATCTGCAGAAAATCCAATTTTCAACACCCAAAACTCAAACTATTCAACTCAAATCACTTCTTACCTCAAATCCAGCAATCTATCACAACTATCAACATAAATCACAACATCTATACCAAGAATTTCAACTAACTCATGCCAATAACAAACTCAATTTACTGAATTTGAAATATAGCACTATTCATCATCATCACACTCAAGAACACAATTAAGTTCATCAAACCACATTTGAGTTTCCTTAACACATCTAAAGCAAAACCCACAACATATGAACCATAAAACACATCAAAATCACCATAATTTCCAGAAATCAAATGTAAACACACATATACACACAAACTTGATCCTAGAAAAGAAAAGTGCAAAGCCATTCCCAAACCTCTTTCGAAGCACAACCCACAACTCTTCAAGCTTTAAATCTTCAATCTTCCTTACCTTTGAGCTTTCTCTTGCCACCCAAAACTTGCACAAACCAAAACCCACAAAATCTCTTAATCCAAACCCTAACTCACATAAAACCAAAAGAAGAAGAAGAGGAAGAGCCCAAATGCTGTAAATCAAAAAACCCAAACACATACCTCTTTAATCTTGTTCCAAAAACTCAATCAAAGCACCCCTAGGCAAGTACAAATCCCAGCCAAAGGAGAAACAAAGAGGAAAACAAAGAATGGAGAAGAGAAGAAGAAGAGGAGGCGTGAGAGGGAGAGGAGAACGGGAATAAATTCTGAGTTCTCTCTCTCTCTCTCTCTTTTCTTCTTTCCTTCATTCAATGCCCACCAATCATGCCACATGGCAAGATCTCATTGGACCACAATCCCACTTATTGACTTAATGTACTAACACACCATACAACACATGCACCATAGTTGCTCCCTCAAATCAATGACTTAAATTCCATAGCACCAAACACTTACCTCACTAGAAAATTCTTAGCTAGATATTTTACCATCCTTAGCACCATACACATGATCCACTAGATAAATGCCACAACAAAACACCCTACAACTATGCACCACATGCACACCAAATAATTTCCCACACTTAACTTATTTAATTAATTACTTTGCAAATAAATCCTTATCATCCAAATTCCTCATGCACAAATTATCGAAATACCCTTCACTTATCCGACTAAGCTTGCCGATTCCGACTAGGCCCGATTCGGGGTGTGACAGCACATGTTAAGGGCATTTTGGGTAAAATGCATGTTTTATGGGTTTTAATATAGTGTGGGTGCATGTATGTTTGTAGGATGTAAGTGTGTGGGTTGTGTTAGTGTGTGCATACGCACATATTAGTAGGGTGTGAATTAGTGAAGATAGCATTATGTGTGGTGTAATGCATGTTGGTAGGGTGTGAGTGATCAAATCCCACTAGTAAGGAAGTGACATGTGGCTAGGGTTAGGAAAGAGGTAAATATAAGAAGAAAGAGAAAAGGGAAAGCATAAATTCCTATCTCTTTCCCCATTTCTCCTCTTCTTTCAATTCCTCTTCTTCCTTTTCTCTCCATTTGAGTGCCCAGCTTGGATCCAAGAGATTTTGGTGGGAATTGATCATCTTACAAACAATATTTGGTAAGTTTTGCTGCATTTTTTTTCTTCTTCATCTTTTCTCCTATTTTGCTGGTTTGGGGTTTTAATCTAGGGTTTGTGTTCTTTTGATTTTTGGGTGTCTTCATTAGTTGAGCCTCCTCGCGATCCCAAGGGAAAGGAGAAAGCTTGTGGAAGTGGTGCTAAGTAATTTAGAGCATAGGAGTTACAGGTTTGGGATTTTATTTGGGTTTTATTGGAATTTAATTGTTTGACATTCATATGGTGATTTATGCCTTTGCATGTGTTTTCTGAAAAAAATTTATTTGGCAAGGCATATTATGGTGTTAATGTTATGCGTATTAAATTGATTTGAGTTATAATGCATGAATGTTGAGTATTGAACAATATTTGATGTTGATGAATGCTTGCTACAAAATTTTGGGTTTGTGTTCTTGATGATCTGATTTCTTATAATGCATGATTTCATTGTGTAAAGTGTTGAATTACGATGTGTTTTATGTTATATGTGATGATGGAAGGCTTATTTGAAGGTAAGATGAGGTTTGGTTTGATTTTGAGTCAAAAAGGTTTTGTGGTTGGAAATCTGGGTTTTCTGCATTTTGCTGTAAAACTTGAAATTGCGATGATGTCATGAGCGTGACATCCTCGTGAACACGACAGAACGGTGAACTCTAGTTTTACGTGAGAATTGCTCCGTGCGCGAGTGGTGCAGCGGATCACGTGTTGGCGAGGGAAGGCTAAGAGTTCACGAGTCGTGAACCGAGTTCACGAGTCGTGGACACAATTCATGAGTAGTGAACGTTGTTCACGAGTCGTGAACAACCTTCACGAGTAGTGAACGTTGTCTCACGACTCGCACGCCCTTCGCCCCTTTTCCCTCGCACAGGCCTATTGGCCACTGTCGCGATCGCGACCAGACACAAGCGTGACACTGGTCACGATTGCAAAAATGACCACTTTGCCCCTTCCCCTCGTTCAGGCCATCTGGCCACTGTCGCGAGCGTGACACCAGTCGCGATTGCGATAGTGACCTCTTTTCGCCCTGTTTTTTTGATTTTGTCCCTCTCTTCTAAAATGACTTTTGTATCATTTCTTCATGAGTTTTTACTAATGTATGGGAATAATTATGCTTATATATGTGTACTATTATGATTTCTTCATAATGAATTATATGATACGCCTTGAGCATGATTTGTATTATGCATGACCTATAAGAGTCAGTCTAGTGGATAGTTAGGCATGCCTAAAAGAGTCCTTTTGTTGTAGTCTCTGTACTGTTCTGGACCTTGATTAGGTCCCCATTTAGTTCCTCGCGAACCTCTACGTGTACGGATCTTGTTTAAGATCCCCTTTGTAAAATACTTTGAAAAGAGAAAATGTGATACTATTTTTCGATTCGTACCCATAAGGTACCACTATGTGTCGATTCGTACCCATAAGGTACCGCTACATGTTTACTCGTTATCCACTACTGTGAGTCAGCAGGTGTTATGATTTGTTCAGTTATGCTATGAGAATATAAATCCGAATTATTATGATTATAATTACAAGTATTTGAATCTGAATGACTCTAATATGAGCATATGAATCAGTTGGCATATGAATATGTTTATTGAACCTTTGAATGGTTATGAATGGAATTCTATTGTGATTATATCTTATGATATTCAGTATGTCATTTCCTATGTGATTTGCCTTGACGACCATTGTGAATGGCCGTCCATATATTATTGTTTGTTTCCCCACTAAGCGTTATCACTTAGCATGGTGTTTTTACCCATGCAGGTGCGGAAGGTTTATAGCTTTTGGGAGAGTCACCGCCAGTCAGGCCAACACAATGGGATTGTTGATAGGACTTAGTGTATTTTTATATCATCATTATTTTGTAATAGTGATCTCTCTTATATATAGTATTTTGTTAAGCTTTCGCTACATATCTCTGAATGATGTAATTATGTCGGTATCAGAATAGTTATGTAATTGAATATTGTTATATCATGAATAAATGTTCAGTTTGGTTTTAAGTTTTAATTTTCGCTGTTTATATGTATGTTTACTTTATTTGAATGTATGTTTATACCGTTCTATTTGGTGTGACACCCTTCTTGTATGGGTTCTCACTCCATCGCAGATGGGTTCTCCTACGTATGGGAAGGGGGTGTTACAATTTTTGGTATCAGAGCTCCAGTTTAGGTATTTTCTGGGTGATTGTTATGTTTAGACATATGATTAGGAGTGTGTTGGCTGATGCAGTTGTCTTTGTCTTTCTTTTAGATGGATTCTGATTCTATTCGTGGCTTGAGGTATCCATTGAAAGTGTGAATCCCTAAGCTATAGATCCTTCAGTGTCTGTTTTAGCTCAAACACCTAGAGTTCAGCCTGAGGCCGTAACCATGCCCTTCGAGGCAATGTTAAAGATTTCTTAGGACATGGGGAGAGATTTGTAACAACCCGATTTGGCCAAAGTAGAATTTTGGAATTTTTGTTCGGGAATTAAAGAGTTTGTGTGTATAAGAGAGTGTATTTGAGTAAGTGGCGTGTGTGTGGGTTCTGTCGCGAGCGCGACAGTGTCGCGGGCGCGATATAATGCTTCACGTGAAGCCTATTTGAGTTGGAATATTTGATGTGTATCAGACACGTGGCGGCATAGGAGTTTGACAAGTGGTATCGTAGGGAATTGACACATGGCTACAAGGGAGATTGACACTTGGCATGGGACTTTTTGGATTGAGATGAATTAATGAGGTCAGCAGTTCTACCTTGCTTTACCCTCTCTCTTGTTCCTTTTTTTTTCATTTGAGCTATTCTTACGAGAATCACTTGGTTTGGGATGAAGAGAGTGGGTTTTTGACAAGAGGTAAGTAGTACTATTATGATAGGATTGGTCTTCTTCTTCTGTTTAATTTCTGCTTTTGATTTAAAGTAGAAATAAGGATTAACTCAAGTGTTTTGGTATGGTTTGTTCAAAGCTATGGACAAGAGAGTAGATAAAGGCAAAGAAAAGGTCGGAGCTGATAGAGAGCTGAGTTCAAGCTTCCTAAAGGTTTGGATCGTGTGTGTGTTTTGAATAATTTTTCGTGTGTTCTTGATTTATATGTTTGAATAGTAACATGATTCAATAGAGATGCATGAAGAGCTTTGATTAGTTCAATAGCTCTTAGAGGATGTGTTTGATTGCTAATCATTTTGATTGCTTGAAGTGGTTGATAATTTTAGTTATTTTATATGGTTTAGGTGTAATTTTGATCATGAGCGTGATTTATATGGCATTTGCATGTTAAAAGAGGAGTTTATTGCATGTGAAAGTGAGGGAGTTGGTTTGGGTTTTGGAGACAAGGGACAAGGATGGGTTTAGAAAAAAGAAAGTGATTCTGTCGCGAGCGCGACACGAGTCGCGATAAAAACACGCTTTTCAAAAATTTGGCATTATCCGAGTCATATTGTGTAGCACGACTCGGAGAGAAGGGGGAAATGGGAGCACATCAGTTAAATGAAGAAGTGAGCATGAGTTGTACTTAAGGAGCACGAGACGTGCTCACAGAGAGAGGGAAGTGAGAACACGAAACGTGCTCCAGTTGAATGAGGGAGTGAGCACGAGTCGTGCTCATGCTCTCTCCTTCTCTGTTGTTTCTGTTTTGAGTTGATATATGTCTATATGAGTTTTGTATATCACCATTTGGTCCGTGTTTGGTTTAAAATTATCTTTTAAACCGTTTTCATTGTTAATACTAGTTAAATGAACATGATTAATAAAGATTGTACATGAATTGAATGCCTCTGAATTTGATGAATGCACTTGAATTATAGTTAATAAATTCTTATCTGTGTATAGGATATGTGAGTTGTTTATTGAGCCTGATCACTGTTATAGTGGGTAGATAAGCATGCTTATAAAGGGTTAGAGTGCAGCTGCTAGAGTTGGCCTTAATTGTGCCCAGAGTTTTGAGTACTTTGTGTATTCCATAGAGCTTGAGTTAATTCTCCATATGTAAAATATTGTAAACAGTTTCCAGAGTTATCCATATCCACCATGAAAGGAATTCAGGCTTATTAATATAGTATAGTAGACATGGAAAGGTTAAAAGTATTGCTCTGAATAAATGTTATAGCACATAAGAGTAATGTTTTAAGTACATGACAATTTTATATACAACTATATGTTTACCTAAATGTGAACAAATGATTATTGTGTATTAGAATAAATGGTTTGTACAAGTGTGAAATTTATATGCATGAGCTATTTAATTATTGTTATATGAAATGTGCGATTTGTGTGTGACTTCGTAAAGAAGTCCCCTTGTATTATTTTCATCCCCACTAAGCGCTATTGCTTAGCACGGATGTTTATTTCCATGTAGGTTACAGGTTCGGATCCTCGACAGCGTTCATCTACAGGTGAAGGCCACTAGGAGCTTTTGCTATATCTTTTTTGTATAAGTTAGAAATAGAGTTTGTGATGTTTTGAGTAACATCATTATTTAGATAGAAAGTATAGTGTTCATATGTAAACGTTAACTGTATTTGTATATGTACCGAAGATGTATATGTATTAGGTATAAAGCTTTTGTATTATGTACAGTTTATATATATAGTTTAAGAGTATTTTGTTTGGCCCAAATTATATTGTGACTTATTTACTATTATTGCTTCCGCTTTTGTGTATGTAAATGGTCACGTATTTGGTTGTGTATGTAATAGTGTTAACGCTTCGATATCCTCCCAAGGGGTATTGGGGTGTTACATTTTAGTGGCATCAGAGCATAGGTTAGAGGTTCTGGTCTAAAGATGTAGAGTATAGATTAAATGTCAGAGTTTGTCTAGAGTTGTGGCCTAATGCAGATGTCGTTTTGTGTAGTGTATAAATGGAGTTAGATGCGAGTGGAAAGATTAGTGAGATGTCGGATATAGTGAGTAATATGAATTTATATGGTTAATAAAGGTTTGAGGTGACACTCTGTATTCCTGTCAGCTATCTCCTTGGAATCATTTGACATAAGCATATTGAAACATGGGGATGGGAAAAAGTGCATTACAGTAGCTCACATTGCATTTTTGCATCATCTTGCATAAATAAATCATTACATGGACATTTCATCTGTATCCCTCAATTGTATGTGAAAAGTATCATTGTATGTGTTTCATTGAGAAAAGCTGAAAGGATATAGATCGAGTGATTGATGTTTAGAAGACGTGTATGGATTAGAGTGCAATGCGTTAAGGAAAGTGTGAAGTGTGTACGATTTGATAGCTGTATGGTCTAAATGATAGCAATTTGGAGATTTGTTTAAGCATTTGCCTGTGTAAGTGATTAGCAGGGAAATTTTGAGGAAGAAATTTCTTAAGGGGGAGAGATTTGTAACAACCCGATTTGGACCTAGTAGAATTTTGAAATTTTTGTTCGGGAATTCAAGACTTTGTGTGTATAGGAGAGTGTATTTGAGTAAGTGGCTTGTGTGTGGGTTCTGTCGAGCGCGATAATGTCGCGGGCATGACAGAGTGCTTCACGTAAAGCCTATTTGAGTTAGATTATTTAATGTGTATCGGACACGTGGCGGCGTAGGAGTTCGACGAGTGGCGTTGTAGGGAATTGACACATGACTACAAGGGAGAGTGACACTTGGCATGGGACTTTTTGGATTGAGATTAATTAATGAGGTCAGCCGTTCTACCTTGCTTTGCCCTCTCTCTTGTTCCTTTCTTCTTCATTTGAGCTGTTCTTAAGAGAATCACTTGGTTTAGGATGAAGAGAGTGGGTTTTTGAGAAGAGGTAAGTAGTACTATTATGATAGCATTGGTCTTCTTCTTCTGTTTAATTTCTATTTTTGATTTAAAGTAGAAATAAGGATTAACTCAAGTGTTTTGGTATGGTTTGTTCAAAGCTGTGGACAAGAGAGTAGAAAAAGGCAAAGAAAAGGTCGGAGCTGAATAGAGAGCTGAGTTCAAGCTTCCTAGAGCTTGGGATCGTGTGTGTGTTTTGATTAATTTTGCGTGTGTTGTGTATTTATATGTTTGAATAGTAATATGATTAAATAGAGATGCATGAAGAGCTTTGATTAGTTCAATAGCTCTTAGAGGATGTGTTTGATTGCTTGCAGTGGTTGACAATTTTTGTTATTTTATATAGTTTAGGTGTAATTTTGATCATGAGCGTGATTTATATGGCATTTGCATGTTAAAAGAGGAGTTTATTGCATGTGAAAGTGAGGGAGTTGCTTTGGGTTTCGGAGATAAGGGACAAGGATGGGTTTAAAAGAAAGAAAGTGATTTTGTCCCGATCGCGACAGAAACACGTTCTTCAAAAATTTGGCGTTGTCCGAGTCGTGTTGTGTAGCACGACTCGGAGAGAAGGGGGAAGTGGAAGCACGTGACGTGCTCCAGTTAAAGGAAGGAGTGAGCATGAGTCGTGCTAAAGGAGCAAGAGATGTGCTCACAGAGAGAGGGAAGTGAGACCCCGAAACGTGCTCCAGTTGAATGAGGCATTGAGCACGAGTCGTGCTCATGCTCTCTCCTTCTCTGTTGTTTCTGTTTTGAGTTGATATATGTCTATGTGAGTTTTGTATATCACCATTTGGTCCGTGTTTGGTTTAAAATTATCGTTTAAACCTTTTTCATGGTTAATACTAGTGAAATGAAAATGATTAATAAAGATTGTACATGAATTGAATGCCTCTGAATTTGATGAAAGCACTTGAATTGTAGTTAATAAATTGGTATCTGTGGATTGGATATGTGAGTTGTTTATTGAGCCTGATCACAGTTATAGTGGATAGATAAGCATGCTTATAAAGGGTTAGAGTGCAGCTGCTAGAGTTGGCCTTAATTGTGCCTAGAGTTTTGAGTACTTTGTGTATTCCATAAGGCTTGAGTTAATTCTTCATATGTAAAATACTGTAAACAGTATCCAGAGTTACCCGTATCCACCATGAAAGGAATTCAGGCTTATTAATATAGTATAATAGACATGGAAAGATTAAAAGTATTGCTCTGAATAAATGTTATAGCACATAAGAGTAATGTTTTAAGTACACGAAAATTTTATATACAAGTATATGTTTACCTAAATGTGAACAAATGATTATTGTGTATTAGAATAAATGGTTTGTACTAGTGTGAAATTTATATGCATGAGCTATTTAATTATTGTTATATGAAATGTGCCATTTGTGTGTGACTTCGTAAAGAAGTCCCCTTGTATTATTTTCATCCCCACTAAGCGTTATTGCTTATCACAGATGTTTATTTCCGCGTAGGTTACAGGTTAGGATCCTCGAGAGCGTTCATCTGCAGGTCAAGGCCACTAGGAGCTTTTGCTATATCTTTTTTGTATAAGTTAGAAATAGAGTTTGTGAGGTTTTGCGTAACATCATTATTTAGATAGAAAGTATAGTGTTCATATGTAAATGTTAACTGTATTTGTATATGTACCGAAGATGTATATGTATTAGGTATAAAGCTTTTGTATTATGTACAGTTTATATATATAGTTTAAGAGTATTTTGTTTGGCCCAAATTATATTATGAATTATTTACTATTATTGCTTCCGCTTTAGTGTATGTAAATGGTCGCGTATTTGGTTGTGTATGTATTAGTGTTAATGCTCCGATATCCTCCCAAGGGGTATTGGGGTGTTACATTTTAGTGGTATCAGAGCATAGGTTAGAGGTTCTGGTCTATAAGATGTAGAGTATAGATTAAATGTCATAGTTTGTCTAGAGTTGTCGCCTAATGCAGATGTCGTTTTGTGTATTGTATAAGTGGAGTTAGATGCGAGTGGAAAGATTAGTGAGATGTCGTATATAGTGAGTAATATGAATTTGTATGGTTAATAAAGGTTTGAGGTGACACTCTGTATTCCTGTCAGCTATCTCCTTAGAATCATTTGACATAAGCATATTGAAACATGGGGATGGGAAAAAGTGCATTACAGTAGCTTACATTGCATTTTCGCATCATCTTGCATAAATAAATAATTACATGCACATTTCATCCGTATCCCTTAATTGTATGTGAAAAGTATCATTGTATGTGTTTCATTGAGAAAAGCTGAAAGGATATAGATTGAGTGATTGATGTTTAGAAGACGTGTATGGATTAGAGTGCAGTGCGTTAAGGAAAGTGTGAAGTGTGTACGATTTGATAGTTGTATGGTCTAATTGATAGCGATTTGGAGATTTGTTTAAGGATTTACCTGTGTAAGTGATTAGTAGGGAAATTTCGAGGACGAAATTTCTTAAGGGGGAGAGATTTGTAACAACCTGATTTTGACCTAGTAGAATTTCGAAATTTTTGTTCGGGAATTCAAGAGTTTGTGTGTATAGGAAAGTGTATTTGAGTAAGTGGCTTGTGTGTTGGTTCTATTGCGAGCATGACAGACTGCTTTACGTGAAGCCTATTTGAGTTGGATTATTTGATGTGAATCGGACACGTGGTGGCGTAGGAGTTCGACAAGTGGCGTCGTAGGGAATTGACACATGGCTACAAGGGAGAGTGACACTTGGCATGGGACTTTTTGGATTGAGATGAATTAATGAGGTCAGCCGTTTTACCTTGCTTTGCCCTCTCTCTTGTTCCTTTCTTCTTCATTTGAGCTGTTCTTAAGAGAATCACTTGGTTTGGGATGAAGAGAGTGGGTTTTTTAGAAGAGGTAAGTAGTTCTATTACTATAGCATTGGTCTTCTTCTTCTATTTAATTTTTATTTTTGATTTAAAGTAGAAATAAGGATTAACTCAAGTGTTTTCGTATGGTTTGTTCAAAGCTGTGGACAAGAGAGTAGATAAAGGCAAAGAAAAGGCCGGAGCTGAATAGAGAGCTGAGTTCAAGCTTCCTAGAGCTTGTGATCGTGTGTGTGTTTTGATTAATTTTGCGTGTGTTGTTTATTTATATGTTTGAATAGTAACATGATTAAATAGAGATGCATGAAGAGCTTTGATTAGTTCAATACTTCTTAGAGGATGTGTTTGATTGCTTGCAGTGGTTGACAATTTTAGTTATTTTATATAGTTTAGTTGTAATTTTGATCAGGAGCGTGATTTATATGGCATTTGCATGTTAAAAGAGGAGTTTATTGCATGTGAAAGTGAGGGAGTTGGTTTGGGTTTCGGAGATAAGGGACAAGGATGGGTTTAAAAGAAAGAAAGTGATTTTGTCCCGATCACGACAGAAACACGTTCTTCAAAAATTTGGCGTTGTCCGAGTCGTGTTGTGTAGTACGACTCGGAGAGAAGGGGGAAGTGGAAGCACGTGACGTGCTCCAGTTAAAGGAAGGAGTGAGCATGAGTCGTGCTAAAGGAGCAAGAGACGTGCTCACAGAGAGAGGGAAGTGAGAGCCCGAAACATGCTCCAGTTGAATGAGGGATTGAGCACGAGTCGTGCTCATGCTCTCTCCTTCTCTGTTGTTTCTGTTTTGAGTTGATATATGTCTATGTGAGTTTTGTATATCACCATTTGGTCCGTGTTTGGTTTAAAATTATCGTTTAAACCTTTTTCATGGTTAATACTAGTGAAATGAAAATGATTAATAAAGATTGTACATGAATTGAATGCCTCTGAATTTGATGAAAGCACTTGAATTGTAGTTAATAAATTGGTATCTGTGTATTGGATATGTGAGTTGTTTATTGAGCCTGATCACCGTTATAGTGGATAGATAAGCATGCTTATAAAGGGTTAGAGTGCAGCTGCTAGAGTTGGCCTTAATTGTGCCTAGAGTTTTGAGTACTTTGTGTATTCCATAAGGCTTGAGTTAATTCTTCATATGTAAAATACTGTAAACAGTATCCAGAGTTACCCGTATCCACCATGAAAGGAATTCAGGCTTATTAATATAGTATAATAGACATGGAAAGATTAAAAGTATTGCTCTGAATAAATGTTATAGCACATAAGAGTAATGTTTTAAGTACACGACAATTTTATATACAAGTATATGTTTACCTAAATGTGAACAAATGATTATTGTGTATTAGAATAAATGGTTTGTACTAGTGTGAAATTTATATGCATGAGCTATTTAATTATTGTTATATGAAATGTGCGATTTGTGTGTGACTTCGTAAAGAAGACCCCTTGTATTATTTTCATCCCCACTAAGCGTTATTGCTTATCACAGATGTTTATTTCCGCGTAGGTTACAGGTTAGGATCCTCGAGAGCGTTCATCTGCAGGTCAAGGCCACTAGGAGCTTTTGCTATATCTTTTTTGTATAAGTTAGAAATAGAGTTTGTGAGGTTTTGCGTAACATCATTATTTAGATAGAAAGTATAGTGTTCATATGTAAATGTTAACTGTATTTGTATATGTACCGAAGATGTATATGTATTAGGTATAAAGCTTTTGTATTATGTACAGTTTATATATATAGTTTAAGAGTATTTTGTTTGGCCCAAATTATATTGTGAATTATTTACTATTATTGCTTCCGCTTTAGTGTATGTAAATGGTCGCGTATTTGGTTGTGTATGTATTAGTGTTAATGCTCCGATATCCTCCCAAGGGGTATTGGGGTGTTACATTTTAGTGGTATCAGAGCATAGGTTAGAGGTTCTGGTCTATAAGATGTAGAGTATAGATTAAATGTCAGAGTTTGTCTAGAGTTGTCGCCTAATGCAGATGTCATTTTGTGTATTGTATAAATGGAGTTAGATGCGAGTGGAAAGATTAGTGAGATGTCGGATATAGTGAGTAATATGAATTTGTATGGTTAATAAAGGTTTGAGGTGACACTCTGTATTCCTGTCAGCTATCTCCTTAGAATCATTTGACATAAGCATATTGAAACATGGGGATGGGAAAAAGTGCATTACAGTAGCTTACATTGCATTTTCGCATCATCTTGCATAAATAAATAATTACATGCACATTTCATCCGTATCCCTTAATTGTATGTGAAAAGTATCATTGTATGTGTTTCATTGAGAAAAGCTGAAAGGATATAGATTGAGTGATTGATGTTTAGAAGACGTGTATGGATTAGAGTGCAGTGCGTTAAGGAAAGTGTGAAGTGTGTACTATTTGATAGTTGTATGGTCTAATTGATAGCGATTTGGAGATGTGTTTAAGGATTTACCTGTGTAAATGATTAGCAGGGAAATTTCGAGGACAAAATTTCTTAAGGGGGAGAGATTTGTAACAACCTGATTTGGACTTAGTAGAATTTCAAAATTTTTGTTCGGGAATTCAAGAGTTTGTGTGTATAGGAGAGTGTATTTGAGTAAGTGGCTTGTGTGTTGGTTCTATTGCGAGCACGATAGTGTCGCAAGCATGACATAATGCTTTACGTGAAGCCTATTTGAGTTGGATTATTTGATGTGTATCGGACACGTGGTGGCGTAGGAGTTCGACAAGTGGCGTCGTAGGGAATTGACACATGGCTACAAGGGAGAGTGACACTTGGCATGGGACTTTTTGGATTGAGATGAATTAATGAGGTCAGCCATTTTACCTTGCTTTGCCCTCTCTCTTGTTCCTTTCTTCTTCATTTGAGCTATTCTTAAGAGAATCACTTGGTTTGGGATGAAGAGAGTGGGTTTTTGAGAAGAGGTAAGTAGTACTATTACTATAGCATTGGTCTTCTTCTTCTATTTAATTTCTATTTTTGATTTAAAGTAGAAATAAGGATTAACTCAAGTGTTTTCGTATTGTTTGTTCAAAGCTGTGGACAAGAGAGTAGATAAAGGCAAAGAAAAGGCCGGAGCTGAATAGAGAGCTGAGTTCAAGCTTCCTAGAGCTTGGGATCGTGTGTGTGTTTTGATTAATTTTGCATGTGTTTTTTATTTCTATGTTTGAATAGTAACATGATTAAATAGAGATGCATAAAGAGCTTTGATTAGTTCAATAGCTCTTAGAGGATGTGTTTGATTGCTAATCATTTTGATTGCTTGCAGTGGTTGATAATTTTAGTTATTTTATATAGTTTAGGTGTAATTTTGATCATGAGCGTGATTTATATGGCATTTGCATGTTAAAAGAGGAGTTTATTGCATGTGAAAGTGAGAGAGTTGGTTTGGGTTTTGGAGATAAGGGACAAGGATGGGTTTAGAAGAAAGAAAGTGATTCTGTCGCGATCGCGACAGAAACACGTTCTTCAAAAATTTGGCGTTGTCCGAGTCGTGTTGTGTAGCACGACTCAGAGAGAAGGGGGTAGTGGGAGCACGTGACGTGCTCCAGTTAAAGGAAGGAGTGAGCACGAGTCGTGCTCACAGAGAGAGGGAAGTGAGAGCACGAAACGTGCTCCAGTTGAATGAGTGAGTGAGCACGAGTCATGCTCAAGGAGCACGAGTTGTGCTCATGCTCTCTCCTTCTCTGTTGTTTCTGTTTTGAGTTGATATATGTCTATGTGAGTTTTGTATATCACCATTTGGTCCGTGTTTGGTTTAAAATTATCGTTTAAACCTTTTTCATGGTTAATACTAGTTAAATGAAAATGATTAATAAAGATTGTACATGAATTGAATGCCTCTGAATTTAATGAATGCACTTGAATTATAGTTAATAAATTGGTATCTGTGTATAGGATATGTGAGTTGTTTATTGAGCCTGATCACCGTTATAGTGGATAGATAAGCATGCTTATAAAGGGTTAGAGTGCAGCTGCTAGAGTTGGCCTTAATTGTGCCTAGAGTTTTGAGTACTTTGTGTATTCCATAGAGCTTGAGTTAATTCTCCATATGTAAAATACTGTAAATAGTATCCAAAGTTACCCGTATCCACCATGAAAGGAATTCAGGCTTATTAATATAGTATAGTAGACATGGAAAGATTAAAAGTAATGCTCTGAATAAATGTTATAGAACATAAGAGTAATGTTTTAAGTACATGACAATTTTATATACAACTATATGTTTACCTAAATGTGAACAAATGATTATTGTGTATTAAAATAAATGGTTTGTACAAGTGTGAAATTTATATGCATGAGCTATTTAATTATTGTTATATGAAATGTGCGATTTGTGCGTGACTTCGTAAAGAAGTCCCCTTGTATTATTTGCATCCCCACTAAGCGTTATCGCTTAGCACGGATGTTTATTTTCATATAGGTCACAGGTTCGGATCCTCGAGAGCGTGCATCTGCAGGTCAAGGCCACTAGGAGCTTTTGCTATATCTTTTTTGTATAAGTTAGAAATAGAGTTTCTGATGTTTTGAGTAACATCATTATGTAGATTGAAAGTATAGTGTTCATATGTAAATGTTAACTGTATTTGTATATGTACCGAAGATGTATATGTATTAGGTATAAAGCTTTTGTATTATGTACAGTTTATATATATAGTATAAGAGCATTTTGTTTGGCCCAAATTATATTGTGAATTATTTACTATTATTGTTTCCGCTTTAGTGTATGTAAATGGTCGCGTATTTGGTTGTGTATGTATTAGTGTTAACGCTCCGATATCCTCCCAAGGGGTATTGGGGTGTTAGAAGGTTGGTAACCATGCGTATATTCATTACATAACCTTAAACATGTCTCTGTCAAATTCCGAAAAGTTTCGGTGAAGTTTGGGTTCAATTCGGGAAGAAAAAGTACAATTTAGGCTAAAAATTGAGGTCACACAGTGGTCAAACATTCTTGCCTAAAGTGTGGGGTGACAAAAACGGTTTTTAAGTGTCAGAATGCTTTTACACGGTGGTCAAGAATCCCTTACTGCCGTGTAAACCCATTATACCCTACTCTGTACAAGGTAGATTCTCACCCTCATTTTGGATAGCCAATTCGAACTGCCAAACAATAGATTTAGCAAAAGGGATGTCTAGACTTTTGTTACCCTATATCTTAACTCTTTATTGGTAATATTTCAGTTAAATTAGAGTTAAATCCTAGGAGTTATATCTTTAGAAATACAAATTGTTCCATGAACCCGGCTAGAGAAGATACCCTTAAGTTTTTGCCACTTTTGAGTTAATTAAAGCTAAAAGTAGCTTATGGCTATTTCTAAGACATTTGTAGGTACAGAAGTCTCGGTTAAATATCCACTAGAATCATCAAATTTAGACATTTTTGGCCTAACTTATGGCCTAAACACTGAGTCAAGATCAAGTGACACTTTGAGCAGAATTTCCCCTACAAATTCTATATGTCCAACTACACACTTCCAATCAATTTCACAATCACCAAACAACTCAAATCATCTTCCAGGATCAAAATAACATCAAATATCATCTCACAACATTCAATTCATAAACATAAGAGATAAGAAATTCCCAAACCTATTTTGTGTGCCAAAGCCTTCTTCCCTCTCTTTTTCTTATCCCTTTTCATTTGCTTGTAACAATCCTTAATCAAAATACAAAAAATTCCATGTTAACCATTATCATAAAAAATAAAATTAACTCAAGAAATAGGGAAGAAAAAAAGATACCACTACACAAAAACTCACCTTTCTAGCTTGATTTCTGCACCTGAAAGTCTAGATGTCCTTTAAAAGATCATGAGTGTGAGAGAGAGGGAAAGTGAAAGCAGAATTTTGAGGCAAATTGAAGCAAAAAATGGCTGGTCCCTTATCCCATATGGCCTGCCAACTTTGTCCAATTTATATGGCAAACTAATGGATGATTATCCAAAGTTCTAAATGTCATTCATCTATTGGCCCCTTTTTAGATTTTTATACTCAATTCCAATTTGATCCTTTTATTCTTCTTTAATTAGACATTAGCATGTAATAGAAATCAAATTCATATATTGACACCCATAATTACTCATTCCATGCATTGAAGTCCATAAATGTCAAATTTCCAACTTACCCTCAACTTTTCACGTAATACTGAATGCGTCCTTTACTGCAGTAAATCATTCCAATCGTCAAATTACACAATTCTTGCCACCATTATGCCATAGACATTCACAAATCTGTGTAGGGTATATTTTTGCTCCTCACATGAGGGGTCCTTAGAAAGACCAGAAGAAAATCCCATGATTATGAAATTTATAATAAGAAGTGTCTTGATCGGTGTTTAGAAAGTGCACTGAATTGACATGTAATATAGCGAGTATAATTAGAAACCCGCGAATATCTAACCCAAGGGAAAGAGGATTGTTAAGCTAAATTTCTATAATTGAGCAGTGCTAATCTTAGATGTCCCAATTTGGTTTGAAGGGAGTTCTAGGCTAAACAAGAAATTAAAACTACAAATTAATAATTAAATATAAAAACAATCATCAAGAAATCAATCAAAGATGAATTGAATTCTTAAGACATTCTATCGTCATAAATTCAATTGAAAAAGGGTAAAACAATATAAATATGAAAGTCTGAACAACTCAACTAAACCCAAGCTTCCATTCCGGATAGACTATTCTAATCAGAAAATGTCGCATTTCGGGCATATCTTCTGACTAGCTAAAGTGCAGGTTACCAAATCCTTGATTTAAGATAGCTTTAATTCCAAAATCATCCATCTATAAATCTATCTATTCCTCAAAATTTTAAACCAAATAAAACTAACAACTTGACATCAAGCCTCCATTCCAGAATCATCAAGACAACTCGATGCAGTAATAAAAGAACAAAGCATATACAACTTAAAACAATCATAAAGATTTACTTTAATTGTCATTCTAACTAATATCTAATAAAATCAAAATAATCATTCAGATGTAAAGATAATCAAGATAAATAGAAGAAAACATGGAAGAATTTATAAGCAAAAAGAACAACTCTAATATCAAGAATATAATCATCAAATGTAAAAAAAAATAGAGTTTAGATATTCCCTTGATGAGAGTGAAAGTGGATCTTGAGGCTCCTTCTTTTTCAACCTTGAAATTTTCCTCCAATCCAAAATTAAAGATCTAAAATAAATTATTCTAAGCTAATTATAAAAAAATGAAATTAAAATAAAATCTAGCGCTAAAAGAAAATCAGCTATTACCTATAGAATTTACCGATGAAATTTACCTACGGAAAGGCTCTATTTGACCAAGAAGTATTACCGAAGTCAATTTGGTCAGGCAAATGACCGTCGGTAATTTTATTGATGGAACAAAGTGAGACCGTCGGTAAAATTTTCAACAGAAATAACCATTTTGCTGAAAACAACTGTGACTAAAGACTCTATTCCATCGGTGACTTCAATTGTAACACCCCCTACGTCCCCAATTGGAAGGACGCTAGAGAGCGCTACCCGACGCTCACTCACAAGCATGCAGATAAAATTTAAGTGAAAGCATGCAAAAACACGAGAAATTTAAAACTTTGGGAAGCAAAGGCATATACACATGCATACATACGATCATTCAGCGGAAGCATAAGGCGAATGTTACAAACAGAGATACTCAATACAAAATATGATAACATTTACAACCTCCAGAATATTACATCAAGGTCCATACATTTACAATTACATAAACCAAAGGCTTTCCAAAATACATAATCTGAAATACAGGAATTGCAACCAAAAATGACAAAACTCTTCTAACTCCTATGTGGCTGTAAGCACCGTGTCCCGGAGCGGTCCGGATCAGAGATTACCCTATGATAAAATCGGCATCCGAGCCTGTACAAACGGTTTGGATTCGGAGGCCTTAGTCCCATACTCCACGAGAAACGGGTCTTTTTACCTTTCGTAGGCAGAAGGGGAGAAAATGAGGAGTTTTTAAGGTCCAAAAAAAGTATGTTTTCCTCGATGGACGGCCAACCCGTCTGTCAGGTGGCAGGCCCGTCGGATGAATCCTTGTGTCAAAAGGATTCTTTCGATGCCCGTCGGTCAAAATGGCAGGTCCATCGGTCAGGTTGCAGGGCCGTCGGATGAATCCTTGTGTTAGTAGGATTCTTCCGACGCCCGTCGGTCACCCCTGGCCTATAAAAGTTTTCATTTTTCTCATAAAAAGGGGTTGGAAAATTTGCAAAAATAGGAGAAACTCTGCGAAAATTCACGCGCATTTTCTCTCTCTTCCAACAAACACATTTCTAAAAAGATCTAACTAATTCAAGAATCAAATCTTAAAAAGAAAGAGGATCTAGTTGATTTTTTCACGGGTTTTTGATTCTCGAAACTCAATTTTCATCGAACTGTTGAGGACACACTCTATGTTCTACATTTGATCTGTTTGTTCGCACCTTCTCGTGGAGCGTGCGGGAAGCCAGACAACAACAAAGAATCCAACCAAAAGGTTGTTCTGAGGGTAAATATTCTGGGCCCTTTTCTGTCCTTTTTTTTACCTTCATTTTCGATATTTTCTTTGCTCTTGTCCCCTTTTTTATTTCTCGCTTCTATTCTTTTTGGGTCTGTGTAAAATTTATCTTTTTGCCTTTTGAAAGGTTTCTGTTTTTCTGGGACAGCGGTGACCGACGGGTCATCTGCTTTGACCGATGCCCGTCAGTCACCTTTAAGTATAGCCCGTCGGTCACCCTCACAGATGGCTCCCTTCGAGTGAGCGACGGGCTGCATTGGTCACCTTGACCGACGCCCGCCGGTCATTCAGCATAGCCCATCGGTGGGTTCTGTCCCACATTTTCAAATCTTTTCCCTTTTTGTTCACTCAAATTTTTTTGTTTATTTATAATTTTTTCCGTATTTGAACATCCTTTTGGCTTGTTTTGTGAGAGTATGTTTTTGTTTCTTGGAACGGCTGGAGCCTGAGGGAGTTCTCCCGTATATGGAAAGTTTGCCTGGTTTAGTTCCCTATCTCCCTCTCTTTTTATTTCATGTATTTATTTATTGTTTCTCCAGTATATGACAAAATTGTTGTATTTCTCGCTAATGTAAAAATCGGCCAAACGTTTTATATTTAATAAACTGAATTCTTCATAAAATCAAGGACCCAATGTCCTATTTTATCCAATAAAATCCTTACAATAGAAATATCCATTTTAATAATGATGCATACGAGGACAAAAGTCCTCAAAATAAGCAATGCCCCGCTTTGTGTATGTATCGCATATTTATAAAAGGGAGTTGTATTCCGATCCTTATGTTATTGTAATTTATCGCTTTCATTATTTACTCATTCATTTACCGCTTTCCAAATGTGAATAATTGCGCTTTAATCAAATTGCATCGTGTGGAGAGAGAGCGAACTAATAGGCTCAAAACCGAATTGTAAAATCAATCAAGGTACGAATAAATGAGAAGTTCCGAACCCATCTCTGGTCTTTGGGCTCGAAGAGGGGAGAGTTCTATCCGATCACTCATTGGAACTATGACCTCCAAGACACCTCTTACATCACGAGACTTTGACGTTAATCCTAGGCTCCTTAGGGGAAGAGGTTTACCCTCCAAGACCCCTTTGGTTGGCCCAAGATGGATACTAAGCGCAGTCTTAGGCTCTCCGAGGCGAGAGAAACTTTCCCAATGTTCTATTGGGTGGCGACTCCATGACACCTCCTTGTTGCCCAAAATGGACGCACTTGCAATTCGTTGCAAGCTGTCAGCGGACCCTCAAATGCCCCGATCGCCCTCGAGCGGGTGGCCGCGCGTCACAGTGGCGACTCAACTGGGGAATTGTGGTTTGAGACTTCGATTCGAAAGTACCTTGATTAAAATTTACAATTAAGTTTTAGTTTATAAAATTCGCTCTTCTCTCAAAATTGCATTACATCTCATTAGAGCCTTAGATCTATACTAGCTTGGTCCTTTCTAAACCTCGGTGCATTCTCGAAGCACAACCCTACGTTCACTCAATGTGGGGAAGTGTTAGGGATAATCACCAGCCCAAGCCTCGTACCATCGTGGTATATCAAATGATGACCCGATCGGTCATTATGCTCGTAATGAGCTAGACCCGTCGGCAGGGATAATGCTTGGGTAGCCCTAAAGTAACATCTCCCTTGTCTAAAGCACATGTAATGGCCGTAGCTACTTTCCATAGGTGATATGAACCGTAATTCCATGCTTGCTGTGTAACAACCCGAAATAGCCCTAGAAGAATGATAAAATTTTGGTTCAAGAAAGATTAGTGTTGTGCGTGTGAATTCTGTCGCGAGCGCGGCAAGCGTCGTGAGCGCGACAGAACCACTTTAGTGATAGGGTAATTAAATTGGCATTTTTATATTGTGGCTTGTAGGAGAATGACACATGGCTTTGTAGGGAAGTGACAAGTGGCAATAGATTAATTTATGTTAAAAGAGATTAAGAGTTAAGAGAGGAGATTAGGATTAATTAAAAGGGAATAAGAAGATAACTATGTAATTAATTGGGCTAGATGGCATTTATTACCATGGTAATTGTTGGATTGACTTAGACTATCTGCTTCTTTCTTCTTCTTTCACGTTGGTTTCTTTCTTTTCCTTTGCCCTGCTCTTTCTTTCATTTCTTCTTCCTTCTTTACACTGTTTTGAGTGATTCATTTGGGTTGGCTTTGAGGGGGACTAGTAGAGCTTGAATAGGTTTCCTAAGAAGGTAAGTAATGCTCTTTGGTTAGTATTGGTCTTCTTCTTCTATCTTATTTCTGTTTTTGATTTAAAGTAAGAGAGAAGAGTAACTTTGGTATTTTGAATGGTTTGTGTATGGAAGCTGCGGACAAGAGGCCCAATAAAGGCAAAGAGAAGGTCGGAGCCGAGTAGAGAACGCGATTCAACGTCCTAGAGGTAGGGATCGTGTGCGGTTTCATTATTTTGCATGTGATGTGACTTTGAATGTTTTGATAGAGACTTAAGTGTATAAAGAAAGGTATATGGAGCTTAAATGAGCTCAATTGTTTTCTAGTGGGTGAAATCATTCTAATTGCTTGTAGTGAATAAATGTTTAAATTTAATCTAAGTAATTTGAGTGTAAATCTAGTTATGAGTATGATTTATAGGGCAATTACATGTTAAAAGAGGAGTGGTTGCATGTGGAAATAAAAGAGTTGGTGTGGGTTTTTGTTGAGTTGCATTGTATGTAGATTTTTGCCTTTAGAATTGGGGAAAACGCTTCTGTCGCGAGCGCGACACCAGTTGCGATCGCGACAGAATCGCGTCTTCCATTTCCGTAAGAAGCGAGTTGGAAAGTTGGTTTTCAGTTCTGTGAGGAGAGAGTCACGAGACGTGAGGGTAGGTCACGACTCGTGACCCTAGGGCGAGCCTCGTCGTGAGGCGTGAGATGGTGTCACGTCTCGCGATGCCTCTCTTCCTTTGTGAGAGTTCGGTCACGAGACGTGACGAGCAGTCACGCCGTGACCCTTCCCTCGGTGAGGCGTGAGATGGCATCACGCCACGTGATGCCCTCTCTCTCTGTGAGGATCCTGTCACGAGGCGTGATGGGTAGTCACGCCGTGATCTTCCTTCCAGGTGGGCGTGAAGAGAAGCAGATCGTCGCGAGCCGCAATCGCGAGAGCGCCTCGCGACGATCTTGTTTCCTTAGGCTACTGTCGCGAGCGCGACACAAGTCGCGATCGCGACAGTGAGCTTTTTCCGCCTGTTTTGTCTTGTTTTGGCCTTTTATTCCTGTTTTGAATTGTTAAAGGTTTAAATGGATCTTGTATGATATCATTTAGTTTGTTTTTGGTTTTAAATTATCTTTTAAAACTCTTACATGATTAGTGGTAATTAAATGTATATGATTTGTACAATTTATACATGAAATGAAAGGTATTTGAATTACAGTAAATGAATTGATATCAGTGTACAGTATATGAGTTGCTAGAGCCTGATTACCATTATAGTGGATAGATAAGCATGCTTATAAAGGGCTAGAGTGCAGCTGCTAGAGTTGGCCTTAATTGTGCCCAGAGTTCGGAATACCTCGTGTATTTCACAGAGTTTGAGTTAATTCTCCACATGTAAGATACTGTAAACAGTATCCAGAGTTACCCGTATCCACCGTGAAAGGAATTCAGGCTTAGTGTTTTATCCTCGTTATTATTAGTGTATAGTGAACACGAAATGAACATATGTAGTGTTATAAGTAAATGTTTAAAGTATATGAGATGAATGCTACAGGATAGTTATATGTACCAGCACATGTTATATGAATTAGAATCCATGATTTACATGAGTGTGAAAAATATATGCATGTGTGCTTTGGCTAATATATGTGATGTATATATAATTTATTTGTGACTTCGAAAGAAGTCCCTTGCATTATTTTCATCCCCACTAAGCGTTATCGCTTAGCACGGATGTTTGATTCCGTGTAGGTTGACGGGTGCAGACCAGTGAAAGCGTTCATCCGCAAATGAGGGCCACTAGGAGCTTTTTGATATACCCTTTTTGTATAAGATAGAATTAGAGTTTGTGATGTTTTGAGTAACATCATTATGTATATAGAGAGTTTAGTCTCGACATATAATCGTTAAATGTATTTGTATATGTAACGTAAATGAATATGTAATAACTATAAAACTTTTGCATATGTATAGTTTATATGTATAATAAAAGTAATGTTTGTGTGGGCCCAACCCATTTCTAATTATTTATTGTTACCGCTTCCGCTAATGCATGTACATGTATACGTTAGTGTCCGCGTGGCGCCCCGATATCCCTTACCGGGGGTATGGGGGTGTTACATGCTGTATGGATCCTTATGTATTGGGTGAGTCCAGATGTCTTGCTTGGTAACCTAGCTAAAGGCTTTCATGCCCCGGTTGGGCCATGTCAAAATTTTTGGAATGTCTAAATACGTGATGATCATTATCCATTCGCTTGTGCATTAGCATAGGAGTGTCATGCTGTCGGTTTTTTGCCGTGCACAATGCACATCCATTGGGTCCCCCGCTGACCCTTGGGCGAATCGCGCCTAGGAAAGAGACCGCACGACCACGTGTGTGGAGAAATAAGGGTGGAAGGACCTAGCTGCTTGCTTGTGTTTTGTGGGTGTTGCATATCACGATCATGCATTGCATCTGCCTTCCATGTATCACATCTAACGCCTTGTCCCTGCAGCCATTATAGATCTGCCTAGGTGGACTAGAGCGCCTACCGGACGGTTGATCCGAGTTCCTGCATTTGAACTGCTAGATAGAGAAGGTCTTCCAGAGATCTTACCGGAAGTCAGCTATACCGTATTTGAGATGACAAACTCACCTAGGGGTAATGATGCCACCAGGGCCATGATTACAGAAGAAGTCGGCCGACGGTTTGAAGAGTTTGAGGGCAGAATGATGAACATGCTAACTGCTTTGGCACCACAGAATGCTCCGCAGAATCCACCTCCTCCTCCCGTGAGACAAAATGAGTGAGAAGAGGAAAGAGCTGAGAGACAAGAAGAGCCTATTTGGCTGCCACCAATAGAGCTGAGGTCAGTAGCTTCGGGAGGTCAGAGGAGAAGACCAGTGCTGAGGATATATGATGACAGGGATGACGAAGATGACAAAATGAGCATTATATCTGAGAGAGGGAAGGCACCCAAAACTGATGAGTTCATTCTGAAGAAGATGGAAGAGAGGTTTGAAGCCATGGCCCGTATGTTGACTAGAGGTCAGCGGATGAACCCGGAGGACAAAGAATTGGAGGGAGAAGACCCGATTCCTTACAATTTCAAGATGCCTGATGTGCCAAAATTTGACGGTACCTCTGACCCGACTGCACATGTGAAGCCATACTCTCTGGTGATGAAAGGGACCACTTTGTCTAAGAGGTAGAAGGTGGAGTACTTTTGTTTGAGTCTGACTGGCCCTGCCATCGACTGGTATCATAGCCTCGATCGTCGAACTAAGGAAGATTGGGATCTACTCACGGAGGAGTTCTTGAGGCAATATGATTGCAACACTAGGATGGAGGTGACTCTTAAGGACCTTAAATTGCTCCAGCAGAAGGCCGGGGAATCTTTTCACGACTATCTCACCCGCTGGCAGAACATGGTAATGGAAATGCAAAGAAAGCCAGACACCCAAGACCAGATCCGCCTATTTATCAAGAATGCAAGCCCGTATTTGAAGGATGTTCTGAAGATGAAAGGGCTGAAGGATTGGGAATCTCTAAAAGACATAGCCATTGAGGCGGAGGGAGAATTCTTGGCCTAGAAAGCTAGTGATGATAGTTTTGCAAAAAGGGCTAACACCGGTCAGGGAACCAGTAGGCCAACTGGTCCCAGTAGCAGCACCAGAAGATCTGTTGAGGTGTCCGCTACTGACATCCAGCTCGCGAGGAAATTTTTGAACCTAGGGAAACCCTTATCTTGGGTTTTGAGGCGCTTGATAAAGGAAGGAAAGTTGCAACCTTTGGCTCTTAGGCCAGCTAAAACGCAAGGGAAGCCAGGTCACAAGGATAATGAATACTGTGCATTTCATCAGCACACAGGCCATCTAACAGACAATTGTAAGGTACTGAGACACTCTATTCAAGATCTGATTGATGACAAGCAGATTTCCGACCCTGAGAAGAGGGAATCCAAGAAGAAGCCTGGTTACAATGACGTGCCGCCACCAGTTTTTATGATCGAATCCAGCTTGCTAGAGTGGTACGTACTGCAGGACTTATATGGGAGCGAGAGTATTGCTGTTGTTTGTTCTAAGGGTAGAGAAGGAAGAGCAGTTGTAGCGACCATTGATTGTTGGTCGAACAATGAGAGCGGTGAAGAGACTGATGAGGAAGGAGAGACGAACTTAGATCTGTGGAGATCTGATGAGGAGGAAGAAGAGGTAGGGGCTGTAACAAAAGTGGGAGAGTGGTCCCTGAGATTACAAGGGTACCAGAACCAGCACAGCCATCGACGGAAAAGGAGCCAGAGGAGAACCAGATTGTTAAGCAGTTGAAAAAGACCGCTGCTCAGATATCCATCTGGGATCTCTTAATTCTCACAGGCAGAAAGTGGTAAAGGCCTTGATTGAGTCCACTATTGCCACCATAATTTCCCCATCAGAGCTTTTAGGTCTAGTTAAAGGAGGATTGGGGGAGAGATTGGTTTTTTCCGATGCCGACCTGCCAGTCGAAGGCCGCAATCATAACCGACCCTTGTATATTAAAGCACAGATTAACGACAAGCACACCGCTTGCGTTATGGTAGATGATGGATCTTCTATCAATGTTTGCCCTCTGATAGGTCTTCAGGCTTTTGGATTGAGTGAGTATATGCTCAGTGAATCAGATTTGATGATTACAGCCTATGATAATTCAAGAAGACAAGCCTCGGGAACATTCAAGACCCTGGTCAAAATGGGACCAATTGAGGTAGAAGTAGAGTTTGTAGTTCTGCCCATCCCAGCTAATTTCTTAGCCCTGCTTGGGAGGCCTTGGTTTCAAAGACTAGGAGGAGTACCATCCATGCTGCATCAAATGATAAAGTTCCCACATGAAGGGGAGGTGGTAACTATTAAGGCTGCTAGGGAGAATCAGGTGTCGGCTCTTGAAATTGCTAATCAGCCATTTAGTGGCTTCCACGTGTCAATGATAGGAGAAGAGCACGGACCAGTGGATAACCCAGTAGTGGTTAACATGATGAAAAAGATGCACTATCTCCCTGGGGCAGGTTTGGGTAGAAACTCTCAGGGGCTGTAGACTGCGATCACTACTCAAGGTCAGAAGAACCAGAAGGGTCTGGAGTACAGAGGCGGCTTTGGCAAGAAGAAGACGGCAGATAAGATCCCTCATATCTCAGAAATTTTCATACCAGCATCCTCAGCATATGCTTACATGGGTGAAAACGAGCCGCAGTGGGTGAATGGGAGGATTGTCCTCGGATTTGAGATCTTCAACGATGTATTTGACTGGGATGTCGGAGTTATCAAGACCGTTGAGAGCTTCTGGGATGAAGAGGTCATGACTCAGTGCATTGCTTGGGACAGAGGTGAGACCGAAGAGGTAGTCACAGAACGGATGTTGATTGCTGGGCAAAAGGGGAAAGAAAAGATGGCAGGAGCAGAATTGAAGATTGGGGATTTAAAGGTTTCCTTAGACATACCTGAGGGCCTCTGCCGAATCAAGAAGCCGATGAGCAAGCTACAGCAGCATCAACCTCTAGGCAGGCAGAAGAAGACTCTAGCTTAGATTTTCTTTTTATTCCAGAACTTTTTTATGATGTAAATGACAATTATAATATTATTAATAAGGCAAATGATTTCTCTTACTTGTGCGATGTTTCCAATAATTTCAACATGCATGAACATGATCATATTCCATTAATTTTTTATATTGATTCCACTGATACAATGCCTTTTAATCTTGGAACCTCAGAAAATCCGAAGGAAATCCTAATAGCATCAAATATAACTCCTGATGAGAGAAAAAAATTTGAGAGAATAATAAGAAAATATGAAAAAGTCTTTGCCTGGACCTATGAAGACATGCCAGGGATCGATCGAAACGTAGCAGAACATGCTATCCCGACTTATCCAGACCATAAGCCTGTAAAATAGAAGTTGAGAAGGCTCAGGCCAGAATGGGCAGACAAGGTCAAGGAGGAGATTCGGCAGCAGATTGAGGCCAAGTTCCTTGTTGAAGTGCAGTACCCTACATGGTTGGCAAACGTAGTCCCCGTAGCGAAGAAAAATGGGAAGGTCAGGGTATGTATGGATTATCAAGATCTGAACAAGGCCTCCCCTAAAGATGATTTTCCACTACCCCACATCGATGTGTTGATAGACAGTGCTGCCAATTGCGCAATGTACAGCTTTGGGGATGGTTATGTGGGCTACAACCAGATCCTAAACAAGATAGTTGACCGGGTTAAGACCGCTTTCATCACAGAGTGGGGGACCTACGCCTACCGAGTTATGCCTTTTGGCCTGAAAAATGCAGGGGCCACATACCAGAGGATGGTGACCAAGATCCTAAGTGACCTGATCCACAAGGAAGTGGAGGTGTATGTCGATGACATGATGGTCAAGTCAGCCACCGAGAGGGCCATTTTGAAGCTCTAAAGAAGTTCTTCACCAGGATTGATAAGTACAGTCTGCGACTTAACCCCCAGAAGTGTATCTTCGGAGTAACTTCAGGGAAACTGTTGGGACATGTTATCAGCTAGAGGGGAATCGAAATTGACCTGGACAAGGTAAAGGCCATCAAAGAGATGCCCGTGCCGCAAAAGGAGAAGGATGTAAGGAGCTTCCTGGGCAAGCTGCAGTACGTCAGCAGATTCATTGCCAAGCTCACTTTGATATGCGAGCCCGTTTTTAAGCTGCTCAGAAAGAATCAGCCTGTGGTCTGGAATAAAGACTGCCAGAAAGCCTTTGACAGCATCAGGGAATATCTGTTGAATCCGCCAGTGTTAAGGCCACCGCAACCAGTCAAACCGCTTATCCTGTATTTGGCAGTGGAAGGCAGTTCTTTAGGTGCCATGATGGCTCAGGAGGATGAATTTGGAGTGGAATTCGCAGTTTATTACCTCAGCAAGAAGTTCCTGGCTTATGAGATAAAATATGCTGAGGTAGAGAAGATCTGCCTCGCAGTGATTTGGGCATCAAAGAAGCTGAGGCATTATTTCCATTCGTACAAAGTTCAGGTAGTGGCCAAGCAGAATCCGTTGAGATATTTGCAAGAAGTGCCGTCTGTCACACCCCAACCTATACCATGGAGACTTCTACCCCGAGGGAGGAAGAAGGGTCCCGATAGATAGGAGTGTAACATTTCAAAACCGAAAACACAGCAACCATACAGAGAAACGCATAATAACGAGACAATATAAGATTTTTAGAAGAGACACACAGTGATACTGTACAGGATGAAATTTTCTTTCGATTAACATACATAGACAAAATCTGTACATATTATAAAAGATTTCATATACAAAGGCCCAAAAAAATATTGTTCTAAATGGGTACACGAAATATTACATCTAATACAAAAGAAAGGAAAGCCTATACTACAAAACTTCGATCCCTAGTTGTGATGGCCTTCCTGATGCGGCACGCCCTGACCGCTTACCAAAACCTTCCACACCTGCACGGATAAAATACCCGTGCTAAGCGAAATCGCTTAGTGGGGAACACAAAATACATAATCGCCACTCACAGTGGCGTTAACAGATAAAACACATGCTGGTGGCACATTCATAAGTTAGCATCACACAACATAAATCTTAGTAATCAACATCATTCATATACCATAAGAAGTTTATCTTAACAAATCATTATTCAGACTTCATACATGTAACCCACAAAATTACCTGCTCAATGAAAACCATGAATAACGAGTACACATAAATACCCGAAGGTATCAATATCAAATCATATCACATAGACGCCCGAAGGCATCAAGGCATTCTTTTCATTCTTGTCCCACAATATTTTCGCATAGAATCTTAGGTAAGATTCAACAGAAAGATCACGAAGATCCAATCGGGGGACCTAATCAGGGTCCAAATCGTACACATGGCTGCAGCTACACATAACTCTATTAGGCATGCCTAACTATCCACTTATTTGGTTTGCAGGCTAGGACCATCCAAATTAAATCTATCATTGAATTCACATAGACATCATCCATTATTCAGAAACACTATATACCTTATCAAAATAAAGCGTTAATTCAATGTCATTGAGTATACATAACCATTTATTTCCACACTTAGACCTTACAATTAACGAATAAGCATTTATTACAAAAACAGGTTGGGTCACGGTGGTAACCAAATTCATTGCCACCGTGACATACCAAGATCTTGGACAGAATGCAACCTTGACAGACCTCACGGCGGTAACCAAATCGGTTGCCACCGTGAAACATGCCCTGTTGCGACAATTGCCGGCAAAACTACTCTAAACCACATCCAAAAACACACCCAGCACTTCATCCATTCTTTCTCACTTACATCTAAATATACAAGTCAATTAACATGCTCAAATCAAATAATTACAAGATCAAACTTAAAATTCTTAAAAGCAATATTTCCTCCTAAAAGAATTTCATACAACAATCTTAAACTCAATACTTTACACTTGAAACAACTCACTTCAAATCACAATATTCACATCATACACATACAAATCCACTTAATATTGTTCATCAATTTCACAATAATACTAACAGTCATCAGTACCCAATAAAATGCACAAATCATACAAATGTTCCCAAACCTGATTTCCTTCGCTCCTAGTCGTGAGCCCCGCTTCCACTAGCTTTTTCTTTCCCTTTAGATGTTCTAGGAAGCTCCTCTGAACCACAAATCAAACACAACCAGGTTTAATTCTAAGATAACACATAAATGAAAAAAAATTAAACCTAGAAAAGAGGAAGAGAAGAACCTAAGACACAAAACCAGTTATAATAATCACCCAAGAAGGAGGGAAGAGCAGAAATATGCAAGGAAGGAGAAGGAAAGAAGAGGAAAAGGGAAAAGAAGATGAAAACAGCGTGAGGAAGAGGAGGGCAACGGGAAGAGGAAGAAGAAGCAAAATAGTTTACAGCTGTCCCCTCTCTCATTTACCCAATAATTCATCCTTATCTTCTAGCCAAGTGTCACTCTCCCATAGGAAGTGATCCCACATGCATACCCTACTCCCATACTTTAAGCACACACTAGTACAACTCCTCTCCTCATACCTCACTAACATAAACACACACTTACATAAATTCACATGCATGCAACATCACAATGCACCTAAATACGCACACATATATAAACATAGATAGGCACAAATAGACTCAGACAGGCTCAAACTACTAGGGCGGTTTTGGGGTGTTACACCGTCTTTGCTTGGTAAGATGGGGAGGTGGCTGCTTTTGCTACAGGAGTTTGATGTTGAATACATCACTCACAAAACTATTAAAGGGCGAGCCGTAGCCGAATTTCTTGCTGAGCATCCTATTCAAGGGGACACCCCCGAGTTCACCTTTCCTGATAAGAGCATAGTCGCGGTTTCTGTCCAAGGATGGCAGTTACACTTCGACGGGGCAGTGAATAACAAGGGGCCCGGAGTTGGAATTATTTAGACAACCCCAGATAATGAGAAACTCCCTCTAGCCAAGAAGTTGAGGTACAAAGCGACCAACAATGAAGCCGAATATGAAGCATGCACTTTCGGGTTAGAAGCTTTAGCTGCTTTGGGGGCAAAGAACATAGAAGTCTTTGGTGACTCATCCTTGGTGATTAACCAAATCCGAGGTGAGTGGGCTGTAAAAGAAGAGCGGCCGGTACCCTATGTTGAATATTTGAAAGAGATATGTGGGCAGTTTGAAACCTGCGCTTTCCACTTCGTGCCAAGAGATGAGAACCGTCTAACTGATGCGTTGGCAACCCTAGTATCGATGTGGGATAATCCTGAAGGGGTAGCTATGAAACCAGTGCTGATTTCGAGTTCTGAGAAGCCCTTCTTTGAGATCAAGCCAGTAATGGAAGTAGAAGTGGCAGATGGAAAACCATGGTATTTTGACATTATGAATTATTTGGAAAACGCTAGGTTTCCATAGGAAGCTACCGAGAAAGACCAGAGAATGATCCGGAAGCTATCTGCTCAGTTCATATCCTTGGAAGGAGTGTTGTACAAAAGACAGGCAGACGGGATTAAGCTCAGGTGCTTAAATGAAAAAGAAGCCCGCCAGGTAATGGAGGAGACCCATGCAGGCGTCTGTGGGGCTCACATGAACTGTTTAACTCTGGCAAAGAAAATCATGAGGCAAGGCTTCTATTGGCTTACGATGGACAATGACTGCTCAAAGTATGTCATGCAATGCCAGTTATCCTAACAGTACGCAGATTTGAGACATCTGCCAGTATCAGAGCTACACAACCTGACATCGCCTTGGCCTTTCGCTATTTGGGGGATAGATATCATTGGAGAGATTCGCCCTACGGCATCTAACAGACACAGATACATCATAGTGGGAATTGACTATTTTACCAAATGGGTAGAGACAGAATCCTTCAAAATGATTGACGCAAGGGATATGGCCAAGTTCATAGAGAGAAATCTGATCTGCAGATATGGCCTCCCTCACCACATAGTGTCTGACAACGGGGTGCAGTTCATGGGGGAAACCAGGAAGCTCCTTTTGAAATATGGTATCAAGCACCATAGATCCTCTCCCTACCGACCACAAGCTAACGGGGCAGTAGAGGCTGCCAATAAAAATGTGAAGAGGATCCTATCCAAGATGGTCCAAAGTTACAAAGACTGGGCAGAGAAGCTACCCTTCGCACTATGGGGATACAGGACAACGGTAAGGACATCTACAGGCGCTACGCCATATTCTCTAGTCTACGGGACGGAGGCAGTACTGCCAGTTGAGATAGAGCTCCGATTGTTGAGGGTGATTGTGAAAGCCCAAATTCCGGAGGCTGAATGGGCACGACAGAGGCTACAGCACTTAAACTTACTGGATGAGAGTAGGCTGAAGGCTTATTATCATAATTAGATCTACCAGAAGAGGTTGGCCAGGACATTCGGGAAGAAGGTGAGAAAGCATCCGCTGAAGGAAGGGGACTTAGTGTTCAAGCAAATGAGACCAGGTATACCGGATATCAGAGGAAAATTCAAACCGACCTAGGAAGGGCCGTATATCCTTAAGAAGCTGTTGTCCAAAGGAGCAGCAATCTTGTCGGATAGCGATGGAAATGAATTCAAAGAGCCGACTAATGTCGAAAGACTTAAAAGGTTCCATGGCTAAAGACCAAAATAAATAAGAAGAGAATAAAATGCCCCGCAGGTTGAAAACTGAAAAAAGGCGGCCGTGCTAAAATTTGGCGCCTCGACAGGGTGAAAACCGAAAAAAGGCATCCTGTGCAAAAATAAGAGGCACGAAAGAAAATGTGCAATCGTGAAAACCCGAGAGGGCCGATTGGTAACAGGAGTTGATGCTGTTAAAATTTGGTTTCATGTATTAATAGGGCGTACACGGTCGAGTTAATGTCAAAACTGATCATGTATGCTGAAATTACATGGAAATGTACACAATTTTGTGAAATAAAACGAATGTTATTCTTTTCATTTTCATCATTTTCTAGTTCTGCATTAAAAAGAAATGTAACACCAAAAGAAATACATATGTAAGCTAAGCTAAGTCCTACCACTGCTCTCGCCAACCAGATGCTTGAGCCCTCGTGTCCTATTATCAGATACTGGACTAAGGACCCATTTCTTGTACTCGCTGGTTGAAGCCACAGAATGATCGCCGAACCTCGGAATAACAGTCTTCACTGGTAGTTTGCTCCACAGCTCATGATACCTAGAGGCGAAGGTAGCCGAAAGAGCTCCTCCCTGAAAAAATAAGGGAACCCTCACCATATCCTGGGTCATCCCAAGCTGACGTGCACATCGAGAAATGATGCAGAAAGTTGCTTGACGGAGCCCACAGAGGGGAACACACCCCGATGGCCCATCGATGACCACATGAGACAGTGGGAGCCAGGCAGACGTGAAACTGATATCGTCATCTAACAGTTCACCAAATCTGGTAATGCCTTCACCAGTAGTGGCACACTCATATAGCCGTCGACGCGAAAGAAAATGGCTCGGCGAGTACTGTGGAATGACCCGAGGAGGTGGCTCATACAGCATCCTCAGTTTCTCTTACAGCCATATCTAAAAAAAAAAAAGAAAGAAAGAAGAAGAAGAAAAAAAGAAGAAAGCCGCTGGAGTGGGTTGGGTCCATTCCAGGCAAAAGTTAGGCACAGGGTTGTGTGAAAATCCGAAAGGATGCACCTCCCACTAAGAAAAGCTAGTGCAAAAATCCACGAGGGACGCACTACCTTCAAAACAATTACTACAGGTATCAAAAGAGAACCTCATAATCCCCCAGAGGCATGAAACTAAAAAGCAATTCCAGAGGGCACCGATCCTACTGCAAATTACGACCAAACCAGCTGTCGCCTCCAAATCCACTTAGACGAATTCTTATCCTGCTCCTGCATATATATGCATCTCACGTGCATGCTCACCACTTTTCCTGCATATTTTACTTTCTAAGTCTTACAGAAAGAAAGAATCAATGCCAACGAGCAGAGACTGTGGTCAGAGAGTACCGCTTCTCAACAATCGAAGCTGCGGTTAGAGAAATACTGCTCTTCACATCGGGTTTGTAGTCAGAGAGTACCGCTTCTCAACGATCGAAGCTGCGGTTAGAGAAACACTGCTCTTCACATCGGGTTGTAGTCAGAGAGTGCTACATCTTCTCAACAATTGAACCTGCGGTTAGAGAAACACTGCTCTTCACATCGGGTTTGTAGTCAGAGAGTGCTACACCTCCTCAACACTACGCGAGCCGAGACGAGGCCAGCAGAAACAGAAGCTACGGTTAGAGAAACACTGCTCTTCACATCGGCTTTGTAGTCAAAGAGTGCTACACCTCCTCAACACTGCGCGAGCCGAGACGAGGCCAGCAGAAACAGAAGCTGCAGTTAGAGAAACACTGCTCTTCACATCGGGTTTGTAATCAGAGAGTGCTACATCTCCTCAACACTGCGCGAGCCGAAACGAGGCCAGCAGAAACAATCGAAGTCGTGGTTAAAGAAACATTGCTCTTCATATCGAGGTCGTGGCTAGAGAATGCTACATCTCACCAACACCCACAAGTCGAGACGAGACCGATAAGGATATCTTCACCCACCGAACAGACTGAGATGAGGTCTACCCGATAAAAGGCACGGAAGATAAGAACCGCCACAGGTACGCTTTCTTCCTTTCTGTCCTTTCTCTGAATTTTGGCTCATCTAGGCGCTCGTGCACTAGTTCCCCAAAACTGGGGGCAACTGTAAGCACCGTGTCCCGGAGCGGTCTGGATCAGAGATTACCCTATGATGAAATCGGCATCCGAGCCTGTACAAATGGTTTGGATTCGGAGGCCTTAGTCCCATGCTCCACGAGAAACGGGTCTTTTTACGTTTCGTAGGCAGAAGGGGAGAAAACGGGGAGTTTTTAAGGTCCAAAAAAAGTATGTTTTCCTCGACGGACGGCCAGCCCGTCGGTTAGGTGGCAGGGTTATCGGATGAATCCTTGTGTCAGAAGGATTCTTCCGACGCCCGTCGGTCAAAATGGCAGGCCCGTCGATCAGGTTGCAGGGCCATCGGATGAATCCTTGTGTCAGTAGGATTCTTCCGACGCCCGTCGGTCACTCCTGGCCTATAAAAGCTTTCATTTTTCTCATAAAAAGGGGTTGGAAAATTTGCAAAAATAGGAGAAACTCTGCCAAAATTCACGCGCGTTTTCTCTCTCTTCCAACAAACACATTTCTAAAAAGATCTAACTAATTCAAGAATCAAATCTTCAAAAGAAAGAGGATCTAGTTGATTTTTTCACGGGTTTTTTATTCCCGAAACTCAATTTTCGTCAAACTGTTGAGGACACACTCTATCTTCTACATTTGATCTTTTTCTTCGGAGCTTTTTGTGGAGCGTGTGGGAAGCCAGACAACAACAAGAAATCCAACCAAAAGGTTGTTCTGAGGGTAAATATTCTGGGCCCTTTTCTGTCCTTTTTTTTACCTTCATTTTCAATATTATCTTTGCTCTTGTCCCCTTTTTTATTTCTCGCTTCTATTCTTTTTGGGTCTATGTAAAATTTGTCTTTTTGCCTTTTGAAAGGTTTTTGTTTTTCTGGGACAACGGTGACCGACGGGTCATCTGCTTTGACCGACGCCCATCGGGCACCTTTAAGCATAGCCCGTCGGTCACCCTCACAGACGGCTCCCTTCGAGTGAGCGACGGGCTGTTCTGTTCACCTTGACCGACGCCCGCCGGTCATTCAGCATAGCCCATCGGTGGGTTCTGTCCCACATTTTCAAATCTTTTCCTTTTCCCTTTTTGTTCACTCAAATTTTTATGTTTATTTATAATTTTTTCTGTATTTTAACATCCTTTTGGCTTGTTTTGCGAGAGTATGTTTTTGTTTCTTGGACCGGCTGGAGCCTGAGGGAGTTCTCCCGTATATGGAAAGTTCGCCTGGTTTAGTTCCCTATCTCCCTCTCTTTTTATTTCATGTATTTATTTATTGTTTCTCCAGTATATGACAAAATTGTTGTATTTCTCGCTAATGTAAAAATCGGCCAAACGTTTTATATTTAATAAACTAAATTCTTCATAAAATCAAGGACCCAATGTCCTATTTTATCCAATAAAATCCTCACAATAGAAATATCCATTTTAATAATGATGCATGCGAGGACCAAAGTCCTCAAAATAAGCAATGCCCCGCTTTGTGTATGTATCGCATATTTATAAAAGGGAGTTGTATTCCGCTCCTTATGTTATTGTAATTTATCACTTTCATTATTTACTCGTTCATTTACCGCTTTTCAAATCTGAATAATTGCACTTTAATCAAATTGCATCGTGTGGAGAGAGAGTGAACTAATAGACTCAAAATCGAATTGTAAAATCAATCAAGGTACGAATAAATGAGAAGTCCCGAACCCATCTCTGGTCTTTGGGCTCAAAGAGGTGAGAGGTCTATCCGATCACTCATTGGAACTATGACCTCCAAGACACCTCTTGTGTCACGAAACTTTAACGTTAATCCGAGGCTCCTTAGGGCGAGAGGTTTACCCTCCAAGACCCCTTTGGTTGGCCCAAAATGGATACTATGCATAGTCTTGGGCTCTCCGAGGCGAGAGAAACTTTCCCAATGTTCTATTGGGTGGCGATTCCATGACACCTCCTTGTTGCCCAAAATGGACGCACTTGTAATTCGTTGCAAGCTGTCAGCGGACCCTCAAATGCCCCGATCGCCCTCGAGCGGGCGGCCGCAGGGGATCCGGCTAGCGTGCGTTACAGTGGTCAACCTTGTAGATGCGCGGCACGAACAAAACCAAACCTTCCACCTGCACGGGAAAAGAACCCGTGCTAAGCGATAACGCTTAGTGGGGAAAACACATAAGCAATATGGACGGCCATTCACAATGGTCGTCAAGGCATAACACAAGCAAATGGCATATGCAAAAATTCATAACACATATATATAATATGCATGTATATAAAAACCATGCATTTAGAAGATCATAACCACATTCATAAACTCGATCAAACGAACCAAAGCAGGCAGAATACCATATAAGGTACAAATACTATCCTTCAGAAATACATACAATCTCACGTGCATATACTTACCAGGGAATCAAATATCAGAACCGCCTCAAGACTGGCTCAAGAACACATTCACACACATACTAATTCACATACTTAACCATAACAGTTAGCAGTACCGAATCACATTGATGTACATACAAATTAACCATGGCATTTAGTAATTCTAGCACGCCTTCATATACATATTAATTCATATCCAAACGCAGTCACAACACGATATATGCAACTAACCACCCACAATATACATGCTTGAGCCACATTTTAAACATTCAGAAATTCATAATTGATTCACATATGCAAAATCTTACTCATTCGAATATTATATTTCTTATCATATCAACAAAATAAATTGAATACCTGCTGACTCAAAATAGGGGATAACGAGTATACGGGCAGTACCTTACGGGTACAAATCGGCCACAGGGTACCTTACGGGTATGAATCGAAAAACAACATCATTTTCCACATTCGAAAACATTTTAACGAAAGGGGATCTTAATAAGATCCATTCACACTAAAGGGTTCGCGAGGAACCAAACAGGGACCTGATCAGGGTCCAAATGTTCAAAGGGCTGCAGCTAAAGAAACTCTATTAGGCATGCCTAACTATCCACTAGACTGACTCTCGCAGGTCATGCGTAAAAGAATTCACGTTTCGAATCACATAATGCATATATATATATATATATTATCATGCATAAACCAGAGTACAATAGACATATAAATATGTTCATAAAATCAGTCATGTATCATACAATTCATATTTCAAAGCGTATAATATAATTCATGCCAACCCACTATACCCATATCTTTATTCTATAGCACCAGGGTCAAGTAGGGGAACACTAATATGCCAATACTTAACGATGCAAAGTCTTAATCATACAATGATACAATTTACACTTAAGCATAGTATACTACTCTTAGAGGAGGATCGTAAGTACAGATATGCATAATACATTCACATTATAATATAACTTGCTCAAACAGCTGAAGGTATTATAATCCTTAAATGTCATTTAACTTGACTAGATTCTAATCATACAATTACATCTAATTATTTTATTAGTTTGTATTAATCTTAATCCTATTCGTGTTTATTTTCCAAGTGATAACTATTCGTAAACTCATTTAATAATCCTAAACATGCATCGGATAGATCCTAGAAAGTTTCGGTGCAATATGGGTTCAATTCGGGAAGAAAAACACATAAAATGGTCAAGACAGAAGGGGTCACGGTGGTAATGAATTTGGTTACCACCGTGAGGTCAAAACTACGCATTCTGCCTAGCATTTTCATATGTCATAGTGGTAATGAATTTGGTTACCACCGTGACCTACCAAAAGCTTGCAAAATAGAAGCTTGGATACATGACTGCTTCACAACTCATTTTTGTTCAGGATAAACGGATATCTAAATGACATTTTAAGGCAAAACTTCCTCTTAACATTTGTTCCCCAAGATGTCAACTTTCAAATGCAATAAATTTCAGATCAATAGGACATCTAAAACTCCAGATGTGAGCTCAACAACCAAAACTGCTCAGATAACCCGACCCAAATAGAGACACTACGGTTTTGGCAACTTTTCCGGATCGTAGAGCAAGAATTTGCCCACGTCTATTTCTAAGAATTTTAAAGGCTTGGAAGTCATGGTTCTAAAGGCTTAAGAATTACACGATTTGGAGATCTAAAACTCCACTTATATAGCAAAAACAATACACGGAGGTCAGATGAGGACTAAACAGAATTGCTAAAATCACTATAAAACATCAAATTCAAAAAAATTCCCAAACACATGCATTTCAATACCAACCCTCATATACATTTATCTCAATCAACAACATGAATTACTAACACATTTACCCAAATTAATTCATGCATAAACTCATATCAAAGCACTCAATTTCGGGAAAACAAACACAAATGCACACTCATGATCCAAGGAGAATTTGGCAAAGACAACTCAAACTCAAACGTAGAAAATCATAGCTCCCATACATTTGCATACACTCAAACCACACTCCCAAACCTGGAATTGAAGCTTCACTTCGACCTTCTCACGATCTCACCTTCTCTTTCCCTTTGCTCTTTCTTCCTTCTTCCGATTCTTGTACAAAACCCAGCAAAAACACAAAATCAAACCATGGTTTTCTCAACTAAAATCAGAAGTAGAAGAAGAAGGACCCGAAACAACTTAAGAAATCCAAGCCACTTACCTTCAAAAATTCAGCTCAAACCTTCAAGAACCCACTCAAAACTCAAAGAAAACACAAGGGAAAGGAGATGAGAGCAGAAAATAGAAACAAGAGAGAGTAGGGAGAATGAGAAAAATGTGGACAAAGGGGGAGAGATAGCTTCCACGGGAAGCTTCACAAAATCTGCCCTCCCACCTCTCTTTCTCTTGCTTTTCATTTAATGCTCACCAACCCAAGGCCAAGTGTCACTCTCCTATTGGTTCCAACAACCCACTTTGACTTATTCCCTCTTTGCACCATACACAACACACACACACACACACACACAATCATCTCTTACTTAAATATCCACATCCTTGTTACCAAACCCAAATTCCACTTAATCACTTCTCATAAAACACTTTATATACTTGGCACCATACACACAACCACACTAGATTAAACCCAATAATTATCCTACTTCCATACACCACATGCACACCCTATAATTTTCCCCTCTTAACATAATTAATTACTTACTTTGCAATTAAGTCCTTATTATCCAATTCCCTCATTCACAAATTACCGAAATACCCTTCACTTATCCGACATAGCTTGTCAAATCCGACTAGGCCCGATTTGGGGTGTGACATCAATGATGGATATCGCTGTCCGTCGGTAAATTTATCGATGGAAAAGATTTTTCTGTAGCCAAGTTTACCTACGCAATGGTTAGTTCCATCTAGAAATATGCCTATGAAAAATAATTTTCCATCGATAACTTTAGTGAGGGAACATGAAATTTTGTGGGCATTTTTCCCGATGAAATGATGGAGTCCGCTAGAAACCCTATACCTACAAAATCACCCATTTCGTCAGGAAAGTTGCTCAGATTATTTTTATTTTCTAATTTAATATTTTAATGATAAAAACATCCATGTTAATGTATTAAAAAACTATAATTGACAAAAATAATATAATTGAAAATATATTAATTATAGCAAATAATTCTAGTTAAAATATATTAATGTATAATCAAATTAAATAATTACAAATACTAAATTATTAAAAACTCTATATCTAAGCAGTTGGGAAAGGTGGATGATCCGTATGTTGTGATGAACTATTGCCTCATCCTTGCATCTCATCCATCTAGTGTTACAGCCGAGTTATGTGGTCCATCAATATTTGTACTGTCACACCCCGTTTGCCCCCTAGTTGAATGAGCCATATTTGTATGTGTGTGCATTTGCATAAGTCTAGCACAATAAGGGCATTTTGGTAATATTGTGTGATTTGGGGTTTTGCTGGTGCGTGTGTGCATGTGTTGCACTATGGTGCAAATTAGTTGAGTCAGATTTGTGTGTGTGGTTGAGTGCACCATAGTAGGGTATGCACTAGTGGGTTATTGTGGTGTGGGGGCATGCATATGTTTGTAGGGCGTGTTTGTGGGGCTCTGCTTGAGTGTGTGTGTTCACACATTTGTAGGGTATGCATTAGTTGGGGGAGTCTTGTGTGCATGTGATACATTTAGTTAGGGTGTGAGTAAATGATCTCCTCCACTAGATGGTTGACATGTGTAAAGAGGAAAGAAAGATGGGGAAAGAGGAAATGAAAAAGGGAAATCTGATTTTTTTAAAACCCATTCCCGTTTTCTCTTCTTCTTCTTCTTCTTCTTCTTCCTCCTCTTTTGCACTCTTCTAAGTGTTCTACTTAGATTCAAGCTCAAGTGGTGGAATTAATTACTCCCTTTCATCTTCCTTGGTAAGTTTATGCTTTTTCCTTTTGATTATTCATGCATTTTCTTCTTCTTTTTCTTCTTGGATTTGATCTAAGCTAGGGTTTGTGTTCTTGGTGTTTGGATGCTTGTTTGTGCTTAGTTGAGCGTCCTCGTGAGCCAAAGGGCAAGGAGAAGGTTAGACCTAGTGGATCTAAGCAATAGGAGCTAAGGATTTGAAGGTTTGGGAATTTCTTGCTTTTGCACGTAAATATGTTCATGTATGAGTTTTGATGATTTCTTAGAATTACTGTCACACCCCATAAGTGGCCTAATCGGAAATTGGCAATTTTAAATGGATATTTAAGGACAATTGAGTAATTTTACTTGTGATTGAGGATTAAATTGCAAAGAAATAAAAGTAATTGCAGATTATTGGTTTGGTGAGTGAAAGGTAATTGACAAGGACTTATTAGTAATATGGTTTGGATCAAATTGTAAAAGAGGATTAAGTGGGTCTGTGATCTGTGCATGTGTGCCAAGTGGAGAGTGAGTGTGTGCACGTGGGTGAGGGAAGAGAGAGGTCTGGATGTGTTAGTGCTGGAAAACTAAAGACTGAAAGTTCTTCTCTCTTTTGCTTTCTCTCACATTAGCCATACCGTTCCTCTCCATTTGCTGTTCTTTTCTCTTTTGCATGCGTGTTCATTTATTGTGAGCTAGGGTTTTAAGCTTTGAAGCTTCAGAAGAGAGGAAGAAAGATAAAGGGAAAAGATAAGGTTGTGGATTGAGAAGCTGTGGGCGTTTTTGGGGACTTCATTTCAGGTTTGGGAGTGTGTCTGTTTTTCCCATTTTGGGTCCTGTTTCCAGTTTTGGTATTAATGTGTTTATGTGTGTGTTTGTATATGGAAATGCTAGAGATACGTAATGTTGTTGATATAATTTCAGTAGAAAAAGAATGATAAGAACATGCAATAAGTTGAATATGCATGAGATTGAATATGGATTTCCTGGAAAGTTAATGTTCTGGCATTGCTTCTGTGTTAGTTGTAAAAATGTGATACTGGTATTCTAATTGCTGTGAATGTGCTCTGTGGAGACTTGAAGGTATGTATTCGAAACATTATTGTATGAAAATTTGTTTTATACAAAGTGGGGTTTTAATCTTTGGTTGTACTCTGTTTTCGCGATTTCTGGTTTTCAACATTTTCTGGAAATTCTGAGTTTGTGAAGAGAAGCAAGCAGAAGTGTGAGAAGAAGGTCACGAGATGTGATGCAGCATCACGCCGTGACCCCCTTCTCTGTTGAAGGTCACGAGACGCGACGCAGCTTCACGCCGTGACCTCTTCTCTGAAGAGGGTCACGAGACGTGATGCTGCTTCACGCCGTGACCTGTTTTAATTTCCTGCATGTCACGGGACGGGATATCATGACTTCTCCGTCTTCTCATAGGCGTCACGAGACGTGACTGGTGGTCACGCCGTGACTGCCTTGCTTTTTGCCTGGCACTCGTGTGAAGCCTGCGTCACGAGACGTGACGAATGGTCACGGCGTGACCAGCCTTCCCCTGCTGCCCTGTTTTATTAAAGATAAAGTTTTAACTTCTGTTTTAAGGGTTTTTGCACTACATGACAAATGTTTGAGTTAAAATTGTATTGTATTATGGATAATTGCAAAACATTGGGTTTTGTATACATGATTAATGATTAATCTACATGATTTACATGTTTATAATTTATTTAACATGGACTTTTTCAATATGAACTATTTGTTCTTATCACCTCCTGTAATTGATATTTATACATTTAAATGTTCTGAATTGGATCAATATACGTGTATATATGAAATATAAGTTAGTATTTAATGAAATTCACATGATATGATACGTGAATTATTGAGTCGTATACTTGATTAAATAATTAATGTACATAACTTACTAGTTTATATTTTACATGAACATAAATGGTCTTGAATGTGAATTATTTGTACTTCGGCCTCCAATAATTGATACTGGATGTATTTAAATGTTTCTGAATTTGATCTAGACACATGTATACGTGAAATATGTATTTGTATTTACTTGTATTTAATATTTATAGTTACTTGTTTTAAATGTGATCAGTATACCTGTATACATGGACTATAAATTAGTATTATTTTTCAATACTTATATTGATATTGGTGCTTGAATTATTGAGTTATATCATTTGAGCCTGAATGGTCATAGTAGTGGATAAGTAAGCGCTTACTTAGGTCAGAGTGTGTGTGCAGCTGCTATATGATAAAACGATATATGCGGGTCCATTTGGATCCTTGTTTCGACCATGTTTGGTCTATATGAAAATAAAGCGAGACTCCGGTCTCTATATGGAAATTACATGTTTGAGACTCATGTCTCTATATGCTTGGGATACTGTGTTCAATCAGTATCCAAATGACCGTATCCACTTCTAGAGAGTATTTCAGACTAATCAGGCTACATGTTTATATGTGATATATATATATATATGTTGAGATGTTTATTGACAAGATTAAAGGTATATGTTGTATATGAAATATAGTATAACTTTGTGTTTTTACACCTTGAGTGTATATGTATTTGGAATGGTGAGAAATATGTAGATTTTAATTATGTTTTAATAGTTAATTACTTGTAATGTATGGTTATGGTTGGGATGAGATTATAGTATTGTTGTAAATATTGTATATGCGTATTGTTAGTTTGTTTTGTTCCTCCCCACTAAGCGTTATTGCTTAGCACGGGCTCTTTTCCCGTGCAGGTGGCGAGTTTGGATTTGGAGTCAGATATCTGCGGGTCGGCCACTAGGAGTCTTTTTGAATGAAGTTATTTGAAGTCTTCCGCTGTAATTTTTGTATATGGCTTGTGTATAGCAAAGTAAATCTTTTGTAAAGGAACAAATATTATTTTTGTATATGTATTTGATTACAAGCCTCATTTTGTAAAACAATATGGATATATGTTATATGTAAAAAGGATTTACTATTACATGATTAAAAGTTTCTTTAAATCTCATTTGGTTTTTGTTTATACATGTGTATATGAATTCGTTTATATGTGTTTGCCCGCGTGGCACTCCGGTATCCTTCCAACGGGGATGGCGGGGTGTTACAGCTTGGTATCAAAGCTCTAGGTTAATTGGTTCGGGACTAAAAGGTGTAGAGTATAGGTTAATGTCATAGTTTGTCTAGAGTTGTGGCCTAATGCAGATGTCGTTTGTGTAAAGTATAGATGGAGTCCGACTCGCGTGAGAGCATAGACGAGGCAGTGGCAGATGTGAATTGATAAGAGTTCGAGGTGACACTCTGTATTCCTGTCAGCTATCTTCTTGAAATCATGTGCACATAAGCATAGTGAAACATGGGGATGGGAAAAGTGCATTATAGTAGCTTACATTGCATTTTCGCATCATCTCGCATACATAAATCATTACATGACCATTTCATCCGCATCCCTCATTTGTATGTAAACAGCATCATTGTATGCACTTCACTGAGAGAAGCTGACAGGATATACATCGAGTACTTGATGATTAGAAGAGGTATATGGATTAGAGTGTAGTGTGTTAAGGAAAGTGTGGAGTGTACATGATTTGATAGTTGTATGGTATAAGTGATAGCGATTCAGAGATTTGTTTAAAGATTTACCTACAAGTGATTAGCGAGGAAATTTCGAGGACAAAATTTTCTTAAGGGGGAGAGAGTTGTCACACCCCATAAGTGGCCTAATCGGAAATTGGCAATTTTAAATGGATATTTAAGGACAATTGAGTAATTTTACTTGTGATTGAGGATTAAATTGCAAAGAAATAAAAGTAATCGCAGATTATTGGTTTGGTGAGTGAAAGGTAATTGACAAGGACTTATTAGTAATATGGTTTGGATCAAATTGTAAAAGAGGATTAAGTGGGTCTGTGATCTGTGCATGTGTGCCAAGTGGAGAGTGAGTGTGTGCACGTGGGTGAGGGAAGAGAGAGGTCTGGATGTGTTAGTGCTGGAAAACTAAAGACTGAAAGTTCTTCTCTCTTTTGCTTTCTCTCACGTTAGCCATACCGTTCCTCTCCATTTGCTGTTCTTTTCTCTTTTGCATGCGTGTTCATTTATTGTGAGCTAGGGTTTTAAGCTTTGAAGCTTCAGAAGAGAGGAAGAAAGATAAAGGGAAAAGATAAGGTTGTGGATTGAGAAGCTGTGGGCGTTTTTGGGGACTTCATTTCAGGTTTGGGAGTGTGTCTGTTTTTCCCATTTTGGGTCCTGTTTCCAGTTTTGGTATTAATGTGTTTATGTGTGTGTTTGTATATGGAAATGCTAGAGATACATAATGTTGTTGATATAATTTCAGTAGAAAAAGAATGATAGGAACATGCAATGAGTTGAATATGCATGAGATTGAATATGGATTTCCTGGAAAGTTAATGTTCTGGCATTGCTTCTGTGTTAGTTGTAAAAATGTGATACTTGTATTCTAATTGCTGTGAATGTGCTCTGTGGAGACTTGAAGGTATGTATTCGAAACATTATTGTATGAAAATTTGTTTTAGACAAAGTGGGGTTTTAATCTTTGGTTGTACTCTGTTTTCGCGATTTCTGGTTTTCAACATTTTCTGGAAATTCTGAGTTTGTGAAGAGAAGCAAGCAGAAGTGTGAGAAGAAGGTCACGAGACGTGATGCAGCATCACGCCGTGACCCCCTTCTCTGTTGAAGGTCACGAGACGCGACGCAGCTTCACGCCGTGACCTCTTCTCTGAAGAGGGTCACGAGACGTGATGCTGCTTCACGCCGTGACCTGTTTTAATTTCCTGCATGTCACGGGACGGGATATCATGACTTCTCCGTCTTCTCATAGGCGTCACGAGACGTGACTGGTGGTCACGCCGTGACTGCCTTGCTTTTTGCCTGGCACTCGTGTGAAGCCTGCGTCACGAGACGTGACGAATGGTCACGGCGTGACCAGCCTTCCCCTGCTGCCCTGTTTTATTAAAGATAAAGTTTTAACTTCTGTTTTAAGGGTTTTTGCACTACATGACAAATGTTTGAGTTAAAATTGTATTGTATTATGGATAATTGCAAAACATTGGGTTTTGTATACATGATTAATGATTAATCTACATGATTTACATGTTTATAATTTATTTAACATGGACTTTTTCAATATGAACTATTTGTTCTTATCACCTCCTGTAATTGATATTTATACATTTAAATGTTCTGAATTGGATCAATATACGTGTATATATGAAATATAAGTTAGTATTTAATGAAATTCACATGATATGATACGTGAATTATTGAGTCGTATACTTGATTAAATAATTAATGTACATAACTTACTAGTTTATATTTTACATGAACATAAATGGTCTTGAATGTGAATTATTTGTACTTCGGCCTCCAATAATTGATACTGGATGTATTTAAATGTTTCTGAATTTGATCTAGACACATTGTATACGTGAAATATGTATTTGTATTTAGTTGTATTTAATATTTATAGTTACTTGTTTTAAATGTGATCAGTATACCTGTATACATGGACTATAAATTAGTATTATTTTTCAATACTTATATTGATATTGGTGCTTGAATTATTGAGTTATATCATTTGAGCCAGAATGGTCATAGTAGTGGATAAGTAAGCGCTTACTTAGGTCAGAGTGTGTTTGCAGCTGCTATATGATAAAACGATATATGCGGGTCCATTTGGATCCTTGTTTCGACCATGTTTGGTCTATATGAAAATAAAGCGAGACTCCGGTCTCTATATGGAAATTATATGTTTGAGACTCATGTCTCTATATGCTTGGGATACTGTGTTCAATCAGTATCCAAATGACCGTATCCACTTCTAGAGAGTATTTCAGACTAATCAGGCTACATGTTTATATGTGATATATATATATATATGTTGAGATGTTTATTGACAAGATTAAAGGTATATGTTGTATATGAAATATAGTATAACTTTGTGTTTTTACACCTTGAGTGTATATGTATTTGGAATGGTGAGAAATATGTAGATTTTAATTATGTTTTAATAGTTAATTACTTGTAATGTATGGTTATGGTTGGGATGAGATTATAGTATTGTTGTAAATATTGTATATGCGTATTGTTAGTTTGTTTTGTTCCTCCCCACTAAGCGTTATCGCTTAGCACGGGCTCTTTTCCCGTGCAGGTGGCGAGTTTGGATTTGGAGTCAGATATATGCGGGTCGGCCACTATGAGTCTTTTTAAATGAAGTTATTTGAAGTCTTCCGCTGTAATTTTTGTATATGGCTTGTGTATAGCAAAGTAAATCTTTTGTAAAGGAACAAATATTATTTTTGTATATGTATTTGATTACAAGCCTCATTTTGTAAAACAGTATGGATATATGTTATATGTAAAAAGGATTTACTATTACATGATTAAAAGTTTCTTTAAATCTCATTTGGTTTTTGTTTATACATGTGTATATGAATTCGTTTATATGTGTTTGCCCGCGTGGCACTCCGGTATCCTTCCAACGGGGATGGCGGGGTGTTACAATTACGTTGTTATATGATCTTTATTATGATGTATATGCTATGGGTTGTTGATTTGGAGTGTGGATCTTGCAAGAGCATGAGTTGATGTTGGTAATTTGGGAATTGATATGGTTTTGGGCATAAATTGGGTTTTTGGTTGATTCTTGAAATTGGGGGTTTAAATTAATATATTGTGTGAAATTTCTTGTTATTAAATGTTATATTATGGTTATTGATGCTAACGGATGGCTGGGTTTGAGGTAAGAAGGTGTTGGATGAGTTTTGTGTGTTTGTGGTTGTGAGAGGGAGGAAGAAAATCTGCAGATTTTGCAAACCCCAACGCTGTTGCGATCGCGACGATGTGGCGAGCGTGACAGAGATCGGCATTTCGGAGCTTCACTATCGCAAGCACGCGATTCCGTTGTGAGCTCGCGATAGCCGAAGTGTTGAGCACCCTCTATCGCGAGCGCGACATCCGTCGCGAGCGCGACATCCGTCGCGATCGCGACAGAGCGCGATGCTGGCTAAGTGCTATCGCGAGCACGCGGTTCGTCGTGAACCCGCGACAACACCATTTATTCTCTGTCGTGAGCGCGACAGAGCCTGGCTCTTCCGTCCTCCTCGCGGTCGCAAAACCCATCGCGCGCGCGCAGCGAAGAGACTTCGGTCTCTATCGCGAGCGCGACAGTTCCTGTATGCTAAATGAATTGTTCCTCCATTGCGTGTGATTTTTGAACTCCAGTTTCTTTTAGCGTTTATGAGATTTATGCTTGATATCTTATGAATTATATGAATGCGGATCCATGATATGATTATGTACATGTATGATGATGATAATTTGGAATATTATGAAATGTATTAATTGGCTTATGCGTGACCTGCTAGAGTCTAGAAAGTGGATAGTTAGGCATGCCTAATAGATTCTTATAGCTGCAGCCCTTTGATAAGTTTGGACCCCGATCAGGTCGTCGTTTGGTTCCTCGCGAACCCCTATGTGTTCGGATCTTGTTTAAGATCCCTTTTGAAAATGTTTTGTGAAAGTGAAAGTATCTTGATTTATCGGCTCGTACCCGTAAAGTACTGTCTGTACCGGCTCGTACCCGTAAAGTACTGTCCATATACTCGTTATCCACTCCCTCGAGTCAACAGGTGCTTTGCATGAATTGTGTTGAGGAAATGTTTTTGACACATGTGTAACTCATATGAAAAGTATAATCTGTAATGGGAATATGAATATTGTTAGGAACTTCTGAATGTATGGCTCAGTATATGCATGCTTATGTAACTGATATGTTATGTGTTTGGTATATTTTGATATATGCTTGTGTTTTGCCTTGACGACAGTTGTGAATTGTCGTCCTTTGATATATGTGTGTTTCCCCACTAAGCGTTTATCGCTTAGCATGGTGTGTTTACCCATGCAGGTGCGTAAGGAGTTGCCTTGGGAGAGTCGCCGCAGTCTAAGCCAATGCAGCAGGGTTTAGAATAGGACTGAATTTTATATTTTGAGATTCTTTTTGTATAGAACTCTCTTATATTGATTTTGTAATAGCTTTCGCTTCTGTATATGTATTTTTGGGATTTATAATTAACTATTGTATCTCTTAGTTGATCAGAACAGTAATGTAATGATTTCCATTATATTAATGCATGATCAGCTTATTTCTTGAATGGTGTTGTAAAGTTTTAAATTACCCTGTATTTCGATATGTATGTTTATGTATGAATGTATGTATATTCTGTATCTGTGTGGTGGCACCTCTACTCATACGGAATCTCACTCCTTATCGGATGGGATCGCCTAAGTACGGGTAAGGGATGTTACAAGTTGTGGTATCATAGCCTAGGTTTAGGCGTTTCTGGGTGATTGTCTGTGTGATGCTATGTGTTGATATGTCTATGTCTAGGACTGTGTTGGCTGATGCGGCTGTCCTCTTGTTTGTTAGATGGATTCCGATTCTGCTCGCGGTGCGCTCGAGGAGTCCGCTGAAAGTGTGAATCCTCCAGCTGCAGATCCGTCTGTTTCTGTTTCTGTGTTGGCTCAACGTGCTAGGGTCCAGCCCGAGGCCACTGCCATGCCTTTTGAGGCGATGTTCAGATTGCATCAGGATATGGCTCGTGTTTTGGAAAGGGTGACTGCCCCGAAAGCTCCGATAGAAAGTTTGAGAAGAGCTGGTGTTGAGGATTTTTATGGAATCGGGCTTGATGAGTCAGAGGTAGCTGAAAAGTGGCTTGATAAGGTTAAGAGAGCTTTGAGGGAAGTCAGATGTCCTCCCCATCAGTAAGCTGAGTGTGTTGTGGCATTGCTTCAAGGGTCGGCCTATGAATGGTGGGAGTTGGTATGTAGGCGACCTCAGATGCCTGATCTAGTTACTTGGGATTTCTTCAGTGAGGAGTTCACTAAGAAGTATGTGACTCAGGCTTATAAGGACGCTAGATGGGCACAGTTTCTGAGTTTGAGGCAGAGGGCGTTGTCAGTTTCGGAATATGAGAAGGAGTTTAATCGGTTATCTCGGTATGCTCCGCGTGCGGTTATGACAGATGATTTCAGATGCAAGCATTTTGAAGCCATGTTGAACGATTCTTTGAAGATTGCTTTGATCTCTTTGATGGTTACACCGGGAGTAAGTTATTATTAGATTGCTGAGGCTGCCATGAGGGCGGAGAAGACGAAATCTTTGATTAGAGAAAGAGCCCAGCGAAGGAGTTCTTCTAGAGGTGGTTTCTCTTCATCTTCGGGTAAGAGATCTAGGAACCCGTAAGATGAACCATCAGCTGGTTCGGCTACCAGAGGGAGAAGGCAAGGTCCAGCTGCTGTGTCTGGTTCTGGTAGAGGTGGCCGATCTGATGTGATACCTGTTTGTGAGAACTGCGGTAAGGCTCACCGGGGTGAGTGTAGGTGGCTCACTGGTGGGTGCTTTAAGTGTGGGAGCCCCGAGCACCGTTTTGCTAATTGTCCACTGATGGGTGAGGATTCGGTACCTCAGGGAGGAGCTACCAGAGTTGGATCGAATGTTTCCCAGGCTACAAGAGGTACAGGTAGAGGTCGAGGTCGAGGTGGTCGACCAAGAGATGGAGCTATTTCTGAGACAGTTGAACGTCCTCCACCGGTAGCAGCTAGAGCTTATGCAGTTAGAGCCAGAGAGGAGCAGGATGCCCCTGATGTGATTGCTGGTAAGTTCCTACTCCATGACACTGAATTATATGCTCTAATAGATCCTGGTTCCACACACTCATATTTGTGCACAGATAAGATTAATGATAAGTTGCATATGGTAGATCAGTTAGACTATGAGATATGTGTGACCAATCCATTAGGGCATAGTGTCAGTGTGAGTAGAGTTTATAGGAATTGTCCTTTGTTGGTTGAGGGAGTTGAGTTCCCTGCGGATTTGATAGAGTTGCCCTTCAGAGAGTATGATTTGATTTTGGGTATGGATTGGTTGAGTGAGCATCGAGCGGTAGTTGATTGTCATAGGAAGACCTTCGTGCTTCGGGTTAGGAATCGAGCTCCAGTGTTTGTAAGAGGTTTAGGTACGAGTTCGGTGGACAATATGATTTCTGCGATTCAAGCCAAGAGGTTTTTGAGGAAAGGTTGTGAGGCTTTTCTGGCTGTGGTTTTGGATTCCAAGAGGGATCAAGTTAGGATTGAGGACATCCCTGTTGTTCGAGAGTTCAGTGATGTTTTTCCAATTGAATTGCCGGGTTTGCCTCTAGAGAGGGAAGTTAAGCTAGCCATAGAGATTATGCTTGGCACCACACCTGTATCGAAGGCACCTTATCAAATGGCTCTTGTAGAGTTGAGAGAATTAAAAACTCAACTACAAGAGCTCTTGGATAAGGGGTTTATTCGACCCAACATATCTCCTTGGGGATCTCCGGTTTTGTTTGTTAAGAAGAAGGATGGATCCTTGAGGATGTGCATTGATTACAGGCAGATCAATAAGATAAGTGAAGAATAAGTATCCGTTGCCTAGAGTCGAGGATTTGTTTGATCAGCTTCGGGGTTCCGGTGTTTTCTCTAAGATAGATCTTCGGTCTGGGTATTATCAGCTTCGTGTTAAGGATGTGGATGTGGTTAAGACTGCATTTCGGACTCGGTATGGCCACTATGAGTTCCTTGTTATGCCGTTTGGTTTGACTAATGCTCCAGCGGCATTCATGGATTTGATGAACAGAGTGTTTAGGCCATACTTAGACCAGTTTGTTGTGGTGTTTATAGACGACATCTTGGTGTATTCCAAGAATGAGGCCGAGCATGTGGAGCATCTTCGGATAGTTTTGCAAGTTTTGAGAGAGCATCGGTTGTTTGCCAAGTTGAGCAAGTGTGATTTTTGGCTTCGGGAAGTGTCATTTTTGGGCCATATAGTTTCAGCTAAGGGTATCCAAGTAGATCCAGTTAAGATTGAGGTGATAGTCGATTGGAAAGAGCCTAGGAATGTTTAGGAAGTGCAGAGTTTTCTTGGTTTGGCGGGTTACTACCGTCGGTTTGTTAAGGGTTTCTCGGTGATTGCTGCACCGATGACTAGGTTGTTGAGGAAAGGAGTTAAGTTCGAGTGGTCGGATAAGTGTCAAGCTTGTTTTGAGCAGTTGAAGCTCCTTTACTGACTCAACCCACCTCGGGTAAAGAGTTTGTTATGTATAGCGATGCTTCAGGTGTTGGTCTGGGATGTGTTCTGATGCAGGAAGGTAAGGTTGTGGCGTATGCTTCTCGACAGTTCAAGCCACATGAGAAGAACTATCCGACGCATGATCTTGAGTTAGCAGCAGTTGTCTTTGCTTTGAAGATTTGGCGTCATTATTTGTATGGGGAGAAGTGTACAATCTTTACGGACCACAAGAGTTTGAAGTATTTCCTGACTCAGAAGGAACTGAACATGAGGCAACGTCGATGGCTTGAGTTGTTTAAGGACTACGACTGCATTGTAGATTACCATCCGGGTAAGGCTAATGTAGTCGCAGATGCTTTTAGTCGGAAGTCAGTTTTTGCCTTCTTTTTGAGATGGTTTAGTTGGAGGTTTGATTCAGATGTAGCTTTGATAGCTCAATTGAGAGTCAAGCCTACCTTGAGACAGCGGTTAGTGGATGCTAAGAAGGTTGATGAGAAGCTTCAGCGAATTGTGTAAGAAGTCAGTTTGGGTAAACAGTCAGAGTTTTCGGTTTAGGATGGGGTTCTTCTGTTTAGAAACCGTTTGTGTGTTCCGGATAATGAAGGGTTAAGAAGACAGCATTTGAATGAGGCACATAGTACCGTTTTCACCATGCATCCTGGCAGTGTGAAGATGTATTGAGATATGAAGCAGTTCTTTTGGTGGTCTGGTATAAAGAGGGACATAGTGGACTTTGTATCCAAGTGTCTGACTTGTCAGCAGGTAAAGGCTGAGCACCAAGTTCCCTCGGGATTGCTCACGCCTTTGTCCGTTCCCGAGTGGAAGTGGGATGACATCGCTATGGATTTTGTTTCCGGGGTTGCCTTTGACTCAGAAGAAGCATGATTCTATTTGGGTTATTATGGATAGACTCACGAAGTCCGCTCACTTTCTGCCGGTTAGGATGGACTACCAGATGGATAGATTAGCCAGTATCTATATGGATGAGATAGTTCGGTTGCATGGAGTGCCTTTGTCTATAGTTTCAGACCGGTATCCAAGGTTCACATCTAAGTTCTGGAAAGAGTTGCAATGAGCTTTGGGTACTAAGCTGAATTTCAGTACGGCGTTTCATCCTCAGACAGATGGTCAGTCCGAGCGAGTGATTCAGATCTTAGAGGATATGTTAAGCGCTTGTGTTTTGGATTTTCCGGGTAGTTGGGATAAGTACGTATCGCTGATGGAGTTTGCCTACAACAACAGTTTTCAGTCGAGTATTGGTATGTCACTGTATGAGGCTTTGTATGGACGACAGTGTAGGACTCCAGTTTGTTGGACAGAGTTATCCGAGAGGTCAGTGATTGGGCCAGATTTGGTTAGAGATACAGAGGAGAAGATCAGAGTTGTGCAGCGAAATTTGAAAGCAGCTAAGGATCGACAGAAGTCTATTTGTTTGTGCTTAGTTGAGCCTCCTCGCGAGCCAAAGGGCAAGGAGAAGGTTGGACCTAGTGGATCTAAGCAATAGGAGCTAAGGATTTGAAGGTTTGGGAATTTCTTACTTTTGCATGTAAATATGTTCATGCATGAGTTTTGATGATTTCTTAGAATTACGTTGTTATATGCTCTTTATTATGATGTATATGCTATGGGTTGTTGATTTGGAGTGTGGATCTTGCAAGAACATGAGTTGATGTTGGTAATTTGGGAATTGATATGGTTTTGGGCATAAATTGGGTTTTTGGTTGATTCTTGAAATTGGGGGTTTAAATTAATATATTGTGTGAAATTTCTTGTTATTAAATGTTATATTATGGTTATTCATGCTAACGGATGGCTGGGTTTGAGGTAAGAAGGTGTTGGATGAGTTTTGTGTGTTTGTGGTTGTGAGAGGTAGGAAGAAAATCTGCAGATTTTGGAAAACCCGACGATGTCGCGAGCGCAACAGAGATCGGCATTTCGGAGCTTCGCTGTCACGAGCACGCGATTCCGTCGCGAGCTCGCAATAACCGAAGTGTTGAGCATCCTTTGTCGCGAGCGCGACATCCATCGCGATCGCGACAGAGCGCGATGCTGGCTAAGTGCTATCGCGAGCACGCGGTTCGTCACGAGCCCGCGACAGCACAATTTGTTCTCTGTCGCGAGCGCGACAGAGCCTGGCTCTTCCGTCCTCCTCGCGGTCGCAAAACCCGTCACGCGCGCACAGCGAAGAGACTTCGGTCTCTGTTGCGAGCGCGACAGTTCCTGTATCCTCCATTGCGTGTGGTTTTTGAACTCTAGTTTCTTTTAGCGTTTATGAGATTTATGCTTAATATCTTATGAATTATATGAATGCGGATCCATAATATGATTATGTACATGTATGATGATGATAATTTGGAATATTATGAAATGTATTAATTGGCTTATGCATGACCTGCTAGAGTCTAGAAAGTGGACAGTTAGGCATGCCTAATAGAGTCTTATAGCTACAGCCTTTTGATAAGTTTGGACCCCGATCAAGTCCCCGTTTTGTTCCTCGCGAACCCCTATGTGTTCGGATCTTGTTTAAGATCCCTTTTGAAAATGTTTTGTGAAAGTGAAAGTATCTTGATTTATCGGCTCGTACCCGTAAAGTACTGTCTGTACCGGTTCGTACCCGTAAAGTACTGTCCGTATACTCGTTATCCACTCCCTCGAGTCAGCAAGTGCTTTGTATGAATTGTGTTGAGGAAATGTTTTTGACACATGTGTAACTCATATGAAAAGTATAATCTGTAATGGGAATATGAATATTGTTATGAACTTCTGAATGTATGGCTCAGTATATGCATGCTTATGTAACTGATATGTTATGTGTTTGGTATATTTAGATATATGCTTGTGTTTTGCCACAATGGTCGTCCTTTAATATATGTGTGTTTCCCCACTAAGCGTTTATCGCTTAGCATGGTGTGTTTACCCATGCAGGTGCGGAAGGAGTTTCCTTGGGAGAGTCGCCGCAGTCTAAGCCAACGCAGCAGGGTTTAGAATAGGACTGAATTTTGTATTTTGAGATTCTTTTTGTATAGAACTCTCTTATATTGATTTTATAATAGCTTCCGCTTCTGTATATGTATTTTTGGGATTTATAATTAACTATTGTATCTCTTAGTTGATCAGAACAGTAATGTAATGATTTCCATTATATTAATGCATGATCAGCTTATTTCTTGAATGGTGTTGTAAAGTTTTAAATTACCCTGTATTTCGGTATGTATGTTTATGTATGAATGTATGTATATTCTATATCTGTGTGGTGGCACCTCTACTCATATGGCATCTCACTCCTTATCGGATGGGATCGCCTAAGTACGGGTAAGGGGTGTTACATGTACTGTATTTTCAAGTTGAAGTACGCTCTCATTAGATGCAAACCGCCTACTGGAGATAGTTGTAATAGATGTTGAGGATTGTGAGCAGCAGGTGATAGCAAAAGTGCCTAGGCTCAATCCAATTAAGTTCATAGCGTCTACCAATTTTGCCATATCCCCTTTTTCATTTTGAGATTAAGATCTTATTATTGTCCCGTCTTTTTCATTTCTATTCTACTGGACCTATTAATATCATTAGATACTGATTCCTATAAAAAGTGTTTCCCCATAAACTCGTCCACGATGGTCCCTACCACCAACTATGTCATAGAAGGTTTGACTCTTATCAACATTTTCAGAACTCTGTGTTTGTCACTGAAAAGTCTCTTGTATTTGCTATTGTCACAAAACAAACTATATACATAAAATGCTAATAATGTTTAACTAATATGATAAATAAACTTAATATTGAAATATAATTTAAATGTACATGGACTCATCTAGATTGATTGTTGACGAATGTCACACCATCATGCTTACATGGATTGGGCTTCCTACCCAATGATGTTTCCTACAAACAAATAAAATGCTATAATTGAACTAAACTTTAAAAAAAATCAGCAAAGTTTTCTCTATTTATCTAATATTTACCTCATGTAAAACAAAATATTATCCCACGAATCAAGCAACCAAGGCAACATAATTTTATAGATATATCATTTTGAATAATGTACATATCTTTTCGTCCAAAATTTGTACATCAAATAACTTTCAAATAAGATTGCACTAAACTATTAATTAAATCAATATGCTCATGTAAGGTTTAAATACTAACAAGTTTATCTGCATGCTTACAGTAGGACATTGATCCTCTAGAGTGTAAGGAGACAATTGCCCCCTTTGGTCCTCCTCGTATATTATTTGCATTCTACTCAGAAATGGCGACTGCCTCAAGTGTTGAACAGTATTGCTGCCAGTTTGCCAATATTTCTTCGGAGATATAACGAGGCCATTCACCCATCTTGTGGTGCATAGTCATGAAATCTCTATAACGTGCATAGGCTCGACTCTCCCATGCATGATAAATAACATGATCAAATTGTGAATCCCAAAAAACTTATTTTTTTAAATAAAAAGAACAACATTTTGTAAATATTAATAAACTATAAAATTTAAAGTTACTTACAAAAACTAAGATTTAAGTATTCATTTTATTTACCTCGTACTCTTGAAAATAAAAATTCTCTATCTCATATGTTACTTTCTTCCACGTATAACCATCTAAATCAATTTTTTTCATGAAACTTTGCCAAGATCGCGCTGGAGCACTTTCCAGAAGGAACCAACCTGCATCACAAGCACTTTCAGAAGCTTAATCAAATCAAATACGATTAGAAAATACAAACTTAAACATATAGCACTCACTTATTATGAATAATGGGCACGTAGGTCCTTCCATCTACTCTAATAGCACTAGGCCTAAGAGGTGGAGTTGCATCTGTTCGTAATATTTGTGATGGTACTAATCCAACCCTTGTTGTTGGAGTAGATGTTCCTCCTACAAGTGATGATGTAGTAGCAGGGGTAGTAGGTGATGCAGTAGCTGAGGTAATAGCAAGCGGTGGAGAACTTTGTGCTGTCGAATAGGAAGCATATGATGTCATAGCTGGAGAGTCACTAGCTACTTCCAGTGGTGGCATCCTTATCCTTAGGGGCAGTATATTAGGGCCATTTCTCTTCATCGGATTATTTTGAACCTGAAATATCTAAAAACAATTAGTCCATTAATATGAAATATGATATGCGAAAAATGAAATATATAACAATATATTGTTGAAGCAATAATTAATTTTCTCATTGATATATAATTAGTTAGAAGAATTATTCGCTATCATCCGTTAATTGTAAATCATAATCAACTTCATCTTCATTTTTAGAAGAATTAGAATCAAAATTAGGCTCCTCTTCAACACTCTCGTCTTCTATAGATTCGTCATCATCCCCAAATGAAATATCGACATATTCATTATTTGGGTTGTTTAAAGGTTCATCCTCATCATAAGTGACACTTCCATTTATTTCATGATACTCTGTTTCTTCTTCCTAAAGCACAATAGTTTCAATCCTTTTATTTTGGCTTGTTGCTTTCATCTTAAAAATACCGCTCAGTTTTACTTTGTAAACTGCCAACCAATCCGATTTATCCCATCTCAAGCTAGGAGAAAGGGACGTAATACACCTGGATTGCTTGCATTGCTAATACAAAAGGTTCAAACTTACTAAATATTCTTCAAACTTACTAAATCTTCAACTCTGGTTTATTTCAACTAATTTGTATCTACTATGTACTTTTGTTCCAACATTAGGAGCTGGATCAAACCATTCACACTTAAATATCACAGTACATCTTATAGGCAATGCGGGGTATTCCAATTCAAAAATCTTAGTAATTTTACCATAATAATCCATTGATTCCCCCTGTATACAAACCCCACTATTTACAGTTGCCTTACTATGACCATGATATTTTATATGAAATTTGTATCCATTAATAAAATACATCGGATATGATTTAACAAATCGTAAAGTTCCTTTAGAAAGATTGCAGATGAACTTGTTTTCAATTGGATTTTTGGAGGCCTACATAAGGAAAAATTTTTATCATGTAAAATAATTGGATGATAATTTAAATACTTATCTTAAATTATATCTATCATTCATATATTCTATGTCTAAACATATGTATTCCTTGAACCATTGATGAAAGTGGTTTTCAACTTCTTTATTGATCTCATTATCTGAACTTTTCAGCATCAACTCATGTTACCATTCCTCGTATATGCTAAAAAAAAGTACCATATTATATAAGTTGAGATGACCCTTAAGCTCGAAAACCAACTAACGAATTTTTAAAAAAAATAAAGTTAAACTTACTTCACTAAAGATTGAACCTCGTGGCAACTCAATAAAATATAACTATGGACAGCCTCTAATTTTTCATCAGTTAACATTATTCTTGTTGAATGTCCATATAGACGGTCAGGGTATGTGAAAATGGCAAAGTTTCCATCAATATCACTAGTTTCACCCTCATCGTCATTACAAGGAACTTTTCTTTGTATTGTGTGCACATAAGGCTCAAAATAGTGAGAAAAAAATGTGCTTGCTTCCTCGACTAAATATACATTACATATAAAACCTTTAACTCGGGCTTTTTTTATTTTTACATTTTTCTTCAAGTGATACAAATACCTACATTAGAAGTTTGATTCAAATTAGTTATCTTAACATATTATAGGTTTGTGCCTCTAAATATAATAACTATTTACCTCTCAAACGGGATATCCATCGATATTGAACTGGACCAGCAAGTTTTGCCTTGTTTGCTAAATGTATGGGTAGATGCTCTATGCAATCAAAGAAGCCTAGAGGGAAAATCCCCTTTAATTTGCATAAGACAATTGGAATCTCTTTTTCTATTCTTTCCATGTTAGCCAACTGAATTTCAAAGGATGTTAAGGTTTTGAAAAAAAAGCTTAATTTTGTTATAGCTTCCCAAACCTTAGTTGGCAACAACTCCCGAAATGCAACTGGGATTAGCCTTTGCATAAATGCATGATAGTCATGGCTTTTCAGTCCAAATAATTTAAAATTCCTCATGTCGATGCACCTTGCTAAGTTTGAAACATAACCGTGGGAAACATTAGACTTTTTAACAATTCACACAAAATATCCTTTTTCTTTTTTGTCTAAAGTGTAACATGCTTTTTCATATTTACTCGTGATTGGATTTTTACCTAACTCATTCCTTCTACATAACAGTTTTAAATTAGCTCTTGATTTTCCATGGTCTATTGTCCTCCCTTCAAAATTCATTATGGTGTTGAACATATTGTCAAATATGTTTTTCTTGATATGCATCACATTTAAATTATGATGTATCAAATTAGATTTCCAATATGGTTAGAAGATACTTCATTTTCTCCAATCGAAGTTTTTACTAATAGTTCGATTAACCTTTTTAGCTTCAAGTTATGTAACTTTTAGCAACCCCAATTCATCAATCTCCAACAATATTTGCTCACTAAATTTATAAAGGGGAGGAGGTTTTCATACCACCCTATTTTTAATGAACTTTTATTTATTGTATCTAAATAGGTGATCGGGAGGAAGGAATTTTCTGTGGTTATTAAACCAAGATGTTTTACACCCATTAGGTAGATAAAAAGCATCAAAATCATTGCCACAGTATGGAGAAGCCAATTTCCCGGCTCTACTCTATCCCGACAACATAAAATATGAAGAAAAATCACTAATTGTTCATAACAAAGCTGCTCTCATCATAAAATTTTATTTGAGGGTCACATCATAGGTTTGCACACCAAATTCCCATAGATGTTGCAATTCAAAAATCAACGGTTGTAAAAAGACATCAATTTTTTACTTTGGATTCTTCGCTCCTAGCACAATAACCGTCAAGAATATGTATACCTCATTCATACACATCCATGGTGGCAAATTATAAGGAGTTATTATGATTGGCTATGATGAATATTATTGCCCTAATTGACCAAAAGGTTGGAATCCATCTATGCACAATCCCAACCTAACATTTCGACTTTCAGCAGCAAACTCATAATGGATGTCATTAAAATGTTTCCATCACTACAAACAAAAAATCAAAATTAGCGATGGCAGTTTCTGTAACACCCCCTTCCCATACGTAGGCGATCCCATCCGAGGAGGAGTGAGATGCCGTATGAGTCAAGGTGTCACAAAGCAAGTACAAAGCAAAACATACATTCATTCATAACATACATACAGAAATACAGGATAATTAAAACTTTACAGAAAGGAAAGCCAAAGCTGATCATGCATTAATATAACAAACCATTACAATAATGTTCTGATCAACTAGCTGAAACCAAATATATTGCATATTGAAAAATCTAAGTACAAAAGCGGAAGCTGATACAAAACTGATACACGAGAGTTCTATACAAAAAGAATCATCAACTATTACAAAATTAAGCCCTACACTAAACCCTTCTGTGTTGGCTTGACGGCGGTGACTCTCAGATCAAAACTCCTTCCACACCTGCACGGGTAAAAACACCGTGCTAAGCGATAAACGCTTAGTGGGGAAACACACATAAATTATGGACGGCCATTCACAATGGTCGTCAAGGCATATCACAATCACAATGGCAATATGCAAAGGTTATAACATAATCCATATAAACATGCTCACATTAAAAAAACATACAATCAGTATCTCATATTCATATCCATTCCAGAATAATCGACATGCAACTCATTATTATACTCATTCAGATATCACATTTATATCCAAATCAGAACAGAGCAATTCAATCGAACAATAAATGAACATCTGAAGAACACTTGCTGACTTTAGGTAGTGGATAACGAGTGTACTGAAGGTACCTTACGGGTACGAATCGAATACTGAGGGTACCTCATAGGTACAAATCAAAAGTCATTTCATTTTTATCAAAACACATTATTTGTATACCGAGGGGATCTTAAATAAGATCCTAATACTGATGGGTTCGCGAGGAACCAAACAGGGACCTGATCGGGGTCCAAACTGAACTAAGGGCTGCAACTAAAAGACTCTATTAGGCATGCCTAACTATCCACTTACTTGACTCTAGCAGGCTATGCGTCATTCAAATCATATTTCAGAGTACAAAATACATTTCATTTAAAGAATCATGAAATCACTCATATCAAAGTATATAAAAGTATGTCATGCATCAAACCGCAATGTAAGTCCATTCGGAAGAAATACCAAATTCATTATTGAGTTAAAAACTGAGAAATTTCAGAAAATGGGCTGAACGGGGTGACGGACGAGGTTGGCTGGTCACGAGGCGTGACTGGCATCACAACTCGTGACTGGCCTCCTCACAAGGCAGGTCACGAGACGTGACTGGGGGTCACGCCTCGTGACTGGCTCCCTGATCACGCGTGAATTGCATAATTCTTGCTGGTCACGAGTCGTGACTGGGAGTCACGTCTCGTGACTAGCTTCTTTGGGCTGGTCACGCGTGACTGGCTTCCTTCTTCGGCTGGTCACGCGACGTGACATCACTGACTGCCCTCTCTCTCAGGCCGGTCACGAGTCGTGACTGGGAGTCACGTCTCGTGACTGGCTTCATCTTAGCTGGTCACGAGTTGTGACAGGCAGCCACAACTCGTGACTGGCCTCAATCTGGCAGGTCACGTGTCGTGACTTGCCTCTCTTTCTTGGCTAGTCACGCGACACAACCTGGAAAACGGGATTTCTAAAGTAACTCGATTCCCAGTTTTCCAGAATTTCCCAGAATACAAAGATTAACAACACAAATCAGTTCTTACCTTCCAGAAGATCATTCAAGCATCAAAATGACATAACAACAACTCAATTCATCAATTAAAACAACCAAATAAAAATCAACAGTAAATGCATTCAAGCTTCTAAGGAACACAAACCCTAGAATTTTACAGTAAACTCAAAATCAACGATCTTCTCAGACAAATTCCCAAACCTGAATTCTAAGCCTCTATCACTTAGCTCCACTAGGTCCAGCAACCTCCTTGCCTTTAGGATCGCGAGGAGCTTCAGCTAAACACATCACAACAAAGAACATCCAACAATGCAAACCCTAAGTTAAATCTAAACTCAAGGAAGAAGAAGAAGAAAATAAATGGAAAAATAAGATGAGGAATGCAGTGACTTACCAACAGAATACTAAGGGGTTGATTGATTTCCACTAACAGTAGCTTAATCAAAGCTTAGGGTTTCAAAATTAAGAGCAAAGAAGAAGATGAGTCAAAGAGGAAGAAGAATCGGGAAGAATAAATGAATTCCAGCATTTCCCATTTTTCTTTCTCTATTAACTCTTCTTTTTCCTATCCCTAGATTTGTCACTTTCCTGTTGGTGGAAACCAACCACTCACACCAAACTAATATGCACAACACACACTCTACACACTCCCAACTTATGCACACCCTACAATGGTATGAACACATGTACATAATCATTTCCCAATTAATTCACACACTAATGCCATGCATATAACCACATGCTAATAAACCCCAAAAACATATATTTTACTAAAATACCCTTATGATATGCTGAACACATACAAATGCATGCTCACATCGACAGGCTCATTCTACTAAGGGGCAAACGGGGTGTGACAACTCTCCCCTACTAATAAGAATTTCGTCCTCGAAATTCTCACCTGAGCTGAACAACTGCGGATACTAAGCTCTCATCGACTCTTCTGGTTCCCAAGTCGCTTCTTCGACTCCATGATGGATCCACAACACTTTAACCAAAGGAATCTGCTTACTTCTCAACTGCCTCACCTCTCGGGCTAGAATAGCTCGCGGTTCCTCATCATAGGAAAAGTCTGGTTGAACCTGAATATCCTGAACCGAAAGAACATGCGAAGGATATGATCTGTACCGACGAAGCATCGAAATGTGGAACACATTATGCAACTTTGCTAACTCCAACGGTAGCGCCAATCTATAGGCTACAGGTCCTACCTTAGCCAGAATCTCATAAGGACCAATGAAACGAGGACTAAGTTTGCCTTTCTTTCCAAACCGAAGCACTTTCCTCCAAGGTGAAACTTTAAGGAAAACTTTGTCCCCGATCTCAAAATGTACGTCTTTCCTCTTCAAATTGGCATAAGATTTTTGTCGATCCTTGGCTGCCTTCAAATTCCGCTGCACTACTCTGATCTTCTCTTCAGTATCTCTAACCAAGTCTGGCCCAATCACTGATCTCTCGGATAGCTCGGTCCAACAAACCGGAGTCCTACACTGACGACCATATAAAGCCTCATATGGTGCCATACCGATGCTCGACTGAAAACTGTTGTTGTAGGCAAACTCCATAAGCGACACATATCTGTCCCAACTACCCAAAAAATCCAAAGCACAAGCGCTCATCATATCCTCCAGAATCTGAACGACTCGCTCTGACTGACCATCGGTCTGAGGATGAAATGTTGTACTGAAGTTCAACTTAGTACCCAAAGCTCTCTGCAACTCCTTCCAAAACTTGGAAGTAAACCTCGGATCCCGATCTGAAACTATGGACAAAGGCACACCATGCAACCGAACCATCTCATCCACATAGATACTGGCCAATCTGTCCATCGAGTAGTCCACTCTAACTGGCAGAAAGTGAGCTGACTTCGTAAGCCGATCCACTATTACCCAAACCGAATCATGTTTCCTCTGAGTCAAAGGCAAACCAGAAACAAAGTCCATGGCGATATCATCCCACTTCCACTCAGGAATGGATAAAGGCGTAAGCAATCCCGAAGGAACCTAATGCTCGGCCTTTACCTACTGACATGTCAAGCACTTGGAAACAAAATCCACTATGTCCCTCTTCATACCGGACCACCAATAGAACTGTTTCATGTCCCGATACATCTTCTCACTGCCCGGATGCAAAGTAAAAACTGTACTATGCGCCTCACTCATAGGCTGTCTCCTCAAATCCTCCGACTCTAGCACACATAAGCGATCTCTGAACAGAAGCACCTCATCCTGAACTGAGAACTCTGACTGCTTGCCCGATTTGACCTCTTGCACAATCCGCTGAAGTCTCACATCATCTCTCTGAGCATCCACTATCCTCTGTCTCAAGGTAGGCTTCACACGCAACTGAGCAATCAAAGCCCCATCTGAACCAAATCTCCATCTGAATCGCCTCAGGAATAAGGCTGAAACTGACTTCCGACTCAAAGCATCAGCGACTACATTAGCCTTACCAGGATGGTAATCCACAATGCAGTCGTAGTCCTTAAACAACTCAAGCCATCAGCGCTGTCTCATGTTCAACTCTTTCTGTGAAAGGAAGTACTTCAAGCTCTTGTGGTCCAAAAAGATCCTACACTTTTCCCCATACAGATAATGACGCCAAATCTTCAAAGCAAATATCACAGCTGCTAACTCAAGATCATGCATCGGATAATTCCTCTCATGTGGCTTTAACTGACGAGAAGTATAAGCCACGACCTTACCTTCCTGCATCAGCACACATCCAAGACCAACACCCGAAGCATCACTATAAATGACAAACTCATTACCCGAGATGGGTTGAGTAAGAATAGGAGCCTCAACAAGCAACTACTTTAACTCAAAACAAGCCTGGCATCTATCTGACCACTCAAATCTGACTCCTTTCCTCAAAAATCTAGTCATCGGAGCAGAAATCACAGAAAAACCCTTAATAAACCGACGGTAATAACCTGCCAAACCGAGGAAACTCCTCACTTCCTGAACATTTCTAAGCGCTTTCCAATCAACTATCGCCTCAATCTTGGCTGGATCTACCTGAATACCTCTAGCTGAAATAATGTGACCCAAGAATGATACTTCTCAAAGCCAGAAATCACACTTGCTAAGCTTGGCAAATAACTGATGCTCTCTCAACATCTGCAAAACCAATCGGAGATGCTCCTCATGCTCACTCTCATCCTTGGAATACACTAAGATGTCATCAATGAACACTACTACAAATCGATCTAAGTATGGCCTAAACACACGGTTCATCAAATCCATAAAAGCCGCTGGAGCATTTGTCAAACCAAACGGCATCACAAGAAACTCATAGTGGCCATACCTAGTCCAAAATGCAGTCTTAACCACATCTGTATCCTGAACATGAAGCTGATAGTACCCTGATCGAAGATCTATCTTAGAGAAGACACCTACACCTCGAAGCTGATCAAATAAATCCTCAATCCTAGGCAACGGATACTTGTTCTTCATTGTAACTTTATTAATCTGCCTGTAGTCGATACACATCCGCAAAGATCCATCTTTCTTCTTGACAAATAGAACTGGAGCTCCCCAAGGAGATATGCTAGGTCGAATAAACCCCTTATCCAATAACTCTTGTAGCTGAGTTTTAAGTTCCCTCAACTCTACAGGAGCCATGTAACACCCCCTTCCCATACATAGGCGATCCCATCCGATAAGGAGTGAGATGCCGTATGAGACAAGGTGTCACCAAACAAAAGCAAAGCAAAATATACATCCATTCATAACATACATTCAGAAATACAGAATAATCAAAAACTTTACATGCAGAAAGCAAAAGCTGATCATGCATTACTATAATTAAACTATTACAATAATGTGCTGATCAACCAGCAGAACAAAATAATATTACATATACAAAATATAGATACAAAAGCGGAAGCTGATACAGAGAGTTCTATACAAAAAGAATCAATAACTGATACAAAACTGAGCCTACACTAAAACCCTTCTGTGTTGGCTTGATGACGGCGACTCTCTCAAAGCAAAACGTCTTCCGCACCTGCACGGGTAAACACACCGTGCTAAGCGATAAAACGCTTAGTGGGGAAACACACATAAATTATGGACGGCCACTCACAGTGGTCGTCAAGGCATATCACATTCACAATGGCAGAAAGCAAGGATTAACACATAACCCATAAGCATGCTTGTATTTAAATACCATACTTTCAAAATCTCATCATCATATACATTTCAGAATAAACCAGCATATATTTCATCATTAAACTCATTCAGTTATTCCATTCAAAGCCATATCAGATCAGAACATTTTCATTAACATTTCAAAGGACACCTGCTGACTCTAGACAGTGGATAACGAGTGTACTGAGGGTACCTTACGGGTACAAATCGAATACTGAGGGTACCTCACAGGTACAATTCAAATATTACATCATTTATCAGAACATGTTATTTATATACTGAGGGAATCTTAAACAAGATTCTATACTGAAGGGTTCGCGAGGAACCAAACGGGGACCTGATCGGGGTCCAAACTGAACTGAGGGCTGCAGCTACTAAAAGACTCTATTAGGCATGCCTAACTATCCACATACTCGACTCTAGCAGGTTATGCGTCAAACAGATCACATTTCAGGATACAGAATGTAATTCATCAGAAAGTCATGCTATCACGCATATCAAAGCATTAATCAGTAAGACATGCATCATACAACAGTAAAGTCCATTCAGAAGAAGTACCCAATTCATTTCTGAGTTACAAACCAGGAAAGTTTCGGAAAAACAAGCTGAGCGGAGAAAACTGGCGATTCAACAGGCAGGTCACGGCGTGACCGAGGGTCACGTCTCGTGACCTGCTTGTTTCCCGCCTAACGCGTTGCGTGATCCTCGCGGATCACGCAATGCACATGTAGGTCACGGCGTGACCGAGGGTCACGCGATGTGACGCTACTTCTCCTTCCTCATGCAGGTCACGGCGTGACCAAGGGTCACGCGACGTGACACTGCCTCTCCCTCGCAGATCACACTGCGTGACCTGCCTCTTCCTCGCAGGTCGCACGACGTGACCGAAGATCACGTCGCGTGACTTGCTTCCTCTTCAGCTGGTCACGCGACTGGCTTCTCAGCAGGCAGGTCACGTCGTGACCGAGGGTCACGCGACGTGACGTGCCTTCCTGCGTAGCGAATCGCGCGACAGAGGGAGTTTCAACAGTAAATCGTTTTTCCCAGAATTTCCAGAATTTACAGAACGCAATCCCAATTCGATTTTAAACCATATAAATCCATTCTTACCTTTCAAGGAAGATCCCAAACAATTTAAACATCATATAAATAACTCAAAACAGAATTCAATCAACCCAATTCCAGGTATTCACATTTAAATTGTTCAAGAACATATAAACCCTAGAAAATACCAGTAAACTCAAATTATGCAGATCACAAGCAATTATTCCCAAACCTGGATTCTAACTTCTATCACTTAGCTCCACTTGGTCCAGCAACCTCTTTCCCCTTTGGATCACGTGGAGCCTCAGCTAGAACACAAACACAGTAAATTCAACCCTAGGTTAAAACTCAACCTAAAGAAGAAGATGAAGATGCAAACTTACAGTAAAACAAAGACTAGATTATGCACTTACCAAGCTAGGAGTAAGAGTGACCAACTTCTACAACCACACTTGATTATCAGAGAGTAGTAATTAGGAAAGGGAAAAGGAAGAAGAAGAAGAATGTGAAGTTTGAAAGGAAAACGTGAATCTGATTTTTGTTTCACCTTTCTTTTCCTTCTTTATTCTTTTTCCCAAACCTAATACACATGTCAATTCCTTGGGTGGTGAAACTTGCTCACTCATACCCTAACTCCACACATTACACACACCTAATGCACTCCTAATTAAATACACCCTACAATGGTATATGTAAATGCACACAAGTATATCTCATTTAATTACACACACTAATGCCATGTATGCACCCACATAATTATAAACCCCAAAATCATACATTTTACTGAAATACCCTTATGAAATGCTGAACACATGCGAATGCTGACACATAATGACAGACAGATAGACAGACAGACAGACGGACAGACAGGCTCATTCTACTAGGGGGCAAATGGGGTGTGACAACTCTCCCCTACTAATAAGAATTTCGTCCTCGAAATTCTCACCAGAACTGAATAACTGTGGATACTGAGCTCTCATCGACTCCTCTGGTTCCCAAGGCGCTTCTTGGACTCCATGATGGATCCACAACACTTTAACCAAAGGAATCTGCTTATTTCTCAATTGCCTAGCCTCTCGGGCTAGAATAGCTCGCGGTTCCTCATCATAAGAGAAGTCTGGCTGAACCTGGATATCCTGAACTGACAGAACATGCGAAGGATCTGATCGGTACCGACGAAGCATCGAAACGTGAAACACATCATGCAACTTTGCTAACTCCATCGGTAGCGCTAATCTATAGGCTACAGGTCCCACCTTAGCTAAAATCTCATAAGGTCCAATGAAACGAGGACTCAGCTTACCCTTCTTTCCAAATCGAAGCACTCTCCTCCAAGGAGAAACTTTAAGGAAAACCTTGTCCCCGATCTCAAAATGCACATCTTTTCTTTTCAAATTGGCATAAGACTTCTGTCGATCCTTGGCTGCCTTCAAATTCCGCTGCACTACTCTGATCTTCTCTTCAGTATCCCTAACCAAGTCGGGTCCAATCATAGATCTCTCGGATAGCTCGGTCCAACAAATCGGAGTCCTACACTGACGACCATACAAAGCCTCATATGGTGCCATACCGATACTAGACTGGAAACTGTTGTTGTAGGCAAACTCCATCAATGACACATACCTGTCCCAACTACCCGGAAAGTCCAAAGTACAAGCCCTCATCATATCCTCCAGAATCTGAATAACTCGCTCTGACTGACCATCGGTCTGAGGATGAAACGCTGTACTGAAGTTCAACCTAGTGCCCAAAGCTCTCTGTAACTCCTTCCAAAACTTGGAAGTAAACCTCGGATCCCGATCTGATACTATGGACAAAGGCACACCATGCAACCGAACTATCTCATCCACATAGATACTAGCTAATCTGTCCATGGAGTAGTCCACTCTAACTGGCAAGAAGTGAGCTGATTTCGTAAGCCGATCCACAATAACCCAAACTGAATCATGCTTCCTCTGAGTCAAAGGCAAACCAGAAACAAAGTCCATGGTGATATCATTCCATTTCCACTCAGGAATGGATAAAGGCATAAGCAAACCTGAAGGAACCTGATGCTCAGCCTTTACCTGCTGACAAGTCAAGCACTTGGAAACAAAATCCACTATATCACGCTTCATACCGGACCACCAATAGAATTGCTTCATGTCATGATACATCTTCGTACTGCCAGGATGCATAGTAAAGACTGAACTATGCGCCTCACTCATGAGCTGTCTCCTCAAATCCTCAGATTCTGGCACACACAAGCGATCTCTGAACATAAGTACCTCACCCTGAACTGAGAACTCTGATGGTTTACCCGATCTAACCTCATGCACAATCTGCTGAAGCCTCACATCATCTCTCTGAGCATCCACTATCCTCTGTCTCAAAGTAGGCTTCACACACAACTGGGCAAGCAAAGCCCCATCAGAACCAAAACGCCATCTGAAACGCCTCAAGAACAAGGCTGAAACTGACTTACGACTCAAAGCATCTGCAACTACATTGGCCTTACCAGGATGGTAATCCACAATGCAGTCGTAGTCCTTAAATAACACAAGCCATCTGCGCTGTCTCATATTTAACTCTTTCTGTGAAAGGAAGTATTTTAAACTTTTGTGGTCCGAGAAGATCCTACATTTTTTCCCATACAAGTAATGACGCCAAATCTTCAAAGCAAAGATGACAGCCGCCAACTCTAAATCATGCGTCGGATAGTTCTTCTCATGTGGCTTCAACTGACGAGAAGCATAAGCCACTACCTTTCCTTCCTGCATCAGCACACAACCAAGACCAACTCCAGAAGCATCACTGTAAATAACAAACTCCTTACCTGAAATGGGTTGAGTAAGGATAGGAGCCTCTATAAGCAACTGCTTTAACCGATCAAAACAAGACTGACACCTGTCTGACCACTCAAATCTAACTCCTTTCCTCAACAATCTAGTCATAGGAGCAGCAATCACAGAAAATCCCTTAACAAACCGACGGTAATATCCTGCTAAACCGAGGAAACTCCTCACTTCCTGAACATTTCGAGGCGCTTTCCAATCAACTATCGCCTCAATCTTGGCTGGATCAACCTGAATACCACTAGCTGAAATAATGTGACCCAAGAATGACACTTCTCGAAGCCAGAAATCACACTTGCTAAGCTTAGCAAACAAATGATGCTCTCTCAACATCTGCAAAACCAATCTGAGATGCTCCTCATGCTCACTCTCATTCTTGGAATACACCAAGATGTCATCAATGAACACTACTACAAATCGATCTAAGTATGGCCTAAACACACGATTCATCAGATCCATAAAAGCCGCTGGAGCATTTGTCAAACCAAACGGCATCACAAGAAACTCATAGTGGCCATACCTAGTCCGAAATGCAGTCTTAACCACATCAGCATCCTGAACTCGTAACTGATAGTACCCTGATCGAAGATCTATCTTAGAAAAGACACCTGCACCTCTAAGCTGATCAAATAAATCCTCAATCCTAGGCAGTGGATACTTGTTCTTCACTGTAACTTTATTAATCTGACGGTAATCAATACACATCCGCAGGGATCCATCTTTCTTCTTGACAAACAGCACTGGAGCTCCCCATGGAGATATGCTCGGTCTAATAAACCCCTTATCCAATAACTCTTGTAGCTGAGATTTAAGTTCCCTCAACTCTACAGGAGCCATCCGATAAGGTGCTCTCGAAATAGGTGCAGTACCCGGCATAATCTCAATGGACAACTCAACCTCTCTCTCAGGAGGCAAACCAGGCAACTCGCTCGGGAACACATCACTAAACTCCCGCACAACAGGAATACCCTCAATCTGAACCTGATCCCTCCTGGAATCTAACACAACAGCTAGAAAAGCCTCACAACCCTTCCTGATGAATCTCTTAGCTTGCATCGCAGAAATAACATTATTCAACGAACTAGCACCCAAACCTTTCAGAAACACAAGAGACTGACTTCTATCCCGAAGTACCACTGTCTTCCTATGGCAATCCACTACAGCCCGATACTTACCCAACCAGTCCATACCCAGAATCAAGTCAAACTCTCTGAAGGGTAACTCAATCAGATCCGCTGGAAGCACAACTCCCTCAACAATCAGAGGACAACTCCTAAAAACTCTACTCACATTGACACTATGCCCTAATGGACTGGTCACACAAATCTCATAATCTAACTGATCAACTGAATGCAATTTATCAATAACTCTATCTGTGCACAAATATGAGTGTGTGGAACCAGGATCAATTAGAGCATACAACTCAGTGTCATGGAGTAGGAACTTACCAGCAATAACATCAGGCGCATCCTGCTCATCTCTGGCTCTCATAGCATAAGCTCTAATGCCACCCTGAGGAGGATGCTCAACAGTCTCAGAAACAGCACCATCTCTATGCCGACCACCTCTACCTCTACCTCGGCCTCTGCCACGGGTAGCCTGTGAAGCATTCGAACCGACCCTACTGCCCTCTCTCTGGGAACCCGAATCCTCTTGTACTCTAGGACAACCGGCCAACCGATGCTCAGAACTCCCACACCTGAAGCATGCACCAGTGAGCCACCTACACTCACCACGATGCGACCTACTACAATGAGGACAAACTGGTGTAGTCTCAGCTCTACCACCCCTACCAGAACCTGACACAGCTGTAGAACCCTGACGTCTACCTCTAGAAGCCGGACCAGATGCTGACTCATCCTGTGGGTCCCTCGATCTCTTACTCGAAGAAGATCCTCCACGAGAAGAACTCCTCCTCTGAGCTCTCTCTCTCATCACTGTCTCAGACAACTCTGCTCTCACTGCAGCCTCCACAATCTGATAATAGCTAACCCCAGGTATACACATCAAGGAAATCAAAGCAATCTTCAGAGACTCATTTAACCCTGCCTCGAAATGCTTGCATCTAAAGTCATCAGTCATAACTCCTCGAGGGGCATAGCGCGATAACCTGTTGAACTCTTTCTCATAATCAGCTACTGACAATGCTCTCTGTCTCAAACCCAAAAACTGCGCCCATCTCGAATCTCTATAAGTCTGAGTAATGTACTTCTTTATGAACTCACCCTCAAAGAACTCCCAGGTGATCGGATCCGGTAGCTGAGGATGCCTGCAAACCAACTCCCACCACTCAAAAGCAGACCCCTAAAGAAGAGATAATGCACACTCTGCCTGCTGGTCGGGAGGACACCGAATCTCTCTCAAAGCACGCTTGACTTTATCTAACCATCTCTCTGCAGTCTCAGACTCATTCAAACCGGTACCATAGAAATCCTCAACTCCTGCCCTCCTCAGATTCTCCATAGGTGCTCTAGGAGCAGTCACTCTCTCCAACACCCTAGCCATGTCCTGATGCAGTCTAAACATAGCCTCTAAGGGCATGGCTGCGGCCTCGGGCAGAACCCTAGCATGCTGAGCCGACATAGTAACAGAAACAGACTGATCTACAGCGGGAGGATTCACACTCTCAGCGGATTCCTCACGCGCACCATGAGCAGAATTAGAAGCCATCTAAACAAACAAGAAACAACCGTATCAGCCAACACAGATCTAGACACATACACATATAAGAAACTCAGATCAATCACATCAACACCCAGAAACGCCTAAACCTAGGCTCTGATACCACTAACTGTAACACCCCCTTCCCATACATAGGCGATCCCATCCGATAAGGAGTGAGATGCCGTATGAGACAAGGTGTCACCAAACAAAAGCAAAGCAAAATATACATCCATTCATAACATACATTCAGAAATACAGAATAATCAAAAACTTTACATGCAGAAAGCAAAAGCTGATCATGCATTACTATAATTAAACTATTACAATAATGTGCTGATCAACCAGCAGAACAAAATAATATTACATATACAAAATATAGATACAAAAGCGGAAGCTGATACAGAGAGTTCTATACAAAAAGAATCAATAACTGATACAAAACTGAGCCTACACTAAAACCCTTCTGTGTTGGCTTGATGACGGCGACTCTCTCAAAGCAAAACGTCTTCCGCACCTGCACGGGTAAACACACCGTGCTAAGCGATAAAACGCTTAGTGGGGAAACACACATAAATTATGGACGGCCACTCACAGTGGTCGTCAAGGCATATCACATTCACAATGGCAGAAAGCAAGGATTAAAACATAACCCATAAGCATGCTTGTATTTAAATACCATACTTTCAAAATCTCATCATCATATACATTTCAGAATAAACCAGCATATATTTCATCATTAAACTCATTCAGTTATTCCATTCAAAGCCATATCAGATCAGAACATTTTCATTAACATTTCAAAGGATACCTGCTGACTCTAGACAGTGGATAACGAATGTACTGAGGGTACCTTACGGGTACAAATCGAATACTGAGGGTACCTCACAGGTACAATTCAAATATTACATCATTTATCAGAACATGTTATTTATATACTGAGGGAATCTTAAACAAGATTCTATACTGAAGGGTTCGCGAGGAACCAAACGGGGACCTGATCGGGGTCCAAACTGAACTGAGGGCTGCAGCTACTAAAAGACTCTATTAGGCATGCCTAACTATCCACATACTCGACTCTAGCAGGTTATGCGTCAAACAGATCACATTTCAGGATACAGAATGTAATTCATCAGAAAGTCATGCTATCACGCATATCAAAGCATTAATCAGTAAGACATGCATCATACAACAGTAAAGTCCATTCAGAAGAAGTACCCAATTCATTTCTGAGTTACAAACCAGGAAAGTTTCGGAAAAACAAGCTGAGCGGAGAAAACTGGCGATTCAACAGGCAGGTCACGGCGTGACCGAGGGTCACGTCTCGTGACCTGCTTGTTTCCCGCCTAACGCGTTGCGTGATCCTCGCGGATCACGCAATGCACATGTAGGTCACGGCGTGACCGAGGGTCACGCGACGTGACGCTACTTCTCCTTCCTCATGCAGGTCACGGCGTGACCAAGGGTCACGCGACGTGACACTGCCTCTCCCTCGCAGATCACACTGCGTGACCTGCCTCTTCCTCGCAGGTCGCACGACGTGACCGAAGATCACGTCGCGTGACTTGCTTCCTCTTCAGCTGGTCACGCGACTGGCTTCTCAGCAGGCAGGTCACGTCGTGACCGAGGGTCACGCGACGTGACGTGCCTTCCTGCGTAGCGAATCGCGCGACAGAGGGAGTTTCAACAGTAAATCATTTTTCCCAGAATTTCCAGAATTTACAGAACGCAATCCCAATTCGATTTTAAACCATATAAATCCATTCTTACCTTTCAAGGAAGATCCCAAACAATTTAAACATCATATAAATAACTCAAAACAGAATTCAATCAACCCAATTCCAGGTATTCACATTCAAATTGTTCAAGAACATATAAACCCTAGAAAATACCAGTAAACTCAAATTATGCAGATCACAAGCAATTATTCCCAAACCTGGATTCTAACTTCTATCACTTAGCTCCACTTGGTCCAGCAACCTCTTTCCCCTTTGGATCACGTGGAGCCTCAGCTAGAACACAAACACAGTAAATTCAACCCTAGGTTAAAACTCAACCTAAAGAAGAAGATGAAGATGCAAACTTACAGTAAAACAAAGACTAGATTATGCACTTACCAAGCTAGGAGTAAGAGTGACCAACTTCTACAACCACACTTGATTATCAGAGAGTAGTAATTAGGAAAGGGAAAAGGAAGAAGAAGAAGAATGTGAAGTTTGAAAGGAAAACGTGAATCTGATTTTTGTTTCACCTTTCTTTTCCTTCTTTATTCTTTTTCCCAAACCTAATACACATGTCAATTCCTTGGGTGGTGAAACTTGCTCACTCATACCCTAACTCCACACATTACACACACCTAATGCACTCCTAATTAAATACACCCTACAATGGTATATGTAAATGCACACAAGTATATCTCATTTAATTACACACACTAATGCCATGTATGCACCCACATAATTATAAACCCCAAAATCATACATTTTACTGAAATACCCTTATGAAATGCTGAACACATGCGAATGCTGACACATAATGACAGACAGATAGACAGACAGACAGACGGACAGACAGGCTCATTCTACTAGGGGGCAAATGGGGTGTGACAAGCCATCCGATAAGGTGCTCTCCAAATAGGTGTAGTACCTGGCATAATCTCAATGGATAACTCATCCTCTCTCTTAGGAGGCAAACCAGGCAACTCGCTCGGGAACACATCACTAAACTCCCGCACTACTGGAATGTCCTCAATCTGAACTTGATCTCTCTCGGAATCTAACACAACTGCAAGAAAAGCCTCACAACCTTTCCTGATAAATCTCTTGGCTTGCATCGCAGAAATCACATTATTCACAGAACTAGCACCCAAACCTTTCAAAAACACAAGAGACTGACTTCTATCCCGAAGTACAACTGTCTTCCTATGGCAATCAACTACATCCCGATGCTTACCCAACCAGTCCATACCCAGAATCAGATCAAACTATCTGAAAGGCAACTCAATCAAATCCGCTGGAAGCACAACTCCCTCAACTATCAAAGGACAACTCCTAAAGACTCTACTCACACTGACACTATGCCCTAATGGACTGGTCACACATATCTCATAATCTAACTGATCAACCACATGCAACTTATCAACAATTTTATCTATGCACAAGTATGAGTGTGTGGAACCAGGATCAATTAGAGCATACAACTCAGTGTCATAGAGTAGGAACTTACCAGCAATAACATCAGGCACATCTTGCTCATCTCTAGCTCTCATAGCATAAGCTCTAGTGGCAACCTGTGGAGGATGCTCAACAGTCTCAGAAGCAGTTCCCTCTCTTTGCCGACCGCCTCGAACTCTACCTCTGCCTCTACCACGGGTAGCCTGAGAAGCATTCGAACCGACCCTGCTGGCCTCTCTCTGGAAACCTGAATCCTCATGTAATCTCGGATAACTGGCCAAAAGATGCTCAGAGCTCCCACACCTGAAGCACGCACCAGAGAGCCACCTACACTCACCCCGATGAGTCTTACTGCAATGAGGACAAACTGATGTAGTCTCTGCTCTACCACCCCTACCAGAACCTGACACAGCTGCAGAACCCTGTTGTCTACCTCTAGAAGCCGGGCCAGGAGATGACTCGTCCTGTGGGTTCCTAGATCTCTTACCCGAGGATGAAGAAGATCCTCCACGAGAAGAGTTCCTCCTCTGAGCTCTCTCTCTAAGCACCGTTTCAGATAACTCAGCCCTCACAGCAGCCTCCACAATCTTATAGTAGCTAATCCCAGGCATGCACATCAAAGAAATTAAAGCAATCTTCAAAGACTCATTCAACCCCGCTTCGAAATGCTTGCATCTGAAATCATCTGTCATAACTCCACGCGGAGCATAGCGAGATAACCTGTTGAACTCTTTCTCATACTCTGCTACAGACAAGGTCCTTTATCTCAAACTTAAAAACTGCGCCCATCTCGCATCTCTATAAGTCTGAGTAATATACTTCTTTGTGAACTCACCCTCAAAGAACTCCCAAGTAATCGGATGCGGTAGCTGAGGATGCCTGCAAACCAATTCCCACCACTCAAAAGCAGACCCTTGCAGTAGAACTAATGCACACTCTGCCTGCTGGTCGGGAGGACACCGAATCTCTCTCAAGGCATGCTTCACTTTATCTAACCATTTCTCAGCCATCTCAGACTCATTCAAACTAGTGCCATAAAAATCTTCAACTCCTGCCCTTCTCAAATTCTCCATAGGTGCTCTAGGAGCAGTCACTCTCTCCAAAACCCTAGCCATGTCTTGATGCAATCTGAACATAGCCTCAAAAGGCATGGCTGCGGCCTCGGGCTGGACCCTAGCATGCTAAGCCGACACAGAAATTGATTGATCTACAACTTGAGGGTTCACACTCTCAGCGGATTCCTCAAGTGATCCATGAGGGGAATTAGAAGCCATCTAAACAAACAAGAAACAACCGTATCAGCCAACACAGATCTAGACACATACACATCTAGGCAACTAAAAACAACCACAACAACACCCAGAAACGCCTAAACCGAAGCTCTGATACCACAAACTGTAACACCCCCTTCCCATACGTAGGCGATCCCATCCGAGGAGGAGTGAGATACCGTATGAGTCAAGGTGTCACCAAGAAAGTACAAAGCAAAACATACATTCATTCATAACATACATACAGAAATACAAGATAATTAAAACTTTACAGAAAGGAAAGCAAAAGCTGATCATGCATTAATATAACAAACCATTACAATAATGTTCTGATCAACTAGCTGAAACAAAATATATTACATATCCAAAAATCTAAGTACAAAAGCGGAAGCTGATACAAAACTGATACACGAGAGTTCTATACAAAAAGAATCATCAACTATTACAAAATTAAGCCCTACACTAAACCCTTCTGTGTTGGCTTGACGGCGGTGACTCTCAGATCAAAACTCCTTCCGCACATGCACGGGTAAAAATACCGTGCTAAGCGATAAACGCTTAGTGGGGAAACACACATAAATTATGGACGGCCATTCACAATGGTCGTCAAGGCATATCACAATCACAATGGCAATATGCAAAGGTTATAACATAATCCATATAAACATGCTCACATTAAAAAAACATACAATCAGTATCTCATATTCATATCCATTCCAGAATAATCCGACATGCAACTCGTCATTATACTCATTCAGATATCACATTTATATCCAAATCAGAACAGAGCAATTCAATCGAACAATAAATGAACACCTGAAGAACACCTGCTGACTCTAGGTAGTGGATAACGAGTGTACTGAAGGTACCTTACGGGTACGAATCGAATACTGAGGGTACCTCACAAGTACAAATCAAAAGTCATTTCATTTTTATCAAAACACATTATTTGTATACTGAGGGGATCTTAAACAAGATCCTAATACTGATGGGTTCGCGAGGAACCAAACGGGGACCTGATCGGGGTCCAAACTGAACTGAGGGCTGCAGCTAAAAGACTCTATTAGGCATGCCTAACTATCCACTTACTTGACTCTAGCATGGTATGCGTCATTCAAATCATATTTCAGAGTACAGAATACATTTCATTTAAAGAATCATGAAATCACTCATATCAAAGTATATAAAAGTATGTCATGCATCAAACCGCAATGTAAGTCCATTCGGAAGAAATACCAAATTCATTATTGAGTGAAAAATCGGGAAATTTCAGAAAATGGGCTGAACGGGGTGACGGACGAGGTTGGCTGGTCACGAGGCGTGACTGGCATCACAACTCGTGACTGGCCTCCTCACAAGGCAGGTCACAAGACGTGACTGGGGGTCACGCCTCGTGACTGGCTCCCTGGTCACGCGTGACTTGCCTAATTCTTGCTGGTCACAAGTCGTGACTGGCTTCTTTGGGCTGGTCACGCATGACTGGCTTCCTTCTTCAACTGGTCACGCGACATGACATCGGTGACTGCCCTCTCTCTCAGGCCAGTCACGAGTCGTGACTGGGAGTCACGTCTCGTGACTGGCTTTATCTTAGCTGGTCACGAGTTGTGACAGGCAGCCACAACTCGTGACTGGCCTCAATCTAGCAGGTCACGTCTCGTGACTTGCCTCTCTTTCTTAGCTAGTCACGCGACACAACCTGGAAAACGGGATTTCTACAGTAACTCGATTCCCAGTTTTTCTGAATTTCCCAGAATACAAAGATTAACCACACAAATCAGTTCTTACCTTCCAGAAGATCATTCAAGCATCAAAATGACATAACAACAACTCAATTCAACAATTAAAACACCCAAATCAAAATCAACAGTAAATGCATTCAAGCTTCTAAGGAACACAAACCCTAGAATTTTACAGTAAACTCAAAATTAATGATCTTCTTAGACAAATTCCCAAACCTGAATTCTAAGCCTCTATCACTTAGCTCCACTAGGTCCAGCAAGCTCCTTGCCTTTGGGATCGCGAGGAGCTTCAGCTAAACACATCACAACAAAGAACATCCAACAATGCAAACCCTAAGTTAAATCTAAACTCAAGGAAGAAGAAGAAGAAAATAATTGGAAAAATAAGATGAGGAATGCAGTGACTTACCAACAGAATACTATGGGGTTGATTGATTTCCACTAACAGTAGCTTAATCCAAGCTTAGTGTTTCAAAATTAAGAGAAAAGAAGAAGATGAGTCAAAGAGGAAGAAGAATCGGGAAGAATAAATGAATTCCAGCATTTCCCATTTTCCTTTCTCTATTAACTCTTCTTTTTCCTATCCCTACATTTGTCACTTTCCTGTTGGTGGAAACCAACCACTCACACCAAACTAATATGCACAACACACACTCTACACACTCCCAACTTATGCACACCCTACAATGGTATGAACACATGTACATAATCATTTCCCAATTAATTCACACACTAATGCCATGCATATAACCACATGCTAATAAACCCTAAAAACATGTATTTTACTAAAATACCCTTATGATATGCTGAACACATACAAATGCATGCTCACACAGACAGGCTCATTCTACTAGGGAGCAAACGGGGTGTGACACTTTCCATCACTATTAATGAAAATTTAGTCGCTAATCAAAATTAGCGACGAAAATACTAACTGTCGTTATTTCGATCGTCATAAGCATATTTGTGACAAAAACCAAAAATCGTCGCTAATTTTAGCGACGAAAAAAATTCGTAAAAACAAAACTAACCGTCGCTAATTAACCCCTAATAATGGTCGTCAATAATATAAAATGTAATTTGCAACGTAATATTTCGTCACTAAATTCGTTGCAAAAGAAAATTATTCTATTTGTGACTGGTTATTTAGTCGCTAAATTCATCGCAAAAGAAAAAATTATTCAATTTGCGACAGAATGTTTAGTCGCTAAATTCGTCGCAAAAAAATTAACAACGAAGTTTATCTTTGATTTTTTGTCGCTAATAATTTTTTATTATCCTTTTGTACAACTTTACCAATGGTTATGGTTGTCACTAATCCATCGCTAATTGTTATATTTAATTTTTTTATTTATTTACACATCATTAAACAATAAACAATAAATTAATTCATTATTTACATAACATTGAACAATGAATATGCATATGTATATAAATGCAAATTATAATTTAATTTATGAATTGATAATATAAAACATAATATCATTGGTAAAACCAGTATATAAATTAAGAAATTATCAGGATATGGACATTTGGAATCCAAATTATTAATCGTCTTATTAATAAGATGCAAATGTATCTTAGTATGCAGGTGAAGAAGAAAGTTTAATATAAGGAGAATAAAAATCATATATAACATAGATGTAGCATAAGTATCCATTAAGATCATATAAAACATAGATAAATTAAATCAAATTCGGTATTTTACAAAAGATTCAGAGTAGTATAATTAGAATTCATTTTTTTTTTAAAAAAAGGCAAATACATTTAGCATTATTATCTATGCTTATTTTGAGCACCGACTCTGTAACACCCCAATACTACTTGGAAGGATATCGGAGACCTACACACAAATAAACATACATATACAAACTAAAACAAAAGTAGAAGCAATTAATATAATTAAACAATAATATCATATAATAATTAAATTCACATATTACAAAAATATCCTCATACAATATATGATTAACTTATACAAAAATTCTATACAAAACCTATAGTGAACTATACAAAATACTGGATACAGAAATAAAATACAAAAGAAACAAATTCCAACTCTAACTCCTAGTGGCCGGCCTGCAGAGGCTCAACTCCAAGAACAAACCTACCACCTAAATGGGAAAAACAACAGTGCTAAGCGATAACGCTTAGTGGGGAGGAACAACCAAGAAAAATATGTATACAACCAAGCGCAATAGTCATTAACTTAACATAATCATCACAAAGTTCATGCAATAATATACTTATATATCAGCCACCTATCCATGAACACATAAACATATCATTACATTTCCATTGTATGCATACACATAAGTATAGAGCAATCAAACATCAATGTACCATAAATACATCAATACACTACATCTTGACATTTCTCAAATATATAAATATATAGAATACCTGTATTACCATAACAATATAGATATATGATAGCCTGAGTTCATAAAGAATAGTGGATATGGGTACTATTGATACTGATAGGACACAGTATCGGAAGCATATAGAGACATGAGTCTCGGAACATGCATACCCGAAGGTAGAAGGGGAGACTGAAGTCTCAAATCATACAGACCTAAACAGGGCCGACATATAAGATCCAAATGGGGCCAACATGTAGCAGCTGCACTCACACTCCAACCCTTAATAAGCATGCTTATTTATCCACCACTATGACTATTCAGGCTCAACAAGTTCTATTACTGTCATATAAACATCTTCTTGGTAAACACGTATAGAGAAAATCACAATAATCAATTCATTTAAAACTATCCAATATCAAAAATAAACATTATAAAGTATAATCATATAAATCCCATGAGTGAGAAACCATGCAAAGTAATCTCAAAGAAAAGCATTCGCAAAATAGGGGTCTGTCGCGCTCGCTACCAAGGTTGCGCCCGCGATAGAAGTCCAGACTCCACTGGTCGTGCTCGTAACAGGAGATCGGGGCCTCGGTCATGCCTTCGCACACCAACGTATTAACGACAGGGACCGCACGACTCATGCTCATCTCCCACGCTCTCTATTGCACTCATGATAGAAGTCGTACTCACGACAAAGCATGCTCGGCAGAAGCTCGGCTGAAGTTCAAAGCCTAATCTCTCACCCAGTCCAAAACTCGGGCTCTCTGTCATGCTCACGACCGTGGTCACGCTTGCGATAGAGGCGAATTCCAGACCTGCAACTACAATTTCTCAATACAACACATGCTCATCTTCTCCCAATCTCATATTATAACGTATATAACCTCAATTCACTTAACATATGCATTCTAAATATGCTAGAAATCATTTAACAACAATTAACACTTGTTATCAACAATTAAATTAGCAAGAAAGCTCAATAAATTACCAAACCTAGAAATTTACACTAAACTCCTACCAATCCACTTACCAATCTACATAAACCAAATTTACTTCTAACATATCAAACATATACTCAAAACTCACCTCAAAACATGCATTTGAACATATATTTAACAACTTATTTTTCGAAAATTCAAATAATTAACCAAAACACAACAATAATATATAAACTCCCAAACCTCAAAATGGAGCTCTAAGACCACTCTCTTCAAGATCTGACTTTCTCCTTGCCCTTGCTCTTCCTCTTATCACCAAATTCTTGCACAAATTAAACCAACAAAAACTCTTTAATTAAAACCCGTATCTTCAAACTCACATCAAAACCGAAGAGAAGAAGAAGAAACCATATCCACTCTTACTCACCTTGCAACAACCACTTAACCTCTTAAATCTTAACCAAAAGCTCTTAAAAAATCCACCCAACGAAGGAGAAGAAGTGAGCCACAAAAATGAAGAAAAAGAAGAAGAAGGAGAGGAAGGAAGAGAGGCTTACGCAGGAAGTTTTTTGCTTCCCTCTCTCTTCCTTTCTTTCTTTTCTCTATTTATTTCTCGTAACAACCTAGGCTTAGGTGTTAAAGTCCAATAGGTCAAACTTATCAAGTCCTTGTCTTTTCTCTCTTCGAACCTTGGCAAAATACCAAATACTCACTACACAAATTATTTCACTTAAAAACTTAAATTCTCATTCAATTTAGTCCTCAATTAATTCCAATTTCACACTTTTTCAATACAATTATGCCCTTAATTACTCAATTAACCAAGGAATCTCTACTAGGCCCCTTTTTGGGGTGTTACAGACTCCAAGCACAGTAACCTGTAAATATATCAGCATTAGGCATCAGCACTACAAAATACATGCATGTCATTGAGGCTAAACTACTACCTCAATTTATTAAATATTCTTCATGCAAAAATATCTAATGGGATAAAAAAAAGTATTGTTTGATCTATCCAAAACAAGTTACCCATTCAATCTCCTAATTTACAAAACCCAAGCCAATGACAAGCACACAAAGGACTTACTACTCAAATCTGCCATTCACTTAGTACAGCACAAATCAAACTCAATAGAACAGCTAGAAAGCTGGCATGAAGTTATGTAAAATAATGGTAATAATTGATTCTTTGAGCTGGTATCACCATCTTCGATCAGAGTTCTAAGTTTATGAGCAATTACAAAACAAGAAATTCCATATTGGTAATTATCACTACAAGAAAAATGCTCTTTAACGAAGGGAAATCTGGTCATTAAAAGTCAAAATCTAGTCGTTAAAGATCTATAACGACCGAAAAATCCGGTCAGTAAAAGCCCCTTCATTAAAAGTATAGACGACCAGATATTGAATCCGGTCATTAATGTCTTTAACGACTGAAATGTTTTCGGTCGTTGAATAATTATTTTTAGTGACCGAATTTTTCCTTCGTTACTTGTATTCACTTCAACGAAGGGATTTTCGGTCGTTGAAGATACCTTTTAGCGACCAAATTTTCCTTTCGGTAATTGTATTGATTTTCAACAAAGGGATTTTCGGTCATTAAAGATACCATTTAGTGACCAGATTTTCCTTTCGCTAAAAGATTTTGCTTTCAACGAAGGAATTTTCAGTTGTTAAAAATACCTTTTACCAATTGGTTTTTTCGTTCGCTGTATTCACTATCAATGAAAAAATTTGTGGTTGTTAAAGATACATTTTAGCCACAGATTTTTCATCGTTGAAAGAAAATTTCAGAATTAATATTAAATTTTTATAATAAATAATATATTTTATTTTACTATTACCTGTACACATCATTCACACACATATATTTATCCAAAATTATAATAAATAGTTTTTTCATAGATTTAAAAATATCGGATACCAAATATATCTATATTTTTAAATTGTTTGACATTATATTTATCATATACAAGTATAAAGTATAAAAACAGCCCCATCTATATCATTTTCTATTCACTTAGAATTTTAAGAAAAATGCATAATGAACCTCACGTCTTCATTGTCCATTATTTTGAAAACTTGTAGAATTTAAAAAATAAATTTATAATTAAAATTCATGCATAAAGGCAATAAATCAAATGGCAAATGTATACAATATCCAAATCAAATTATGACTAATAATAGGAAAGGCCAGTAAGATTAATAATGCTCACCTGGAATATTTCCACAGTAGTATTGGAATGACAAGAGTGGCTTTTAGTAGTCTTGCCACAGCAACTGCATCACAAATCTGTCTCCAAGTAAACATGAATGAAAATAGAAACAGAGAATTAAGTTTCCTCCGATAAATTCTCTCTGTGTTAGGTGATTGCTATATAGTATATATGAGACCCGTGAACTTGAAAATTTTCACTTGTGATTCTACGGTGATCTTATTAGTTTGATATTTTCACTTCCTATACAGTGAACTTAAGAGTTAATGCACTTAGGAGCTTAATATATGATAAATATTCTACTCCAGCAAATAGCTGGCTGTAGTCACAATGAGACTAAAAACTATAAAGAGCTGCATATGCATATCCATATACAATGATAAGCATAATTGGTATTGTCCAGGGTCGTGGTTATCATATTACAGTTGAGGGAGGACAATTACTGGAGGTTCCTTGGAATAACTTTCCCTGCCAAGAGTTTTAGGTTTGAAGCACAATGGCTGTCGTTTAACTAACAACTTGATATATTTTATTTTCCAATTTTTGTAATTAGTAAATCTTTTCTCTTCCTTCTCATGATGCAGTTTTTTTATATGATTATGGAATTATCAAATTCCAAGGGTGTTGACCACCATTTTAAATATGATTCCATTGGAACTTTATTATGTGTACAAACGCCACATTGCGTGTTCTCATTCTTTTTCTTATTAGAATGATGGATATAATTCTATATTATTAGAAAATTAAAATATGTAATTATTCAAGTTTTACTTATTCCATGCATTTGCAGTGAGTATACATGATTGATGTTCTTATGATATCATCCAATTTGCAAAAGAAGATGTGAATTGCTAGCAATCAATTTTGATAAATAAATTCAATAGAAATAGAGAATTAATCAAGCACAATTAGATTCTAAATGGATTCCTAGTATAAATTACCATAAATGCTTACTACTTTTCCAATTCTATCTTAGGTTTTTAGTTTCATCTATCTTAGGTATGGAAGACATGTTAAAGCAGATATGCAGGAAAGTTAGATTGTTGGACAAGGACAAAATTTGTTGGGTGGATTATACTAACCCGTAAAAGCTAGTTTAATATAATGCTTAGAGTAACCTTGCTATAATTGGAGCTTGATATAATGCTTAGATTAGAGGAACCTTGCTAAATAAATGCACAACAGGGAAAATTACCAACCTCTACGGCCTTTCCCTGATAAAGTTTGCTAGGAAGAATAACAGAGTGAGCATACAGCCCCAAACAAAAATTCTAGACAAAATCATCATTCTATTTACTCGAAAAATAAAAATCAAAAGTAGAATGACATATTAGTTAAACAGAGCTCTCTACAGGCTACTCGTATCTGATATCACCAAACGAAATTAATTTTTTTTCCAACAAAAATAGAAACAAGAAACAACATAGAAACAACAGAGAAGCTCAACACATCCAAAGATTAAAACAACAGAAACTCCATCCAATCAATCCTCAAAATATCTCAGAGATTGTTCTTTAATCATCATGAAGAAAACAAAAAAAAATTAGATGATTACCTGGGAATGAGATACGTTGGGGAAAAAATTATGAGGTCGAAAATGTCTGGAGATATGATTGTTGACTCTACTAAAATTGACAAGAAGAAAATTAGAAATAAAGAGATATTTAACTGTATCGAAAGAGATGGGTTTTTTCAATTTCTCATCTATAATCACTAGCACAAAGCCGAGCCAAACAAAATTAAATCAAAATTTTGCAAAACTAAGAAAAATGATGCAGTAGCTAGAGAAATCTTCTGTGTTTGGGTTTTGCAGACCAAACAAAATTGGGTTAGCATTTTTTTGCAGAAAGAAAATGGAGCGTGTTTCTTCATCTTTTGTATTTGGGAGATAGAGAATCGATAGCAATCTTCTGTGTTTGGGTTTTTCAAACCAAACAAAATTACGTTAGCATTTTTTTGTAGAAAGAAAATGGAGTGTGTTTCTTCATCTTCTTCTGTGTTTGGGAGATAAAAAATTGACATTAATTCTATTAGGTTTAGTTTATAGTTCACGCAATTCTATGTTTTATTTTGGCGGTAAAGATGAAGTCCTGCCAATTATTTTACACCATTAACCACCGAATTTTTATTGTTTTAACAACCGGATTAATCCCTTCGCTATATAATAATAAAATTTAAAAAGTAACGACCAAATTAATTTCCCTTCATTATTTGTATATTTTAACGACTGGATTTTTATTGTTTTAATGACCGGATTTAATCCCCTCATTATATAACAATAAAATTTAAGAACTAACGACCAGATTAATTTCCCTTTGTTATTTGTATATTTTAATGACCGAATTTTTATCCCTTTGTTAGATTTTGGTCGTTAAAAGTCAATTTTCTTGTAGTGTATGATATAAAGACAAATAGAGGGTAGATTCATAGCGAAATGGTAAATGCCCAACCAACCACAATTATGAAGGTTCAACCTCATTGTAGACACCGGGTCTTGAGTCAGCCTAGATCGAAGTTACCCGATGATGATAATTTCCTTCACAAGCTAAAAAGGTTAAGATTGATGATTTCCTCGTAAAATTTGCATTTTAGAGTGAAAAATTGAAAACATATAAAAAATATTTTAAAAATTAATTTTGAAAAATGGGGGCTTAAAATTATAGTTTTTTTAGTCAATTTAAACTTTAAAATAAAAAAAAAAATTTGGAATACGAGTGTCGGGCGCGGCAGCGCGCTGGCGCCCTGGGTGCGGAAAGGCGACGCGCAACATCGCGAATGCTGCGTGTCGTTAATAAGCGTGCGTAGCATTACGCGCTGGCACGCATGATTCTGTGCCTCCATGCATGAAATCGCGCAGTGTCGCCGCATGCGACGCCCGTCGCTCAATAGCGACGGGCGTCCCTTCCCCTTGGCGTCGCTAAAGGGCCTAGAACAGCTATTTTACGATTTTTTACCCCTTTCCCAATTTTTTTCACCCTAAATCAAGGTTTTTGAGTCCAAATAAAATTCTAAAATATTCTTTTTGATAATTAATTAATTAGCTTGGTTTTATCCCCAGTGGAGTCGCCACTGTGACGCGCGCCCGACCAGTAAGGCCCTCATTGAACCCGCTTTTAGGATTCGAGGGATTGGTTCGTGTCTTTTTGATCTTGGGTTACACGAGACATTTTGGAATCCCCTACCCAATAGAACATTGGGAGGTTCATCTAATCCCATGAAACCTTTAGGCACCTTTGAGGCATTTTGGAGTCGCCACCCAATTTATAAGAAATTGGGAAAGGTTTTCTAACCTCGGGGGTCTTATACCAGAGACGGTGTTCGGGACTTCCCATTTATTCATACCTTGGTTAAGTTTATAATTGAGCTTTGAATTTAGAGTTTCATCCTATTTCTCATTCATTTTATTTTATTTATTGCTTTCCTTAAGTGGACAACCTGCGCTTTAATAAACTGCATTAAAATGAATGAGAAATAGGATGAAACTCTAAATTCAAAGCTCAATTACAAACTTAACCAGGGTATGAATAAATGGGAAGTCCCGAACACCTTCTCTGGTTTAAGACCCCCGAGGTTAGATGACCTTTCCTAATTTCTTGTAAATTGGGTGGCGACTCTAAAATGCCTCAAAGGTGTCTAAAGGTTTCATGGGATTAGATGAACCTCTCAATGTTCTATTAGGTAGGGGATTCCAAAATGTCTTGTGTAACGCAAGATCAAAAAGACGCGAACCAATCCCTCAAATCCTAAAAGCGGGTTCAATGAGGGCCTTGCTGGTCGGGCGCGCGTCACACTCGTCCAAAAGGAAATCATTTTCTAGCCAATGCAGAAGCTGAATGAAGAACATGGCCATATATTTAATTTCTCAAATGAACAAAAGAAGTTTGATAAAATACAGAGTATTAGTACTAACCAAATAATTTTGTTTCAATCAATTACATGAACACCCCTAATTGATTGTAGTTATAGTTTCATAATTACAACAATATTCGTTTTGGATAACATCTTTAAATAGTTCATTCCAAATAAATATCTAAAGGTTGCCTTTGTAAATTGTAATAGTTAATGGTTAATTTCAGCTCAAGTATTCATCCATTTTTGAAGCTGCTATACTCTGTTTACACTGCTCTACTTTTGCTCTGTGTTTTCGCTGTCAATCAAGCACACCCAAATATTGAGATTATTTTTAATTTTCACAATAAAATTATATAATGCCTTAAAATTTAAAATTAACTCACATATGAAAAGAAATAAAACAAAACAATTTTACACATTGTTATCAAAATAGTTATGCAACAGTTGAATGTAAAATAACAACAATATTTTATTATTTCGGTATGGTGGATATTATTAGTTTTTTATGTTATTATAAACGTTATTAGTAAACAAACATAAAAAAAAAAAAAAGAGAACAAACAACAAACAAACATCAAAAAAGCAAATCCCAACCCACCAAATAGCATATACTAATGCAATGTAAAATAGCAAACAATAAATACAAACCATCAATTAGTAAACGACAAATACCAACACATTTAGCATAAAAACTGTAATGTTAGAAGAACAGTTTGGGTTGGATTATTGGAAGAACATAAAAGAGGAATTAAAACATAATAAATAGAAGAGAACCAACCTTGAAGAGGAAAAGAATGACGAAAAGAATGCACCTTGAAGAAGCAGAAGAGATTGATAGAAAGGACAGCAGCAGAAGGCCCAGCTTTGATCGATGAAGAGTGTAAGGATAGTGAGAGCGAGAGACGATGCGAGGAGGTGGCTTCGATAAAGAGAGGGAGAGACAATAACGGCCAGGCAATGGAGAGAGAACAGCGGGGAGGGGACTACGACAGAGAGTGAGATAGAGAGCGTGAGGTTGAGCTCGGGGAAAAGGGGAGTGATTTAGGGATTTCAGTTAATTTAGGGTTTAGGTTTTATTTTTAATTTTTTTAAATTAGCGACAACATTAGAGACTGCCACATGTCCGTCACTAAACTTAATTGAACAATTTTTAACAATTTAGCGACAACAACTAATAGTCGCTAAATTCGTCGCAAATAAAGGCTCCAAAATTTGCCTTTAAAATTAGCGACTAATAATTCCGTCGCTAAGTCGTCATTAAGTTTCAATACCAATTATCGACTAAAACACAGGCACAACATAATTTTCAAAAATACAAAAATCAAATATTTTTAGCGATACCAAATCCCATCGCAAATTTAGTCGCAAAAAATGGTGCCAACAATTGTTACCAAAAAATAGCGACGGTGCAACGACACCAATACCGGGTTAACCATGAACAATATTTTTCGAGAGTGAATATTAACACCAGGGTGAATAGTACTTTCCATAGTTAAAAAATATTTTATTGGACTATTAAATAGAGCATGTCAGTAGGAGTCTGTAGGCGAAAATTTGAGCTCAAACGGGTCCGAAAAGTGTGAAACAGTTGAAAAATAGGGTTTGGGGCGTCTGTCGTGATAGAAGGCCGTCTGCAGATAGACGAGCATCAATTGGTTGACAAACAGCTAGGTCATTGGTGGTGAGCGACAGCCAAGCCATTTGAAGCTTCAGACGGGCGACTGAAGGATTTCTTAATTCCGGTTTGACAGATGTTGACTCAAAATTGACCGGACCATATTTTGAGCTACGGACCTCAGAAAAATAATTTGAAAATATGGACGTACTTGTATTGATGAGTAGAATCTAATGGTGATGAAAACTTAATATTTTGTGACACTAGAAAATTGGAGTATCGGACTAATAAATAATTATTGGACCAAGAAATAGTTTTTGATTGATCCAAAAATATCATTGGAGTATAATGAATATATTTTAAGTCTTATGATGTCATTTTTATGAGGAGTTACACTTATAAAATAAGAAAAAGACATGATTTCGGTTTCAATAGTACTTAAGTTGACCGGAGGTTTGACCGAGGCATTAAAAATAGCAAATGATTTCCCAAATTGATGAAAATTTCCAAATTGACTCTAGATAATATGTAGGAATTTTATGAAGTGAAAAGAGAATTTTTCGAGGACACTGAAAATTTAATTACCTGACTGGTTTGATTGAACCGGACCGAAAATGGACTCTAATTGAGGTGAAATTTTTTGTACCGCCTATTTTTTACATGATATAAATTATGGAATCAAATTTGGAATGAATTGAAATTGGAAAGTGAGAAAACCATAGGAAATTGTCAAATGGGCTTAGATTGGCTATTTGGGTTTTATAGGTTGGACCATTGGTTGAACCAATTTTGGTCCACTATAAAAGCCATTAAATGGAAGATTTGGTGGGTGAATAACCCTTATCTCCTCAGCTCTTTTCTTCCTCTCCCTTGGCTGAAGTCACTGCCTCTCTTTTTTCTCTCCATTTTCTTCAATCTTTGCTTGATTTCTCTTTAGATTCATTCATTCTAAAGTTATTTCAGCCCCTTTTTGAGATAATAGGAACCCATAAAATCAATTTGGTGGATTAAAATCAAAGAAAAACAAGGATTCAACCTTATGTCTTCAAATAGGGGTAAGTGAAATAAGTTGTTTACATATGAATTATTTGTTCTAGATGATAGATTAGGGCGTATTAAGAGTAGTTGTGAAGTTATATTGCATAAAAGAAAAAAAATTAATGAGTGTTTGTTTGTGATGTATTTTCGACCATGGATGAGGAAATCAAGCGAAAAGCTTTTCAAAGGTATTAAACAAAAATTGTGGAGGTTATGAAGGCTAGAACATGGAATTAAGGTTTGTGATTACTTAATCCAAGAATTTTCAACTGTAAATTTAGGAATTTGTATTATGTTGAATTGTGATTGTGTGTAGAATGTATGAATATTTTAAATTAAGGTGATAATTGAGGTTAAGAAAGTTAAATAAGCTAATTAGAATGATTTAATTGAAAGAAAACTAATTGTAAGTTTTGGTGATAATGAAATATAATGGTATACTTAGGTATATTCAAGGTATAGCTAGTGATTTAGTGTAATTAAAGGGTATGCACATGTGAATTGAGGTTTAATTTAGTGAAGCAAGCAATAATTGAGTGATAAATAAATTGTTAGAGAAAGATAGTAGTGTGACCGAATGGATTAGTAAGGAAAAAGTGGTAGGTTTTTGGTATTTCTATGATATGTGAGTGATAACATGAATAGATGAATGACTTAGAAGTGAGAAAGGAAGAGTGAAATGAAAAGAATGGCATAAAAATTGAATAATTGATTTAATAAATCAAATATGTAATTAGGGTGAGCAACGGTCGGTTCGGTTCAATAACCGAACCGAACCAAAATAACCGAAAACTGAATTATTAAGATTTGAACAAACCTAATTGAACCGATATAATATAATAATTGAACTCAAACCGAACTAATATTTTCGGTCGGTTCGGTTCGGTTCGGTTAACCGATAAAACCGAAATTTCAAAATTATAATTAAAAAAATTATCTAAAAATTATATAAAATTGCAAATCAATAAATTAAAATAAAAAAATCAAAATTAAAAAATGTACATATATTTAATTTGAGTTAAACCCCCTTAGATTGAATTAAAAAATACAAAAATAAAGTTTTTTTTGTAAAAAATGAAAAAAATAACATATATTAATAATTATTCAATCGGTTCGATTTTTTTTTTTTTTAACCTTTGAAAATTGAACCGAACCGAAATAACCAAAATTAGCTTATTTTTGAAATCGAAATCGAACCGAAAAATAAAAAAACTAAAAAACCGAACCAAATTAAAAACTTCGGCCGGTTTGGTTCGGTTTTTCGATTTAAACCGAAATTTGCTCACCCCTATATGTAATTAGTCTAATTAATGATACGAAGAACACAAAATGAATAAGTGTGTAATTTGAAAGTATATGTATTAAATTGAATATTTTGAGATTTGTTTCCTATTATGTCCATGGTGAGAAATAATGCCAATGGTTGAAATGATTGAAGTTAGATGTATAATTGATATAACTTTTGATTAATTAAATGATTAAAGTGAAAATGATAAGAAAAGAATGATGTGTCTTTGAAGTACATTCAAGGCCATTTAATGACTAAAGTGTACTTATTATGTAAAATAAGTATATAATAAGAATTGTACATAAATGATCAATTATGATGACATAATTCATTTAATATGCAACACCCATGAAATTGTTGTGTAACTAGCAAAATGAAACGATAGCGAAATATGAAAAAAAAAGTAGAAATGTCAAAAAGTAAGAAGTGGAATTGAAAGTTAACAGAGAAAGTACTTGCCCTTAGTAGTGTCTGGTAGTGGATCGAGTTCAGGATATAGTGGCTAGCCATAGGGGATTCTGTACTGCTGTGGTGTCATAACCACTCCACTGGGTAGGCTAATGATGGACTACCATATTAAAAAGTGAAAAGTGAAAAAGTGATAAAATGTTCATTGATTCTGTTGAGTCGTCCTTCAGGGTCATTCTATTCCGTTTGTGGACCACGGGATCCACACCCTGTTTATCCGGTTCACAGATTTCTACCAGAGTGATATTAGGGGCATAATGGTAATAAAAGTGATATGAAAATGTAAAAAGGTGAAAAAGGATTTAAATGGATAAATGAAAAGAAATGAAAAGTTTAAGGTGAAAAAGTAATTTACCCAAATGATAACCTAAATGGGTAAATAATAGTAAAATGACATGAAAAATGTAAAGATTAAAGTGAAAATGACAAATTGAGTGAGAAAGGACCCACATGAAAGAGAATAAAACTTTAAGCACTGAAGCGTAATTTACCGTAAAGATAATTACTCATATGGCTAATTGGTAAATTGCAAGTTAAAAAGTGAATAAAGATACAAATATAGTTAATAAATGGAATAATTGTAAGTCAAAGTTAAATGGATGACCATATTGTAATTTAATAAAAGTTTAGGGACAAAACTGTAATTGACTGTAAAAGTAAGTCAATACGTAATATGTAAGAGAAAAGTAAAATTAAAATGACATATATGCAAAAAAATATAAAATTAAAGGACCAAAAAGTAATTTGACATAAAAATGTCAAAATAAAGACTAAAAGATAATTTGTAAGCTAAAGAATTTTTCATGATGAAAAGAGAAATGAACTAGTGGCAAAATCGAAGTTATGTTGTAAAATGGCAAATTTGTAATTAATTGAAAGATTAGGGAATAAAGCAAAAATTTGCCATATTAATGGTACCTAATAGAATAAAATGAAAATTTAAGTGAAAGTAATGGGTAATTGTAGGAAATAAATGAATTAATGTCATAATAGTAAGTGAGTGACTTATAGAGGGCGAAATTGTAAACAAGATATAAAAAGGAGTAATTAAGTTCATTAATAGGTTTAATGAATGAAAAAAACCAAATAAGTAATCGAGTGATCTAATTTCAAAGAAATGACTTAAAATGGACTGCCTGGTACAAATGACACTGATTAAGGTTATTAAGTGATTTAATTGGAATTGAGGAATTAGTTAAGGTAAATGCATTATAAAAGTATACGTAGTGAAATGAAGTGAACGAAGTAAGTGTATGACAGTAAATGTAATATAGAAATAAAACGTATTTTAGTGTAAAAGGTATTAATTAATGTAAATGAAGTGACAGAATTGATTAGTTATAAGAAATAAGGATAGAGCATTAATGAAAAGCAGAGAAACTGGATGAGAGGATTAGTGAACAATATTAAAGTTAAGGGTTAAAGTAGCAGTATGTCAAAGAGTAAGTAATGAGTGCTTAAGTGGACAGTTTACAAGTAAGATAACAAGTTAAAAGTGCAAGGTAGAAAATAGGGTAAAATTGTAATCGAAGTCATATGAATAGTAAGTTGGGAAACTAGACAAAGATGAAGGACTAGATAGTAACATGACATTATTAAGCTTGAATATAAGGACCAAAGTGTATGCATGTATGTATGTGCCTGAGTTAGAATTGGAAATTGTTAGATTCGTAATCATCACTGGGCATTTTTAATGCTCAGCACATAGTTTATCTAACTGCGTTCAGGTACTGAGTTGGACGTCGTCGGAGCAGGTAAACTACCAGCTTTGAGCTCAGGGTGGACCTTCGGAGTGAAGCAAAGAAGAGTATGTTGTTAACGTCAGTGGCATGTATATGTAAGATTTAGCTTTTAGTAAGTGGCATGTATATGTAACAGTTCTGAATGATTTTGTACTGTGCATTATTGAATGTGATGATATGTTAATTGTAATGATCGAACATCATTGATTGTGATATGCTAGTAAGATGTCAGTATAAAGGAATAAAAAAAAATATTTACAGCAATTGCTATAAGTTTCGATTAAACAATTAAAATAGTAGTATAAGCAATACAATGTATGTGACGTACGGAAGTGATAAAGGGTGTTACATTTTATTGGTATCAGAGCAAGTTTAGGCGATTCTAAGATCGGAGTGGGTTAAATGATTAAATTAAGTTCATATACATGCCAATTAAGGAAAAGGATCAGAATGATGCATAGTTAGACCAGGATATTTAGTAAGAAAGTCTGGAGGTCATAGAGTTATAGTAAATGAAGTGTATATAAATGACTCATTTAGTGCATAAGGATATGCTTTCTCTCAGCCAATTTGATTGAGTTCTTTATCTGTGAAGTTGATGTTAATTAAAAGGATACATTGAGAATGACATTAGGGTCATGATAGTGATAGAATGCAAATGATCCGTAACTCAAATTTTGGAGGTTTTTGCCTCTAGAGAAAAATTTCCTGATATAGATAATGACATTATTAGGAATGATTTAGACTTTATGATTATAATGGAAGGTGGCATTGGGTGACAATGACAGTTGATACTGATTTGAGTGAGACAACTTGCTATTGGTGTAACATTCTTATACCTTACGTATACTGATATGAATACCGGTACAGCAATCGGATAATTGGATACTACAAGAGACAGTTCAGTAAAAATTTTTCACATTCCAATATCAATTATACTCATAAGCAAAATAATAACAATAATAAACTAGTCCACTGAAAATCGTATACATGCCATACCTATGCTTACATATCTGCATTTGATCCACAACTCGACTGCCAATGATATTTCGGCCACTTAAAAACTTCCTATCTTCACAACCTGCGCGTAGCCACAACATTACACGCTGAGCATTGAAATGCCCAATGATGGATACATATACTAAATTTTTCATGACTAATAATAATATGCATGAGCACACAAACCTTTCTATTTATTTAGACTATATGAACATTGAAATCTTTAAATTTACTTAATCTATGTCATACAATAATGTCTTATTCAATCCTTTATTTCAGCTGCTTATCGTTGTATCTTTTGTATCATTCAGTAATTATACTTTAACATTTTCATTTCAGTTATTAGCATTACTTTTAACTGCACTATTATCCTTAACATTAATACTTTTACGTTTAGTCCACTATTTAATATTTAGTCATATTTAGGTACAGTATCAGTTACTGAATTAATTGCTAGAACAGTTATCGTTCCTTGATTATGCCCCTTACTCTATTCTGTTACTACTAATCTTTTTACGCTTTATGCTTACGTTACTATTTTCCATTTAATCATTTCTTTTACAGCACCATGATTAAAGCTGTAATCAAAACACATTTACATTATTTCCTATTTCATTTCAATCAGCTATATTTATAATACTTTTAAATTACCAATACAGTCTCTCAACACACTTACTTATCTATATACTTAATATTCCTATTAATAACTATTTCATAATTCATATCAGTATTACTATGATCAATGATACCATTATTAACAGCATCTGAATTACCCATTTTATTAATACTATCGTTGTAATAGTTAACATTGTTTCCTCATTAGCTTTTAACATTTTATTGACAGTCTTAAATTTCTTCAGTTGTAAGGTTTTATGACTCACTAATACCCTAACCTTCCAATAATTTTTCGATTATCTATTAACACTTTTACTTTCATGTGTACTATATACTAAGAACTTTAAATTCCATTTATTTTATTTCCACATAACTAGCTCATAGTTATACTACTTGTTAGTTATCTTATACTATCTTTTAATTACTTCTGACAATTCACTTACCTTATATATATTAACCTGTTTCGTCTTTTTACTATTATTGCCATTACTCTTTATTACAATTAATATTATTTTGACTATTGCCACTATTATTAACATTAACAATTACATACTTATGTCTTTACCTTAATCTAAATATTGACATAAATTTTAATGTCAGTATTAATACTATCATTATAATTATTCTTATTATAAATTTCTTCATTTATATTCAACAATACCGTTATCATTCATAATACTTATCAAATACATTTTAATCCATAAATTTACATTACTATTGCCAGTTTGCAATTTAATCCCTAAACTTTTCACTAATTTACAGTATTACCTATCGTCCCACTTAATTACAATAATGCCATTAATTTACACGATAATGCCATTAATTTACTTATCATCGCCTTTATTTTATTATCTATCATGCAATTGCCACTTAGTCCTTATAAAATTATTACTCTTTTACTATTTTACACTTAGGTCCTTTAAACATTACTATAATTACAATTTTTCCTTTGAACAATTATTTACTTATTCAATTATTTACATGTAATAATCTTTATAATCTCTAGTTAATATCTTTCATGCACTTAGTATAATTAACTATCCACATAACTAAATTCACATGCATGTCTCATGAATATAAATAATACATTTAATATCAATTATCCCAATATTTAATTCATTTAATTTCTATACAAGCAAAATATTCTTAATGTCAATTAAATCACTCATTTAAGGAAATAAACATATATAGTGCACATAAAATTACATATTTGCATTTAGATCCTCATATTATATCATATTTACGTCTAGGTCCTTTAGTTATTATTAAATTATAATTTTACCCCTAACTTTTTCATATTTACTAATATGCCACCAAATTAATTTATCAATTTATTTATTTCATTAATTAACAAGCAAATTACCATTGAATCACTTAATTAAGAGCATTTAAACATTTAAAACACATAAAAGTCCATATTCTCCGTTTTGTCCCTAAATATGGCAAAATTAAAATTAGGTCCTTACACTTTACCAAAATTACCATAATGCCATTAATTCATTTTCTTTTACCATTTTACATTACTCAACATGCAAATTACGTTTTGCCCTCCAATTATCAATTTCATGCCAAATTATATTTTAGTCCTTAAATAGTTACCAATTTTCACATTTAACAAATTAATGACATTTTTACCCTTATTAACCTTTAATAACATACATGTGGACAAAATTTCCATTATGTCCTCAAACTTTTTACATAATTCCAATTATGTCCATTTTTCATGCAAATTCACTTTAATCACAATTTAAACATTTTAAGCTAATTTTTACCAAATTGCCTCCTGCATAATACTGGCAGACATCTATGATCAGGATAAACGAGACGCCTAAAGTCTCGATTAACCTGAAGGACCCCGAAAGATCACTTCAGTCTTGAATACATACAAGAGGAACCCCGAGGGACCACCCCTGTCTTTAAATACTTTTTAAAATATTTTAACTTTTAAATACAGTGAGGTTGGACTGTTATTGGCCTATAGAAAAGTGAGACGTCATACTCACACCCGCGGTCTTATGTCTCTATGGCTAGCCAACATATCTAGAACTAGACTTGACTACCAGAATGCTACATAGGGCATCAATAATCCATTTTTCACATCTTTAAGTTACCATTCATACATTTCATGGAATTTCATCATATTATTCCATTCTTTTTCATACAATTCAATCATATTATTCCATTCTTTTTCATACAATTCAATCATTATACATGTGAATATCATCATTATGCCATCACATGCCATAAAAGCTCATTATTCGATCATGGTACACATGTATACATACATGCACACATTGGGCCAACATACTAACTTTTCACCATTAATTCTTTTTATCAACTTAAACATTTATTTAGGCTAGTCACATGTTGAATAATATAGCCATGCCATTATTTCATATTAAAACACATCAAAATCATACCTTTACATACATAACCCATTCGGCCTCACATTTACATCATACATCATGCAACTTTTTCATATTCTAACACATGCCATTAGTTAGTTCACATACCAAATACAATGTACACACCATAAACATGCCGTAAACATCATCATACATCATGAAAAACCCATGTATACCATTCGGCCTACGTAGTAACTTTTCCTACAAATTTTTTTTCTCGCTTTAAGCATTCATATCATCATTTTCAACATCCTTAAGCATGAATATTAAGTTATATTCAATTAAACGTGCCCTTTTCACATACTTTATGTTTAAACATAACTAAAAATCATACTTTTAACATGGAAAAAGGAGGATATTGTATCCGCTAACCTTATTTTCTTGTTCTGCACATTATAAGCATGCTTTCCACGCCTTTACTCCTTGAAACACCATCACCTCCTTTGATTTCCTCAAGTGGCTGAATATACAATCCAAAGAAATCACCATGAATTTTCTTCCTTTATGCAATATATTTACATAAACACAATCTAGACATCCTAAAGTACCTATTTGTACCCTTAGACCAATTTAAAAATATCAACTTTACATACCCCAATTTGACATATAAACTTTTTCACTTTTTTTCTACCACTTATTCCACTTCAAATGAACTTTTGAGACCATTATCATGGAAAAGAGAGGTTGGATTTTACTTGGGAAGGTTGGATTTGGTGGGAACATGAGAGAAAAATGAAGAAAATTCAAGAGAAATGTTAGAAGTACCATAGGGCCATGGAGAAAGATGGAGAGAAATGGAGAGATTTCTCGATTTTTCTGATATTTAGGGGTTTATATAGGTGGTTATGATGGATTGGGCTTGGCCCAACCTAATTCTAAGCCCATTTAAGAAATTAGCCCCAATAAGCAATCAAAAATAATTTCTCTTACTTGCCAAGCTCAATTTCTCCAAAAATCAATTTCATAATTCTTAAAATATATAATTTAGCCTCCATATAAAATTTTAGCTCAATCGAAGACTATTTCTCTGTCCGATAATTTCTTATCAGTCAGATAACTCAATTTTCTGTCTAATCGTAAAATTTATTTTTCATTACCATTTAATTCTCCATAATATTTGAAGCAAATTTATGCTTTCATATAATTTTTATGAGGTACATAACTCCATTTAGAGTCCGGTCAAACTAGTCAAACCAAAGTCAACTAGTCCGACCGGTCCGGTTCACTAGTTAAACCGGTTTGGTTCGGTTCACTTTTTATTCTTAACTTCTATTTTACTCTTAATAGCTCATTTGACCTTTGTTCCACCTTAATCAGGGTCCATCTCCGGTCCGGTTCAATTAAATCGGTCCGATTTACTCATTTTTCAGTGTCATCATAAAATTATTTTTTACTACCAAACTGGCGTACACACTACTCTGAGTCCATTTATACCTTCAGATAACTTTTTGGAGGTTGTTTACTATCTTTAAAGCCTCAGTCAAATTTCGGTCAAATCTAGTTGCTATTTGAATCGAACTAGAGGCTTTTCTTCAATTCAACTTTTAGGGACCTATTTGACCTCATTTTCACTCCAAATTATACCATCAGACTCTTTATAACTCGTAATTTCCAATAGTCGAATAAAATATTTTTCAATTCTGGGTTTTCAGGAAGTCACCCATCCGGGGGCTTCCTTGACCTGAGCACGTTTAACATTTCTCCTCTTCTGTCTTTTAGGACCCAATTACTGATATTTTTACTTGAAATTCACACTACAAACTCTATAGATTTCACTAATTACTACTGACCCCGTATTCGAGCCATTACAATTTGGATAGCAATCTTGATGATTTTTCCTAATAGACTACCATTGTCTCTAGATCATGGCAACTGGGAGTAAGGAAAATTGGAAGTTTAAGTAAATGAAAATGGAAAGGAATAGGAAATAAAAGTATATTGGATCGAGTGAAGTGTATACGTTATAAGTGTATAATGTTAGTGCTATATAACTATATTGAAGTAATAGGAATAACTGATAATGATAATGATAATGATATGGAGTACAGTAGATAGAATATCTAATGTAAGTAAATTTCAAGGAAGAAATTTTATTAGTGGGGGAGAATTGTAACGACTGTAATACCGGGCTAGCTGTGAATATTATTTTTTGAGAGTGAATAGTGACATCGAGATGAATAATACATTTTATAGTCAAAATATATTTTATTGGACCATTAGATAGAGGATGTCAGTAGGAGTCCGTAGGCAAAAATTTGAGGTCAAATGGTCCGAAAAATGAGAAATAGTGGAAAAATAGTGTTTAGGGCATATGTCGTGAGCGATGACCATCTGTAGACAGATGGGTGTCGGTTTTGTGACAGATGGCCAGGCCGTCGGTGTTGAGGGATTGCCAGGCCGTCTGAAGGATTTCTTTAGTTCGGTTTAACTTATATTAACCCGAAATTGACCGGACAATATCTTGATCTACGGATCTCAGAAAATTAATCCCAAAATGCGGATGCGCTCGTATTGATGAGTAGAATCTAATGGTGATGAAAAATTAATGTTTGGTGACACTAAAAAATTAGAGTATCAGACTGATAAATAATTATCGAACTGAGAAATGCTTTACGAATGGTCCAATAATATTATTGGAGTCTAATGAATATATGTTAAGGTTTTGGAGAGTGAATAGTAACACTGGAGTGAACAGTACTTTTCGGCGTCAAAAAATATTTTATTGGACCATTAGATAGAGCATGTTGTAGGAGTCTGTAGGCGAAAATTTGAGGTCAAACGGGTCCGAAAAGTGCAAAATAGTGGGAAAATAGGGTTTAGGGCATTTGTCGTTAGCGACGGCCATCTGTAGATAGACGAATGTCAGTTGGGTTATAGAAGGCCAGGATATCGATGGTGAGTGACGGCCAGGTTGTCTGAAGCTTCAGACGGGCGTCTGAAGGATTTCTTCAGTCCGATTTGACCGATGTTAACCCTAAATTGACCGACTCATATCTTGAGCTACGGACCTCAAAAAAATAATCCCAAAATATGGACGTGCTCATATTCATGAGTATAATCTATTGGTGATGAAAAATTAATGTTTGGTGACACTGTAAAATTGGAGTATCGGACTGATAAATAATTACCGGAGTGAGAAATGGTTTTCGAATGATCCAAAAATATTATTGGAGTCTAATGAATATATGTAAAGTTTTATAGAGTCATTTTTATGAGGAGTTACACTTAGAAAATAAGAAAAATACATGATTTTGGTTTAAATAGTACTTGGGTTGACCGAAGGTTTGATCGAGGCCTTAAAAATAGTAAATGATTTCCAAAATTGATGAAAATTTTCAGATTGACTCTAGATAATATGTAGGGATTTTAGGAAGTGAAAAAAGAGTTTTTTGAGGACACAAAAAATTTACTTATCAGACTGGTTTGATTGAACCGGACCGAAAACAGACTCTGATTGAGGTAAAATTTTACGTACAACCTAGTTTCTACATGACATGAATTATGAAATCAAATTTGGAATGAATTAGAATTGAAAAGTGAGAAATCCAAAAGAAATTGTCAAATAGGCTTAAATTGGCTATTTGGGTTTTATAGGTTGGACCATTAGTTGAACCAATTTTGGTCAACTACAAAAGCCATTAAATGGTAGATCTAGTGGGTGAATAACCCTTATCTCCTCAGCTCTTTTCTTCCTCTCCCTTAGCCGAAGTCACTCCCTCTCTCTTTTCTCTCCATTTTCTTCAATCTTTGCATGCTTTATCTTTAGATTCAAGCATTCTAAAGTTATTTCAGCCCCTCTCTGAGATCATAGGAACCTCTAGTGCCCATTTGGTGGATTAAAAGTAAGGAAAAACAAGGATTCAAGCTTATGTATTAAAATAGGTGTAAGTGAAATAAGTAATTTAAATTTTAATTATTTATTCTAGATGATAGATTAGGGTGTATTAAGAGTAGTTATGAAGTTATATTGTATAAAAGAAAAAAATTATGAGTGTTTGTTTGTGTTGTATTTTCGACCATGGATAAGGAAATCAAGGGAAAAGCTTTTCAAAGGTTGAAGATAAAAATTGTCGAGGTTATGAAGGCTAGAACATGGAATTAAGGTTTGTGATCACTTAATCCAAGAATTTTCAATTGGAAATTTAGGGTTTTGTATTATGTTGAATTGTGATTGTGTGTAGAATGTATGAGTATTTGAAATTAGGGTGATAATTGAGGTCAAGAAAGTTAAATAAGTTAATTAGAATGATTTAATATAAATAAAACTAATTGTAAGTTTTGGTGATAATGAAATATAATGGTATACTAAGGTGTATTCAAGGTATACCTAGTGATTTAGTGTAATTAAAGGGTATACACATGTGAATTGAGGTTTAATTTAGTGAAGCAAGAAATAATTGAGTGATAAATAAAATGTTAGACAAAGATTGTATTGTGACCGAATGGATTAGTAAGGAAAAAGTGGTAGGTTTACGGTATTTCTATGATATGTGAGTGATAACATGAATAGATGAAGGAATTAGAAGTGAGAAAGAAAGAGTGAAATGAAAAAAATGGCATAAAAATCGAATAATTGATTTAATGAATCAAATATGTAATTAGTCCAATTAATGATAAGAAGACCTTGAAATGAATATGTGTATAATTTGAAAGTATATGTATTAAATTGAATATTTTGAGATTTGTTTCCCATTATGTCCATGGTGGGAAATAATGCCAAAGGTTGAAATGATTGAAGTTAGATGTATAATTGATATAACTTTTGATTAATTGAATGACTAAAGTGAAAATGATAAGAAAAGAATGATGTGGCTTTGAAGTACATTCAAGTCCTTTTAATGACTAAACTATACTTATTATGTAAAATAAGTATATTTTCAGAATTGTGCATAAATGATGACTTTTGATGAATTATAATGAGAAAATTCAATTAATATGCAAAATTGATGAAATTGTTGTGTAACCAGCGAAATAAAATGATAGTGAAATATAAAGAAAAGTGGAAATGTTAAAAAGTAAGAAGTGGAATTGAAAGTTAACTGAGAAAGTACTTGCATTTAGTAGTGCTTGGTAGTGGATCGAGTTTAGGATATAGTGGCTAGCCATGGGGGATTCTGTACTGCTGTGGTGTCATAACGACTCCACTGGGTAGGCCAATGATGGACTACCATATTGAAAAGTGAAAAGTGATAAAGTGATAAAATGTTCTGTGATTCTGTTAAGTGGTCCTTCGGGGTCACTCTATTCTGTCTGTGGACCACGAGATCCACACCCTGTTTATCCGATTCACAGATTTCTACCAGAGCGATGCTAGGGGCATAGTGGTAATAAAAGTAATCTGAAAATGTATAAAGGTGAAAAAGGATTTAAATTGATAAATGAAAAGAAATGAAAAGTTTAAGGTGAAGAAGTAATTTACTCAAATGATAACCTAAATGGGTAATAATAGTAAAATGACATAAAAAAATGTAAAGATTGAAGTGAAAATGACAAGTTGAGTGAGAAAGGACCCATATGAAAGAGAATAAATGTTTAAGGACTGAAGCGTAATTTACAGTAAAGATAATTAGTCGTAAGGCTAATTGGTCAATTACAAGTTAAAAAGTGAATAAAGATATAAATAGAGTTAATGAATGGAAACATTGTAACTCAAAGTTAAATGGAGGACGATATTGTAATTTAATAAAAGTTTAGGGACAAAATTGTAATTGAGTGTAAAAGTAAGTAAATACGTAATATATAATAGAAAAGTGAAATTAAAATGACACATATGCAAAGAATATAAAATTTAGGGACCAAAATGTAATTTGACTTAAAAAATGTCAAAATAAGGACTAAAAGATAATTTGTAAGCTAAAGAATGATTCATGATGAAAAGAGAAATGAACTAGTGGCAAAATCGAAGTTATGTTGTAAAATGGCAAATTTGTAATTAATTGAAAGATTAGGGATTAAAGTAGAAATTTGCCATATTAATGGTATCTAATAGAATAAAATGAAAATTTAAGTGAAAGTAATGGGTAATTGTAGGAAATAAATGAATTAATGTCATAATAGTAAGTGAGTGACTTATGGAGTGCAAAATTATAAATAAGATGTAAAAAGGAGAAATTAAGTTAATTAATAGGTTTAATGAATGAAAATAACCAAATAAGTAATCGAGTGATCTAATTTCAAAGATATGACTTAAAATGGACTGCCTAGTACAAATGACACTAATTAAGGTTATTGAGTGATTTAACTGGAACTAAAGAATTAGTTAAGGTAAATGCATATAAAAGTATACGGAGTGAAATGAAGTGAACGAAGTAAGTGTATGATAGTAAATGTAATATAGAAATAAAACGTATTATAGTGTAAAAGGTATTGATTAAAGTAAATGAAGTGACATGATTGATTAGTTATAAGAAATGAAGATAGAGCATTAATGAAAAGCAGAGAAACTGGATGAGAGGATTAGTGAACAATATTAAAGTTAAGGGTTAAAATAGTAGTAAGTCAAAGAGTAAGTAATGCTAAAGTGGACAGTTTTCAAGTAAGGTAACAAGTTAAGAGTGCAAGGTAGAAAATTGTAATCAAAGTCATATGAATAGTAAGCTGGGAAACTAAAGAAAGATGAAGGACTAGATAGTAACATGACATTATTAAGCCTGAATATGATGACCAAAGTGTATGCATGCATGTATGTGCCTAAGTTAGAATTGGAAATTGTTTGATTCGTAATCACTACTAGGCATTTTTAACGTTCAGCACGTAGTTTATCTGACTGCATGCAGGTACTGAGTTGGACGTTTGAGGAGCAAGCATACTACCAACCTTGAGCTCGAGGTGGACCTTCGGACTGAAGCAACGAAGAGTATGTTGTTAGCGTCAGTGGCATGTATATGTAAGATTTAGGTTTTAGTAAGAGGCATGTATGTGTAACAGTTCGGAATGATTTTGAAGTATGTATTAATGAATGTCATGATACGTTAATTGTAATGATCGAACATCATTGACTGTGATATGCTAGTGAGATGTCAATATAAAGGAATAAGAAAAAATAATTACCGCAATTGCTATAAGTTTTGATTAAACAATTAAAATAGTAGTATAAGCAATGCAATGTATGTGTCGTATGGAAGTGATAAGGGTGTTATAGATGGTTTCTTCTTTTCCGTCACTAAACTCGCCACCTGATTGGTTAAACCGATTTTCACGACGAACTCTGCAATCCGTCGCTAATTAGCGACTAAAATAGTGACGTCGCTAATTTTAGTTGCTACTTTTAGGTTTTTTGTAGTGTGAGTGCCTTAGATGGATGGCTTAATATTCCATTTGCTTGTTCATGTTCATAATGCCATCTCATGTTAGATGCAGTCATTTCGAAAGCATGTATTCATTCAAGTGTCAGAGTTAGCGAGAAATAATACATATGTTTCAAAGGTAATAATTTCTGCTTACTTGTACAATTTCTCGGTTTGAACCTAGGTTGACTACAAAATTTGCAATCTTGTAAGTCCACATCTTCTCTCTGAAATAACATACATCCCAATCTGCAACAATCAATTTATTAACTGGCAAACCCATACCTCGAATAAGCTTCTTCATATTGTAAAAATTGTCGACCATTTTATGATTAAGTAGTAATGATTCATTATACCAAACTAGAATTTTATCCAGACTTTGATTAGAAATATGACCGTCAGATTTAATGTTCAATATTCTAGCAACTAAAGATAATTGAGTCATATTCTCACAACCCGGCCATAATTCCTGATCAGTTGAATTTAATAAGTCAAACATTTTTTTTCTTGCATTTAGGTTTAGTTCTTCTTCGATATTTTGTATATTTGTATAAAATGAATGACCGACAACATCATAAACCATTTGGGTGTAAGGATTTTCAGTTCCATAAATGTCAATTGTGTTAAACCCACGATCCCCAAATCAAAATTCACCCACATTTATTGACGAGTTAACTTCATATCCCCTAGAAGTGGTATAAATTAATGGCTCCCCATGTCTTATCCACTTAAAATAATTTGATACAAAACCCTTTCTCAACAAATAGAGATGCAGTTGGTAAGTAAGTATGTTTACAGTTTTTACATGGGCATCTGATTTTAGGACTATCCATGAATGTAGGTTGAGAATGTGCAAATTCAATAAAACTTTCAACTCCTTCAGTAAACTCAACATTAATAAAACTATCTTGTGTTAATCTTCTATTCATCCAACATTTATCAACATTACTAATTATTGTAAAACTGTTAATTATAAAAAGTGATTTCATAGTTAGAATTTACTAGAATTATATTGCTCAACAAACATGGGTTCAAGCTATAGAGAATAGTATAATATTATAAGCATGTCGATAAATGTAAAAGGAAAAAAAAAATAAGATTCAGAGCTAATTCAGTTAAAATTACTCTTTTTTACTAATATAATAATTTAGAAATATAGTGTTCACCTTTATCTTTTAATTATTTAGAGTATAGAAACGGGTATATGTATACCCGTTGACAAGTCTAAATTTAATTTGTTGAAATGAATTAGATAAATTAAAATTTATTTGCTCAGTTTCAACCGAAAATCAATTATGTTCATCTATATTCATTTCAATTCAATTGTACTTTTGATTTTAATTGATTTTAAAGTGAAGTTTCAATTTCAACTTCAATTCTCTTTGTAATGGCCTGAATACTGGGTTAGTAGTGATCAGTGAATTCTATAAAGTGAATAGTGTGATTTGGGTGTGAAAATAACAGTATTAGTACACTGAAATCCAGTAGAACTAAGAGGTTAAATGTGCGTAGGTGAGAGTAGCCCTAGAGGAGAAAAATATTTTATTTAATCATTAGAAAATAAAAGTTATAAGGAGTCTAGTGATGTAATTTGGAGTGAAAATGAGGTCAAATAGGTCCTCAAAAGTAAAAAATAAAAAAAGCCTTGGGTTCGATTCAAATAGTAACTACATTTGACCGAGGTTTGATCGAAGTTTTAAGAATAGCAAATGATCTCTAAAAACTGATCTAAGGGCATGGAAAGAATTAGAATAATATTTAGAAATTTTAGATAGTGAAAAGCAAATTTTACGGTAACACTGAAAATTGTTGAATCAGATCGGTTTGAGTGAATTAGATCGAAAACGGACTCCAATTGAGCTAAATTTTTTTTAAGGAGGCTAATTTATATATTTTAAGAGTTATGGAATTAATTTTGGGAGAAACTAAGTTTGGGAAGTGAGAGAAATAATTTTGGTTAGCATAATGGGCTTAAATACCTAAAATAGGCTTGAAATGGTTCGACCAACTTGGTTGGACCAGGCCTAACCAAATTACCCACCTATAAATACCCCAACTGATAGATTTCTCTAGAGAAATCCCAAAGAATCCAGTAGCTCCTTCCCCATCCTTCTTTGGCCGAATTGTGCATCCATTTTCTCCTCCAAATTTTTTCCAATTTTTGTCACATCTCTCCCCAAATCTAAGCCTCCTAATCAAAGTTTAGCCTCTCTATAATCTTATAGTGGCCTTTAGAGTTCATTTGATGGTTTAGAATTGGGAAAAATCAAGTATTTAATATTAGGGCACAAATTTGAGGTAAGTGAAATTGATGTTTTTAAATTGGTTCAAAGGTTCAAATAGGTAGATTAGGAGGTCTAGGTCATGTTTATGTAATATTATTGCAAAAAGGAAGTAAAATAGTCATGGTTTGTATGGGTTGTCTATTCGGCCTACGTTAAGAACCCAAGGTGAGGAAGGCTTTTCAATGGGAAAAGGTAAGAAAAAAGAAGTCCAAGAAGAGTAGAATAAGAAATTGAGGCTAGTGGTTAAAAAATCCATCCATTTCCATTGATTTAGTTTGATTTTAGGTAATGTCTATATGGTATGTATGACATAAATGCATGTTATTATGAAAAAAACCTTATAAGCATGTTTAGGGATGTTGAAATTGATGATTTAATGTTTAAAACTAGAAGAAATAAATGGTATGCCATGGACATAATGGAGGCTGAATAGTATATTAGGGTATACTTAGTTATATTTTATGATTTAATGCAAATTAATTGAATAAAACATGTAAATTAAGGTGTAATCTAGACTCATTAATGATAAATAAGTGAAGAGTAAGATCTAGAATAAAAATGATGGCTGGACTGAATTGAATGTATAGGTATATTAATGCATATTTTGATTATTTATTAAGTATGAAGGTATAAAATGAATATTAGATGGAAATTAAGTGTATGTTAATTACTTGGGAATTATTGGAATTTAATTGAACATTTTCTAATTGGAAATTATATTATGTTTAGAATGAAAAGTATGGAATGAGCTATGTTTAATTTATTTTATGTCATAATTGATGTTAGAATTGAATAATAAGTGATTTGGAAAAGATTTGATGGAAAAAGAATGAATTGGGAATGGATATGTCTTATTGGCCGTACGGTGTACCTTAATAAATAATGATGTGAATAAAATTTATGTTAAGTATTAAAGGGAAATTAAATTGAATGAATAGTTTAATTGCCCTTAGTAATCTGGTAGTGAAATTTAGCTCGGGATATATACGGTTAGCCATAGGGACTCTATACCACGGTCCGAATCATGACGACTCATTCTGATAGGCTAATGATGGTTTACCGTGCCGATACTATCTCTGCCACTGTATAATTGATACTATTACTGCTACTGCTATTGCTACTATAATGTATTACTATTGCTGTTATTGTATAACTATTAATGTAGTGAACCTGTGGGGTTCACGTCCCGTATATCCGGTTCAGAGATTTCTGCCGGATTGATACTAGGGGCAAAATGGTAAAAGTGAATAAAATTGAGTAAATAAGAGTTAATATGATAAATAAAGTGAAAAAGGATATAATTGTAAAAATTTAGAAAGATTTAGGGATTAAATGGCAAAAATGTAAGTAAAATAGTGAATTAAATGTGGAAATTAGGTTAACTAGTGGTATTATTGTCAATAAATGGTAAAACAAAGGGCAAAATTATAATTTAGTAAAATTTTTGGGACTAAATTATAAATTGATTATAAAAATGTTAAATTAAAGATTAAAGTGTAATTAAGTAGTAATGTAAGAATTAATTGAGTAATGAAGTGACAATTGATAAATTAAATGAATAATAATAATAATAATAATAATAATAATAATAATAATAATAATAATAATAATAATAATACTAATAATAATAATATAAAACTTAAATATATAATAAGTTAATTATTTGTGGATTATTAATAAATTAAATTGGAATAAGAAATAAAAATATGTGTAAAATGAAAATTGACTAATAAAAGATTTAATGACTAAAAATGGTTAAAATATGCATGTGTGTGTATAGCATTATTTAATGCTCAGCACGTAATTTGTATTAACTGCGTGTAGGTACTCAATAAGACACTTAGAGCAAGCGTACCTCGTTATTTTGGGAACGGACCGGAGAAGGATTTAATTAAAGAATATTTTGTATGTTTAAGTTATTGGCATGTATATGTGTATGGAAAGATTTATGGTTGTGTATTAAGGCATGTATGTGAACATTTATATATTTGGGATGGTGGGATGGCATCGATAGACGATATGTATTTTGGACTATTTATTGAATATGTTATAATGTTATATGTTATTGTGCCCCTGAGTTGGGCTAAGTATTGTTTGGTTTGTAGGATGGAAAGCTTAAGTATATAGCCGTTATACTGTTGAAATTCTGACCATATAAATAGTAAATTTAGACAATTATAGATCAATCGTCAAAAAGAACTTTTGAGATGAATATTAAATATTAATGATTCGTATAATAAATAGTGTAGAACAAAATGGAGATCGATTATTATGGTTGGGATTAAAGACATATACAATTAAGTAGAAAAAATTTTCCCTGCGTTTGCGATTTTAAATGACAGCTATTTCCATACAATCTTGGTAAATGTATAAGTAAGTGTTGTGTACGTACAATATAAGGGTATTACACTATTTTTCAATTTCCAATTCAATATAGAGTACATCTAAATAATTTTAAAATGCATGCATGCATCCATACGTACATGTATGTATAAAGATTCATTTTATTGATTGATGCTAATAATTTTTTTCTTTTTTGTTTCTATACTTTTGGCTCAATGGATTTTTTTATTCTAAACAAAATGCATGTATAAAAAAAAATTAAGAGAATAATAAGTATATTTTTGTCAATATTAGACGGTAATGTGTTTAAAAACAACAATAATTATTTTTATTAATTTAACTAGCTAGGGTTAAATTTACTTTATTTCTAACTAAGTTAAGAAAAATAGTAAACTTACTATCTTAATTTTGCAACTCACTTGGGTTAAAGGTTTGCTTTTAATAATTAAATACGACCTAATTTAAAATGTGGAGTTGAGTATGATTTGGTTATAATAAATAATCGTACCGACCCTCTATTTAATTCAGCTAATTTGGTTTGTCCGTTTAGTTTCGATTTGAAATATTAGATAATTTTGATTTTAAATTCGGTTTAGCTAATTAATCCAAATTGTTAGCTAAAATCCAACCGACCCAAATCCCTTACACTGCCATTTTGGCCTAAATAATTCCCCAAATTTATCCTTTATTCTTTTTTTATTCCCTAATTTTCAAAATTTTTGTTTTTTGCGATTTCTTTTTTCTTCTATTTAAAAGATTTCGATGGTTGAAGACATAATTTCTATTCTCAATTACTTAAAAAGCTAACTAGTTTTATACAATGGAAGATATTATTATTTTTAGAATTTAGGAATAATTTTTGCAACCTAGATATATCTCATATAGTTTTATTTAAATTCCTTTCATATTTAATAAGGACCTATAAACAAAATGGAATAAATTAAAATGGGGGCCTAACATCTAAATTAGGTATATGAATGTAAATATAGCTTAAATGAGCATGCAACTATTTAATCATATACAATAATCAGATTCAAAGGCCAAATTGTAATAGTAGCAATATGAGATACGTATACTACGTAATACATAATTCTTTGTTATATAAAAAAAATGAAATGAACCTGGACAATGGCAATGGAGGCATGAAGCCAGCGATGGAGGCTTAGTCAGGCAGCGGGGAGTCGGTGTGTGACGCACGTCGAACCAGCTTGAGGGAAGGCTCCACTTTTCGAGGCCCGCTTTTAGGGCTTGGGGGATGGTTCGCGTCATTTAGTCTTGGGTAACACGAGACATTTTGGAATTCCTACCCAATAAGAAATTGGGGAAGATCATCTAGTCCCATGAAATCTTTGGACATCTTTGAGATATTTTGGAGTTGCCACCCAATTTATGAGAAATTGGAAAAGTTTGTCTAACCTCTATGGTCTAAACTAGAGAGTAGTTCGGAATTTCACTCTTATTTATGTCTTGGTTAATTATAAATGAATTTTTAGGTTAGAAAATTCCATCTCTCATCTCACACAATTAATGCAATTTATTAAAGGCACAATTCAAGCATAGAGAAAATTGTAAATGAAAACTGTAAATAAAGCAATAAATAAAGCGGTAAATAAAGCGCTAAACACACATAGCAACACCATTACAAAATAGAAATTGGGACAAATACAATCCCCCAAATGAAAAGAAAAGCTAAACAAAATTACCCCAAAAATAATTAATTACAAGGACCCACGTGATATAAAGTAAAATAATCAATCAAAAGGGGTAACATGTATAAATCGGAATATTTATTCGGTTTAGGAACATTGGTTCCTTCATACTCACTTAAAAGAGGATTGAAGTGTTATTTCGGCTATTTGCTTGAAAACCAGGACGAATTATTCCCATTTTGAGAAAATTAACTCCTTGTTTTAATTTATGACATTTTTGCATTCCTTGGCTAAAATCAAGGACAATTGTCCTACTTTATTAATAAAAATCTCGATTTAGTCATAAAAATATTTTTGTGATTTTTTATCTGATGCGCATAAAATAAAACTATTTTGTTTATAAACAAATACAATCATTCAAATAAGAGATATGTAAGATCTCACCAAAACAACGTAGCCTCCTACACGTCGTGACCCCTCTGTTTGGTCACAAAACCCTAAAACAAGCAGAACCACATTTTGAACCTAAATAAAAAACAACAATAAAAATATTAGCAATAATTCTAAAATCAACTAAATAAAATGAAAATAAGAGAGATAAACATCATAAGGCAGACAATAGCATTCAAACTAAAAAGAAAAAAAAATTATCGCAAAAACGAACATGAAACATGCATTTAATGGGCTAAAATCAAGCCAAAACGGGGCAAAGGCGCGCGAAGGGACACCGCAGGGGGTGAGGGGCGGCCAGCCCGTCCATCACCTCTTCCCCTCCCCTAAGGGGGAGGGGGTGGAGCAAACTTTGGGAACTCAAGAACTTCTAAAAAATCAAACACTAAAAACTTGATTTTTTGCCCCCAAATCACATACATTTATCCATTCTCATGCCAAAAACAAGATAAAGATTGGAGAAACATATCAATGGAATATAAATCTCGAATCCAAAAGCATATATTCACCTAGTTATTATTCACATATTCATCAATGCAAGAAAAGTAAAATGAGAAAATAAAATGAGATAATAAAAATGGTTCCAAGGTCCTTTACCCTAAGAGTAGATAATCTAGAAGCAAGATGTCTCAATCCGTTCCCCTTTTCAAGATTCGCAATCAGATTCAAAAAGATTCAAAAATCTAAATTTTTTGTCTCAAAAAACTTAAGAACAATAAAACTCAAAAAGTGATTTTTTGGTTGTTTGATGAGAAATGCAAGCTAAGAAAATAGATTTTCCCTTAACCTTAAAAATGTTTTTAGATCCAAGAAAATCAAAGAAGAAATTTTTTGTTCTCAAGAAAACTTTTGTTCTCTCTTGCCAAGAGCTCTCTCGTTTTTTGTTCAAAAACTCTTTTTTCTCTTTCAAAAACTCTTCCTCCTCCCCTACCTTTATTTTTTTCTCTCTCTTCTTCTTATATAATCCACCCAAAGAGCATAAAAACAGAAAATAGGTTTTTTAGTCCGATTAGGACTGTAGCCCATGCAAAATCCCGTTGCAGGAGGAAGGACAACACTGTAGGCGGAAGGACAGCAACAGGGGCTGCTTGCCGAGGGGCGCCCAGCATATAGGGGCGGCCTAGTGCACTGCTGCCACGTAGTTGCCTGTGCGAAGGGATGCCTCGCGCAAGGCGCACCCTCTCCCGGGGCTGCTGCATGGCCGCCCGCACGCAGGGGCGCCCTCCTGGGAGGCGCAGCCTCTCCTGTGTAGGCCGCGACTGTGGGGCAGCCTTGCATAGGGCTGACGCTTGGCTCACCTAGTGCAGGGTCACACTTGCACGAGGGACGACCTCGCACGGAGCTGCTGCATGGCCGCCCGCCCGCAGGGGCGGTCCTCGAGCTAGGAGTAGTCTTGTGCGAGGGGCTGTCTCGTGGCTGCCCATGTGCGAAGGGTGGCCTCTCGTGCGCGGGGCGCCCCTACGGGGCTGGCGCTCTTGCGTGCGAGGGTGATCGCCCCTCATTCGCGTGCGCGGTAGGGGCACTTCCCCGCCCGCGTGCTCCTCCCCCGGCAAGACAATGCATGCGCGCCCTCCCCATGCAAACCCAAAAAATACCTTTTTTCCCAAAAAATTTTTTTTTTTCTAAAACACTTCTCTTCCAAAAAAAAACTTTAAAAGCATTTAGAAATAGACAAAAGAACTTGACAAGGAGATGATCAATCCCTATTTTTTGCCTATGAATCGGTCTTTATTCTCATCATTGAGCAATCTTGATCTTGACTGTCTCGGGACTCGGTGTCTACAGTTGCCCCCAATTTTGGGGAAACTAGCACGTATGTGCCTAAGTGAGCCAAAATTCAGAGAAATGAAAGAAGTGCGTACCTAAGGCGGCGACCTTCCTGTAATCATCTCTTCAAGTCACCATCTAGACTGTGGAGCGATTGTCATCCTTCTGTGTTGCACCGAGTCTTCTCAAGACTTTTGAAGTGCGCCATCGGCACGCCTGGTCCCAATCGTCCCTCCTAGAAAGGTCGAATGACAGTTTGCACCGTTTCATTTAGCTCATGAAAACCTACCCCGACTGCTCCGAGGGTCTGGGTATGCCCAGCAATGTAGCTACTAATCTCGGTGAGCCTTGCATCTATACTCTCTCGCAGGTCTATCACTGACTATGAGATACTGGGGATTTCCTGCAAAATTAAAATCCATATGTGGGGGTAAATTATGCACGTGAATGTGCACATGCAATGAAAAATACGAGTGACAAATTCATCTGAGCAGCCCAAGTATCGAGGCACAATCTCATTCGCGAGGATCTCAATAAGGATGATTCTTGCCTCGGATTCCCTCTGCGTTGACCCCACAACTCATGACTGGAAGTCTCTGATCACTCTCAGTGCCATTCTTCATTATTTTAAAGGTAGTGCACCCCTTGTGGATTTTCACGCTAGCTTTTCTTTATGGGAAATGCGTCCTTTCAAATTTTTACATGACCCTATGCCTTATTTTCTGCCTGAGGAAATCAAAATTCAACTCAGCAGCTTTTATTTATTTTTATTTTTATTTTATTATTTTTTTAAGCTGTTGATAACAAGCACGATCAACCTAGGTATCTAGCCGGCCATAAACAACTCAGAGGATAATCATTAGATAAGACGGACTTAATAAAGAAAGCTATTTTTTCTTCTTTTTACAAAAGAACTGGAAAATAATGCAACATCAATTCTTCATTGCGGAATTATGTATATCTCCATATGATCATCATATGACCAAATTCAAGCAAATACAAGACTACACTTAATCTCAGGATAAATCCTATAAGTGTCTCACTCATGTTACCAATCGGCCCTCTTGGGTTTTCATGATTGATCATTTTCTCTCAGCCCTTAACAACCTTTCCTCCTTGACTGACCATTCCCCTCTGATATGGTGAATCACTAATGATGAATCCCTGAGTTAATGAGTGGAGATCAAGGAAATAAGGTGAGTAGATACAATATCCTTTTTTTTCATTAATTATGTATGTGTTTTAGGTTATGTCCAAGTGTGAACATGAGATTTAGGCATGTTTAATTAAATCTAACTTGATAAGCATGCTTAGTGGACTTAAATAAGTGAATAAATATGCTTAAAATAAATAAAAACATTATGGTATAAAAATACACATGTAGGCCGAATGAATACTTAAGGAATTCATATTGTGTATATGAGTTTTATGGCATATAAATGATGATTATAATGTATATAACATGTGTAGTGTATGATGGAATAGTTAAAAGGTTGAAAAGCCAACTTAATTAATTTGTATAAGCTTGGCCGAATGGATTATTAAAGGAAATGATGAGACATGTTGTGAGATAAGGTATATAATTTGTAATTATGATGACTATATATGAGAATAGTAGGATTGAATAATTAAATGAAACTAAAGTGAACATAGTGAAAATTTAGTGTGTTGGCCGAATTGAATAATGAAGAATTTAATCATGTATATTGGCAATTATAGCATGTAAAGGATGTTTATAATAACTATAACATGCAATTGGAATAATTAAGTGGTTAAATAAATTAAAAGGGAACATAATGATATAATGATGTTTTGGCCGAATTGAGTGTATTGAAATAATAAACTATATTTTTATGATTTATTGGACATAATGGCATTAAATGATTAATTGATGATAAATGAGTGTGTGTACAAAATTATAATTGATAATGAGGTGTATGCCGAAAAGTGTATAATGGCATAATGTGAAATTCAAGTGAAATTATGATGATATTTGCCCTTAGTAATAGTCTGGTAGAAAAGTCTAGTCCAGAATATAATTAGCTAGCTATAGGGATTCCACACTGCGGTACGAGTCATGGCGACTCGATATTGATAGGCCAATGACGGTCTATCACAATGTACAGTGTATACAGTGTTTACAGTGATCAGTGTAGTACAGTGCAGTGATGAATGGTCCCATTAGGCTCATTCTATAGTGTAGTGGATCTGTGGAGTCTACGTCCTGCGTATTCGGTCGGTAGATTTTCTACCGGGTTTATATTAGGGGCATTATGGTAATTATGTGATAAAATTGACTAAAATAGTGATAAAAGTGAAAATAGGACTAAATTGGAATAAATAAAAGGTTTTGGGGTAAAATGGTAAATTGACATTAATTAGGTAAAAAGTAGTAAAGTTAGGTAAAAAGTGTGAATATAAGGGTAATATGGTAATTTTTGCAAAATACGAGGGTAAAGTGGTAATTTAGTGTAAAAGTGGTAAATTTGGGACCTAAATGTAATTTTGTAAATTTATAAGGCCAAAAGTAGAATTTAAGTGTGAAAAGGGTAAATTCATTATTAAAATATTTAAGAAGGGCAAAAGTGAAAAAATAAGATTAAGTAAGGTTAAAAGTGTAAATAAAGAATAATTAAGGGTATAATGGTAATTAAGTGGAAAATGAGGATATAAATGGAATTAGTGTAAAAGAAGGGACATGGTTAGTATTAAAGTAAAAGTGGGGACATAGATGTAATTAAGGAAAAAGTCATGGATAAAATAGGAAATCAAGAAAAAAGATTAGGGACAAAAATGTAATTAGTGAATAAATAAATTTAATAAAAGGATTAAAATGTAATTAGTGTATAATAAGGTTTATTGTTTAATTAGGTAATTGAATTGATGAATTAATTGGTTAATATGATTAATGATTTAATAGAAAATAATAATAATAAATTAAAAGTGAAATTTAGATCAATTAGTGGCCTAACTGTAATTATAGTAAATTGAAGTGGTAAAATTGGAATTTAAGGTAAAGCAAGGAATAAAATGTGATTTGGATTAAAATGTTATGGTAAGAGTTAAATGATAAAGTGTATGATAAAATAATTAATAAGTATAGTAATGAAGTTAAATAGTGACATTTTGTAATATAAAACAACTAAGGGTAAGATTGTATGTTAGTACAAAGATTAGAGACTAAATCTTAAATTTATAGTAGTAAGACTAATTAAGATATTATGGTGTAGCTAATTGTTGACACATATATTAAGTGCACATTTGTTAAATGGGTGAATAAGTAATCGATGAAATTGGAATATTGTAGTATAACTAATAAGTAATTGAATAATGGTTTAAAATTGACCTAATGTATAATTAGGCATGTGTGTGTAATTTAATTGGGTTTATAAAGTGATAGTACTGTAAGTAGAATATAAGAAGAGGTAAAAATATGAATCAGTGATACTAATGTGAATAAGTGGAAAGAAAGTAAAATTAAGGTAATTGTTCGAATAACGTTAATGTAGGGATCAAATAATACATTAAATAAAGAATGACTATAGATTAAAAATACTACAACATTAATTGGGAAGATTGACTAATAAGTGAAGTGATGGAAATATCGATTTGGATATACATTGGTAAATTAGGGAATGACACAGGAATTAATAAATTAATAATGTAAATAATAATAATAATCTTAATAAAGTGAAAAGTGATATAAAATTGTAATTATAATAAATACAAAGATATACATTGTAAATTTTAATTATGAAAAGATTATTAAAGGGGCCATAGTGAATTAAGCTACAACTGTAGGATTATTAAATAAAGGTTATAAGGATTGCCAAACTAAGTGTGTAATTTGCTAAATTGAAATATTAAGAATATCAAATTAAGATAATGGAAAACAAGGATTTTAAGGGCAATAGTTTTAAATGGTAGTGTGATTAATAGGAAGTATCAATAGAATAGAAATTGATAAATCCATTATGATGTTAATTATATAAGTGAATAAAAATTGAAAAAGGAATTTACTTATTAATAATGAAACTACAAGAATTACAATAATGAAAAATATGGTTTAGATGATTATTAAGATTTATGTTGAATTTATAGTATTGAATAATTGAGAGGGAATTGCTAGAGTAAAGAAGAGGAGTGATAACAATGTTAGTAATAATAGGGATAGTATTGATTAAGGAAGAAATAAGGAAATATCGATAGAATAATAAGTGTACAAATAAGCTAGTGAATAAAGTATAGTGTTAACCATATAAGGATAAATGCGACTCAAAATTAATTAAAGTAAACAAGCCAGTGAAAGATTCAACATAGTAAAAAGATGTTAATGTAAAAGAGTTAATATAGTGAAGAAAGAGTAAGGAAAGTGTTAGGAGCATAAAGAAAGTAATAGCATTAAATTAGTGTTACCAATATCGAAAGTAATGACTAATTAATAAGTGAGTTAATAAACAATTGAGTGTCTGAAATTAGATTGTTTTTGGGTATATAAGTTAAAGAAAGAATCCAATAAGTTATTTACATAGATAAAGATAATAAAAAGAATTATATATGGAATTGATCGTAAGCGACAAACCGAACAAAATGTTAAATGATAAGGATTATTGGTGCACATAATAAAGATAGTGATAATAGTAATAAAAAGGATAAAGTAATGATAAGGAATAGTACAAAAATAAATAAATGGACATATTTACAAGATAATTATGAAGTGGTCGATACAGATAGTCCTTCAAGTAATGGAAAGAACGTAATAATAATATATTGTAAATATTAATAGTGTAAGTGATAGTGAAATTGACAATAGCATAATAGTGATTAATGTAATTATAGGATAGTGATAAAGGTAAAGACAATGATAAGTGATAACAGTGATAGTGATAAAAGATAAGATAGTGAATGCTGAGTAAATACGTTAAAAATTATTTAAAAGACTCAAGAATAAATGTTCCCGAGATTTAAATAAAAGAAAATAATTATGTGTGCATACACGTAGGATCAGTACGGAAAATTTAGGATATGTATCCACCACTGGGCATTTTTTTGCTCAGCGCATAGATTGTTACTGCGCACTGGTTATAGTAGCGTTTGAGGTTGCTGAAGATGTAGGGATGACCAGTCGAGGTAATCGGCAACAAGGATTGATGTTTGGCATGGCATGTATACGATCACAATAAAGAGAAATAAAGGTATATGATATAAGCACGTAGTTTGCGGATTAGTGTTTTGTTCTGGTTTTGTATATGTATGTTGTGGTTGCTATTGTGCAAATAAAAAAAAAAATCTACAGAATTATCGAGTACTTGTAGTGACTGACAGTACAGAGCTGTGACATCCGGTATCCGTATCATTTACGGGTATAAGGGTGTTACACTCTTCCCTTTTTTCCTTGGCCAAATTGAACTCTTCCTCTTCCATGAATTTTCTTCATTTCTCTTCCATGGTTCCCACGAAATCCAACCTTCCGAAGTAATTTTCAGCCTCTCTTTTCAATAATGGTAGTCTCTAAAGCTCATTTGAAATAAAAAAAGTGGGAAAAAGTAAGTGGAGAAGGTTATGACCTAAAATTGAGGTATGCAAAGTTGATGTTTTTAAATTGGTTTAAATAAATACGTATTTTAGATTGTCTAAAGTATGTTTATGTAATTATATTGCAAAAAGGAAGTAAATTTCTGGTGATTTCTTTGATGTATATATTCGGCCACTTAAGGAATATAAGGAAACTGATAGTGTTTTAAGGAGCCAAGGCTATGGAAGGTTGTTTAAGATGTGGAGAACAAGAAATTAAGGTTAGTGGATACATTATCCTCTTTTTTACATGTTAAAAGTATAATTTTTGGTTATGTTTAAACATAAAGTATGTGAAATATGTGTCTGTAATTGAATCAAACCATATAGTCATGTTTAGGAAGGTTAAAAATGAGATTTTGAAAGATTAAAATGAAAAGAAATAAACTTTATACTATGGACAACATGTAGGCCGAATGGTATGTATAAGTATACATAAGTATAATTTGAGATCTAATGTCATATAATTGTGTATTTAGACTTATTAAAATGTAATCTAGTTAATGAAGTGATAAATGAATGGAAAACAAATTAGAGGAGAAAAATAGAGGCTTGGTCGAATGGTTATTTAAAGAATACATAGGTATATTTTATGGTTTAATGTAAATAAATGGTATAAAAATGTTAATTAAGATATAAACTAGCTTAATTAATGAAAATGGAGTGATGAATAAAATGGGAAGGTCATTTGGTTATGTTAGCCGAATGGTAAACTTGGGTGAATTAATGTATATTTTGATTATATATTAATTATAAAGGCATAAAATGAATATATGATTTAAATTGAATGTATATTAATGATTTGGGAATTATTAGAATTAAATAGAATATTTTCTAATTGATGATTATATTATATTTTTAATCAAAAGTATATAATAAGTTATGTTTAATTCATGTCATGGCATGATTGATGCTAAAATGAAATGATTAAGTGAATTAGAAATGACTTGATGTAAAAAAGAATGGAATGGTATGGTTATGTTCTATTGATGATTTATATTGTAATTTGATAATGGATAAGATGAAAGATTAATGCCCTTGTAGTAGTCTAGTGGTCAAATCTAGCTTAGGATATAGTGGCTAGCCATAGGGACACCAAACCGCGGGGGTGAGCATGACGTCTCATTCATTGTAGGCCAATGATGGTCTTACTCAATGTATTGAATGTTGAAATGCCAAATGAATGTAGGGGTGGTCCTCCGGGGTCCCTCTAAAATGTATTGAAATGGAATGTAGGGGTGGTCCTTTGGGGTCCCTCTAAAATGTATTGCATGTATAAGGTTTACGTCACGTGTATCCAGTTCGAAGATTTCTATGGCAATATGGTAAAAATGGAATGAAGATGATTAATTTGCAGTTAAATGGAAATTTAAGTGAAAAAGTGCTTAAATGAAAGAAAAAAAAGTTTAAGGATAAAATGGTAATTTGGTTCTTAAGTCATTTAATAAGAGTTAATAATGGAGATAATATGATTAAATGGTTAATTATGTAATTTAGTCATGTTTTGAGGATTAAAGTGTAATTTGTTATGAAAATAGTAATTTAAGGACAAATCGATAATTTGCATGTTAAATAATGAAAATAGGTTAATTAATGGCATTATTGTAAATAAATGAAAAGTGAAGGGCAAAACACTAACTAGTGAAAGTCTACGAACCAAAATGTAAGTTGTCATAGTAATGTAAAATAAAGGATTAAAAGGTAAGTGACAGGAAATATGAATGCTAATTGTATAATTAATTGATAATGGAGGAAATAATGATATTACACTAATAATATAATAAAGTTAATATTATGTTAATATTATTTTTATTGTCTAAGATATTGATAAAGTAGCATTAATATACATGTTAGTGTTATTGAAAATGGCAATAGTATTAAAATGTAAGAAAAATAAATGAGTAATTATAGTATTAGTAAACAAATGAAAAATGTCATGGTATTGTTAAAGAATTATTGTCACGGATTAGGGAAAACACGAATATGGAATTAAACATGGATAGTTAAGTAAAAGAAATGAATTGAATTTATTTAAATAATGACAATGGCTAAAATAATATTGATAATGATAATGAAATTATTGGAACTCTTAAGGAAATAATATGTCATGGAAAATGAACTAAACATTTAGAGTTATGTAATTACAGTACTAATTATAAAGATTACGGAATATGTAAAAGAATGAAAATTAGTAACATAAATGTTAATTATAATAAATAGACATAAGAAATATAAGTGATAATGTTAATGAATGATTGACCAAGTTATAGAATGTTAGAAGTGATCAAAAGAGATAAGATGAGATGAGGTGAGATGAGATAAAATAGGATCAGGTTTAGATAAGATAAGGATTAAAATGAAATTTGACTTGAAAATAGTATGTTAAGGACTAAATGATAATTATGTTTAATAGTAAGGAAAGATAGAATAATGGAAAATATGAAGCTAAATAATTAAAAGAGTAGAAATATGAAAAATTAAGGATTAAATGTAAATTCATGCATAAAGTGTATGTAGGGACTAAACGGTAATTTTACATGATAAAGAATGAATTAAGTATGATTTATGAATAAGTAGTGGCATAATTGTAATTATTGTGAAATTGATTGGCAAAACCGTAAATTAAGGGAAATGGAAGGATATAAAATGTAATTAACCATAATAAGATTAAATGAATGATTTAAATATAAATTGACAAGGTAATTGACTAGTATATGTAAATGTAAGGATAATAAGAGTTTATTGTACAATGTAATTAGGAAATAATAATAGTAATATTAAGTATGGTATATAGATAATATTTATACTAATTAAAGTAATATAAATAATAAGAGTATAAAGGATTAAAATTAATCACGTTAATACTTAAATGAATGTCTATACCATTATATCATTATAGTATAATAATAGCAAAAATAATAATAAGAATTATATGGACATTAATAATAGAAATATATGTATTCTAATGACATTAATATTAGAAATACATGTGGCAAAAACAAATGAATGTTAATTATGGTAATGTAAATTGTGGAAATAATGGTAGTCTAAATAGTGAGAATAAATAAATCAATTTATATGACTATTAAGTGTTAATGTATGAAATGAGAATGATGATAGTTTAATTAGAGGGAATTGAAAGAATGAATGAAGTAATTATTTGTAATGGTATAAATTCAATTTATGCATGTAATGAGTATAGTGGAAAATTTAGGATATGTGTCCACACTGGGTATTTCTAATGCTCAGCATGTAGTGTGGTTAGTGCGTGCAAGTTATAGGAAGAAAAGAAGTAGTAGTTGTCACACCCCATTTGCCCCCTAGTAGAATGAGCCTGTCTGTCTGTCTATCTGTCTGTCAGTATGTGTAAGCATTCGCATGTGTACAGTATTTCATAAGGGTATTTCAGTAAAATGCATTATTTTGGGGTTTTATTATTGTGTGGGTACATACATGGCATTAGTGTGTGAATGAATTAGGAATTACTTGTGTACACTTGAGCATACCATATTAGGGTGTTATTAGTTGGGAATCATTTGCGTGCATTTGCTTATACCATTGTAGAATACATTTAATTGAGGTTGCATTTGGTGTGTGTGATGTGTTGAGTTAGGGTGTGAGTGATTAAATTCCACCACCAAGAAATTGACATGTGTATTAGGTTAGGGAAATGAATAAAGAAAAGAAGTATGAGTGAGGGGAAGATCAATTCACGTTTTTCCCTTTCTAGCTCCATCTTCTTCTTCTTTTCCCTTTCCTAATTGCTACTTGCTGTAGATCAAATTGTGGTAGTGGAAATTAGTCACTCTTGCTTCTAACTTGGTAAGTCACTGCAATTCTCATCTTAGTTTCCCTTTATTTCATTTTCATCTTCTTCCTTGAGTTAGGTTTAACTTAGGGTTTGTTTTGTTGGATGTTCTTGTTGAATTTGTGATTAGTTGAAGCTCCTCGCGAACCTAAGGGCAAAGAAGTTGCTGGTCCTAGTGGAGCTAAGTGATAGAGGCTTAGAATTCAGGTTTGGGAATGTTTGACTGTGAATTGTGTGATTTTGATGTTTACTGTAAATTCTAGGGTTTATATGTTCTTGAAGAGCTTGAGTTAATTAGTCTTGATTTGGTTGTTTAAATGCTAAATTGAGTTGCATGTATATTGATTATGTGAATTGGGATATTTTTCTGGAAGGTAAGAATTGGTTTGAGTGGTTTTTAAACTAATTTAGATTGATTGATTTCGTTCTGGGAAAATTCTGGAAAATCTGGTTAAAAAATCCCGTTTTGCTGATACTGTTGCGTGACTCGCCAAACAGAGAGGCAAGTCACGAGACGTGACCTCAGGTCACGACTCGTGACCTGCCAGCTTGAGGCCGGTCACGAGTTGTGGTTGCCTGTCACAACTCGTGACCAGCTTAAATGAAGCAAGTCACGAGACGTGACTCCCCGTCACGCCTCGTGACCGGCTGAGTGTAGGCGTGTCGCGTGATCCATTGAAGAGAGAAGCAAGTCACGAGACGTGACGTCCAGTCACGTCGCGTGACCTGCGTGAGCGCCGCGTGATCTGCGAGATCACGTCGCGTGATCAGTGAGGGACGAGGCGAGATCCACGAGGAACAGAGCAAGTCACGAGACGTGACCCTCAGTCACGACTCGTGACCCTCAGTCACGACTCGTGACCTGCCCTGTGAGGAGGCCAGTCACGCCTTATGACTAGCCAATCCCGCCCGTTTTTCCGTTTTGCTCTTTTTCTGAGTTTTTCCCAGTTTTTGATTCTAAAACAAATCTATTATTTTCTTCTGGATGAATTTATACTGTGGTATAATGCCTGTACTACTTGTATATACTCTGATTTGAATAATACCATGAATTTCTGATGAATACTATTCTGTACTCTGAAATGTAATCTGTTTGACGCATAACCTGCTAGAGTCAAGTAAGTGGATAGTTAGGCATGCCTAATAGAGTCTTTAGCTGCAGCCCTCAGTTCAGTTTGGACCCCGATCAGGTCCCCGTTTGGTTCCTCGCGAACCCTTCAGTATAGAATCTTGTTTAAGATTCCCTCAGTATATAAATAACATGTTTTGATAAATGATATAATAATTGACTTGTACCTGTGAGGTACCCTCAGTATTCGATTCGTACCCGTAAGGTACCCTCAGTACACTCGTTATCCACTGTCTAGAGTCAGCAGGTGTTCTTTAAATGTTAATGGAATTGTTCTGTTCTGATCTGGCTATGAAATGGATTATCTGAATGAGTTTAATGATGAAATGCATGTTGGATTATTCTGTAATGGATATGATTATTGAGATACTGAATGTTTGGTTTTAAAATATGAACATGCTTATAGCAACTATGTTATAACCTTTGCATAATGTCATTGTGAAGGTGATCTGCTTTGACGACCATTGTGAATGGCCGTCCATAATTTATGTGTGTTTCCCCACTAAGCGTATATCGCTTAGCACGGTGTTTTTACCCGTGCAGGTGCGGAAGGCGTTTTGATTTGGGAGAGTCGCCGTCATCAAGCCAACACAGAAGGGATTAGTGTAGGGCTCAGTTTTGTATCAGTTATTGATTCTTTTTGTAAAGAACTCTCTGTATCAGCTTCCGCTTTTGTACCTATATTTTGTATATGTAATATTATTTTGTTTCAGCTAGTTGATCATTATTGTAATAGTTTAATTATGGTAATGCATGATCAGCTTTTGCTTTCTGCATGCAAAGTTTTTAATTATTTCTGTATTTCTGAATGTATGTTATGAATGGATGAATATTTTGCTTTGCTTTTGTTTGGTGACACCTTGTCTCATACGGCATCTCACTCCTTATCGGATGGGATCGCCTACGTATGGGAAGGGGGTGTTACAGTAGTGGCCGAGGATGTAACACCCCCAACTCCCACACGTAGCATATCGAAGGATGAAGAGCTACAGTGAGCGGAGGATGCTACCAGACAAAGACACACATGGCAATACAGAAATCAGAGTAATAAAATTTCTAACATCTAGATCCTCAACCACATACACATCCTAAACTTATCTCACACACACCATCATTCGCACTAAGGATTATTACATCTCATTACAAATGCTAAATAAATAACTTAATTAAAAATTGACAATCAATAAAACATTCTATAACTTCTACCGCTTGTTGGCCAAAGTCACAATGAACCGCTGCGCTACTCTGATCTCCTAACCTGCATGGACAAACAATTGTGCTAAGCGATAACGCTTAGTCGGGCAAAATAAATAATTGGTAGCCACTCACAGTGGTTGCCAAGGCAAACACATGTAAATCAATATATATATATATACAAACATAAAGTACACCGGTTAAAGCTATCATAAATTCATATTCTTTTTCTCATACGAAACTTAAACAATTTCCTATATACATTTGTTTACATACCATAGCCAGAATTTATGTTACTAGCTTAGGAATTTACAATGACATTATTCATACTCATTGTTTGCTTAATTCATTTAATTAACTATGTGAATAGTTATACCTCCCTAGGTTACCAAAGATACATTTGCTAGCGGGGCAAAATAAGTCATATCGATTCCCATTATTACTAATATTTCCAAAATCATGCATATTACAGTATTAGTACTTACATTAGAATATTTCATTTATTCAAACCATTCATTGGTCAAAGTTAAACAAAACATTTAAGTTTTCAGATTTGGTTCGGGCTTGGAATGTTATTCCAAACTTCCTACGTATCCCTATGGTTGGGGAATCAGAACCACGTAGTTCTACAAAAAACTTTAACACACATGTTCCATAATTAATCCTAACTTATTTCCTAAAGTCAGTTATCCATATTATGGTTAACACATTATTATTCTTTACTTACCATTCATTATAACATCATCATATTCATTACAATCAATAAACAATGCACACGAATTACTTACCAATATACTTACAGTAATAATCCAGGCTAAGATCCACAAGGTAGATAATACATAACATACTTGTATTCTCATATTAAACATACAAACGAATACATTCATAAAGCTCATTCACCATGTTCTTAACTATAGCAAAATGTATAACAAATATCTCAATAACTCGTGACAAAGATTTCATGTAAACAATCATACTCTGAATTTTTGAACAGATTAGTAACATGCAGTATCCACATACGAATTCGTGAAGGATCCAGAACACATTAGTGCAAGAAGCACATGCTTATCATTTCAACAACCACTTTCAAAAATTTGGTTCACATATCTCTTTATACATTATCACAGAACTTATCAATTCATTTAATTGCCTACTAAGTCAAAGGGTGGATAAGCGAGTGAACACATGGCGGTACCTTACGGGTACGAATCAAACTAAACGTATGGCAGTACCTTACGGGTACGAATCAAAAAGAAAATCACATTTTCTCATTCAAAAACATTTTTCAGAGACGATCTTAAACAAGATCCGTACACATTGAGGTTCGCGAGGAACCAAACAGGGACTTGATCAAGGTCCAGAATAAAACAGAGGGTTGTAGCTAACATAACTCTATAAGCATGCCTATCTATCGACGACTCGACTAACGCAGGCTATAATCCCATATCATTATTAAATTCTTTCACATTTTACACATATATACCCATTTCATCAAACACCAGCATTATTCCTTTATGATCACATAGATACATGTATCAATATATATATGCCTATCATATGCACTAATTTCATTTATCGTATTCAAACTAGTCATGTGTAGTTTCAAAGATTAAGATATTCGCATGAACATATTAAACGTAATCATGTCATTATTCATTATGCATTCACTTATTTTCATATCACATGTACCAATGATATTTATCATATGCATATGAACATACTTAACATAGCTATATTATTAACATCATGCACTCATAAAGACTTAACAAATAAATTACAATACTTTATACACAAACAACCATTAAATAATAATGGTAAACAAAAGTCTAATAATTAAATTACTAACATACATAGAAGCATTTGAATAATTCACAAATTAAAGTACTCATTTTAATTTATAGAGACATAACACAAGTGAGAAACCATGCAAAGGAGAAGATTTTCAAAACATTTTAGGACAGAGAAGTCTGTCGCGCGCGCGACAGACGAGTCCCAAGAAGCGATCACGAGTCGTGCTCACTGTCACGACTCGTGGAGGCAAATTATCAGAGCATAACAAAAGAATAGAGAAAAGGGCCGGGAGTTGTCACGACTCGTACTTGCCAGCACGAGTCGAACAGCTTCCATGCCGAACGGAAACCCTTGCCGAGCAGAATCCCCAGCACGAGTTGTAAAACCCCAGTACCCCTCGAAAGGAATATCGAGATGTCACACACAAGACAAATATTCAAGCAAGAGCTAAAGCGGAAGCACTCATGAATAACCATATAAACTTGCATAACTGAACTTATAAAGTATACATACACTACGTTATTACATTACATATCAGAATTACATGCCTTACAAAATGTTACAAAACGTACCAGCAAAAATTGGACTATACAACTTATCCCTATACTAGTACAAAAAGAAGACTTCAACTCCTAGTGGCCAGCAGATGTGCAACTCCAAAACCAAACTAATCCTGCAAACCTACACGGAAACAAACATCCATGCTAAGCGATAACGCTTAGTGGGGATGTACAAAAACAAAGGACTGCACAAGCATGCATAACAGTATATAGATATCATGCTAAGGTGTAAACGCAATATCAATTAAAAAATTATAACATGTACAATTCAATCTTATCAAACCTAACATGCTCAAAGCACCATAACATTCTTATTTACGTAACACATAATGGAATCTTAACAATATCAAGTCCACTTGACGAACATAACTGATCCAAAAGCATTAATATGAAATGCTCAAAATAATCATTCCATCATCAAAAGCGTAAGCTCGATTATCACAAAAGCAAACAAGAAGCCTGAACTCTCATGGACTGTGGATACGGGTACAAAAGATACTGATGAAATTCAGTATCTAAAACAAAAGACATAAGTCTGAAAACATTTGAATACCCGAAGGTAACAAAAGAGACTGAAGTCTCTAGACAAAAGACCATAACGGTCTACAAAGCAGCCGCACAAAGCCCTTCATAAGCATGCTTATCTATCCACTAACTTGACACTTCAGGCTCGCTAACACTCTAATTACTATAACACATATTTACATATCCAATCACAATCACATTTCACTCAATTCATGTACATGCTAAACAATCCAATAATTATATATAATTCCTACTAGCAAATAATACCTATGATATATAATATGCATGTTCAAACATATTCATATAGTTCACCATACAAGTACACATACCATTATGATTCAATAACTAAAAAGCATGTACACATTTAATTCCTTTATCAAAGTACTATGCCATAGCCTCATTTACGTATAATTTCCATTGACAAAATTTCATATACTCATCTCATAATGTTACACATAAATTGGATAAGTTATAGGAACTTGAAGAGAAGTTCGGGTGCATTTCGGGAAGGATAAACACACAAAAATACTCAAACTAGAGAGGGGTAAAGGTGGAAAATGATTCATGCCAACCATGGGATCAAAATGTGAAGGAAAGTCCATCACATAACTGGTTCTATCGCGCTCGCGACAGTAGGCTCCTACAGGTGCCCAACGGGACTGCTTTTCACCTCAAACTTTTACCGTATAAACCAACATCTAAACCTCATTTTTAGGCAAAATGTCCTTCTTAACAATTGTTTCCTAGGATGTTAAGTTTCTAATGGGACAAGTTACAGGTAATTTAGACAAATAAAACATAAGATATGAGCTAAAAAATCTATACTGTTCCAATTGACCCGCCAGAATAGCGACACTTATGTTATGGCCATTTTTGGGACACTTATAGCCAGAATTCGATCATAGTCATTTGTGGGACTTATATAGATATGGAAGTCATGGTTCTAATGGCATGACACTCACTTAAATTGGAGTTGTTAAACTCCACCTATCACCAAAATATCACACAGAGGTCTGATACAATCTGAGCAGAGGTTTCCCCTACAACTAGGGTTCATACATGATCACTAGATTATACTCATGGCAATTCAATTAACACTTCAACACACATCCATTTTACATTTCAATTATATCAAATATCAATTAACACATGAACATGCATCAATTGACACTACATCACAATTCACTAGACATGTAAAAATCAAAGGGCACACGATCCCTACCTCTAGAAGTGCAGCCGAAACTCCCAATCTCAAATCTTGTCCTTGCCCTTCTCAATCCTTCTATCCGAAACTTCAAACACAACAAAGAACACCAATACAACACCTCTTAGTCCATTACACAACCAGCTCAAACCAAAATAGAAATGGAGTAGAAGAAGACCCAACACAAAGCTAAGTCACTCTTACCTTCTTAATCCTTTAATAACCTCTTCAAACCATCCAATGCAGAAATTAGCCAAAGGAAGACAAAATCAAAGAAGAAAGAGGAAGTGAAACCGAGAAAGAGAGGGAAAACAAAGAGATATCACTATTTGCATGCAAAACAAGAATGAGGACAGATTTTCCCACTCAAATCACTTATATTGCATGTAAAAGTCCACTTGGCACATCCTCTCAAAGCCACATGTCTATCTTAAGACATGTGTCCCAAACCCTTCCAAACTCCTTGCATGACTGCCACATGTCCAAACCCAACTCAAAATCCACTTAAATCCCGCTTAAAACGAACTCCAACAGGCGCGTTCTGTCGTGCTCGCGACGGAAGCTAAACCAGAAATTCTAAAAACAATACTTGACCAATCTTCACAAATCCTACTAGGGTGTATTCGGGTCGTTACAATCTCTACCCCTTAAGAAATTTCATTCGAAATTTCACCCGATAACACAGATAGTAAAACACTTATCACAATAAAGCTTGCACAAATCAAACACAATAACATAAGGACTTACTAGAAGGACCCGCTTGGTCATCTTCTTTCTCTCTAATCATAGCATAACATCAAGCTGGAACAACAGACGAAATCGGCTTCTCAATTGTTTTCGATATATCATGTGCTGCTCGACCTCTTCTTATTCCACCTCTTGCAGATCCAGTCACTCCCGTGTTCCCTTTATTACCTTGTTGAACCGTGCTCTCTTTCATTTCTGGACAATTGGCAAGCATATGCTGCATGATGCCACATTTGAAACACGCTCCTGAAATCTTCCTACACATGCCTTGATCAAATTTCTCGCAATACATACACTTTGGCACACTGGTTTCTTTACTAGGGGGTGCCAAGACACTTCCTTTAGATTCTTGCACTGGACCCAACCATTAAGTATGCTGTCCACTAACTCCATCATGAGTTCTCTTACTACTAAACACATTACCATAGGTTACCTTTCTCTTGTGCTCCTTCTTTTGCTTAATCACTTCCGATTCTTCTAACTTTATAGCTGCTGCCACCAACTGATAATACCCAACTGAATTCATTACTGCCATAGCCGATAACGGACCTCTACTGTTTTCATTTAGTCCGTCTTCAAAATGACGACACTTGAACTCTTCAGTAAGCAACATCTCTAGCACGCATTTACTTAGTCGACTAAACTCCTTTTCATAATCACTCACTGTCATACCTTTCTGCCTCAAACTCATAAATTCTTTCCATCTTGCTTCTCGGTATGCCTTGGTCACATATCTCTTCTCAAACTCTTGCACAAAGAACTCCCAATTCATCTCAATAGGCCGCTAGGGATTTCTCAACACCAGCTTCCACCAGTCATAAGCTGTGCCTTGCAATAAAGAAACACCACACATAACTCTCTGATCCATTGGGCAATTAATCTCTTGCAGAATTTTGCCCGTCCTCTCTAGCTAATACTCAGCTAAATCCGATTGATCCATATTTGTTCCATTAAACTCTTATGCTCCTCTCCTTATCAAATCCGTTGGGGCCTTAGGGGCAGTTAATCTTTCAATTAGTTGCATTATCCCTTACATCAATACTGGATCACCATAAGCTGGACCCATACCTTCAGCTCGAGGTCTCTCTTATGCAGACTAATGAACCCTCGCTGGATTCACACTACCCACTGTCTCACCTAACACATCACTGGGATCGAATTCCATCTAAACTCTACACAAGATAACATCTGCATTAGGCCACGACTCTAGATAGACTCGAACACATCTAAACATCTCATAGACCAGAACCGGCTAAACCGGTGCTCTAATACCACAACTTGTAACACTCCACTACCCCTCAAAAGGAATATCAAGATGTCACACACAACACAAACATTCAAGCAAGAGCTAAAGCGGAAGCACTCATGAATAACCATATAAACTTGCATAACTGAACTTATAAAGTATACATATATTAAGTTATTACATTACATATCAAAATTACATGCCTTACAAAATGTTACAAAACGTACCAGCGAAAACTGGACTATACAACATATCCCTATACTAGTAAAAAAAGAAGACTTCAACTCCTAGGGGCCAGCAGATGCGCGACTCCAAAACCAAACCAATCCTACAAACCTACATGGAAATAAACATCCATGCTAAGTGATAACGCTTAGTGGGGATGTACAAAAACAAAGGACGGCACAAGCATGCATAACAGTATATACATATCATGCCAAGGCATAAACACAATGTCAATTACAAAATTATAACATGTATAATTCAATCTTATCAAACCTAACATGCTCAAAGCACCATAACATTCTTATTTACGTAACACATAATGGAATCTTAACAATATCAAGTCCACTTGACGAACATAACTGACCCAAAAGCATTAATATGAATTGCTCAAAACAATCATTCCATCATCAAAAGCGTAAGCTCGATTATCACAAAAGCAAACAAGAAGCCTGAACTCTTGTGGAGTGTGGATACGAGTACAAAAGATATCGATGAAATTCAGTATCTAAAACAAAAGACATAAGTCTGAAAACATTTGAATACCCGAAGGTAACAAAAGAGACTGAAGTTTCTAGACAAAAGACCATAACGGTCGACAAAGTAGCCGCGCAAACCCTTCATAAGCATGCTTATCTATCCACTAACTTGACACTTCAGGCTCGCTAACACTCTAATTACTATAACACATATTTACATATCCAATCACAATCACATTTCACTCAATTCATGTGCACGCTAAACAATCCAATAATTATATATAATTCCTACTAGTAAATAACACTTATGATATATAATATGCATATTTAAACATATTCATATAGTTTACCATATAAGTACACATACCATTATGATTCAATAACTAAAAAGCAAGTACATATTTAATTCCTTTATCAAAGTACTATGCCATAGCCTCATTTACCTATAATTTCCATTGACAAAAGTTCATATACTCATCTCATAATGTTAAACATAAATTGGATAAGTTATAGGAACTTGAAGAGAAGTTCGAGTGCATTTCGGGAAGGATAAACACACAAAAATACTCAAACTAGAGAGGGGTAAAGGTGGGAAATGATTCATGCCAACCATGGGATCAAAATGTGAAGAAAAGTCCATCATATAACTTGTTCTGGGGTGCTCGTGACCCCTATCGCGCTCGCGACAGTAGGCTCCTACAGGTTCCCAACGCGACTGCTTTTTACCTCAAACTTTTACCGCATAAACCAACATCTAAATCTCATTTTTAGGCAAAACATCCTCTTGACAATTGTTCCCTAGGATGCTAAGTTTCAAATGGGATAAGTTACAGGTAATTTAGTCAAACAAAACTTAAGATATGAGCTAAACAAACTATACTGTTCCAATGGACCCGCCAGAATAGAGACACTTATGTTATGGCCATTTTTGGGACACTTAGAGCAGGAATTCGATCATAGTCATTTCTGGGATTTTTATAGATATGGAAGTCGTGGTTCTAATGGAATAACACTCACTTAAATTGGAGTTCTTAAACTCCACCTATCACCAAAACATCACACGGAGGTCTGATACAATCTGAGCAGAGTTTTCCCATACAACTAGGGTTCATACATGATGACTAGATTATACTCATGGCAATTCAATTAACACTTCAAGACACATCCATTTTACATTTCAATTATATCAAATATCAATTAACATATGAACATGCATCAATTGACACTACATCACAATTCACTAGACATGTAAAAATCAAAGGGCACACGATCCCTACCTCTAGAAGTGCAGCCGAAACACCCAATCTCAAATCTTGTCCTTGCCCTTCTCAATCCTTCTATTAGGAACTTCAAACACAGCAAAGAACACCAATACAACACCTCTTAGTCCATTACACAACCAGCTCAAACCAAAATAGAAATGGAGTAGAAGAAGACCCCACACAAAGCTAAGTCACACTTACCTTCTTAATCCTTTAATAGCCTCTTTAAACCATCCAATGCAGAAATTAGCCAAAGGAAGAAAAAATCAAAGAAGAAAGAGGAAGTGAAACCGAGAAAGAGAGGGAAAACAAAGAGATATCACTATTTGCATGCAAAACCAGAATGAGGATAGATTTTCCCACTTAAATCACTTATATTGCATGCAAAAGTCCACTTGGCACATCCTCTCAAAGCCACATGTCTATCTTAAGACATGTGTCCCAAACCCTTCCAAACTCCTTGCATGACTGCCACATGTCCAAACCCAACTCAAAATCCACTTAAATCCTGCTTAAAACGAACTCCAACAGGCGTGTTTTGTCTCGGTCGCGACGGGTGTCGCGCTCGCGACAAAAGTTAAACCAGAAATTCTAAAAACAAAACTTGACCAATCTTCACAAATCCTACTAGGGTGTATCCGGGTCATTACACGAGTCATGCTCCACTAGCACGAGACGTGCTTCCGAGCCAAACGGGCTTCCAACCGAATGAGCTCCCAGCCGGACGGACGGACTCCCCGCACGAGACGTGCTCCACAGCACGAGTCGTGCTCCCAAGCCTTGCCGAGCGGGATATCACACGCCGAACGAAATCCTCTTGCCGAGCAGGCTCTCACGCCGAGCGGAATCCTCATGCCGAGTCGTGAAGCTTGACATGATTCATGCATTCCTCCGCTCCTATCTTGGCCGATCGGGAGATACTGGAATCAGTGGGCTCTGTCGCGATCGCCATAATGTCACACTCGCAATAGAGTCGCGTTTCCAGATCTCCAACGAACTGCAGAATTTCTTTCCTTACAAACTCATACCTAAAAGCTCCTAATTAATTCAAACTTTAACACAACTCAATGACTCATTCAAAACCTCATAATCAACACAAAACCCATAACGTTCGAACAAATCTAAGCAACTTAAACTCCATAAATTTCCAGAAAATCTAATCAAACACCAAAATCAGAATATGCATTAAAATAACAAAATCCCTAACCTTAACTCTTTTGCTCCTAATTGCTTTCCTTGGTTTATCTTTCTTGTTCTAAAACCCATCCAAAGTCTTTCTCATCCAAAATCCTCAGCAAAACACACAAATTCATAGAACATAAATCCAGGGTTCCAAAAACCACTCAAAGAAATGGAAGAAGGAAATCAAACTTAAACTTGCCTCTTCAAACCTAGCTCAAACCTCAAACAAAACACCCATCACCTTGCAATAACTCCAGCCAAAAGAAGATGGATCAAGATAAAACAAGAGGAAGAAGAAGAAGAGAAGAGTAAGTAGCGTGAGGACGAGAGAACGGGAGAACAAGGCAGCAAAAAAATGCTGCTCTCTCTTTCTCTCTCCTTGCTATTTATACCCTTCTCTAATTCCCTGCCACTTGTCATCATTCCATAGGTCCAATTTAGATATTTGTGTCCAATTCTCTTTTTTTATATATATTTTTAATCCTCCAACTTCTCATATCCTTATGCATTGAGATTTTATAACTTAATAATCCTTCACATAGGCCCACATAAGTAAATTTTATTCTTTCAATCATGTCCGAATTCCACACTTCACAATTTTATTATTGGTGCACTTGCCGAAACTTTTACGTAAATCCTTAATTTGTCCATTTGTCAATACCTAACCCGTCAAATTACACAACTTTGATCACTACTCATCCACAATATGCCCAAATCCTTCTAGGGTACATTTTGTGGTGTGACAGAGGATGTACTGATGATCGAAAGAATATTTTACAACAAGATAAGGGTAGGCATGGCATGTATGCGACGGCACTGGATGAACATGAGGTTGTACAGGATAGGTATATGTACTGTTTGTCTTTATAACTATTTTAGTGTTGCATTTGTATGATTTTTATCATTATAAAAAAAAATCAACTGAATCTAAGAAGTGCATTACAGTGTAGTGTTATGACATCCAATATCAGCACCATTTACAGGTATAGGGTGTTACATTAATAACTCATAATACATTCTCACTCACATTCCTCTACACATATAAAGTTAAAATGTTAAACTTATCTCTAATGCAAATGAACAGTTACATATATATACAGGTCAGTTTATAAGAATAGAAATCCCTTTTTATACTATTTATATCTTGAAATTTCTATATTAAAATCTTTCTCCTAACCTTGTGTTGGCCAGAACTCCTGCAGATGACCCTTGGAGGCGACGTGGAGATTTGTACCTACCGAGACTAAAACTCGTGCTTAGCATAAAGTTTAATGGGGAAGCATTATGATATGGGTGACATCTCACAGAAGTCGTCAAATGCACACACACACGTATGGTCATACATACATTCACATAATCATGTATTCATTCTCAAAGAATAGAGTTGGAACAACTGAGAACAAACTTTCGTATCACCAATTTATAACCACTAACCCAATTATCATGCTAGCAATCTTTTATGAGCTTTTATAACATTCTCACCTTTAACAAATCCCTGTTCAAACATAATTCATTCCATATGTATCCGTACATATATGTCTATAAGTTTCTACATTATTATTAAGTAATGCTCGTCACTATATTTCATGAATATACATATAACAATCATATATATTAGTGAATCTTCAAGTACATAATCTGGCAAAATTTGTTATGCATTGGTTACTACTTATGCCATATTCAAAGGATTTAATTTCAAATCACTGAGGTCATATTTCATAATGCTTTCCATGTAAATAATCATAAATGTGAAATTATTCACAAGTATAGGTCTCCTACGATATGCTAAATAAAATCATTTCATGCAACAAGTATAAGTGCACACATATATAAACATATATATCATCTCATTTATAGTCCAACTAGGTTCAGAAATTCATATTTCATATTAACATTTAACAGATCTAGAACATATAATTTAGATTTCAATTCCCAGCATAACATATAATTCAAAACACCACAAGCACAAGCAAGAGAATTAGAGACTTCCTAAACCTTATTTGGTGTATAAATAACTTTTTTAAGACTCCTTTGCTCCCACCTTCTCTTTCCCTTGCTTTTTCTGCTTCCTTCTTCTATATAGATAGCCATATACTCATTCAAATCAATTTTTATCTCAAACAATTCAACTGCTTTGATATTATAAGGAAGAAATGGAAATGTAGATGAAAAACCTAATAGAAACTCACCTCAATTCCTTAGGATTTTAGCTTGATTCAAGTGTGCTTCTTAAGATGTGAACAAATGAAGAAAATGTGAGGAAGGAGGTGAGGAAAATCCTAGAATTCTAACCAAGGAAGGGCTAGCCTCTCCCTCACAATCCATTTATATGCACACTTTTCACTTTCTAGAATAAATAGATATCAAAATCCTATTGGTAGATGCTTAATAATTTCCATTTAATCCTTAGCTTATTCTTTAATTAAACATTAGAATGCATTTAATTATTATTGCATATATTGGCCCACATTACTATTTCTTTTATACATTTATGCCATAATTCAAATTTACTAATTTGTCACACTTGCCGAATCTTTTGGATAAATTACGGTTACGCCCTTTTCAATACATTCACCACTAACTGTCACACCCCAAATGTGGCCAAATTGGAATTGGCAATTTTAATTGGAAAATATGGATATTTTGGTAATTGTTACAAGTGTAATTAAGGGCAATTGGGTAATTTACAAGACGAAAGAGGATTAAATTGCAAGGAATTAAAAGTATTATTTGAAGATTTTTTTTAGTGAGTAAAAAGAATTGTTAAGGACCTATTAGAAGATTTTGAGGAGCTGTTACTAATTATGTAATTATGGGATTAAGTGAACCAGTGCATGTGTGCCAAGTGGAGATGTGAGTGTGTGCATGTGGGTGAGAGAAAAGAGATGTCTGAAAGTTTTTAGCTTCCTGGAAACTAAAAGATGTGAGGTTCTCTCTCTCTTGCTCTCTCTCTCAATTTAACCACTCCTCTCCTCTTCTTTCTCTGTTCTTTCTTAATCTTTGCATGCGTGTTCATCCAGTGTTGACTGGGGTTTTGAGTATTGAGGAGATTACAAGGCATGTGGCTGGAAGTTCTTCTGGTTTCTCCTTCCTTTCTTCTTCTTTGGGATTGTCTGAGTTCTTAAGCTTATGTTCTTGGGTTAATGGAATGTGGTTTTATCTGTTTGCAAGCTTTTGAAGATCAGAGAAAAGATAAAGGAAAAGGAAAGGTTGTGGATCGAAAGTTGCAGTGGACATTTTGAACTTCATTAACAGGTTTGGGAGTGTCTGTCCTTTCTCATTTTTGGATCCTGATTACTGTTCGGATGTCAATGTTATTTATGTGTGTTTGTTTATCAAAATGGTTGAGTAATAGAAATTATATGTATGATTAGTAGTGTTAAAGTTCTGTTCCTTTATACGTTAAAATGGAAGTCTATATACATGTAAGTTAAAAGGGAAGATTCTGGGTTTGTGACTCTCTCTGTTTATATTATTTGATTGTATGATAATGTGAATAATTTGAGTGATTATTGCTGTAAATGAGCTCTGGAGACTTGAAGGTATGTGTTTGAATAATTAATGCATGAAATTGGTTTTTGGGCAAGATGGGGTTTTGAGTTTTGATGTACTCTGTTTTCACGATTTTCTGTTTTTACGTTTTCTGGAAATTCCAAAATTTTGGGAAGCAGAAGTGAGAGAAGAAGATCACGTGACGTGATGGAGAATCACGCCGTGACCCTCTTCCCTGGGGAAGTCACGAGACGTGATGGAGAGTCACGGCTCGTGACCATCCCCTTCCCTGCGTGTCACGAGTCACAATTGCCTGTGTGAGTCGTGACTTCCCTCTCTTTTCTGGCGTCACGAGGCGTGATGGAGGGTCACGACTCTTGACCGCCCCTGTTTTGTGTGGCGCTTGCGAGAAGCCAGCGTCACGAGTCACAATTGCTTGTGTGACTCGTGACTGGCCTCCCTTCGTTCTGCCCTGTTTTAAAAAAAAAACAAAGATTTAAACTTCTGATTATAAGGGGTTTTTCACTACATGACACATGTTTGGATTTAAATCTGTATTACAATTTGATAATTGTTTAATTATGTGATTTGTGTACATGATTAATAATTAATGTACATGATTTAAATGTTTATAATTTACATGAACATGGATTATTTCAATGTGAGTTATATGTTCTTATTACCTCCTGTAATTGATATTTATATATTTATATGTTTCCGAATTTGATCAATATACATGTATACATGAATTATAAATTCGTATTTAATTCAATTCTCATGATATGATAATGATACTTGAGTTTTTGAGTTGTGTCATTTAAGCCTGAATAGTGATAGTAGTGGATAAGTAAGCGCTTACTTAGGTCAGGGTGTGTGTGCAGCAGCTATATGATCAAACGTTATATGCGGGTCCTGCTTGGGATCCTTGTTTCGACCCCTTTTGGGTCTATATGGAAATAAATGCGAGACTTCGGTCTCTATATGAAAAATCACATGTTTGAGACTTATGTCTGTATATGCTTGGGATATTGTGTTCTATCAGTATCCAATAGACCGCATCCACTTCTAAAGTGTATTTTCAGACTAATCAGGCTATATGTTAATTTGTGTTGTATATGTTGAGATGTATATTGACAGGATTAAAAGTATATGATGCACATGAATTCATGCATAACTTTATGATATGCACCTAGTATCTGTGTACTTAGAATGGTGAGAATTATGTTAATACTAAGTATGAATTGAGTAGTTAATTGCTTGTAACGTATGTTTATGTATGTCAAGTAAAGAACATGGGAATATGCTTATATATGATTTTGATGCCTTTGATTTTGAATCATAGCTTAATTGCACGTTTAAGGTTGCGATGAGATTATATTATTGTTGTAAATATTGTATATGTATATTGTTCGTTTGTTTTGTTCCTCCCCACTAAGCGTTATTGCTTAGCATGGGTTCTTTTCCCGTGTAGGTGGCGAGTTCGTTTTGGAGTCAGACATCTACAGGTCGGCCACTAGAAGTCTTTTTGGATGAAGTTTATTTTTGTGTCTTCCGCTGTTATTTTGTACATGGCTTGTTCATAGCAAAATGAATATTTTGTAAAGGAACAACTATTTTGGTATATGTATTTGCTTACGAGCCCTTTTTGTAAAACAATATTGATTTGATGTATGTTAAAGGACTTGCTATTTTATGATTAAAAGTTTCTTTACATCTCATTTGGTTTTATTTACTAGTATGTATTTTGGATTCGTTTATGTGTTTGCTCGCGTGGCGCTCCGGTATCCTTCCAATGGGGGTATCGGGGTGTTACAGCTTGGTATCAAAGCCCATGTTTGGTGGTTCTGGGTTATATTGTGATTGTTTGAGTGTAGAGTCGAGTCTATGCATGAGAGTCAGTTTTGTGTCGTGGCCTAATGCAGATGTCTTGTGTTGTGTAGTGTTTGTATGGAGTCGGATCCAAGTGAGTATATGGGGGACACAATGGACAGTGTCAACGTGGGTCGTAGAGATAATCCGATCAGAGGAGGTAATCCGGTTGGACAAGATAGGCCTGCACAGGAACATGCACTAGCGGTAGGTCCGAATATGGGTGTTGGTTTGGATCCAGCATTAGTGCAAGGTTTGCTACAAGTAGTAGAGAGGTTGACTGCTCCAAAGGCTCCAACTGAGTTGTTAAGAAAAAGAGGAGCAGAGGATTTTCATGGGACTGCTTTGGATGAATCAGATGTGACTGAGTTTTGGCTTAAGAGGGTAAGTCGAATTTTGCAAGAGATTAACTGTCCTGCAAATCAGAGAGCTTTATGTGCAAGATCGTTGCTTCAAGGATCAGCGTATGATTGGTGGGAACTTGTGATGCGAAATCCTCAACGACTAGCCGAGTTGACGTGGGAATTCTTCAAGAGAGAATTTGAGCAGAAGTATGTGACGAAGGCATACCAAGAAGCCAAATGGAGAGAGTTCATCAGTTTGAAGCAGCGGGGTATGACCGTGAGAGAGCATGATAAGGAATTCAACCGGTTGAGTAAGTATGTGCCCGAGCAGTTATTGACGGATGAGTTCAGATGTAGGCACTTTCTAGAGGGACTACGTGAGGTGTTCAGAGGTCCTTTGTCTGCTATGATCGTCTTACAACCAGTGGGGTATTATCAGCTTGTGGCAGCGGCAATGAAGTTAGAAGAATCTGAGATGGTAAAGCAAAAGATGGCACAGAAGAGGAGAGCACCGGATGGAGGAGTTGCGAGTACTAAGAAGTCTAAGGGTGCTCCAGTTGAACAAGGAACTAGAGGGACAGTTCAAGTGCCTTCACAAGTAGGGAGTGTAGCCCCATAGGGTAGTAAGGGAAATCGAGCACCGGAGTGTGAGCATTGTCATAAGTACCATTGGGGTACATGTCGCAAGATTATCGGTGCATGCTTCAAGTGCGGGAGTATGGAGCATCGGTTTGCATATTGCCCCAATCGACAAGAGGAGGAGAATCAACAAGAAAGTAGAAGATCCAATGTGACTCGAAGCAACCGTGATAGAAGTAGAGCTCTGCAAGCACCATCAGAGACGGTGCAACGACCTGGTGCTACGGAAGAATATAACCGGCATAGAGCATATGCTTTTATTGGAGAAGATGCAACTGATACCGCAGGTCCTTCGGGTAAGTGTATATATGTTAAGTTTTGTTTCGTTTCGATTTTGATATTTGAGATGTATATGATAATCGAGGGAATTTCGAGGACTAAATTTTCTTAAGGAGGAGAGAGTTGTCACACCACAAATGTGGCCAAATTGGAATTGGCAATTTTAATTGGAAAATATGGATATTTTGGTAATTGTTACAAGTGTAATTAAGGGCAATTGGGTAATTTACAAGAGGAAAGAGCATTAAATTGCAAGGAATTAAAAGTATTATTTGAAGATTTTTTTTATTGAGTAAAAAGAATTATTAAGGACCTATTAGAAGATTTTGAGGAGCTGTTAGTAATTATGTAATTATGGGATTAAGTGAACCAGTGCATGTGTGCCAAGTGGAGATGTGAGTGTGTGCATGTGGGTGAGAGAAAAGAGATGTCTGAAAGTTTTTAGCTTCCTGGAAACTAAATGACGTGAGGTTCTCTCTCTCTTGCTCTCTCTCTCACGTTAACCACTCCTCTCCTCTTCTTTCTCTGTTCTTTCTTAATCTTTGCATGCGTGTTCATCCAGTGTTGACTAGGGTTTTGAGTATTGAGGAGATTACAAGGTATGTGGCTAGAAGTTCTTTGGGTTTCTCCTTCCTTTCTTCTTCTTCGGGATTGTCTGAGTTTTTAAGCTTATGTTCTTAGGTTAATGGAATGTGGTTTTATCTGTTTGCAAGCTTTTGAAGAACAGAGAAAAGATAAAGGAAAAGGAAAGGTTGTGGATTGAAAGTTGCAGTGGACATTTTGAACTTCATTAACAGGTTTGGGAGTGTCTGTCCTTTCTCATTTTTGGATCCTGATTACTGTTTGGATGTCAATGTTATTTATGTGTGTTTGTTTATCAAAATGGTTGAGTAATAGAAATTATATGTATGATTAGTAGTGTTAAAGTTCTGTTGCTTTATACGTTAAAATGGATGTCTATATACATGTAAGTTAAAAGGGAAGATTCTGGGTTTGTGACTCTCTCTGTTTATATTATTTGATTGTGTGATAATGTGAATAATTTGAGTGATTATTGCTGTAAATGTGCTCTGGAGACTTGAAGGTATGTGTTTGAATAATTAATGCATGAAATTGGTTTTTGGGCAAGATGGGGTTTTGAGTTTTGATGTACTCTGTTTTCACGATTTTCTGTTTTTACGTTTTCTGGAAATTCTAAAATTATGGGAAGCAGAAGTGAGAGAAGAAGATCACGTGACATGATGGAGAATCACGCCGTGACCCTCTTCCCTGGGGAAGTCACGAGATGTGATGGAGAGTCACGGCTCGTGACCATCCCCTTCCCTGCGTTTCACGAGTCACAATTGCCTGTGTGACTCGTGACCTCCCCTCTCTTTTCTGGCGTCACGAGGCGTGATGGAGGGTCATGACTCGTGACCGCCCCTGTTTTGTGTGGCGCTTGCGAGAAGCCAGCGTTACGAGTCACAATTGCTTGTGTGACTCGTGACTGGCCTCCCTTCCTTCTGCCCTATTTTAAAAAAAAACAAAGATTTAAACTTCTGATTATAAGGGGTTTTGCACTACATGACACATGTTTGGATTTAAATCTGTATTACAATTTGATAATTGTTTAATTATGTGATTTGTGTACATGATTAATAATTAATGTACATGATTTAAATGTTTATAATTTACATGAACATGGATTATTTCAATTTGAGTTATATGTTCTTATTACCTCCTATAATTGATATTTATATATTTATATGTTTCCGAATTTGATCATTAAACATGTATACATGAATTATAAATTCGTATTTAATTCAATTCTCATGATATGATAATGATACTTGAGTTTTTGAGTTGTGTCATTTAAGCCTGAATAGTCATAGTAGTGGATAAGTAAGCGCTTACTTAGGTCAGGGTGTGTGTGCAGCAGCTATATGATCAAACGTTATATGCGGGTCCTGTTTGGGATCCTTGTTTCGACCCCGTTTGTGTCTATATGGAAATAAATGCGAGACTTCGGTCTCTATATAAAAAATCACATGTTTGAGACTTATGTCTCTATATGCTTGGGATACTGTGTTCTATCAGTATCCAATGGACCGCATCCACTTCTAAAGTGTATTTTCAGACTAATCAGGCTATATGTTAATTTGTGTTGTATATGTTGAGATGTATATTGACAGGATTAAAAGTATATGATGCACATGAATTCATGCATAACTTTATGATATGCACCTAGTATATGTGTACTTAGAATGGTGAGAATTATGTTAATCCTAAGTATGAATTGAGTAGTTAATTGCTTGTAACGTATGTTTATGCATGTCAAGTAGAGAACATGGGAATATGCTTATATATGATTTTGATGCCTTTGATTTTGAATCATAGCTTAATTGCACGTTTAAGGTTGCGATGAGATTATATTATTGTTGTAAATATTGTATATGTATATTGTTCGTTTGTTTTGTTCCTCCCCACTAAGCGTTATCGCTTAGCACGGGTTCTTTTTCCGTGTAGGTGGCGAGTTCGTTTTGGAGTCAGAAATCTGCAGGTCGGCCACTAGAAGTCTTTTTGGATGAAGTTTATTTTTTTTTCTTCCGCCGTTATTTTGTACATGGCTTGTTCATAGCAAAATGAATCTTTTGTAAAGGAACAACTATTTTGGTATATGTATTTGCTTACGAGCCCTTTTTGTAAAACAATATTGATTTTATGTATGTTAAAGGACTTGCTATTTTATGATTAAAAGTTTCTTTACATCTCATTTGGTTTTATTTACTAGTATGTATTTGGGATTCGTTTATGTGTTTGCCCGCGTGGCGCTCCGGTATCCTTCCAATGGGGGTATCGGGGTGTTACAGCTTGGTATCAGAGCCCAGGTTTGGTGGTTCTGGGTTATATTGTGATTGTTTGAGTGTAGAGTCGAGTCTATGCATGAGAGTCAGTTTTGTGTCGTGGCCTAATGCAGATGTCTTGTGTTGTGTAGTGTTTGTATGGAGTCGGATCTAAGTGAGTATATGGGCGACACAATGGAAAGTGTCAACGTGGGTCGTAGAGATAATCCGATCAGAGGAGGTAATCCGGTTGGACAAGATAGTCCTGCACAGGAACATGCACCAGCGGTAGGTCCGAATATGGGTGTTGGTTTGGATCCAGCATTAGTGCAAGGTTTGCTACAAGTAGTAGAGAGGTTGACTGCTCCAAAGGCTCCAACTGAGTTGTTAAGAAAAAGAGGAGCAGAGGATTTTCATGGGACTGCTTTGGATGAATCAGATGTGGCTGAGTTTTGGCTTGAGAGGGTAAGTCGAATTTTGCAAGAGATTAACTGTCCTGCAAATCAGAGAGCTTTATGTGCAGTATCGTTGCTTCAAGGATCAGCATATGATTGGTGGGAACTTGTGTTGCGAAATCCTCAGCGACTAGCCGAGTTGACATGGGAATTCTTCAAGCGAGAATTTGAGCAGAAGTATGTGACGAAGGCATACCAAGAAGCCAAGTGGAGAGAGTTCATCAGTTTGAAGCAGTGGGGTATGACCGTGAGTGAGTATGATAAGGAATCAACCGGTTGAGTAAGTATGTGCCCGAGCAGTTATTGACGGATGAGTTCAGATGTAGGCACTTTCTAGAGGGACTACGTGAGGTGTTCAGAGGTCCTTTGTCTGCTATGATCGTCTTACAACCAGTGGGGTATTATCAGCTTGTGGCAGCGGCAATGAAGTTAGAAGAATCTGAGATGGTAAAGCAAAAGATGGCACAGAAGAGGAGAGCACCGGATGGAGGAGTTGCGAGTACTAAGAAGTCTAAGGGTGCTCCAGTTGAACAAGGAACTAGAGGGACAGTTCAAGTGCCTTCACAAGTAGGGAGTGTAGCCCCACAGGGTAGTAAGGGAAATCAAGCACCGGAGTGTGAGCATTGTCATAGGTACCATTGGGGTACATGTCGCAAGATTACCGGTGCATGCTTTAAGTGCGGGAGTATGGAGCATCGGTTTGCATATTGCCCCAATCAACAAGAGGAGGAGAATCAACAAGAAAGTAGAAGATCCAATGTGACTCGAAGCAACCGTGATAGAAGTAGAGCTCCGCAAGCACCATCAGAGACGGAGCAACGACCTGGTGCTACGAAAGAATATAACCGGCATAGAGCATATGCTTTTATTGGAGAAGATGCGACTGATGTCGCAGGTCCTTCGGGTAAGTGTTAATATGTTAAGTTTTGTTTCGTTTCGATTTTGATATTTGAGATGTATATGATAAGCGAGGGAATTTCGAGGACGAAATTTTCTTAAGGAGGAGAGAGTTGTCACACCCCAAATGTGGCCAAATTGGAATTGGCAATTTTAATTGGAAAATATGGATATTTTGGTAATTGTTACAAGTGTAATTAAGGGCAATTGGGTAATTTACAAGAGGAAAGAGGATTAAATTGCAAGGAATTAAAAGTATTATTTGAAGATTTTTTTAGTGAGTAAAAAGAATTGTTAAGGACCTATTACAAGATTTTGAGGAGCTATTAGTAATTATGTAATTATGGGATTAAGTGAACCAGTGCATGTGTGCCAAGTGGAGATGTGAGTGTGTGCATGTGGGTGAGAGAAAAGAGATGTCTGAAAGTTTTTAGCTTCCTGGAAACTAAAAGACGTGAGGTTCTCTCTCTCTTGCTCTCTCTCTCACGTTAACCACTCCTCTCCTCTTCTTTCTCTGTTCTTTCTTAATCTTTGCATGCGTGTTCATCCAGTGTTGACTAGGGTTTTGAGTATTGAGGAGATTACAAGGTATGAGGCTGGAAGTTCCTTGGGTTTCTCCTTCCTTTCTTCTTCTTCGGGATTGTCTGAGTTTTTAAGCTTATGTTCTTGGGTTAATGGAATGTGGTTTTATCTGTTTGCAAGCTTTTGAAGATCAGAGAAAAGATAAAGGAAAAGGGAAGGTTGTGGATTGAAAGTTGCAGTGGACATTTTGAACTTCATTAACAGGTTTGGGAGTGTCTGTCCTTTCTAATTTTTGGATCCAGATTACTGTTCGGATGTCAATGTTATTTACGTGTGTTTGTTTATCAAAATGCTTGAGTAATAGAAATTATATGTATGATTTGTAGTGTTAAAGTTCTGTTGCTTTATACGTTAAAATGGAAGTCTATATACATGTAAGTTAAAAGGGAAGATTCTGGGTTTGTGACTCTCTCTGTTTATATTATTTGATTGTGTGATAATGTGAATAATTTGAGTTATTACTGCTGTAAATGTGCTCTAGAGACTTGAAGGTATGTGTTTGAATAATTAATGCATGAAATTGGTTTTTGGGCAAGATTGGGTTTTGAGTTTTGATGTACTCTGTTTTCATGATTTTTTGTTTTTACGTTTTCTGGAAATCCTGAAATTCTGGGAAGCAGAAGTGAGAGAAGAAGATCACGTGATGTGATGGAGAATCACGCCGTGACCCTCTTCCCTGGGGAAGTCACGAGACGTGATGGAGAGTCACGGCTCGTGACCATCCCCTTCCCTGCATGTCACGAGTCACAATTGCCTGTGTGACTCGTGACCACCCCTCTCTTTTCTGGCGTCACGAGGCGTGATGGAGGGTCACGACTCGTGATCGCCCCTGTTTTGTGTGGCGCTTGCGAGAAGCCAGCGTCACGAGTCACAATTGCTTGTGTGACTCGTGACTGGCCTCCCCTCCTTCTACCCTGTTTTAAAAAAAAAACGAAGATTTAAACTTCTGATTATAAGGGGTTTTCACTACATGACACATGTTTGGATTTAAATCTGTATTACAATTTGATAATTGTTTAATTATGTGATTTGTGTACATGATTAATAATTAATGTACATGATTTAAATGTTTATAATTTACATGAACATGGATTATTTCAATGTGAGTTATATGTTCTTATTACCTCCTGTAATTGATATTTATATATTTATATGTTTCCGAATTTGATCAATATACATGTATACATGAATTATAAATTCGTATTTAATTCAATTCTCATGATATGATAATGATACTTGAGTTTTTGAGTTGTGTCATCTAAGCCTGAATAGTCATAGTAGTGGATAAGTAAGCGCTTACTTAGGTCAGGGTGTGTGTACAGCTGCTATATGATCAAACGTTATATGTGGGTCCTGTTTGGGATCCTTGTTTCGACCCCGTTTGGGTCCATATGGAAATAAATGCGAGACTTCGGTCTCTATATGAAAAATCACATGTTTGAGACTTATGTCTCTATATGCTTGGGATACTGTGTTCTATCAGTATCCAATGGACCGCATCCACTTCTTAAGTGTATTTTCATACTAATCAGGTTATATGTTAATTTGTGTTGTATATGTTGAGATGTATATTGACAGGATTAAAAGTATATGATGCACATGAATTCATGCTTAACTTTATGATATGCACCTAGTATCTGTGTACTTAGAATGGTGAGAATTATGTTAATCCTAAGTATGAATTGAGTAGTTAATTGCTTGTAACGTATGTTTATGCATGTCAAGTAGAGAACATGGGAATATGCTTATATATGATTTTGATGCCTTCGATTTTGAATCATAGCTTAATTGCACGTTTAAGGTTGCGATGAGATTATATTATTGTTGTAAATATTGTATATGTATATTGTTCGTTTGTTTTGTTCCTCCCCACTAAGCGTTATCGCTTAGCATGGGTTCTTTTCCCGTGTAGGTGGCGAGTTCGATTTGGAGTCAGACATCTGCAGGTCGGCCACTAGAAGTCTTTTTGGATAAAGTTTATTTTTATGTCTTCCGCTGTTATTTTGTACATGGCTTGTTCATAGCAAAATGAATCTTTTGTAAAGGAACAACTATTTTGGTATATGTATTTGCTTACGAGCCCTTTTTGTAAAACAATATTGATTTGATGTATGTTAAAGGACTTGCTATTTTATGATTAAAAGTTTCTTTACATCTCATTTGGTTTTATTTACTAGTATGTATTTGGGATTCGTTTATGTGTTTGCTCGCGTGGCGCTCCGGTATCCTTCCAACGGGGGTATCGGGGTGTTACACTAACTCATGCACATTCGGGTCTTATTTCACCCAAAACCTACCTTATAATGACTAAGGGATATTTTGGATCCTTACATTTCTCTTCTCAAAAGAATTTCGTCCTCGAAATTCATACCTATAGTAATTAGCAAGACATTACAATTATTGATTCATACTGATCTTCCAAAATCCTTTCAGGTCCCCAAAGTACTTTTTCGATTTCATAATATCATTAAAATATTTTCCTTAATTGAGATAACTATAACTCTTTCTTCTTAAATCATATCAGGTTCATGTCTATAGACTGCATTTATTATCACCTTATCACTTATGCACTAACCACTTGCATTCTATAACTCATTCAATCTACTAACACCATTTGTCAATCAATTCTCTAGAATCTAGGATTAACCAGTACTTATACATCAAAATTAAGAATTAGGTAAGATACCAAATATATCCATACTTTAACCTATAATAGGACAAGAACTTCTCGACAAACTCTATACACATACTCTTATACTTATACCTATACACATTTCAAATTTCATTATTTCCTCTTATAAATTCTAATTCATACCATCTTTTCTCAATATATTTACTTTAACTTTGATGCACTCAATGAACATCATGTCAGCTTCCTTTTGAATTGAAACAGATGGAGATGTTTTAATGCTTATCATGAATGATTGGATGATATTGATGTTATGTGAATGTAATATGACTCATGTATGCAGGATGATGTAGCATATTGCCCACCCCATGCTGTAGCATGTTCAGATGATTACTCTGTTTATTAAGATTGCTGATAGGTGTACAAAGTGCTATAATCTCTTTTCTACTTTCTAATATTCTAGGTCCATAACCGTCTAAATCTTGGCTTCATCTATCTCTTAAGGAAATAAACCTATCCAAAACTCATGCCATTATATGAAAGATCTTTAACAAAGTTTCTATTGACATAACTGGTGAAAGCATTTCAGGTCTTACAGACACAGAAGGACCCAAGATAGATAGGTCAAAACCTATCGAATGAACATTTTTAAATCGATCTTTTACAATCTTACGGGAAACTTCTATCTCTTTTATCTATAAAAAGAATAAGGACATATGTGTGGGACAACAAAAATACATTTCAAACTCACTTCTAAACTCTAATTGTCCAGAACCGACTAAACCTTTTCTCCGATACCACTAAATGTAACAACCAATATAGGTAATCTATAAGACCCGTCATATGGTATAGAATTGCCTCTAGTTGAATGTCACAAAACAGTGAACAAAATCCCATTAACAAATGTCTAAACTATTTGTTGTACTTTTAAACAATAAATAACATATATTAATAACTCATTATACATTCTTACTCACATTCCTGTACATATTCAAAGTTACAATGTTAACCTTATCTCTGTTGTAAAAGAACAGTTACGTATAATATACAAATCATTTTATAAAAATACAAATCCCTTTTTATACAATTTATATCTCAAAATTCTTATATTAAAATCAACCTCCTAACCATGTGTTGGCCCGAACTTTTGCTGATGACCCTTAGAGGTGACGCGAAGACTTGTACCTACACGGATTAAAAACCCATGCTAAGCTTAGTGGGGAACCATTATGATATGAAAGACCTCTTACAGAAGTCATCAAATGAACACGCACACATATGGTCATACATATAATCACATAATCATATATTCATTCTCAAAGAATATAGTTGGAACAAGTGAGAATAAACTTACGTATCACCTTCAGAACCATTGAATAAATTATCATGCCAGCAGTCTTTTATAAGCTTTTGTAACATTCGCAACTTTCACAAATCCTTGTTCAAATATAATTTATACCACATGTATCCGTACATATATGTTTGTAAGTTTCTACATTGTTATTAAGTAATGCTCATCACTATGTTTCATGAATAAACATATAACAATCATATATATTAGTAAACGTTCAGTTATATAATCTTGTAAAATTCTTTATTCATTGCTTACTACTTATGCCATATTCAAAGGATTTAAATTCAAATCACAGAGGTCATATTTCATAACACTTTCCATTAAAGTAATTATAAATGTGCATTTATTCATAAGTATAGGTCTCATACGACATGTTAAATAAAATCATTTCATGCAACTAGTATAAGTGTACAGATATATAAACATATATCGTCTCATTTATAGTCCTACTAGGTTCAGAAATTTAGATTTCATGTTAACATTTAACATATCCAAAACACATCGCATAACTTGTGATTCTTATTTAGATCGTTATTTCTATAATTATTAACTAATCATACTAGTATCACGACCAAGATCATATTTAGCAATCGGGCCAAAATCACAACTACCCATATATTCTTCATTAATTTTGATATTAAGACTTTATATCAAATTAAAAATCATATTACTTGCTAGTAATCAAATCAGACATCAAAATTCGGAGTTTATGTCATAATCTTTCACATTCAGAGTACTTTATACAGTTTATGTTTACTTTGCTTTTACCACATATAGAGAATGGGAATTCATATAACTATCTATCAAGAGTATTCACACATTTCACTCATCAATATTTTGCCTTCCTTTTTAAAGGTGTGGATAAGCGGGAGAATATCAAGCATTTCTAAAGGAAAGAAAATAGATGAGACATATAGTCTTTAAGTAAAGACACAATAGGTGTCGATATAATGGTAGGCAGCTACATCAGGCTCCCTATAGGCATGCCTATCTATCCACAACTTTGTTTTTAAGCAGGCTCCCGAACTATTCGAGAGTTACTATTAATCACAGTATATGCATATAAACTTATATCACTCTTACTTGTGCTCATGCATGATCGTACAAGCATTATAGATAATTTAGAACTCATATTATATAATTCGAAATAACACTGTTAAACAGATATTCATCTTTAATCACATTGCATATTCACTATGTTTTAATCATCTAATTGTTCTCATGAAAACTCATATAACGTATGCATATATACATAATCATTATACATTACTAAACATGTAATAATAAATTTCGGTACAGTTTAACTTCATTTTAAATTATATTAAATATTTACTGTCCTATATTGGCCTTTCATGTCCATGAGTCCACATCACAATCTTATCACAAATTATTATCAAATATACATTATTTGCATGTAAATCTTTTCATCATTTTACTATATCTTCCTTTAATGTGTCATATAATTCCATATTAAACTAGATCATACATTCGTCGTGTATCACTAGGAAAATATTAGACAAGTATTGCAATTATTACGGTAGTCATACACGGTTCAAAATTCATGTCCTATATTTATTATACCTAGTCATAACACATAATTCAAATGATTCCGATCAATATCAATAATAGATAGTAAACATAGGCATAGTGCTTTACATGAGACTTATATTCATTATCACATCCCTTTTATCACAATCGTGTGTATAATGTACTTTTGTAACTTGTGCTTTGTAATATCAAGTTTATACATTACACACAATTTCAAGTGTTTTCCTTCAAGCCAAATACATCCATTATTCTTGAGCTTTTAAGTTCATATACTTTTATATTAACCATACTTGTGTTAATAATATGCTAATCATATTCACATAATTCATCGTGTATTAATTATTAACATGTAACATTTCCATATAAGGTTCTTTGTGTTTTTATTATATTCATCCTAATATAGTTCCCATGCATATATTAATTTTATTTCTTACAACCATGTTGAACAAGTCTCATAATCATTTCAAATAATTTTGGATTCTATTTGACAAGAAATTCACATTTTATAATCAAATATCCACTTAGTATCCTAATTAACACATCATATTCCCAACTTTAATTACATGTATTTTTTGGCGGCAACCATACTTATATTTATTTCATAGTATTAGACACACGTGGAACAAGTTTTGGAACTTCTGATTAAGTTCAGGTTCAAACCGGTATGGAAAAGCTCACGTAACAGGCTGAAAATAGGGGTCACAAGGCAGTCAGACATTCTTAACCACTGTGTGGGTCAATGGTTAGGCAAAAATTGAGTTCTAGAAGCTACTTACAAGGCAGTCAGGGAAGTTAAATGGCGGTTAGGAAGACTTGACAACCGTGTACCCCTATTCTATTGCATCCTACGATGGGGTAGAATTCAGGTCCAATTTTTCATAGTGTTTTTCACCTATCTAGAGGCATTTTCGACAAAAGTTATTCAAGGAATTTGTTATACTATGTCTTAATTTTATTTTGTACAAAACTCACCTCATTTGGACTTCAGACCTGAGTGTTATGACCTTGGGAACACCTACTGGTCCCCATGCACAAAAAGATTCAAGTCTGTAACTTCAATCATATTTTTAAACTTCTTGTGGGTATAACTAGGTTTTAGTATCTTATAAAAATTGTAGGGCTATGTCTTATGGCTCTTATGCAGCTAGAATCACTCCATTTGGAGGTCTATAGGCCGATATATGGCCTAAACATGAAAACTTGTTCAAGTAAATTTATGACAAATTCTCTATCAAATTCATTTACGTAACCTATTCCATCAATTTCCTACACAGTCAACTAAATTTAACACTTGGGCATCAAATTCTCACTCATTCCAGCATAACACATGCATAAGTAATAGAATCAGGGAGTTCTCAAACCTTGTTTGGTGATAAAATCACTTCTTTAAATCTCTATTGCTCCCACCTTCTCTTTCCCTTGCTTTTTCTACTTCCTTCTTCTATATACATAGCTATATACTCATTCAAATCAATTTCTCTCTCCAATAATTCAACTCCTTTAATAGTACAAAGAAAAAGACGGACAAGTAGATGAAAAAGCTAATAAAAACTCACATCAATTCCTTAGGATTTTAGTTTGATTCAAGTGTGCTGCTTAAGATGTGAACAAATGAAGAAAACGTGAGAAAGGAGGTGAGGAAAATCCTAGAATTTCTAGCTAAGGAAGGGCCAGCCTCTCCCTCACAATCCATTTATATCCACACTTTTCACTTTCTAGAATAAATAGATGCCAAAATCATATTTGTAGATGCTTAATAGTTTTTATTTAATCCTTAGCTTATTCTTTAATTAGAGATTAGCTTGCATTTAATTCTTATTAGACATATTGGCCCACATTACTATTTCTTTTATAAATTAATGCCATAATTTGCCAAATTACCACTACAAAAAAATTAACATTACGGAATCATTTTTGTTGCTATTTAGCGATGAAAAGTCTATTTCGTCGCTAATTTCATCATAGACAAACATTTTAGCGACGAACAATTAATTTTGTCACTAAAAGTGGCAGGATAAATTCCCCTTCACTTTTAGCGACGGAATTTAGAGACCGAAAATACAAACTGTCACTAAAATGGGCGGCAAAAAATTTCACCAATATCTGCTGCCAGATTTAGCGACGAAAATGCTGCTCTATCGCTAAACATAGCGACGAAATGCAAATCCCATCGCTATATAAACTTTGTGACGAACAAATTTATTCCGTCGCTAAATTTAGGGACGAAATTATTTTATTCATCGCAAAATAGCGACGGTTTGATTTGCAGTGGCTAAATAACGACGGTATATGTCGACCGTCATTAAATAGCGACAGTATTTTTATACCGTTGGTAAATAGCAACAGTACTTTCATAATCGTCGCAAATTAGCAATGGGACTCCTTTCTCGTCACTACTTTAAAAGGTATAAATACCCCTTTTCTTCTTCTCTTCTCCCTCTTATTTTCCCTGTCTTCCCTTTCCTTTCCTCTCTTGCTCGGCTTCCCTCCTCCCCTCCCCTACCCACCCAACGGCCAGATCTGGGACAGGAAGTTACCGCCGCCACTGCGTGGAAGGGCCGCCTGCTCTGCCGCCTTGCCCCGGCCATATCTTCGTTAGATTTACTCTTTCCTCCTCTCCTGCCTCTCTTCCTCTCTCCGCTTGAAGTTATGCCGCCGCCGGGGTCCGCCCGCCCTCCTGCCTCCGACGCCTCCTCCTCTCCCGCCTCTCTTCTACTCCGGCCAACTGAGTTAAGTTTTTTTTATATTAAATTTGTTTTTTTTATATTAAATTTATTTTATTAATAATAAGTATATAATTTTATTATTGTAAAGTTTTATGATATATTCTTGTTATTATTTTAATTTATTAAATTTATTTTTATTATTGTTTTAATTTTTTATTATAATTTGTGTATTTATTTACTATTGTGGGTATATATTTTAAATTATGATTGTTATTATGTTTATATTTTACTTAAATGTGTGGTATATTTGTTATTATATTTATTATTATTTTAAATTGGTATTATATTTGTGTATATATTTATTTTTTTTTTATATAGTTTGTATTATAATTGTTAGTATGCTTATAATTTTTTGAAATTTATGGCATATTTGTTATTATAAAAATTATTATTTTAATTTTGTATTATAATTTGTCTATATATGTATATTTTTGGTAAGTGTGTATTATAATTGTTATTATATTTATAATTTTTTTAAAAATTTGTGACATATTTGTAAGTATATGTATGATTATTTTAATTTTGTATTATAATTTGTCTATATATTTATTTTTTTAAGTGCATATTGTATTTAATATTATGTTTATAATTTTTTAAAATTTGTGGCATATTGTTATTATATATAATATTGCTTTAATATTGTATTATCGTTTGTCTATATATTTATTTTTTAAAATGTGTATTGTATTTGTTATATATTTTATTTATTATTTTTTAAAATTTGTATTATATTTGTAGAACAAATTAGAAATTTGAAAAAATGTGCCATGAAATTAACTTTAAATTAAAAATGAAATTTCAATTACTATGAAAAATTTGTGTAACACCCCTTACCTGTACGTAGGGGATCTCATCCGCATGGATGAGTGAGAGCCCGCATAGATAAGGGTTGTTACCAAATAGAACAAAGCATACCGATTAAAACTAAAAACATAAATACTAAAAAAAAGAATTGGGAACCAATAAATCTATAAAAACTATACATTCAAAGAGAACACAATTGAGCCTGGACTGAATTAATCAAATTTCATTCATTGATATATCAGAATATTTCCATTACAATACTGTTTACAAAATCACTTTACATAAATACAAAACTGAGAGCTTACATAATACAAAATTGGTTACAAACCAAAAGTTAAACATCAGGAGTATCAAATTACAAAAGAAACTGAGCCACTAATAAAAACCCTCATACTATGTTGGCCTAGGCTGCTGCGGATCGAACCCCCTAAAAGCTTCTACTATTTCCACACCTACATGGATGGAAACTCGTGCTAAGCGATAACGCTTAGTGGGGAAAATACAAGATGAACGACCACTCACAGTGGACGTTAAGATAAAACACACACGTATGCACACAAATACATATATAAGCATAAAAAAACTACATCAAAACTCACATTCATCAGATATTTCATAAAATATAGACATTTATATAGCATCACATTATCATATCAATATCAAATTCATAGATTTGCCTACAAACCCAGAGTACTGGATAACGAGTGAACACATTGGTACCCCGTGGGTACAAATAAAAGTAACTTCTTTCATTTTCATTCAAACACATTTTCACATTGGGGGATCTTAAACAAGACCCAACTTATAAGGATCACGAAGACCTAAATGGTGACCTCATCAGGGTCCAGAACACATTAGGGTTACAACTAGTAGAACTCTATAGGCATGCGTATCTATCCACTAACTTGACTCTTGCAAGCTAGGCATTAATCCAAAATAATGATCACATAATGAAGCATATTATAATACAAACATTGATATTTTAATAAATCACAAGTGAGAAACCATGCAAAGAAATTAGAATAATAAACATTTAAAAATAGGGGAGCGCCGCGCTCGCGACAGAGGCTACTTGCACACCAGGGCATGCTCGTAACAGTGAACCGAGCTCACGAAGGAAGGGTGAAAAGGGTTCTATCACGTTCACATCATAAATCTCACTCGCGATAGAGGGCGAGGAGGTCACTGTCGCGCTCGTGATAGCAATTAGCTTGACAGATGCTCGGTTGCTGATCTCTCTATCGCGCTCATGATCGAGGTCACACTTGTGATAGAGACACTCTTCAGCAAAAGCTCCATTACCTGAGCTCTGTCGTGCTCATGATGGAGGTCACGCTTGTGACAGAGTCGAGTTTCCAACTCCCTACACTATTCCCAACAACCCAAAACCTTCCAAAACCAAACCAACATCCAAATTACTTCAATCCAAGCATAAATTCACAACCAAAACACATTACCCACAATATCTTCTAAATTATACACTTGAATAGAGAATCAAAAAGACAAAGAAAGCAATTTAACCATCAAAATTCAAAAACCCAGAATTTTGCTCCAAAAGCCACATAAATTCAATCTATCCCTCAATATGCAACTTCTTTCTCAAATCCACTAAAAAATAATCAAAACCCATATCATTTATACAATTTAAACAAGTTTAAAACCACAAATTTCTAGAAATTATAACAAAATTCCAAAATCAAAATCATCAAAATTCACATAATTCCCAAGCTCCTCAAGGATCAATTCGGCGGCACTACCACCCACCTTCTCTTTGCCCTTTGCCTCCTTAGCTAGAACTTCTAATCAAACAAGCCAACAACATACCAAAAACTCAAAACCCTAAACACACACACAAACCAGCAAACGCAACCCAAAGAGGAAGAGAAGAAGAAGAAAAAGAAGAACAAAACACTTACCCAAAATCTAGAATTTGCCAAAACAACTACAGAATTTAGAAGCTTGAGGAGATGATCAAAAAGCAAGAAATGAGGAGAAGAGAAAAAGAAGAAGAAGATGAAGAGGAAGAGAGGGCTGGAATGGGAATAGGGGCAATAAGCTATCCCTCACGTTTCCTCTCTCTTTCCCTTAGTCAAACTCTTCTTTTCTCTTTCCTTCATCTCGACCATCCAAGAGTCAAGATCCAACGGTGGGTTTGGCAAATTCCCTTTTAATCCTTCTTTTTTTCCCCACAACACAACTTAAGTGACAAACTTAACATTATCATGCATATGTACCCTTACACCCTAACTCACACCCACACACATACACACACACACAAGATCAAAACTATTAGGGTGAAAATCGGGGTGTTACAACGCTCCCCTCCTTAAAAGAATTTTGTCCTTGAAATTCTCACCTTTACTAAACAATTGCGGATACTGAGATCTCATAACTGACTCTGGTTCCCAAAGTAGCTTCTTAAACCCCATAGTGTTGCCATAATACTTTAACCAATAGAACCTGTTTGTTCTGGAGCTGTCTCACCTCTTGAGCCAAAATAGCCTTAGGTTTCTCATCATATAAATAATCTAAATGGACTTGCACATCCTGAACTGATAGCACATGCGAGCCACTTGACCTATACCGGCGAAGCATTGACGCATGGAACACATCATGAAGCTTGGCTAACTCTTCTGGTAATGTCAATCAGTAGGCAACGGGTCCAATCTATTCCAAAATCTCATATGGCTCTAAGAACCTCAGACTTTACTTTTCCTTTTTACCAAAACTTTATCCCCGACCTTATACTGAATATCTTTTCAATTTAAATTAGCATAAGATCTCTATTGGTCCCTTACTGTTTTAAGATTTTGCTAAACAAACTTGATCTTCTTTTCAGTGTCCCTAACCAATTCCGGACCAACAATGGAACACTCAGTCAATTTACTCCAACAAACTACAGTCTACCATTTCCATCCATAAAGTGCCTCGTAAGGTGCCATCCTGATAGTCATCTGCTAACTGTTGTTATATGCAAACTCCATCAAAGATACATATCTGTCCCAACTACGTAAGAAATCCAACACATAACCCCAAAGCAATTATTCTAGAATCTAAATAACCCTCTCTGACTGACAGTTGGTCTAAGGATGGAAAGCAGTGCTAAAATGCAAATGAGTACTCAAAGCAGACTGCAACTCTTTCCAGAACTTTGATGTGAACCTAGGATCCCGATCAGACACAATTGATAGAGGAACTCCGTGCAACCGAACTATCTCATTCACATAAATCTCTGCCAATCGATCTATAGGATAACCAAGTTGAATCAGTAAGAAATGAGCCGACTTGGTAAGCCGATCGACTATTACCCATATAGAGTCATGCTTCCTCTGAGTCAAGGGTAATTGTCCCAAAGTCCATCGGGACATTGTCCCACTTCCATTAAGGAATGGGAAAAGGATTGAGCAATCTAGGGGAGACTTGGTGCTCAGCCTTTACCTGCTAACAGGTTAGGCACTTAGAAACAAAGTCCACAATATCCGTCTTTATACCGGGCCACCAATAGAATTGCTTGAGATCTCTATACATCTTATCACCTCCTGGATGCATAGTAAAAACTGTAGTGTGTGCCTCTTGCAAAAGCTTCATGTTCAATTCACTATCATTAGGCATGCACAAATGATTTCTATAGCTTTCACTATCCACCGAGTACTCAGACTGACCTCTACTTCTAACCACTTGCAGAGCACACTACAACTTAGGATCTCTTATCTAAGAATAAATAATCAGCTACTTCAGACTAGGTGTAACACCCTATTTCCCACCCTAGTATTCTTAGTAATTTTGTGTGTAGTATTGTAGTTGGGTAATTTAGTTATTAATTGCATAATTTTGCTAATTGAGTGTTTTGGTTGGGTAGAGGAGAAAAGAAGAAGGATTAGAATGGGACTTTGCCAACACCAACTAAGAATTTGACAAGTGTAGGTAAGAGATTTGATAAGAGTAGATAAAGATGGAAAGAGAGAGTGAGGGATAGAAATTCACGTTTCTGCCTCTTCCTCACCGCCTCTTTCTTTTTCTTCTTCTTCTTTTTCTCCTCTTCTTAGCTTCGATCCTTTGATTGTTTATGCTATTTGTGAATTTGGAGTTGGTTTTGGCAAATTTCTAGGTTTGGGTTAGTGATTGTCTTCTCTTCTTTCTTTCTCTTCTTCCCGTTTTCTTTTGGTATGTATGGGTTTTGACTTTTGGTGTTTGCGGTTTGGTTGATATGATGTTCAGAATTTTCTGCTAAGGAAGCAAAAGGTAAAGATAAGGTTGGAGGGAGTTCATCCAAGTGATTGTGGTGGAGCTTTGTATCTCAAGGTTTGGGAATTTTGTGTTTTGAATAATATTGATATATGATTTAAATTTCTGGTACTTGATGATTTTGAGCATGATTATATGTATATTTACATGAGTGTTGTTAGTTTTGTATTGAATTTAGAAGGGATGATAATTGTAGTAAAATTGTTAATGTGATATTGTGATGAAAGGAGTGATCTTGGTATGATTTTTGGTTAATTAATAAATTAAATTGCTTGAGAGGTTAATTAGGAGTTTGAACTTGATAGAATTAAGTTTAGAAGGCATAAATTGAGTATAGTGTGGAAATTGGAGTTTGGGTTGAAGTTTGGGAAAGTGTATAACCTTAATTTTATGGGTTTTTGATGAGTCACACGGCAGTATGCAATGCCTTACCATGGTGTGATCGAAATTCTGGGTTGAGTCTTGCTTGTCCATGTGTTTACACGGGGGTATTGGTTTATCATGCGACCGTGTGTCATACCCTCGTGTAAATCTACTCTATTCTGATGAATTGCTCTGGTACATTTTTACACGGCGGTAAGGTTTAGTCATATCACCGTGTAAATATATTTTATTTCAGAGGAGTTTTGCTCGGAAGGCTACATAGCGGTAAGGTTTTTTCCTTACCACTATGGGAAATGCCTTACACGGCGGTAAGATTTGGTTATACCGCCGTGTAAAAGCCCCCTATTTTGAAAATTGAATTTTTGAATTTTGTCCTATATGCCTGTTTTGAGTATGTTATTACATTTAGTCTTTATCTATTGGATTATTGTCTAGTAGATGATGTTGAATTGTAGCATTTACTTCAAGATATATTTAAATTATTATGTGATGAGTATGGGATATTGTATTGACGCCTAACCTGCGATAGCCAAATAAGTGGATAGATAGGCATGCCTATAGAGTTCAGTTAGCTGTAGCCATGATTTTTGGACCCTGATCAGGTCCCTGTTTGGATCCTTACAATCCCTTGAATTTTGATTTTATTCAAGATCCCATGCGAAAATGTTTTGAAATAAAAAGAAAACATTTATTTTGATACCTTTGGGCATCCATGCATTGTGAAAGAAATTGTTGGTACCTACGGGGTATCTATGCGTTTACTCATTATCCACTATTTTGAATGGGCAGGTTTACTGTATTTATATATATAACTTTGATATGATGCGTATTATTATGATTCAATTCAGAATATGAGTTTTTGCAAATCGTGCTGAGGAAGTATTGGATTTGTTGAATCTATGTGCACATTATGAATTGTTTTAGATGGCTTTGTTTTCCGTATGTGCCATGTGTATGCGAATTGCTTTTGACGTCCACTGTGAGTGGTCGTATTCTCTTTGTTTTCCCCACTAAGCGTTATCACTTAGCACTTGTCTTTCATCCGTGCAGGTGTGGATGCAGTCAGAGTTTTTGGGTAGATTAATCCGCCATCGGCTAGGCCAACACAATCGAGAGAGAGTTTTATAGTGTAGGATTTTGCAGTCTAAATTTTGGATTATGTAATCCAGTTCTCTGATGTAAAGCTGGAACACCCCCTTCCCATGCGTAGGCGATCCCATCCGATAAGTAGTGAGATGTTGTATGAGTCAAGGTGCCACCAAACAGATACAAAGCAAATCATACATTCATTCATAACATACATGCTGAAATACGGGATACTTAAAAACTTTAAGGAAAAAGAAAGCAATAGCTGATCATGCATTAATATAACAAAACCATTACAATAATGTTCTGATCAACTAGCTGAAACAAAAGATATTACATAACCAAAATATGAGTACAAAAGCGGAAGCTATAACAAAACTGATACAAGAGAGTTCTACACAAAAAGAATCATCAACTATTACAAAAGTTAAGCCCTACACTAAAACCTTCTGTGTTGGCTTGACAACGGTGACTCTCTCAAAGCAAAACTCCTTCAGCACCTGCATGGGTAAAAACACCGTGCTAAGTGATAAATGCTTAGTGGGGAAACACACATAAAATATGGACGGCCATTCACAATGGTCGTCAAGGCATAACACATTCACAATGGCAAATGCAGTAGCTTATAACATAATCCACATAAATATGCTCACAATTTAAAGCCATACATTCCGCATCTCAAATTCATATCCATATCCAAATTAATCGAACATATATCTCATCATTATACTCATTCAGATATCACATTTATATAGTCAAATCAGAGCAGAGAAAACTAATCGAACACCTGCTGACTCGAGGTAGTGGATAACGAGTGAACTGAGGGTACCTTACGGGTATGAATCGATTACTGAGGGTACCTCACAGGTACAAATCAAAAATCATTTTATTTTTATCAAAAACACAATATTTTACTGAGGGGATCTTAAACAAGATCGAAATACTGAGGGGTTCGCGAGGAACCAAACGGGGACCTGATCGGGGTCCGAACTGAACTGAGGGCTGCAGCTAAAAGACTCTATGAGGCATGCCTAACTATCCACTTACTTGACTCTAGCAGGTTATGCGTCCTTCAATTCATGTTTCAAGGTACAGCATACAATTCATCTGAAGACTCATGGTATCACTCATATAAAAGCATATGAAAGCATGACATGAATCACACAGTAGTACAAGTCCATTCAGAAGAAGTACGAAATTCATTTTTGTGTTAAAACCGGGAAATTTCAGAAAATAGGCCGAACGGGGTGACCAACAAGGTTGGCCGGTCACGAGTCGTGACTGGTATCACAACTCGTGACTGGCCTCCTCCAGGCTGGTCACTAGTCGTGACTGGCCTCTTCCTAGCTGGTCACAAGTTGTGACTGGCAGTCACCACTCGTGACTGGCCTCTTCCTAGCTGGTCACAAGTTGTGACTGGCAGTCACCACTCGTGACTGCCCTCTCTGGCTGGTCACGAGTCGTGACTGGCCGTCACTACTTGTGACTGGCCTCTCTGGCTGGTCACGAGTCGTGACTGGCAGTCACTACTCGTGACTGGCCTCCTCTTGGCTTGTCACGAGTTATGACTGGCAGTCACCACTCGTGACTGGCTCTCTTGGCTGGTCACGAGTCGTGACTGGCAGTCACTACTCGTGACTGGCCTCTCTTGGCTGGTCACGACACACACGTACATACTGGAAACGGGAAATTCAACAGGATCGCGATTTCCATTCCCAGGATTCCCAGAACTCAAAAATCAATTCCAAAATGATTCAAACCACTACCAATCTCATCTTACCTTCCAGTAGATTCTCCAAACAATATAAACGGCATAAATACAACTTAATTCAGAAATCAAAACAACCAAAATCAAGCATAAACACATTCAAGTTTCTCAAGAACATAAACCCTAAATTACAGTAACTTAAATTCTCAAACAAGATTTCTAAAACAAGTCCCAAACCTGAAATCCTTAGCTTCAAATCACTTAGCTCCACTACTCCCAGCAATCTCCTTGCCCTTGGCATCGCGTGGAGTCTCAGCTAAGCACAACACATCAAAGAACACCCAAAAATGCAAACCCTAAGTTAAATCTAAACCCATAAAATAAAAAGAAGAAGAACAAAAGGGAAAATAAGATGAGGAATGCAGTAACTTACCAAAAGAATGCCAAGGAGGTGATTGATTTCCACTAACAGTAGCTTGATTCAAGCTACGGTTTCAAAATAAGAGCAAGGAAGAAGATGAGCCAAAGAGGAAGAAGAATCGGGAAGAAGAAATGAATTTCCACCTTTCCTACCTTCCTTTCTCTATTAACTCATCTTTTTCCCTAACCCTACACTTGTCACTTTCTTGTTGGTGGAAACCAATCACTCACACCCAACAACCATGCACTACACACACCCAATGCACTCCCAACTAATGCACACCCTACAATGGTATGAACACACACACACTATGCACTCCCATCTTAAAACACCTTAATATGATATGCTCAAGTGCACACAACCATTTCCCAATTAATTCACACACTAATACCACACATATTACCATATGCTAATAAAACCCTAAAAACATGCATTTTTACCAAAATATCCTTATGATATGCCGAACACATGCAAATGCATGCTCATAAAGATAGGCTCATACTACTAAGGGACAAACGGGGTGTGACAACTCTCCCCTACTAAAAAGAATTTCATCCTCAAAATTCTCACCTGAACTGAACAACTACGGATACTGAGCTCTCATCGACTCTTCCGGTTCCCAAGTCGCTTCCTCGACTCCGTGATGGTTCCATAACACTTTTACCAATGGGATCTGCATACTTCTCAATTATCTCACCTCTCGGGCTAAAATGGCTCTCGGTTTCTCATCATAGGAAAAATATGGCTGAACCTGCACATCCTGAACCGAAAGAACATGCGAAGGATCTGATCTGTACCGATGAAGCATCGAAACATGGAACACATCGTGCAACTTTGCTAACTCCATCGGTAACGCCAATATATAGGCTACCGGTCCAACCTTAGCCAAAATCTCATAAGGACCAATGAAACGAGGACTAAGCTTACCTTTCTTTCCAAATCAAAGCACTTTCCTCCAAGGCGAGACCTTAAGGAAAACCTTGTCCCTGATCTCAAATTGCACGTCTTTCCTCTTCAAGTTAGCATAAGACTTTTATCGATCCTTGGCCGCCTTCAAATTCCGCTGCACAACTCTGATCTTTTCTTCGGTATCTCTAACCAATTCTAGCCCAATCACTGATCTCTCGGATAGCTCGGTCCAACAAACCGGAGTTCTACACTGCCGACCATACAAAGCCTCATATGGTACCATACCGATGCTCGACTGAAAGCTATTGTTGTAGGCAAACTCCATAAGCAACACATATCTGTCCCAACTACCCCAAAAATCCAAAGCACAAGCCCTCATCATATCCTCCAGAATCTGAATGACCTGCTCTGACTGACCATCGGTCTGAGGGTGAAACGCTGTGCTGAAGTTCAACTTAGTGCCCAAAGCTCTCTGCAACTCTTTCCAAAACTTGAAAGTAAACCTCGGATCCCGATCTGAAACTATGGATAATGGCACACCATGCAACCGAACTATCTCATCCATATAGATACTGGCAAATCTATCCATCGAGTAGTCCACTCTAACTGGCAGAAAGTGAGCTGACTTCGTAAGTCGATCCACTATTACCCAAACTGAGTCATGCTTCTTCTGAGTCAAAGGCAAACCAGATACAAAGTCCATGGTTATATCATCCCACTTCCACTCAGGAACGGATAAAGGTGTAAGCAATCCCGAAGGAACTTGATGCTCGGCCTTTACCTGTTGACATGTCGAGCACTTAGATACAAAATCCACGATGTCTCTCTTCATACCGGACCACCAATAAAACTGTTTCATGTCCCGATACATTGTCTCACTGCCAGGATGCATAGTAAAAACTGTACTATGTGCCTCACTCATAAGCTGTCTCCTCAAATCCTCAGACTCTGGCACACACAAGCGATTTTTGAACATAAGCACCTCATCCTGAACTGAGAACTCTGACTGCTTACCTGATCTGACCTCTTGCACAAACCGCTGTAGCCTCTCATCATCCTTCTGAGCATCCATAATCCTCTGTCTCAAGGTAGGCTTCACATGCAACTGAGCAATCAAAGCCCCATCTGAACCAAACCTCCATCTAAACCGTCTCAGAAACAAGGCTAAAACTGACTTCCGACTCAAAGCATCAGCGACTACATTGGCCTTACCAAGATGGTAATCCATAATGTAGTCGTAGTCCTCAAACAACTCAAGCCAACGGCGCTGTCTCATGTTCAACTCTTTCTGTGTGAGGAAGTACTTCAAGCTCTTATGGTCTGAAAAGATCCTACACTTTTCCCCATACAGATAATGACACCAAATCTTCAAAGCAAAGATCACAGCCGCCAACTCAAGGTCATGCATCGGATAGTTCCTCTCATGTGGCTTTAACTGTCGAGAAGCATAAGCCACGACCTTACCTTCTTGCATCAAAACACATCCAAGACCAACACCCGAAGCATCACTATAAATGACAAACTCTTTACCCAAGATGGGTTGAGTAAGTATAGGAGCCTCAACTAGCAACTGCTTTAACTGATCAAAACAAGCCTGGCATCTATCTGACCACTCAAATCTGACCCCTTTCTGCAACAATCTAGTCATCGGAGCGGCAATCACAGAAAAACCCTTAACAAACCGACGGTAGTAACCTGCCAAACCAAGGAAACTCCTCACTTCCTGAATATTTCTAGGCGCTTTCCAATCAACTATCGCCTCAACCTTAGCTGGATCCACCTGAATACCCCTAGCTGAAAACATGTGGCCAAAAAACGACACTTCCCGAAGCCAAAAATCACACTTGCTAAGCTTGGCAAACAACCGATGCTCTCTCAATATCTGCAAAACCAATCAGAGATGCTCCTCATGCTCACTCTCATCCTTGGAATACACCAAGATGTCATCAATGAACACTACTACAAATTGATCTAAGTATGGCCTAAACACTCGATTCATCAAATCCATAAAAGCCGCTGGAGCATTGGTCAAACCAAACGGCATCACAAGAAACTCATAATTGCCATACCTAGTCCGAAATGCAGTCTTAACCACATCCGCATCCTGAACTCGAAGATGATAGTACCCTGACCGAAGATCTATCTTGGAGAAAACACCCGCACCACAAAGCTGATCAAACAAATCCTCAATCCTAGGCAACGGATACTTATTCTTCATTATGACCTTATTGATCTGCCTATAGTCGATAAACATCCGCAAAGATCCATCTTTCTTTTTGACAAACAGAACTGGAGCTCCCCAAGGAGATATGCTAGGTCGAATAAACCCCTTATCCAATAGCTCTTGTAGTTGAGTCTTAAGTTCCCTCAACTCTACAGGAGCCATCCGATAAGGTGCTTTCGATATAGGTGTGGTACCCGGCATAATCTCAATGGACAACTCGACCTCTTTCTCAGAGGCAAACCAGGCAACTCGCTCGGGAACACATCACTAAACTCCCGCACTACAGGAATATCCTCAATTTGAACTTGATTTCTCTTAGAATCCAACACGACCACTAGGAAAGCCTCACAACCTTTCCTGATAAACCTCTTGGCTTGCATCACATAAATCACATTATTCAAAGAACTAGCACCCAAACCTTTCATGAACACAAGAGACTGGCCTCTATCCCGAAGCACAACTGTCTTCCTATGGCAATCAACTACAGCCCGATGCTTACCCAACCTGTCCATACCCAGAATCAGATCAAACTCTCTGAAAGGCAACTCAATCAAATCCACTGGAAGCACAACTCCCTCAACCATCAGAGGACAACTCCTAAAGACTCTACTCACATTGACACTATGCCCTAATGGACTGGTCACACATATCTCATAATCTAACTGATCAACCACATGCAACTTATCAACAATTTTATCTGTGCACAAGTATGAGTGTGTGGAACCAGGGTCAATTAGAGCATACACTTCAGTGTCATGGAATAGGAACTTACCGGCAATAACATCAGGCGCATCCTGCTCCTCTCTGGCTCTCACAGCATATGCTCTAGCTGCGACTGGCAACTGATGCTCCACTGTCTCTGATGCAGCACTCTCCCTAGGTCGACCACCTCGACCTCTACCACGGCCTCTACCACGGGTAGCCTGTGTAGCATTCGAACCAACCCTGCTAGCCTCTCTCTGAGAACCTGAATCCTCATACAATCTCGGACAACTAGCCAAAAGATGCTCAGTGCTCCCACACTTGAAGCACGCACCAGAGAGCCACCTGCACTCACCCCGATGAGTCTTACTGCAATGAGGACATACCGATGTAGTCTCTGATCTGCCACCTCTACCAGAACCTGACACAGCTGCAGAACCCTGTCTTCTACCTCTAGAAGCCTAGCCAGATGATGACTCATCCTACGGGTTCCTCGATCTCTTACCCGAAGATGAAGAAGATCCTCCGCGAGAAGGGTTCCTCCTCTGAGCCCTCTCTCTCAGCACAGACTATGATCTCTCAGCCCTTATAGCAGCCTCCACAATCTGATAATAACTTACCCCAGGCATACACATCAAAGAAATCAAAGCAATCTTCAAAGACTCATTCAACCCCGCTTCAAAATGCTTACATCTGAAATCATCTGTCATAACCCCACGCGGAGCATAGCGAGACAACCGATTGAACTCTTTCTCATAATCTGAAACTGACATGGTCCTCTGCCTCAAACTCAAAAACTGTGCCCATCTAGCATCCCTATAAGTCTAGGTAACATACTTCTTTGTGAACTCTCCCTCAAAGAAATCTCAAGTAATCGAATCCGGTAGCTGAGGATGCCTGCAAACCAATTCCCACCATTCAAAAGCGGACCCTTACAGTAAAGCTAGTGCACACTCTGCCTGCTGGTCGGGAGGACACCGAATTTCTCTCAAAGCATGCTTCACTTTATCTAACCATTTCTCAGCCATCTCTGACTCATCCAAACCTGTGCCATAAAATTCTTCAACACCTGCCCTTCTCAAGTTCTCCATAGGGGCTCTAGGAGCAGTCACTCTCTCCAAAATCCTAGCCATGTCCTGATGCAATCTGAACATAGCCTCAAAAGGCATGGCTGCGGCCTCGAGCTGGACCCTAGCATGCTGAGCCGACACAGAAATTGATGGATCTACAGCTTGAGTGTTCACACTCTCGGCGGACTCCTCAAGTGATCCACGAGCAGAATTAGAAGCCATATAAACAAATAAAAAACAACCACATCAGCCAACACAGATCTAGACACATACACATCTAAACAACTTAACACAACAACAACACCCAGAAACGCCTAAACCGGGGCTCTGATACAAAAAACTGTAACACCCCCTTCCCATGCGTAGGCGATCCCATCCGATAAGGAGTGAGATGCCGTATGAGTCAAGGTGCCACCAAACAGATACAAAGCAAATCATACATTCATTCATAACATACATGCCGAAATACGGGATAATTAAAAACTTTAAGGAAAAAGAAAGCAATAGCTGATCATGCATTAATATAACAAAACCATTACAATAATGTTCTGATCAACTAGCTGAAACAAAAGATATTACATAACAAAAATATGAGTACAAAAGCGGAAGCTATAACAAAACTGATACAAGAGAGTTCTATACAAAAAGAATCATCAACTATTACAAAAGCTAAGCCCTACACTAAAACCTTCTGTGTTGGCTTGACAGCGGTGACTCTCTCAAAGCAAAACTCCTTCTGCACCTGCACGGGTAAAAACACCGTGCTAAGCGATAAACGCTTAGTGGGGAAACACACATAAAATATGAACGGCCATTCATAATGGTCATCAAGGCATAACACATTCACAATGGCAAATGCAGTAGCTTATAACATAATCCACATAAATATGCTCACAATTGAAAGACATACATTCCGCATCTCAAATTCATATCCATATCCAAAATAATCGAACATATATCTCATCATTATACTCATTCAGATATCACATTTATATAGTCAAATCAGAGCAGAGCAAACTAATCGAACACCTGCTAACTCGAGGTAGTGGATAACGAGTGAATTGAGGGTACCTTACGGGTACGAATCGATTACTGAGGGTACCTCACAGGTACAAATCAAAAATCATTTTATTTTTATCAGAAACACAATATTTTACTGAGGGGGTCTTAAATAAGATCCAAATACTGAGGGGTTCGCGAGGAACCAAATGGGGACCTGATTGGGGTTCGAACTGAACTGAGGGTTGCAGCTAAAAGACTCTATTAGGCATGCCTAACTATCCACTTACTTGACTCTAGAAGTTTATGCGTCTTTCAATTCATGATTCAAGGTACAACATACAATTCATCTGAAGAATCATGGTATCACTCATATAAAAGCATATGAAAGCATGACATGAATCACACAGTAGTATAAGTCCATTCAGAAGAAGTACGAAATTCATTTTTGTGTTAAAACAGGGAAATTTTAGAAAATAGGCCGAACGGGGTGACCAACGAGGTTGGCCGGTCACGAGTCGTGACTGGCATCACAACTCGTGACTAGCCTCCTCCAAGCTGGTCACGAGTCGTGACTGGCAGTCACTACTCGTGACTGGCCTCTTCCTGGCTGGTCACGAGTTGTGACTAGTAGTCACCACTCGTGACTGCCCTCTCTGGCTGGTCACGAGTCGTGACTGGCCGTCACTACTCGTGACTGGCCTCTCTGGCTAGTCACGAGTCGTGACTGGCAGTCACTACTCGTGACTGGCCTCCTCTTGGCTGGTCACGAGTTGTGACTGGTAGTCACCACTCGTGACTGGCTCTCTTGGCTGGTCACGAGTCGTGACTGGCAGTCACTACTCGTGACTGGCCTCTCTTGGCTGGTCACGACACACACGTACATACTGGAAACGGGAAATTCAATAGGATCGCGATTTTCCATTCCCAGGATTCCCAGAACTCAAAAATCAATTCCAAAATGATTCAAACCACTACCAATCTCATCTTACCTTCCAGTAGATTCTCCAAACAATATAAACGGCATAAATACAACTTAATTCAGAAATCAAAACAACCAAAATCAAGCATAAACACATTCAAGTTTCTCAAGAACATAAACCCTAAATTACAGTAACTTAAATTCTCAAACAAGATTTCTAAAACAAGTCCCAAACCTGAAATCCTTAGCTTCAAATCACTTAGCTCCACTACTCCCAGCAATCTCCTTGCCCTTGGGATCGCATGGAGCCTCAGCTAAGCACAACACATCAAAGAACACCCAAAAATGCAAACCCTAAGTTAAATCTAAACCCATAAATTAAAAAGAAGAAGAACAAAAGGGAAAATAAGATGAGGAATGCAGTAACTTACAAAAAGAATGCCAAGGAGGTGATTGATTTCCACTAACAGTAGCTTGATTCAAGCTAGGGTTTCAAAATAAGAGCAAGGAAGAAGATGAGCCAAAGAGGAAGAAGAATCGGGAAGAAGAAATGAATTTCCGCCTTTCCCACCTTCCTTTCTCTATTAACTCATCTTTCCCTACACTTGTCACTTTCCTGTTGGTGGAAACCAATCACTCACACCCAACAGCTATGCACTACACACACCCAATGCACTCCCAACTAATGCACACCCTACAATGGTATGAACACACACACACTATGCACTCCCATCTTAAAACACCTTAATATGATATGCTCAAGTGCACACAACCATTTCCCAATTAATTCACACACTAATACCACACATATTACCATGTGCTAATAAAACCCTAAAAACATGCATTTTTACCAAAATATCCTTATGATATGCCGAACACATGCAAATACATGCTCACAAAGACAGGCTCATACTACTAGGGGGCAAACGGGGTGTGACAAAAGCTCTCTGTTTTGTATCTTGTAAGATACCATTTCCGTTATGTATATTCTATTTTGTAATAGATTATTTTGTAATTTAGCTTTGTAATGCATATGTTTAATGTATTAATGAAAGCTTCAGTATTTCTGGGTTCACCTATCTATCGATGATTTGTTTTAATTTCGAGAAGTTTTAATTTATTCTGTTTCTGATGTATGTTTTAGTTGTTGCATGCATTGTTTAGTGTTGTTCGTGACAATCCTTAGCTATTGGGGAACTTCCTTCTTCTCGAGCGGTGAATTTCCCTACATATAGGTAAGGGGTGTTACAATTTTTGGTATCAGTGTAACACCCCCTACCCATACGTAGGGGAATCCATCTGCAATGGAGTGAGAACCCTTATGAGCAGGGGTGTCACCAAGCAAAATGGTACAATAACATTCATCCACATATAATGAACATATATATATACAGCGGAATTTAAAACTTTAAATCCAAACTGAACATTCATTCATAGATGCAATAATAATATTCATTACAAAACTGTTATGATATTACCAAAATAATTACATCTTTCAGAATTACAAAGCTCAAGCTGAACAAAAGACTAATACAAAGAGAGTTCACTATTGCAAAAAGAATCATAAGAAAAAAAGCTAAGTCCTAACATCAATCCCTCTGTGTTGGCTTGACTTGCGTCGACTCTCCCAAAAGCTATACACCTTCCGCACCTGCACGGATGAAACACCCGTGCTAAGCGATAATGCTTAGTGGGGAAACAAACAATAATATGGACGGCCATTCACAATGGTCGTCGAGGAAAAATGCATACATAATGGCATAAGCTGATAATCATAATATATAATCGTAATTGAGTCACATTCATACGCATTCAAAGGCTCACAATCATATACATATGCTAACTGATTCATATGCTCATAAATAGAGTCACTCAGATTCACATACTTATAATCATAGTCATTCGGATTCACATTCTAATAACACAACGAAATATAACACCTACTGACTCACAGTAGTGGATAACGAGTGAACACATTGCGGTACTTTACGGGTATGAATCGAAAAGCAACATCACATTTTCTCATTCAAAAACATTTTACGGAGGGGATCTTAAACAAGATCCAAACACTTTGAGGTTCGCGAGGAACCAAATGGGGGACCTGATCAGGGTCTAGAACAGAACGGAGGGCTACAGCTACTGAACTCTCTTAGGCATGCCTAACTATCCACTAAACTGACTCTTGCAAGTCATGCATAATTGATCAAATCACATTTATATAATTCATAAAATTATCCATGCATAATACATCCAATTATATTCATATACTTTATAAAATAGTCCAAATATAAACCTAAAAGCATCACAAGTTCGAAAATTAAACATCGAAAATCACAAAAGAAAACTCAATTTGAAGCCAGGGGTGTCGCGCTCGCAACGTCTGTCGCACTCGCGACAGAGTGAAACTTGCCTCAGGTCGCGATCGTGGCAGTCCTCGCGCTCACGCGGAGACAAAAGGACAACTCACTGTCAAGCTCACGATGGTCATCGCGCTGGCGACAGTGAGTGGCCAACAAAAGCTGTCGCGCTTGCGACAGGGGACTGCTAAAATTCGCTCGACAGCCGAGCGCTCTGTCGCGCTCGCGACAGGGAGCTCTTGCTGCGGCCGATCGGCAACCCATATCTGCTCGGCCACGCGCAAGGGCTGAATTCACCGAGCTCTTTCGCGACCTCATGACAGTGTCGCGCTCGCGACAGAGTCGTGATTTCTAGCTCTTGTGCAAAAATCTACAGAAAATCACACTTCCAAAGCACCCAAACCTCCAATCTCAAACACAAATCAACCCAAACTTCATCTTACCTCAAATCAACCTTCCCATCATCATAAATAACATAAAACACAACTTTTACAACAATTAACACAATCAAAAACATGGATTAACATAATCAAACTCTCAAAATCAACAAACCCAAAAAATTGCAATAAAGTTCATCAAACTTCAAATTTGCTCCAATAATTCCTCATTCATACATCACAACTTAAATCAAATCAAAACCCATAATATTTGCACTAATATGAGCCTCATCAAACCTCAAATTTCAAGAAAAATCATTCAACATACCACATCACAAAAATGCACAAATTCAAATAAATTTCCAAACCTGAAAATTCCTATGCTCCTAGTTGCAAGCTCCACTCCCACTTGCCTTCTCTTTCCCCTTGGGATCATGAGTAGGCGCTTCTAAATCTGGAAACCCAAGAACCATACAAACACAAAAATCCTAAATTAAAAACACATCTAACAAATTAAGAAGAAGATGATGAAGAAGAAGAGAAAACCCACTAACTTACTAATAAAGCTCTTGAGAATTACCAAGATCCACCAACAAGATAACCAAGAAGAGAAAGAATCAAGGTATAGCAAGAGGAAGAGGAAGCAAAAGAGAGAAGGAGGAAGAAAATGGTAGAGCTAGGGCAGAATTCTACTCTCTCTTTCTCTCTCCTCTCTTTATATACCCCTTCTTAATTTCCCTTGCCACATGTCACCTTGAGATTGGTGGATTTTGATAATTCACACCCTACAACAAAGCAAGACACTACATACTAGACTAACCCTCACTAATACACACACTACTCGCTTATAAGCATGCACACACTAACAAGACTCGTACACACACATCCTAATATCATACATGCACTCACACTCTAATAAAACCCACAAAACATGCATATAACCCAAAATACCCTTAACAATGCCAAAACACCCACAAACACACATGCAATCATGGCTCAAACTACTAGGGGGAAATCGGGGTGTGACAACTCTCCCCTACTAACAAGAATTTCGTCCTCGAAATTCTCACCTGAACTAAACAACTGTGGATACTGAATCATCATCGTTGCTTCTGGTTCCCAAGTCGCTTCCTCAACTCCATGATGTTGCCAAAGAACCTTGACCAGAGGAACTTGCTTGCTTCTCAACTGTCTCACTTCTCGAGCTATAATAGCCTTTGGCTCCTCATCATATGAAAAATCCGACTGAATCCGAACGTCTTAAACCGACAACACATGCGACAGATCCGATCTATACCGACGAAGCATGGAGACATGGAAGGCATCAGGTATCTTAGCCAAAGAATGGTATTGTACCGTTTTTCTTGGTGACACCCCTGCTCATATGGGTTCTCACTCCATTGCGGATGGGTTCCCCTATGTATGAGTAAGGAGTGTTACAGTTTTTTGGTATCAGAACCCCGGTTTAGGCGTTTTCTGGGTGCTGTTGTGCATAGATATATGTTTAGGACTGTGTTGGCTGATGCGGGTGTCTTTGTATTTGTTTTAGATGGATTCTGATTCGGTACATATACAATATTCACAAAAAAAATTTTCAACAACAATATTCACAACATACATATACAATAAACATAACAATGCACTAACATACAAATCACATACCCATACCATTGCTTCTCCCTAATGCGATCGTGTACATGCCATGCTAATCCTCAATCCTTGCCATCGATCATTCCTTCTTATTGTTACTACGCCTTTGGCCACGTCTAAACTATCATAACCTGCGCGCATAACATTCTACGCGCTGAGCATTAAAAATGCCCAATGGTGGATACATATCCTAAGTTTTCCATACTAATTCCATATATCTGCACACGTAATTATTTTCCTTTATTCAGATTATGGGAATATTTATTTCTAAGTCTTTTAGATAGTTTATAACGTACTTATACGGCACTCACTATCTTTCTTTTATCACTATCACTGCTATCACTTATCATTGTCTTTACCTTATTTACTATTTTATAATTACATTAAACACTATTCTGTTATTGTCAATTTCACTATCACTTTCATATTAATCACACTACAATTTATCATTATTACCTTAACACTTATTATTTCCCATTATACTTAGCTAAGCATTTTTAATATTCTAACTTAACAATTCACACAATTAATTTCCTTATTAAACCATTATTTATTTTAGCCAATAATTTCATGAATTTAATTACATAATCACTCATTAAATTATATTATTCACCATTTACATTTTAATCCTTTAATTAAACTTACTGTTTCATTATTTCCATTTGAGTCCTTATTCTTTAATTTCCAATTATGTCCTTAACTTTTCCATTAATTCCATTTACGTCCCCACCTTTTCAACAATTCCATCCATGTCCCTTCTTTTCAATAATTCCATACATGTCCTCATTTTTCAGTTAATTACCATAATGTCCTTACATACACTTGATTTACACTTTTGACGTCACTTATTCTTATTTTCTATTTTTACCCTTTCTTATTTCTTTTAATTACCAATTTACCCTTTTTACACTTAAATTTCACTTTTAATCTTATTAATTTATCAAATTACATTTAGGTCCCTAATTTATCACTTTTACATTAAATTACCATTTTAACCCTACATTTTCATTTATTTACATTATTATTCTTATTAATTACACTTTTTACCTAACTTACTCCATACTTATCCATTAGGTGTAAAATTACCATTTTACCCCTAAACTTTTTATTTCTTTCACTTTATTCCCATTTTCACTCATTTTCTTATTTATCACTATTTTAATAAATTTTATCACATATTTACCATTATGCCCCTAACTTTTATTAAATTACCGTATTGCCCTTAAAGTACCTTTTTTTAAGTCAAATGTCATTTTCAATCCTTATCTTATCTTATCTTATCTCTATCCTTATCACTATCATTATCATATCTTTATCTTTATCACTTAATCATTACTATATCTTTATCCTTATCACTTACTTATATGTGTATCCATTTAATCATTCAATTAATTCTTTCTTTACACTTTTCCCCCATATTTTGCAATAAATCTCCTTTTAATCAATTTCATTCAACTTTTTCCCTTACCCAATAGTTATCACTAGACTGGATATGCGAGACTGGGCTCTATAGCCCTAAACTACCGAAGTGGCCACTAGGGGGCAAAGTTAAAATTCAGTGGTGTCAGAGTGACCACTAGGGGGTCAAATTACACTCCGACGACACTACACTTACACTTTACACTACACTTACACTTATGAATAGACCATCATCGGTTTATAATTACAAGTCGCGATGACTTGCTACCGCGGCATACACTGATGTCCCTATGGCTAGCCATATATATTATGAACTAGATTTACTACCAGATCACTAAGGGCAATATACAACCATCATTCGTTTCATTTCCAATTCACTCAATATTCATTATACACTCATGAATGCCATAAGTTCACATAAATATACACTTATTTCATCATCCTGATAGTAAACAAAATACTTATTTTTTCGTACACACTCACTTATCACTGTCCATTCATTTCATACCATTATATGTCAATAGATATCAAATCACACCATAAAAATCCATCATGATCAATTCAACCATTGTACTAATTTTTTATTAAGTTCACTTTAATTCCAATTAACCACTCAATCATGCACTTTACATGTTAAGCCCATCAAAAACATCATTTACATTCCATATTACACAACATTCCTCATTTTATCCTTTAATAACCCATTCGGCCAAACCTATAATATTTTACCATATTTATTTTTCAATCTTTTAATTAATCTATGATACATTACACAAATTATACACATTATATCCATCATTTATAAGCCATAAAAGCCATATATACATTATGTTTTCCATAAGTTTCCATTCGGCCTACATGTGAGATTTCATACCATTGTGTTTTAATTTAATCTAAGCATATTTATACACTTATTTAAGTCCATAAACATGATTATCAAGTTAGATTTAATTATTCATGCCTAAATCACATGTTCACACTTAGACATAACTTAAAACACATACATAATCAATGGAAAAAGAAGGATATTGTATCCACTTACCTTACATTCTTGCTCTCCACTCCTTAGACTTCCTTTCCATAGCCTCACTCCTTCGAAACATCCTTTCCCTTAGAATTTCCTAAAGTGGCTGAATTCAAACAACACCATAACATCAAATCCATGCTTACTTTTTACAAAATAACTTTACAAATACATTCTACACACTTGAAAAGCCCCATAGGAACCTTTAATTCAAATTATAGAACCCTAAATCACATACCTCATTTTTAAGACACAACCTTGGTCCCTTGATTCTTCCAACTTCTAGCCCACCAAATGGACTTAAATCACCATCACCATGTTGTAGAGGAGTTGAAATATGCTTAGGAGGCTAAGATTTGGGGGGAGATGAGAGAAAATGGAAGAAAATGGAGGAAAAGATGAAAAACTCAATTATGCCAAAGGAGGTGGAGGAGAAGGAAGGTTTCTCTAGGGAATTCTCTAGAGAAATCTGGTCTTAAGGGGTATTTATAGGTGTAATTTGAACCGAACAGGTCCAACAGGAGCGGTCCTACCGGTTTGAACTTAAATTTCGATTTTTCGATAATTTCTCACTGTTTCAAAGAATCTATATGTTCCTCAACTTATTTTCAATTCTAATTAATTCCATTGTTCTTAGAACATCAAATATAACCTCCTTGCAAAATTTTAGCTCAATCGGAGTCCATTTGGGCACCGGTTCACTTAAACCGATTCGATTCAACCACTTTTTGTTCTGCCATAAAATCCAATTCTAATGCTGTCAAAACTTACAGAAAATTATTTTATACCTTTATACTTCCCACTACAAACCCATTAGGGCTCAATAACTATTTTTAAATGCTCAGTCAAATCTCGGTCAAACCCCGATTCAATTTGAACCGAACCGGAGGCCAACTTCAGAATGACTTTCGGAGGCCAATTTAACTCCGTTTTCACTCCAGATTTCACCACTAGACTCCTGACGACTCACAGATCATTTTTACCAAATTAGAATTTTTCGACCGACGGATGCTAGGCTAGCTGTATGGCTACCCCAAGATTAACCGCCTAGAATTTCTATATCACAAACACACTTTATACTCAATATTATCCCACACAATCCTACTTATGATATCACTCTACACTGATATCACACTAGAAACACTATAATCTTACACTAACGCATTTAGACCGGTATTTGGGCCACTACACATCATTCCTAAAGTATCTGATATACCTCACTTAGCTTACTACAAGAAAAATGCTCTTTAACGAAGGGAAATCCGGTCGTTAAAAGCCAAAATCCGGTTGTTAAAGACCTATAATGATCGAAAAATCTGGTCGGTAAAAGCCCCTTTGTTAATGGTATAGACGACTAGATATTTAATCCGATCGTTAATATCTTTAACGACTAGAATATTTCTGGTCATTGAATAATGATTTTTAGCGACTGGATTTTCCCTCGTTACTTGTATTTACTTTCAACGAAGGGATTTTCGGTCGTTAAAGATACCTTTTAGGGACCAGATTTTCCCTTCGCTATATGGATTTCATTTTAAAAAAAAAAATTGATAGTTAAAGATTTGTTTTAACGATCGAATTTTCTTTCGTTGAAAGAAAATTTGGTCATTAATATTAAATTTTTAAAATAGATAAAATAATTTATATGAATATAAACTGTACATATCATTCACACACACATATATATCCAAAAGTATAATAAATAGTCTTTTCATAAATTGTAAAATACAGTTACAAAATATATTGAAATTGTTTAAGATTCTATTTGTCGTATACAAGTTTGTTTAGAAAAGAATTGACACATTTTATGTATTATAATTATAGAAAAGAATTGATGCAAAAAATAAAAAGAATCCCCCTATCTAATGTAAATGGGGTACAAATGATACTCTACTTGGAGAAGGAATTCTAGTTTTCAGGTGCCATATGTCGAAGGAGCCTCACTTTATAGCCACCCAATTATAGGAGAGCAATCTTTACTGAGTTAGACGTGTGAGGGGAGAATTGAAGCTATTCTCGGAGCTGTGCATTTGCTAAAACCATGCAACTAATGATGTTCAACTGGACTGCCATATTGTGCCCAGTTACCTATCATGGATTAACACCCATTCAGTTCATAATACAAATTGCATTTTAAACCCAACAAACAGAGAACTTGGAATTGACACAACCAAGAAAAGACTATTCCAGGAACCGAAATACAGCACTTTAGTAAGTGGTACAGGCAACCAATATATAAGGATGATAATCTATTTTCTTTACATGCTTACCAAATAGAAGGTTCTCAATTTAGATCACAATCAAGACTGCAAATTCTCATTTTATTAGGAATCTCAATATATTCCAAATAAAAAGGCCACCATAGTTGTATTAGTCTTAAAGTACAAAGCTCTTTCAGAAACAACAATCTACCAGTTCCTGGAAAACTAACGAGTACTCAATTTGGCAAATGTAAAGTAATGGGAATTTTTTTTTGCAGGATACTTTGTCAAAAAATTTCCTGATGATGGTAAACATAATTTCAAAAACACTTGTGCTTGGCAATATTCATTTCATTATAAACAGCACTAACATACTTTTCATCATTAAGATCACAAAGAAACTAGAAAAGAAAACACATGCCTTTATCAATTGAGTTTTTGAATATATGTTTTGCATTTACCTTACAACTATTATTTATTGAAGCTAGGTTAGAAAATTAGAATGCTAGCTCTAGATGGATGCCTTTGATTCCTAATAAACCAAAGTTCTATCCTAATTAAGTGTTTGAAACCTCAACTAAATGTTGATTTGTAAATTTTCACCATTATAAATATAAATATTTCTAATAAATTATCTAAATGCTAAAGTTTTGAACTCTTTGTCTCCTCAAAATATAAAAAAATAAAAATTAGATAAGTATATATTCAAACAATATTCAGTACAAAAATAAGATAAAAAGTATATACCCATGCAAAAAAAAAAAAAGAATTCTAGATCACAAGCCTATAACTTTTCCATCATAAAATCACAATTTAAAGCAAGTGCAATTCACAATATTAAAAGATTATTAAGCAATATTCAGCAATCAAATCTGCAAAGGGAAAAAGTAAGAAGTTTAGTTGAAATTACCTTAATTCTCTGAAGGTAATCAAAGTGCTTTCCAACATACTGATTTTGTTATTCTTCATCCACTTAATCTTTTCATTAAATTTGCTATATATGAATTATTGTATGTTCGGTATTAAGCATAAATTAATATCGCAATAAGTGGCTAAGAAAAATAAGCTAAATATTTAAAGAAATAAACTAAGAGTTTGACTCAACAGACAAGTCCCACGAAGAAATGACATGTAAGTTCGACTCGTCCCACGAAGAAATGACATGTAAGTTCGACTCAACAGACAAGTCCCACGAAGAAATATTCCAGAAAGCATAATATTCCAATTGCTTAAAGCACAAAGCATAAAAGGCTAACCATGTTATCCTCATGTAATTAACAGAAACAAGCTAGACATTCATACCATCAATAATTTATAATTAAATGTTCTAAAATATAATATATAAAAATAAACCAAGTTAGACATATCAAATGACACAGTGAGGCATTTTCACTAGATTAATAACAACTTTTCATTTACATTTACTAATGAATAACAAAGACTTTCATAGTTAAGAGACTTAAAGCTGATTTCAAGATTCATAAAATTGAAACTTATGAAGATGGTGATAAATATATGCTAAATAAATTCACGAGAAGAAGATGGCTACTAAAAGATTTAAGTAGCACTTTGAGTGGTAAATTTTAAGAGAAAAATTCAATCCTGATACAAGATTTTAGTTTAGCAGAAAACAAATCTTGCTCTACATATAAAACAATTTGCAAATCTAAAATAGTTTAAATAATAAACCTATGTTTACTTAAATATGTCTTAGTATCATCTCAAAGTCATATCAGATGCCCATTCAAAAAATAAAAATCCCAAGAGATGCATGTGAAATGCAACCAATTTTAATCCAAAAAGATTATGTGCATACTATACAACAATATGAGAACAGAGATTTTCAAAACTATATATCATTCCTAAAAGGAGAATAATGAAAAATCGAAATTAGCAAAATCTTATTTTCACCTCCAAACAAATTAGAGTGTAATAAGAAGCTTTGGTGTTTGAACAACTAATGCTCAGTAGAATATAACTAAATAAAAAGCTCTGGTTTTTGAGTTGCATTTCCAAGTTGGTATGCATGGTCGACAACTACATTTGCTAATCAAAGCCAAATACAACATTTGTACTGCCAAACTCTACCAACAGAGCATATAGGACATTAAAACAAATTGAATATTGTACTAGTTTCAATACTTGCTGCTATAGGAAACAGATTTGCGCTTGTCCCCTAGGGGATTCACCCCAATTAAATCTGTAAGTCCCTTCAATGAACCAATCAATAAAAAAATAAATGAAGATCAGAAAAATATAAAATAACCACACTTGCCCACCCCACATACCAAGTGAATCAGAATTAAAATCACATTTAAACCTAAAAAAAAAACCACCAGACAATTGTAGTTTCGAGTTTCGAGTTTTATTCAAAACGTACCATGAGCTAGCATTTTGTTCACCAGATGAACAACATATGTGTTGAAAGCAAAATTAAGAAAATGTGGTTTAAGCTACTCAAACACGGCATCCCTTTAAGTTTTCTAACAGTACTTAACACATGTCTCATTCAAGAGAAATAGAGTAGATCAGAATCAGCGCTACCACACATGAAAACAGAATTTTAAGATGGCACAAAAAGTGATACCTGCAAAACACGTGAAGAAACATGGGAGCTAGCAATTTTTGGAATCATCCCCTTCATCATTTGTAAAGCTTCACTAATTAACCTTGCAATAAATTGCAAATAAGAAAATTCAATTTGTTAGAGAGAAACGGGAAGAGGCAAAACCCAAAAACCTTGAAAATTAAATGATATTATAAACTTAAAATACTTGTATACATACTTTGATCTTTCATCGTTAGCGATTCTGGAGCGACAACATCCACGGTGAGCGGTGGTGGGAGCAGCAACAGTAGCAGCGGGAGAGGCTGGAGCATGGGGGAGGCAGATCAAATCTGGCGCGCGCAAGAGAGAGAGGGGAAATGGCGAGCAGCAGCGGGAGCAACAGCAGCAGTGGGGGAGGCAGAGCAGATCTATCGCGTGAACATGAGAGAGAGAAAGAGAGAGGGGGAGGAAGGGAGAGAGAGAGAGGAAGAGAGAGAGTTTTTGGAGATAAATGGTTTTGAAGTCCGCTGTTTTGTTATAAGGCAATAACCACCGAATTGTAAGTCTTTTAACGACCAGAACTAATCCACTTGTTAAATAATAACCAAATTTGGGTTTTAATGACCAGGTTCAATTCCCTTTGTTGTTTGTATCTTTTTACGACCGAATTTTTATCCCTTCGCTAAATTTTGGTCGTTAAAAGTCAATTTTCTTGTAGTGATAATTAATGGCTTCTTCAAGAAGTTGTAATACAATTCATTATCAGAATCATATACAAATCTATGACAAAATAATTCAATCAAATCAAGCTTAAACTCTATCAGTCTCAAAACATGTTAGATTCATATCTTTATATTGCCATTACTATCACATTCTAGCTTGTGGACTAGTTACTAGTGTTTCATAATCTATTGATAAAAGAACTCAATTAAGTTAAACATAAACTATGTTCAATCAAATCAAGTCAGAATTGTAATGCCCCCTACCCGTACATAGTAAACGATGATAAGTGAAGGGTGCCACTGAACTAAACACATTTGTTACATAAACAACTATTAGAAATCAGAATTATGGAATTTATTTTCTTAATAATACATTGTTCAAAATACACTGTTAAAAAATTCCATAATTTAACCTTTCACTTTCAGAAAACCACTTCTTTTACATAACAATTACAACATATAACTAAGTTATACATTTACAATATAAACTTAAAATACATTAATACACCTAATATATAGAGCTTATACAAAGAACATACTAATGTGTTGGCCTTAGGAGTTGTGGAATGTCCTTGGAGTCACTCCTACCTACGATACCTGCACGGATAGCACACCCATGCTAAGCATATAGCTTAGTGGGGAACAAACATGATGTGAATGACCTCTCACAAAAGTTGTCAAATGTGGGCATACACAAATGGTCATACATATCTTTGCACAGTAAAATATTCATTGTCAAAGAACATGGTTACAATGCAAGCATATACTCTCCCTTTAATACTCATAACCACTTAAATATTTGTCACACATTACCAAAGACAGTACTTTATATCAACATAAGTTAAAGATGGTTTAATAATTAAGAAGACATAAATAACTAGTCAAAATCATGGAGTATACATACACATATACATATAAACAAATGCGTCCCGGTAAGCATACTTTATATAACTTGCTTTATCATGTATAGGTATGTACATTTATCCTTTAACAATTATGCACAATAATATTCACAACCAGTATGTTCCATATAATATATATTCATTTATCAGATACAAAGTAGGCTGCAATGCCTAAGGAAATGGATAACAAGAATACAAAACAATAGTTACTCGTAGGTACAAATCCATTTTAATTAATTTTTTATACTTATGTGATAGAAGATGACGCAAACAGGGCCGACAGAAGACGCAAGCGGGACCAACAGGACAGAACAGTAGGCTGCAGCATTTATGGTCCCTATAGGCATGCCTATCTATCCACAAGCCGGACACAAGCAGGCGACTAATTTATTGCTCATTTATTTACTTTATATTCAAAAATAAATTCGAATGGGTATCATTTATTTTAATTTTCATGTCATGAACAAATTAATCCAATTATTTTATCATGCACATTTCATAAATAATATATCACTAAAAAAATAATATTTGATTCTATGAATTTCCTTTTGGTGCATATATATATATAATTATACTTGTAATATATTATAAAATAATTATGATAATTTCCATTCCATTAATAAGTTTTAAGGATGTCCACTAACCATTTGATTTCACAAGAAATAAAGAATTGCACACAAATGAAGATTTGCACAAATGGGAGGAAAAGAAAAACAAAAGGGAATGTTAGGGGCAATCACGAGTTGTATCCCATCTCATAACTCATGAGAAAGGCTTGCTATGTCGAGTTAGTATGGATCTAGGGACAACAGCCTTTGGTGCCGAGCTATGCTGACTCGATACCAAGTCTGCATCAGGGCAGACCCTAACTTCCACTTTGTGTGTCAAGAATGAACTAGAAAATGGAATGTTTAGCCAAAATGGTCTTATTAACAAATGTTCCCTAAGATATTATATTTCTAATTCCATAAATTTCAGGTCATTTAGATTACTAGAATTCTAGATATGACCAAAACAATCCAAACTGCTCCCATTAGGGTGGTAGGATCCCTCGGCCAACTTTGAGCTCAATTTCGAGCATCTTAAAGCCAGAAGTAGCTCACAGTTATTTCTATCAACACTATATGCATATGTCTTAACTTTCCAAATCAACTTGAATCATGCAATTTAGAGTTGTATAACTCTACTTATACCTAAAACAATCCCTAAAGTTCTGACAGGATTTTAGTAGAGTTTCCCCTTAAAGTTCAAGCCTCCCAATTCAATCAATTCCACAACAATCATCAACACAACTCAACTAAATTTCCAATAAGATATCCATATACACATAAAAATGGTATTTCATCAATTAAATGCACATAAAACACATAATTCCTAAACCTTGGTTGTGCACTAGTTTCCTTTCTCAAGTTCTCATTGTCTCTCACTTACTCCTTCTCTTTTCATTCTTTCTTTTGGCCTAATTTCCTCACCCAATAACAACATAATCTTCACGTTAATATCCATACCAATCCATACTTTCTACATTTATTAAAATATAAAAGAAGGAGAAAAAGAATACAAGCTATTTTCTTACCTTTTTAACTAGAAAATGCCTTTGAATTTAATCACTTACTTGAACAACCTTTGGGCTAGATTTTTGGATCAATAAAATTGAAGGAAGTGGCTATGTTTTTAAATGGGAAAATTTAGATTTCTCACCCTCATTTTGCCGTCCAAATGGTCTTAAATAGGCCATGCAAATTTTTCTTCCTTTCTCTTCATCTTTCTAGATTTTTGCTAGGTGCCTATCTCCTATTAGCTCACTCGTTTTCTTACGTTTTGGTTCTTTACATTCAACTTGTAATTGATTCTAAATTAAACATTGGTATACTATATTTCTTAGGTTATGCATTTAAGTCTTTGATTGTCAAAGTACCAAATTACCCTTAACCTTTTCACTTAATTCTGATTACGTCATTTCCAGCATTTTGACCACTTATTCACTCATATTCGATTTCTATTATACTATAAACATGCCTTATTACTACTAGGGTATAATTTGGGTCCTTACAAGAATCTTGTCACATTCCATACACTGTTTACAAGGTTCTCCATCACGTTTCGATTATTCTCGGTTCAAATATCTATACTTATGTTGTATATTTCTCTCGTGATAATACACCTATTCAAAACTTATATTATGTTGGGGGAGATCCTTAGCAAAATCTTAACAGGCACAATCGATGCTGACATTACAGATCACACATACACATAAGGGATTAAAGCAAACAAATCATGATTTAACATATCAACACTTATTAACTATACATCTATATCTTTTAAAAAATTCGTATTCCTATTATCCATTTACAAAATAAGGTGTAGGCACCGTGTCCCGAAGCGGTCCGGATCAGAGATTACCCTATGATGAAATCAGTATCCTAGCCTGTATAAACGGTTTGGATTCGGAGGTTTTAGTCCCATGCTCTACGAGAAATGAGTCTTTTCACCTTTTGTAGGCAGAGGGGGAAAAACGGGAATTTTTGAGTAAAACAGTATGTTTTCCTCGACAGACGGCCAGCCCGTCTGTAGCAGGCCAGCCCGTCGCTTAGGGTCACAGACGGCCTATGGTTTTTTCAACGCCCGTCGGATGGATCCGCTTCTTCCGGAGCACGCCAGCTGATTTCTCGGAGCACGCAACCTCTCCGACGCCCGTCGGTGGAAATGGCAGGGCCGTCGGATGAATTTTTGTGTTAGAAGGATTCTTTCGACGCCCGTCAGTCGTGCCTGGCCTATAAAAGCTTTGAATTTCTTCCTAAAAAGGGTTTCAAAAATTTTCAAGAGGGAAAACTCTGCCAAAATTCAAGCACATTTTCTCTCTCTTCCAGCAAACACATACATCAAGAAAGCTTCTTTTGATTTAAGAATCAAACCATTAAAAAGGAACTAAAACTAATTAGTTTTCTTTGAGTTTTGATTCCAAAGTCAATCTTTTTGAAGGGTTAAGAAGGAAATAATCTATTTTCCTCTTTCTTGACCTTTCATTTCGTTTCTCGTGGAACGTGCGGGACTCTAATCGACACCAAGAATCTCACTAAAACATTATCTGAGGGTAAATATTCCGGACTTATTCTCCGCCTTATTTCATCTTTATTCTTTATTTTTGCTGTTCTTTTGGCTTTTTGCTTTCACTTTTCTTTATTTTGATTCTCTTCATCTCATTTTGTGATAAAAACCCCTTTTTGCTTCGAAAAGAGAGTTTTTTACTGTTTATTTTCAGAGACAGTGGTGACCGACGGGTCATCTACTTCACCGACGCTCGTCGGTCACCTCACTCACAGATGCCCTCTCTCTTGAGTGAGCGACAGGATATGTTTGTCACTTTCACTGACGCCCATCGATCACTCGACAGAGGTCGTCGCTGGGTTCTGTCTCCATGTTTCCAAATCTTTTCTATCTCTCTCAAGTCTTTTTGACTTCATTTATGTTGAGCTTTCATATATTAACATCTTTTAACCTTCTCTAAGCATATATTGATTTTCTTGGATTATCTTGAGCTCGAGGGCCGATCTACCATGCTCGGAGGATTCCGTCCGGTTTAGGTTTCTAACCTTCTTGGTTATTTTCTTTATTTGTTTATTCATTAATTATTTTATGTACATGAGTATACCCTTTTTGTATCCCGTTAAATATAAAAATTGATTAATGTTTTATATTCAATAAAAAGAGGTTTTTATAAACATAAGGACCTAATGTCCTATTTTTATCCAATAAAAATCCTCACAACAAAAATAGCCATTTTGATAATGATGCATGCGAGGACCAAAGTCCTCAAAATAAGCAATGCCCCGATTTGTGTATGTATCGCACATTTATAAGAGGGAGTTGTATTTCGCTCCTTGTATTATTGTAATTTATTGCTTTCACTATTTATTTGTACATTTACCACTTTCCAAAATGTAAATAAATGCGCCTTTTAATCAATTGCATTGTGTGGAGAGAGAGCGAATTAATGATAATTAAAATTTGATCATAAAATAATCGAGGTAGAAATAGATGAGAAGTCCCGAACCCATCTCTGGTCTTTGGGCTCAAAGAGGCGAGAGGTTTACCCTCCAAGACACCTCTTGTGTCACGAGATTTTGGCGTTAATCCTAGGCTCCTTAGGGCGAGAGGTTCACCCTCCAAGACCCCTTTGGTTGGCCCAAAATGGATACTAAGCGCAGTCTTAGGCTCTCCAAGGCGAGAGAAACTTTCCCAATGTTCTATTGGGTGGAGACTCCATGAAACCTCCTTGTTGCCCATCATAGATGCACTTGCAATTTGTTGCAAGCTGTTAGCAGACCCTCAATTGCCCGATCGCCCTCAAGCGGGGCAGTCATTAGGGGCGGCTGAGGGATATCCGGCGCGTGTCACAGTGGCGACTCCACTGGGGACTTATGGTTCGAGACTTCGATTTGAAAATACCTCATTTAACATTTATGATTAAAGTTTAATTCATAAATTCGCTTTCTCTCATTTGCATTCGCATCCCATTAGAGCCTTAGAATATGCTAGTTTGGTCCCTCTATTAGGGAAGTGTTAAGGATAATCACCAGCCCAAGCCTCGTACCTCATGACCCGATCGGTCGTTATGCTCGTGATGAGCTAGACCTGTCGGCAGGGATCATGCTTGGGTAGCCCTAAAGTAACATCTCCCTTATCCAAAGCTCATGTAGTGGCCGTAGCTACTTTCCACAGGTGATATGAACCGTAATTCTATGCTTGCTGTATGGATCCTCATGTATTGGGTGAGTCCAGATGTCTTGCTTGGCAACCTAGCCAAAGGCTTTCATGCCCCGGCAGGGTTATGTCCAAAGTTTTGGAATATCCAAATACGTGATGATCATTATCCATTCGCTTGTACATTAGCATAGGAGTGTCATGCTGCCGGCTTTTCGCCGTACAACATGCATGTCCACTGGGTCCCCTGCTGACCCTTGGGCTAATCCCGCCTAGGAAAGAGACCGCGCGACCACGTGTGTGGGAGAAATAAGGGTGGAAGGACCTACTTGCTTGCTTGTGCTTTGTGGGTGTTACATATCACGACCACACATTGCATCTACATTCCATGCATCATATCTAACGCCTTGCCCCTGCAGCCATCATAGATCTGCCCAGGTGGACTAGATCGCCTACCGGACAATTGATCCGAGTTCCTACATCTGAGCTGCCAGGTAGAGAAGGCCTTTCAGAGATCTTACCGGAAATCAGTTGTACCGTGTCTAAGATGGCAAACTCACCTAGGGGAGATGATGCCACCAGGGCCATGATTGCAGAAGAAGTGGGCCGACGATTTGAGGAATTTGAGGGCAGAATGATGAACATGCTAACTGTTTTGGCACAACAGAATGCTCTGCAGAATCCACCACCTCCTTCTCCTGTGAGACAGAATGAGCAAGAAGAAGAAAGAGCTGAGAGGCAAGAAGAGCCTGTTTGGCCGCTGCCAATAGAGCTGAGGTCAGTAGCTTCGGGAGGACAGAGAAGAAGACTAGTGCTGAGGGTAGATGATGACAGGGATGACGAAGACGACAAGATGAGTTATGTATCTGAGAGAGGGAAGGCATCCCAAACTAATGAGTTTATTCTGAAGAAGATGGAAGAGAGGTTTGAAGCCATGGCCCGTATGCTGAGTAGAGGTCAGGGAATGAACCTGGAGGATAAGGAGCTGGAGGGAGAAGACCCGATTCCTTACAATTTCAAGATGCCTGACGTGCTAAAATTTGATGGTACCTCTGACCCGACGGCCCATGTGAAGCAATACTCTCTGGTCATGAAAGGGACCACTTTGTCTAAAAGACAGAAGGTACCATAGCCTCGATCGGTACCATAGCCTCGATCGTCGAACTAAGGAAGATTGGGATCTACTCACAGAGGAGTTCTTGAGACAATATGATTGCAACACCAGGATGGAGGTGACTCTTAAAGATCTTGAATTGCTCCAGCAGAAGGCCGGGGAATCTTTTCACGACTATCTCACCTGCTGGAGAAACCGAGTGATGGAAATGCGAAGAAAGCAAGACACCCAAGACCAGATCCGCCTGTTTATCAAGAATGCAAGCCCGTATTTGAAGGAGGGTTTGAAGATGAAAGAGTTGAAGGATTGGGAATCTCTGAAAGACATAGCCATTGAGGCAGAGGGAGAGTTCTTGGCTCGGAAAGCTAGCAATGATAATTTTGCAAAAAGGACTAGTATCGGTAAAGGAACCAGTAGGCCGACTGGTCCCAGTAGTAGCACTAGAAGAACAGTTGAGGTGTCTGATACTAACGCAACTACCCTGAGGAAGTTTTTGAACTTAGGAAGACCACTGTTTTGGGTTTTAAGAAGGTTGATGAAGAAGGAAAGTTGCAACCTCTGGCTCCTAGGCCTGCTGTGACGCGCGCCGAACCCGAAACAACCCAGCAAGGGCCCTCTCTTTGAATCCGCTTTAGGATTCGAGGTATGAAGGTTCGCGTCTTTTGATCATGGGCGCCATGAGACATCATCGGTGTATCCCTCCCAATAGAACATTGGGGAGAATAACCTAGCCTATTGACGCCTAAAGGCACCTTTGAGGTATTTGGAGTCGCCACCCAATTTGCAAGAAATTGGGAAAAGGTTTCTCACCTCTATTGGTCTAAACCAGAGATATGGTGTCCGGAACTTCCCTCTTATTTATGCTTTGGTTAATTATAAATGGGTTTTTAAATTCTTAAAATTATATCTCTCATCTCACGCGAGCGATGCATTTAATTAAATAGCGCATTAAAAGCACATAAAAGAAGTAAATGAAAGCGATAAAGCAATAGATAGAGAAAGCGATAAATGAAAGCGGTAAACACGCAAGCACGCAATTACAAGAGAAATAGGGGTAGAATACAACCCCCATCGAAAGGAACTAAAGCTATAAATGGGACAGAATACAATCCCCAAAAATGAATAAAGTTGCCCCAAAATTAATTACAAGGGCCCAAAAAGAAATGGACTTGAATTTTAAACACTCACACAAGATCGAAATAAAAAGACATGCATAAATCGGGACATTATTTTAGGAACATTGGTTCCTTCGCACTTGTTCGAAATTTAGGAACATTGGTTCCTTCGTTTTAATTTAAAGAGGGTTCGAGGAGTCATTTTGATTGTTCGAATTGGAAAAACCGGGATGAGTGATCCCATTTTATTGAAAATTGACTCTTCGTTTTGATTGTGATAATTTTATTATTGGGCTATAAAGGGGACATTGGTCCCAATTTATTGATAAAAATCCCGATTTAATAGTAAAAGCATTTTTGTGATTTTTTATCGCACGCGTGCACAAATAAAATTAATGTTTACAAATAAGCACATAACACATAGAAAAGGGGGGAGTTGGAGGGATCTCACCAAATCGGAGTGTCCGTCCACGCGTCGCGACCCATCCGGGGAGTCGCGGGGCACTCACATAGCCCGACTCAAATTAAAACTCATACAAAAATTAACATCAAAAATATTAGTAAATATCCAAAGTAAATTAATCAAGCAAATGCAAAATATAATAATAACAACAATGATAGCAATGCCAACTAAATAATTAGTTAATAATAATAGTATTAATAATACTAAAAAAACAGAATAATACTAGTAAATAAATACATAGTAATAATAGTAAAATAGAGAATTAAATAATAATAATAAAAATAATAATAATGGAATATTAACGGCAACCAATATAATAATAATAATAATAATAATAATAATAATAATAATAATAATAATACAAAGTTTAATAATAGGATAGTAATTCAAAATACTAAATGATAACAATAATAAAACAGGAAGTTAGATAAAAGCATGATGATAACAATATATGAAAATAGGGAAAATGAATGATGAAAGAATATGCACAACAGTGGAAACGACACAACCTAACAATATTCACATTAACCAACCAATAATAATAATAATGGGAATGAGCATAAAAATCAAATCAAAGCAACTGAATAATGCATTAATGGTAGTATCAACATATTAAAGTGCTGGAAACGAATAATAAGAATAATGATAGCAAAAATGATATTGACAAAATAAATAATATACAAAAAATATGAATGAGAACGGGTCCAAAAACGTTTACCCTCAGAATTTTTGAGATTGGAAATAGGATGCCTCGATCGATTTCCTTGTCGAATTTTTTATGGGAATAATATTCAAAGTCAATGTAAAATCTGTGTTCTAAGCAAATTATCTTAAGGGAAATATTTTTTGTGGGATGAAGGAACAAAGAAAATTAATTTTTCTTGCTCAAATCAACCCAAGATTAAATATTTTGTAATGGCAAAACTAAGATTTTAGAAGAAAACTTGAAGCTTTTTGAAGAGTTTTTCAGAAGCAAGAAAAGCTTCCTGGAGAGTGGAAAAAGGTAGAGAGGAAAAGCTAAGAAAAAATTGAATTCAATCTGCCCTCTTCACAAATGAGGGGAAAATCCCCATTTAATCCTGTCTTGGCCAAAAATGGCAAGGGACAAAAAAACTTTCATTTTTAGTTAATCTAAAATAACATAAAATGGTGAAACAATGAAAACTGAAAAAAACAGAAAATCTGACTGAAAATAGCGAAAAAAACGGACAGGCGAAACAGGTCGCGTGGAGGAGCCAAGGGCGCGCGGCAGCCTGCGCGTGGTGCCCTGGCACCGCGCGCGGCAGGCTGCTGCGGGCAGCCTGCCTCGCGCAGGCGGGTCTCGCGAGGCAGCTGCCTCGCGCGCAGGGGGGTGCGCGCGAGGCAGCATGCCCCGCGCGCAGGGGGTGCGCGCGGCGCCCCCTGCCTCGCGCGCAGGGGGGGGGCGCGGCGCCCTCTGCCTCGCGCGCAGGGGCTGCGCGCGAGGCCCCCTGCCTCGCGCGCAGGGGGGGCGCGCGGCACCCCCCGCCTCGCGCGCAGGGGGCCTGCGTGCGAGGCGCCTGCCTTCCGCGCAGGCGCCCCTGCGCGCTGGGCGGCCTGCCGCGCAGGCGCCCCTGCGCGCTAGGGCAGCCTGCCGCACAGGCAGCCCCGCGCTGCCGCAGGCGGCCTTCGCGACTCTTTTTTTTTTTTTTTTTTTTTAAAATTTTAAATTTTGAAACAAAATTAATATATTATTTTATCTTAATTTTAATTTCCCCAAAAATATATATTTTTTAATTATTTTCCGAAAAACACACCTTTGACAAGAGAACGATCGATTCTCACATTTCTTGCCGAAAATCGGTCTTCTATCTCATCATCGGGTAATCCTGATCTTGGACCGCCTCGGGACCCGGTGTCTACAGTTGCCCCCAATTTTGGGGAACTTAGAACACAGGTGCCTAAGTGAGCAAAAATTCAGAAAAGAAGGGAAGAGACGCGTACTTGAAGTGGTCGCTTACCGAACTTAGTCCTGCCAGCTTGTCGGCGTCACGGAACTATTATTGGTCATGTGATTGGTGAACGCCGGTTTGTCGGCGTGTGGGATTACGGCTGAGCGACTGATAAACACCAGCTTGTCGGTGTGTGAAGGCGCCAGACTTTGAAGAACGCGATTGATAGAACACCAGCTTGTCGGTGTGTGAAACCACGGCTGAGCGACTGATAAACACTAGCTTGTCGGTGTGTGAAGGTGCCAGACTTTGGAGAACGTGATTGATAGAACACCAGCTTGTCGGTGTGTGAAACCACGGCTGAGCGACTGATAAACACCAGCTTGTCGGTGTGTGAAGGCGCCAGACTTTGGAGAACGTGATTGATAGAACACCAGCTTGTCGGTGTGTGAAACCACGGCTGAGCGACTGATAAACACCAGCTTGTCGGTGTGTGAAGGCGCCAGACTTTGGAGAACGTGGTTGATAGAACACCAGCTTGTCGGTGTGTGAAACCACGGCTGAGCGACTGATAAACACCAGCTTGTCGGTGTGTGAAGGCGCCAGACTTTGGAGAACGTGATTGATAGGACACCAGCTTGTCGGTGTGTGAAACCACGGCTGAGCGACTGATAAACACCAGCTTGTCGGTGTGTGAAGGCGCCAGACTTTGGAGAACGTGGTTGATAGAACACCAGCTTGTCGGTGTGTGAAACCACGGCTGAGCGACTGATAAACACCAGCTTGTCGGTGTGTGAAGGCGCCAGACTTTCCTGCGAAAACAAAAGAGATTTGTATGCAAAGGTAAGTTATGCACGTGCATATGCACATGTCATGCGGAATGCAGGTGACACAATTCATCTGAGTGGCCCAGTAGTCGAGGTGCGATAACTCTCGTTGAAACGACTCGTGGCTTCGTCTGGTCGATTATGCCCCCGAGTGTCGGAGGGCGCTGTCCTGATTCAGGGGCTCTGACTCATAATTTTTCAGGGAGGTTTGCCCGATGTGTGTCTTTGCTTGAAAGCGGTTGCCCAAGGTAATGCCGCCTTATCACTCCAAGCGTCATTGTTTTGAAGGTAGTGCGTCCCTTGTGGATTTTCACACTAGCTTTTCTTAGCGGGAAATGCGTCCTTGTCGGATTTTCACACAACCCTATGCCTTATTTTTTGCCTGGAATGGACCCAACCCAATCCAGCGGCTTTTATTAATTTCATTTTTATAGGACAGACTGCCTGTTGCCAGGTTTTCACCTTGCCCTTTGGCCTAACTTTTGCTTAGAGCGCCAGTCACGGTTTTCATCTCTAACGGCCTTATTTTTATCATTATTTTTTTTTTAATTAAATTTCTGTCGGTTGCACGGATAAATTGTGCTCATTCGAATGGGAAGTGACAGCAGTGACATATTACTCGTCTAAAAAGAACTATGGACATTCATTGGATAAAAGAACTTCTCTGAGTGCATAATTGCATACATGTACACGTTTCTCGTGTGATTTCATTACACATGATCATCATTTGACATTAGGCCCCAAGATACCAGACCACATCTAATCTCGAGATAGATCTCAAAAGCATCACACTCCTGTTATCAATCAGCCCTCTCGGGTTTTCTTGATTGAACATTTTTCTCTCTCTCTCTCTTTTTTATTATTTATTTATTTTTTTTTTCAGCCGTGGAATCTTTTCAATCTGTCGACGTTGACCGGCTCTCTGAATTCATTCCCATCACTATCTGTCAGGATCGCAGCTCCTTTAGACAAAAGCTTCTTCAGAACGAAAGGTCCTTCCCAAGTTGGCCTGAACTTGCCTCGAAAATCCGGAACCCCTGGCCTCATTTGTTTGAAGACTAGGTCTCCTTCCTTCAATGGGTGCTTTCTTACTTTCTTCCCAAATGAGCGGGCTAGTCTTTTCTGGTAGATCTGGTTGTGGTAGTATGCCCGCATCCTATCTTCGTCCAATAGGTTCAACTGTAGTAGCCGCTGCTGAGCCCATTCGGCTTCTGGTAGCTGAGTTTTTGTCACCACCCTCAATGACTGGAGTTCTATTTCTACCGGTAGAACTGCTTCCGTCCCGTAAACCAAGGAGAAAGGGGTAACCCCTGTGGAAGTTCTGGCAGTGGTCCTGTAGCCCCATAGTGCGAATGGCAATTTCTCGGCCCAGTCTTTATAGGTTTGCACCATCTTAGCCAATATCTTCTTGACGTTCTTATTAGCTGCCTCGACCGCCCCGTTGGCCTGTGGTCGGTATGGAGAGGACTTATGGTGTTGGATGGCGTATTTCTTGAGCATCTGCTTAGTCTCGGCTTGGAACTGTACCCCATTATCTGACACGATATGATGAGGGAGACCGTACCTACAGATCAAGTGTCGCTCGATGAACCTGGCCATTTCCCGGGCGCCTAATTTCTTGAAGGATTCAGCCTCAACCCACTTGGTAAAGTAATCAATGGCGACTACAATGAACCTGTGCCCGTTAGAGGCCATCGGGTGTATCTCTCCTATTATGTCAATCCCCCATGCAGCAAATGGCCACGGAGACGTCAGGTTGCACAATTCCGACACCGGCAGGTGTCTCAGATTAGCATATTGCTGGCATAATTGGCACTCCTTCACATATTTAGAGCAATCTGTATCCATTGTTAACCAGAAGAATCCTTGCCGCATTATTTTCTTTGCCAGGGCCAGACCATTCATATGGGCCCCACAGACCCCTGCATGGGTTTCCTCCATAACCCTTTTAGCCTCTTTTTCATCTAAACATCTGAGTTGCATGCCATCGGCTTGTCTCTTGTACAACACCCCGTCTATACTGATGAATTGAGTGGACAGTTTGCGGATTAGCCTTTGATCTTTTTCAGTGGCTTCTTCCGGGAATATTGACCTCTCCAAATAATGCAGGACATCATAGTACCATGGCTTTCCATCAGTAATCTCAACATCCCCAACTCGTTCGGTCTCAAAGTATGGCTTGCTCGAACTAGAAATGAGTACGGGCTTCATAACTATTCCTTCTGGGTTATCCCACATGGATACCAAGGTAGCTAGGGCATCTGCCAATTGGTTCTCATCTCGGGGCACGTAGTTAAAAGTGCAAATTTCAAACCGGCCACTAAGTCCTTTCAAGCACTTCGCATATGGCAACAGCCGCTCTTCTTTGACGGCCCATTCACCCCTGACTTGGTGGATTACTAAAGACGAGTCCCCGAAGACCTCTACTACTTTTGCCCCCATGGCTGAGAGTGCTTCTAACCCAAAGATGCAGGCTTCATACTCAGCCTCATTATTGGTGGCTCTGTACCTTAGTTTCTTGGCTAATGGAAGCTTCTCTCCGTCTGGGGTTACTAGAATCACTCCTGTTCCGGCTCCCTTGCTATTTACTGCCCCATCAAAATACATCTGCCACTTCTGCACGGTGATGGCTACCACGTTTTCGTCGGGGAATTCATACGATAGCTGGTCTCCTTCAATTGGATGGTCAGCAAGAAACTCAGCCACTGCTCGACCTTTAATGGTCTTTCTAGTAATGTATTCCACGTCAAATTCTTGTAGCAATATCAACCATCTTCCCATTTTCCCTAGTAAAGAGGGTGCCTGTTGCAGGTATCGGAGGGGATTTTGCTTGGCAACAGCCTGCACTTTGTAGGAATGAAAGTAATGCCTCAGTTTCTTTGATGCCCAGATTACTGCCAGGCAGATCTTTTCCACTTCAACATACTTTGCTTCATAAGGGAGGAATTTCTTGCTGAGGTAGTAAACCGCAAATTCGACCCCGAATTCATCCTCTTGGGCCATCATGGCTCCGACAGGTATTATTATTATTATTATTATTATTATTATTATTATTATTATTATTATTATTATTATTATTATTATTATTATTATTATTATTATATTGGTTGCCGTTAATATTCCATTATTATTATTATATTGGTTGCCGTTATTATTATTATAATCTTCGCCTTGGAAAGGTTCTTTCAGAGGATCGACAAGTATTATTATTATTATTATTATTATTATTATTATTATTATATTGGTTGCCGTTAATATTCCATTATTATTATTTTTATTATTATTATTTAATTCTCTATTTTACTATTATTACTATGTATTTATTTACTAGTATTATTCTGTTTTTTAGTATTATTAATACTATTATTATTAACTAATTATTTAGTTGGCATTGCTATCATTGTTGTTATTATTATATTTTGCATTTGCTTGATTAATTTACTTTGGATATTTACTAATATTTTTGATGTTAATTTTTGTATGAGTTTTAATTTGAGTCGGGCTATGTGAGTGCCCCGCGACTCCCCGGATGGGTCGCGACGCGTGGACGGACACTCCGGTTTGGTGAGATCCCTCCAACTCCCCCCTTTTCTATGTGTTATGTGCTTATTTGTAAACATTAATTTTATTTGTGCACGCGTGCGATAAAAAATCACAAAAATGCTTTTACTATTAAATCGGGATTTTTATCAATAAATTGGGACCAATGTCCCCTTTTTAGCCCAATAATAAAATTATCACAATCAAAACGAAGAGTCAATTTTCAATAAAATGGGATCACTCATCCCGGTTTTTCCAATTCGAACAATCAAAATGACTCCTCGAACCCTCTTTAAATTAAAACGAAGGAACCAATGTTCCTAAATTTCGACCCCGAATTGAGGCGAAGATTATACTTGTCGATCCTCTGAAAGAACCTTTCCAAGGCCTCGAAATGTCCTTCTCGAGTTGCTGACTTGATCATCATATCATCGACATACACTTCGACTTCCTTGTGGATCAAGTCATCCAAGATCTTGGTAGCCATCCTTTGGTACGTCGCACCGGCATTCTTCAACCCAAAAGGCATTACTCGGTAGGCGAACGTTCCCCATTCTGTGATGAAAGCTGTCTTGATTCGATCCACAATCTTGTTAAGGATTTGGTTGTATCCCGCATACCCATCCACAAAGCTATACATCATACAGGCGGCCGCGCTATCCATTAGTACATCAATATGGGGTAGGGGAAAGTCATCTTTTGGGCAGGCTTTATTCAGGTCTCGGTAGTCAACACATACCCGGACTCTCCCATCCTTCTTGGCTACGGGGACAACATTGGCTAACCACGTGGGGTATTGGACCTCTACTAGGAACTTGGCTTCGATTTGCTTGTGCACCTCTTCCTTTACCTTTTCTGCCCATTCTGGCCTCAGTCTTCTGAGCTTCTGTTTGACCGGCTTGCACTCTGGGTAAGTCGGAATGGCGTGTTCAGCAACTGCCCGATCAATCCCTAGCATATCCTCATAGGTCCAGGCGAAGACTCTTTCATATTTTTTCAAAATTCTCTCAAATTTTATCCTTTCCTCAAGAGTTACGTCAGATGCTATCAAGATTTCCTTTGGATTTTCCAAAGTCCCGAGATTAAATGAGGTGGTATTGGTTGAGTTAATGTCAAATATAAATGATTCATGCTCGTGATTATGCATAATGAAATCATGAGAAACATCACACAAGTAAGCAAAGTCATTCATATTATTAAAGTACTCAGAATTACAGACAGAATTGTCAAATAGTTCGGGAATAAAAAGTACATCAGCAAAGCTATCATTATCATCTTCCACTGGTGCTGGCGCTGAAACCGACGGCCCCTCATCTTGAACCTCAGCTGCATTCAAACTCTTTGATTCTGGCACTGTCGTTCCGTCTTCCATCTTCTCTTTACCCTTTGATTGAGCAGCCAGCAGGCTTTTGGTGATAACTTCCTCGGGAACTTCTCGATCCCATGCTAGAGTCTGATTGAAGATTTCCTCATCCCAGAAGGCTTCCACTGCCTTGACCATCCCCTCGGACCAGTCAAACACATCATTGAAGATTTCAAAACCCGGGGTGATCTTGCCATCAATCCACTGAGGCTCTGCCTCCCCACAGTAGGCACACACCGATGCAGCCGGTACAAAAGTCTCCAAAATGTGCGGCACTTCCGCAGGCTTCCTTGTGGGCTTGTTCTCCTTGGCACCAACAGCGTAACCCAAACCTCGCTTATCCTTTTGCCCCCTTGTGGCGACGGGCTCTTGAATCCCTTGTGAGCTCTTACCCAAACCAGCCCTGGGGAGAAAGCTCATCCTTTTCATCATATTGACAACTTGAGGGCTTACCACCGACTCATCTTCTTCATTCACCATAGCCACGTGGAAACCACTGAAGGGTTGATTGGAAATTCCGAGCACTGACACTTGATTATCACTAGCTGCTTTAATTGTTACAATCTGGCCTTCATGGGGAATCTTAATCATTTGGTGGAGCGTAGATGGAACCCCTCCCAACTTGTGAAACCAAGGCCTTCCAAGTAACACTGCAAAGTTAGCCGGTATTGGCAGGACAACAAACTCAGCCTCTATCTCAACTGGACCGGTCTTGACTTGAGCTTTAAAAGTCCCAGCAGCTTGCCTTCTCGAGTTGTCATAAGCAGTGATAGTCAGGTCAGATTCACTCAACATGCTCTCATTCAATCCAAGCGAAGGTAGCGCCACCAGTGGGCACACATTAATGGAGGACCCATCATCCACCATGACACAGGCCGTGTGCTTACCATTGATCTGAGCCCGGATATATAGAGGGCGATTGTGATTACGACCCTCGATTGGCAAGTCGGCTTCGGTGTAGACTATGTTTTCTCCAGATCCCCCTTTCACAATGCTCAATAACTCGGAGGGTGAGATAGTGGTGGCTACTGTTGATTCACATAAGGCTTCAACTAGCTTCTGCCTGTGGCTCGGGGATTGCCTCAATAGGTCCCAGATCGATATTTGTGCTGTCGTCTTCTTTAGTTGCTTCAGGATCTGATTCTCTTCCGTTTCTTGCTCCACCGTCGGAGGCATCGGGTCCTGTTGCTTCTCAATTTCCGGCACCACTCTTCCGCTGCGAGTAACAGCCTGTACCTCTTGCACTTTGTCTTCTTCACCCCCAGAGTTCCATACATCCTTCGGCTCGTCGGCCTCTTCAGTCTCACCTTCACTGGCTGAGTCCCAACATTCTATCATGTTGACCTGGAGCTTCTCCCTACTGACTTCCTGTTCGGGGCGGACGATAGCCATGTAGTCATTGCCGTAGAGATCCCTCAACACATACCACTCTGGCAAACTTGATCCTATCATGAAGACTGGGGGAGGAACGGCGTTATACCCGGCATTCTTCTTCTTTTCCCTCTTTTCAGGGTCGGAGATCTGTTTACTGTCAATGAGATCTTGGACCCGATCCCTTAAAGTTCTGCAGGAGTCAGTGAGGTGACCGGTGTGCTGGTGGAAGGCACAGTATTGGTCCCCTCTATGGTTAGGCTGGCCGTAGGTCTTAGCTTGTCTGGCTGGCAATGGCTGAAGTTTTCCCTCCTTCATTAATCGTTCTAGGACCCAGGACAATGGTCTTCCCAAATTTGAATAGTATCTCTGGTTCGCATCAGTGGCTGAAACTTCCGCTGTCTTGCCCACTCTATTACTGCTGCTTCCAGCGCCACTCGACCTATTTCCCCCTTGGTTCCCAAAGTTCTTCCGAGCAAAACTGTCATTATTGGCCTTCCTTGCCAAGTACTCTGATTCGGCTTCAATTGCTATGTCTTTTAAGGATTCCCAATCCTTGAGCCCTTTCATCTTAAGCCCCTCCCTCAAGTATGGGCTTGCATTTTTGATAAACAGTCTGATTTGGTCCGAGGTATCGGGCTTCCTCTTCATTTCCATAACGCGATTCCTCCACCGCGTAAGGTAATCATGGAAAGATTCACTAGACTTTTGTTGCAGGAGCTCGAGGTCTTTTAACGTCACTTCCATGCGGGTGCTGCAGTCGTACTGCCTCATAAAATCACTTGTAAGCAAAATCCAATCTTCTTTCGACCTCCTGTCCAAACCGTGGTACCAATCAATCGCTGACCTCGTCAAACTAAGGCAGAAGTACTCCACTTTTTGCTTCCTGGTAAGACCTGTGCCCTTCATGATCAAGGCATATTGTTTAAGATGGGCCGAAGGGTCAGACGTGCCATCAAACTTTGGTAAATCCGGCATCTTAAATCTCTGAGGCAGCAGCTCCTCCTCACCCAAGTCTACATCTTCGGGGATGACCCCCTTTCCGACCGACACCATTCGTGCAATGGCCTCCATTCTTTCCTCCATCTTCCTCACCACATCATCCTCTAGCTTAGGAGCTTTGCACCTCGCCGCTTGGGGAACTACTGGCTCATCTTCCTCTTCCCCTAAGAAATCATCCCTTGGATCTGGAATTCTCACCCTTGGTTGCTCAACTGGTGCCGCCACTCTAGGTTCAGTGACTGGCTGCGGCACAGTGGTAGTTGGTATAGTGGTCTCCACAACAGGTGCTTCGACCGGGTCAACAACTGGAGCTCCGGACGGTTGTCCAGCGTGTGGCATCATCTGGGTGAGAAGGTTCCCCATCATAGCAAGCATTTTCCTTTCAAAGTCTTCAAATCTCTTGTCCAAGTCCTGTGTTGTTACAGCACCCGAATCTTGTGGTAATTCTGCCATTACTGATCCAGAGGATTGTTCTGAACAAGAGTCTGAGTTGCTATCCCAATCTGAACCCGATGCTGATGCCAAACTTGACGGCTCAACTACTTGATTTCTGACCAACCTCCCGCTAGGATCTCTGGACCACTCAAATGGATCTATGATGGCTGAAAAAATCTAATTCGTTAGCATGATGCATGGATGGCATTAAGAATGCATGGCCGTGCTGATGCAACATCCACAACCACATGCAAGCAAACAGACCCTTCCAACCTTATTACTCCCACACACGGGGCAATGTGGTCTCTTTCCTAGGTGGGCTTAGTTCATGGGTCAACAGGGGACCCTATGAATGCGCAAAGGGCACGGCGAAAAGCCGGCAGCATAACAGCTCTAGTCTAATGTACACGCGTATGAGTTTTGGCCATTTACGTATTTGGACAATTCAATCAAGTTAAGGTGGGCTTACCGGGGCATGAAAGCCTTTGATAAAAGACCACTTAAATTGGTTGATTTTGTTTAATACGTGACGACCCATATCACAAGCATCGTATTAAGGAGCATACCACCTAGGGAAGTTTCTATTTGCCATTACATGGGCTTTAGTCAGGGTGATTTTCTTTAGGCTACCCAAGCATGGTTCGCGCCAACGGGTCTAGCTCATCACAAGCATAACGACCGATTGGGTCTCCATTTTGATATACCAAAAGGTACAAGGCTTGGGTTGGTGATTATCCTTAACACTTCCCTACAATGAGTGAAAGTAGGGTCATGCTTCGGGAACGCATCGGGGTAAGATAGGGACCAACTAGCGTAAGTCTAAGGCTCTAAAATGATATGATGCAATTTTTTTGAAAAGAGATAGAATTTTAAGTTTCAAAAACCCAATTATAAATTTTAACCAAAGCACTTTTGGAGTGAAGTCTCAAACACTAAGTCCCCAGCGGAGTCGCCACTGTGACGCGCGCCGAACCCGAAACAACCCAGCAAGGGCCCTCTCTTTGAATCCGCTTTAGGATTCGAGGTATGAAGGTTCGCGTCTTTTGATCATGGGCGCCATGAGACATCATCGGTGTATCCCTCCCAATAGAACATTGGGGAGAATAACCTAGCCTATTGACGCCTAAAGGCACCTTTGAGGTATTTGGAGTCGCCACCCAATTTGCAAGAAATTGGGAAAAGGTTTCTCACCTCTATTGGTCTAAACCAGAGATATGGTGTCCGGAACTTCCCTCTTATTTATGCTTTGGTTAATTATAAATGGGTTTTTAAATTCTTAAAATTATATCTCTCATCTCACGCGAGCGATGCATTTAATTAAATAGCGCATTAAAAGCACATAAAAGAAGTAAATGAAAGCGATAAAGCAATAGATAGAGAAAGCGATAAATGAAAGCGGTAAACACGCAAGCACGCAATTACAAGAGAAATAGGGGTAGAATACAACCCCCATCGAAAGGAACTAAAGCTATAAATGGGACAGAATACAGTCCCCAAAAATGAATAAAGTTGCCCCAAAATTAATTACAAGGGCCCAAAAAGAAATGGACTTGAATTTTAAACACTCACACAAGATCGAAATAAAAAGACATGCATAAATCGGGACATTATTTTAGGAACATTGGTTCCTTCGCACTTGTTCAAAATTTAGGAACATTGGTTCCTTCGTTTTAATTTAAAGAGGGTTCGAGGAGTCATTTTGATTGTTCGAATTGGAAAAACCGGGATGAGTGATCCCATTTTATTGAAAATTGACTCTTCGTTTTGATTGTGATAATTTTATTATTGGGCTAAAAAGGGGACATTGGTCCCAATTTATTGATAAAAATCCCGATTTAATAGTAAAAGCATTTTTGTGATTTTTTATCGCACGCGTGCACAAATAAAATTAATGTTTACAAATAAGCACATAACACATAGAAAAGGGGGGAGTTGGAGGGATCTCACCAAACCGGAGTGTCCGTCCACGCGTCGCGACCCATCCGGGGAGTCGCGGGGCACTCACATAGCCCGACTCAAATTAAAACTCATACAAAAATTAACATCAAAAATATTAGTAAATATCCAAAGTAAATTAATCAAGCAAATGCAAAATATAATAATAACAACAATGATAGCAATGCCAACTAAATAATTAGTTAATAATAATAGTATTAATAATACTAAAAAAACAGAATAATACTAGTAAATAAATACATAGTAATAATAGTAAAATAGAGAATTAAATAATAATAATAAAAATAATAATAATGGAATATTAACGGCAACCAATATAATAATAATAATAATAATAATAATAATAATAATAATAATAATAATACAAAGTTTAATAATAGGATAGTAATTCAAAATACTAAATGATAACAATAATAAAATAGGAAGTTAGATAAAAGCATGATGATAACAATATATGAAAATAGGGAAAATGAATGATGAAAGAATATGCACAACAGTGGAAACGACACAACCTAACAATATTCACATTAACCAACCAATAATAATAATAATGGGAATGAGCATAAAAATCAAATCAAAGCAACTGAATAATGCATTAATGGTAGTATCAACATATTAAAGTGCTGGAAACGAATAATAAGAATAATGATAGCAAAAATGATATTGACAAAATAAATAATATACAAAAAATATGAATGAGAACGGGTCCAAAAACGTTTACCCTCAGAATTTTTGAGATTGGAAATAGGATGCCTTGATCGATTTCCTTGTCGGATTTTTTATGGGAATAATATTCAAAGTCAATGTAAAATCTGTGTTCTAAGCAAATTATCTTAAGGGAAATATTTTTTGTGGGATGAAGGAACAAAGAAAATTAATTTTTCTTGCTCAAATCAACCCAAGATTAAATATTTTGTAATGGCAAAACTAAGATTTTAGAAGAAAACTTGAAGATTTTTGAAGAGTTTCTCAGAAGCAAGAAAAGCTTCCTGGAGAGTGGAAAAAGGTAGAGAGGAAAAGCTAAGAAAAAATTGAATTCAATCTGCCCTCTTCACAAATGAGGGGAAAATCCCCATTTAATCCTGTCTTGGCCAAAAATGGCAAGGGACAAAAAAACTTTCATTTTTAGTTAATCTAAAATAATATAAAATGGTGAAACAATGAAAACTGAAAAAAACAGAAAATCAGACTGAAAATAGCGAAAAAAACGGACAGGCGAAACAGGTCGCGCGGAGGAGCCAAGGGCGCGCGGCAGCCTGCGCGTGGTGCCCTGGCACCGCGCGCGGCAGTCTGCTGCGCGCAGCCTGCCTCGCGCAGGCGGGTCGCGCGAGGCAGCTGCCTCGCGCGCAGGGGGGTGCGCGCGAGGCAGCATGCCCCGCGCACAGGGGGGGCGCGCGGCGCCCCCTGCCTCGCGCGCAGGGGGGGCGCGCGGCGCCCCCCGCCTTGCGCGCAGGGGCTGCGCGCGAGGCCCCTTGCCTCGCGCGCAGGGGGCCTGCGCGCGAGGCGCCTGCCTTGCGCGCAGGCGCCCCTGCGCGCTGGGCGGCCTGCTGCGCAGGCGCCCCTGCGCGCTGGGCGGCCTGCTGCGCAGGCGTCCCTGCGCGCTGGGGCAGCCTGCCGCGCAGGTGGCCCCGCGCTGCCGCAGGCGGCCTTCGCGACTCTTTTTTTTTTTTTTTTAAAAAAAATTTTTAATTTTGAAACAAAATTAATATATTATTTTATCTTAATTTTAATTTCCCCAAAAATATATATTTTTTAATTATTTTCCGAAAAACACACCTTTGACAAGGGAACGATCGATTCTCACATTTCTTGCCGAAAATCGGTCTTCTATCTCATCATCGGGTAATCCTGATCTTGGACCGCCTCGGGACCCGGTGTCTACACCTGCTATGACACAAGGGAAGCCAGGTCATAAGGACAATGAATACTGTGCATTTCATCAGAACACAGGCCATCAAACAGGCAAGTGTAAGGCGCTGAGGCACTCTATTCAAGATCTGATTGATGAAAAGCAGATTTTCGACGATGAGAAGAGGGAAGATAAGAAGAAGCCTGGTTATAATGCCGTGCCACCACCAGTGTTTATGGTCGGATCCAGCTTGCTAGAGTGGTACGTGCTGCAGGATTTATATGGGAGCGAGAGTATTGCTGTTATTTCTTCTGAGGATAGAGAGGAAAGAGCAGTAGTGGCAACCATTGATTGTTGGTCAAGCAGTGAGAGCGGTGGAGAGGCCGAAGAGGGAGGAGAGATGAACTCTGACTTATGGAGATCTGATGAGGATGAAGAAGAGGTAGGGGCTGTGACAAGAATTGGGAGAGTGGTCCCTGAGATTACAGGGGTACCGGAACCAGCGCAACCATCAACGGAAAAAGAGCCAGAGGAGAACCAGATTGTTAAGCAGTTGAAGAAGACCGTAGCTCAAATATCCATCTGGGATCTTTTAAGATAGTCCCCTTCTCATAGGCAGAAAGTGGTAGAGGTTTTGACTGAGTCCACTGTTGCCACCACAATTTCCCCATCAGAGCTTTTGGGTCTAGTTAAAGGAGGATCGGGCGAGAGATTGGTTTTTTCCGATGTCGACCTGCCGGTCGAGGGCCGCGATCATAACCGACCTCTGTACATCAAAGTACAGATTAACGATAAGCACACCGCTTGCGTTATGGTAGATGATGGATCTTCTATCAATATTTGCCCTCTGATAGCCCTTCAGCCTTTTGGATTGAGTGAGGACATGCTCCGGGAATCAGACTTGATGATTACAGCCTATGATAATTAAAGAAGGCAAGCCTCGAGAACGTTCAAGACCCCGGTCAAGACGGGACCCATTGAGGTAGAAGTAGAGTTCGTGGTTCTGCCCATCCCAGCTAATTTCTCAGCCCTACTTGGAAGGCCTTGGTTTCACAGATTAGGAGGAGTACCATCCACGCTCCGCCAAATGATAAAGTTCCCGCACGAAGGGGAGGTGATAACTATTAAGGCGGCCAGAGAGAATCAGGTGTTAGCTCTTGAAATTGCTAATCAGCCCTTTAGCGGCTTCCACGTGTCAATGATAGGAGAAGAGCACGGGTCAGTGGACAACCCTGTGGTTAATATGATGAAAAAGAAGCACTATCTCCCTGGGGCCGGTTTGGGTAGAAACTCTCAGGGGATGCAAATTGCGATCACCACTCGAGGTCAGAAGAACCGAAAGGGTCTGGGGTACAGAGGCGATTTTGGCAAGAAGAAGAAGGCAGATAAGATCCCTCACATTTCAGAAAGCATTATGCCCGCATCCTTAGTATGCGCTTATACTGGTGAAGATGAGCCGCAGTGGGTGAATGGGAGAATTATCCCCGGATTTGAGATTTTCAGCGATGTATTTGACTGGGATGTCGGGGTTATCAAGACCGCTGAGAGCTTCTAGGATGAAGAGGTCTTGACTCAATGCATTGCTGGGGACAGATGCGAGCCCGAAGAGGTTGTCACCGAGAAGATGTTGTTTGCCAGGCTGAAAGGAAAAGAGAATATGGCAGAAATAGAACTGAAGATGGGGGATTTAAAGATTTCCTCAGACATACCTGAAGGGCCTCTGCTGAATCGAGAAGCCGATGAGCAAGCTGCAGCAGCATCAACCTCTAGGGAGGCAGAAGAAGACTCTAGCTTAGATTGTCTTTTTATTCCAGAACTTTTCTATGATGTAAATGACAATTATAATATTATTAATAAGGCCAATGATTTCTCTTGTGCGATGTTTTTAATGATTTCAACATGCATGAACATGATCATATCCCATCAATTTTTGATATTGATTCTACTGATACAATGTCTTTTAATCTTGGAACCTCGGAAAATCTAAAAGAAATTCTAATAGCATCAAATATAACTACTGATGAGAGAGAAAAATTTGAGAGAATAATAAGAAAACATGAAAAAGTATTTGCCTAGACCTATGAGGACATGCCAGGGATTGACCGAGACGTAGCAGAACATGCCATCCCAACTTATCCAGATTATAAGCCCGTAAAGCAGAAGTTGAACGGCTCAGGCCAGAATGGGCAGACAAGGTCAAGGAGGAGATTCGGCAACAGATTGAGGCCAAGTTCCTTGTTGAAGTGCAGTATCCTACATGGTTGGCAAACGTGGTCCCTGTAGCGAAGAAAAATGGGAAGGTCAGGGTATGTGTGGATTATCGAGATCTAAACAAGGCTTGCCCTAAAGATAATTTTCCACTACCCCACATTGATGTGTTGATAGACAGTGCCACCAACTGCGCGATATACAACTTTGGAGACGGTTATGTGGGCTACAACCAGATCCTGAACAAGATAGCTGACTGGGTTAAGACCGCTTTCATCACAGAGTGGGGGACCTATGCCTACCGAGTCATGCCTTTTGGCCTGAAAAATGTAGGAGCCACATACCACAGGATGGCGACCAAGATTCTAAGCGACCTGATCCACAAGGAGGTAGAGGTGTATGTGGATGACATGATGGTCAAATCAGCCACTAGAGAGGGCCACTTTGAAGCTCTAGAGAAGTTCTTCACCAGGATTGATAAGTACAATCTGCGACTTAACCCTAAGAAATGCATTTTCGGAGTGACTTCAGGAAAACTGTTGGGACATGTCGTCAGCTAGAGGGGAATAGAAATTGACCCAGACAAGGTGAAGGCCATCAGAGAGATGCTCGTACCGCAAAAGGAAAAGGATGTAAGGAGCTTCCTGGGCAAGCTGCAGTACGTCAGCCGATGCATTGCCAAGCTCACTTTGATATGCGAGCCTATCTTTAAACTGCTTAGAAAGGATCAGCCTGTGGTCTGGAACGAAGACTACCAGAAAGCCTTTGAAAACATCAGGGAATATCTGTTGAATCCGCCAGTGTTAAGGCCGCCGCAACCAGTCAAACCGCTTATCCTGCATCTGGCAGTGGAAGGCAGTTCTGTGGGCGCCATGATGGCTCAGGAGGATGAGTTTGGAGTGGAATTCGCAGTTTATTACCTCAGCAAGAAGTTCCTGGCTTTTGAGATAAAATATACTGAAGTAGAGAAAATATGCCTCGCAGTGATTTGGGCATCAAAGAAACTGAGACATTACTTCCACTCATACAAAGTTCAGGCAGTGGCCAAGCAGAATCCGTTGAGATATTTGCAAGAAGCGCCGTCTTTGCTTGGTAAGATGGGGAGGTGGTTGCTTTTGCTATAGGAGTTTGATGTTGAATACATCACCCGTAAAACTATTAAGGGGCGAGCCGTAGCCGAATTTCTTGCTGAGCATCCTATTCAAGGAGACACTCCCGAGTTCACCTTTCCTGATGAAAGCATAATCGCGATCTCTATCCAAGGATGGCAGTTACATTTCGACGGGGCAGTGAATAACAGAGGGGCCAGAGTTGGAATTATTTTGACAACCCCAGATAATGAGAAACTCCCTCTAGCCAAGAAACTGAGGTACAAAGCAACCAACAATGAAGCCGAATATGAAGCATGCACTTTCGGGTTGGAGGCTCTAGCTGCTTTGGGGGAAAAGAATGTAGAAGTCTTTGGTGACTCATCCTTGGTGATTAACCAGATCCGAGGTGAGTGGGCTGTAAAGGAAGAGCGGCTGGTACCCTATGTTGAATATTTGAAAGAGGCACGTGGGCAGTTTGAAACCTGCACTTTCCACTTCGTGCCAAGAGATGAGAATCGTCTAGCTAATGCGTTGGCAACCCTAGTGTCGATATGGGATAATCCTGAAGTGGTAGCTATGAAGCCAGTGCTGATTTCGAGTTCTGAGAAGCCCAGCTTTGAGATCAAGCCAGTAATGGAAGTAGAAGTGGCGGATGGAAAACCATGGTACTTTGACATTATGAATTATTTGGAAAATAATAAGTTTCCAGAGGAAGCTACCGAGAAAGACCAGAGGATGATCCGAAAACTATCTGCTCAGTTCATATCCTTGGAAGGAGTGTTGTCCAAAAGACAGGCAGACGGGATTCAGCTCAGTTGCTTGAATGAAAAAGAAGCCCGCAAGGTGATGGAGGAGACCCATACCGGCGTCTGTGGGGCTCACATGAACGGTTTGACTCTGGCAAAGAAGATCATGAGACAAGGCTTCTATTGGCATACCATGGACAATGACTGCTCGAAATATGTCAAGCAATGCCAGTTGTGCCAACAATACGCAGACTTGAGACATCTGCCAGTATCAGAGCTACACAACCTGACGTTGCCTCAGCCTTTCGCTGCTTGGGGAATAGATATCATTGGAGAGATTCGCCCTACGGCATCCAATGGGCACAGATACATCATAGTCACAATTGACTATTTTACCAAATAGGTAGAGGCAGAATCCTTCAAAAAGATTGACACGAGGGATATGGCCAAGTTCATAGAGAGAAATCTGATCTGCAGATATGGCCTCCCTCACCACATAGTGTCTGACAACAGGGTGCAGTTCATGGGGGAAACTGGGAAGCTCCTTGAGAAGTATGGTATCAAGCACCATAAATCTTCTCCCTACCGACCACAAGCTAATGGGGCAGCAGAGGCCGCTAATAAAAATATGAAAAAGATCCTATCCAAGATGGTCCAAACTTACAAAGACTGGGCAGAGAAGCTACCCTTTGCACTGTGGGGATACAGGACAACGGTAAGGACATCTACGGGCGCCATGCCATATTCTCTGGTATACGAGACGGAAGCAGTATTGCCAATTGAGATAGAGCTTCGATCACTGAGAGTAGTCATGGAAGCCCAAATCTCGGAGGCTGAATGGGCACGACAGAGGCTGCAACACTTAAACTGATTGGATGAGAGTAGGCTGAAGGCTTATTATCATAACCAGATCTACCAGAAGAAGTTAGCTAGGACATTCGGGAAGTGAGAAAGCATCCGCTGAGGACTTAGTGTTCAAGCAATGCCCCGATTTGTGTATGTATCGCACATTTATAAAAGGGAGTTGTATTTCGCTCCTTGTATTATTGTAATTTATTGCTTTCACTATTTATTTGTACATTTACTGCTTTCCAAAATGTGAATAAATGCGTCTTTTAATCAATTTCATTGTGTGGAGTGAGAGCGTATTAATGATAATTAAAATTTGATCATAAAATAATCGAGGTAGAAATAGATGAGAAGTCCCGAACCCATCTCTGGTCTTTGGGGTCAAAGAGGCGAGAGGTTTACCCTCCAAGACACCTCTTGTGTCACGAGATTTTGGCGTTAATCCTAGGCTCCTTAGGGCGAGAGGTTCACCCTCCAAGACCCCTTTGGTTGGCCCAAAATGGATACTAAGTGCAGTCTTAGGCTCTCGGAGGCGAGAGAAACTTTCCCAATGTTCTATTGGGTAGCAACTCCATAAAACTTCCTTGTTGCCCAACATAGATGCACTTGCAATTTATTGCAAGCTGTTAGCGGACCCTCAATTGCCCGATCGCCTTCAAGCAGGCAGTCATTAGGGGCGGCCGAGGGATATCCGGCGCGCGTCACACAAGGGTATCCGTATTGTCCAACAAAAATACTATACAGACTCATTTCTAATCTCTAGTTGTCCAGAACCGACTAAACTCATTTCTAATCTCTAGTTGTCCAGAACCGACTAAACTCTAGCTTTGATACCACTAAATGTAACTCCCACATTACCCCTAGGAGGATAAGAGAGTGCTACACTAAAAAGACATGAATTTTGCAAATCAAATTTATAAAATTTCATTACTTTCCATTACTGTACATTTACAATACTACAATGTCTCAGTAGTTATTACAATAACAGTTAATTATAGGTACAAAGTCCAAGTGTAACAACCCAAAAAGGATCCTGGAAGGAAATTGTAGAGTTATTGTATTGATAAGGGCATAAATCTAATTGGACAAGTATAAAAGTGGATTAATTAAGGACTAAATTGAAAAAGGATTTAAAGTTTTAGAAGAAAGAATTAAGTTAAGTGAGTAAAAGGATATTTAACCAAATATTAAAGAGAATTAAGCCAAGGAACACCTAAGGCTTGAGTGGTTGGGAGCAATAAATGAAGAAAAGAAATAAAGGAAGAGAGAAGGAAGCAGAAATCTTCCTGCGTAAGCTTCCTTTCTTCCTCTCCTTCTTTTTCTTTTTTCTTCATTTCATGGCTTGCTTCTCCTCCTTCTTCGGTGGTCTTTGTAAGAGCTTTTGGGTTGGATTTAAGGAGGTTTTATGGCTAATAGCAAGGTAAGTTGAGCTAATATTTTTTTGCTTTCTCCTTTCTTCCTCTATTTTTAGTTTTAAACGTGAATTGGGTTTAGTCTAAGAGTGTACATTTATTTGGTTATGCAAGAAACTCCAGACAAGAGGCAAGACAAGGGCAAAGAGAAGGTCTAATCTTGAAGGAGAGTGAATTGGAAGTTGCTTTTAGAGGTTTGGGAGTTGTGTAATTTGATTGAGTTATTTTTGAGTTTTTGTGTTGAATTGCTGGAAATGTGAGTTAGAAGTATGTTTAAATGCATGCTTTGAGTTGAGTTTTGATGTTTGTGTGATATGTTAGAATTCATTTGTTATATGGAAGTCGTATAGTATAATTGTATGATTTTAGAGCAATTTTTGGGTTTGTTACTTTAGTTGTGCCTACTTGCCAATTTCATTATTTCTATTGAGTGTAAATTCATAGCAATATGATTATAAGCATGTTTTGAGTGTAAATGATAAGTGGTTTGAAGTTGTATGCATGATTGTTGGTTTTGGAGTAGAAGGGAGTGAGAGGGGATGCAGGTGTTTGGCAACAGAGTGTGAATTACGACTCTATCGCGAGCGGGACTCATGTCGCGAGCATGACAGAGTGTGTGTTTGGTGAGTGCCAGTTAAGGTGCTCTCTGTCGCGAGCGCGACCATGGTCGCATGAGCGATGGAGAGCTCGGTAAGCCGAGCTTCTACCGGGAAGTTCTTCATCACGAGTGCACCTGCGCGCATGAGCGCAAAGGGGGACTACCCGCCTTCTGTCGCTAGCGCGACAGAGATATGCCAGCCCCCTCTCGAGAGCGCAAAGCTTATCGTGGGCGTGACTTTGGGTGAGATTGGCCTCTATCGCGGGCGCAATGGGTGATCGCGAGCGCGACCCTTTCCCTGTCCCTCAAATGTCTATGAATTGTCACACTTTGAATTATTTCTCACTTATGTTGGGCATTTAATTTAAGGTATGAGCTATGTTATAGTATTCCATGTGTGCCTTAATTGGTTTTATGTATTAGTTGTTTGGATACTTGGGTATACGTATAGCGAGACTTATTAAATAGTGTATATATGTATAAGCCTGAATGGTCATAGTAATGGATAGATAAGCATGCTTATAAAGGGCTATATGTTCACAACTGCTAGAAGTTGACCCCATTTGGGTCTATATATTTTGAGGCTTCGGTCTTTTCTCCTACCTTCGGGTATATATGTTTTGAGACTTAAGTCTCTAGATGTTCGATACTGTGTCCAATCAGTATCATTAGCACCCGTATCCACTATTAATTTTAACTCGGGCTATGATATGTCTATACCATTATTGTTATGCTAGTATGTAAATGCATATGTTAATGTGGATTAGTATGAGGTAGTGAGTTATGGTTACTTCGTGTTGTTTATGATATACTTACATTTACTTGTATTTTATCGGAGATATAAAGATATGTTATTGCAGGATCTTTATGATAAGTGTGCAAAGTTAATTAATGGTTATGCATGTTATTATATGATGATCATGTTATTATATTGTTCTTGATTTGTGTGACTTCGTAAGAAGTCTATTATTTTTGTTTCTCCCCATTGAGCCTTCGCTCAGCACGGGTGTTTTTCTGTGTAGGTTGCAGGTTCGATTTTGGAGTGCTGCATCTACAGGTCTTGGCCACTTGGAGTTTCTTTTGTGTTGTCGTTATGTATATCTTTTTGTAATGATTAAAGATTTGTATATGTATAGAGTACTTTGTTCTGTATAAAGTATATTTTTGTAAAGTTATATGTATATGCAAATGTAAAAAGAATGCTCTTGTAGTTTGTTAATCATTTATATTATATGATTATTTTTTATCACTTATGTTTGGCTTACTGCTTTCGCTTCACTTTGTATGTGTGTAGGTATCTGTGTGCGTAGCGCTCCGATATCCTCCCAAGGGGTGTTGGGGTGTTACACCAAGTACTCCTACATAACGCAAATCTTATATGATTGTACAGTAGAGACTTCATCCTATCCTTGTGTTGGCCTAGCCTTTTTGCTAACGATCCTTAAGAACAACCCCAACTTCGTACCTATATAGATTAAAACCCCTATGCTAAGCAGAAAGCCTAGTCGGGTACACAAATGATATGGTTGACCATGCACGATAGTCATCAAAACATATACATACATAATAAATACATACAAATAAACATTAAATAAATATCTTAAACTCAATAATAGGCAATACAAGTGAAATACATTAATAGACTTCACCTTAGTACATTTCTATAACATTTATCTTGCATCGATAACAAGCAAGCGTCACAAATCTAATAATTCACAATACAAGCTTAGCACATTGACATATCTTTCATAAACACATTTTTGCAATGTTTAATTTGCATATTTCAGACATTAGGAAGCCTGTATTCTCCTAGGGAAGTGGATAACCAAAATGCAGTACGGTACGTACCCGTAGGTACAATTTAGTAGGTACCCATAGGTACTATTCAGTAGGTACCCAGAAGTATAATTCAGTACATACTTGTACGTAAAATTCAGCTTAATTATATTATTTTAGATTTCAGTGATAGTAGGTGACCCAAACAGGGCCGGAGTAATGACCCAAATGGGGCCTTAATAACCCAAACGGGGCCAATATAATAATACGGTATCCACTACCTGGTTAATAGTAGGCTTTTAATCTTGTCAAATTAAAAGTAAACATATTGAATCAAAAATAATAATTCTAGTTCAAAAGATTACATTACAACTGTACAAAATTGTACAAGTATACATAACAGTTGTTACAACTTTTACATCATGTCGGTGCCCACATATCGCATTCTTCTTATACATAATCTCTACGTTAAGTTTCATTCATATAATCCTTCCAAACTTCTATGCACATATAAATTTTCTATGATTTGGTTCAAACATGGAATTGTATTGTAATGGACTAAAATCTTGGAAGTCGTGAATAGTATTTTCTAATAGTAAATAGTGCACCCGAGGTAGAAAACACACCCGACAGCAAAATATATTTTATTTGACCATTGGAAAATACTAGTTACGATGAGTCTGAGGGTAAAATTTGGAGTGAAAATGAGATCAAATAGGCCCCCAAAAATTAAAAATAAGAAAAAGCTCCAACTTGATTTAAATAGTAACTAGGCTTGACAAAGATTTGATCGGGCTTCTAAACATACCAAATAGCCTCTAAAAATTATTTTAAGGGCACAGATAGACTTAGAATAATATTTAAAAATTTTTGACAATGAAAAAGAAATTTTTCGGTAACACTAAAAAATACAGAATCGGTCCGGTTCGAGTGAACTGGATCGCAAATGGACTCCGGTTGAGCTAATTTTTTTTTGAAGGTTTAATTATATATTTTAAGAATTATGGAATTGATTTTGGGAGAAATTGAGCTTGGAAAGTGAGAGAAATAATTTTGGGTAGCATAATGGGCTATAATGCATAAATGGGCTTAGAATTGGTTGGCCCAACTTGGTTCGACCAAGCCCAGCCCAACAAATCACCTATATATACCCAAAATATCAAAAACTGCTAAAGAACTCACCATAATTCTGCATCGCTCTTCTTCTTTCTCCTAGGCAAAATGGTCATCCTTCATTATCCATAAAAATTCTTGCAATTTCTCTCACATTTCTCCCTCAATCCAAGCCTCCTAATCAAAGTTCATCCCCTCTATAATCTAATAGTGACCTCTAGAGTTCAATTGAAGGGTTAGAAGAGGTAGAAAGCAAGGATTGAAAGTTAGGGCATAAATTTGAGGTAAGAGAAATTGACGTTTTAAAATTTGTTTAAGGTTTCAAATAGGTAGATTAGAGTGTGTAGATTATGTTTATGTAACCATATTGTAAAAAGAAAGCAAAATAATCATGGTATATATGGCTTTCATATTCGGCCATGGATAAGAAATCAAGGAGAGGAAGGTTCATCCATGGGAAAAAGGAAATTTGAGAAGTTTAGAGCAAGGATTTGAGGTTAGTGGTTACAAAATCCATCCTTTTCTGTTGGTTTAGCTTGATTTTAGGTTATGTTTATATGGCATGTGTGTGATATATGCATGTTAAATTGAAATAAACTTTATAAACATGTTTAGGGATGTTAGTAATGATGGTTTGAATACTTGAAGCAAGAAGAAATGAATTGTATGTTATTGACATAATGGAGGCCAAATGGGATATTAGGATGTACTTAGGTATATTTTGTGATTTAATGCAAAATAAGTGAATAAACATATTAATTAAGGTGTAAACTAGCTTAATTAGTGCTAATGGCCAAATGGTATGTATGGTTAAATTGGTGTATATTTAGTTTATTTATTAAGTATGAAAGCATAAAATAAATATATGATGGAAATGGAGTGTACGTTAATTAATTGGGAATTATTGGAATTTAATTGGATATTTTCTAATTAGTTAATTATATTATGTTTAGAATGAAATATGTTTAATTTATTTTATGGCATATATGATGTTAGAATTGAATAATAAGTATTTAGAATTGATTTGATGGAAAAAGAATGAATTGGAAATGGATATGCCCTATTGGCAGTATAATGTATTTTAACTAATTAATAATGTGAATAAAATTTATATTAAATATTAAAAAGGAATTTGAATTAAATGAATAGTTTAACTGCCCTTGGTAGTCTGGTAGTGAAATCTAGATCAGGATATAGATGGCTAGCCATAGGGACAATATACCACGGTACGAGTGATGACAACTCGCTCTAGTAGGCTAATGATGGTCTACTGTATTGATACTGTTACTATCCTTGTATAACTGATACTGTTACTGCTACTGTATTGTATTATTATTACTGTTATTGTATTACTGTTACCATATTACTATTATTATTGTGAACCTATGGGTTCATGTCCTGTATATCCGATTCGAAAATTTATACCGGATTGATACTAGGGGCAAAATTGTAAAAATGAATAAAATTAAGTAAATGAGAGTTAATATAAGAAAAGAGTGAAAAAGGACTTAATTGTAAGAAAATAAAAAGAATTAGGGATTAAATGGTAAAAATGTTAATCTAATAGTTAATAAGGGTAAGTAAGAGGAAATATGAATTAAATTGGTAAAATAAGTAAATTGGTTATTGTATAAGGATTAAAATGTAAATTGTCATGGAAATAATAATTAAAGGACTAAACAGTAATTTGTATGCCAAATAATATACTAAAGGGGAAATTATAATTAACTAGTGGCAATTTCGTAAATATGTGAAAATGAAGGGTAACATTATAGTTTAATAAATGTTTAAGGTCTAAACTGTATATTTTTAATACTAATGCCAATGAATGGACTAAAATGTAATAATATAGTAATATGAGTATTAAATGAATAATCGATGAATGATGAAGGACTAGTGAATTAATTGTGGAAATTTGGTAAACTAGTGGCATTATTGTAATTAAATAGAAAATAAAGGCAAAATTGTAATTTAATAAAAGTTTAGGGACTAAATTGTAAATTGATAAAAAAATGTTGAATTAAAGATTAAAGTGTAATTGAGTAGTAATGTAAGAATTAATTGAATAATTAAGTGATAATTGATAATTAAATGAATAAACAATATTAATAATAATGATATGAAACTTGAATATATAATAGATTAATTATTTATGGACTATTAATAAATTGAATTATGGAATACGAAATAAAAACATGAGTAAAATGGAAAGTGACTAGTAATAGGCTTAATGACTTTAATAATTGAAATGTGCATGTGTGTGTGTAACATTAGTTAATGAAAATCTTTGGATTTGTAACCACCATTGAGCATACTTAATGCTCAGCACATAGTTTTTATTGACTGCATGTAGGTACTAAATAGGACGTTTGGAGCAAGCATACCTCATTATTTTGGGAGCAGACTGAAGAAGGATTTAATTAAAGAATATTTTGTATGTTAAGTTATTGGCATGTATATCTAATGGCCCAAATACCAGGTTAGAAGTGATTAGTGAAATTTGCAGAGTTTATAGTGTGAACCTCGTGTGAAAATATCAGTAAATGTGTCTTAAAAGACAGTAGAAGAGAAAGGTTAAACGTGCTCTTGCTAGGGAAGCCCCTGATGGGTGACCTCCCAAGAAGCCAGTAGTGAAAAATATATTATTGGACCATTGGAAAGTGCAAGTGATAAGGAGTCTGGTGGTATAAATTGGAGTAAAAACGGAGTTAAATAGGCCTCCGAAAGTCATTCTAATGTTTGCCTCTAGTTCGGTTCGGTTGAACAGAAATTTGACCGATCTTTGACTGAATTTTCAGAAAATAATTTTAAGCTCTAAAGGGTATAATGTGGGAAGTGTACAAGCTTGAAATAATTTTTAGTAATTTTTGACAGCTTTAGAATGGTGTTTTATGGCAGAACCGAACTCAATCGAACCAGACAAATTTAGGTGAACCGGGCCCCAAATGGACTCTGATTGCGCTAAATTTTTTTTGAGAGGCTATCTTATATGTTTTAAGCGTGATGGAATTGGTTGGGAGTGAAAATAAGTTGAGGAACACATAGATGCCTTGAAACAGTGGAAAATTGCCGAAAAATTGAAATTTTGGTTCAAACTGGTTGGAGCGCTTTGGTTCAATTTCAGCCTATATAAGGAAGCAATAGGCCAGAATTCTCTAGAGAAATCAAGCCTCCACCGCCCTCCCTTCTCTCCCTCTTGGCCGACTATAAGTTCATGGTTTCTTCTCCAATTTTTTTTATCTTTCTTCTAATCTTTCCCCACAATTCAACCTTCTAGACAAAATTCAGCCTCTCTACAACTTAAAAACAATATTTGGAGTTCATTTGGAGTATTGGAAGTAAGGAAAATCAAGAGTAAAAAGTTTAGGTGTAAAATTGAGATAAGTGATTTACATATTCTTAAATTGGTTTAAGGGTTCATATGGGTATTTTCAAGGGTTTAGAGTATGTTTATGAAGTTATTTTATAAAAAGGAAGCAAGATTTTGAGTAAATCTTGATGTAAATATTTGGCCATTTTAGGTTCTCAAAAGGAAGGAAGTTGTTTCATGGTTTAAAGGCTATGGAAAGGAAGCCTAAGGAGTAGAGATCAAGGAAATAAGGTTAGTGGATACAATATCCTTCTTTTTCCATTGAAATAGCATGATTTTAGGTTATGTTTAAGCATAAAGTATGTGAAATATGCTTGTATAGTTGCATCTAACTTAATAAACATGATAAGTGGACTTAAATAAGTGTATATATATGCTTAGAATAAATTAAAACATTGTGGTATGAAAAGGATAAATCAGGCCAAATGGGTATTTAAGGGAATTAATGAGATATGTTGTGTAATAAGGCATGTAATTGATGACTATAATGTATATAACATGTGAATTGAATAATGGAAGGATTAAATGAATGAAAAATAAGTAAGATGAAATTGTGTAGGTTAGGCCGAATGGAATAATGAAGAGATTATTAGGATAAGTTGGTAATTATGGCATATAAATTATATTTATGGCAAGTATAGCATGTAAATTGAATAATTGAATGGTTAAATGAAATTAAAGTGAACATAGTGGAGAGATGGTACCTTGGCCGAATTGGGTACATAGAGATTTTAATGTGTATTTTGATGTTTAATGATATATTATGGCACGAAATGATTGAATAATGATAATTGAGTGAGTATGAAAATTTATAAGTGAAAGTGATATCATGGCCGAATGATGCTTGTTCACATATTATGTAATTTAAGTGAAATTTCGATGATAATTGCCCTTAGTAGTGGTCTGGTAGTGAAATCTAGTCCAAGATATAATTGGATAGCCATAGGGATTCCACACAGCGGTACGAGTCATGACGACTCGCTATTGATAGGCCAATGACATTCTATCTTAGTGCAACGTTCAGTGATTTCAGTGATCAGTGTAGTGCAGTGCAGTGTTGAATGATTCATTTGGAGATCATTTTATAGTGTAGTGGATCTGTGGGATCCAAGTCCCGCATATCCGATCAGTAGATTTTCTGCTGGATGTTACTAGGGGCAAAAGTTAAAACAAATTAATTTGAAAGAAATTTATTGTGGTATATAGTGAAAAAGTGTAAAAAGGAATTTAATAAATGATTAGATGGTTATACATGTAATTAAGAATAAGAATAAAGACTTGATATTGATAAGGATAAAAATAAGATAAGATAAGGATTGAAAATGATATTTGACATAAAAAAAGGTACTTTAAGGGCAATATTGTAATTTAATAAAAATTTAGGGGCATGATGGCAATTATGTGATAAAATTGATTAAAATAGTAATATATATGAAAATGAGTGAAAATGGGACAAAAATGGAATAAATGGAAAGTTTAAGGGTAAAACGGTAAGTTTACACTAAGTAGGTAAAAAGTGGTAAAGTTAGGAAAAAAGTGTAAACATAAGGGCAATTTGCTAATTTGGACAAAATATATGGTTAAAATGGTAATTTAGTATAAAAGTGGTAAATTAGGGACTAATGTGTAATTTGTAAATTTATAAGGTTAAAAGTGGAATTTAAGTGTAAGGAAGGGCAATTTCGTAATTAAGAATAAACAAAAGGGTAAAAATGGAAAATAAGAATAAGTAAGGTTAAAATTGTAAATTAAGCATATTTAAGGGTATTTTGGCAATTAAGTGAAAAATGAGGACATGAATGGAATTGTTGAAAAGAAGGGACATAGATGGAATTATTGTAAAAGTGGGGACATCGATGGAATTAATGGAAAAGGTGTGGACATAATTGGAAAATAAGGAAAAAGATTAAGGACTTAAATGTAATTAATGAAATGGTAAGTTTAATTAAAGAATTAAAATGTAAATACTGAATAACATGATTTAATGAGTGATTATTTAATTAAATTGATAAAATTATTGGCTAACAATGATTAATGATTTAATAAAATATAATAATAATAAAGTGAAATTCAGATTTACTAGTGGCATAATTATAATTATAGTGAATTGGAGTGGTAATAGTGGAATTTAAGGATAAAACAAGGACTAAAGAGTAATTTGACTAGAGAATGTTATGGTAAGGGCTAAAAGGTAAATTGTATGCCAAATAAAAATTTAATGTAATAATGGAATTAATTAGTGGTACTTTAGTAAATATGAGACTTTTAAGGATAAAATTGTAAATGGATATAAAGTTAGGGACCAAATTGTAAATTTACAATATTGAGACTAATTAAGGGATTAAAGTGTAATTAATTAATGATAAAGGAGGGACTAAAGTGTAATTGATTATAAAATGATAATATTAGGACTTAAATATGAATTGATGAGAAATTGACTATTGAGTGAAGTTATGAAAACATGGTTTTTGATATATATATATATATATATATATATAGGTAAATTAGGGAATGACACATAAATTAATCAAACTAATAATGATAATATTAATAATGTGTAATAGAAAGGTAAAATTTGTAATTGTGATAAATACAGAGGACTAAATTGTAAATTAAATTATGGTAAGATTATTAAAGGGGCCTTAGTAAATTGAGCTATAGGGTAAGAGCTATAGAATGAAAGTTTATAAAGAATTGATGAAATTAATTGTGTGAATGCTAAATTAATTGTATTATAGGGTAAGGGTTAAAGGGACCTTAGTGAGTTGAGCTATAGGGTAAGGGTTATAGAATGAAATTAATTGTGTGATTGCTAAATTAGAATATTTAAAGTGTTTAACTAAGTATAATAGGAAATAATAAATGTAAGGGTAATAGTGATAGATTTTAGTGTGATTAACAAGAAAGTATTAATATAAAAAGAAATTAATAGATCCATTGTAATGCTAAATTGTATAAGTGAGTGAAATTGAAACGGAATTTATGTATTAATAATAAAACTATAGGAATGAAAATAATGTAAAATGTGGATTTCAATAATTGTTAAGAATAATGTAAAAGCTATATTATTGATTAATTGATATGGAATTTTTAGAGTAAATAATAGGACCTATAATCATATGATATAATCATAACTGAATCACATTTATAGCATTCGAAAGTCCATGCTCACATTCGTATACATATACATTCATATACATATTGCTTCACATGCTGATAGTCAGAACCGATCGAATGCACACATTCTCAGAAGCATATCACAAACAAATAATACACCTGCTGACTCACAATAGTGGATAACGAGTGAATACAGAAGGGTACCCGTGGGTACCATTTGAAAAGCAATATTACATTTTTTTTGTCACACCCCGTTTTCCCCCTAGTAGTTTGAGCCATGTTTGTATATGTGTCTGTGTATGTATTATGGTATTTTATGGATTAAATGCATGATTGTGGGCTTGGTTAGAGTGTGGGTGCATGCATGTTAGTAGTGTGTGCATTAGTGGGATTAGTTTTGTGTGTGTTATCGTGCATTTTAGTTGGGTGTGAGTGGTCAAATTCCACCAATACTAGAGTGACATGTGTCTAGGGTTTTAGGAAGTAGGTATAAATAGAAGGAGAGAGAAAAAAGAGCATCCATCTTTGCTGCCCTTGCCGTTCTTCCTCCTCTCTTTATCCCTCCGTCCTCTTTTCTCTTCATGTGTGTTCTAGTGTTGATCTTAGTGGTTTTGGTGGAAATTGTTCATCTCTCAAGTCTCATTTGGGTGAGTAGTTGAGTCTTCTTCTTCTTCTCCTTCTCTTAGTCTATTAGAATGTATTTTTTTAACTTAGAGTTTTTGTGTGTTTGTGTGTTCTTCTTGGGTTCCTGGGTTAGAAGCGTCTACTCGTGATCCCAAGGGGAAAGAGAAGGCATCTGGGAGTGGAGTTTACATCTAGGAGCGTAGGATTTACAGGTTTGGGAATTTCTGCATTTTCTGTATTTATGATGTGGTTAAACGTTTGGCTGGTAATCTGATGATTTAGGTGATGCATGTTGGAATAAATGTGATGAGTTTGGTTGATTTAAGTTATATGTATGAATATTGAACTATGAGAGCATTTGGAGTTGGATTAATAATACTGCCATTTTTCTGGATTTGTTCCTGTCGGAATTGATGTTTGATTAATCCTTGAGTTTATTATATAGAACGTGTGAAATATGCATTTGTGCTATTGTTTGTATTGGGAATGGCCGATCTCAGGTAAGTGCTTGTTGGAAAATGGTTTTTGAAGTTTTTGGGTGTGTCTTGGAACTACGGGAGTTCTGCAGATTTAGATAGTAGAATCAGTATGTTCAAGTCCCAATCAAACTACCATCTTCCAATTGTAAATGCCTTGAGTGCACAACGCTCAGTTGTCGGTCGAAAGACGGAAAGTTTCGATCGAGAAATGGATGTGTGCTTTTGCGCACAACTCGTGACATGGTTCAGAGAGGAATCACGAGTCGTGACCCCTGCTCTCTTGTCCCGATTGTTCTGCTCTTTGCTTTTCGATTGGACCTCAGCTCTCGGCTCTCGGTCGCCCGCGCAATACTTGGCTGCCGAACAGGAGATGGGAGATCCGATCGGAGATTGCTGTGGTTGAAATGTGATTTGTGCGGGCTGGAGATCCAGTCACGAGTCATGCTGTTCAGTCACGACTCGCGATAGGACTTTGGCATCAACACGAGTCATGATGAACAATCAAGACTCGTGCTTCTGCTCCTCCCACGCAATCGACAAACGTTGGCCTGGATTGAGTGTCGACACGAGTCATGTCGATCCTTCATGACTTGTGTCCATGCCCCCTCTTATTGCGAGTGGCCTTTGGCCACTGTCGCGAGCACGACTCTTGTCACGATCGCGACAGTAAGCCTCCGCTCGGCCAGTTTTTCCAAAAGCGCCCTATTTTGACTAAATGAATTTCTTATTTTCTTGGCATGATTTTTTATTGCTCTGTGATGCTATTATCACGCTTTTGTATGAATAAAGCTATGATTACTTCATGATAAACTATATGCTGTATTTGGAACATGACCTGCTTTATGCATGACCTGCGAGAGTCAGTCTCAGGCACACACAAACGATCCCTATACATAAGCACCCCATCCAAAACCGAAAACTCATACTGCTTACCCTGCTGAACCTCTTGCAAAACCCACTGCAATTTCAAATCATCCTTCTAAGCGTCCACAATCGACTGTCTCAAAGTAGGCTGCACTCTCAATTGGGCAACCAAAGCCCCATCTAAATCAAATCTCCATCTGAACCGCCTCAAAAACAAAGCCGAAATCGACTTCTGACTCAAAGCATCCGCAACCACATTGGCTTTACCCGGATAGTGATCCACAATGCAGTCATAGTCCTTGAATAACTCTAACCATCGATGCTGTCTCATGTTCAACTTCTTCTGCGTGAGGAGGTACTTCAAACTCTTATGGTCCATGAAAATCCTACACTTCTCCCCATACAAATAATGCCGCCAAATCTTCAAAGCAAAGATCACAGCCGCCAATTCATCATGCGTCGGATAGTTCTTCTCATGAGGTTTCAACTGACGAGATGCATAAGCTACTACTTTACCCTCTTGCATCAATACACATCCGAGTCCAATACCTGAAGCATCACTATACATTACAAACTCTTTACCTGAGGTGGGTTGAGTAAGTACAAGAGCTTCAACTAATAAACTCTTTAACCTCTCAAAGCATAGCTGGCACTTATCCGACCACTCAAATCTGACTCCTTTCCTCAACAATCTGGTCATAGGAGCAACGATAACCGAAAAACCCTTCACAAATCGACGGTAGTAGCCTGCCAAACCAAGGAAACTTCTCACTTCAGAAACATTCCTAGGCACTTTCCAATCCACAATTGTCTCGATCTTAGCTGGATCCACTTGAATACCCTTAGTCGATACAATATGACCCAAGAAAGACACCTCTCGAAGCCAAAAGTAACACTTGCTAAGCTTCACAAACAAACGGTGCTCCCTCAATACTTGCAACACTAACCGAAGATGCTCTTCGTGCTCATTCTCATCCTTCGAGTAAACCAAAATATCGTCTATAAATACTACTACAAATCGGTCGAGATATGGCCTAAACACTTGGTTCATCAAATCCATAAAAGCCGCAGGTGCATTGGTCAATCCAAACGGCATCACAAGGAACTCATAGTGGCCATACCGCGTCCGAAATGCAATCTTAACCACATCTGCATCCTGAACTCGAACCTGATAATAACTCGACCGAAGATCAATCTTGGAAAAGACACCCGCACCTTTGAGCTGATCAAACAAATCCTCGATTCTAGGGAAGGGATACTTATTCTTCACTGTGACCTTGTTAATATGCCTATAGTCGATGCACATCCTCAAAGAGCCATCTTTCTTCTTAACAAACAAAACCGGGGCTCCCCATGGAGATATACTGGGGTCAAAGAAACCCCTTATCCAATAACTCTTGTAGCTGAGTTTTAAGTTCCCTCAACTCTAAAGGAGCCATCCGATAAGGTGCTTTCGAAATGGGCGAAGTACCCGGCAAAATCTCAATGGACAACTCCACTTCTCTCTCGGGAAGCAATCCAGGCAACTCACTAGGAAACACATCGCTAAACTCCCTGACAACTAGAACATCCTCAATCTCAACCTAATCACGCTTAGAATCCAACACAACTGCCAAAAACAGCTCACATCCTTTCCTCATAAACCTCTTAGCTTGCATGGTGGAAATCACATTACTCATAGAACTCGAACCCAAACCTTTAACAACAACAGAAGACTGATCTCTATCTCGGAACACAACCACCTTTCTTTGACAATCCACTACATCCGGATGCTTACTAAGCCAATCCATACCAAAAATAAAATCAAACTCTTGAAACGGCAACTCAATCAAATCAGCAGAAAACTCCACAGCCTGAACCAAAAGGGGACAATTCCTATGCACTCTACTCACATTGACACTATGCCCTAAAGGACTGCTCACACAAACCTCATAATCTAATTGATCCACAACATGTAACTTATCAAACAATTTACTCGTGCACAAATATGAGTATGTGGAGCCAGGGTCAATTAGAGCATATAACTCAGTGTCAAAGAGTAGGAACTTACTAGCAATCACATCTGGTGCATCTTGCTCATCCCGAGCTCTCATGGCATAAGCTCTAGCTGGAACTGTCAAAGGACGATCAACAGACTTTGATGGAGCTCCCTCTCTATGCTGACCACCTCTACCTCTACCTGGGCCTCTACCATGACTGGCTTGCAGAGCATTAGATCCAAATCTGCTAGCCTCATGCTGATCACTAGAAACCTCACCCAATCTAGGACAACTAGCCAAAAAGTGATCAGTGCTCCCACATTTGAAATCGCCACCTATGAGCCACCTACACTCACCCCGATGTCGTCCATTGCAATGAGAGCACACTGGCATTGCCTCAGTCTTATTACCCGAACCACCTCTACCAGAACTCAAACTGATAGCAGAACCCTACCTTCTGCCTCTCGAAGTAGGACCTGAGGCAGACTCATCATGCGGGTTCCTTGAGCTCTTACCCGATGATGACGACGATGATCCACCACGAGGGGGATTCCTCCTTTGAGCTCTCTCTCTCAGAATTGACTCAGACCTTTCAGCCTGCACTGCTGCTTGCACAATCTAGTAGTACCCAATGCCCAGAGTACTCATCAAAGAAATAAGCATGGCTCTCAATGACTAATTCAACCCAGCCTCAAAATGCCTACATCTGAACTCTTCTGTCAGAACACCCTCTGGAGCATACTTCGCAAGCCGGTTGAACTCTTTCTCAAACTCTGAAACTGACATAGCTCTCTGCCTCAAAATCAAGAACTGTGCCCACTTAGCATCCTTATACTCTCTAGTCACATACTTATTGGTGAACTCCATCTCAAAGAACTCCCATGTGACTGGGTCAGGCAACTGGGGATGCCTACGAACCAACTTCCACCAATCATAGGCGGATCCCTGAAGCAATGCCACAACACTCTCAACTTGCCTGTCAGGAGGACACCTAGTCTCCTCAAACACTCGCTTCACTTTCTCAATCAATTTCTCAGCAAGCTCAGACTCATCCAGACTGGTCCCATAGAAATCCTCTGCACCAGCTCTCTAAAGGGGCTCTCGGAGCAGTCACCCTATCCAAGACTCGAGCCATGTCCTAAGAAATCTTCAACATTGCCTTGAAGGGCATGGCTGCGGCCTTAGGCTGAACCCTAGGGTGTTTGAGCCGAAACAGACATTGAAGGATCTATAGCTTGGGGATTCACTCAAGCGACCCACGAACAGAATCAGAATCCATCTAAAAGAAAGACAAAGATAGCCACATCAGCCAACACAGTCCTAGACATATATCTATGCATAACAACACCCATAAATGGCTAAACCGGAGCTTTGATACCAAAAACTATAACACCTCCTTCCCATACATAGGGGAACCCATCCGCAAGGGAGTGAGAACCCGTATGAGCAGGGGTGTCACCAAGTAGAATAGTACACAAACATACATTCACATAATACAGACATACATATAAATAACGAAAATTAAAACTTTAAATCAACTAAACATTCATTGATTGAATAACAATATTCAATACATAACTGTTCTGATACCAATATAATTACAACTTTCAGAGATACATAACGGAAGCTGAACAAAAACTAAATATATAGAGAGATCACTATTACAAAAAAATGATGATACAAAAAGAAGCTAAGTCCTATCAACAATCCCACTGTGTTGGCTTGACTGGCGGCAACTCTTCCAAAAACTATACACCTTCTGCACCTGCACGGGTGAAAACACCGCGCTAAGCGATAACGCTTAGTGGGGAAACACAACAATAATATGGACGGCCACTCACAGTAGTCGCCAAAACAAAACGCATACATATGGCATAAGCTGATAATCATATGATATAATCATAACTGAATGACATTTATAGCATTCGAAAGTCCATGCTCACATTCGTATACATATACATTCATATACATATTGCTTCACATGCTGATAGTCAGAACTGATCGAATGCTCATATTCTCAACAAACAATACACCTGCTGACTCACAATAGTGGATAACGAGTGAATACAGAGGGGTCATGTGGGTACCATTTGAAAAGCAACATTACATTTTTCTCATTCAAAACATTTTACTGAGGGATATTAAACAAGATCTTGACATAGGGAGGTTCGCGAGGAACCAAACGGGGACCTGATCGGGGTCCAAAACTGAACTGAGGCTATAACTACTGAGCTCTATTAGGCATGCCTAACTATTCACTAGATTAACTCTCGCAGGTCATGCATGAAGCAGGCCATGTATAAGCCAAATCATATTCTATAACATAGCATATAATTTATCATGGAGAGATCATAATATTGCACATATCTATTCCCATACAGTAGTAATAATCCAAGTAGAAATGATACAAAAGTCATTTTAAAAGAAAGGAGCAAAATCGGAAAAATAGGGTGAAAAGAGGTCACTGTCGCGACAGTGGCCGGATGGCCTGCGAGAGGGGAAGGGGCAAAGGGGCATGCGAGTTGTGAGACAACCCTCATGACTCGTGAAGGTTGTTCATGACTCGTGAACAACGTTCACGACTAGTTGACCTTGTTCACGACCCGTGAACTTGGTTCACGACTCTTGAACCTTGTTCACGACTCGTGACCATGGTTCACGACTTGTGAACGTAGTTCACGTCTCATAAACTCTTAGTCTTCCCCCTACCGATGCGTGATTCTGCTGCACCACTCACGCATGCCAAGCTTCACGAGTCGTGCTGCCCAATCACGAGTCGGATGCCTCACAAACAACCGAGCAATCTCGTGAAAAACTGGAATTCACCCTTCTGTTGCGCTCGCGACAGCATCGTGATTTCCATTTTTCCAGCAAAGCGCAGAAAACCCAGATTTCCAAAATCAAACCCATTTTGACCCCAAAATCAAACCAAACCTCATCTTACCTTCACATAAGCCTTCCACCATCACATATAACATAAAACACAACTTAATTCAACAATTAGCACAATCAAATCATGCATTAGCAAAATCAAGCTTCCCAAGAGCACAACCCCAGAATTATACAGCAAACATTCATCAAAATTCAAATATAGCTCAATACTGCAACATTCATGCATTATAACTCAAATCCATTGAATACCCATAACATTAACACTATAATAAACCTCATTAAACATCAATTTTCCAGAAATCACATGCAAGGGCACAAATCACAATGAATATCAAACAATCAAATTTCCAAACAAATTCCCAAACCTGATATTCCTATGCTCCAATCAATGAGAACCACTCCCACTAGCCTTCTCCTTTCCCTTGGGATCGCGAGGAGGATCAACTAACCAAGAACACCCAAAAATTACACAAACACAAAACTTAAATTAAAACTCAATCTAACTAAAATCAAGAACAATGGAAGAAGATGAAGAAGAAAAGGAAGAAACCCATAACACTTACCAAACAAAACTCAAGGAATGATTAATTTCCACCACAAAGCACTTGGATCCAAGCTAGGGCACACAAATGAAGAGAAAAGAAGAAGAAGAAGCAAAGAGAAGGGAGAAAACGGGAAGAGACAGTAAGATTACTGTCCCATTTTCTCTCTCTCTATTTATACTTCCTTTCAAAATGCTCTAGCCACATGTCACCCTTAGTTGGTGGAACTTGACCACTCACACCCAACAAACACACATGCTACTACACACAAGACTCACCCACATAATTCACACACTAAAACCATATGCACATGCACACACTAACACAACCTAATGCACATACACCCTACTAACATAAATGCACTCACACTCTATAAAAGCCCCCAAAACATGCATTTTGCCCAAAATACCCTTAACACATGTCAAAACTCTCACACATGCACATATACACATAGCAATCATGGCTCAAACTACTAGGGGGAGAACCGGGTATTACAACTCTCCCCTACTAACAAGAATTTCATCCTCGAAATTCTCACCTGAAGTGAACAAATGGGAATACTGAATTCTCATTGTTGCCTCTGGTTCCCAAGTCGCTTCCTCGACTCCGTGATGTTGCCAAAGAACATTGACGAAAGGGATTTGCTTGTTTCTCAACTGTCTTACTTCCCGAGCTACAATAGTCTTTGGCTCTTCATTATAGGAGTAATCCGGTTGAATCCGAACATCTTGAACTGAGAACACATGGGACGGATCCGATGTATATCGACGAAGCATGGAGACGTGGAAAACATCTTGCATCTTAGCCAAATCCATCGGTAAAGCCAACCTATAGGCTACCAGACCAACTCTATCAAAAATCTCAAAAGGCCCAATGAACCGAGGACAAAGTTGCCTTTCTTGCCAAACCTCAATACTTTCCTCCAAGGTGAAACCTTAAGGAAAACTTTGTCCCCGACCTCAAACCGAATATCCTTTCTCTTCAGATTGGCATAGGATCTCTGCCTATCCTTAGCCACCTTTAGATTCCGCTGCACAACTCTGATCTTCTCTTCGGTATCCCTAATCATCTCTGGCCTAATAAAAGATCGCTTGGTTAACTCTGTCCAACAAACCGAAGTCATACACTGTTGACCATACAAAGCCTCAAACGGTGACATCCCAATACTGGACTGAAAACTGTTGTTGTAGGCAAATTCCATAAGTCACACATACTGATCCCAACTGCCAGAAAAATCCAAACCACAAGCCTGAAGCATATCCTCTAAAATTTTGATAACTTGCTCAGACTGACCATCTATCTGAGGGTGAAACGCTGTGCTGAAGTCCAACTTGGTACCCAAAGCTCTATGCAGCTCCTTCCAAAACTTAGATGTGAACCTTAGATCCCGATCTGAAACTATCGACAACGGCACACCATGAAATTGAACCACCTGATCCACATACACATTGGCCAACTTATCCATCGAGTAGTCCACTCTAACTGGCACAAAATGAGCTGACTTCGTAAGCCGATCCACAATAACCCATATTGAATCATGCTTCCTCTGAGTCACTGGAAAACCCGACACAAAATCCATGGCGATATCATCCCATTTCCACATAGGAACGGATAAAGGAGTGAGCAATCCCGAAGGGACTTGATGCTCAGCCTTTACCTAATGACACGTCAAACACTTTGCCACGAATTCCACAATGTCTCTCTTCATCCCAGACCACCAGCAGAACTGCTTCATATCCCGATACATCTTCTCACTACCAGGATGCATAGTAAAGACCGTAGTGTGCGCCTCACTCAAAAGTTTCTTCCTTAACTCATCACTCTCGGGCACATACAAACGATCCCTATACATAAGCACCCATCCAAAATCGAAAACTCAGACTGCTTACCCTGCTGAACCCCTTACAAAACCCGCTGCAATTTCAAATCATCCTTCTGAGCGTCCACAATCGATTGTCTCAAAGTAGGCTGCACTCTCATTTGGGCAACAAAGCCCCATCTGAATCAAATCTCCATCTGAACCGCCTCAAAAACAAAGCCGAAATTGACTTTCGACTTAAAGCATCCGCAACCACATTGGCTTTACCCGGATGGTAATCCACAATGCAGTCATAGTCCCTGAATAACTCTAACCATCGACGCTATCTCATGTTCAACTCCTTCTGCATGAGGAGGTACTTCAAACTCTTATGGTCCGTGAAAATCCAACACTTCTCCCCATACAGATAATGCCGCAAAATCTTCAAAGCAAAGATCATAGCCACTCTAACTGGCACAAAATGAGCTGACTTCGTAAGCCGATCCACAATAACCCATACTGAATCATGCTTCCTCTGAGTCACTGAAAAACCCGACACAAAATCCATGGCGATATCATCCCATTTCCACATAGGAACGGATAAAGGAGTGAGCATGCCCGAAGGGACTTGATGCTCAGCCTTTACCTACTGACACGTCAAACACTTTGCCACGAATTCCACATTGTCTCTCTTCATCCCAGACCACCAGCAGAACTGCTTCATATCCCGATACATCTTCTCACTACCAGGATGCATAGTAAAGACCATAGTGTGCGCCTCACTCAAAAGTTTCTTCCTTAACTCATCACTCTCGGGCACATACAAACGATCCCTATACATAAGCACCCATCCAAAATCGAAAACTCAGACTGCTTACCCTGCTGAACCCCTTACAAAACCCGCTGCAATTTCAAATCATCCTTCTGAGCGTCCACAATCGATTGTCTCAAAGTAGGCTGCACTCTCATTTGGGCAACAAAGCCCCATCTGAATCAAATCTCCATCTGAACCGCCTCAAAAACAAAGCCGAAATTGACTTCCGACTTAAAGCATCCGCAACCACATTGGCTTTACCCGGATGGTAATCCACAATGCAGTCATAGTCCCTGAATAACTCTAACCATCGACGCTATGTCATGTTCAACTCCTTCTGCATGAGGAGGTACTTCAAACTCTTATGGTCCGTGAAAATCCTACACTTCTCCCCATACAGATAATGCCGCAAAATCTTCAAAGGAAAGATCATAGCCGCCAATACCAAATCATGCGTTGGATAGTTCTTCTTATGAGGCTTCAACTAACGAGATGCATAAGCCACTACTTTACCCTCTTGCATCAATACACATCTGAGTCTAATACCCGTAGCATCACTGTATATTACAAACTCTTTACCTGAGGTGGGTTGAGTAAGTACAGGAGCTTTATCTAACAAACTCTTTAACCTCTCAAAGCATAGCTGGCACTTATCCGACCACTCAAATCTGACTCATTTCCTCAACAATCTGGTCATAGGAGCAACGATAACCGAAAAAGGCACATCAAACACTTTTACACATATAGATACATTAACACATTCATGTAGTAATTATTTAAATAATTCATGGAAATTCTTACTAAACAGTACAAAGTCCGTACAAATATCTTTTAATTATGTCAAATAATTATCATAATTAATTTGATTCAATTCAAAGTTCATTTGATAGCAAATTACACACATAAATCCTAAAAAATATAGGGTCACACGGTGGTTAGAGTTACCTACCCACCGTGCAGAATGCTAGAATACAAATACTATCAAACATAATGGTTTCACACGGTGGTCAGGACATCCTGCCCATCGTAAGGGTCACCACACGGTGGGCAGAGAAGGCTAACCATCGTGTGGATCATGGAAAATAGCCTAATCTTCAAATCTAGGTGTGCTCACACAACAGTCAGGATTCTCTGACCACCGTGTGACACGCAAAATAATTTAGTTTTTCAAGAAACATAGCAGAATTTTCCCAACCAATAAACCACTTTGTCAACAAAAACTCCTTAAACTAGTATTCCAATTATTTAACTCAATAATAACTTCATATATCTTTATTTAATCAATCAAACAACCAAAACCAATCTTAATCTCATTCAACTCTACAAAAACGTCAAAATTCATTTCAATAAAATCAATATGCAAATCTCTAATCAAATTCACTAAAACCGTTTGAATATCTTATTTAACATCTATCATACATCAATTGAAGCATATAATTTAATTTCACACAAAGCATGTACACTTGAGACAAAATTCTTAAACCTATTTCATAACTTCTTCTTTCTCTTTGATCTTTCCTCCCACCTTTTTTGGCTCTCTTTAATCCATCTTGATAAAATCCTCACAAACTCATCAGAATCTCACACTAAGAGTGACTCCTTATTTCTGAATTTCCATCCCAACATCACACGAAAAAGAGAGAAAAGAAGAAGAAAGAATAGGGACTTACCAAAACTCAAATCACTAACCCATAAGCTTCCTCTTTCCCTTCAATCTTGACTTGACCATCCACAAGGAATGGGATGGAGGCAGATGTTGGGTTTCATCGGATTAAATCAACTTAAACGCAGCGGAACAAAATTGAAACCCGAAACAGGATCCATGTATATTCAATTGATTCGAAAGGAAGAGATAAAGATTTACTAACCTTTAGAACGAAATTAACTCCTTTAATTCGGACTGAAGACGGTGCCTCTAACACGAACGTCCTCTATCAGTATCCACACGATGAACCGATGAATAAAAGTTCGCAGGGGTGCTAGCTCCCTTAAGATGCGAATGGATTGTTTTTTTATTTTTCTTTCACAAAGAAGAATGGTGATTAGGTTTTACTTATTCTTCTCACACGAAGATCTGTGCAGCCACTCTCAATCTTTTTTATTCCTACTTGAATAACGTGATTAGAGTTTTATTAGGGTTAATCTCTTTTCTTATCATATATCTATATATATGTAAATGAGTTTTTAAACCTTAAAGAGATTAATAGGGATATTAACTCTAATTCAAAATTAAGAGATTATATATATATATTTATTTATTTATTTCTTATTCAACATAATAAGAAATATTATATTAATACATACTATTAGCTCATATTCAAAATAAGAGATATATGTATATATACATATATAAATATATATAAATATGTAATTTCGAAAATAAATATAAATACCTATATTTATATTTTATTCCGAAATAACCTAATAAAATCCATTCTGTTCATTTGATCTTGGTGTGTGACCCAATAGGTTTATATTATGTTCGCAGTGGGCATAATCCCATAAAAGGCCCACAAGTCATAATTGGTCTCTAGCAAGACATTATGACTACCCAAATAATATAAATATTGTTAGTCCGATTTTAACCTGGCAACAGAACATGTTATTATCCTTTTGTCACATGATATCTTGTTTGAACATAAGTCATGGTTCATGTCAAACTTAAATTGTTCAAACATATAATTTCTAGATCACTAAGTAGGCTGATAAATTCAAATGACATTGATCACACTATCAATTCATTTGAGCACGGCCATGCATTTTACAGTCCTACTTATCGAGGGGCCCAAAAGATATCTCTCTCATTAAAGAGGGACAAATTCCATCTTGATTATTCACTTTCCTCCTTCTCATTATGTCCGATCATAAACTTTATAATTATCCGATTAAAGATAACGTTTGATTACGTCAAAACATAATGTTCCTTATGTAGGAAACCATGATAACCTCAGGTCAAAGGTTTCAATAACATATCTATTATAAGATCACTTATGACACTATCCCATGAAGTGATCTTACAGTGGGTCTATCCAGTACTTTGTTCTCTAGCAAGTACCTATAGATTTGATTTATATCATCATATATAATCATCCCATGATTATCAATGCAAATCTATACTTGTCTTAATTTATCTTTATGCCCTTTAGTGATAAATGACTAGGGATAAAATGAATAACATCGTTATTCATAAACATTACAATAATGTAATATGCCAATAATATTAATGTAAAGAAAACCATTATATAAATGAAAATGTAATGATTACATCAAGGTCCAAATGTTTGGCCTAGGGCATAACCACTAATAGCAGAAACGTGAAGAGGAAGAAAAAGAGAGAGAAAGCTGGAGAACATAATAAGAAGAGGAAGGAGCTAGAATTTTTGGGGTCCCATTAACCGACCTCTTCTCTTCCCTTATATACTCATTTCAATTTCACAGCTAAGTGTTAGGTTGTGATTGGTTATTTGGCATTTCACAACATAAATCCCTCCTTCATATTTCTTTTCTTACATTTATCCCTTAATTAAATTAAACTCATGCATTGGACCACAAACTAACTTTTATAATGCCATTCAAGCCTTGATTAACAATTATTCAACTTGCCACACTTACCGATACTTTTACAACAATATCGATTACATCCTTTTTAGTACATTCTTAATCAATACATGCATATTTAGTACCTATTTTCCCTTGAAGCACGTCCTATTATGACTAAGAGTATTTTGGGTCATTACACCCATGACCATGGCTTTTGATTTAAAATAAATTTGAAATTACATAGGTTCACGGTGATCAGGGAATCATAACCCCTATGACCCATGCTTCTGTACTAAAAATTAATTTAAAACCCTCAGACTTAAAGCAGGGGCAGACAGATAGACTTTAGTTCCAAATTTGCATCGAGTTTTTCGTCTAGCTAAAGGCATTTTTAGGCAAAACTTCCTTGTAGACATTTGTTCCCCTGTGTCTTAAGTTTCCATCGGTACAAAACTAATTTGGACTCATATCATAAGAGATATAGCCTTAACATTATAGACTATTTCATAGTAATTCCTAGGAATAGAATTATATCTCAACTTAGAAGAATTACTATGAACAATAGGAATGTAATTAGACCATAATCTCTTCATGAAAGTTTCTATCCTAGATGTCTAGTTTAAGTATAATTTTGATTTATAACATTTGGATAACTATAGCTCCAGAAATTGCCTTTAAAAATCCAAACTGCTCCTTGACCCGGCCAGAACAGATACCTTTCTGTTTTTGCCACTTTGGAGGTACTTAAAGCCAAAATATGCACATAATCATCTCTAGGATATTTATAGGTATATAAATCAACCTTCGAATGAAACTAGATTCATCCCATTTGGATTTTTATATATGGAATTATGTCTTAAAAAAAAACTGGGGTCAGGAGTAAAGTTTGGTAGAATTCCCCTACAACTTCAATATGACCAAATTCATGTTTCCACTCAATTCCACAACAAGCCAATCATAATCACTCAAAACAACCATTTCATAACCACAACAAGACTCAATTCCATTTTTAATGCCAATATACATGCATAACAAACATAATGTATCATCAACATACACATTTAAAGAAAATTTCCAAACCTTGATTATTGCTCTTTTTCTTTAATTTTGCTTCACTTTTACTTTTTTTCTTCTTCTTTCTCTTTCTCTTTGTGTCCAATCATGACACATTCTACTATAGGCATCAATTGCTATTAAAATCACATAAATCCATAACTTTTAACCCTAATGAACTTAAGATGAAGAAGAGGATAAACATAACTTTAAGCTTACCTTAGATGCACCAAAACTCAACTTAGCTTTACTTGATTCTTGATGGACCAATTTATTAAAGAAGAATTAAGGAGAGGAGAAGAAGATATGCTGCCCGTTTTACAGCCAAGAATGGCCTGCGTCCTCTCTCCTAAATCCCCTCAAATACTGAACTTTTGTGGTAAAAAATGTTACACATATCTTGCTCCAATTGGTTGCTTTTCCCATTTACTAATTAAGTGCTTAATGTATCCTTTAGTTAAACATTGGCATATAATTTGTTCTCATTCCGAGCATTGACCTACTATACTTTTTATTTCATGCATATATATCATACTTCAATAATTGCCAAATGGCCGCTCTTACTGAATCTTTCAAATTAATGATGATTGCATCCTTTATGACACTTTCGTCCCTAAATTATGCACATTCAATTTTCTATTTCACCCTAACCATGCCTTAATACTATTAGAGTGTATTTTGGGTCCTTATAGTCTTTGTTCAAAGAAATTTCAAAATCATTCATAAGACAATTAAAAAAATAAAACTTCTAGATAAACCTGGAACATAAGAATAGTTATGAAGTTCTAATGTCAATCCACTTAGTAAAGGCGGGTGATAAGTCCCTACAACATTTGTAAAGATGTTCTGATCAATCGTTGACTACAAATTTATCTCCACTTTTCTACTGCTTAGATCCTATAGATCATTACACAAATAAGATCCACATTAGGTGTCCAATACCTAAGATTGCCTAGAAGTAACATGATAAGTTTTAATTTCTATTATATAAATACAAGGAGTAAAAGCCTCAGTCTACCTTTTCTCCTTAAGAAAATATAAATAGGTCTTGTAGTTCAGCTTCAATGGCCATCTTTTCCATAATGAAAACAAGTCCCTTTAGAGTATCTCTCCTTCTTTCCAACTTTTTTCTTAGATATCACACCACTGGGCTTAGGCTGTCCCTTGGTTGTCCTCTTTTTCTATTTCTTAGCCTTTTTACCTTGACCAAAATTGACAATCAGGACTGGCTTTGTATCTTTTTTAAGAGATACCTCAGTAAATTTAAGCATCTTTATAATCACAGATATTGTAACTTGAATCTCGCTCATGTTGAAATTGAGCACGAAGGAGCTAATGAGTACAAGATCAAGTCTATGTATAAATCATTATCCATAACATAGCCCAGCCTACCAAGATGCTCAATAAATCCATACATATTCAATGCATGAGTCATAGATGAGAAGCCCTTCACCATTTTATAGTTAAAGAGAGCTCAAGCAACCTTATATTTTCGGTTCTTGCTATAAAAGCATACAGCTTATTGAAATGCAAAATGATGGTTCTCGCATCCATCTGTTTATGCTATTTTTCCAAATCCGATGGCATATCACCAAGCGTCACACATATTGCTGCTTTATTATCCTTCATATGCTTCTTATAATCTCATTAGAAGCATCTTCGGATGGAAGTTGTAGAAGATCTTAATCCAAGATATAATGGATTTTCTCGACTATATGAACTATTCTTATTTGTCGAATCTAATCACTATATTTGCTACCAACTAACTTTTTATCTAGTATAGAGTGCAGGTTAATCTGTGAAGTGCTCATGATGTAATATTTTAGATGTGAAGAAATAAATGTATTAGAAAATATTCATGTATATGAATGCATTATTAGGTCTTTAGTTAATTCATTTAACTCCCACTATTTTATTACGAACCAATACTTCTTATATGATTCCAGGAAACCTAGTGGTTTTCCTAGTGGGCTAATATCCAATCCCTAGTTCAAAATTTGACTTTGATTTTAGTAAAAAAATCAAATTTCAAATCCTAAAAGGTAGATATCACATATCAATTGTATCTTTACGCAAATTATTGGATCATTGGGTCATCAACGCTTGATGCATGCATATCATATATACATTTCCCCGATCTTGCCTATAAATCCATTAGCCTTGACTTTGGTAAATAAACTAATAGGATAGTTAAGGTGACCCATTAAGAGGATTTGAATATATTTTACAATAATATGGGCTTGACTTTGGTCAATAACCCAATACTATAAAGAACTCTGGTTCTCATCCAATTAATAATAGGTCGATATACCTTAATATTTATTAAGGGATTTGCTTAATTAAGTATCATCATATATACTTTGAAGAAATTAGTATGTTTATCTTATTTATCTATTAAATCAAATAAGCAAAAAAGTAAACATAATCTAGTTTTGGATTTTATCTCCATCAGTTTCCCTGAGCCAACAGAGAAACAAATAGGCCAAACCAAGGTAGTATGCATGAGTTTACAACTTAAAAGAAAAGAGAAAAATACGAGTCTTCTTCTTTTTCTTCTTCTTCTTCTTAGATCACCATTCTTAGCTTTATTCTCCATGATCTTGGTCTTTTTCTTTTGTAACCTAACCCTATGTAATCTAATCACATTGAATAGTAAAGAATTTTGCAAGATGGAAAATTGGACTATAATGTCCTTACAAATCAGAAAATAAAACTATGTAACTATAATGTCCTTACAAAGCAGAAAATAAAATTATGTATATGTTTAAAAACATTGGGCCAAGTCCATGACTAAAATAATCATGCCAATTATACAACCCTATATGCAAATCAAATGCATAAAATTAGAGCTTTTTAATGGTAAATATATCTTGTTTCAACTCTCGAAACATACTACAAGTTAATGCCCTAGTATCATCAAATTTGAAAGCTATCCATGTTAGGAAACCCTTTCCAATTAAGAAACTCTTTCAAATTAGGAAACTTCCATTTCAGGAAAGTTTTTCCATTTTAGGACATAATCATTTTTGAAAACTTAGTCATTTAGGAAGCTTTTCAAAATAGGAAACTATTTCCATTTCCTAACATGAAACTAGTCTAGTTAACTATCTAGTGTGTTTTTGCATTGTTTTGTCTTAATCATCAATCTTATTGATAATTATACTAAACATTTAATTAACTAATCATATTAAAATTATTAAATATCATTTTTATATAAAATTCATTTATGGGCCAAATTCCAAGCTACATTCTGAGTGAGTGTTCACACACAAATTAGTTTAGTGTGATGACTGGGCCAAACAAGTTTAGTGCCCACTCTAGCCCCTAAAACGAATTAGTAAACTTAATTAATATCTGATAAATTAATTTAAATTATCTCTTTGAACCCATCAGCTAACTTAAATCAAACCCACATATCAAATTAACCCCATTAAGCAGGTTTAGCCTTTTAATTCAATCAAATTGACTAGGGCCCACATTAATTCAATTAAAATAATTGATAAATTTAATTAAATATTAGAAGTATCATGTTCAATGATCAAATACACATTTTTAGCAAGAACATGCCAAGAGCACTAGTTTTTCTCTATTCGACCATAAATATAGTTTTTATGCAAAAATGTTCCAAATTGAATTCCGTTTGATCTTATGTTCTAATATCACAACCTATAAACATATTTTACCACAAAAACTTTTTTCACATTGATAAAATTACATTTTGAGTCAAAACAATCCCTAAGAACAGCTTCTTTTGCACAGAGAATATTTCTCTGTGCATAAATATAGCTTTTGAATAATTTATTTTTAATGTTTTTAATTTAATCACACTTTTCCAAAAATTAATATATCTAAAATATATCAATCGTTAATTTAAAATTTTAAATTCACATATACAGCAAAAAAAAAACCATATATAGCCGAAATTGCATAGATTCACTGCAAAGAAAAACTAACAAATGATTTTATGGGGAAAACTGGGGCTCTGATACCATGTTGGGTTTTAATGGATTCATTTATCTCATACAAGAATGAGAAACAAAATTTAAAAAACCATAAAAGGGCTAATCTTGCCATGAAATCATTCAACCTTTACTGAGAGATTTTGGTCGTTTTTTTTTTCACATCGGGTGGTAGCAAACCATAGTGTCCAAAGCAGAACACCTCCAATGTAATAATCCACACATGAGAGAGGCCAAAGGGAACCAAATATTTGAATTACAACAACCAAAATTCTCAGGTGCCAGTAGGAAGAATACGACTACAATAGAGAGAAAAAGATGGAGGCTGTATTTTTCATTGACTTAATTCCACTCACATTACGTTTATACACCCAGTTAAAAATCTAATTCTAAATGAACTATTCTTATTTAAAAATACGTAGAGAATTAATTAAAATGTGATTTAATTAATTTAGTTGGGATTTAATTCAATTTTATCCAAGCCCAATTACAGGCCTCTACATAGAAAGCTTTTTATGGGCTTCTCTACACAGACTGATGGTTTAAAAGCCCAAATCATCTTTAAATCCCACCAAATTAAATATTTTATGTCCATAATATTTATAGAACATATTTAATTTATTTTTGTCTAAAATTAAAGCCTTTAAGGCCTTCCCGCAGGGACCTATGCATATCCCTCTCCTAAAGGGGCTTCTAAGCAGACAACTTTGATCTTAGGCCCAAAATTAATTCTTCAAGTGATCCAATAACATTATATCGGTCATATAACACTTATGGTTCAATTATACTTTATTTATAATTAAAGTGGACCACTCTGACCATATAACACTTATGGTTCAATTATACTTTATTTATAATTAAAGTGGACCACTCTGACCGAGTTCTCCAATTCATCCATATATTCCCTCTATGAGGCCTCTACGTAGGGACAATTAATTAAACTATTTAATTAATTGTTTCTTTGCTAATTTTTCTCCTCCATAATAGCATCTCATATTATTAAAAATGTAGCTTTACCAATTTTGCCTTTCCCCATAAGTGTGTGACTCATCAAGTTTTTTGGTTTACCTAGCAGTACAGACATAACAGCAATTAAGGAATTGCAAAATTTAAACTCTTTAAATCATTATTTTAATTCTTTAATTAATATTTATCCATATGTCCATGTACAAATCATTAAAGGCTTCTAGGCAAGCATCATGACTATCCAAGTGACAGAAAAGTTGAGAAGTTTGACCGTATCATTCCATAGATAGTTACCATGCAATTAGTCCTTTCACCTTACTTTATCTTCTTTAGGTTTCGAGTATGGATTTATTTCAACTCATAATAACATAAATATGATAGTTCTAATACTATTTTCCCTTCGTTCCAAAATGCCCCTTATGCATCTCATTCACCTTTGTATTTCACTCTTGTAACACCCTTATCTCTTCCGTACACTACACTACTTTAACGATTACCACAATTGTCTAACTACTGTTAATCGAAATCTTATAGTAAAAGTCGTAAAAAAAAATTTTTTTTAACTTATTCTTTTAAACTATCATGTTACTAACATACTACAATCAATGCAGTCTAACCACTCCATTAAACAAATCATGTCATTCAATAATCCTTAACAACATTCATTATATCAATAATACACAGTACAACATAAACTCTAAATATTACATATACATGCCACTAACGTCCTACTCGATACCTGAACACAGTCAGATAAACTACGTACTGAGCACTAAAAATGCCCAGTGTTGATTGCGAATCTCTAAATTTCCAATTCTAACTTATCTATGCAGACAAATACATGCATATCACTTTAGGCCTCACTTTTAGACTTACCAATGTCATCTCACTATTTATTCCTTCATTTTCCTTATAAATACCCTTTATACTCCTTTACTTTTAAATCTCTGCATTTCAATCCTTTTACTTCATTTACTTTAGTTAATACATTCTACACTATAATACATTTCACCCCTATATCACACTTACTTTCATGCACTCACTTCATTTCATTTCGTTACACTTCATTTCACTCTATATACTTCTATAATGCATTTTACCTTAACTAATTCTTCGATTCCTTTTAAATCACTCACTAAACTTTGGTCAGTGTCATTTATACTTATTTACATATTTGACATGCAATTTACGGTTTAACCCCCACATTCTTACGTTCATGTATAATTTACTTGTCAATCCGTATTAGGTCATTTCTTTGTAATTAGATCACTCAATCACTCATTGGTTATTTTTACTTATTACTCCTATTATTTAACTTAATTATCCTTTTGCACTTTATTTATGATTTTACCCTTCAATAACCATTTAATTATCTTTTTTCGGCATTTTTCATTTATTTCACATTTTTACACACTATTATCTCTTCGCTTTCATTTTATTCTAATAGGTACCATTAATATGGTAAAATTTCTCTTTGGCCCCCTAATCTTTCAATTAATTACAAAATTGCCACTTTTACATCATAATTACAATTTTTGCCACTAGTTCATTTCTCTTTTCATTTTAAATCATTTATTTGGCTTATAAATTACATTTTAGTCCTCATATTAGCATTTTCATGCCAAACTACAGTTTGGTCGTTAAAAGTTTACCTTTTTTACGTAAAGGTCATTTCAATTTTGACTTTTCACTTATAGGTCACTTCTTAACTTACTTTTACTCTTATTTACTATTTTGCCCCCTAAACTTTTATCAAATTATGATATTATCCTTTTCTTAATGATTACTTACACTTTTGTTGCTTAATTACCACATTTTCACTTCTTGGCTTATAATTTATCAATTAGTCCCTTAATTAATTATTTTTGTGGTAAATTGTAATTTAGTCCTTAAACTTTTAATCTCTTTCATATGCGACCTATTTCACTCAAATTATCGTTTTTACTTTACTTTTTACATTTTTATATTACTTTGCTATTATCACCCGTTTAACTTATCATTTGGGTAAATTACTTTTTTCACTCTAAACTTTTCATTTTCTTTTATTTAAGTCATTTTACATTGCCATTTTACAATGTCAATTTACATTATCATTTTTCATTATCATTTAATTACCATTATACGCCTAGTATAATTTCGACACAAAATCTGCAGACTAGATATACGGGACATAGACCCAAAAGTCCACTATAATATAGTGGGGAATGAACCCGAAGGACCATTCAAATAGTATTACAGAACAGTACGGTGAACATAGAACATATCTATGTACTATGGGAGACCATCGCAAATCTGCCATAGCAAAGTAAGTCGGTATGACTTGCACCGCACTATGGGTGTCCCTATGGCTAACCACACGTACCTTGATCTAGATTTAAACCGCCAGACACTACTAAGGGCAATATTTTCTCAAAAGACTTTCAAATCCACTTTTCATGCTTTATCAGTTTTACTTATAATTACACTACATTTCCAATTCGTTTTACCAGTTACACAACATTTTCATCAATGGTGTACATTTCATATTATATACTTATTTACGTAATAAGTATACTTGATACAGTAAGTGGCCATAAGTTTATTACAAGCCACTTCTATTATTTTCTTTCATTTCCTCTTCTATTATTCACTTAATCAAAAATCTCTTCAATTATACAAGTAATTTCAATTATTTCAATATTTGTCAATATTTCACACCATGGATGAAATGGGAAAATATACAAAAAAACACTCAATTAACTTATTATAATTTTCAATTCAATCAATCTACTTTCAAATTTCATATATAGTTATCTTATGGTCATATTATCATTAAATGAATTAAATGTATCTTTAATTCATTAAATCAATCATTTGATTTTCATGTAGTTCTTTTGATTAAACTTTCTTTTTCACTTCTAATTCATTCATTTGTCTAACTTATCACTCACTTATGATATATATCATACAATCTATTACATTTTCCTTACTAGTCCATTCGGCCATCACTAATATTTTACCCTAACATTTCACTTTTCATTCACTTATCACTTATTCCACTAAATTAGGCCTCAATCCTCATGTACACACCTTTTTATCACTCTAAATCACAAGGTATACTAAACATATACCTATGGATACCATTATGTTTCACTATGATCAAGCCTTACACTTAGTTGTCTTTTAAATCAACCATGCTAATTAACTTAGTTACCCTCATTGACTTCAATTAACACTTTAATTTCAATTATACATGCATTTTACACACAATTATTATTCAAACATAACCTAAACCCTAGTTTTCACATGAAAATACTTAGATTTTGTAATCACAAACCTCATATCCATGTATTAAGCTCCTCAAGCTTCCTTTTCCATAGCATTCCCTTGGAAATCTCTTTTCCCCCTTTCTCCTCCTTAGCCGAAAATACAAAACAAACAAACACTTATTAATTATTTTCTTTTATACAAAATAATCTCATAAATACTCTTAATACACCCTAATCTATCATTTAGAACAAATAAATAAAATTAAAATAATCTAAATCTCTTACCTCCATTTGAGGACATAAGCTTTGATCCTTACTTTTCCTTATTTTTAATCCATCAATTGGATACTAGAGGCTGCTATACACTTATAGAAGGGCTGAATTACATTTAGAAAGCTAGAATTGAGGAAGAAATTAGAGCAAGAATGAAGAAAATTGAGAGAGGATGAGGAAGAGAGATTTCAGCCACCAAGAGGGAGAGAAGAGCTAGAGGGGATAAGGGTTATTCACCCACTAATTTTCCATTTAATGGCTTTTATAGTGGACCAAAATTGGTTCAACCAATGGTCCAACCTATTAAGCCCAAATAGCCATTTAAGCCTATTGCACAATTTTTTCTATGGTTTTCTCACTTTCTAACTCTAAATCATTTCAAATTTTATTCCATAATTCATATCATGTGAAAACTAGGCTGTACACAAAATTTTACCTCAATCACAGACCGTTTTCGATCCGGTTCAATCAAACTAGTCCAATCAATAAATTTTCGGTGTACTCAAAAAATTCCCGTATCACTATGAAAAATTCATAAATATTATCTATAGTCAATCTATAAATTTTCATTAAATTTAAACACTATTTGCAATTTTAAAAACCTCAGTTAACCCTCTGATCAACTCGAGTACTATTTAAACCAAAATTATGACTTTTTCCTTACTTTCTAAGTATATCTCCTCATAAAAATAACTCCATAATACTTAATATTCATTAGACTTAATAATATTTTTGGAAAAATTAGAAACCATTTCTCGGTTCGAAATTATTTATCAGTTCGATACTCCAATTTTCCAGTATCACCAAAATTAAATATTTCATAACCATATGATTCAACTCATCAATACGAGTACGACCATATTTTTAGATCATTTTTTGGATGTCCGTAGCTTAAGATATGCTTCGATCAATTTTGAGTCAGAATCGGTCAAATCGGACTGAAGAAGACCTTCAGATGCCCGTCTGAAGCTATAGACGGTCTGGCCGTCCCTCATGACTGACGGCATGGCTGTCTATTCCCCGACTGATGCCCGTCTATCACCACAGACCCCCCAAATCCTATTTTTCCATTATTTTGCACTTTTCAGATCCACTTTTCGTTTGACCTCAAATTTTTGCCTGCGGACTCCTGCTGACAATCTCTATTCAATGGTCTAATAAAATATTTTTCGACTCCGAGAAGTATTATTCACTATCGAAAAATACTATTTACGGCTAACCCGGTATTGGGGTCATTACAACTCCGTCTAGAGATTATCTGAACAAAGATACTTTATAACTTGTAACATAAGTTCCCTTAATAAATTTGGGATGTTGAATCCTTTATTGATCACTCAACTATCTTCAACTAGGTCATAATAGACCCAACCTCCTAATTATGTTCACCCCTCTACAGAGGTAAGTAGTTATGGAGTCAAAGTATATCACTCACTACTTAAGATAACTTTATTGATCTCAAGTTTGAGGATACTCACACAACTGCAATGAAGAGATTCTTCATTGACATAAATTTAATATCCATATGAAGATTATTTTGGCAGGTGTCCAATGTACATGTTTTTCTAACATGCATCAATATGTTAACTTTAATTATCATCATGATAACAAGCATGAGAAACATCGCTTGAACTATTTCAGAGGTATAACATGTGCTAGTCTATCCGTATTGATAATGTCCCATCTTGTTAATAGTATGACTAGAGATTGTTCACTGATATTGATTTGATATCCATGTAAAGATTCTCTTGGTAGGTCTTTAATGTACCTATTAGAATCTCTAATGTACTTGTTCTTCTAACAAACATCAATATGTTAACGTTGATCATCATCATGATCATAGGTATTAGAAACACTACTTGAACTATTTAAGAAGTATAACATGTGCTAGTCTATCCATGTTAACAATGTCCTATCTTGTTAATCCTATGACTAGAGATATTTAGGTATGGACATATTTTCATACAATAGGTATCTCATATCATGAACTCTTTATGATTACCTCTGTACTGTGTTTATATACCAAGGACTTTATTTATTAATTTAAGTCATAAGCAAGCAAATGAAATTAAACATAGCATTAATAAATGAATAGTGCCATATCATAAATGATAATGAGTTTATATACATGAAAAACATCCCTATTATACTTGGGCTCTAGGGCATACTCCTAACATCGCGATGCCATGAACTTTCTTCTCTGCCATTCCTTTATCCCCCTGGAACTCATACCCTAGTCCTTTGTTGCTCTTTTTCCCTATTGGTGTAATAGCTTTTAGCACTCCTTATAAATTCTTCTAAACAAACACCCGATATGTAATTCATCATCTTCATCATATTCACCACCTTGGGGTTGTCCACCTCATCATTAGAAAATATCCCAGTTCTGTGAAAACTATTAGAGGGATTATTAGTGATCTCTAGTATGGAAACTTTGCTCTCATAAGTTTCTCAAATGGTTATAATCTCCCAATTGTGAGGGATTTTAATCATTTGATAGAGTGTAGAAGGGAGCTACAAAGTTTATGGAACCAAGGCCCATCAAAAATTGGTAGACATTAGCTAGCATATCTAAAATGGCAAATTGAACTTCACCAATGACTACCTCAATTCTAACCTTGGCTTTAAAAGTGCCATATGCTTGTCTTTTTTTCTTCTCATATGTTAAGATAGTGAGCTTGGCTTGAAGATCATGGTGTCATCTATCCCATAAGTAGTCAATACCTTAAAGGGGCACACACTGATGGAAAACTCATTGTCCACCATCAGAGACAATGTGTTTTCCATTCACTTTGGCTTTGATAAACAAATGGCGGTTGTGCTAGTGCCCTTCCATTAGCAAATCTTCACTCAAGAAAGTTATGGCTTTTTTAATTCTCTCCTTTCACTATTTGTAATAACTAGGAAAAAAAATAGTGGTGGACTACACTCACTCTTCTAGAGAAGACATTAGCTTCACTTATCCCTTTGTCTTCTTTGATCTTGTAGATTATAGGATTTGATGTTTCCTATTAATCAAAATGGCTAGTAAGATTTCTACTTCCATTAAAGGATGGGTCTAGTTTTTATATAAAAGAGCATGATGGGTAAGGATTAACCCTCTCATAAATTTTTTATTGTGAAAATATTTTCCTATACGAGGTGATTTTAATGGAGTCACCAGCCAGTGAGTTCGGTTGGGAATTAAAACCCATGAGATTAAGGATCGTGAAACCTCAGTATTATTTCTACCTTTTAATTAATATCTTATTATTTTTGATGGTTTCAATATTTATTATTTTTCTTTTAATACAAATGAATTGAAGGGGTAAAAGAGGGCTTTCATCATGTTTTGCATGAGTGGTCCTAATCCTATATTACGCTCTTTATGAAAATTGCTTTATTTATTTTGTCTTTCGACATTGGTCCATTATTTAAGTGAATTAGGCTTTCAGCCCATTTAAGGAAGATTGGGATATTGGTCCCTTATCCTAATTCACTGGTTGTACCTTTATCCAATATTGATCATTTCATAAAATGAGGTACTAGACAGATTTTTACATTTATTCCCAAAGTGTCCTTCAAGAATGCGTTATTGGGGTGTTTTATGCTATTATTAATGATCAACACCAAGAAGATGGTTCATTATGTTACTTGTTGAAAATAATTTGGGATGTTTGACCCATTTTATTCTAAATCTAAATTTAATGGAAACATACTATGAAAGCTTGAATTATTTTAATAGATTCTTTTTATTTTGTGTAATTAAATTAGGGACATTGGTCCCTTTTTATGGTAACAAAGGGTTTTAGGAAAATGATTTTGGTCACTAAAAATCCTTCATTTATTTTAACGTAAAAATCCCAAATGTGTGATTTCTTTATAAAGACATGTGATGAAAATTTATTTATTCTCAAGTCCAGTAAATCAATTATTTGAGTACTAATACTTTGAATGGTAATACAGATTTGGAAAAGTGACATTAGCTACCAAAACATTTTTATTAATTTTATTTAGAAATCCCAAATTATTTGATAATTAAATTGTGAATCCTTTTATGATGGGGAAGATATTATGTAAAATCTTCATTTTTATTAATATTAACATATACATGTTTTTATGTGAGCTTATTTATTTTTTGAATTGAAAATATCTTATTGCATAAATAAAAGACATGATATATAAAATCTAAATCCTACTTCTCTAATTCTAACCTAACAACATGCATATATATAAAACTTATAAACAATGTCAAGATACAAACGCATAATCATGCCTTAAAGCTTATAAACATTATCAACATTTATCACGGTATAAATATATTGTAAACAATGTCAGCATACCAATACATAACATGTACAAGATATATACACAAAAGAAAAGCATATAAACATCCCTCTTTGTTAAATTCTGCATTCTAGAGGTTTGTTCTAATCAAACAAAACCCTTTAGGATGAACTTTGTTTGATAAAAAAAAGTTCATCTGATAAGACGAAGTTCAATTTAGATTTTGATTTTTTTATTAAGACATATCTAATCAGACATTAGTTAGTAGAGTTAGTCTGACCAGACCAAATTGTTTCATTTAATCAGATAAATCTATGTCTCTTTCCTAAAATAGTCTAGATTTTTGTTGATCCTTAAAAGGATTTATAAAGAATCTAATTTAATTCCAAATCATTCATAAACCAAAGGAAGTACAAAAAACACATCAAAATCATACTTCTAAGATTTATCCGAGATACAGGAAACAACGTGAAAATAAGCTTTTTCAAAGTGAGGTTTTTATTTTAAGAACCTCATCATATTTACTCACACATGGGTTATATGGTTAGATATGGGAGGAAACAACATAAAGGAAAGCTTTTTTTCTATGCTAACACAATATAAGGATGAAATACATAATGTACATACATACATGGTCATATAATATGTACACAAAAAACACTAATCAAGCTCTTCTATATAGATCAATCCTCAAATAAGAGTTACCTTTAGATTTTTTTTGCTGTAGGGTTAAAGCTTAAACTTCAAGAATCACAATGGAAGCTTGTTGGTTTACAAGCATCATACATCATCTGTAAGTTGTGAAAATCTAAAAAAACGTGCATACAAAAATTGTATGATCTAGTCAAAAGAATTGAAATCCTATCTAAAGTTTAGAACTTTTACCTTAAGATTTAGTTGAATAGTTGACTCACTTTTACAGTAGGTTGTAGCAAACCACTAGTGTCCTTAATTCAAGGCAATTCCAAGATATCCACATAAGAAAAAAGGTCTAAGAATCTTCACAAGGTTTAATAATGGAAAAAAATGGCTTAGGGACTAGGAAAGCTAAATTCGGCTAGAAGAAGAAGATAAAAGAAATGGGGTTTGGTAGCTAGAATTTTTCTAATTGAATGTGATACCTTAATTCTAACTTTAATGTGTAATTATGCATGTTATGTGTCATATTAGGCTTATGTTATAATGGCTAGACATTTTAATTAAACTTGTACTAATTGGATGGTTTTAAGTGATATTCACTAGCCCATTTCTCCAATATGTGCATGATGCTCATATATGAGTGGGCTTGCACATTTTAATTGAGCTCTTGGCCTAATTAAACTTTAGAACTGGCCTTATAACATATTATTAGATCCCAAAAAATTTATTAGATGTATCCAATACTAAATGGGCTTAAGAGAAAAAATCCCCATATCACTCAAAATTTTATTCGCATATTAGGTTTGGTGGACTTTTTTGTGCATTGGACTTGGATTTCTAAGTCTTAAGCCCTTTTATTTTCTCTTACGTTTTGATTTAATAAGTTCACATGTCATCTTATGTCATTTTTATACATTGTCTTTTACCTCAGACCTTTATTCTTATATGTGTGTAACCCTTTGGGTTTCCTATGCATGTTGATAGTTATTGAATTAGGACTCTTATGATTTAAAATTTTTTAAACCATATTATCAAATCTCAATTGATATTTACAACACATTAATGTACAAATCATAGGAGGCTTCCAATCAAGCATCGTGACTATCCAAATGACAAGAATTAAGTGGTTTCCACTTTTACCCTTCCATATCAAGTTACCATGTAGTCACTCCTTTCATCAATCTTCTTGTAACACCCCTACTAGTGGAACTAAAGTTCTATCTATAATAATGGGATGTCACAATAGAAAAAAAAACAAATTGCAAATAATCTTATAAACTATTTATAATAATTTATGTAATAATTACCTTTAAACATTTATCTATGCATATTAACTATAAAATTTCATACACATACACATTTACATATCTATATTTACAAATATCGTATGCGGATATGAAGAGGAAGGACAATGAATTTAAATTGAGTGAGAAAGTGTTCCTCAAAGTGTCTCCTTGGAGGAAGGTGTTACGATTTGGTAACAGAGGAAAATTGAGTCCAAGGTTTATTGGACCTTATGAGGTGTTGGAAAGAGTGGGATCAGTGGTTTACCGATTTGCTTTACCTCCGGCTTTTGACAAGCTTCATGATGTCTTTCACGTATCAATGCTAAGAAGGTATCGAACAGATGAATCCCACATTATACCAGTACAAGATGTACAAGTTCAAGCAGACTTTTCTTATGACGAGAAGCCAAATACAATTCTGGCTAGAGAAGCGAGACAGCTCTGTAGCAAACAAATTCCATTAGTGAAAGTATTATGGCAACATGACGGAGTAGAAGAGATGACTTGGGAACCAAAAGCTGCTATGCAGGAACAATATCCCTACCTATTTGATGCAGGTATGAATTTCGTGGACGAAATTATTTTTAGGAGGGGAGAGTTGTAATGGCCCGAATTATACCCTAGTAGCTAATTAGTTCAATTAAGATAATTGGGATGAGATTATACTAAATATGTTAATTAAGGACCTATTTGTCACGAGCGCGACAAGGGTCACGAGCGCGACACTTATGAGTGTTTTAAATGAATTCTAAATTGCCTTAGAATGATCAATTTATGAGTTTATATATAAAGTAAGCATATGTATGAAAATAATTTTAGTTCTATGTATATGAATACCGTTATATATAATTGTTAAAGTAAATGAATTGTATTATGAACATTAATACTCTTGATGCTTATGAGAAGTGATAATATGAATAAACCGGATTAATATTATGGCCTGCGAGTCAAGTAGTGGATAGATAGGCATGCCTATAGGGTCTAAGTGCTACAGCCAACCGATTCCTCTAGAATCATCAATGCTGTTTGAATCCTTATTGGATTCGCTAATGCGAATTTATTGATATTATTGATCTTTCCGGAACCTTCGGGTGCTAATGCGAATGTGTGGTATCTACAGATACTAACGTGTTTACTATACCTTTGGGTATTGATGCAATACCCATTATCCGCATCTTTGAGTTGCAGGCTAGTTTAAAAATAAATATGCTAATTAATTGAATGACGTGAAATTATGTGACATATCCTTGAGTATGACTGCAATGAGCATGTGAAAACAATGTGAAAATGTAACCAAAATGTGACTGTCATGTTATGATACGTTAAATAGTTATATTTATATATGTGTATGTTGAGTTTGGAAAATGGAATATATAAGAATTGTTATTTTTTCAATGAATTATCTATACATATATGTGTGTATACTGTGTTATTGTATTGTTTTCCCCACTAAGTGTTATCGCTTAACACGGGTTTTCTAATCCGTGTAGATTTGGACGTGAAGTGATTTTGAAGGACGAATCCGCACTGCCAACGGTCAACACTAGGAGTGCTTTTAGTGTAGATTTTGGGGGTTTTGGTTAATGTATGTATAATCTTTCGAGAAGCATAATATATGTAATGAATGGAATGATTAAGTTTTGTAATATTAAGCTTATGATGAATGTGCATATGTAAGTATATAAGTTCAAGCATGTGATAGTATGAGATATCCGCTGCATGTGAATGTTTGTGGAATGAAATTTCTTGGTATAGGTTTTGATATGTAAGTGTTTATAGTTATATGTGCATGTGATTGCTGCGTGGTGACCGCTCTCGACTGCTTTAACTGAGCTAATTTTGCGGTCGAGAGTGGGCATTACAATCCTAGCTTTCCATTACTCTTCTTGATCATCAATAAAATCTTGGTCACTTCTAGTCTTTATACTTGTCATAACCTACGCACAGTAAAACACTACGCGCTGAGCATTAAAAATGTTTAGTAGTGGATACACATCTAATATTTTCTATCTAACTATACACATACATTTGCACATTAAGCATACATTCATGCATGTTTAAATCGATAGCTTTATTACCTTAGCCTTTCTTTATTTCATTACACTACCCTTCATTTTATTCTTTTATTTTCTTATATTTTATTTCCATATACAGTCAATAATTATCTTGTCTTTTTTTAGTTTATTATATTATTACTCTTTCAAGTATATGACTTAAATTATTTAATTTTCATTATTATTCGACCATTTTGTTCAGTTGTCCTTTTGATCTTAGCTCCATTTATCTATTTTTCTTTACTCATAATCACTAGTCAATTTTTAAATCTTATATTCCCTTATACCTTTACTATTTACATTATTCATTTCTTCTTACATTTTATTACTACTTAATTTCATATTTATAATTTCTTGTATATTTATCAGTTCCCATATTCTCATTTGACTTACTTACTTAAACTTAATCTTTTAATATTATATATTGATTTCGTATCTATTCATTATTAACCTTCATTTTTAGTATTCATTTTCGTATGTATTTACAGTTTATTCATTTTCTTCTTATTGCTTTATAATATCATTCATAAGATTCCTTAATTTGTATATTTATTATGCTTTCACTCTTTACCATTTACATTTATCATTTACCATCTTATTTTTAATTCGCTTAAATAATTATTAATTTGGTCACAATTTAATTGTTGTCACATATCAACAGCTGTGCCCCTAGTAACATCCAGTAGAAATCTCTGAACTAGATACACGGGATCATTACATTTTAGAGTGAGCCCCGAAGAACCACCCGTACATTTACATTTCATTTTATTTTCATTTTAATATTTCATTATATTTACATTGAGCATTACATTTCAAACATTCAATCGCTATGGTAGACCATCACGAATCTACCAAAGCAATGCAAGTCGCCATGACTTTCAATACTTATCACTATTTCACATTATACATGTTTATAAGCTTCTACCTTCACATTTTTACACTAATAACATATTCATGTGAGGGTCTCCATATTCACTCATTAATAATTTGGTCATATACATTTCATGTATTTACTGTACTCACATAATTATGCACACATATAATTATTACATTAATGTAAATTTCCATACATACCTATATTTTTTTATTCATGACTATAGCATAATATAACAATATATCTCTTTTATTTTATTTTCTTAATTTCTCAGGCTTTTTTTTTTCCTTTTTAATTTCCGAATTTTCCTTCTTATTAAACTTCTTAACATAACTATCATTAGTCAATATTCTTCCTGCCACTACTATCATTACTATTATTATTATTTATATTATCAATTTTATTTCTGTTATTAATATCATTATTTATTTTTATGTTCACTATCATTCCTCTTACTATTATTTTCATTACTTGTAATTCTCTTGTTTTGTAATTCTATACATATCTAAATTTCTTTTACTAGTAACATTATTCTTATTGTTCTCATTGATTTACTATTCTTATAAGTATTAATCATTTATTCTTCTTACTATTTCCTTTATTATTCTTATTTTTATTATTACTAACATTATATTCATTAGTATTTTTTTTTTCTTATAATCACTTTATTAATTTACATTCTAATTCATACTCCCTTACTTTACAATTATATTACAGTACATATAAATGTCTATAATTTATTTAACTCTTTCTTTACTATTATTCTTATTATTATCATTAATATTATAATTACTTTTATTAACATAATTATTGCCACTGTTAACATTTCCATCTTTTTTTATTTTTATTTTTAAAACCATTTTAATTTCAATTATAAACCATAGATTTGTCTTCCTAAAATCACCCACTCACATGCATGTGTGACTTAATTTGCATGCCCCCGTACATTCTCTTCATGCAACATTCCTATTGTTCATTAATATTATTAGTAGTATTGTTATAATTACTAATATTAGTATCATTATTATTATTACTATTATTATTTTTAGCATTATTATAATCATAAATATTATATTATTTCCTTACTAAGCCCATTTAATTCTTTTTATTATAATTATTATCCATATTCTTATTTAATTTTCATTTTAGTCCTCATTTTAAACTAATTAAATTAAATATGCAATTTGGTCCCTCAAATTCTATTAATTTTCGAATTGGTCTTTAAATTTCCTAAAATTATTCTATTAATTTTCGATTTTGCCACTACTTTAATATTTTCCGTTCCTATTTCACTAATTTCATGCAAAATATTCGTTTTAGTCCTTAGACTCTATTTTTATATTTAATTACACTTTTAAACCTAATTTTAATATTTTAACATATTTTTCCTTTTAATCTTCTTATTTCTTTATATTTATCCTCTTTACCTTAGGAGGAACCGGTTCGACCACCACCTATAGATCTGAGATTAGTGGCTTCCGGGGTCCAGAGAAGGAGACAAGCGCTGAGGTTAGAAGATTACCAGGAGGATGAAGAGGACAAAATGAGCGTTGTATCTGAGAGGGGGAGGCACCCCAGACCGAAGGGTTCATCTGGAAGAAGATGGAAGAAAAGTTTGAGGCTATGGCCCGCATGTTGGGTAGAGGCCAAGGGATGAACCCAGAAGATAAGGAGCTGGAGGGAGATGACCCAATTCCGTACAATTTCAAGATGCCTGATGTTCCCAAGTTTGATGGCACTTCTGACCCGACCGCCCATGTAAAGCAGTATTACTTGATCATGAAAGGGACTACCTTGTCCAAGAGGCAGAAAGTGGAGTACTTTTGCTTGAACCTAGCTGGCCCCGCCATATATTGGTACCACAGCCTCGATCGCCGAACCAAGGAGGATTGGGATATGCTCACAGAGGAGTTTTTAAGCCAATACGGCTGCAACACAAGGATGGAAGTGACCCTCAAGGATTTGGAGTTGCTTTAGCAAAAGGCCGGGGAATCCTTCCATGATTACCTAACCCACTGGTGGAGTAGAGTAATGGAGATGAGGAGAAAGCCAGACACTCAAGACCAGATCCGTTTGTTCATCAAGAATGCGAGCCCATACTTGAAAGAAGGTTTGAAGATGAAGGGTCTAAAAGACTGGGAGTCTTTGAAGGACATAGCTATAGAAGAGGAAGGGGAATACTTGGCTCGAATGGCGAGCAATGACAATTATGCCAAAAGAGCTAATACCAGTCAAGGGACAAATAGGCCAGCCGGTCCTAATGGTAGCACCAGAAGAACGGTTGAGGTGTCTACTACTGACGCGACTACCCCGAGGAAGTTTTTGAACTTAGGAAGACCACTATCTTGGGTTTTAAGAAGGCTGATGAAAGAAGGGAAGTTGCAGCCTTTGCATCCCAGGCCTGCTATGACGCAAGGGGCGCCGGGGCATAAAGATAATGAGTATTGTGCCTTCCATCAGCAGACGGGCCATTTAACGGATAATTGTAAAGCACTGAGGTATTCAATCCAGGATTTGATTGACAGCAAACAAATCACCGACCCCGAGAGGAGAGAGGAAAAAAGGAAGTCTAGCTATAATGCTGTGCCGCCACCTGCCTTCATGATTGGATCAAGCCTACCAGAATGGTACGTGCTGCAGGACTTGTACGGGAATGAGTATGTTGCTGTTACTCGCCCTAAGGCCAAGGAGGAAAGGATGTCTGTAGCGACAATTGATTGTTGGTCTAGTAGCGAAAGCGGTGAAGAAAATGAGGAGGAAGTTGGAATATCTTTGGATCTGTGGAAGTTAGATGAAGAGGGAAAAGAAGTAGGAGCTGTAACAAGAAGTGGAAGAGTAGTCCCAGAGATAGAAAGGTCACCGAAACCAGTGCAGGCATCAACAGAGAAAGAGCTGGAAGAGAATCAGATAGTCAAACAGTTGAAGAAGACCACGGCTCAAATATCTATATGGGATCTTCTGAGGCAGTCCCCTTCTCATAGACAAAAGTTGGTAGAAGCTTTGACTGAGTCTACTGTGGCTACTACAATCTCTCCATCAGAATTGTTAGACCTTGTAAAAGGGGGATCAGGAGAAAGATTAGTATATTCTAATGCCGACTTGCCGGTCGAAGGCCGTAATCATAACCGACCGCTGTACATTAAGGAGCAAATCAGTGGCAAGCACACTGTTTGCGTTATGGTAGACGACGGGTCATCTATAAATGTTTGCCCTCTGGTGGCGCTTCAGGCTTTCGATTTGGATGAGGGTATGCTTAGCAAGTCAGATTTGACTATTACAGCTTATGATAATTCTAGAAGGCAAGCTTCGGGGACGTTCAAGACTTTGGTCAAGGTTGGACCTATTGAGACGGAGATAGAATTTGTAGTTTTACCCATTCCGGCCAACTTCTCGGCATTGCTTGGGAGGCCTTGGTTTTATAAACTAGGGGGAGTACCGCCTACGCTGCACCAGATGATAAAATTCCCACATGAAGGCGAGGTGGTAACCATTAAGGCGGCCAGGGATAATCAGGTATCGGCCCTAGAGATTGCTAATCAGCCATTCAGTGGTTTTCATGTATCGGTGATAGGGGATGAGCAAAGGTCATTGGATAGCCCTCCAGTGGTTAATATGATGAAGAGGATGCACTATCTCCCTGGGGCTGGTCTTGGTAGAAATTCGCAAGGGCCGTAATCCACAATCACTACTCGAGGTCAGAAAGATCGGAAGGGTTTGGGATCCAAAGGCGGACTTGGAAAGAAGAAGATGACGGAAAAGATCCCTCATATTTCAGAAAGCTTTGTGCCCGCATCCTCAGTATGCACTTACACTAGTGAAGATGAGCCACAGTGGGTGAATGGAAGGATTGTCCCTGGATTTGAGATCTTCAGTGATGTTTTTGACTGGGATATGGGAGTTATTAAAACGGCTGAGGACTTCTGGGATGAGGAAGTTATGACCCAATGCATTGCCTGGGGTAGGGATGAGCCCGAAGAGGTTGTCACTGAGAAGATGTTGGCTGCTAGGCTGAAAGGAAAGGAAAAAATGGTAGAGTCAGAACTAAAGATTGGGGATTTGAAGATTTCTTCAGGGATAGCTGAAAGGCCTCTGCCAAGCCGGGAAGCCAAGGCACAAGCTGCTGCAGCATCGACCTTAAGGGAAGCTGAAGAAGATACTAGCTTAGATTGTCTTTTTATTCCGGAACTTTTTTATGATGTAAATGACAATAATAATATTATTAGTAAGATGAATGATTTTGCTTACTTGTGCGATGTTTCCAATAATCTCAACATGCATGAACATGATCATATCCCATCTATTTTTTATATTGATTCCACTGACACCATGCCTTTTGATCTTGGAACCTCAGAAAATTCGAAGGAAATCTTAATAGCATCGAATATAACTCCTGATGAGAGAGAAAAATTCGAGAGAATAATAAAAAAATATGAAAAAGTTTTTGCCTGGACCTATGAGGACATGCAAGGAATTGATCGGAGCATCGCAGAGCATGCTATTCGAACGTATCCGGACCATAAGCCTATAAAACAGAAGTTGAGGAGGCTTAGGCCAGAATGGGCAGACAAGGTTAAAGAGGAGATTCGGCAGCAGATCGAAGCTAAATTCCTAGTCGAAGTGCAATATCCTACATGACTAGCAAATGTAGTCCCTGTAGCCAAGAAGAATGGAAAGGTATGGGTAAGTGTGGATTATCGAGATCTGAACAAGGCCTGCCCTAAAGACAATTTTCCGCTACCCCACATTGACGTGTTGATAGATAGTGCCGCCAACTGCGCAATGTACAGTTTTAGGGATGGTTATGTAGGCTACAACCAGATCCTCAACAAGATAGTCGACCGGATTAAAATAGCTTTCATCACGGAATAGGGGACCTACGCCTACAGAGTAATGCCTTTCGGCCTAAAGAATGCGGGGGCTACATACCAGAGAATGGCAATAAAGATCCTAATCGACTTGATCCACAAGGAAGTGGAGGTGTACGTAGACGACATGATGGTCAAGTCAGCCACCAGGGAGGGCCATTTCGAAACTTTAGAAAAATTTTTCACTAGGATTGATAAGTACAGTCTGCGACTTAATCCCAAGAAGTGTATCTTCGGAGTAACTTCAAGAAAGCTACTGGGGCATGTCGTCAGCCAGAGGGGAATTGAAATTGACCCAGGCAAGGTGAAGTCCATCAGAGAGATGCCCATGCAACAAAAAGAGAAAGAGGTGAGAAGCTTCCTAGGCAAGCTATAATATGTCAGCCGGTTCATTGCGAAGCTCACTTCAATATGCGATCCAATCTTCAAGTTGCTCAGAAAGGATCAGCCTGTGGTTTGGAATGAAGACTGCCAGAGAGCTTTTGATAGCATCAGGGAATATCTGCTGAATCTGCCAGTGCTGAGGCCATCTCAACTTATCAAGCCGCTTATCTTGTATCTAGCAGTGGAGGATGGTTCCGTGGGGGCCATGATGGCTCAGGAGGATGAGTTCGGGGTGGAATTCGCGGTTTACTATCTCAGCAAGAAGTTCCTGGCCTATGAGATAAAATATGCTGAAGTAGAGAAGATCTGCCTAGCAGTGATTTGGGCGTCAAAGAAGCTTAGGCACTACTTCCATTCGTACAGAGTTCAGGCAGTGGCAAAGCAGAATCCTTTGAGGTATTTGCAAGAAGCGCCGTCTTTGCTTGGTAAGATGGGAAGGTGGTTGGTATTGCTACAAGAGTTCGATGTCAAATACATCAATCGTAAAACTATCAAGGGGCGAGCAGTAGCAGAGTTTCTTGTTGATCATCCCATTCAGGGCGACGCACCTGAATTCAATTGTCTTGATGAGAGCATAGCCAGAATTTCTATCCAAGGATGGTAGTTATATTTTGATGGGGCTGTAAATAACAAGGGGCCAGGAGTCGGAATCATTTTGACGACCCCAGATGATGAGAAGCTCCCGTTGGCCAAGAAGTTGAGGTACAGGGTCACCAACAATGAAGCTGAATATGAAGCGTGCACCTTCGGGTTAGAAGCCTTAGCTGCCTTGGGGGCAAAAAACGTAGAGGTTTTTGGTGACTCATCCTTAGTAATCAGCCAAATCCGGGGTGAGTGCGCTATAAAGGAAGAACGGCTGGTATCTTATGTTGAATATCTGAAGGAGCTATGTGGGCAGTTCGAGACCTGTACGTTTCGCTTTGTGCTGAGAGAGGAGAACCGTCTGGCTGATGTACTGGCAACTCTGGTGTCAATATGGGATAATCCTAAAGGAATAGCTACGAAGCCTGTCCTGATTTCGAGTTATGAGAGGCCCAGCTTCGAGATCAAACCAATAATGGAAGTAGAAGTAGCAGATGGAAAGCCATAGTACTTTGATATCATGAATTATTTGGCAAATGCGAGATTTCCAGAGGAAGCTACCGAGAAGGATCAGAGGATGATCTGAAGGCTATCCACTCAGTTCATATCCTTAGACGGGGTGTTATACAAAAGGCAGGCAGATGGTATCCAGCTCAGGTGCTTAAATGGAAGGGAAGCCCGGAGGGTGATGGAAGAAACCCATGCAGGCGTCTGTGGGGCTCATATGAATGGGTTAACCCTGGCAAAGAAGATCATAAGGCAAGGCTTCTATTGGCTTACGATGGACAACGATTGCTCAAAATATGTCAAGCAGTGCCAGCTATGCCAGCAGTACAAAGATTTAAGGCACTTGCCAGTGTCAGAGCTACACAGCCTAACATCACCTTGGCCATTCGCTGCTTAGGGAATAGACATTATTGGAGAGATCCGCCCTACGGCATCCAACGGGCATAGATACATAATAGTCGCAATCGACTATTTTACAAAATGGGTAGAGGCAGAATCCTTCAAGAAGATCGACGCAGGAGACATGGCCAAGTTCATTGAAAGAAACCTGATCTGCAGATACGGCCTCCCACATAACATAGTGTCTGATAACGGGGTGCAGTTCATGGGGGAAACCAGGAAGCTTCTTGAGAAGTACGGAATCGAGCACCATAAATCCTCTCCCTATCGACCACAAGCTAATGGGGCAGTAGAGGCCGCCAATAAGAATATGAAGAAGATCCTAGCCAAGATGGTCCAAACCTACAAAGACTGGGCAGAGAAGCTACCCTTTGCACTGTGGGGTTACAGAATGACGGTGAGGAATCTACGGGCGCTACGCCATATTCTCTGGTCTATGGGACAAAGGCAGTGCTGCCAGTCGAGGTAGAGCTCAAATCGCTGAGAGTAGTCATGGAAGATCAGATTCCGGAGGCCGAATGGGCACAACAGAGGTTACAGCATTTGAACTTATTGGATGAGAGTAGGCTGAAAGCTTACTATCACAATCAGATCTATCAAAAGAGGCTGGCCAGATCATTTGGGAAGAAGGTGAAAAGGCATCCGCTGAAGGAGGGGGACTTAGTGTTCAAACAGATGAGGCCAGGTGTACCAGATATCCGAGGGAAGTTCAGACCAACCTGGGAAGGACCGTTCATCCTCAAGAAGCTGTTGTCTAAAGGAGCTGCAATTCTATCAGATAGTGATGGCAACGAATTCAGGGAACCGATCAATATAGACAGACTCAAAAGGTTCCACGGCTAAAGACTAAAAATAAAAAAGAAGAGAATAAAATGCCCTGTGAGTCGAAAACCGAAAAAGGTAGCTTTGCTAAAATTAGGTGCCTCGACTGGGTGAAAACCAAAAAAAGGCATTCTGTGCAAAAATAAGAGGCATGAGAGAAAATGTCTAATCGTGAAAACCCGAAAGGGCCGGTTGGTAACAGGAGTCGATGCTGTTAGAATTCCCATGTCAACTCAGCTGGTCGTTGAGGATTCCTCATCACAAGTTCCCACCAATCATATGCCGATCCTTGGAGCAATGATACTGCACATAAGGCCCTCTAATTTGAAGGACAATTAATCTCTTGCAAAATCCGACTTACTCTTCGAAGCCAGAACTCAGCCACATCAAATTCATCCAAAGCAGTCCCATGAAAATCCTCTACTCCTCTTTTTCTTAACAATTCAGTTGGAGCCTTTGGAGCAGTCAACCTATCTACTACTTGTAGCAAACCTTGCACTAATGCTGGATCCAAACCAACACCCACATTCGGACCTACCGCTGGTGCATGTTCCTGTGCAGGCCTATCTTGTTCGACCGGGTTATCCCTTCGAGCCACATTAACACTATCCATTGTGTCGCCCATATACTCGGATCCGACTCCATCTAGACACTACACAAAATAACATCTGCATTAGGCCATGACTCTAAACAGACTCTCATGTAAAGACTCTATACTCAACCCATCACATAGGACCAGAACCGACTGAACCGGTGCTCTGATACCAAGCTGTAACACCCCGATACCCCCATTGGAAGGATACCGAAGCGCCACGCGAACAAATCACATACAAACTCAAATAAGTTAAGATAACAATTACATTTAATTGAAAGATACCATATCCATAATTAACCATATAGTTTTTTTACAAAAAAGGATTTGTAAAAGATAAACATTTACAAATACAAAATCATCCTTACAAAATTACATTTTCCAAAATCAGTTCCCAAATACTAAAAATACAGCGGAAGACACAAAATAAACTCCAACTAAAGACTTTTAGTGCCCGACCTGCAGATGTCCGACTCCAAAATGATCCTGCCACCTACACGGGAAAAGAACTCGTGCTAAGCGATAACGCTTAGTGGGGAGGAACAAACAAACAACAACAACGTATACATATATACTACCAATTGCAATTAAACACGTAAGTGATAAACAACTTGCATGTCTAACCATATAAACAAACATATTCATGTATAAAACCATTATTTATAATCATAAGCTTGTACATAATATACAGCAATTATCATATACACCAAGTTACCTTTCTCATATTACATCTAGTGAAGCCCTAGAATATAAACATGTAACATGTGCTCAAATTATATACTGAAAACAGCAACATATACAATTAGACCCATACATGATAGCCTAATATTCATTAACTAGTGGATATGGGAATTTGATACTGATAGAACACAGTATCCAACTTGTAGAGACATAAGTCTCGAAGCATATATATATATCCCGTGGAGACCGAAGCCTCAAAACATGTGAACCCAATTGGGGTCAGCATATTTCATATATTGTATAGCAGCTGCACTCACACATATACTTATACCCTAGATAAGCGCTTATCTTATCCACTAACTATGACTGACCAGGCTCAAAATATTTATACCTTCATATACAAAGCTCATTGTCATATAGTAGTGTATACTATAAGTGTGATCATATAATTTGTGCATACATGTATATTACTCATATACAAAGACATATAAATCATTTACCTCTGTAATCAAACATAAAACTTCCAATGAAGTGACTCACATATATTTACATCACATAATAGTCATAAATAGGAAAACATTCATTATCATTTAGCTTATAGTTAAAACCTCATGCCATAAGACAACCATATCTTACATGATCATAAGTATTACAATATGATAAACTTATTAACTATGAACCCATAATATAGACACAAATACAAATTACCCATAAAAACAACCCAAAAAGAGGAAACAGGGTCACACCGAGCAGAATCTGTAAAATAAACTTCCAGTGCCAATTTACACGGCGGTATGGAGTACCCTTTACCGCCGTGTAGCACGATGGGCACAAAATCATACTTACAGAAGCGTTTTACACGGCGGTATAAGGTATCCCTTACCGCCGTGTACCACGACAAACACACAAACTTCACAACTAGTAGCGTTTTACACGGCGGTATGGGTGTTCCTTACCGCCGTGTAAGACGACGAAACCACAGAAACTAAGGAAAAAGCTTACCTGTTGCTACCCAAAACAACCACCATCAACTCTCATGCATTTAAAACTTACTCTTAATCCCAAAATCATGCCTGAAAGCTCTAATGATTTAACATAAACATGCTCATCTAACATCAAAATATGACATTTCACCATCTTTATTAGCAAACATCAGATATCAGAAATCCTTTACATCTCCACTACAAATACACAACAACTTAACATGCAACTTAAATTAATCAAAGCATTTAAGTCATATCCACATACTCTATCAAACAAGCATTTCTATATTTAAAACTTACAACAACCTCATCATTTAAACTCAAAACAGGAACCAAAGTGAGAATGGCAAAACACTCCCAAACACAACATCTATAAGAGTACAGCTCCCAAACCTGATATGGAGTTCAACTTCCTCTATCACCCTCAAGTTCAGACCTTCCCTTTTCCTTTGTCCTTCTTTCTTTCTCCAATAGCTTGCATGAACCAACAAATAAACCGAAATACCATTAACCCATGATCTGAAGTCCAAGGTTTTGCACTACTGATATGAGGAAATACTTCACTAGTATAGTATAACTATCCGTATGAAGTTTCATTGTAGGTTTTCAATGCACTTGTTCCTTTAACAAGCATCCATATGTTAGCTTTGGTCATCTCAATGATCACAATTAATGAGTACTACTACTTGAAATGTTCAAGAAGTATGACATATGCTAGTCTAACCAAATTAATAATTTCCTATCTTGTTAATACGATGACTAAGGATAATATAAGTATTAATACATTTGCATACAATAGGAATCCATATCATGAACTCTTCGTAATTGCCTTTGCATTGTATTCATATACCAAGGACTACATTATATACTTTAAGTCATATGTAAACAAATGTTAATACACAAAAGCACTAAGGGATGTAGAAATTCTTTATTATTATTATCTTTATACATGGGAAAAGTCCATATTATACATGGACTCTAGGGCATATAACTAATAAAGCTTTGGCTCAAGCTTATACAATAGAGTTTTTAGGTTCTTAGGAGGCAAGAAACCTTAAGGAAGGAGGAGGAAGAGAGTAACTAAAAGGAACCCCTCTTTCATCAAAAAGTCAAACTTTTATAAGCTTCTTATGGGGTGGAATGACTATTCTACTTATAACAACCCTAGCAGAGAAACAAAATATATACGAATCAGAAGTGAGACAACGGGGTGTCATAAAACTAAACTGGAAATTAGGTTAGATTAACCTATTTTTTAGATATACATCTAATAAGTATAATCAAGTATAAATTAAAATTTTCATTTCATAAGTAAAATAGAGGCTTTTCCATCCAACCAAAGCATAACATATTGTTTACATGCAATACCCAAAACATGTATGTACAATTTTACAAAACATTACATTAACTTCTTTACATAGCAATATGGACCATTCATGATCTCCAAATTTACATACAAAAGATAACCTATATCTAAGACTTCTATTCTAGTGCTGGCCCTGGCCTATACAGCTTTTCTTCATGCTCAACTTCAGTACCTGGACCTACATGGATAAAAATGCATGCTAAGTATATAGCTTAGTTGGGAACATTAGAATCTAAATGATCACTCACAGTATTCATTCCACAAGCACTCAAATAATAATAAAAAGAGTTGGACAAAGAAAAGATCATATCAACAATTAGTTATATAACTACCACATTTAAAATTATCGGATGCAAGTCATTATTCTTTAGATCACAACCATTCATATAAACCTCATTCATATCAGATACAAATCAATATTTAATAAATCTAGATTTAAATAATTAATTATAGACACCTGCCATACTAGAAAGTGGATAATCGAGAGGGTATAGGACTTCCAGGAGGAAGTATTCAGAACAAAACCACGAAGGGTAAAATATATCTGAATCCCCGAAGAGTAAACATCAAGACAAGTATTCCCATAACAATATGAGACTTTAGTCTCTATAGAATGACACCATAGAGTCATAAACATAGCAGCTACATCATACTCCTTATAGGCATGCCTATCTATCCACATCTTAATAATATAGCAAGTCCTTACAAATATATAAATCATATTACTTATACTTTAGAATCAGAAATGGAGAATTCAGGTTGTTTATGTAAGGACCCACAATACACCCTATACAGATTCGCATATGTCTACGGCATAGTGATGACTAAAAATGCATAATTAGGTGTTTATAGTGGTTAAGTGAAATAGATGACATATCCGATATTAATTGAAAAGTCGAGGTTTAAATAGTAAAATTGACACTTATGGAGTTAAATGTATGAACATAATTTAATTAAAGTAGTAAGGATTAAATTGGAAAATTGCCACAAAAATCAAAGAGGGATCAATCACATTTGGACTTCTTGATGTCAAGAAGGAGGAAAAACTTTGCTGCTCTATAAAAGCCAAGAGGTCGACTGCCTAAAAGGGTTAGAAACCCTTTTTATTCCTTTTTATTTTTAGCCAATCTTCTTCTCTCAACCCTCTCTAAAAAGCTGCTCTCTTAAGTCAAGTAAAATCCAAGTAAACTTATTTCAAGTTTTCTTATAATTTTCAAGAAAAATGTAAGGAGATAATGAGTTTTCTTCTTCATCTCCATCTTTAATTTATTAAAGCTGAAAATTATAGATTTATAGAAATGTTGATGTGAGTTTATTATGCTTATCTAGTGGAGATAGCAATTGGAGGTGAAGAAAATGAGAAAGAAGGTGAAAAGAAAGCCTAGTGAAGCATGGAAAGAGCAAGAAGAAGAGGTTTGGGAATTTTATCTGTTTTTGTGCAAATGATGATAAATAGTATAATTTTGTATGTGTATGGATAATATATGTCTATTTGTGTAACAACCGGTAGCTGCAAACTAACCGGTAGCTGCAGACTAGGGCCCCGGAACACATCCCGTCGGGTTTCCCTGTCCCACCGGCATCCCGGTTGTCCCACCGGCATCCCGATTGCACTCACGGTCTTTACACTTCCCCTTGTGCATTTTTGCCTTCCGTGGGATTCGAACCAAGGACCTGGGGATAAGTCCTTAATTCATAGAATACCACTACCATTAGGCTATATAGCCTAATGGTAGTGGTATTCTATGAATTAAGGACTTATCCCCAGGTCCTTGGTTCGAATCCCACGGAAGGCAAAAATGCACAAGGGGAAGTGTAAAGACCGTGAGTGCAATCGGGATGCCGGTGGGACAACCGGGATGCCGGTGGGACAGGGAAACCCGACGGGATGTGTTCCGGGGCCCTAGTCTGCAGCTACCGGTTAGTCTGCAGCTACCGGTTGTTACAAAAAAACAAAAAAGGCGCCTTTTTCTATTGTAACACCCCAAAACCACCCCAGTAGTTTTAGCCTGTCCGTGTCTGTATGTGTGTATTTGTATGTGTTACATGTATGTGTTTAATTAGATTATTTATTTAATTTATGTATATTATTTTGAGAAGAGGAGTTAGGATATAGTATAAGTGGGTGTATAGAAATAAAGTGTGAATAAGAGATAAATTAGTATGTAAAATAAAGTATGGGATTAGGATATGAGCAAAGGATAAATTAGTGTGTATAGTAAAGTATGGGAGTAGGGTATGATTTGGGACATGTGTCTTTTGAAGAGTTGGACAAGTGGCAAAGTGGATAGGCTAGCATTTATGAGTTTGGTGAGAGAGAGAGAGAGATCAGCCTTTCCTTGTGGTTTCCCGTTCTTCTTCTCTTTCCCTCACGCCATACTCTCTTCTTTTCTTCTTCTTCCTTTGTTCTTCCTTTTCTTTACATAATCTTGCTCCCACTTCCTTAATTGAGTAATTAGAGTTGATTAGCTTGTGGATTTTGGAAGCTTAAAGGTGAGTTGGGGTTATGGGTGTTTTAGATTCTTCTTCTTCCTCTTCTCTAGGTTTTATAATTATATATGTATGTTTGGGTAGTTGTAAAATTGATCTTGATTGTTATGGGTTTATGGTTCAGAGGAGGCTTCTAGACCTGATAAAGGAAAAGGAATCGCTAGCGGAAGCGGAGCTCGCGATTAGGAGCTAAGGAGAGAAGGTTTGGGATTGTTCATCTTTTTGTGCATTTTTGTGATTTGAGTTTGATAAATGTGTTTTTGCTTTGATTAGGAGTATGAGTTGTGTTGTTATAACTTAAATCGAAATTAACGTGATATGTGATGTGAAAGAATGAATTTTGTTGAAGGAATTGTGAGACACTATATGAATATCTGTAATTGGTGTTATAATTGCTGTTTTGGAATTTCTTAGAATTGGACATGTAATTGACTTGATTTAATTGAAATAAATGGTGTTAAAGCTGGGTTTTTATTTATGTTATGAGTTGTAAATACTTGCGTTGCTTAATTTTGAGTTTTGGAATCAATTTTGGAAGTTTAGAAGTGAATTTTGTGTGAATTCTGCAGAATTTGGGCGTAAGAGCTGAAAAACCCGTGTCTGTCGCTATCGCGACACTGTCACGAGCGCGACAGAGCGCGGAGGTTTCGGCCCTCGCGCCGGCGCGAGAAGTGTCGCGCCAAAGAACTCGAGGGAGCTCTCTGTCGCGAGCGCGACAATTGTCGCGAGCGCGACAGAGTGCTCGAGCTCCGAGCTTGTGCGAGGTTCTCTTCTGTCGCGAGCGCGACAAGCCTCGCAAGTGCGACAGAAGAGCAATCCCTACGTCCTCTCGCGACCACGAGATCTCTCGCGATCGCGAGACGAGGCGGGGAAGTGTAGCTTGGCTTCTGTCGCGAGCGCGACAGTCGTCGCGAGCGCGACAGACGTGACTTCCAAATTTGATTTCTTCTCCTTTTTGCTTAATGACTTAAATTCTTTTGTATGCAGTTTTCATTAAGCTTTGACTATCTTTTGCCTAATAATATATACATGTAAACGTGATAAGATTTTGCATAACCTGCTAATGTCGGATAAGTGGATAGTTAGGCATGCCTAATAGAGTTATGTGCCGCTGCAGCTATATGTACGACTTGGACCCTGATCAGGTCCCACGAATGGATCCTCGCGATCCCTCTGTCTGAATCTTTCTTAAGATTCCACGTAATAAGAATTTGGAAACAAAATAAAAAGAATGATTTGATGCCTTCGGGTATCTATATGTATATGTGATGATATTGATACTTTCAAGTATCTATATGTACTCGTTATCCACTCATTGTGATTAAGCAAGAGTCGTTGTATTTTGTACAAGAATCTTTGGATGAGAATGCTAATATCTGAATTAACTATGTATGATTATATGCTCATAATTGTATTGTTTTCATGCGTTTTCTGTTACCGTCACTGTGAGTGACGGTCATGCATTGTGTGTTTCCCCACTAAGCGATTTCGCTTAGCACGGGTGTTTATCCGTGCAGGTGTGGAAGGTTTTCGATTGCCTCGGGTTGGGCGTGTCGCATCGGGAAGGCCAACGCAATTAGAGTTCTGAAGTTTTATAGTATAGGCTTTCCTTTATTTTTGTAATAGATGTAATGTTTTGTTAGCCCTTTTGAACAGTGTATATTGGGCTTTTGTAAATTGTTTCTTTTTGTAATCTGATGTAATATGTAAAGACCTTCTTTTGGTATATTAATAAGGTATACATTTTGTTCAAAATCATTCTTCTCTGTATTGAAGTTTTTAATTATCTCCGATATGTCGCTCTATATATGTAATGTTTGCATGTTTGTACTAGTGGGGTGTGACACTCCTATCTATCCAGGGAGGCCTCTCCTCCAATCTGTATGGAAGTCTCCTTGGTATAGGTTGGGGTGTGACAATTTGAGCTGAGTTGTATTGATTGTTGATGTGGAAATGTTTGAAATGGGGAGATGCAAATTTTTTTTAGGAAAACTCTGTCAAACTCCTTTCTGACCTTTGGGGGTTGTTTTGGTTATAAGTTGCACTTTAGAGCTCTAAATTGGATAATTTTAGTTGAAGGTGAAAGATAAGACATATATCTAAATGTTTCCCAGAGATAGCTATTAACTAATTTGGGTTTAAGATGCCCCAAATTGAGCCCAAATTTAATGCACCTGTTCTGCCTAGGTAATGTGAGCAGGTTCTATTCCCAAGACCATTTCTAGAGTTATAGTGGTTCAAATGTTATGAATAAAAGTTATAATTAATCTACACATCTAGGGAAACACATTTTATGAAGATAGTATGGTCAAATTATGTCTCCAACATTCCCATTGATTTTTCAAATTTGGGACACAAATATATCCCTAGAAGTTGCTTTGGAATAGTGTGTAATGTCAAGGTCATAACTCCTAGGATATAGGTCCAAATGATGTTCCATTAGTGCCATTAAAAATCAAAGACTTAGTGGAACAATTGTCTAGAAGACTATTTTGGATAAAAATGATGTTTACTAGCTCAAAATTGCAGCACTAATTAGAGGTAGAATCTGACTCGGCACCATGCACTGAGTCGGCACCTTTGCTCTCTGTTACTAGTCAACACTACTGTGCCGACTTGGCACACCCCTAAATCTACCTACCTTTGTCTTTTATGCAATATTTTTCATCCTAAAGTGTTCTAATGTATTTTTAAAGCATGGGATATTTAAAAGGAACTTATAGGGCTTATGAATGAGCTGAAACAATTAAAAGTGATTATAATATAAATACATTAGGACTTTAAATGTAGAAATTATATGGAATTGAATATTGTGCATGCCATAGAATATATAGAAAAAAATATTAAGTTTGTGTTATTAGTATGAATTTCGGATTAAATATGATAACTTATTTGAATGAATTTATTAAATGATATTGGGCAAGTTATGAATGTTATAGGTCATGGATAAGTGGTAATAAGAATTTGATATGAACTTGGGCTATGCATATATGACTATGAATGAATTCTTTTGAATTCAATTTTATATTTTGAAAAACATAAAAGAGTAATTATGTGTGTGTGTGTATATATATATATAATTGGTATGTTATTATGTGTGTGAACTTAATACAATAATGGTGTGAATTCTTAGGCAAATGATAATGCAATTAAGTGATTGTAATAAATGACAATGTAGGCATTAAATGAATTTCGATGTTAGTATGATTAATATGAGCATATGTGTATGAGATCAAGTGACTATGAAACTTATTAAGCATTGTTATAAAATGTTCAATAGGGTTACGCTAATACATTATTTGAAATTGTTACAAGTATTATGAAGGATTTAATAATAATATGGAAGTATTCTTCATTCAATTATTGAATATTGAAATTGTTACATTATAATCATGTGTGATGAGTTTGAAAGCATAATGATCATTATATGATCATAATAAATGTTTATAAATAAGATGGGTACGATAGTGATACAAATATTATAAGAATGAAACCTAAATACAAGTAGAAGCCTGCGTGAACCGAGTCATGGATAGATAGGCATGCCTATAGGGACCTTTGTTGCTACAGCTTATGCGTTTGGGTCCCTATGTGTATGTGCAATGCCCATTCTCGACCACTGGATTAGCTTAGCTAATGCGGTCAAGAATGGCCAGTACACAGCACACAAGCATCACTTCACAATCACGTATGCATGCCCAAAAACCTGAATAATAAAAATTTCCTAAGCAAGCATACATTCACTTGGCCTACATGTTGTAAATTTCTCATGCATACCAACATACTCGCTTATATATATCTGTCACAAGCATAAAGTTTACAACACTTAGTTATTACAACTTTACATAGTTTTGATTGCCCAAAACAAAATATCATGCATAACTTGTACAAAAGTCATTGCCAGAAACCCCCAAAACCTACACTATGGATGTACTCCTAGTGTTGACCGTCGCCAATGCGGAGATGTCCCTCAAAATCACCTTGCGTCCAAACCTGCACGGATTAGGAGGAAACCCGTGCTAAGTGATAACACTTAGTGGGGAAACACATACAAAGCATATATATACACACATGAAAACAAATATCACACAAGCATCATGTTATAATTCATACTTAAGCTATCAAGTCAAAAGCATGTAAATCATTATACTCATAACATCATTATTTAATCACATTTGTATATAGCATGCATATGACTGGCATATACTCACTATAACCAACGTATTCACACACAACAAATGTATAATTTAAGATTATCATTATCTTATATGATTAGATTTGCCTGCAATTCAAAGACGCGGATAACGGGTATCGCATTGGTACCCTGAGGTACAATAGATTCAGTGTATCCGAGGATACTGACATTCACATTGGTACCCTAAGGTTCATTAGACATCAACATAACCAATATTTCACATTGAACAATCCAACAAGGATCCAATTCGCATTGTGATTCCAACGGAATCGGACGCATTGGGCTGCAGCACTTGACCGTATAGGCATGCCTATCTATCCACTACTTGACTCGCAGGCTAAGATTGTTCCTTTTAATTAATAGTTCACTTGATCACATGCTTCAACAAGTCATTGATAAACTAACAATGAATTCACATGCTTAACTCATTATTCAATTATGCAAACTTATCTCATTACTCTTGACATAGTTAGCTTAAGCATAGCATAATGGATCGCTTTAAATTAATCATCCACCTATAAGCACCACATTTAATGATAGCATTAAGCACTTATTAAGTGTCATTTTATGTAATTAATCACTAAGTTAACATCCAAACATCACACCTTAAGGAATAAGAATTCTTCACAAAAACAGGGTACCTCACGGTCACAACCAGTTTGGTTGTCACCGTGACATAGCAAAAGTTTCAAAACAGAATGTAGTCTAGGGTATCTCACGGTCACAACTAATTTTGTTGTCACCGTGACATACATTCAATACCCAGATAGAATGCAACTCTTGGGTATCTCACGGTCATAACCAATATGGTTGTCACCGTGACATACCTCATGTGTGCAAAGGCAGATTGTAAACCTTGATACCTCACGGTCACAACCAATTAGTTGTCACCATGACATACCAAATCGACTTCGGGCAGAATAGACTACATGATACCTCACGGTCACAACCAGTTTGGTTGTCACCGTGACATATCAATCACTCTCGGCAGAATGCAAACTTTGCATATCTCACGGTGGCAATCTCTTGGTTGTCACTATGACCTATACACAAGTTGCAAAACACCTCTTTGCAAATCACCTCATTTTTCATGCCAACCACAAACTTACCGTTCCAGTCATTCTCATATCGCTTACATCTCAACTTATTAATTAGCACATTAGAAACTCCATTCAATTATCCCAATTCAAAATGCATAGAATTAACACATATATATGGTCTACAAACCTAGGTAAAGTTCATTGTTTAAAGACAACTCATATCCTCATGCCAATTAAGTTCCTCCAACAATCACATATCATTCAACATTTACATACAAATCACACGGCAATTTCTCAAATACCAGAATTCAACATACAAATCAACTAAACTATTTAACACACAACAAATTAGGGCAAGTTTCCCAAACCTCGTCACCTAATCTCTTAGCGTTCACTTGGCACTCAATTCTCCGACCTTTGCTTTTCCCTTATCTTTCTTTACTCCTTCCTCTACAAATTCCATCCAATTTCCAGAATTGGACACAAATCGCCAATTCCTCAATCCATCACATACCAAAACCAGAAAGAGAGGAAGATAGAACAAGTAATTGACCACTTACCTTTCAATATTATCACCTTAATTCTTAATCCACTTAGCAATATTCATAGAATCAATACGAAAAACTCTAAGGAACCACACAAAAATGAGAAGAGTAGAAAATACAGAATTTAGAAATGGAAATGGCTGAAGATGAAGGTTCATGCAAAAGTGGCCCTTTCTCTCTTTTCAATTCCATGTATATGCATGTACTTAGTGTAGGTGGCTGCACAACCAAATGCCACCTGGATTCCACCTCCCATTCTGTCCCCTATTAGCGTAATGACACTCCACTTAGTTTAATTAATCCACAATTAAGTTAACTAACCCTCAATTAGCTTAATGATGCAAAATTACAGCTTGGCCACTTGACTTTCTTTGGTTATTCAATTAAGTCCTTCTTTCATTACAATCAAGTCCACATTACACCCTTAGTTAATCTAATTTAGCCAATTACAACTAGGGTACATTTTCGGCCATTACAACTCTCCTCTCCTTAAAAGAATTTCATCCGCGAAATTCATACCTGAGTCAAATAGGTAAAAATGTTGCTCCTGCATAGCCGCTTCAAGCTCCCAAGTTGCTTCTTCTACTCCATGGTGTTGCCACAGCACTTTCACAAGTAGAATTTGTTTATTCTGAAGTTGTCTTATCTCCCTTGCTAGAATTGCCTTCGGTTTCTCATCATAAGAGAAATCCGATTGAACCTCTACTTCTTTCACGGGTATCACATTCGACTTATCCGCTCGGTACCTTCTCGACATGGATACATGGAAGATGTCATGGAGTTTGGCTAAAGCCGGAGGCAATGCTAACCGGTAAGCCCACTCTATCTAACACTTCATATGGTCCAGTGAACCTCGGACTCAATTTTCCTTTCTTCCCAAATCTCAACACCTTTCACCAAGGAGACACTTTTAAAAACACCCTGTCACCTATTTCAAACTCAATATCCTTCCTTTTCAAATCTGCGTAAGACTTCTGTCTATCACTTTCTACTTTCAGTCATTGCTGTATAAGCTTTGCCTTCTCTTCTGTATCCCTTACCAAATCTGGTCCAATAACCCTATGCTCACCCAATTCTGTCCAATGAACCGGTGTACGACACTTTCTCCGATACAACACTTCATATGGTGCTATACCAACATTTGTCTGATAACTGTTGTTATAAGCAAATTCCATGAGTGGAAGATACTTATCCCAACTCTTGGAAAAGTCCAGAACACATGTTCTCATTAAATCTTCTAGTACCTGAATTACCCTCTCCGACTATCCATCTGTCTGCGGATGAAATGCAGTACTGAAGTTCAATTTAGTACCCAGTGCAGCCTGTAAACTCCTCCAAAACTTAGAGGTGAATCTTGGATCTGTGTAAAGAACAATAGATAAAGGTAACCCATGCAGTCTAACAATCTCCCGCACATACAATTCAGCTAACCGATCCATTGAATAGTCCATTCGAATCGGTATAAAGTGAGCTGACTTCGAAAATCTGTCCACTATTACCCATACTGCATCTTGTTGCTTTGAAGTCAAAGGCAATCCAGAAAAAAAAATCCATAGTAATGTTGTCCCATTTCCATTGTGGAAAGGAAAGAGGATTCAGTAACCCATGTGGAACCTGGTGTTCTGCCTTCACTTGCTGACATGTCAAACATTTAGACACATATTTCACTATATCCTTCTTCATACCCGGCCACCAATACAGTTGTCTTAAATCCTGATACATCTTGTTTTCACCTGGATGCATGGTGAAAATTGTATTATGTGCTTCACACATAAGCTTTTTCTTCAATGCTTTGTCACTTGCAACACATACTCGATTCTTATAAAGTAATACCCCATCCTTATCCACTGAATAATCAGTCTTGTCACCATTTTTCATCGACTGCAAAATCTGTTATAATTTAGAATCATTCCTTTGTGCAGCTATCAACTCATCCTTTAGTATCGGTCTGACTTTCAACTGAGCTAACAATGCTCTATTCGTAGTAAACCTCCACTTTACTTGCTTTAACTGCAGAGCCGAGATAAACTTCCTGCTCAATGAATCTGCCACAACATTAGCTTTACCTGGGTGGTAATCCACAATGCAGTCATAATCTTTAAACAATTCAAGCCATCTATGCTGTCTCAAGTTTAATTCTTTCTGAGTTAACAAATACTTCAAACTTTTGTGATCAGTGAAAATTTTACACCTCTTACCATACAAGTAATGTCACCAAATCTTTAAGGCAAACACTACTGCTGCTAACTCCAAATCAAAAGTCGGCTAATTCTACTCATGCGGCTTCAGTTGCCTGGAGGCATATGCTACTACCTTTTCGTCTTGCATTAACACACAACCCAAACCTATACCAGAGGCATCACTGTACAGAACATATTCTCTGCTAGAGGTACGCTATCTAAGGATTGGTGCTTCCATCAACATCTTCTTCAGTTGATCAAAACTTGCTTGACACCTTTCTAACCATTCAAATTTAACTCCCTTTCAAAGCAACCTTGTCAATGGTGAAGCTATCAATGAGAACCCTTTCACAAACATTCTATAATACCCAGCCAACCCTAGAAAACTGTGAATTTTTAGCACATTTTTAGGTGGCTTCCAATTCACAATTGCTTCAATTTTAGCCGGATCCACCATAATACCTTCAGAAGATATCACATGGCACAGAAAAGACACTTCTTGCAGTCATAACTCACACTTACTCAATTTAGCATACAACTGATGCTCTCGTAATATCTATAGCACATTTCTTAAATGCTGCTCATACTCTTTCTCATTTCTTGAGTAAACTAGAATGTCATCAATAAATACTACTACAAATTGATCTAAGTATGGCCTGAACACTCTATTCATCAGATCCATGAACGCAGTAGATGCATTGGTTAACCCAAATGGCATCACTAGAAATTCATAATGCCCATAACGAGTTCTAAATGCAGTCTTAGGTATGTCCTCCTTCTTCACTTGCAATTGATAATACCCAGACTGAAGAAAACACACCTGCCCCTCTCAACTGATCGAACAAATCCTCGATTCTAGGCAGGGGATACCGATTCTTTACCGTTGCTTTATTCAGCTGCTGATAGTCAAAACACATTCTCATGGTTCCATCTTTCTTCTTAACAAATAGAACTGTTGCTCCCCATGGAGACACACTAGGCCTTATGAGTCCCTTGTCTAATAACTCCTATAACTGAGTTTTCAACTCCTTCAATTCAGTAGGAGCCATTCGATAAGGCGCTATAGACACTGGCGCAGTTCTAGGCACAACATCAATAAATAGTTCAACCTCCCTTACTGGCGGCACACCACTCAGCTCTTCCGAAAATACGTCAGAAAAATCCCGTACTATGGGTATATCCTGAATCTGTACTTGCTCTCTTTTAAAATCTAACACAAGAGCCAAGTAAGCCTCGTATCCCTTCCTCAAACATCGATATGTTTGCATTGCCGACACCACATTCACAAGACGGTTTGTACAAACTCCCCTCACTGTCACTTTACTTCTCTTACTGTCTCTAAGTACTACCATTTTCATCTTACAGTCAACTACCGCACCATATTTACTCAGCCAATCCATACCCAATATTAAGTCAAACTCAACAAAAGGTAATTCAATTAAATCAAATGGAAACATGCTACCCTGAACTAACAATGAACAACCCCTATACACTTTGTTCACATTCACATTATTCCCTAAAGGACTTGATACACATATGTCATATTTCAAACATTCAGCATCAGGCATTTTATCACATATCTTTTTAGAACACACATACGAATGAGTTGATCCAGGGTCAATTAATGCAAACATTTCTACATCATAGAGTAGAAAAGTACCTACTATAACTTCAGGTGTGTCCTGCTCCTCTCAAGCCTTCATCGCATAAGCCCGAGGTGGCGCCATAGTAGGTCTGTCTATAACAACCCAAAAAGGGCCTAGTCGAAATTTGCATGCTAAGTCGGGAAATTAAGGGTATTTTGGTAATTATGCATTTGGGTATTTGAATAATTGAGGACTAAATTGCAAGATTAGTTAAAGTGTAAAGTCAAAGATTTGGATTCTTGGGTCCACTAGGAGAGGGACATGTGGATCAAGAGGATTATAACATGTGGCTTGGTAGGTGAAGAACATTAATTGTGGGAAAGAAGAAAAGGAAAAGAAGAGAGAGGGAAGGACAGATGTTGGGTTCCCGTTCCTGCTGTCACACCTTGTTTGCCCCCTAGTAGTATGAGCCTGTCTGTGTGACCATGCATTTGCATGTATTCGGCATATCATAAGGGTATTTTGGTAAAAATGCATGTTTTTGGGGATTTATTAGCATATGGATGTATGTTTGGCATTAGAGTATGAATTAGTTGGGAATGCACAGTGTGTGTGTTCATACCATTGTAAGGTGTCTGTAGACACCGGGTCCAGAGTAAGCCTAGATCGAAGTTACCCAATGATGATAATTGCCTTCACAGGCTTAAAAGGTTAAAAGTGATGGTTTTTCCGTCAAATTTGCATTTTAGAGTGAAAAATTAAAAAACAATAAAAAAGATTTAAAAAAATTAATTTTGAAAAATGGGGGCTTAAAATTATAGTGTTTTTAGTCAATTTATAATTTAAAAAAAAATAGAAAAAAATAAAAAAAATAAAAAAATTTTCGGACCGCGAGTGTCGGGCGCGGCAGCGCGCTGGCGCCCAGCTCGCAGGCGCTGCCGCCCAGCACGCAGACGCCCAGGCGCCCAGCGCGCTGGGCGCGATTTGGCGACGCGCAGCATTGCGCGCTGCGCGCCTCTGCGCGCGATTCCCGCCCGAGCTCCGCGCGGAAGCCCGCCTGTTCGCCGCGTGAGTCCCCGTCGCTCTATAGCGACGGGCGGCGTCCCTCTAGCGACGGCTCCCTGGCCGTCGGTATAGGGTCTGTTACCCTATTTTCCATTTTTTCAGCCTCTTTCCGATTTTTTCACCCAAAAATCCGTTTTTTATCCCATTTTTTTTGGGTTTTTGACTTCAAATTAAATTCTAAAATATTTTTTTGGGTAATTAAATAATAAAACTTGATTTTATCATTAAAAATAAAATAATTTTGGGTTAAAATAGGTTTTTTTCCTTAATTAAATTAGGGCAACCTATTTTATCCTATAAATAGTTTATGATGAAATCAAAGGAGCCTCCTCCTCTCCACACATTTTTTAGACCTAAAATTTCTCTTCATCTTCTTCTCCTTCCACTAAAATTCCAGATTTTTTCCCCAACCAAAAATCAAAAAGAAAAATCAAGTGTTTCATTCTTTTTCCAACATAATTTCTTCTAAACATATTTTTAGCGGAAGTTTTGTTGTTGTATTTAATTTTTGAGACAAATAGAATAATTATTTGTTCTCAAAATTGTTTTTCTTCTTTTATTTTGGGTTCAATAAAACTTTTTTCATTGATTTTGTTTTGAATCTCTTTTTGATAAAAAATTGATTTTGAGACAAATAAAATAATTGTTTGTCATCAAAATCTAATTTTTATTTGATAAAACTTCAATCATTTTTCTTTATTTTAATCAATAAAAGTCTTTTTTTGATCAAAATCATTTCTTTAGGCAAAGGTATCAATTCTTTGTTCTTAAAGAATTTTTGATCATTTTTTTCATGTTCCTTGGAATAAAATTCCAACATTTTCATCATATTTCACTCTAATATTGTGGATCATCAAACAAAGAAATCAATCATCTTTTACCTTCATCAAATCCAATATTCTGAGGGTAAATATTCTTGGCTCCATTTCTATTTTCTTTTCTTTTATTTAATTTATTCATGTATATTATTTTTATTGATTTGTTTATTGTTTTCATCTATTGATTTGTTGTATTCATTTTATATTTGTTCCATTTAATTGTTTATATATGATTTGATTTTTATTCACATAAATATTGATTGTTTATTAATTTTAACATGTAATTAATCTATTTCACTTTAATTCATAATTATTTTTAACATGTAATTAATTTATTTCACTTTAATTCATAATTATTTTTAACATGTAATTAATTTATTTCACTTTAATTCATAATTATTTTTAACATGTAATTTATTTTATTGTGATTCCTAATTATTTTTAATATGCAAATAATTAATTTAAATTAATCATTTTTGCCATGTAAATAGTTTATATTAATCATGAACACATCAATTAACCTTGTTATATATCATTATTATTTTCATCATTCTTTTGTATACTAATTTTTATTATTCTTTTTATCATTGTTACATGATTTGATCATTATTCGATTATTTATTCATTTATTATTTTTCACTTTTCATCATCATTGTTATCATGTTCACATTTTTACATGTATTAATTAAGTAACATGTCATATTTTATTTTCATCACATCATTTAATCATTTGTCATACATAATCCATTTTTCTCATTTTATTTTGGTTTGTTAATATTTTTGATTCCATTATCATTCTTTTCATATCATCTTATTTTATTTTAATTTGTTATTCATTATTTTGTATGTTTAATTGATTTAATTACTAACATTATTTTATTTGTATTTTGTTTTTTATGTCTAAACTCATTTTTTCGCTTGGGCGTTTTTGCGAGCACATCGGGAGGTCCAAAAAGGCTCGTTTGGTTCATAGGTTTATTTTCCTTTATTTGTAATATTTTATTTAATTTTGCCATATAATTTTCTTGTAAAATTCTTTATTTAGGCACGCTAAAAAGAAAATCACAAAAACGTTTCCATTAATTAACTTGACATTTTTTAAATAAAAAGGGGACCAATGTCCTAGTTTTTCATACCCAAATAAATCATCACATCAAAACTGTTTCATAATAAATATGCATGCGAGGACCAATGTTCTCACTATTAATGAATAACCCGTTTTATGCATGTATTTCACTTTTATAAATGGGAGTTGTATTCCGCTCCTAGTGTTATTGTAATTTATTTTTGAATGCTTTATTTTGGATTTTGCTTACATTTACCGCTTTCGATATGAATGATTGCGCCTTTAATTTAAATTGCATTGTGTGGATAGTTGATGAAACAATGAATTCAAAACTTAATTATAATATTAATCAAGGTATAAATAAATGAGAAGTCCCGAACCAGCTCTGGTCTTTGGGCTCAAGAGGCTAGAGGTTTACCCTCCAAGACACCTCTTGTGTCACGAGGCTTTAGCGTTAATCCTAGGCTCCTTTGGCTGGCCCAAAATGGATACTAAGCGCAGTCTTAGGCTCTCCGAGGCGAGAGAAACTTTCCCAATGTTCTATTGGGTGGCGACTCCATGAAAGCTCCTTGTTGCCCAACATAGACGCACTTGCGATTTATTGCAAGCTGTCAACGGACCCACAAATGCCCCGATCGCCCACGTGCGGGCGGTCGAATGGGCAGCCGCGGGGATCCGGCGCTCGTCACAGTGGCGACTCCACTGGGGACATACTCGAGACTTCGATTCGAAAGTACCTTGATTAAAAATCATAATTGAGTTTTAATTTAAAAATTTCATCTTCTTTCAAAACTGCATTACATCTCATTAGAGCCTTAGATCTATGCTAGTTTGGTCCCTCTTTTAGCCCCGGTGCGTTCCTGAAGCACGACCTCATTTTCACTCAATTTGGGGAAGTGTTAAGGATAATCACCAGCCCAAGCCTCGTACCATCATCGTATATTAAAATGGTGACCCGATCGATCGTTATGCTCGTGATGAGCTAGACCCGTCGGCAGGGATCATGCTTGGGTAGCCCTAAAGTAACACCACCCTTTGACCAAAGCTCATGTAATGGCAATAGATACTTCCCCTAGGTGGTATGAACCTTAATACTATGCTTGCTATGTGGATCATTTTGTATTGGACAAACCCAAATAATCTGATTGGTCACCTAATCAAAGGCTTTCATGCCCTAATAGGCCCATGTCAACTTGTTCGGGCTGCCTAAATACATAATGATCATAACCCATGTGTTTGCACATTAGATAAGAGATGTTACGATGCTGGTTCTTCACCGAGCACCATACGCATCCATTGGGTTCCCCGCTAACCCATGGATTAAGCCCACCTAGGAAAGAGACCGCATTACCTCGTGTGTGGGAGTAATAAGGTTGGAAGGATCTGCTTGCTTGCATGTGATTGTAAATGTTGCATAGCTCACTATCATGCATTGTATATGTCATTCATGCATCATCCTAACAATCTAATTTTTTTTCAGCCATCATAGATTCATCTAAGTGGACTAGAGGTTCCGACGGTCAGTTAATAAGGACAAATTTGCTCTTTGAGTTGCTAGAATTTGTGTCTGACGGGGATTCTGAGCTACTCTCATCCCGTGAGTCCTCTCTAAAATTATCAATGGCAGAATTACCACAAGAGACTGGTGCTTTGACAATACAGGACCTAAATAAGAGGCTCGGCGATTTTGAAAGGAAGATGTTAACCATGATGGAAAATATCGCCTCTCAAGTAGCATCAAATTTCAAGCAACTGCCTACAGCCCCTTCTGTTAAACCGTTTGAATCGCCTGTCAAGGAAGAGACTCCTATAGCATTCACTACAGCACAACAGCCAGATTTTGAGCTCAGAGCAACGACACTTTTTGAGCACAAGAAGACCCTTGATGTGAAGGGTGATATCATGGGAGAGGAAGAGGATGAACCAATAGTTCCATGGACTATCATGAATGAAGTACCCGAGGGAGAGGATGGTACAGTAAAGGAGATAGAACGAGGGGTTAAAAATCGTAAAACTCAGACCATGGCTATTATGGAGAATTTAGTTGTGGTGCCACCTACTGGACAACAGTCTGCTGCTCTTACCGAATTGCAAGAAGAGTATGATTCGCCTAAAGAAGTGCACCTACCACCAAATGGACCTGGAGGAGAGTCACCCGTTGCTATATCACCCGAATGAAAAGGCAAAGGGCATGTTTCAGAGAATGACCTTCTAGCAGTGACACGGGGCCTGAAGAGAAGGATGGATGTCCTCGAAGAAGAAATTTCAAAGTCTAAACTTGCAATTACCCTGGCTGCCCGGGAGAAAGTCTCTATGGACTTAAAGAATGGGAGTCAACCGGATAGGTGTGACATCTGTGCCGGCACTCAAGGGATAAAGGAAGCATCAACGGTTAGAACAACTCAGAAAGGTCATCTCAGCATGGACGAATCTTTTCCTCAAGTAGGGGATGGGGACCTGCGCTCATGGTTAGCTAACCCAGCCAGAAATCGAGGGCATAGGAAATGTCGTCGGCACGCTAGATATCTGAGGAGTGATAGCCAAACCCCAAAGTTTCATGTACAGGACCTTGTTATTGGCAAGCAACCGGTCGCCCTTGAAGGAGGGGGCAACGTCATTGAGGGTAATAATCAGGAAAGCTCAAGTCTCGACGATAACAGCGTAGGGGGTGTTGGGACTACTAAGGTTCCGAACATAGGAACTACTCAAGGCTCTTATACCATTTGTGAAAAGCCTTTATCTGAGCTCCTTTTATATTTCATCGATAAAGGGAAACTACAACCGAAACCTGCAAGACCCGCCAAGAGCCAAGGATTCCCTAGTCACCGATCGAATCTGTATTGTGCCTACCATCAGCATACTGGGCATAAGACTGATAGATGCCGAATTCTAAAAAAGCTTATTCAAGGTCTCATTGATCAGGAAAGGATGGGGCAAGAGAATGGTTCCCGGGGGTGATAGACTGTCGGCTACAGCATCCATGTTGGCGAGAAAGAAAAGATGTTAGCTATTTAGATGCTCTATTTATTTTTGAACTATCTAATGATGATGTTTTAACTCTACTTTTATGTAATAAAAGGAATGCTTTTGTGTTTTTGTTTATTTGTGTGATGTTTCTTGTGATTTCACTGTGCATAATCATGATTGACATTTATTCAATTAATGCTATTCCGTTTAATCCCAGAACTTGGGAGAACCCAAAGAAAATCTTGATAGCATCTGTTATGACTCTTGAAGAGAGATTGAAACTTGAGAGAATTAAAGAAAAAAAAAAGTCTTTGCCTGGACCAGTGAAGACATGGTACAAGATGATTATGAAGCCACTAAGCATGCTATGCCAAAATCATGGACAGGTGCCACAGAAGCTCAGAAGACTCAAGCCCAAGTGGGTAGAAATGGTTGAAAGGAGAGATCCGCAAGTAGAAACAAGACCTAATTTCTTTTTGAAACACAACGCCAAACTAGGTTGGCCAATGGCATCCCGATGATTAAAAAGAAAAGTGCGTGTATGTGTAGCTTGCTAAAAGAAGGAAAATTTGCGGCCAAGCTTTATCCAAATCTCGCGGGTATACACATACCTGCACCTTGTCACTCTATTTGGCTACTGAAAGGAACCAGAAGACTGATTCGCAAGTTATCCACCCAGTTAATTCATGTAAAGGATGTGCAGTACGAGAGGAAAGCTAATGACATGCAGTTGAGATGCTAGATAGGAAAAGGCCAAGAAGATTATGAAGGAGACCCATGCAGGGGCTTGCAATCAAAAATCTTTACACGTATCACACTTTATTCCTCGAGGCATGGGGTAAAAGCAATACATGTCGAAGCACTTAAATCTTAAAGGGCAATCATGGGAACGATGCTACAGCGGTTAAACACATCAGATGATATTGGGACAGTCATAGAAACAGTTTTGCAGCAGCTAAGCACATCAGACCAAAATAGGTTATGGGATCAGGAAATAATTTACTTAATCATTCGGGAAGAAAGTCAGAAAGCACCTACTGAAAATAGTGAGATTTGGTATTCAGGAAAATAAGACCAAGTATTCCAGATGAACGAAGTAAGTTTAGGCCAGCAAAAGAAGACTTGTTTGTTCTTGAAAAGTCATTATCCCAGGAAGCAGCGTTTCGACAAACAGTAAAGGAAGCAAGTTCGATGAAGCAGTCAGCCTCAACAAACCCGAGAAGGTCCATGGTAAAGACTAAAAATAAAAAGAAGAGAATAAATGCCCCGCGGATCGAAAACCGAAAAAAGGCGGCCTTGCTAAAATTGGGCGCCTCGTCAGGGTGAAAACCGAAAAAAGGCACTCTGGTCAAAAATTAGAGGCTCGAGAGAAAATATCCAATCAGGAAAACCCGAGAGGGCTGATTGGAAATAGGAGTCTAATGCTTTCAAGATCCATTCTGAGATTAAACATAATTTTGCATTTTGAATCTATGTTAAATGGTGATCATGTACGGAGAAATCATACCAAAATGCACACAATTTTTTGCAAATGCATAAAGCAGAAGTAGTTTTAACTCATCATTTCCTAGTTCTTTTATAAAAAGAAAGATATCATTCATTATTGAGTGTATAAAATCTAACTGGCTATACTTTGCTTCTACTCTCGCCGACCAGGTGCTTAAGCCGTTGAGTTTTATTATCTACCGCGAGGTTATGTATCCTTTTTTTTCGCAGGCACTTACGGAAGCAAGGATGTAGTCTCTGACCCACAATATGACAATTTTGGGAAAGCAATTGTGTCCAGGGGCTGTGGTACTCAGGAGTGAAAGCCGAAGACAAGATACTGAGAAAGCCTTGACAATAGTTCTAATTTTTAAATCGTCTCAAAAAAAAAAAAAAAAAAAAAAAAAAGAGAAAAAAAAAAGCCGTTAGAGTGAAAACCGTAACTGACGCTCTAAGCAAAAACTAGGCAAAAGGATAGGGTGAAAACCTGAAAACAGGCAGTCTGTCCTTCAAAAGAAAAAAGAAGAAAGAGAAAAGCCGCTGGATTGAGTTGGGTCCATTCCAGGCAAAAAAATAAAAAATAAGGCACAGGGTTATGTGAAAATCCACAAAGGACGCATCTCCCACTAAGAAAAGCTAGTGTGAAAATCCACAAGGGACGCACTACCTTCAATTAATGACTACAGGTACCGGATGAGAATCTCGCAATCCCAAAGGGCATGAAATTCAAAAGCAGCTCAAAAGGCATCAATTATATCGCAAATCGCAGCTAGCCCGGCTATCATCTTCAAGTTCACATAGATGAATTTTTATCCTGCATTCTTGCATTACTCATGCATTTCACTTGCATGCTCACCATTTTTGCATAGTTTAGTTTCCTTATTTTGCAGAAAGAAAGGCTTGAGGCGAACACTGACAAAAGCCGAGTGATGACATCGGTCAAATAATCAATCAAAACCTCAACTCATTCATCAATCCAGACATCGATCAAAACATATATCCAAGTCTCAACTCAATCATCAATCCACATACCAGCTTAATCATCAATCCAAGCAACATCCGAAGACCTCTCAGGGGGCAAACGATCAATACACCAAAGACTTCCCAGGGAGCAGCAAACCGAAGACTTCTCAGGGAGCAGCAAACCGAAGACTTCTCAGGGAGCAGCAAACCGAAGACTTCTCAGGGAGCAGCAAAACTAAAGACTTCTCAGGGAGCAGAAAACCGAAGACTTCTCAGGGAGCAGAAAATCGAAGACTTCTCAGGGAGCAGCAAACCGAAGACTTCTCAGGGAGCAGCAAAACCAAAGACTTCTCAGGGAGCAGAAAATCGAAGACTTCTCAGGGAGCAGAAAATTGAAGACTTCTCAGGGAGCAGAAAATCAAAGACTTCTCAGGGAGCAGCAAACCGAAGACTTCTCAGGGAGCAGAAAATCGAAGACTTCTCAGGGAGCAGAAAACCGAAGACTTCTCAGGGAGCAGAAAACCGAAGACTTCTCAGGGAGCAGCAAACCGAAGACTTCTCAGGGAGCAGAAAATCGAAGACTTCTCAGGGAGCAACAAACCGAAGACTTCTCAGGGAGCAGAAAATCGAAGACTTCTCAGGGAGCAGAAAATCGAAGACTTCTCAGGGAGCAGAAAACCAAAGACTTCTCAGGGAGCAGCAAACCGAAGACCTCTTAGGGGGCAAACGATCAATAAACCGATGACTTCTCAGGGAGCAGCAAACCGAAGACTTCTCAGGGAGCAGAAAATCGAAGACTTCTCAGGGAGCAGAAAACCGAAGACTTCTCAGGGAGCAGAAAATCGAAGACTTCTCAGGGAGCAGCAAACCGAATACCTCTTAGGGGGCAAACGATCAGCAAACCGAAGACCTCTTAGGGGGCAAATGATAAGTAAACCGAAGACTTCTCAGGGAGCAGAAAATCGAAGACTTCTCAGGGAGCAGAAAATCGAAGACTTCTCAGGGAGCAGAAAACCAAAGACTTCTCAGGGAGCAGCAAACTGAAGACCTCTCAGGGGGCAAACGATCGATGAAACGAAGACTTCTCAGGGGGCAATCAACCGAAGGGCTCACAGATAGCACCACTTCAACCCACAAGAGGTTGGCATGACCACAGTACTACCAATTCACAGCGGTTAGCACGATGGCGGCACAACCCACAAGAGGTTGGCATGACCACGGCACTACCAATTCACAGCGGTTAGCACGATGGTGGCACAACCCACAAGAGGTTGGCACGACCACGGCACTACCAATTCACAGCGGTTAGCACGATGGCGGCACGACCACGGCACTACCAATGCACAGCGGTTAGCACGATGGCGGCACTACCCACAAGAGGTTAGCACGACCACGGCATTACCTGTTACGACCAAAAGACAGTAACAGCTATCATCATACTCCATCAAGCGGAAAGACGGCCGACTCAGGTACGCGTCTCTTTCCTTTTCTTCTTTGAGTTTAGGCTCACCTAGACACTAGTGTACTAGATTCCCCTAAACTGGGGGCAACTGTAGACACCGGGTCCTGAGTAAGCCTAGATCGAAGTTACCCAATGATGATAATTGCCTTCACAGGCTTAAAAGGTTAAAAGTGATGGTTTTCCCGTCAAATTTGCATTTTAGAGTGAAAAATTAAAAAATAATAAAAAAGATTTAAAAAAATTAATTTTGAAAAATGGGGGCTTAAAATTATAGTGTTTTTAGTCAATTTATAATTTAAAAAAAAAAGAAAAAAATAAAAAAAAATAAAAAAATTTACGGACCGCGAGTGTCGGGCGCGGCAGCGCGCTGGGCGCGATTTGGCGACGCGCAGCGTCGCCAATGCCGCGCGTCGCTAAAGAGCGACGCGCAGCATTGCGCGCTGCGCGCCTCACCGCGCGCCTCTGCGCGCGATTCCCACCCGAGCTCCGCGCGGAAGCCCGCCTGGTCGCCGCGTGAGTCCCCGTCGCTCTATAGCGACGGGCGGCGTCCATCTAGCAACGGCTCCCTGGCCGTCGGTATAGGGTCTGTTACCCTATTTTCCATTTTTTCAGCCTCTTTCCGATTTTTTCACCCAAAAATCCGTTTTTTATCCCATTTTTTTGGGGTTTTTGACTTCAAATTAAATTCTAAAATATTTTTTTGGGTAATTAAATAATAAAACTTGATTTTATCATTAAAAATAAAATAATTTTGGGTTAAAATAGGTTTTTTTCCTTAATTAAATTAGGGCAACCTATTTTATCCTATAAATAGTTTATGATGAAATCAAAGGAGCCTCCTCCTCTCCACACATTTTTTAGACCTAAAATTTCTCTTCATCTTCTTCTCCTTCCACTAAAATTCCAGATTTTTTCCCCAACCAAAAATCAAAAAGAAAAATCAAGTGTTTCATTCTTTTTCCAACATAATTTCTTCTAAACATATTTTTAGAGGAAGTTTTGTTGTTGGATTTAATTTTTGAGACAAATAGAATAATTATTTGTTCTCAAAATTGTTTTTCTTCTTTTATTTTGGGTTCAATAAAACTTTTTCCATTGATTTTGTTTTGAATCTCTTTTTGATAAAAAATTGATTTTGAGACAAATAAAATAATTGTTTGTCATCAAAATCTAATTTTTATTTGATAAAACTTCAATCATTTTTCTTTATTTTAATCAATAAAAGCCTTTTTTTGATCAAAATCATTTCTTTAGGCAAAGGTATCAATTCTTTGTTCTTAAAGAATTTTTGATCATTTTTTTCATGTTCCTTGGAATAAAATTCCAACATTTTTATCATATTTCACTCTAATATTGTGGATCATCAAACAAAGAAATCAATCATCTTTTACCTTCATCAAATCCAATATTCTGAGGGTAAATATTCTTGGCTCCATTTCTATTTTCTTTTCTTTTATTTAATTTATTCATGTATATTATTTTTATTGATTTGTTTATTGTTTTCATCTATTGATTTGTTGTATTCATTTTATATTTGTTCCATTTAATTGTTTATATATGATTTGATTTTTATTCACATAAATATTGATTGTTTATTAATTTTAACATGTAATTAATCTATTTCACTTTAATTCATAATTATTTTTAACATGTAATTAATTTATTTCACTTTAATTCATAATTATTTTTAACATGTAATTAATTTATTTCACTTTAATTCATAATTATTTTTAACATGTAATTTATTTTATTGTGATTCCTAATTATTTTTAATATGCAAATAATTAATTTAAATTAATCATTTTTGCCATGTAAATAGTTTATATTAATCATGAACACATCAATTAACCTTGTTATATATCATTATTATTTTCATCATTCTTTTGTATACTAATTTTTATTATTCTTTTTATCATTGTTACATGATTTGATCATTATTCGATTATTTATTCATTTATTATTTTTCACTTTTCATCATCATTGTTATCATGTTCACATTTTTACATGTATTAATTAAGTAACATGTCATATTTTATTTTCATCACATCATTTAATCATTTGTCATACATAATCCATTTTTCTCATTTTATTTTGGTTTGTTAATATTTTTGATTCCATTATCATTCTTTTCATATCATCTTATTTTATTTTAATTTGTTATTCATTATTTTGTATGTTTAATTGATTTAATTACTAACATTATTTTATTTGTATTTTGTTTTTTATGTCTAAACTCATTTTTTCGCTTGGGCGTTTTTGCGAGCACATCGGGAGGTCCAAAAAGGCTCGTTTGGTTCATAGGTTTATTTTCCTTTATTTGTAATATTTTATTTAATTTTGCCATATAATTTTCTTGTAAAATTCTTTATTTAGGCACGCTAAAAAAAAATCACAAAAACATTTCTATTAATTAACTTGACATTTTTTAAATAAAAAGGGGACCAATGTCCTAGTTTTTCATACCCAAATAAATCATCACATCAAAACTGTTTCATAATAAATATGCATGCGAGGACCAATGTTCTCACTATTAATGAATAACCCGTTTTATGCATGTATTTCACTTTTATAAATGGGAGTTGTATTCCGCTCCTAGTGTTATTGTAATTTATTTTTGAATGCTTTATTTTGGATTTTGCTTACATTTACCGCTTTCGATATGAATGATTGCGCCTTTAATTTAAATTGCATTGTGTGGAAAGTTGATGAAACAATGAATTCAAAACTTAATTATAATATTAATCAAGGTATAAATAATGAGAAGTCCCGAACCAGCTCTGGTCTTTGGGCTCAAGAGGCTAGACTTTTACCCTCCAAGACACCTCTTGTGTCACGAGGCTTTAGCGTTAATCCTAGGCTCCTTTGGCTGGCCCAAAATGGATACTAAGCGCAGTCTTAGGCTCTCCGAGGCGAGAGAAACTTTCCCAATGTTCTATTGGGTGGCGACTCCATGAAAGCTCCTTGTTGCCCAACATAGACGCACTTGCGATTTATTGCAAGCTGTCAACGGACCCACAAATGCCCCGATCGTCCACGTGCGGGCGGTCGAACGGGCGGCCGCGGGGATCCGGCGTGCGTCACAGTGTGCATTAGTTGGGATATGATTATGTGTGTGTGTTCATACCATTATAGGATGTTTTAAGTTGGGAGTGCATTGTGTGTGAGTAGTGTATGTTTGTTGGGTGTGAGTGATTAGTTTCCACCAATAGGAAAGTGACAAGTATAGGTTTAGGGAAAAAGATGAGTTAGTAGAGAAGGAAAAGTGGGAAAGGCAGAGACTCAATTCTTTTTCCCGATTCTTCTTCTTCTTCTTTAGCTCATCTTCTTCCTTTGCTCTTATTTTGAAACCCTAGCTTGAATCAAGCTACTGTTAGTGGAAATCAATCATCTCCTTGGCATTCTTTTGGTAAGTTAGTGCATTTTCATCTTCTTTTCTATTTGTTCATCTTCTTCTTCTTAATTTCTGGGTTTAGATTTAACTTAGGGTTTGCATTTTTGGGTGTTCTTTGATGTGTTGTGCTTAGCTGAGGCTCCTCACGATCCCAAGGGCAAGGAGATTGCTGGGAGTAGTGGAGCTAAGTGATTTGAAGCTAAGGATTTCAGGTTTGGGATTTTTGTCTTAGAAATTTACTTGAATTTGAACTTATTGTAATTTTTAGGGTTTGTGTTCTTGAGAGACTTGGATATGTTTATCCTGATTTTGGTTGTTTTGATTGTTGAATTAAGTTATATTTATGCCGTTTATATTTTATGGGAAATCTACTGGAAGGTAAGATGAGATTTGTATAATTTTGAGTCATTTTCGAATTGATTTTTGGAGTTCTGTGAATTCTGGGAATGGAAAATCACGATCCTGGTGAATTTTCCATTTCCAGTATGTGTGTGTCGTCACCAGCCAAGAAGAGAGGACAGTCACGAGTGTGGACTGCTAGTCACGACTCGTGACCAGCCAAGTGAGGCCAGTCACGACCCGTGACCAGCCGAGAGAGGCCAGCCACGAGTGGTGACTGCCAGTCACGACCCGTGACCAGCCGAGTGAGGCCAGTCACGAGTGGTGACTACCAGTAACGACCCGTGACCAGCCGAGAGAGGCCAATCACGGGTGGTGACTGCCAGTCACGACCCATGACCAGCCGAGAGAGGCCAGTCACGAGTGGTGACTGCCAGTCACGACCCGTGACCAGCCGAGAGAGTCCAGTTATGAGTGGTGACTGCCAGTCACAACTCGTGACTCACTAAGAGAGGAGACCAGTCACGAATAGTGACTGCCAGTCACGACTCGTGACCAGCCATGTGAGGAGGCCAGTCAAAAGTTGTGACTGCTAGTCACAAGTTGTGACTGCCAGTCACGACTCGTGACCGGCCAACCTTGTTGGTCACCTCTGTTCGACCTATTTTCTGAAATTTTTGCCCAGTTTTAACCAAAATGAATTTTGTATCTCTTCTGAATGGAATTATACTACTATATGATACATGTCATACTTTTATGTGCTTTTATATGAGTGATACCATGATTTTTCAGATGAATTGTATGCTGTACTCTGAAATATGATTTGAATGATGCATAACCTGCTAGAGTTAAGTAAGTGGATAGTTAGGCATGCTTAATAGAGTCTTTTAGCTGCAGCCCTGAGTTCAGTTCGGACCCCGATCCGGTCCACGTTTGGTTCCTCGCAAACCCCTTAGTATTTGGATCTTGTTTAAGGTCCCCTCAGTAAAAATAATGTGTTAATGATAAAAATGAAATGACTTTTGATTTGTACCTATGAGGTACCCTCAGTAATCGATTCGTACCCGTAAGGTACCCTCAGTACACTCGTTATCCACTACCTCGAGTCAGCAGGTGTTCGTTCAGGAGTTCGTTTGGTTTGCTTTGCTCTGTTATGACTATATAAATGTGATATATGAATGAGTATAATGATGAGATGTATGTTCAATTATTATGGGAATGGATATGAATCTGAGATGCAGAATGTATGGCTTTAAATTCCGAGCATGTTTATGTGGATTATGTTAAGCTATTGCATTTGCCATTGTGAATGTGTTATGCCTTGACGACCATTGTGAATGGCCATCCATATCTTATGTGTGTTTCCCCACTAAGCGTTTATCGCTTAGCACGGTGTCTTTACCCGTGCAGGTGCGGAAGGAGTTTTGCTTTGAGAGAGTCGCCGCAGTCAAGCCAACACAGAGGGTTTTAGTGTAGGGCTTAGCTTTTGTAATCTTTGATGATTCTTTTTGTATAGAACTCTCATGTATCAGTTTTGTTATAGCTTCCGCTTATGTACTTACATTTTGGATATGTAATATCTTTTGTATCAGCTAGTTTGATCAGAACATTATTGACCCTTACCTTTTTGCTGTGTGGAATGTTACGACTTGTTGCCGTTGAGCTGTAGTGCTATCCGACTGTGGCTCATTTGCAATCTTTTCTATCGCATTGTCCCGCTCGCCTCCAGTCGGCTTGCACGGCATCTGTGATATGCGGTGTCCTCTAACCACAATCTCATTGCGATCTGTTCTATCGTGTGTGCGCCACTGTCCTCGTCTCGGCATGCACGGTGGCTGGTCTGTCTAGCTGGCCTCATCTCGGCTTGCACAGTGTCTGTGAGGTGTAGTACTCTCTAACTACAACCTCTATTTGCGATCTGTTCTATCGCTGGTGCCCCGCTAGCCTCATTCCGGCCTGCACGGTGTCTGTGAGATGCAGTACTCTAACTACAACCTCTGTTTGCGATCTGTTCTTTCGCTATTGTCCCGCTAGCCTCATCCCGACCTGTACGGTGTCTGTGAGGTGCATTACTCTCTGACTACAACCTCTGTTTGCGATCTGTTCTATCACTGGTGTCCCGCTAGCCTCATCCTGGACTGCACGGTGTTTGTGAGGTGCAGTACTCTCTGACTACAACCTCTGTTTATGATCTATTTTATCGCGTGTAATTGAACGTTCTGTCTTGGTAGCTGCTTCTGGGCTTGCACAGCATAACCTTGGTAACCTCCAACCGATCCGTGTAACATCCTATCTGCTAACCATTATTCGATCAATGTAATATTTGCTAACCACCATCCGATCAGTACAATATCTGATCTGCTAACCACCATTCGATCAGTATAATATCTAATCTGCTAACCACTATCTGGTCAGTACAATATCTTATCTGATAACCCCCATCCGGTCAGTATAATATCTGATCTGCTAACGACCATCTGGTCAGTACAATATCTGATCTGCTAACCACCATCTGGTCAGTATAATATCTGATCTGCTAACCACAATCTGGCTAGTACAATATTTTTATCTGCTAACCCCCATCCGGATAGTACAATGTCTGATCTGCTAACCCCCATCTGGCTAGCACAATATTCTGATCTGCTAACCCCCACTCGGCTAGTACAATATTCTGATCTGCTAACCCCCATCCGGCTAGTATAGTGTTTGATCTGCTAACCCCCATTCGGCTAGTACAATATTCTACTGTCGACCATCCTTAGGTCGACAGGGTCACTCACTCATCATCGTCTTTACCAGCACTTATCATGAACCTTTTTTCTATAATAAAGGACAAAGCAAATACGCATGGTATATAAAAGAGGTACTTACCTGTGGTATTACATACCTATTGGGGCCAATGTCAGACGGGTGCCCCCCTGAAGGACGGTTGGTTTTTCCCTAAATATCGATTCCTCTATCATCTCCAACATAGCCTCCTTGTTGAAAAGACCTGTGTACTTCTCAAGAGGGTGAGAGAATTTGATGTTGAGCCTCCAGAGAGGAAAATAGATTTGACCCTCCTAAGAGGAAAATTATATTTGAGCCTACTCAGAGGAAATTTAGATTGGGAGTTTTGGTTGTTTGCCCGCGGGCAGATAGATTTCAATGTATTTGGTGTCCCTTAAAATGATGTTTGTGAAATTTTTTAGATTTTCACATTTTGGACGTATTTGAATTTTTACAGTACGTTGGATTTTCAAGGCCTTGAAAATATCTTCTTTTTGTTTTGTTTTTTCTTATTTTTTGTTGTTGTTGTTATTTTGTTCATTTGTTTGAGATTTTGTACATTTGAATTTGGATTTTTTACATTTATTGTGTGATGTGTGTGAGCGTACCTCTTATGATAAAGATACTTGATTTGCCCTGGCATGGTGTGCATGAATAGGCTTGCTTTTCTGGATAGTGCCTGACAATATTAAGCTAAACCCATCTCTTGGATCACCTTGGATTGAAGGGATTTGGGACATTTTTTTGAAAATAACTTAATGCTCTGAAGAGACTGAGAACGTATTGGAAAAGATTTGAAATGCCTTAAGAAAAGGACTTAAAGATAATGCTCCGAAGAGACTGACAATGCCTTAACAAAAGGACCTAAAGATAATGCTCCGAAGAGACTGAGAATGCCTTAAAAAAGGTTTAAAGATAATGCTCCGAAAAGACTGAGAACGCCTTAAAAAAAAGGTCTTAAAGATAATGCTCCGAAGAGACTGAGAATGCCTTAAAAAAGGTCTTAAAGATAATGCTCCAAAGAGACTGATAATGCCTTAAAAAAGGTCTTAAAGATAATGCTCCGAAGAGACTGAGAATGCCTTAAAACAGGTCTTAAAGATAATGCTCCGAAGTGACTGATAATGCCTTAAAAGAGGTCTTAAAGATAATGCTCCGAAGAGACTGAGAATGCCTTAAAAGAGATCTTAAAAATAATGCTCCGAAGAGACTGATAATGCCTTAAAAAAGGTCTTAAAGATAATGCTCCAAAAAGACTGATAATGCCTTAAAAAAGGTCTTAAAGATAATGCTCCAAAGAAACCAATAATGCCTTAAAAAAGGTCTTAAAGATAATGCTCCGAAGAGACTGATAATGCCTTAAAAAAGGTCTTAAAGATAATGCTCCGAATAGACTGAGAATGCCTTAAAAAAAGGTCTTAAAGATAATGCTCCGAAGAGACTGATAATGCCTTAAAAAAGGTCTTAAAGATAATGCTCTGAAGAGACTGATAATGCCTTAAAAAGGTCTTAAAGATAATGCTCCGAAGAGACTGAGAATGCCTTAAAAAAGGTCTTAAAGATAATCCCTTCATAGGCTTACATGATTTCGACTTGCGTGGGCTTTATCTTGAATTCATCTTGCCAAAGTTGTCCTTTGGTTCGGCCTTTTCCCTGTAAAGTTATTAGCACAAAAGTATGTACAAAAGATTGTGTGTGCATAATGTGTGTGAAATGTACACATAAAGCTATATACACGAGCAAATGATTAATGTACAAGAGTTGTGTGTGCATATCTATACGCATAAAAGATTGAATGCACGTGAGATGCATGTAATATGCAAAAATGGATAGACCACATCCCAGGTGGTTAAGGGATTCGTTGAGGGTACTTCTCGGCTGCTCACATTGTCTGATGCCCCCAAGGATCTAAAAAAACATTGTCTTGGCTTTACGGACTCTGACCCATAATCTTTTCAAAGAGAACTGACCTGTGCGCATCTTTGCCCCCCGGTCAATGAGGATTTTGCTCCCAGGACTCTGAATCAAGTTTTGCCTAAACAAAAGTCATTCGGAGTAATGCCGCCTTATCGCTCCAGGCGTCAATAGTCATTGTTTTAAAGGTAGTGCGTCCCTTGTGGATTTTCACACTAGCTTTTCTTAGCGAGAAATGCGTCCCTTTGGGGATTTTCACATAACCCTGTGCCTAATTTTTTTCTGAAATGAACCCAACTCACTCCAGCGGCTTTTATTCATTCATTTTTTTGAAGGATAGTCTGCCTGTTTCCAGGTTTTCACCCTACCCTTTGGCCTAACTTTTGCTTAGAGAGCCAGTCAAGGTTTTCATCTCTAACGGGCTCTCTTTTTTTTTTCTTTTTTTTTTAAGTGTAGGAGGAAGATTTGTCACAAAAAAAAATTGTTATTACTGCATTGAGAATTGTTTCAGCATATGTCCTTATGCCTACACCAGGTTTCTCTTAACCGTTTAATTGCATGTTTACGCCTAGCTTATGCGTGCATTTTTATCTCTATGCACCATATAGCAATAAGAATGACCATGACTAGACATGTGATACAAAAACACTAGTTTTATTCAATCTCAATGAGTAACACCTTAGGGTTTTCTTGATTAAACATTTTCTCTCAAGCCTCTAATTTTTGCCTAAGGTGCCTTTTTTCGGTTTTCACCCTGATGAGACGCCCATTTTTAGCAAGGCCGCCTTTTTTCAATTTTCGACCCACGGGGCTTTTATTCTCTTCTTTTAATTTTTAAGTCTTTAGCCATGGACCCTCTTGAGTCTGTCAATGTTGATCAGTTCTTTGAAGTTATCTTCCTTGTTGTCTGTTGAGCTCCCTTGGATAACAATCTCTAAAGAGCAAAAGGACCTTCTCACGTTAGCCTAAACCTATCCCGTATGCCTAGAACACCTGGTCTCATTTGCTTGACAATTGAATCTCCCTCTTTCATCAGATGCTTTCTGGCCGTCTTTCCAAATGATCAAGCAGAATGTTTTCTGATGGATCTGACCGTGGCGATAATCCCATGACCTGTCCTTGTTTGACTTGTTTAATTGTTGTTGCCGTTGCTGTGCCCTGTCGGCTTCCAAAATTTGGCCATGAATGTCCTTAAAGATTTGAGCTTTACATCTATCGGCCATACTGCTTCTGCCCCCTGTGTCGAGGAATAATAAATGACTCTTGTAGAGGTTCCAATGGTGGCACTCAAGCCTCGAAGTGCAAAAGGGTCATTTCTCTGGCCAATCCTTGTCTCTTGATCTTTTCTACCAGCATTAAACCGTTCATATAGCCTATACAAATTCTGGTATGAATTTTTTCCATGACCCTCTTAGCTCCTTTCTCATCCACGCACCTCAACTGAATGTCATCGACTTGCCATTTGTAAAGTACACCCCTTAGATGATTTGTTAATTAGCCTTTTGGTCTTTTTTTGGTAGCCAAGAAGAATGGCAAGGTACAGGCATGTGTAGATCAACGGGATTTGAACAAATCTTGCCCCCAGGATGGCTTTCCTTCTCTCTCTTTTTTTTGTAGTTTATTTTTCTCTTTTTTTTTTTGTTCTTTTTTCTTTTGTTCTTTTTCCTGTTTCTTTCCTTTTGTTCTTTTTCTTTTGTTCTTTTTTTTTTGTTTGTTTCTCTCCTTTTTTTTGGATAATCTTTGTTCAAATCCTGATAGCTCGTACTTTTTCGCTCTTCTTGACTATTAGGATGACGCTAAACAAGCCGGGTGTTGTATAAAGAATTTGGCTTCATCTCAGCTTGTGGATTTCTCCTTTTGACCTTTTCTGCCCCTTTCGGCCTGGATCTTCTGAGCTTCTGCTTAACTGGTCCATAATCGGGGTATGTTGGAATGGTGTGCTTGACGACTTCATGATCATCTCCCAGTACGTCTTCATAGGTCCAGGCAAAGAATTTTTTCAGACCTTTTTTTTTCTTTTTTTTTATTCTCTCAAATTTTATCTCTCTTCAGGAGTCAAATTGGATGCAACCAAAATTACTATTAATTGAAACTGAATGAAACAGTGTTTAACCCAATGCCTTAATCATTATTATCATTTATACTCGATGCAATAAGATATGGTAATGCATATATAAGAAAAGCCCATATTATTAAAATAGAAAAGAGAAACAACTGTTTAGTTTAGGAATACACTTAAAAAAAAAGAAAGGCATTGTAACAACTCTAATCCGATCCCTTAGAGGTCTACAATAGTCTGTTCTATGCCATGTGTACTGGTGGTACGCACAATACCAGTCTGTTCTATGCCTAGGCTTTCCTTGACTTGGGGCAGGCCCAGCTGGCAAGGGTTGTAACTTCCCTTCCTTGATGAGACGGGTCAAGTGCCAAGATAATGGCTTGCTCGAGATAGTGAGGTGTTTGGGAGTCATTCCGGTGGTTGAGACTTCTGCTGCCCCAGTATTACCCCCATTACCACTGCTGCTTCCCTTGTTCTTACCCAAGGCCTGGTTTGTAGATTTAGCCATTTTATCTAGATGCTCAGCTTCATCTTCGATGGCTATGTCTTTTAGGGACTCACAGTCCTTCAGCCCCTTCATCTTTAACCCATCCTTCAAATATGGGATGGCATTCCTAATAAACAGCCTGATCTGGTCTGGAGTATTCGGCTTCTTCTTCATCTCTATTACCCGATTCCTCTATCGGGTCAGGTACTCATGAAATGACTCGTTTGCCTTTTATTGCAGTAGCACTAGATCTTTCAGAGTGACCTCCATCCTTGTACTATAGTCGTATTGCTAGAGGAACTCCTCCGTCAGTAGGTCCTAGTCTTCCTTTATTCTTCATTCCAGCCCATGATACCAGTCCACCGCAGGACCTAATAAACTCAAACAGGAGTATTCAATCTCCTACCTCTTTATCAGCGTTATCCCCTTCATCACCAACAAGTATTGCTTAATATGAGTGGTGGGGTCCGATGTGCTATCAAACTTCAGGACATCAGGCATTTTGAAATTCAGAGGGATTAGATCCTCCCTATCCAGCTCTTTGTCTCGGGGTTCATCCCTCGACCCCTTGTCAATATTATCACCATTGCCTTGAACTTTTCTTCCATCTTCTTTCAGATGGCCTCTTCTTTCTGGGGTGCCTTCCCTCTCTCTGATACTGGCTCTTCATATTCATCCTCTTCTAAGTCATCTTCCAACCTCTGGGCTGGCCTTATCCTCTGGACCCCTGACGTTGTTGCTCTTACGTCTATAGATGGTGGGCGAATTTCCTCTTGCTTGTCTTCTCTGTCCTCCTCCCATTCATTTTGTCTCATGGGAGGAGGAGGTGGGTTCTGCGGCACAGCTGGCTGACCCAATGTAGCCATTATGGCCATCATCCGGTTCTCAAATTCTTCCAACCTTTAGCCCACTTCTTCTATTATCATAACCCTAGTAGCGTCTGTCTCTCTTGGTGAGTTGGCCATTTCTGAATCTATGGAGAACTGGGATGATATACCGTGACTGCTTTCTGAAATTAAGTCGGAGAACTCTACCCTTTCTGGTAGCTCAAAGAATGGATTCCTACGCAGTCGCCCTTGGGGACCTCTTGACCACCTGGGCCGATCTATGGTGGCTACAAAATACACTCGTTAGGATGATGCATGAATGATGTATAAGATACATGATCGTGCTTATGCAACATCCACAAATCACATGCAAGCACATAGGTCCTTCCAACCTTATTACTCCCGCACATGAGGTCATAGTCTCTTTCCTATGTGGGATTAGCCCATGGGTCAACAGGGGACCCGATGGGCGCGTATGGTGCACGGTGGGAAACTGGCAGCATAACCTCTCCTAACTAATTCACAGGCGCATGGGTTTTGATCATTATGTATTTAGGCAGTCCAAATAAGTTGACATGGGCCTATCTGGGCATGAAAGCCTTTGATTAGGTGACCAGTTAAATTATCTGGGTTTGTCTAATACATAATGATCCATACAGCAAGCGTAGTATTAAGGTTCATACCACTTAGGGGAAGTAACTATTTCCATTACATGAGCTTTAGTCAAAGGAGATGATACTTTAGGGCTACCCAAGCATGGTCCCTGCCAATGGGTCTAGCTCATCATGAGCGTAATGACCGATCGGGTCTCCATTTAATATACCATGATGGTACAAGGATTGGGCTGGTGATTATCCTTAACACTGTCCTACATTGAGTGAACGTAGAGTCGTGCTTCGGGAACGCACCGGGGTTGATAGAGGGACCAAACTAGCATAGATCTAAGGCTCTAATGAGGTGCAATGCAGTTTCAAAAAAGGATGAAATTTTTAAATTAAAACTCAATTGTAAATTTTAGCCAAGGCACTTTCAAAGCGAAGTCTCGAGTATTGTCCCCAGCGGAGTCGCCACTGTGACGCACGCTGAACCCCGAGATGCCCCGAATCGCCCGCTTTTAAGGCTATCTGGAGGAGGTTCATGAAAACTTGTAAGAAACTACAAGTGCGTCCATTTCGGGCAACAAGGAGGTTTCTTCGAGTCGCCACCCAATAGAATATTGGGAAAGGTCGTCTAGCCTCAGTGAGCCTAAGACAGTGCTGCTATATCCATTATAGGCAAGCCGGAGGTGTCTTAGAGGCTTCCACCCTAATGATAGGATGGTCCTCTAGCCTCATGCTTGGGCAAACCAGAGGTGTCTTGGAGGCATCCACCCTAATACAACATTAGGATGGCCCTCTAGCCTCGTGGCGCCTAGGACTATGCAATTTTGAGCCTTTTACGGGATACAAGAGGTGTCTTGGAGGCCCCATCCCAATAGAACATTGAGATGGCCCCCTCGCCTCATTGAGCCCAAAGACCAGAGAAGGTTCGGGACTTTCCATTTATTCATACCTTGGATAATTTTATAATTGAGCTTTGAATTTAGCGTTTCATCCCTTTTCTCATTCAATTCGGTGCAGTTTAATTAAAGCGCAAGTTATTCATTCAAAGGAAGCGATAAATAAAAGCATAATTAAAATGAAACGTATGAAAATAAATTACAACAAAACTAGGGGCGGAATACAACCCCCATTGTAAATAAAATACAAATCATACATAAAACGGGATATACATTAAAGATGAGGACATTGATCCTCGCATGCATATTTATTATAAAACAATTTTGATGTGACAATTTTTATTTTGGATGGAGAAAATTGGGACATTGGTCCCATTTTTATTAGGAAAGATTCCAAGTTAATTAATAAAAATATTCTTATGATTTTCTTTTTAGCGTGCATGAAAATAAATAATTTTACATAAAATACACAAATACGATAAATAAATCGAAATAAAGGAAAATGCGGAATTTAAATATGCAAACCAAAGTGAGATTCCTAATCCCTCGATCTCGCATCTTTGTCCATGGACAATGCTCGAATAAAAAGACAAGTGTTGTAGCCAAAAAGAAAAAGAAAATTATGGTTAGTAATTAAATCAAATCGAATAAAATACAATAAAGTAAAATAAATCAATCAAATTAAATGAAATACATAAAATAAAATAATGAACCAAATCAAATGAATCCAATTAACAAATATTTTAATTAAGCCAAACAAGAAAATAAGTCAAATAAATAAAAAGAATAAAACATACGAATGTGAAAATGAATGGAATAATGTGTGTGCGTGGACAAAATAAATTAATTAAATTAGCAACATAGCGTGATAGAACTAAAGATGCAACATTGATTTGATTAAATTATCTATTTACATGTTATCATAATTAACATAAGATATTTACATGAAAAAAAAAAGGATCAATCAAAAAAAATTAATTAATTACATGTTAAAAATAATGAGGAGTCGAAGCAAAATAAATTAATTACATGAACAAAAATAATATATTAACATATTAAATGAGACAAATATAAAAGCAATAGAACAAATAAATAAATAAATAAATGAAAATAATAAAAATAATAATAATAATATACATGTTAATAAATTAAATAAGAACAAAATAATAAAAAATTAAAAGATCGAGCCCAGAATGTTTACCCTCCGAGTTTCGAATTCGATGAAGGTAAAAATGATGATCGATTTCCTTATTCATGATTTGCAAGATTAGAATTGAATAATAAAAATGTTGGAATTTTTTTCCAAGGAAAAATATACTTGAAAAAAAAACTTGTTTTTAGAAAATCAAATGAAAAATAGATTTTAGGAACAAACAATTATTTTGTTTGCCCTAATATCCATTGGTCATCAAAACGGGATTCAAAATAATAAAAAAACATTAAAAATTTTAATTAAAAGAAAATAAAAAGGTTAAAAATGGATTTTGAGAGCAAATAATTATTTGATTTGTCTCAAAATCAAGTTCATCAACAAAACTCCTTTTAAAAATATGTTTAGAAGAAATTCTATTGAAAAAAAGAAGAAGAATTGAACAATTTTTATTTATTGTTGGGGAAAAATTCAATCAAAGTTAGAGAGGATTTTTTGAGAGGAAGAAGAAGAGAAAAGATCAAGAAAAACCCTAAAAAAATTTCCCCTTTCCTCTTTCCATCATTTTCTTTTTATATCAAGAAAATAGGAAAAAACCATTAATTAAGAAGAAAAAATCCAATTAAATCAGATCTTATTTTTTCAAAATTTAAAAATGGAAAAAATCACTATAAACCTGAAAAAAAAAAGTGATAAGAAATCAAATTTTAGGCCTAAAATCCAGAAAAAAACGAATTCAGGCGATTTTGGGCGATTTGCGGTGGATTAGGGGCAACTGACGCCCGTCGGCGCGCGCAACGGGCGTCGGTCGCGTGCACTGGCCACACGCACTCTCCCAGCGCGCTGGCGATGCCCTACGCGTCTCTCGCGTGCGAGAGCAGTGCCCCGAGTCAAGAGCTCCGCGCTACCGACATTCGCGAAATTTTTTTTTAAAAAAAAATTAAATTTAACTAAAAATACTATAATTTCTAAATCCCATTTTTCAAATCTAATTTTCAAAATATTTTTTATTATTTTTTATTTTTTCACTCTAAAATGCAAATTTGACCAGGAAATCATCACTTTTAACCTTTTTGCCTGTGAGTAGGCATCTTATCATCATTGGGTAACTCTGATCTGGGCTGCCTCAGGACCTGGTGTCTACACACCGATTTTGTTTGTTAAGAAGAAAGATGGCTCTTTGAGGATGTGTATCGACTATAGGCAGATTAATAAGGTCACAGTGAAGAACAAGTATCCCTTGCCTAGAGTCGAGGATTTGTTTGATCAGCTTAGAGGTGCGGGTGTCTCCTCCAAGATTGATCTTCGATCAGGTTATTATCAGTTGCGAGTTCAGGATGCAGATGTGGTTAAGACTGCATTTTGGACGCGGTATGGCCATTTTGAGTTTCTTGCGATGCCGTTCGGTTTGACCAATGCACCTGCGGCTTTTATGGATTTGATGAACCGAGTGTTTAGGCCATATCTCGATCGATTTGTAGTAGTGTTTATAGATGACATCTTGGTTTCCTCGAAGGATGAGAATGAGCACGAAGAGCATCTTCGGTTAGTGTTGCAAGTGTTGAGGGAGCACTATTTGTTTGCGAAGCTTAGTAAGTGTGACTTTTGGCTTCGTGAGGTGTCTTTCTTGGGTCATATTGTGTCGGCTAAGGGTATTCAAGTGGATCCAACTAAGATTGAGTTGATTGTGGATTGGAAAGCGCCTAAGAATGCTCCTGAAGTGAGAAGCTTCCTTGGTTTAGCAGGATACTACCGTCGGTTTGTGAAGGGTTTTTCGGTTATTGCTGCTCCGATGACAAGACTGTTGAGGAAATGAGTCAAATTTGAGTGGTCGGATAAGTGTCAACTGTGCTTTGAGAGGTTGAAGAGTTTGTTAGTTGAAGCTCCTCTACTGACTCAACCCACCTCGGGTAAGGAGTTTATGATGTACAGTGATGCTTCGGGTATTGGACTCAGATGTGTGTTGATGCAAGAGGGTAAAGTTGTGGCTTATGCATCTCGTCAGTTGAAGCCACATGAGAAGAACTATCCGACACATGATTTGGAATTGGCGGCTGTGATCTTTGCTTTGAATGCAGCATTATCTGTATGGGGAGAAGTGTAGGATTTTCACAAACCATAACAGTTTGAAATATCTCCTCACGCAGAAAGAGTTGAACATGCAGCAGCATCGATGGTTAGAGTTGTTCAAGGACTATGGCTGCATTGTGGATTACCATCCGGGTAAAGCCAATGTGGTTGCGGATGCTTTGAGTCAGAAGTCGATTTCGGCTTTGTCTTTGAGGCGGTTCATTTGGAGATTTGATTCAAATGGGGCTTTGGTTGCCCAATTGAGAGTGCAACCTACCTTGAGACAGTCGATTGTGGATGCTCAAAAAGATGATGTTAAATTGCAGCGGGTTTTGCAAGAGGTTCAGCAGGGTAAGCAGTCTGAGTTTGCAGTTTTGGATGGGATGCTTATGTATAGGGATCGCTTGTGTGTGCCCGAGAATGATGAGTTAAGGAAGAAACTTTTGAGTGAGGCACACACTACGGTCTTTACTATGCATCCTGGTAGTGAGAAGATGTATCGGGATATGAAGTAGTTCTACTGGTGGTCTGGGATGAAGAGAGCCATTATGGAATTCGTGGCAAAGTGTTTGACGTGTCAACAGGTAAAGGCTGAGCATCAAGTCCCCTGGGGATTGCTCACTCCTTTATCCATTCTTCAGTGGAAATGGGATGATATTGCCATGGACTTTGTATCGGGTTTGCCAGTGACTCAGAGGAAGCATGATTCAGTATGGGTTATTGTGGATCGCCTTATAAAGTCAGCTCATTTTGTGCCAGTTAGAGTGGACTAATCGATGGATAAGTTGGCCAGTGTGTATGTGGATGAGTTAGTTCGGTTTCATGGTGTGCCTTTGTCGATAGTTTCAGATCGGGATCCAAGGTTCACATCTAAGTTCTGGAAAGAGTTGCAGAGAGCTTTGGATACCAAGTTGAGCTTCAGCACAGCGTTTCACCCTCAGACAGATGGTCAGTCCGAGCGAGTTATCCAGATTTTAGAGGATATGCTTCGGGCTTGTGCTTTGGATTTCTCTGACAGTTGGGATCAGCATCTGTTACTTATGGAGTTTGCCTACAACAACAGTTATCAATCGAGCATTGGAATGTCATCATTTGAGGCTTTGTATGGTCGACCGTATAGGACTCCGATTTGTTGGATAGAGCTAACTGAGCGATCTTTTATTGGGCCAGAGATGATTAGAGATACCGAAGAAAAGATCAGAGTTGTGCAGCAAAATCTGAAGGTGGCTAAGGATAGGCAAAGATCCTATGCCAATTTGAAGAGAAAGGATATTCGGTTTGAAGTCAGGGTCAAAGTTTTCCTTAATGTTTCACCTTGGAGGAAAGTATTGTGGTTTGGCAAAAAGGGTAAACTTAATCCTTGGTTCATTGGACCTTTTGAGATTTTGGACAGAGTTGGTCCTGTAGCCTATAGGTAACCGTGGAGTTAGCTAAGATGCATGACATCTTTCACATCTCTATGCTTCGTCGATATAGATCAGATCCATCACATGTATTGTCAGTTCAAGATGTTCGAATTCAGCCAGATTACTCCTATGATGAAGAGCCGAAGGCTATTTTAGCTCGGGAAGTGAGACAGTTGAGAAACAAGCAAGTCCTTTTGGTCAAGGTTCTTTGGCAACATCGCAGAGTCGAGGAAGCGACTTGGGAGCCAGAGGCGATGATGAGGATTCAGTATCCGCATTTGTTCAGTTCAGGTGAGAATTTCGAGGACGAAATTCTTGTTAGTAAGGGAGAGTTGTAACACCCCCATTCCCCCCTAATAGTTTGAGCCATATTTGCCATGTGTATGTGTAACACCCCAAATCGGGCCTAGTCGGAATCGGCAAACTAAGTCGGTTAAGTGAAGGGTATTTCGGTAATTTGTATGTGAGTGAATTTGATGATAAGGACTTAATTGTAAAGTGATTAATTAAATAAGCTAAGTTAAGTGAGGAAAGTTTAGAGTGTGCATGTTGTGTATGGAAGTAGGGTATAAGTGGATTTTAGGAAATGATTTGGTGTGACTCTAGTGTGGTACCTTGAAGATTTTTATTTAAGAAATGGTTGTATGTTGAGTGAGTATGGTGCAAGGAATGACTAAGTCAAAGGTGGTTTGTGTGCCCAATGGGAGCTTGCCATGTGGAGAGTTAGGTGGGAGCATTTAGTGTGATTTGGGTTTAGGAAAGAGGAAAAAGCAGATTTCTTGTTCTTGTTCCCGTTGCCCTCTCTTCCTCCTCATTTTTTATTTTTCTTTTCCTCTCCTCCCCGTTTCTTGCTCACTCTCTTGGTTTGAGTGAATTAGAAGTGATTTGGTGGAGCTTAAGAAGTAGGATTGAAGAGGTAAGTTGTGGTTTTAGGGTTCTTATGTTTAAGTTCTTTTCTTTTTCTGGTTTTGTTTAAGTTATGGTTTAAATTAAGTATTGTGGGTTTGTTTGTGCAAGTGATTGATGTTAAGAAGAAGCAAAGTAAAGGAAAAGAGAATATTTAAAGCTTGAAGAGAACCGCTATTGTGCAACAAGAGGTTTGGGAATTTGATTCTTACACTTGAGTTTTAATTTGTCTTTGCCCTAAATTCTTCTTGGATTAGGAATATACATTTGTATATGATTTTCAGTAAATTGAGTGTGATGATATGAGTGTTATACATGTATTTGCTTTGATAAATGTATTAATAATGCATGAAGTGGCTTAAGTTGAAGGTGTGTGAGAATTGGAAGTGAGGTGTGTAATTGGGATAAAACCTGTTTCGTTCTCATCTGACCCTTGTGCAATGTTTTTGTCATAAGTAGCGTTTTAGAACTCCAAACCATGCGATTCTTGAGCCATTAGAACCATTACTTCTATCTCTTTAAAAGTCTTAGAAATAGCCTTGGGAAAATTCTTGCTCTAAGATCATGAAATTTGGATAAATCCGTAGTGTTTCTTTTTATGTCGGGTTATTTGACCGGTATAGGTTGTGGAGTTCATATCTCGAGTTCTAGATGTCCAATGGACCTGAAACTTGTTCCGTTTGGAAGTTAATACGTATGGGAACATTTGTTAAGAAGAACACTTTTCCTAAAAATGAGGTTTAGAGGTCGGTTTTCACAATGCTAGTTTATAGTAAAAAGCAGTCTGTTATGGTAGCTGAGGCGAGCTTCTGTCGCGAGCGCGACAAGGGTCGCGACCTCGCGACAGAAAAGTATGCTTTGAGCCTTTTCTTCTTTATTTTTGAGTCTATGGTTGACCCGGATCAATCCCGTATCCTTCCCATCAATTATTATGCATGTTTAGGGTAATTAAATGACTATATAAGTAATTATCGTTGGGAAGAACTTAGGAGTATGATTAAGATTGGTGATTTAGCTAGTAAATAATAGTAGATATAACTTGTGAAGGATGAGGATTAATATGTGTTGATCTCTTGAGTAACCTAAGCATGGTATATCATATGTTTGAATGCATTTAACATGGGTGCGATTGAGATGATTGATGAATAATATTGTTATTGTAGATTGTGTAAATGGACATTGTTAGTGGCATGTTTTATTGAAATTATTGATACGAATGTTGGGTTTATGTTGTGAATGATGTGTGGCTTGTTGGAGATGAGGTAAGAGACCTTTGGATATGTTTCGTGTGTTTGTGAGTGAGTTTGAGGAAGGAAAGATCCGGCAGAATTCTGCAGATTTTCGGAATCAGGACTCTGTCGCGATCGCGACACTGTCGCGAGCGCGACAGAGACCGATGATTCTGATGTTGTGCCGTCGCGAGCACGCGACGCTGTCGCGAGCCCGCGATAGCAATAGCTTGTCTGCTCTCTGTAGCGAGCGCGATAACCGTCGCGATCGCGACAGAGCACATTGTTGGCCTGTGCTATCGCGAGCACGCGACTTGTCGCGATCCCGCGATAGCAATGTTTGCCCTCTGTCGCGAGCGCGACAACATCGCGAACGCGACAGATCCGGGCCCTTCTCTCCTTCCCACGATCGCGAAGTCCGTCGCGCGCACGCAGCGAAGAGACTATGGTCTCTGTCGTGAGCGCGACAGGGATCGCGAGCGCGACAGATGTGTTGTGTTGAATGAGTTTTCTTTGGTGATTCCAATGTTTGAATTCCGAACTTGTTATGCCTTTAGGTTTATTCTTTGACTACTTTATGAAGTATGTTAATATAATTGAATGTATTATGTACATTTATACTTATGATCTTTTCTAAGATTATCATGTTATGTTCCAAGTGTAAATTGTATGATGTATGTTTGACTTTATGAACTTATTCATATGTCTCAACTATTGCTGATTATGTACAATGATATAAAGTATGTGATTTGAAATATGATTTGTATTATGCATGACCTGCGAGAGTGAGTCTAGTGGATAGTTAGGCATGCCTAATAGAGTCTATGTATTTGTAGCTGCAGCGCCCTTTGAACGATTTGGACCCTGATCAGGTCCCCGAATGGTTCCTCGCGAACCCCTATTATGTGTATATGTATGGATCTTGTTTAAGGTCCTGTTCAATGAAATGTTGCTTTTCGACTTGTACCTGTATGGTACATTATATTATATGTTCCCTCTGAGGTTTACCCGGTCAGAGATCGGGCTATATGTTCCCTCATGAGGTCTACCCCTCAGTACTCGTTATCCACTATTGTGAGTCAGCAGGTGTATGATTTGTTATGTTGTATTTATAAGCATGTGGTTCTGATCAGTTATGATTATAGTTACGTGAACTAATAAGTGCAGATTTATTGGCTCTCTGGAACACCGTGATTGGAATGCAATATCATATTGTTGCTTATGTTAAAGATTAATGTTGCGCAACGAAAGTGTGATGGTATTGTGATTATGTATCTATGCATGATGTACTTTCAAAAGCTTGATTCCCCAACGTGTTCGGTAAATGTATGCAAATGAGGACCTGTACTGGTATAGCAATACAAGTATTGGCATATAGGTGTATTAATACTGACCTGTAATGTATAGGTAGGCGCATGCATGTGAAGTTATATGTAGTTATGCATGAATATACTTACATTTTGTATGATGATGTTGACTTGGTTTGTGTCACACATAAGTATATGAATATGATAAGAAACAATTGAATGCACAGCTATTATATGTAAGCATATATATATTTCTCGGTAAGAACTATGTATGTATGAGATTTGTATGTGTTATGCCTCGACGACCATTGTGAATGGCCGTCCATATTATTATGTTTGTTTTCCCCACTAAGCGTTATCGCTTAGCACGGGCTCTTTTCCCCGTGCAGGTGGCAGGTTTTCTTTTGTTCGAGTCCCACATCTGCAGAGTCGGCCACATAGAAGCTAGAAGTTTTGTATCTTGTTCAGCTTTTGTAATTTAGAATTTTTGTATATCTGTGTTATATGTATAAGTAATAATATGTAAAGAGAACGATGTAATATTTCAGACTCCTATTGTATGATTGTAAAATTGTAGATGTGTATGTTTTCGTTTAAAATATGCGCGTTTATGAATATGTATGTTCAGATTTTTGCTCCTTAAAAGTTTTAAATTCTTTCATAATTATATACGCTTTGTATCGTTTCTGTTCGGTAACACACCTACTCGTACGGCTTCCTACTCCCTTGCGGATGGGTTCACCTACGTATGAGTTGGGGTGTTACAGTATGTGTGCATGTGTGAGAGTTTTGGCATGTGTCAAGGGCATTTTGTGCAAAATGCATGTTTTATGGGCAGTAATATTGTATGGGTGCATATCTGTTAGTAGGGTGTATGTGCATTGGGTTGTGTTAGTGTGTGCATGAGCATATGGTTGTAGTGTGTGTATTATATGGGTTAGTCTTGTGTGTATTGGCATGCATGAGTGTAGGGTGTGAGTGGTTAAGTTCCACCAACCAAAGAGTGACAAGTGGCTAGGAATTAGGAAAGAGGTAATAAAGAGAAGGAGAGAGAAATGAGAACAGCAAATTGCTGTCTGTTTCCCGTTTCCTCTTCCTCTCTTCATCTCCTTCTTCCTCTTTTCTCTCCATTGTGTGCCTTAACTTGGATTCAAGTGTGGTGGTGGAAATTGATCATTCCCTTAGCTTTGATTGGTAAGTCTTTCATGATTTCTTCTTCATCTTTTTCATCTTCTTCTTCCATTGTTCTTGTTTTGTTTAGATTGGGTTTTAATCTAGGTTTTGTATTTGTGTATTTATGTTGGGTGTTCTTGGTTAGTTGAGCCTCCTCGCGACCCCAAGGAAAAGGAGAAGGCTAGTGGGAGCAGTGCTCATTGATTTAGAGCATAGGAGTTACAGGTTTGGGATTTTGTTTGGCTTTGTTTGGAAATTGATTATTTCGGTGTATATTGTGATTTATGCTTTTGCATGTGATTTCTGAAAAATTTATGTTTGATGAGGTATATTATGGTGTTAATGTTATGGGTATTCAATTGATTTGAGTTATGATGCATGAATGTTGAAGTATTGAGCAATATTGAAGTTTGATGAATGTTTACTGTAAAATTCTAGGTTTGTGTTCTTGAGGAGCTTGATTTTGTTAATGCATGATTTTGATTGTGTAAATTGTTGAATTAAGTTGTGTTTTATGCTATATGTGATGGTGGAAGGCTGATTTGAAGGTAAGATGAGGTTTGGTTTGATTTTGGGTCAAAATGGTTTTGTTGTTGGAAATCTGGGTTTTCTGCGTTTTGCTGGAAAAAGGAAAATCGCGATGCTGTCACGAGCGCGACAGGATGGTGAATTCCAGTTTTCGTGAGATTTGCTTCGTTGTTTGTGAGGCGTCCAACTCGTGATTGGGTAGCACGACTCGTGAAGGTTCGGCGTGCGCGAGTGGTGCAGCGGATCACGTGTTGGCGAGGGAAGGCTGAGAGTTCACGAGACATGAACTGAGTTCACGAGTCGTGAACATAGTTCACGAGTCATAAACATCGTTCACGAATCGTGAACATTGTTCATGAGTAGTGAACGTTGTTCACATGTCGTGAACGTTGTTCACGAGTAGTGAACGTTGTTCACGAGTCGTGAACAACCTTCACGAGTCGTGAAGGTTGTCTCACGACTCAAACGCCCTTTGCCCCTTCCCCTCGCGCAGGCCATCTGGCTACTGTCGCGAGCATGACACTGGTCGCGATCACGAGACTGATCTCTTTTCGTCTTGTTTTTTCGATTTTGTCCATTTCTTTTAAAATGATTTTTCTACCATTTCTTCATGTGTTTTTACTACTGTATGGAAATAATTATGCTTATGTAGGTGTACTATTATGATTTCTTCATAATGAATTATATGAGATGCCTTGAGCATGATTTGTATTATGCATGACCTGCAAGAGTCAGTCTAGTGGATAGTTAGGCATGCCTAAAAGAGTTCTTTAGCTGCAGCTTCTGTACTGTTCTGGACCCTGATCAGGTTGCCGTTTAGTTCCTCACGAACTTCTATGTGTATGGATCTTATTTAAGATCCCCTTTGTAAAATGTTTTGAAAAGAGAAACTGTTTTCCGATTCGTACCTATAAGGTACCGCTATGCGTCGATTCGTACCCATAAGGTACCTCTATGCGTTTACTCGTTATCCACTACTGTGAGTCAACAGGTGTTATGATTTGTTCAGTTATGCTATGAGAATATGAATCCGAATGATTATGAATATGATTACAAGTGTTTGAATCTGAATGACTCTAATATGAGCATATGAATCTGTTGGCATATGGATATGTTTATTGAACCTTTGAATAGTTATGAATGGAATTCTATTGTGATTATATCTTATGATATTCAGTATGCCATTTCGTATGTGATTTTCCTTGACGACCATTGTGAATGGTCGTCCATATTGTTATTGTTTGTTTCCCCACTAAGCGTTATCGCTTAGCACGGTGTTTTCACCCGTGGAGGTGCGGAAGGTGTATAGCTTTTGGGAGAGTCGCCGCCAGTCAAGCCAACACAGTGGGATTGTTGATAGGACTTAGTGTATTTTTGTATTATGATTATTTTGTAATAGTGATCTCTCTTGTATATAGTATTTTGTTAAGCTTCTGCTATATATCTCTGAATGATGTAATTATGTTGGTATTAGAACAGTTATGTAATTGAATATTGTTATATCATGAATGAATGTTCAGTTTGGTTTTAAGTTTTAATTTTCGTTGTTTATATGTATGTTTATATTATGTGAATGTATCTTTGTACCGTTTTGTTTGGTGTAACACCCCTGCTCGTACGGGTTCTCACTCCCTCGTGGATGGGTTCGCCTATGTATGGGTAGGGGGTGTTACAACCGTCCCCAATTTTGTGTATTTTGTGTGTTTTTCCTCCCGAAATGCACCCGAATGTCATGGCAAGTTCCTATAGCTTGTCCAACTCATGTCTAATATTATGAAATGAGTATATGGATGTTTGTCAATTGAAACTATATGTAAATGATGTTATGGCATAGTATTTTAAAAAATGAATTAAATGTATATATGCTTTTTAATTATTAAACATGACATGGCATGCGATATTGATCATATATGATTGAATTATAATGTGTTAAGTCTATAAATAAGCATGATGGAGTGTATACTTGGTTGATGAGTTTATTAAGTTTAGCAACATGAAATTAGATACTTTTACATACTATGTGAGTATGTTTAATAGTTGTTGCTTTGTCATGTCCGATAATGTAAAGTATAAGTGTAGCACCCCCTACCTATACGTAATGGAGCTCACCCACAAGGGAGAGTGAGACCCCGCATAAGTAAGGGTGTTACCAAACTAAATCACAACCATGCAATAAAATATCAAATAAACAGGATAATTAAAAACAAACTATACATCTTAAAGATCAGGCTCATTTAGACTTTGGACATTGGTCCATTATTTAAGGGAAATGGGCCTTCAGCCCATCTATGGAAGATTGGAACATTGGTCCTTTATCCTAATTCATTGATTGCACCTTCCTCCAATATTAATAATTTCATAATAATGAGATACTCGACTCGATTTTCCATTACTCCCAAAGTGTCCTTTGAGAATGTGTTATCGAAAAGTTCCTTTACTATTATTTATGATCAACACTAGAAAGATGGTCCATTTTATTACTAATTAAAGATGGTTTGAGATGTTAATCCCATTTTATTCTAAGTGGAAATTTGATGGAATCATGCTATGAAAACTCATTTTATTTTAAGAAATTCATTTTATTTTGTGTAATTAAATTATGAGACATTGGTCGCTTTTTATGGTAACAAATGGTTTTAAGGAAGTGACTTTGGTCACTAAAAATCCTTTATTTAATTGAAGGTAGAAATTCTAAATGTGTGATTTCTTTATAAAGATATGTGATGAAAACTTATTTATATTTAAGCCCAATAAATCTTTTATTTGAGATTAAAATTTTGAAGGATAATACATTTTTTTAAAAGTGACATTAGTGGCCAAAACATTTTTATTCATTTTGTTTAGAAATTCCAAATTAATTGGAAATTAATTTGTGAATCTTTTTATGTGATGGGATAAGTAAAATCTTCATTTTTATTAACATTAACATATAAATATTTTTATGTGAGGTTATTTATTTTCGTATTTAAAGCATCTTATTGCATAAATTAAAAAACATGATATATAAAATCTAAATCCTACTTCTTTAAATCAAACCTAACTACATTCATATATATAAAGCTTATAAATAATGTCAACATACATACATATAATCATGCATTGAAGCTTATAAACATTATCAACATTCATCATGGTATAAATATATTGTAAACAATGTCAGTATATCAATACAGAACATGCACAATATATATACAAAAAAAGCATATAAATATTCCTCTTAGAATTGCTCTGATAAGATGAAACATTTAGTCTAATCAGAAAAAAACGTTCTAGGATGTCTGATCAAATAACATTTTGTCTTATCAGAAAAAATTTATCCATATCTAGATTTTCTTATTAAAATATGTCTAATCAGACTAGTAAGTCAAAGAACTTAATCTAATCAGACAAAGCTAACTTGTCTGATAAGACAAAACTGGATCACCCTTCTAAAATGGTCTAGATTTTTATTGATTCTTAAACAGATATATGAATAATGAAATTTCATTCCAGGTTATTTATAAACCAAAAGAAGTGTGAAAAACACCTCGAAACCATATTTTTAAGAGTTATCCAAGATCCAGCAAAGAACATGAATATAAGGTTTTTCAAAATGGGGTTTTTATTTTAAGAACCTCATCAAATTTACTCACACTTAGGTTATGTGGTTAGATATGAGGGGAAACAAATAAAGGAAATTTTTTTATGCTAACAAAACATAAGGATGCAACATATAATATACATACATATATGGTTAAATAATATGTACACAAAAGAACACTACTCAAGCTCTTATATATAAATGAATCCTCAATTAAGAGTCATCTTTAGATGTTTTATTTTATGATTGAAGGTTAACCTTCAAGAAATCCTAATGGAAGCTTTGGCTCAAGCTTAAAAAAAATAGAGTTTTTAGGTTCTTAGGAGGCAAAAACCCTTAAGGGAGAAGGAGGAAGAGAGAAAGGGAAAGGAACCCCTCTCTCATTAGAAAATCAACCTTTTATAGGCTTCTGGTAAGGTGGAATGGCTATTCTACCCCTCTAATTCTCGAATAGGGAACAAAAAATGATACTTGAATATAGAAGTTTTGTCTAACAAGACGAAGGTCTTTTCTAATGAGACAAAGCAAGTTAAGTTTGATCAGACAAGATAAAGAATTTTGTCTAATCAGCTAAAACCTCCATCTAATCAAACCAAATCTCTTTGTCTGTTGAGACAAAATTGCCCCCAGGACGGGATAATCCAAAATGAGTCTAAAACGTCTTTTGGTTCCTAATTTGAATTGGGATTTCTTGGGCAAAATATTCTTTGCTACTTAGCATCTAAGAATCCATCTTTATAGGATTTCTTAGACAAAAAATGACTCAATGTAACACGCTAAAAATTTTGGATTCATGAATAGTACTTTTTGGAATGTGAATAGTGCTACCCAGGCTAAATAATACCACTTGGGACCGAAATGCACTTTTTTAAGTATTGGAACGTACAATTCATGAAGAGATTGAGGATGTAATTTGATATGAAATTGAGATTAAATAGGACCTTAAAAGTCAAAAATAAAATTTTGTAGCGGGTTTAGTATGAATAGTACATTTTTAACCTGGTACTTTGATCAAGGTTATAGAAATTATTCTAGACTCCTAAAAATTTCTTTGAGCATGGGAACCCATCATAAATGCTAGAATGGAATTTTCAAAGTTGAAATATTAAAATAAAGTAGAGATAGAAAAGTGAATTACCAAATCGATAAAATTACCTCCGGACTAAAAAAATTCACCGAAACAACCTAATTTTTATCCAAAAATTTAGACACACCTAAAAAGATATTTGTCCATATTTATGGACATATTTTCATGAAAAATTGACAAAGAAAAATACGAAAACAATAGGAGGATGACATGTGACTTAATTATAGCCCTTAGATTAAATAGTGCATGATTAAATCTTAGCCATCCATTTTCATATATAAAAAAGGTTAAAAGAATTAAGAATTTTCAAGAATCCTCACCTAAAATTTAATCCATTTCCTCTGCTCCATGGCAGACCCCTCTCCATCTCCTTCTCCACCATTTTTCTTTATTAAATAACAAAAAATCAAGCTAATTTCACTCTTAGATTAATCCCTAACCTCTAATTGAGCCTCCAACCATCTCATGTATATGATTAAGTGTAGAATTGATGAGAAATTATAAAGGTCAAGAAAAGGAAAATTCACCCAAGTAAGAGAAAATTAGAAATTTTGTTAGATTAAAGTAGGAATTAGTGTATTTAGTTGTAAATATGTGAAATTATTCAAACAATTAATGGAATTTTGATGAAATTGCACTTTGAAAATTCGGTCTAGGTGAGGAAAAAGAAGAAGAAAGAGAAAGGAGGAGGGGAAAAGAAAAAAATGAAGGAAATCTAGTGAAGAGCAAAGGATATTAAGGTGTGTGGATACTCAAACTAGTATTTTTTTTTAAAAAAATCTTCATGAATATGTTTAACTAGGGTCTTGCATGAATGTGTGATAAAAGTGAAATTAAGTGATAAATAAGATAAATTATAAGGTTAATTTGTGAATTTGAAACTTAAATAATGAAACCCTAGATTGCACCTATTATGTAAGTGTAGGAAATAATGTATACAAGTGAAATTGTGAAGAATAAATGATAAAAAAAAAAATATGCTATTAATCCCATAAAAACATTATTGAAATAAGTTGTGGTAAGAAAAAGAACATGTATGCATAGGGAGTTAATATGGTTAAATGATACATGTAAAGAAATATGAATATAATTTGATTGAAAGTGATGTTAGGCGATAAAAAAAAGTGATGTTTGATAAATATTGTATATGGTACCTAAGTTATGTACCATTACATAATGTGAAAGTATGAAAAAGAATGAAAATTATAGCATAAAATGAGGAAATGGAAAGATAAATAATTTTGCCCTTAATAATTGTTTTTGAAACCAAAAGCACGGGATGTAATTAGCTAGCCATAAGGACACCGAGATATACACTGCAGTAGTGAGCCATGGCGACTCGCAATAGTGGACCAATGGTAGATCCACACCGATATATATATATATATATATATATATATATATATATATATATATTGATAATGTTGTTGACATAAAAAGTGGAATATGGAATTATAGAAATACGGTCCTTTGGGGTCCAAGTCCCACACATATGATTCGTCATTGTGGTTTTCACTGGAAATTACTACGAGCAAAATAGTAATAATATGATGAAATTAAGTCTTAAAAGGCAAAATTGTAAATAATAGATGAAATTAGTATGCTAAGGGTAAAATTGGAGTTATATGTTAAAATTGTCAATTGAGGGCAAAATAGGAATAAAATAGTTAAATTAATTAAAATAGTGGTAAATCTGTATTATGGGATAAAAATAGAGAAATAGTGGCAAAATGGTAATTAAAAGGTAAAATAGAGGAATTAATGGCATAATTGTAAATAAAAGATAAAAGTGGTGTAATGGTGGTAAAAACATAAGTGTAAAATGGTAATTAAGTAGTAAAATGAAGGAATTAGTGGCATAACCATAAATAAGAGGTAAAAGTGGTATTTTAGTGGCAAATTTATAATTAAATGATAAAATGTAAATCTTGGGGCAAAATGGTAATTTTGACATAAGGATGGAATTATAAGGGTAAATTGATAATTTCAGTGAATATTTGAAATTTAGGGAGTAAAATTATAATTTTGACAAAAATGAGAAATATTAGGGACTAAATCAAAATTTTAATGACTTAATTTTAAAAATAGTAAATGATAATAATAAATGAAGAATAATAGTGAAATTGAAAATAAAAGAGATTAATAATGAAAAATAAAAATAGTAAAATGGGCATAAATTAGAGAAATTATGTATAAAGTTATACAGGTAAATGCACACTAAATAAAAAGGGTATAAAAACTAAATACATAACTTGTATAGCACTAATTAGGTAACATAATGAATATATGCTTGTGTGTATACGTGTTGAAATATATTAGTTGGGTATCCAATATTAGGTATTTTTATGCTTAGCGTGTAGTGTTGTTGCGCATAAGTTCCATTAATGCCAGCAAAAGCAAGAAGGGACAAAATGGTGTGAAGATTATGGAGCCTTGAAGTTAGAGGAAGAAATTTTGTAATAGTATGGCATGTATGTGTAATTGAGAACTTGTGTCTAAATAATGGATTTAAATATATATAAGCATGCCAACTCTTCTAGTTAAACTGCTTTGTGTATATGCTTGATTGGAAAAGAATTTGGTTGATGAAATATTATGAATGATGCTTGATGACATAGAAGTTGAGTTGATATTGGTGGTTGGTTGGTTGCATGTATATTGGGAGTGTAATAAAATTTGCAGGAGGGTTAGGATTGGCGGTAGTTGTTATGCTATCGAAATTTTGACCAAATGAATAGTAAATTTGCAATGATGAATAATTACTTGCATGTAAAGGACAATAAGGAAAGGACAAAAAAATATTTATGGCCTAGTATAAATAGGAAGTTAATTAGTAATATATGTAAGGAAGCCGATATATGTGACACTCCGTTGCTTGATCAATGGTCAGGTATAGGATGTTACACTCAAGCCCTAGTGTCTATAGGCCCCCGTCTCAAATTCAGCGTCAAAATCGGCCCACAAATCATTGATTTCTTCCTTCCCCATACTCTCTCCCGAATCATTTTCACTTTCCATGGCCCAGAAGTCTGTCATATTCACTTGTTCCCCCGCACCACTTGCCTTCTCCTTGTGAGATGGTCGATCTCAAACAAAGTAAAGTCTCTACTTGATACAAATAAGAACCAAACGAACTAGCATAAGCGTTTTAACTTTAAATAGGGATCAAACCATTAGTCATCTTAGAACTAGGCTAATTGATAGCACTTAGTAATTTTATGCTCGGTAATCCAAATGCGATTTTTAGTATTATACATTAAATCCTAAAATGCTTTCTAATACTCTAAAATGCCACCTCTAGCCACATTCCTCCTCTGAGCTCTCTTTCTGAGCCATTTCAAACTTCTCAATACAAATAGCTGCTTGAACCAGCTAATAGTAGCTTACTTGCTGAAGATAAGTAGTAGCCAACAAATGTTGTTTAATTGACTCATTAAGCCCATCCTCAAATTGTCAGCATCGAAACACCTCAATCAATATAGGCTCGAGTGCATACTTGCTCAACCGGCTAAACTCCTTCTCATATTCAGCCACTGAAAGGTTCCTTTGTCGCAAATTCAAAAATTGCTTCCATTTTGCACCCCGGTAAGCTTCAATAATGTAATTTTTCTAGAATTCTTGGATAAAGAATTCCCAAGTTACTGGATTAGGAAACTGAGGATATCGCATCACAAGCTTCCACCAGTCATAAGCTGCTCCTTGAAGCAAGGACATAGCACAGGCTGCCATTTGATCAGGCGGGCACTTTACTTTATTCAACACCTGTTGAGTTCTTTCTAACCAGAATTCAGCTTTATGTGATTCCTCAAGTATAGTTCAAGAGATCTTTTCTACACCATGCTTCCCTACAACATCAATTAGGGCCTTATGAGCAGTGAGTCGATCTAACACTTAAGCCATGTCATGAGAAATCTTCAACAATGCCTCTATGGGCAAGACTGCTGCAGGTATCTCGGGTCTTACGAACACGGAAGGTTCTAAGGCGGGCAGATCTTGCTCCATAGGATTCACACTTTCAACTGTCTCTTCAACAGCTTCTCGAGAATCTTCCATATCTTTAATCTATATGAAAACAAAGACAATTGCATTAGGCCAACACAACACTATACAAACTTATTTCTAAACTCTAGGTGTCTAGAATCAGCTAAACCTAGGCTCTGATGCCACCAAATGTAACACCCCTACTACCTCCTACAAAATCATATATTAGGACAATACAATAGGGATGTCACACAATAAAAAATAACCTAGCTCAATTAATAAAATCCATGCTTGAATACAAACATACTCATAGATAACCATATTAAAATTTTCAAGACAATAATAACACATGTTAGAAGAAGAAGGGTTTTCATCTAATAGAGATTGTTATAAAACTTATATAAACATAATATTAACATTTACAAGTTTATTTACCACATTACTAAGTATTATCATTTTACTCTTTACATAACAAAATTTACATAACATAATCTCTATAAGCAGATACAAAAAGTAGACCCATATGAAAAACTCCTAGCTCTGTGATGGCCCTAGCCTCCGCAGCGTGTTGTCAAGAACAGCTTCAGTACCTGAACCTACACGGATGAAAACTCGTGCTAAGCATATAGCTTAGTGGGGAACATTAGGTTTTAAACAACCACTCACAATAGTCATTCCATAAGCACATAAACATATTAAATAAATTAAGTATCAAAGAGATCACGTAAACAAACAAACTCATACAACATCTATACGCATATAGACATCATATTCAATACTAGATACACATCGGTTGTAACACCCCAATACCCCTTTAGGAGGATATCGGAGCGCTATGCACAACTAAAGCTTAAACACATACATAAACATACTGACATAATCATGTATAAACAAAAGCGTAAGCAATATAAAACATATCATAAAGGAAATGACTTAACTTTAATTACAATTCATAAATAAACCATAATAATTACAAAACCGATCTTATAACATTTACATATACATATACTAAAATATTCATGTATAAAACCTTTACATCGACTAAAACATAATATCTCTTACATGAACATATACAGGACTAAACAAAACATAACAAAAACAAGTAGAGCTACAACTAAAACTCCTAGTGGCCCACCTATAGATGCCCAACTCTGAAATGAACCTGCTACCTACATAGGAAAACACCCGTGCTAAGCGATAACACTTAGTGGGGAGGAACAAAAACAAGAGACCTCTGACGAAGTCACAAATATCAAAGATTATAATACTATAATGCATGAACATCTTACAATAACATTCACAACTTTATACTATGAGCATATATATATAAAGGGTGCATATAATTTACATATGAACAATTCATGTGGCTCTACAGATGACTTAACAAGCAATATTATTATCTATAACACATATCTAACGAAACAATCCTGCAATAACATATTTTTACATCTCCGACACATGTATATACATACAAGCATATAATATACAAATATCGGTTTACAATCTGAACATCAATTCACTACATCTCGCCATTTCTCAACTGCATAAACATAACATACTAGCTTTACTGCAATGCTGAAGACATATAGAAGCTTGAGTTCACATAAATAGTGGATACGGGTGCAAATGATACTGATTGGACACAGTATCGAACATATAGAGACATAAGTCTCAAAATATATATATACCTAAAGGTAAAAGAAGAGACCGAAGCCTCAAAATATTTAGACCCAAACGGGGTCAACTTTAGCAGCTGCAACTATAACCTTAAATAAGCATGCTTATCTATCCACTACTATGACCTTTTAGGCTTATACCAATACACTTTATCCATAACACTCAAACTTTACCTTTATTGAATAAACACACCAATTAGCACACTTATATATCCATATAAAGCATATATAAAATGCAAAACAATAGCTCACATAATCAAAATCATATACCAAATATGAGTGAAAAACCATGCAAAGTGTAACAAGTCATAAACATTTGAGGATCAGGAAAAAGGGTCGCGCTCGTAACAACCCGTCGCGCCCGCAACAGAGGCGAATCTCACCTAAAGTCGTGCTCATGATGTGATCTGCACTCGAGAGAGGGATCGCGCTCGCGACAAATATCGTGCTCGCGATAAAAGGCGGGTAGTTCCCCATTGCACTCGCACGCGCACGCACAGTCGCGATGAAGAACAACCCGACGAAAGATCGGCTTATCGAGCTCTCTGTCGTGATTGCGACATAGGTCGCGCTCGCGACAGAGAATGCTTGGCAGGAAGAAACTCGGTGGGAGATCTCGTGACAGAGATGAACTCAAGGACAAGAAATCGTCACACACAAATCCCTCTCATGCAAATTCACCTAAAATCATACCATCATGGCTTAACTTCATTCCTTCTATCAATGTCACTCAAATCATGCTTTTAAACATATTAATAACAATTAACACATAATAGAAACAATGAATTTGGAAAGAATGCTCTATCAAAGCAACAAACCCATGAATTTACTCTAAAATCATACAAATCCATAATTCAACTTTCATATACCAAAACGCCGATCATACTTCATACCAATGCCAAATACCCAACTAAACACATGCATATAGACACACTTAACAACTCAAATTTCCAGAACTTCAAAGAAAAAGGCAAAACACATCAATAACACATAAACTTCCAAACCTCTATAGAAGCTCAAAATCACACTTCTCTTCAAGATCCAACCTTTTCTTTTCCTTTGTCCTTCCTCTTGCCCGAAGCTTCTTGCAAGAACATTCAAATCCAAACCAAAACTCTTAATTCAAATACTCAATTACCAATCAAAATAAAAAGGAAGAAGATGAAGACTTGAAACCCAAAATCCAACCACTTACCTTTCAAATCCAAACCAAACTCTTAAAGAAACACCGACAAAGAAGAAGCAAGGAGCAAAAAAATGAAAAAGAAAGAAGAAGAAAAATAAGAGTCACGCAAGGAAGAGGAGAGAAAAAGGGGAAACAAAAGCCAAAAATCTGATTTCCTCCCTCTCTCTTCCTTCTCCCTTGTCATAAACGGGGAAACAAAAGCCAAAAATCTGATTTCCTCCCTCTATCTTCCTTCTCCCTTGTCATTTAATGCTCCCAACCACTCTTACCATGTGTCACTTCCTCTTAAGTCCAACTTTTTAAATCCTTGGCTTATTCTCTTTAAATCCTTGACAAACATCCATTTAATCACTTAATTAAATTCTTTCTCTTTATCACTTACTTTCTCTTTCAATTGAGTCCTTAATATTACCCAAATCTTACTTGCATAATTACACTTATACCCTTAGCCATACAATTAACTCAGTAAATCCTACTAGGGTCCAAATCGGGGTGTTATATCGGTAATCATCAAGTTCAGAATTTAGTTCAATGATCAATCATATTCTTTTAACATGTATAAGCATATAGTTATCTAATTAGTAACATATACAGATCATTAATCATCAGGATCAAATTTACATATACAAATTATTATTACCTGCCTTACTAGAAAGTGGATAATCGGGAGAATATCAGGACTTCCCAGAGGAAAATAGGTCAGAATAGTTGTTCCCAAAGGGAAAATCATATCAAAATCCCTGAAGGGATAAAAATCAGGATGGGTATTCCCGTAAGAAAATATGAGACATAAGTCTCTAAAGAATGACACCGTAGTGTCATAAATATAGCAGCTGCATCAGGCTTCCTGTAGACATGCCTATCTATCCACAACCTAGGTATCTGGCAGGCTCTAATATATATTTAGAATTATTTAATATTAACATCACATCCAAGGAAAAGTAATCAAAGTTATATACATGTAAATAATGTAACTATTTCAAGAAACAGATAAACTGAACAATTAATAACCATATTATTTAAAACCACATCATCATAATTTTTAAATCATTTTCTTATGTTGAATGCATGTCAACTGAATTCCATATTATATTGTCATCTAACAAGTTTTACTAACTTTCGAAAAAATTTCGGGTATGAAAAAGTAAGAAAAACTCACAATTAGAAATTTTGAATTCAGGGTGTCACACGGTGGTTAGAAATTTCTACCCACCATATAGGGTGCCACATGGTGGTCAAGAATTCCTGATCACTATGTGAATTGCCAAAAATCTCGATTTTTCAATCCAATAGCAATTTACATGATGGTGAGATAATTTACACGGTGGTTAGACAACCTACACGACGGGCAGACATCCTCACAAATCCTGACCAACATAATGGTCTAAAATAAGGCAAAAATTAGGAGGCAAAAGCCAATAAGACGGTGGTTAGGGAGGTTACATGGTGGTTAGGAATCCCTCACCGCCGTGTAACACTGTATTTTTGGCTTCTACAATAAAGCTCAACAAAACAGATTCGTGAGTTATATTGTCTAGGCCTTTTCACCTAGAAATGGCATTTTTAGACCAAGGTTCCTTCATAATAATGTATATATATTTTTAAGTTTCCAATGACATAAAATTCACTTAATTTGGACTTGTATTTAAAGATATAGACCCTTGAGAACAGTAACTACTCTCAAATGGGACAAAATTAGATATCTACTATTAACCTCAGTTGAGGGAGTCTTAGAACTAAAATTAAGCCAAAGTTTCTCCTAGATATATGAAGATCTCTATCTTAAGAAAATTCTCCAGTTAGAATCACTCCATTTGGAGCTCCATAAATTGAGATATACTCAAAATACAGATACTGGTTTTAGTGCTCCAATGACAAATTTTTCTGCTAGCTAACATCTTAAGTTCTTCTAAATCTAATTCATGCATAATCATCTTATTCTACCTTCTTAAGTCCATTTTACATGCATTTAAGCATACTCCATATTCACACACGCACACATAGGGTAAAAAGTTCCCAAACATTATTTGCTTCTTCTCTTCACTTCAAATTCCTCCTTACTGCATTATCTCCTTGTCTTTGTCTTTCTTGGCAGAATCTTCAGCTAAAACACTAGAATTTCACTTCATGAAACATCCTTGTTACATATTCTTCCATCATAATCACGTTAAGAAGAAATATAGAGGAAGAATGAGATGATAACTTACCAATTTTACAAAAAATCTCATACAAAATTCACTTAATCATTAGAGCAACCAAATGGGTACTTAGAGGAGCTGGATTTTGCATGGAAATGGTGCAGAGAAGTTCTAGAATTCTTCCTCTATTTCCACTGACATTAAGGCTTAAATACCCATTTGATTTTTGTATTCTAGAATCACTAGGTGTCATCTTATGTTTGGCCATTAATACAAATTACATATTTAATCCCTCCTTTCCTTTCTATTATCCAATTAGCCTTATTATAATTAATTTATACTTATACTTTAACCCGCATACTTAATTGTTTAATGGCTATAATTCACATTTTAATAAATTACCATTTTACCACTTTTGCCAAAACTTGTTTATTAATGATGGTTACGTCCCTTTCGACACAACAATCACCGAATCAAGCTTATTTAGTTACAGGCCAATGCTAATCATACCTTAATATGACATGGGTATGTTTTGGGGCCTTAAATTTCTCTCTCCTTAAAATAATTTCACCCTATTGGTACTGAGCTATTATCGTCGATTCTGGCTCCCAAGTTGCTTCCTCCCCTCTATGATGCTACCAGAGAACTTTTATCAAAAGAACCTGCTTATTCTAAAGTTGTCTCACTTCCCTGGCTATGATAGCTTTTGGCTCTTCATCATAAGAGAAATTTGGACTAGTAGTACATTTGTTTCATCGGACTAGTATCTCCGAAGCATCGAAACATAAAACACATCATGTAATTTGGCTAACTTTGGAGGAAAAGCCAACTTATAGGCTATAGGTCTAATTCTCTTAATAACTTCATGCGGACCTATAAAACTCGGGCTAAGTTTTCCTTTCTTTCCAAATCATAACACTTTTCTCCAAGATAAAACCTTCAAGAAAATACTATCTCTAACTGCATACTCAATATCTTTCCGTTTCAAATCCGCATATGATTTTTGTTGATCACTAGCTGTCCTCAATCTCTGATGAATTACCTTAACCTTTTCTTTAGTGTCTTTTACCAAATCAGGCCCGATTATCTTATTCTTGTTCAATTCCATCCAACATACAAGTGTTCTGCATTTTCGACCATGCAGAGCTTCATATGGTGCCATACTAATACTAGCCTGATAACTGTTATTATAAGAAAATTCCATAAGTGGCAAATATTTATCTCAACTACAGGAAAATCCATGACACAATCTAAAGCATGTCTTTTAGAACCTGTATTACCTTTTTGGATTGTCCATCTGTTTGGAGATGGAAAGCTATGCTGAAACTAAGCTGAGTACCTAAAGCTGATTGTAACCCTCTCCAGAATCTTGAAGTGAACCGTGGGTCTCAGTCAGATACAATAGACACTGGTTCACCATGGAGTCGAACAATTTTTGATACATATAATTCAACTAATCGATCCATAGAGTAGTCAGGTTGAATAGGTATAAAATGTGTTGATTTAATGAACCTATCCATAATTACCCAGATTGCATTATGCTTCTTCTAAGTATGACATAGACCTGTCACAAAGTCCATGCTGATATTATCCCATTTCCACTAAGGAATTGGAATGGGATTTAATAGACCAGATAGGACTTGATGTTCAGCCTTTACCTGTTGACACACCAAACACTTAGATACATAATCTACCATATCCTTTTTCATTCCAAGCCACCAATAAAATTGCTTCAGATCCTTGTACATCTTATTACCTCTAGGATGCATGGTGAATACTGTATTATGTGCTTCATGAAGCAGCTTTTTCCTCAATTCAGCATTAGCCAGTACACATAATCTATCTTTGTATTACAAACTCCCATTCTCCTTTACTAAATAATTGGTCTGATCTCTATTCCCAGTTGCTTGCATCAACTGTTGTAGCTTAAGATCTTCCTTTTGAGCATCAATTATTTCCCGTCTCAAAGTGGGTTTTGCTTTTAACTTTGCAATCAAAGCTCCATCAAAAGCAAATCTCTACCTACTATACAATGCCGAAACTATCTTTCTGCTCAAGGCATCTGCCACCACATTAGCTTTTTCTTGGTGGTAATTAACTATGCAATCATAGTCCTTAAATAATTCCAGCCACAGACGCTATCTCAGATTAAGTTCCTTCTGGGTGAGCAGATATTTGAGACTTTTATGGTCAGTATAATACCTACACTTCTCACCATACAAGTAGTGTCGCCATATTTTCAAGAAAAATACCACTGCTGCCAATTCCAGGTCATACGTAGGATAATTTTGCTCATGCAGTTTCAACTGGTGCGAAGCATAAGCTATAACCTTACCATCTTGCATCATAACAACACAACCTAGACCATTCCTTGATGCATCAATATACATGGAGTATTCTTTACTTGGAGTCGGTTGTGTCAGAACGGATGCTTCAGTAAGCATCTTCTTTAATTGCTCAAAATTGGCTTAACATCTAGCAAACCACTCAAATTTCACACCCTTCTGATCAACTTGGTAAGAGGAGAAGCTATAACTGAAAACCCTTTCACAAATTATCAATAATAGCCAGCTAAACTAAGAAACTTCTTACTTCTATCACATTTCGGGGCGGCTGCCAATTGACTATAGTTTCTATCTTAGTTGGATCAACCCAGATGCCTTCTAAAGATACAATGTGGCCAAGGAAAGAAAATTCCTTAAGCCAAAAATTACACTTACTCAACTTGACAAATAATTATTTCTCCCTCAAAGTTTGCAATACTATCCTTAAATGTTGAGCATTCTCCTATTCATTCCTGGAGTAAACTAGAATACCATTTATAAAAATAACTACAAAGTGGTCCATGTAAGGTCTAAACGCCCTATTCATCAAATCCATAAATGTCACAGGAGCATTAGTTAACCCGAATGGCATTACTAGAAATTCATAGTGACCATAACGGGTTCTAAAGGCAGTCTGTGGAATATTTTCATCCTTAACTCAGAGTTGGTAATAGCCTGATCGCAAGTTAATCTTAGAAAATACCCCAGCACCTTTTAATTGATCAAAAAGATCTTCAATCCTTAGCAGAGGATATTTATTCTTCACGGTCACTTTATTGATCTGTCGATAATCTATACACATCCGTAAAGTTCCATCCTTCTTTTTGACAAAGAGAACTGGTGCTCCCCACGGGGAGACACTGGGCCGGATAAAAACCTTATCTCGGAGCTCTTGCAATTGAATTTTCAACTCTTTTAACTCTAATCGAGCCATCCAATAAGGCGCCTTAGAAATAGGAGTTGTTTCGGGTAACACTTCTATTGGCAATTCAACCTCCCTTTCGGGTGGAAAACCATGTAATTTCTCTGGAAATTCATTCACTACCAGAATCTCTTGCAACTTCACCTGATCCCTTTTTGACTCCAGAACTAGAGCTATGAAAGCTTCACATCCTTTCCTAAGAAAATGCCTAGCTTGCATTGCAGATATCACATTAGATAAAAGACCAGGTTGGATAACATAAACCACTGTCTCAGACTAGTCAAGGCTCTTAAATACAACATTTTTCAATCTACGAATAACCACCACTCTATGCTTAGATAACCAGTCCATTCCCATAATTAAATCAAACTTATAAAATAGCAGATCTGTCAGATCAGTAGAAAATTCTTTACCTTGAATCAGAATCGGACAATCCCTAAGCACCCAATTAACACATACGTTAATTAAAATGCCAACTTTAATTACATGTTAATATGGCAATTATATGACTCTAAATTATATGTAAAACACCAAATTATATGTTGCATGGCACTAAAATTGCAACAATAATAATAATAACAATAACAACTATGAAACAAGATGATTATTTATTAATAATTATAATTATTGATTAATTGCAATTATTATCTCAATTTTTATATAATAATTATTAATTAAATATGATTATATCAAATATGCAAACATACATAAAACAGAAATTCAAACTAAAAATTAAACAATAAACTACATGAATTATAGATTAAGAACAAATATAGATGAAAATAGAAATAAAGAAAGCACAATAGTGGAATTTTTTACTTGAATATTACCTTCAGGATTCAATCCTTTGATTCAATATTCTGACTTCAAGAATTCCTTCATTAACGTCCAGTTAACTAGAATGCTCAATTTTTCATTTGGTTTCTTCTCTAAATTTTAGCAGAATCTCCACTTATATTCTTTAATTTTGAGTCTCCAATGTAAGATTATAGCCTTATAATCTTGACCCTGTCTCAAATATTATTTCTCTACTATTTCTCTATTATTTTCTCATAATTTCTCTATATTTTTTGGAATTTTGTACAGAAAATTGGGTGTAAATTATAAAGGTGAAAAATTATAGACACAATATATTGAGTGAAGTGCACTGCAAGGCTAAAATATCTGCCCCTTTGGGCATATTTCTTATTTTGGGGTGTTTTCTCCTATAAGAAGGGATTTTTCGAATATTCCTTGGTCCCAAATAGATATTAAAAACCCAATTCTAGAAGGAAAAAATGTTTCAAAATTGGGTAAAAACCTAGTCCATATACTTTTCAAGCTGACCCAACACTAGAAGGCTTGCAATCGAGGCTAGGAGTATCAATGTCTGTGCTAGGAGGTCTAGTGATAACGCTAGGGCTTTCTGGTCGATGTCGTCCTCCTCGAGTAGCCGCCAAGGAAGAGCAATAGCAGCCAGGTACCTCTAGGCCCACCTCTAGGTATCCATAAATTTTTGTTAAGAAATTCCTTCACTTAGTCCCGTCTCTAGCAATTTTTGGGCTGATTTTGACCCGTAAAAGACCCATTTTAGTCAGTTTAAATCCAATTATAGCCTATTTTATATGAAATTTTATTATTTTTAGTTTTTTACCTATTTTTACTATTTTTAGGCCATTTGTATTCTTTTTATAAGAATTTTCCATTTTAACCCCTCGACCTAGGGTAAAATTACCATTTTTCCCTTGGAGGTTCTTTTGAGCATTAAGAGTGTTCTGATCCATTCAAAGTCATTTCACAAGATTTTTCCCAACCTTGCTTTAATCATTAGGTAACCAAGATCAAGCTGACAAAAAAAAACTCACTAATAACACTCCTCACTGGCTCTCCTTGTGATGGCTAGGTACTCATTGCTATACAAGTCGTGCAGGACATACCATTCAAGAAGACCAGACCTAGCCATAAACACATGAGGTGGTACATTGGAATAGGCACCTTTATCTTTACATCATTTCTCTAAGTCATTAATTTGTTTACTGTCTATAAGATCCTAAATCTTATCTCTCAAATCCATATGTTCGTGGAAAAAATAATATAAGTTGGCACAATGACCAAAAATTTCTTGGCTTTTTGCTAGCCTAGTAGGTAGAGGTTACAGCTTTCCTTCTTTTTGAGATCTCTCTAGACACAAGGATAGGGGTTTGCCGATATTAGAGTACTATCTGACTGGGAAAACTGAGACTTCAGTTGTCCTATCTAACTAGTTTTGCAACTAGTTTTGTTGTTGTTGCCAAATGCAGAGGTGAAACCCATTTGGTTATTGTTGTTGGCAGCATTGTTCTACTTTATAAATGTGTGGGATCGATCAACTAAATAAGAAAAAGGAAACAAGCTAGATTCGAAAGCAAGCTAAAAGCACAACCATCAACATAATAGTCATGTCAAGGAGGAGGCAAACATAAGTCGAAATTACAACAGCAAGCAATACAAATAACTGGCCTTTGTAAGATCTATAAAAGTTAATTGGTTGCCTCATTTAAGTATAAAAAAGTAGAAAAGATCTGTAAGCATGGTTGAAGATCACTGTAATTTGATACTTAACAATGTATAAATTAGCAAGACAAAGGCTTGACAGATCGGCTACATCAAAATAAGGTGTATATATATATATATATATATAAAGAATGGGAAATACGAAACGCCGCAACGACTTAGGATTGCGAACGTGGCATAAGATGTGTAATTAAGCGCCACCTTGAAAATCGTAAATTTAAATTAAATTCTTCTTTGCAGCCGATCAGCACCAAGCACGTACTGCTTGTTAAAAACGGTTAATTACTTTTCATTTAATCCCATTCACAGATCGACATAGTGTAAGATCAAAAATCCAAGCAACCAATGAGCTTACTTGAACTTGTGGGGGTGGACAAATGATAACTCAAGAAATTTCAATCTTTCTTAAACAAACAAATCCAAAACTCTTAATGAAGGAGTTATCTGAATCACAGTCTAAATGTGATTCTTTGTCTTATAAAAAGGGATTCAAGAATCATACACAGAGATATTGTAATCTAACCTTCATTGTTTACAAAAAAAAAATTGTAATAAATTCTAAGTATCTGGCTTAATTATTGGAGTCTTGTGGATAGAACGGAATAAGATTCTAATTCTATTTGTATTGTAGATTCAGACCAAAATTCTCATCCATTCAGGTTTTTGGAATCGATCTGCCAAGTATAGCACGTGTCTCGCGTGTTAATCGGTTTTGCCATTCCAGTCCATATTAATACACCATAACTATAAAAGTAATATAAAAAGAGCAGATATAGTTTTCCATTAGGGAAAACAAAACTTTCTAAATTAATTTTCCTCAAAAGTTCAAAATGAAAGGAGAAATAAAATGAAGTGTAACATTAATTATTAGCTATAGAATAAGTGAAGTCCTTATCGGAGGATGACTACCTTTTGCACCAATATAAAAATATGTTGCCGGTAACTTTGGCCTTTTGAAAGTGCTTCTTTTCCCTTTTATCTCTTTCATGCTTTCTTTCTGTATTTGTTTCTTGCACATTCATGGGTAGTGATTTTACCCTTTTGAGGCTACATGCACAGGAGAGGTGCTTGCTTCATCTTCATGAGGTTTTTGACCTTTTCTTTTTCCCTTATATCCACTTTATTACTAGTCATCCACTATCGTCGGTTAGGTGTCGCAAAATTTAGGGTTACCCTTCATGTCTCTTTCTTTTTAAGTCATTGGAAGGATCTAGAATTATTGAGTAGTGTATGCAGCAGTGACTAACAAAGCCAAATCTCCAATTATTGTGTCACTATATGAACTCTCGTCTCCTAATCGTAATATCAAATTTAATCACATAACCATAATATATATTATGTCCTGTGCGTGCAGAACATAATATTGTTTTCTCAACTTGCATACCATATATATAGGCGTAATACATAGTTAATTCCCTGAATTTAACAATTTCAGTCACTTTGTTCCTTTAATTTTTTGAGAAACCACTGTGCGCCCTAAATCTTCAATTTTTGTTGCTAAATAAGTCCCTAAATGTTTATGTCAAATTTTTTTTTTTAATAAAAATGAGACATGTGTCTTTATATCTACGGAAACAAAATTAAATGCATCGTTTTTTTCGCTTAAAAGAAAATTTGATATTTTGTATATAAAATTAAAATTTAGAGGTTTAAATTGTATTTCGAAAAATTTTAAAAATAAAATAACCAATATTTATAAATTGAGGGCTGATATACTGATCCATTAAGAAAGTTATCTAATACTAAATAAAATCTTGATCTCATTTTTTATAGAGAAAATTTGGACTTAAAAATTATCTTTTACGATAAATAAACACTTAAGATATCATTCATAGAGATGTATTATCGATTCTTAAATCTCTTCAAAGCGTCGGAAAGTAATTTGATATTTGTTACCATATATTTTTTACTTTGTTATAGGTAATTAATAAACTAATGTTAATAATTTCGTCTTCCCACGATATTATAATACATTAAAGGTAAATATTATAATACATTAAAGATGACAACTAATAGCTACAGTGTGCAGGTGGAAACAGTCAGTTGACGATGTGTCCATGCATCGTGCAACAAAGATTGCTGTTCAGAATACTGTATCAAGAAAGCAAATTGTGACTGGAAAAGCTGAAAATGAGATCTTGCTTTTTATTTTCTTTTTTAATTGGAAGAGGTAAAATGAAAAATATATTATAAATAAGATATTTATGGTATCTAATTAAAGCAACTAGATTCTAGCTAGCTGGACTGAGAGTCAGGTCATAGTGGCATGAACAGGTGGCATATAGTTGAAATGAACATATTTCACGTACCTTTTTTAAGATATGATTATGGCAAGAAACTGTTGCTAATTAAATTTAATCTTAGATTTGTAGTCACGGATGTTTGTCTATGATTGTGGAGCATACTATGCGATATGATATATAAATATATTCATTAGAAAAAAGAATAGATTTTCATAGTCATTAAAGTGCTAGCCATCTAGTTGATCAGTACATGGCCTACAAACAGAAAGACATCTTAATAAGGAATATTTCCCAAATAGGTTAGTAAAAGAAACTTCGGTAATAATAATAATAATAATATGATCGGTAAAGATTTTTGAACATAACTTTTGTACATCCATATCGGGGGTGTAATTATAAATTCTTTATAATGGTTTGATGTACATTGAACAAACTATCCTTTTGAAATAATCTATAGAGCCAAATATATTAAGAGCAGTATGATTATTATACTTAGTTATATTCAACTTATGTTAATGGAGTTATGTCCTTTATCATGAGCCATTTTAATTATTATTATAAAACAAATTTATGATCATTGCTTTGGCAAGTTTTATTTAAAAAATCTATTTTTTATAGTTAAAAAAAAAGGGGGGGAGAAGAAAGGAAACGGGTGACTTGGTAATGGCCAATTTTTTATAGTTAAAAAAAAGGGGGGGAGAAGAAAGGAAACGGGTGACTTGGTAATGGCCACAAATCACATGGTGATGCCAATAAAATGAGTTTGTCGGGTCACTTTTAAAGGCTAAGATTGGAAGGTAGAGATGATGGTAATGGCGATATGTTACACTTTTTGTTGATGCATAAACATTTTGATTACAGTCTATGTAGGAGAGGATAAATATTTATCTAAAGTTGAAAACTATGACTCCAAAAAGTTTAGGCAACAAGAAGTTAAACAAATCACGAAATTAATACGACTTTTTGTTAATTATGATTCCAAAAGAAACAACTCTCCATCGTTGCTGTAGTCTTAGATTCCTCTTTAGTTAATTAATTAATTAATCTTTATGCATGTTCTTACTTTTTTGTTCCTTAATCATAAAAAAAGAAACAAATTCATATTCATCAACGTAAAGATCTTTGGACACAAATTGTCCATAACGGGAGTACAATTGTAAATTCAGTATAATGGAGATAATATGTGGACCCAAATACATTATGTTTGGTTAGTTGGTTAGCACATATATAATACAAGTTAATACAAATATAGTGTTTGGTAAATTTTTTTAAAAAGCTATTGTGAGAATAATATAATATATCATGCGATCCACTATTTCACAAACACTACTTATAATAATATACTATTCATCCTAGGATTTGTGTAATATGGTAAAACTCTGGACGTATCAATTTTTTTACCTTAATCCAAAATTCGTTTCAAACCTACTAGAAAAATTGTATTTTCAACCTGAATCTAACATGGAAAAAAAATGTGTATGACCCGACCCGAAAATTAAGAGTTGGGTAAAGGTTGGCATGAGGATAACCTGAATGACTCGAATTAAGTATATTTATGTAATAGAGTTGTGCAAAACCGAACTTGAATAGAAAAATTAAAATGAACCATGGGCATTTCTATCCATTTAATTGGTTCGGTTTTTTGGTTTTGATTGATTCATTTCGGATCTAAATATGAAGTTCAACTTATTCAATTTATTTCAGTTCTAAAAAGTCTAAAATCAAAAGAACCGACCCAAAATGATTCAATCCAAAATTAACAACTCAAAACTCTCCTATTTATTTTATTTTATTAATACAGCACAATATTGTGCACTAAATAGATAGATTAAAATATTAAATGCTAATACAATTTTACACCAAACATTATAATGGTAATACAAGCTAAATACTATATAGATTAATACTACGTAAGTTAACGCTATACAAACTAATAAAATGTAGAGATTCAAATGTGCCCTAATGGAATCGCTATGTAAAGTTTAGGAAAAACACATTATTAGATTCTTAAACTATTCAATTTTTCTTAATTGAGTTCTTCAATTTTAAAACCTACAGATTGGATCTCAAAACTTTTATTTTACTCCTTATTTGGGTCCCTACATGTTTTCGAAATTTTTAAGATTTATGATTTTGCCCCAAATTATTTTCTTTTCTTCCCGTAACTTATTCTTCTTCCCAAAACACGTTCAAAAACTATAAAATCACTCCAAATTTTTCTACAAAATAATTTTTAATATCCAATAATTGTCAATACTCTTGTTGTTTTCATCTACATCATGGAGTAGAATAGAATCTAGTAATAAGATTATAAATACTATTGTGGATGGCATTAATTGTCTAAACGAAACATTTGAAAAATTTAAAATCTGTGTGAAAAGTTTTCAGATCATTTAGAAAAATTGGTTTTAAGATAGAGCGAGTTTGAAAATTATTTTTTCAAAAAAAAAAAGTCCTAAACTTTGTTGCAAGTTTTCATTACTTTAATAAGTACGAAAAATTGAAAGAAGTGAGAAACCCTAGAATCCATACACCAAAATAGTTTTAAAAATCTCTGAGTAACTCTATAATTTCGACTATAAGAAAAATACAGATTGGCAACGGAAATTACCGATGAAATTTTGTCTAGTTGAGTTGAAATTTTTAGTATATAGCAGGCTCAATTTGAATTATATTATAGCCTAAGGTAGAAAATTTTGGAGTAATTTAATAGTTTTTTGACGTGCTTTGAGAAAAAGAATAAGTTTTGGAAAAAAAATAATTTGGGACAAAATCATAAATCTTAAAAATTTCAGAGAACACATAGGAACTAATAAAGAGTAAAATCAAAATTTAACAATCCATTATATAGTTTCAAAATTCAAAAAGTCAATCAAGAAAAATCAAATAGTTCAGTACTAAAATATATATTTATAAATTATGTACATATTTATTATCATCCATTCATCAAACCATGGTAGACCTCGTTGAGTTCATGTCCAATCTCAGTGTCTCACACAGAAAGATCAATTTGCTTATGTTTTAACCTTTCAGCCCATCGTTTCTTGTCGCCGATTAGGCTGGCCCGGTAGGCCCCAGTAAAGGCGAAGACCCGCTTGACCACAAGTACTTTAAAAGAATTATTAATATCCAAAATTGTATAATATGTATATATATATATATATATATATATTGGATTATGATTGCAGTCATATGGAGTAGGGGACACATCCTTAACTTTTTTTTTTCCCTTTTTTATTAGTTTGATTTGCCATTGATATAACTTCAACGTCATCCACATCGAATTTGATTTTCTCATTTTTTTTTTCTTGTAATAATTAGTTAAAGAAGATAATGTGTTGGTTTTGGATAGAGAAAAAAGGATTCAGACCGAGTAAGGTGGGGAACATATTCATATGGATGTTGAAATAATATATGTTTATTAATTATCTTTATATATTCATTTATAGATATTAGATATACAAGTATAATGGACAACAAAAATTGCATAAATGTGTTCCACACTTAAAATTGGATTAGCTTATGAAGGGATTAGCATATTTTCCAATATACACAGTTTTGGGAGGTGTTGTGGACCATTCATGTTTTGAAGAATGCTGATTTGTCTTAGTGCTAAATGATATGGAAGAATTGGTGGATATAAACATGTCTTGCATTAATTTTGTTCTCGGTAAATTTTTGGACATAAATTTTCCATAAAGGAGGCATAATTGTAAATTTTGTATAATGGTCAGATGTGTAGTAATTAAAATACCTTTTCAAAATAATCTGTGGAGTTAAATACATTAGGAACAGTATTATCATTATACTTGATTATGTCCTACCAATATAAATAGAGTTAAGTCCATTTATCAAAGTCTATTTCTAAAGAAAATATATGCATAGAGAGAGTTGGTATCTAAATGTTTTTTGACCTATGTTTAATTTCTATGAGCTAAGTGGTGTTGGACGATAGGGGCTTGGATTTGTTGGTCGCATAATCAAATGCATCTAAAAAGGGAGGTGGGAGTGTTGTTGTCTCCCCTACGATTGACCCCCATGAATAATGGAAAGTGAAGTCCATAATTATGTCTTTGTTTAAGTTTATTTATTTTGTTTTTATAATTTTGGCCCCCCCTCCCTCATCCGCTGACCTTTTTTTTTCTTCTTGTCTTTCATTCTTTTTAATGTAAAATCGGTAGATTAATACAAGCACAGCTTTTAGTATGCCCCCACACCACTCTCTCTTCTATGTTTTATAATGGTAGGTATGGGTTAGGGGTATCTAGACTAAATTACAACCTATACCACTTAACCAGCAACATTTAACACCTTCAACACCTCTAGCTACCTAGCTACTTCCCTCTTTTTTTTCTTTTCTTTTTTCTTCTTATCGTGATCGTTTGTAAATATTAATTTTTTTTAGAAAACATACATTTTTTTATCTCTGAATTTCAATTTTTTTTTACATTAGATATTTTTACTTATAAAAATTAACATTAAATTTATATACTTTTAAAATCATTCAAATTAGATCAAATTTAAATTGGACGGCATTTAACTTAAAATGATAGTGTATCTCTCAAAACATAAAAAATTTGTAGAATTATACAATTATTTTATCTGAAAAAAAGTGATGAATTGAATTTTTTTTTAATTTTTTTATATTTTGGTAGATTTTATAGTTATTTTAGGTTGAACTCACAGAACGTAAGTTTAAATTTTATTAATTCCGTTAAAATTGAATATAATATAAGTAATAAAAGAGTGGAGAAATTTAATATTACCTTTTAAAAATAAAAGAAATTGAGACGCCAAATGTTAAAATTCAGTAACCTTATGATGTGAATTTTTAATTTTTTTTATAACAGCGAGTTTTCAAGATGCTTTCCATTTGAACACGTGGACATTCTTTAAGGTGCTGCAAATTGCCAGTCTATTATTACATTTGTGAGATAGAAGTTTTATACGGTAAAGATTTTGACATAATATTTGAACCTAAATTGTCCATAATGGTAAATTACTAATTGCATTAAAATGGGTAATTGTAAATTAATCCAAATACCTTTTTAGAAAATTTGAAGCCAAATATATAAATATATTATTATATTTGATTATGTTCCACTTATGTCCATGAATTAAGTTTGGATAAAGAAATTGTATCAGTTCAAATATAATAATATAAATTAATTGTATCCTATGCTCCATACTTCAACTACTGCTTCATTTTAGATGGATCAAAGATAAACTTCTTACATAAACTTCTTCAGCGTTGGAGTCGATAGGCTTCATTGCATATGTAAAGAGATCTTGATCTCGCACACCCACAATGGAAATGCAAAACCACATCAAAACTGAGGCTAGGCCAACGTTATGTTTTGGGCCAGAACAAATTTTAATTGAAAGCGGGATAAAATTAGATGCTATGCTTAAACAATTTGTACTCATCCGAAATGTGTTTACTATTACCCAATAATATTTGAACCCGACCCAAAACTCGAAATCCGATTAATATATAAAGTTTAATCAAACTATTCATATATTTAATTGAATATATCTAATATTGGTGTTAATAATTTTAAGTAATAAAGTGTATTACACAACTTCTAAATATAAATTATACTCTAATATAATAAAATAATTTAAAAAATAAATTTTATAAATAATATAAGAGTATAAATATTATTGTTTAATTAAGAAATAATTAATTTTATAAAAGAGTATGGATAGCAGATACCCACAAGTATAAACCCAATCCAACATAAGCAGTAAAATCAATATTCTAACCCATTCCAAACACGTTTTAAATACTACCCAAACACATCCTATTAGAATGATAGAGTATCCGAAAACATCCGATCTGCTGCTATCCCTATATAAAGAGTATTGTACTAACGGAGTTGTCGTCTTTTCAATTTGTGCAAACCCGGTTACTTGTACACTTTCGTATTATTTTGAGATAAAGCACACCCATACTTGGCAAAAAAAAATTAACGTACATACCTTTAACTTTATAAAATGATGTTTTACACACTTAAATGGATAAAAATAATTTACTGTCCACCTGAATTTGACAATGTGAATACATTAACCTTTGATATTAAAACCATGTAACAATTCTTTCGGCATTTACATTTCATTTATTAAATTCATGTGATCTTGATAAAAAATATATACTTTACAACTCATAAGTATAATTAATAAAGAAAATTCATGTAAAAACAATCAAGAAATAATAGGTAAACTTTTGTCACCATCACAAGATAATATACACACGTTATCATATCAAGTTCGGATGGACAATAAATTATTTTTTACCAACATCAAGTACGTAAAAAATTATTTAACTAAAATTTTTTGTTCTGGATGTATATTTTTATATTATTCCTATTATTTTCCACAATCAATAATTGATACACTTTCCAAAGCAATAACAAAAAAATATGAACCAAAATCAAAATTAATTCATTTCTAAACTTATACTCTAATCATGATTTAGTTAAAAAAAAAAATCTCACAAAAATAATTTTTAAAATATTACAATTAAAACACTTTAAAAATAATAAATTTAACATCAAAGCATTAACTTAACAAATCACATCAATTTGAAAGTCATAACAAATCACATCAATTTAAAACATGTACATCATGTTCTAAATATTCCACTCATCATTTCTTTAAATATTCTAAATTGACACACTTCCACGCGGCATTAAATATTCTAAATTGGCACACCTCGGACACTGGATACATGATATTCCAACTAAATTTGCTCTGGTTGTAATATTTCCATTATTTCAACTATTTTCGTGGGACACTTTTTTGTATCTAAGGACATTTTTTTTTAAACTAAGTCATTGTTGAAACATAAATCCAATCACCATATATCAAATTAATCCACAAACAAAACATCTCTCTCTCTCTCTCTCTCTCTCTAATAATCTGCAGTGATCGACAGTATGAATGCGTTTCATTTGACCAGTTACAGAAATCCCATAATAATGCAATTTGTAGGTTCGCTCAATAAAATTAGATTGATACAAGTTTTATTGTTCTAGCTGCGGCAGATTTGTAGTCCGACTAAAATGAAAATAAGACAAAAGATATTACTCTTTACTCACCCACAGCTACACCCTTCTTTTTTTCATGTCAAGTTCATGGAAACTACCACCAGGGGAACCTGTACATAACTTGATAAAATATTCATTGAGTATTTACAGTCCTGTTTGCTCAATATGAGTGTATGTCGTTTTACCAACCAGGAAAGGAGACAGGTAAGCCTGAATCCCAAAAAGCCAGCATTGCCTTGTGGAGATATGCCATTCTGGGGCAAGGTTGACTACACCTTTGCCAGGAGAGAAGCATTGCTAGTGCAGCACTGCTGCACTTTTGACAAAATATAATCTCTTTTCACCCTTTGAGAACCATTATGCACTCTAACTTTCAAAGGTTCTCTTTCAAGTTGTATGCTCAACTTTTAGCAATCATGCATTGTCTAGGAAAGAAGTGATAGTAAGCTCACTCAAACACAGAGACCTCTCCATTCCAACCACATGAGGCTATTACATTAGGCATCACAGGGTGGAAAACAACATCCAAGCATGCCTGCTCATATGCCTTGATTTTCCTGATAAGTTTTGATGATCTGTAGTTGTAAAAATATATGGAACCATCTGATGAGCCAGATACGAGCTTCTCACCATCCAAACTGAAGTTGCACTTAATGGGGAACCCTGACACCCCATGGCTCTCGTATCTTTTATACTTGTCTAGCCTGAATGGTGGACTTGAAGAGAAGATTGCAATATAATTTCCATTTGACTGGGCTACGAAACATTGATCAAATGGATGACATCTTACAGAGGGGCAGGTATAAGCTTCCACATAAACCTGTTAAGAGTGAAATTTCAAGCATCAAAACCAGTCTCTGAGGCGATGCTATGACTCAAATAATTCATATTTGATCACCAATCACTAATATGCCTAGTGAAATCATACAAAAGAGGATGTAGTGCCTAACTGCCTCACAGTAGTTCTTGAGCAGTTTGGCGCATAGTCTATAATTTAAAGGGTAGACAACTTTCAAGATCCAGATTAGTTAGAGCTTAGACTACTTTCAAGATCAAGATTCATTATCACAACAGGTACTCAGAAATGATAAGTGGACCATCCATCTCTAAGGACCTCACTAACACATTGCAAAACTTACCCGAACCCTACAAAGATTAAGATATTTAGCTTTCAAGTACTTATATTTGGGCTTTGCTTAAACCTAATCAATCTGCTTAACCGAATCAGATCTCTCAATGCTCCAACCATACCATGTAGAAACTTAAAACCACCCCCATCAAAATGCTAACAAAAGAATCAGGATTATCACCACCAACAAGACCTTTTATTTCACATGATTGGGCAGAGGAAGCATACAACTTCATTTATGTTATCAAAAGCAAGATTAAGAGATGGAAAAGGTGAGAGATAAATCAGTGTAGGAATATAAGCTCTAGTCATGGGATTATTATTAAACCAAACTACCAAAAAAAGAAAAAGAGAAAGAGAAAAAAAGAAAAAAATACATCTCCCAACTGAATGCCCGAGCACAATAATAATGTATACCAAAAACCATTATTTAATGTGGTCTCTCTTAAATTTCTTAATTATGTGCTATGAGGAGAAATTTTTTTCCTTGTTTCAGGTGCTTTTTACATGCCTCCTTGATTTATATTTTTAATTATATTATTATATTTTTACCGAGTAGATATTTCATAGAAATTCTGATGAAGATCGAGGCCCAGAAGATGGTGGACAGGCCCAAAGGCCCATAGTTTGGAGGGTGTACACGAGGAAACACAAAAGGAATGCAGAAAATAATGAAGCAGCTGAGGTGGATGGAAGTTAGTTATGCGTGAGGGGGGACAGAGGGTAGGAGATATAAATAATTCTGAGCGTGAGGGAGGGGGCATGCTTGTTCTAGCAATTGTTTTGTTCCTGAAAGAAGGTATTGGAAGGGAGCAGGGAGAGAGGAATTGAGAACCTTTCTTCGTGTGAGGCGTGGCCCTTATTCTTTACTTTGTTTCTTTTTCTTTCTTCTGTAATCAGGCTGAGTTGCCTAACCAGCCATATGGCTGAGATACAAATTTACTGTAATTAAGAACTCACCATCAATACAGATATTTTTCATTCATTGTGGACTGTTTGTGGTTTGTGTTGTGAAGAATTTGCTGTTGCTGTTGTTTTCTTTTAGTTGAGTGTTATCATTGGTCCGACCTGCCGGATCCGAAATGGAGACCCGTTACCAGACTTTGCAATCCAAATTAGATGACACTGATCGGAGAGTGGGGGAACTCACTGCTAGTCTGCACGACGTGACCACAGCGGTTTCTGAACTCCAAGCTGATACGCAGAAACAGGAGGAATTCAAAGGATTTGTTATGAATTGGATCAAACGTTTAGACAAACAGGCCCAAACCACTGAGGATTTCAGCTCGGCAAGCGAACCGGCAGGGGAGAGAACTGGAACCCAGCAGGGGCAAAGTTCCGTTCCGAGAATGGAATTCCAAACCGATCCCAATTATTTTGCCAATTCTCATCCGTCCTTACGAAAGGTCAAACTTCCGATGTTTAATGGGACTGATAGTAGGGGATGGATTATTCAAGCCAAAACTTACTTTCGTATAAACCAGATTGTTCCTGAGATGCAAATCCGGTTGGCTGAAATTTCAATGGAAGGTGCTACCATAAATTGGTTCTGTATGCTCATGGATATCTACCCTAATCTAACTTGGGACCAGCTCAAGAAAGAAATGATGCGAAGGTACAGCAGTAGCTATTCATCTAATCCTTTTGAAGAGTTGGCCGATTTACAACAAACAGGAACAGTTGAAGAATTTATTGATTCCTTTGAAATGGTGGCTGCAACGGCACCTAGGCTACCTGAACAGCAATACATCGGGTATTTCATCAGTAGCTTGAAGGATGAGATAAAGGGCTGGTTGAAGGTTCACCAACCTTTAGAACGTGTGGAGGCCATGAGATTGGCTCGATCGATTGAAGCGACTATGCACAGCAATAAGGGGAATGTGAGTCGGCTGATGTCACACACCTTGAGGGACAGAGACGGGACCAGCAAAACCCAATTAACCCAATCAGGCGGGTCGATTTGGGCCTTTGAACCCATCCTCTACTTCCCTACCGAGCCCAACCCAGCACAGATTTAATTCAAACATCACAGCCCAACAACGGTTTCTTCCCTCTCCTCCTTCACCTGAACCACTGCGATGGGGACAACGAAGAACTGGCATGCGACAATTGACTAAACCAGAGTGGGAGGAGAGAAGAAGGAAGGGCCTCTGTTTTCAATGTGGCCAGACCTATTCCCCTCAACACAAATGCCCACAAGCGCAGTGACCCTCAACTACAGAAAATACTTTTTGATCTGCGAAAGGATGCTCTCGCCCATCCTGGTTTCGTGGAACGCCAAGGTAAACTCTATTTTAAAAATCGGTTAGTCCTCCCTTCTGCATCCCCTTGGATTCCCAGACTGTTGGAGGAATTCCACTCTACTCCTTCGGGTGGGCATTCAAGCTATTATCGCACTTATAGGCGATTGGCTTCCTTGTTCTAGTGGGTGGGAATGACGAAGACAGTGTAGCAGTTTGTTCGCACTTGTGACATATGCCAAAGGTACAAGGCTTCAATGTTAGTTCCGGGTGGGTTGCTTCAGCCCCTGCCTGTTCCGAGTCAAGTGTGGTAGGACATATCCATGGACTTCATCACTGGATTACCAAGATCAAAGGGGTTTGACACAATCTGGGTGGTGGTGGATAAGCTATCGAAATATGCCCATTTTATTCCTCTCAAACACCCTTTCACCGCAAGACTGTTGGCTGAAGTTTTTCTTCGGGAGGTTATCCGCTTACATGGGTTGCCGAAGTCCACCCTAAGCGACAGAGATCCACTGTTTGTTAGTCGGTTCTGGCAGGAGATTTTTAAGTTGCAAGGGACTAAGCTGCATTTCAGTTCCGCCTACCATCCTCAGACTGACGGTCCAACGGAGGTAGTAAACGGTGTGTTGAGACATTTTTGCGTTGTTTTACTACTGACCAGCCCAATACCTGGTCTTCATGGTTGTCTTGGGCTGAGTTTTGGTACAACTCAAACTAAGGTTAATTTCTTCAGTGGTCACTCAATTTTGTGGTTTGTAACGATTTGGTCACTAAACTTTAATTTGTAACTAAAAAATAATTTATCTATTATTTTGTAACGAAAAAATCATAAAAACCGAAAATTGCATTCGCCGGCAACCGGCGCGTGATCGGTACGGCAAAACCCAATGACACGTCCAAAATTTGGTCACGTCAAATTAGAGTTAATTTCTGTGGTGGTCACTAAACTTTGTGCCTTGTAACGATATAGTCACTAAACTTCAACTTTGTGCCGTGCAGATCATACGCCGATTACCGGCGAGCACAATTTCCGATCATTGTGATTTTTTGGTTACAAAATAATAGATGAGTTATTTTTTCGTTACAAATTGAAGTTTAGTGACCAAATCGTTACAAGCGAAAAGTTGAGTGACCACCGAAGAAATTAACCCACTCAAACTATCATGTGTCAATTGATAAAACTCCTTTCGAGGTGGTTTATGGTCGTCCTGCACCCACTGTGTTTCAATTTGTTACTGAAGAAGTTCAAGTGGCAGTTGTCTGCAGAGAGTTGTTGGACAGAGATGAAGCATTGCGTCAGTTAAAATCTCATCTGGCTCGAGCACAGTCTAGGATGAAACAGGCAGCTGATCAGCACCGCCAACATGTTGATTTCATTGAGGGAGACCAGGTGTATGTTAAGCTGCGTCCTCATCGCCAATTTTCGGTGACTTCCAGAATTACTCCCAAATTGGCTCCCAGATTCTATGGCCGTTTTCCTGTAATTCAACGCATTGGGCCGGTAGCATACAAGTTGCAATTACCTCCGGGTGCGAAAATTCATCTAGTTTTTCATGTGTCATTGTTAAAGAAGGCAATTGGAACAGCACAAGTAGTTGACGAGGTCCAATCTCTCCAACCGGTTTGTATTTTAGCTAAACGGACCATCCACAAACATGGGGAGACAATTTCCCAATGGCTGATTCAATGGAATGAAGGAGGGATAGACAATGCTACATGGGAGGATGAGTTTGTAATTTGTAATCAATTCCCTCATTTCAGTCTTGAGGACAAGATTGCTTCCCCACCGGGTGGCAATGATAGAGAAGAGGCCAACAAAGAAGAGGCTCAAGCCCACAGGCCCACTGTTTGGAGAGTCTACTCCAGAAGACCCAAAAAGAAAGTGGGATACGAAATGGAGGGTGAGCTAGCACAATTCAATTAGGAATAAATAGTTGGTTTTGTGAGAGGAGAGAGGGTGGAAAAAGAATCATCCTGAAAGAGGTGTGAAGGGAGGTAAGGGAAGGGAAGAGCAGATGGTTGGCTGTTCTAGTTGTTAGGCCCTTGCTGTTACTTTATTTTGTTCTTATTTCTGTTGATTGTATTGTGAAGGAATACTCTGCTGTAATTGATTCCATTTCATATCAATACCACAGCTATACTACATTTCTTCTTTATTTGTCTGTTTGTTTGATTGGTTGTTAACCATTGTTTATCAACCTGCTTCTGTTCTTGCTCCAGTAAAGCCACCTATTGTACATGTCTATTCTAGGAGACATGGAACCTGCAATACAATGTCTGAATTAGATTCATCATCCGATCCAGTCCCAGATGATCTTGATATTCCCATTGGCCTACGGAAAGGCGAACGCCATTGTGCCTATCCTATTGGTAATTTTGTCTCTTATGATCATTTATCTCCATCTACATGTTCTCTTATTTCTTCTCTCGACTCGGTTTATGTTTCTCGAACTGTTAAAGAAACTTTGTCTCATTCCGGTTGGCGTAATGCAATGATAGAGGAGATAAATGTTTTGAATGAAAATCACACTTGGGACTTGGTTGATTTGCCAAAGGGAAGAAGATTGTGGGACGCAAATGGATTTTTTCAGTTAAAGTTAATCCAGATGTTCTATGGCTAGACTTAAAGCTAGGCTTGTTGCAAAAAGATATGCTTAGACATATGGAGTGAATTATTCAGATCCTCTCTCCAGTGGTTAAACTTACTTCTGTTAGATTGTTTATCTCCATAGTTGCTTCACAGAACTGGCCCTTACACCAATTGGACATAAAGAATGCTTTTCTTCATGGAGACCTTCAGGAAGAAGTGCACATAGAGAAACCACCTGGATTTATTGCTCAGGGGAAGTATGGAAAAGTTTGTCATTTGAAGAAATCTCTGTACGGGTTGAAGTAGAGTCCACGTGCTTGGTTTTGCAAGTTCAGTGAGGTAGTCCAAGAGTTTGGGCTGACAAAGAGCAAGTGTGATCATTCTATCTTCTACAAACAGTCACAAGCTGGCATTATTCTTCTTGTTGTATATGTTGATGACATTATTATTACTGGAAGTGATTATGCAGGCATCTCTTCTCTCAAGTCCTTTTTGCATACCAAGTTTCAAACTAAAGACTTGGGCTAGCTGAAGTACTTTTTAGGAGTAAAAGTTTCGAGGAGCAAAAAGGAAATTGTTCTATCTCAGAGGAAGCATGTCCTTGATTTACTTGAAGAAACTGAAAAATTGAAAGTCAAGCCTTGTAGTATTCCTATGGTTCCCAATGCGCATCTTACGAAAGATGATCTTTTTTATGATCCAGTGAGATACAGGAGGTTAGTTGAAAAACTTAACTATCTCATAGTAACTCGTCCAGATATTGCATTTGCAGTAAGTGTTGTTAGCCAGTTCATGTCTGCTCCTACAGTGAAGCATTGGGCAGCTTTAGAGCAGATTTTACGCTATTTGAAAGGGGCTCCTGGACTTGGTATACTTTATAGTAATCATGGACACTCACATTGAGTGCTTTGCAGATGATGATTGGGTAGGATCCAAAAGTGATAGGAGGTCAACTACAGGCTATTGTGTCTTTGTTGGAGGAAACCTAGTGTCTTGGAGGAGTAAAAAGCAGACTGTTGTATCTAGATCCAACGCAGAATTTGAATATAGAGCTATGTCACAGTCTGCATGTGAGATCTTATGGATTCATCATTTGTTAGATGAGATTGGTTTGAATCCTTCATTGCCAACAAAACTTTGGTGTGATAAAGCTGCTCTCCATATCGCTTCTAATCCAGTGTATCATGAACGGACTAAATATACTGTCACTTTATCCATGAAAAGATCCAAGACAATGTTATTTCAACTGGTTATGTGAAGACAAGAGAACAGTTAGGTGATCTGTTTACGAAAGCACTCAATGGACCTCGAGTGAAATATCTGTATAACAAGTTGGACATGATTAATATGTATGCTCCAGCTTGAGGAGGAGTGTTACAGAATGTATATATATAGTATATTTCTAATTAGGCTTAATTAGGCTAATTGGTTAGGTTCCATATATGTTAACAATACACTTGTATATATAAATCTTTGTAATACTTGAAGGAATGGACTGAAAATCATTTTCCCATTGTGCTTTTACACTTAACAATAACCCCCCCTGAGAAACTTCGTGTCCCCAAGAAGTGAAGAATTCAAGAAACTGATTCTGAATGTAGTGAGCATCCTCCCAAGTAGAATCAATTGTTGGTAGTTCTTGCTATTTGATGAGAACCTATCGGATGCGAGTGTCCCCAGCTAGGATGGTTCTGGAATTCAAAATCTTTTCAAGTGTGATAGAAAATTCACCATCAATAATTGGTGGAAGAGTGGGTAGGGCATGATATTTTGGCCAATTTCTTCTTAAGGAGGGCAACATGAAATACATGATGTATTTTGCAAGTAATAGGCAGGTCTAATTTGTAAGCAACAGGGCTAATTTTAGCAATACTAGAAATGGACCATAATACTTAGTTGTTAGCTTGAGAGACTTCCGAACTGCTAGTGTAAGTTGTCTATAAGGTTAAATTTTGAGGTAGACCAAATCTCCAACCTAAAACACACTTAGTTGTTAGCTTGAGAGACTTCTGAACTGCTAGTGTAAGTTGTGTATAAGACTAAATTTTGAGGTAGACCAAATCTCCAACCTAAAACTCTCTTTCAGACCTCTTATGATCAGCATACTGCTTCATTGAAAGCAGCTAGTTGTTCATTGAGAAAAGAGTTCATAGTTTCTTTGTTGTGCAAGTACTCTTCAACTGCTGCCACTGAAGCAGGAAGAGAAGGAACAATAGGCAGGGAACATGGTTGACCATAAACAGCCTGATGGGGGCTCATTTTGATGGCTGAATGTAAGCTAGTGTTGTACCAATACTCTACTAGGCTGAAACACTTGAGCCATTTGGTTGTTTTGTGGAAGGTCGTACATCTTAAGTACCCCTCTAGGCTTCTGTTAAGTCTCTGTTTGGCCATCAAATTAGGGATGATAGCCTATAGAGAATTGAAGTTTAATGCCCAATAGCTTCATGAGTTCCTGCCAAAAACCACCAGTAAAAATTCTCTCAGTCAGACACAATTAATGTAGGAATGCCATGAAGCTTGAAAATATTATCTAAAAAAGCTTAAGCAACTGTTGCTGCATTGAAGGGATGAGCCAATAGGATTAAATGTCCCATCTTGGAGAATCTATCAACCACAATAAGGATAGTGTCTCCTGACCTTGGTAGCATTTCAATGCAATCTAAGGAGATGTCAACCCAAGCCTGAGTAGGTATAGGAAGGGCTGGAGCAATCCTGGGGCTGCCACTAATTCAAACTTGCGTCTCTGACAAATATCACATTTGGTAACCCAATCAAGGACTTGTTTTTGCATAGCAGGCCAGTAGAATGTATGTTGAAGCCTATGTAGTGTTCCTCTTATGCCAGAGTGGCCCCCCAAAAGGTGAATCATGGCAAACAATAAGTAAATGTTGCCTAAGAGTAGTACTGGAACCAATGTAGAGCCTGCCCTTATAACTAACTAAGCCTCGATGCAAGGTGTGGTTGGGTAGGCTGGAAAGGGAGATGGCTAACTGCTGTATGATGGACTGTAACTTGTCATCAGCAGTGTAGGAAAGAAGAACTTCCTCAACCCAAGTAGGGGTAATGACTAAAATGGCAAGAAGATTGAAGGAAGGGGGTCTTTCAAACTTCCTTGAGAAGGCCTCCGCAACCTTGTTATGAATCCCCTTCTTATATTGGATTGTATAGTCAAGACCAAGCAGCTTAATAATGCCCTTTATCTGGATGTAGTTATGCAGCCTTTATTCTAAAAGATGCTTGATGCTCTCATGATCAATCAGGATGGTGAAAGGACCTTGTTCAACGTAATGCCTCCATTTAGTTACTGCTAAGTAATGGCCAGTAGCTCCCTCTCATAAGCAGAGTTGTTCTAGGGCCAAGGGGTTTAGAGATGAAAGTAATGGGTCGGTCCTACTGTAGGAGTACATCCCCTATGCCCGAGGTACTTGCATCACATTCCAATGTGAATGGTTGCTGGAAATTAGGCAGAGCTAGAATAAGAGCTTGTGTCATCAACCCTTTTAGGTGATCAAAGGCTGCTTGAGCTACTGGACCCCATTGGAAGTTGTCCTTTAGTAATTCAGTGAGTGGTTTATTGATTGTGCCATAGCATTGAATGAATCACCTGTAATAACCAGTGAGGCCTGAGAATCCCCCAAGGCTCTTTAATTTCTGAGGAGGAGGCCAAGCGACCATTGCTTCAATCTTGCTTGGGCCAGTGGCAACTCCTGAACCAAAGATGATGTGACCCAAATAGGAGACTTGGGGCTGCCCTATTTCACAGTTAGGTTCCTTGGCATATAGCTGATGGTCCCTTAGGAGCTTAAATACAATCTGAAGATAGAGCAAATACTAGTCTGCAATAGGGCTATAGACAAGTATGTCATCAAAAAATACTAGAACAAACTTCCTCTAAGTGTGGTTTAAAAATGTTGTTCATGAAGGATTGAAAGGTAGCGAGGGCATTGGTGAGCCCAAAGGGCATTACAAGAGATTCATAGTGCCCAAAGTGTGTTTTGAAAGCTATATTGGAGATATCAGGCTCATGTATTCTGATTTGATGGTATCCAAACCTCAGATCCAGCTTCATGAAGATGGTGGCCCCATGTAATTCATCCATTAAGTCATCCACCAAAGGAATAGGGAATGTCTTTAATTGTCACTTTAATTCAGTTGGAGTAGGTGATGGAGGAGAGGTTGGTCCTACGGGAACAACTTGGTGAGCAGAGATGAAAAAAAAATTGGAAGTGAACCTTGCCATCCATTTTGCAGAAACTTGTTAACAGACTTAGCAGAAATCATCTTCAAAAAGGCTTGCTCATTAAGTCCTTTCAGTTTCAGAGGCTTTCCTTCCCCGAGGATGGTCAAGGTTGGCTTAGCAAAGTCAAAGTCACTGGATTGTAGCCCTTCATCCAGTCCACTCCTAGGATGATGTCATAATCTCGTAGTTCGAAGACCTTGAAGTTGAATTGGAACTGGCACCCTTGCATATGCCAAGTACAATGGTTACACTTGTCTTGGACTGAAATTCTCCTTTCATCAGCTACAGTGACAGTAACAGGAGGAACCTTGGTAATTGGCAGCTAAAGGTTCTTGACCAACTTGGAGTCCACAAAGTTGTGGGTGCTCCCACTATCGATCAACATCATAATTGCTTTGCCCTGCAACTACCCTCTTCTCTTAAGGGTGTTGTCACTTAGCCCCCCATTCACAACATGCAGGGAAAGCTAGACTTGCTCCAGTGTTTCCTCATCTTCAGGTTCCGGTGGCTCTTCTACTTCCTGCCAATCATCTTCTGCCCCTACTTCACCATAAGTTTGTAAGGTCAAAATCCTCTTCTCACTACATTTATGCCCTGGAAAACACTTGTCACCACATTTATAGCAACTACCAAGGGCTCTTTTGGCATTGTGTATGTAGGGTTTAGCTCCTTGTGGTTAATCAATGGAGGTAGAGTTACTACCTTGGGAGCTCATGTTTGGGGTGGGGTTGGTGGTTCTGGGGCTATATTAGTTGTTTGGTGGCCTCTCTCTTGTAGCTTAGCCTGAGTAATGGTTGTATATAGGTCACTAGGACTAAACATCCTTATAACACTTGATTTCCTCCTTAAGCCCACCAAAGAAGCTACTGATATAATAAGGGTCAATATGTTGGGAAAATATTTTCTCCATTTTTAGCTTAAGCTTTTCAAATTTATCCTGGTAAGCCTCAACGGTAGAGGTTTGCTTAAGCTTCTGAAACTCTTCCACAATATCTATCTCTCCCCGTCTCTAAACCTAAAATGAAGAGCATCAAAAAATTCTTCCCAAGTAACCCCTTCCTTGTTTGTACCCTAATTCAAATACCAAGCCTACGCCTTACCAATCAAGAAGAGACTAGCAAGGTCCACTTGTCTTTCAGCCTGCAGTTCATAAATCTGGAAGTATTTTTTAAACTTACTAACCCGGGATCTAGCATCTCCTCCTTCAAACATGGGTAAATCACACTTAGGAAGAAGTTTATTGAAATATGTCCTAATCCCACTAATTCTCCCCCCTCATCTACTGGCTTAGGTAATAAACCCCTCCCTAAATTAGGTGCATCTGAAAATAGAGTTTGGTTTGAGTTTTTTTACCTCTAGCACTACTGCAAGCAGGTGAGGAACTGAAGATTGGTTAATAGGAGAGGCAAGGGTTGCGTGGGTTGTAGGATTTCCTTGAATGAGCTAGGCCAAGTAAGCTACAAACCTTTAATTCTCAAGTCTGAGGTCCTCATAGTGAATCCGGTGCTTCTTATGATCTACCCTCAGATTGATCTGCTCATGTTGCATCTCTTGGAGCTTGGAGTATAGAGACCCAAGCATCTGGAGGTAGAACCCCCCTTGTTCTTCTAATTTAGAGTTCAAGGATCTCAAATGTTCCTCCATTTCTTCCATAGAGGTTGCACGTTCTTCAGAGACACCTCCTTTAGGCTTCTAAAAGTGGTGTTCTCATATTCGCAATGGTTCGTTATTGCTCTGATACCAGTTATTAGGATTATTCCTAACAATTAATGAATGGAGATCTTTGAGTAAGAAACCCAAAAATATTCAAAGAGGAAATAGGAGGAGAAGAGAAAAATAGAATAAGACAAAAGAGAGATTTGGGAGAGAGAAGAGAGAACAAGAAAGGAATATTCAGAAACTTGTATTATAATGATTAGTGGTCCCAAAAGAGACGTTACAATGATATAGGAAGAAAAAAAAAAGAATAGCAGTGTTACAGGACAAAGGCACACGCAATCTTTCCAAATAACTAACTCCTGTGCTAACAAATAATAGAATTAACTACTGCCTATTATTGACAATTCTACCCCTCCTTTGATACTAAACAGCTACTCCACCTCTTCTAGAAGAGCTCTTTGGTTAGATAAGCTTCCTAGAGAGCACTCGGGGGGGGGGGGGGTGGTTGGGGATGAGGCCAAGGCTTTATCCCTACCTTCGAAAATGGCATATTTTGATATTCTATTTCTAGAAAACCATTTTCCAAAACCTTCCACACGAATGTTTCGTATTCTTGAGCCAAATTCCAAATCATGCAGATGTTTTATCCAAAGAATGAGAAGCTTCCCAAACCATTTCCAGGAACTGCCGTGCGGCAGCCTAGGAGTGTCACCCAGCACTCCTAGATTTCTGCACGATAGTCCAAGACTGTTGCCCAATAGTCTGGTCCAAACTCAATTTGGTGTTTTTTCTATGCTCTCTTGCCAGATATCACTCTTAAAACATTTTAGCTCAATTTATCGTCATCAGATAACCACAATCAAGCCATTAGAAACCCACTGCTGCCACCTATCAGTTCTCAATGCCCTTAGTCGTTGGAGTGACGTGAAATATTGTTCAAAAGTACAACTGATTGTTCCTTCCATGAGGTTGTTCAAACAAATGTAGCTATTAAGAGTGTCTATGAACCGATTAACTAGTGCATAAGCAAATTTTCAAATCTAATCCATTATACACGCGCACACACACATATACACGTACACATATAGATACACGAGTACATATACACATATATAGATGCGCGCGCGCGCGCGCACGCAAATGAAACCTTAACCTAAAGAAGAAAAAAAAATTAAAAATTAAAAACCTTAACCTTAACCATCAATTTCAGTTATCATATGTTTGATTTCGATATAGTTCGGTTTTCCATTATTTTGGTTTTTTTGGATAGCCCTAGCAGCTATGCTACTTAAATTTGGGGATAAAGATTGAACAAGGGCATGTCACTTGGAGTCAGACCAAATGTTTTGAGTTAATATTGTACCAATTACAACTTCAGCTCTATCTTTAAAACATCTGGTGTTGGAGCTCCTTTTTTTTCCTACTAAGGATCTCAAGTCTGCAGTATTTTCTTTCAAAAGATGTTTCTTGTTTGGATGACATGTTCCAGACCTTATTTTTTTAGCTCATACTCCATTTAACTTATCAACTGTTAGGTCCCTGCAAGATCACCACAACCACAACAAGAAAAACAGTGCAATAGGGAAAGAAAATGGAAATGAAACAGCCAAAGGATTGGTTGTGATGTATTAATATGAACAAAAGAGAATAACAGTAATACAGGGAGGAATTCGAGAGCCTCCCTTCTCTCCTCTAACCGAATACCAAATCATTCCATACCCCGACTCCCTTCACACACCCTTTTTTATACCAACAAAGCCCAGATCTCAAGGCCTAACTAACTTCCCAACAGAATCTGGATTCCCTAATTGCCACCTGTATTATCCTTCTCCATTCTGCCCTTGCACCTAGTATATGTCTTCATAATGGGGCCTAGCATCAACCCTAATTCATTACTCCTAATTCTTCAATTCACACATACTCTTGTTGGACACACAGAACACCTAAAACAGTTGAAAGATTAGGCAATTTTTGGAATATGAGGGGCAAATATACAAAAATTGAACGCATTAGATGGAGACTCATTCCCAACACCCATAACCGAATCTAAAAAATGAAATCCTACAGGGAAAAAAAAAATAACACTGGATTGTTTGTTTATCAATTTAAGATATTTCATTTATGCTCATTATAAAGTAATAGGACATGTTTATTTGTTATAGATTCTGTGTCAGTCTAACCACATCCATTTATTATATACATACTTTAAAATTTTCAAGAATGTGAATTTCAATAATAGGCTCACCAGAAAGCTAATCATTTTTGTCTAGAATCATGGGATACTATGTGACTGATTGATGTATAAGCTCTAATGTCCAAGGCAAAAGGGGGAAAGAGGAACATAATTCAGCTATAGCAAATGGAGTATAATTGAAAAAAAAAAATAAAGCAATTCTAACTGGAAACCTTGTAATATGGCTAATCTTTTGAACTCTGACTAATCAGACACTATTTATGACAAATGACAAAGGACAAGATTATGAGTCTCACTAAATAGAGTTCTACCCAAGGATATATTATCTATTTAGATAGCCAAAACGGAGACAACAAAACAGCATAACTAAGAAACCTCTAGAAACAGAATGGCATACATGGGAAAAGAAATCACTTACCTGGTTGGACAGCGGAACCTGTCGTGAAACGTCCCAGACAATAATAGAATTTTCACTAACATTGCCTCCACTGACATCACTAGATGAGATAAAATTCTTGCCATTAAAGGTAAACTCAACATCAAGTATTGGACCTAGACCTCGGATGTATTCATGGGCCACCTTCCTGGTTCTAACGTCCCATAATCTGATGCGGCCCTTCGATCCCCCAGAAAGGAAGAGGTTGCAGTTCTCGGGATGGAACTTGATAACCCTAATAACCTGATCTTCCTTGAAACTTTGTGTCTCTATTCCCTTTTCAACATCAATCAGCCTTGATACACAATCATATCCACAAGAAAGCACAGATAATCCATGCTGGGACCATTTCACATCATTCACAGCAGCATTGTGCAATCCAAGTATCCGAGCTATCTTCTGATCTCTGGCCCACACATTCCAAATAAAGATAGTGTGATCCATCCCAGCAGAGGCAAGAAGATGAGCTGCAAACTAAGATAATGAACAGATCAGTAAGGCCAAAAATAAGCAAAACAAAGTATTCATTTGAGAATCAACAATTTTAAATTATAGATGCTGAGCTTCCCTAAAACTAAGATGGCGTGAAAATAATTTAAAATTGAAGATTACAAAAGCATCATGTAACACATCCTCATCACACAAGTTCATAATGCAACAATTATAGAGGCAACAAAAGCAAGAAAAAGAATAACTTAGAGGAAATTGAAGGAATATACAATGTGAATAACAGGACATACCATGACTCTGTGACCAACTGAGAGAGTTGACTGCCTTTCTGTGGCCATGGACAGATGTAAACAGCCTTTCAGATATTTTGCTTGCCTGTGCAATGCCCTTTTCTTGCTTCAAAGATGACAAAATATTACAGTGCAAACCTGAATCTGTGATGCTTCCCAAAACTGAGGGCATGAAAGAGTTCAGTAGCAATCACTGAAGCAAGAAATCCATTTATCCTCACAAATATAATAATAAATAAAATTTGAAGCATGTTATTTTGAAGCGCAACCATCCTAGACACGTTGTTGCAGGCAAAACATATTATTCATCAGTTGAGGAAGACAAGAAAGAATAAATTCTAAAATTCTTACATTATGAAAGATCAGCCAAGAAAAACATTGATTTGACTGTTCCCATTTTAACGGTGTTGAGCACGATAATTAGCATGAAATATCACAACCAAACACATGTTCCACTAATATCTTAATGCTTTAAACAGTTGCCACTATGATGTGAAGTGGTTGTTATATGAAGGAAACTGTTGCCCCATTACCGTTGCCCCATTACCAAACTGCCTAAGACTAACCAAAAAGTATATGTAATGGTCAATACATAAATGTAACTCTTGAATTGGGATGTAAAGGTTGTTATGCATTTAACCCTATAGGAATTTGCAATTATTTTCACATAATTTTTGTCTCCTTGTTTTATGGTAGCCAGACTCAATTCACTAGGCTTTTTTTTTTTACTTGCTTGACAAACAACAAATATAAATTAGTGAACTTTTAAAATTTTCACCTTCTCGAATTTCTGTTTATATATTGGTAACATCTACTAGGCTCATCAGTTCCCAGCAAGTTTATGCAATAACAAAATTTCTTACACCTAAATAACAATCTAGAATAGAATTACACATCCTTAAAAGAGAGAAATAGAGAGAATAAGCGAAGTTAAAATGAACAAACTACATCAACTAAATTGATAAAATAACAATGAATAATAATAACGATAATGACATCATAAATTTACCCCGTGAAGTGGCAAGAGTGTGATTAGACTTCTGGTCTGGCACTTGAATGTGGGGAGGAGCTGCTTGACTAAGCAGAGCTCGCTCCCGCTTGGAAATGTATCTCCCAGGAACCAGAGCTTCATGAGGGTTGTTGTTTTTGAGTCGCTTTGAAGGAGGAAGAATGCTGGGTCCATATCCTGTCCGTGATTCAGATCCAAATATTATTTTGGGTTCGGGTTTTTCATCAGATGAATTCGAATAGGCATCACAGATAAGATCCATGGGTGCAACTCTGATTGTGTTCAATAAGTTAAACCAGCAGAAGAACCGGGTTAACTGTGAACTGGAGATGGACCAGATAGACATAGAAGATCAGTAACAGCAGAAATAGATTGCAAACACAACAGAAAAGTACACATGGTTCTTGCTTAATAGACATTCAAAAATTTTTGTAGGTCTCCCAATCTAAATAACATACATAGGAGTCGATATAAACACACAAGAACATTGAACAGAAACAAATTCCTTATTCTTCATCATCTTTTATCCAACTTGAACCTAGGATTGTTCATGAATATACTTCAACTGACCAAACATTTTTCAGGTTTAATTAATGGCTTCGGTTGGGTCGGTTATTTGTGACTGCCAGTACATATTGGATTGATTTGGTTAAATTTGGGGTGTGCATCAGGCCGAACAATCCGAGACCCAAAATTTTCCTATATCCCTAACCCAAACCGACCCTAACTATTCTTCAAGGCCCGACCCAATCAACCCTACCAACCAGAAATTCTGATTTTTTAATTAAATTTTTTCTCTTTAAATTTACATGTAATTAAAACCCAAATGAACAATAAAATAAAAACATTCACGTTCACCACCATAAAATATTTAAAAATTACAACAAACTAACATTTTAAAAATTCTTCAAACATATATTACATAATAATTAACATCAAATATGTTTGTCATAACCTGATTCTTTCATAATCTGATTCCTTACGAAAATAACCTCATCTCAAGTAAGGAGAAATCTCATAAGGCTAGCTCTAATGACCTGAAAATATATTACATATACAAATATCGTTGGTCTTACAAGTAGAAGAGAATTAAGGACAAACAACTCCAAAGTAGCCAAAACACATTCTTTATGAAAATAATTCTAGTTCTGATGCCATAGAACAGTACAATAAGTAATGACAAAAAAAAGGAGAACAAATGAAAATCAAATGGAGGAAAATTTATGTGAAGTTACATCTCCTCAAGCATTTTTCACTATCAACTGAAACAGCATCCACAAAAGCAAAAATAATGCAGATAAGCGATTCAAATTCAGAAAAGGTAGATGATTTTCACAACTTTGCAATGATTTTTCTACTTTGCACTGAAGGAGAACATCGCAAACATAGTTGGTAGTTGGAAAAGTAGAAGAAAAGTAACACCTTATCCCAAACAATTTCAGAAATCTATAAAAGGAACTTCACTTCCAAATTCTGTTGAGGAACTTATGAATTAGCAGAAATTCAGTTTAGCAGATGAAAGAGAAAAATCTAAAACATAGTATGAGATACTTAATCCCAAAATAATCAGCATATAGAAAACAGCAATTCTTTAAAGCAACAAATGATTTATGACTTTTATCATCAAAACCATATCTCAATCCTTAATAAGCAAATATAAACCCAACATCTTCTGAACAAAATAGAATCAAAAGAATAACAATTCAGTATCTAACTATGAGGTAAATAAGAATTAATCAATCAAAACACCCCCTTTGGCTATTAGATATCGCATAAGCAAGAAAGCAAAATCACAAACATACATAGATAAAGAGTATATGTATACTTTCATCACTATAAGCAACTGAACTGAATTGAGCACCAGAAGAACTCCAAGCTAAGCGGAACAACTTGTTAAACCATGTTCTCCAACAAGAAGGCATTTCACACAATTGCATCTATTCTTTTCCGCTCTTTCGCTTTCACTGCCTCTCGAGAATTAATAGATTCAACTACAGGTTCAATTCCCCCATTTACCTTTAAATTTTGTATATCATGAATTTTTATGTCACGGTCTAAGAGTGAAATATGCAGAAAAAAATTAAAAAAAAAAAAGGTAAAAAACTCTAAACCTTTCTACGATTTCAGACCCTAAGGATGTTAAAAAAGACATGAGTGCAGCAACAATAAACACATACAACAGCCAAAATCACATTAAATCCGATAGATTCATTGTGAAGGATATAAAAGAAAATTTTAGAAATAAATATCAATAACGTCAAAGCAAGAACTCAATGGCTAGTGCGGTGGCGAAAACTCACCGACGACTGCGGTGGCGACAGGCGGAGGTCGGCAAATCGGGACTTTGTGGGATTCCGGATTTGATTTGAACGTGAAAGAAAGAAAATCAGGGAATGAGAGGAAAGGAAATCCCGATTTTTATAGTTGTTTTTTCCTAATTCGGTCCGTTCGGGTTCAGGGAGGTTTTAATGCGACCCGAATCCGAAATATTCTTGATTTTCAATCCGACCCGATACAAAACAATAGATAAGGAATTGGCCCCTATTGTTGGTCTCTGGTGAGTTGTCAGATCATTTGAGATTGGGGTTTATTCGCTACCTTGCTAGGTGGTGAGTGAGAAGGTTTTTATTTTCGATTTTTTAATTTTTTTAAAAGAATAAAATCAAAATATATTTGGTAAATTTTTTTTCGTTTCGATTTTTGCAAAAATTTAAAAAAATGATTTTCACATTTAAAATAGGAAATAAAAATTTTTAAAATATGATTTTTACAATTTTGTTACTTTATTCTTATTATCATTAACGCTACCATCACTGCCACCACATTGTCACCGTCGCCGCCGCCGCCACCACCACAATCACACCGCCTCCACCACCACAACCCCACTGCTGTGGCCACCATTGCTACCTCCACCACCACCGTTGTCGCCTCCACCACCACGCAGCCGCCGCCACCACCATCACACCAAACCATAGGAAGGAGTGCTTACCAATCCTACCAAAAGTTTAAGTTGTCAGTAGAGGCATAATTTTATTCCTTTAACCCAAATCAGACTCAGGTCCACTGGTCTCTTTCGACTTTGTGGGCCACCTAGCCGAACTTGATCCTACACCCCAGACCTGGGACGTATCATTCCCTCTCACTTTGGAGAGGTTCATCCTCGAACCTGAATTTGTGGGAGGTATGATTCGAACCCGAAACCAAGCTCTAATACCAAACCATAGGAAGGAGCGCTTACCAATCATACCAAAAGCTTAAGCTGTCAGTAGAGGCGCAACTCTATTCCTTTAACCCAGATCAGACTCGAGTGCACCAGTCTCTTTCGACTTTGTGGGCCACCTAGCCTAACCCAATCCTACTCCCCAGACCCGGGACATATCATTTTGATGCGAAACCCAAGATTTAACAAGAAACCCGAACCCCAAATCAATTTGAATATTAATAACCTTAGCATACAATCTAATTTGATAAATTCCAAACCTTAATATCAAAGATAATTAAGACCTAAAGCAGAAAAGTAAAAGAATAGAACTACACAAGTAAAACTTTAATAACCCAATTCTTAAAACAATTCAAAGTAAAGAACCCTCACTTTGAAATAAAAATCACACATAAATTTATGTCAAAATTCTATAATGTCATGTCCCTTCAAAACATAAATCAAGCCTTTATATAGGCATTACATAAATCCTAAATAAGTATAAAGTAAATTCTAATGCTACTAAGATAGTTGGCCAAATTCCTTTTCAGTTTAGGAATGGGAAAATAGTCCTTTCCTTCTTGGAATATGATAGTGGTTGATTTCCTCTTTAGACTAGGAATAGGAATTTAGCTTTCCTACTTAGAATTGGAATCTAAAAACCAAAAGGAAAGAATGCCTAAAAAGGATGTGCAACTCACATGATGTGCACATAGTTATGACACATGACTTGCACATGTCAATATGTCACATGACTTGCACATGACCCTTTTATGGACTTTTCCCATTTCGACTTCTTCTTCAATTCAGCTTATGAACTTCATTCATGGCCCACTTTTGATTCTAACATGTGAACTATCTTTAAACCTTCTTGAACATCTCCATTTTTTGTTTCCATGGTCTCAGAGTTGATCCAATGACACTTCTGCCCTTGAAGCTTCATTTCCTCTTATAGACACCGGGTCTTGAGGCAGTCCAGGTCAGAGTTACCCGATAAAGAGATCCACGTTGGTTTCCGGATAAATGGATGGAATTTGGAGGTTTTCGTCTTTCGATTTCACAAGGATTAAAATCTTTTTCTCTATAACGTGAGGTTTTGAAAGAGTTTGGGAAATTTTGGTTGAAATAGGAAGTTTTGTTCCACAGACGGGATGACCGTCTGAGTAGGGACGCCCGTCTCTACTTGGGGTGATCCCCGTCTCTATGCATAGTAGGGACGGCCCGTCTGTAGCTAGGGACGGACACGTGTCTGAGTAGGGATGCCCGTCCCTAGTCCTGCGTTTCTGCCCGTCTGTATCCAAATTTTCACGCGTGCCCTTAGTAGGGACGCCCGTCGATAGTTGTAGGGATGCCCGTCGATAGTGGATCTGATCAGATAACGCCGGATTTGATAAAATTTAATCTCAAATCTTTCAAATGGGGATAAGTTTTGGTTAAAAATTGAATTTTAAAACTCCTTTTAAAATTCAAACTTTAAACTGATGCTTATCTTATTTTATCTCCAAAAATTCTATAAATTGGGAAGAAAAATTCATTGTGGAGGGTTAGAAGAATTTTACAAATTTTTGTGAGAAAAAATTGCAAATTTTTGGTGGAGAAAATTAACAATTTTTTGAGAGATTGGATTTTTTTAGAAAAGATATTTTGTGAGCAATTTATCAAAAAGCTATAAAATCTCTATTTATTTTTAGAATTTTATTTGATAAAAATTCTTCCAATTAATTGATTTACTCAAATTTCTCTTGCGAATTAAGCCACCTTGAGGTAACGAAATTTATTCGTTTCCATCAATACAGCTAATTCAAACACTCGGTCGCTATCAAATTTTCAAAAAGGAAAAATACAAATTTTCTTGCTTTGATCTATTTTTTATTTGATCCTTGTGGAGCGTGCGGGGACCGAAATCATTCGATATTCACCCAAAAAGGTAAAATCCGAGGGTAAACATTCTGCATTAATGCTTATGTGATTTAATTAACTTATATTAATTGTTTTCATTTTTTTACCCTTTTTATCTTTTAACTCATTTCTTTTAAAAAGTTTCCTATTATTTTCCTTTTCTTTACTTTATTCACCAATTTCGACACTGACATGTTTATTCCTGTGAGTTATTTTCTGTCCATTTGGATTTAGAGCTGTAAACGATGATGGTCGAACCAATCTGAAGATTTCCATACGGGTTCTTTCTTCACTCTTGCCTTTTATTCATGTTATTATTAAGATTATTTCAATGTCGTTAAAGTGAAAAGGACCAAATATTTTATAGTAATTAATTTGGAGTTTTCTCGAAAGTTGTGGACCAATGTCCTGTTTTTAACCAACAAAATTGACACTTCTTAAAAATCAGTTTGTAACAAATATGTATGGCAGGACCAATGTCCTCACTCAAATGAATATCCCGATTTCTGTATGATCCATATATTATTTTTATAATGGGGGTTGTATTCCGCCCCTAATTTTATTGTAATTTGATTTGCGAAAGTTCATCTTAATAGTGTTTGATTTATCGCTTTTGACGTGAATAATTGTGCCTTAATTAAATACATCGTGTGGAAAGTTGGTGAAACAATGAATTCAAAACGTAATCATAATATTGATCAAAGTACAAATAAATGAGAAGTCCCGAACTCACTCTGGTCTTTGGGGCTCAATGAGGCGAGAGGTCTAGGACTTCCAAGACACCTCTTGAGTCTCGCCAAAAGACTTAAATTTACAATCTAGGCTCCAGGGGGTAGAGGCTGAGACCTCCAAGATCTCTCTGGCTAGCCCAAGATGGATATGTATGCGCCGTCTTAGGCTCGCTGAGGCTAGACGACCCCTCCCAATGTTCTATTGGGTGGCGACTCCAAGAAACCTCATTGTTGCCCAAAATAGACGCACTTGTAAATACCTTACAAGCTTTATAAACCTTTCCTAATCGCCCTAAAGCGGGCTCTCGGGAGGCCACGGGGTTCGGTGCACGTCACACCTCTTCAATGAATGCTTGAATAGAGTCTTATAACTTCTCCTTGAGTTTCTTGACTCTACTCCTTATAATCAGCCCAATTGGAAGCTTTAATGGATAATTATCTTTGATGTTATGTCCATGGCTATCTATATCACACCGCTGTCACCTCCACCACTACCACCACCACGCCGCTGCCGCCTCAACCACCACCAAGCTGCCACCGCCGCCACCATCACCACAACCACACCGCTACCACCTCGACCACCACAACCAAACTGTTGCCGCCTCCACCACCACCACACCGCTGCCACATCGACTACCACCGCCGCTGCCGCTGCCGCTGCCAAAATCATTATTATAATGTACATGAATAATTAAAAAATATGATAAAGTTTTTAAATATATAAAATAGTTTTCTAAAATATAAATAACAAAAACTAAAAATAGTTTTTAGATTTTAAAAATAAAAAACTAAAAATCTACAACTTTATCGAACACACCCTTACTTAAAAAAATAAGATCTGGAAGCTGCTTCCTCCCTCTCGTTGGACTCCTTCTCGCCGCTCTCCCTCTCGCCAAACACCCCTCTCCCTTCAAAAGCTTTAAAAGCTACAACTCAATAAACCAAAACCAAGCAACAGATCTTAACAAAAAAAAGATCGGACAAAAGAAGCAAATTTCAAGGAGAGAGAGAGAGATGGAACCGGAGAGAGAGATGGAACCAAAGAGAGAGAGATGGAACGACAAAGAGAGGGAAAGAGAGAGATGGAACAATAGAGAGAGGGAGAGAGAGAGAGAGAAGGAACAACAGATAGAGAGGTGGAACGAGAGAGAGAGAGTTAGGGAAAGAAAGAGAGATTTTAATCAATTAATAATATTATACTATATTTAATAAATTGATTTGGGTTTCTATATGGCCTATTTGTAACGGGCTTTTGTTTCCACACACAAAAGATTTTTAACTTCTGAAGCTTTTTATCAAATGAAGTTGTATACTTTCTAATTGTAATTAGTTTAATAATCTTAACTCGTTCAATTGAAATATTTTACATTTAAATCATTAAAATTTGATATGATAAATAATATTAAATTAAAGTATGGAATGTTAGTTTTAATATTCTTCTAGAAAGTATGTAACACCACCAATAATGTAACACCCCCAATAGAGAACTGGAATAGAAACATAACATGAGCAAGACAACAGGGATGTCAGTGTCACGTAAAGAAGCTAAAAATCTGACCGAATATTCTAATTTCTAACATGCATTCCAAATATATATAAAAACCATACATATTAAAATTTTATCCTTAAGAACCAAGTTAAAGAATTAATTATCATTAAACCCATAATATGATATTACATTTACATATTATAATCACTTATAAGGTTACAAAACATAATAATAATTTGTTTACATTGCAAAAGGAACTATACAAAATTTCTATGCTCATATTCGAAAGTGGACCTACATTAAAACTCATATTCTTGAGTTGGCCCTCGCCTCTGCAACTTGTCTTCGGGATCAACCTTGGTACCTGAACCTACACGTATAAAAACCCGTGCTAAGCATATAGCTTAGCAAGGAACATTAGGTTATTGTGAACGACTACTCGCAGTAGTCCTTCAAAAGCACACACGAGCATACCTAAATAAATTAAGCATTAAAGAAACTATGTAATTAGTCAAACCATATAGCAAGGGCAAATATAAAATCATCAAGCTCAATAATATTACAAATAATTATTCATCAAGTTCAGAACCCTTTATAAACATTATATTTATCATCAAATAAAATTAAGCATTTCCTAGAGATCAAATCACAAGTACAGGTCAAGTGCGCCTGCCTAACTAAAAAGTGGATAATTGGGAGAAAACAGGACTTTCCGGACAAAGTAAATCAGAATAGAACCACGGAAGTAAAGCATATCAGAATCCCCGAAAGGATAAATAATAGGACGGGTATTCGTGTAAGTGATGTGAGACATTAGTCTTTACATAATGACACCGTAGAACCATAAATATTGCAGCTGCATCAGACTCTCTATAGGCATGCCTATCTATCCATAGCCTAAGTATTTGGTAGGATATACTGAAATTAAATTAGTTTTATTCATACTTAATCATAAACAAGAATTTAAGTTCATACATTTACTTTGTAGGTATTTTAGAACAGATAATACAGCTTCCGCATAGTGCTAGTGTACCAATATCATTTTTAACATATTGCGTAGCTCAAAATCATGCATAATATAATTCATGTTTATATAAACATTTCATATTTTAATATATTTCATGCGTACATATCGATTCCAAATTAATAGCAAAGTGTCATATAAGTTTTAGAAAAATGTTGGTTGAAATCGGGTCCAAAATAGAGTGAAAAATTCATATAGAAAACTAAAATCTGGAGGTTACATAGTGGGTAGGAATTCCTAACCACTACGTAGAAGGGCAAGAATATGGCATTCAAGAGGCAGTAGCTAGTTACATGGTGGGAAAGCATTTTACACGGTGGGTAGACTTATCCACACGGTGGGCAAAAGTGGCTACATGGTGGGCAGAAATCCTTGACTGCCGTGTAAGATGTCTTTAGACAAATCTGTGTAATCCAATAGTTGATTACACGGCGGGCAGAAATGTTACACGGCGGGCAAAAAATCTTGACTATCGTGTAAAATAAATTTCAGGCAATTTTAAGCAATCCAGTAGCCATTTACAAGGCGGACAGGAAGTTTACATAGCGGGTAGGATGGCCTGACCGCCATGTAACCCTGTTGAATTGCCTACTAAAACTAGGTACAATAGAGCATATTTCATAGATCAACTTGGCTGGGCTTTTTCACCTAGAAAATGACATTTTTAGGCTAAAGTTTCTCTTAACATATATTCATCTATGTCTTAAGTTTCTAATGACATAAAATTCAATCAATTTGAACTTGTATTGAAAGAGATACAGCCTTGAGAACAACAACTGCTCTCAAGGAGGGACATATTCAAGTGTCCAATTTCAATCTCTAATTAAGGAGTTTTAGAGCCAGAATTAAGCTAAAGTTTCTTCTAGACATTTAAAGGTCTCTATCTTAAGAAAATTCTCCAATTAAAATCACTCCATTTAGAGCTCTGTAACTTGAATTATGCTCAAAATACAGAGGTTGGTCCTAATGACTCCAATAGCTGATTTACTGCTCTCAATCATTTCCCATTTTCCTCCTCATAATTCATGCAGAACTCTCTTAATTTCACCTTTTTAAAATCATTTCATACTCATTTTAGCACAATTCATAATTCCACACATCAAACATGCACACGCGTAAACAAAAGAGTTCCCAAACCCAATTTTCTTCTTTTTCTGTCCCTTTGTTCAAGCTTCTCTACAGCTCTTTCTCTTTTCCTTTGTCCTTTTTGTTGGAAACTTCAACTAAAATACAAGAATTACACATTATGAGAAATTCTTAACACACTATCTTTAATCCTAATCACACTAAGAAGAAATGAAGAAGGAGAAGATAACAATTTTTCACCAATTTTGCAAAAAATCACACAAAACTCTTTTCTCTTAAAAAAAACAATTCTCTTGGGTATTAAAGGAGTAGAAATTGGCGTGGGGAAGGGAGGAAGAATTTTGGAATTTGTCCCCCATTCCCATTGAGCTCAACTCCTTATATACATCTTGATTTCAAAATTCTAGAGATGTTAGATGTTGTAAAATGATTGGCTATAATACAAATTTCACATTTAATGCTTCCCTCTATTTCACCTCTCAAATTAACCATATAATTTAGTTACACTTATAACTTAATTCTCAAAATTAATCCTTTTTTCACACACATTAATCACATTTTAGTAAGTTACCATTTCGCGGCTTTTACCGAAATTTTTTAATTATTGATGGTTACATCCTTTTCGGCACAACTATCACTGAAATTAAGCATATTCGGTTAATAACTAACCCAATCATACCTTAATAAGACTACGATATGTTTTGGGGTCTTACACAATATTTAACACTTGTAGTTCTAATTAAACATAAATTTCGCTTTAAAAATAAAAAATCACGTTATCAAAATTTTAAATACTTTTATTTTGCAATTAACAATTAATATTTAATAAAAATAATCAATTACAATTTTTTTCATTTATTACATTTTCATATCCTATGCATGCATATTAACACTGAATATTTTTAATTTATATTTGTAGTTTGAACATTATATTAAATTATGTTTAGTTTCAATTTTTATTTTTAAATACCTTTAACATTTTTATTTTTTTAATATTATAATTATAGTGGTTAATTAAAAAATTATTGATTAATCGGTCCAAAAATCAAAACTAATGGACCGGTTAAATGATTGTAATGGACCGATTAATGGTTAGTATTTTAAAAAAAATTGATATTAATGGACTGATTTTTTTGGCTCATGAACCGGTTAACCGGTCCATGATCACCCCTAATTAGGGCATTGTAAGCTATGCAAGTGGTTAAATACTGTTGTAGTGTTGTAGTTAGTTGGAGAATTTAAATGTGCAAGTGTAATATTTATAAATAGTGCTTTGTAATTATGGTCAGAAACGATGCAATTTTGTTAAATTGAAGTAACTAGGGTTTTGAAGTGTCTTCGGATTAGATGTATTTAGATAAAGTACCACGAGGTGTATAAATCTTTCTTAATTGAACGGAAATCAAAGAAAAAGATCGATAATTAAATTGTACCATTGACTTTTTTTATTAGAATCGAATCAAATTATACCATTAACTTTATTTGGAGTTGATCTAAATATTTAATTAGAACCGAACTGAGAATCGTATTAAATTTTATTGAACTATTACGGAACCGAATTAAACCAAAAGAGCCGATCTTTATTAATTATTATACATAATACTAATAATTTATAGATAAATATTATTTATAATTTCTATTATACATTTATCATATAAATTTAAGTTCATAACTATTTGCATTTTAATACATGAAATTAAAATAATAATTACTTAATAAACTAAAATAATATCTTAATTATTAATAAAATAAATTTAATTATTATTATATCTTATAAATTATTTAATAGATAGTTAACTAAGTATTATTTAGTCATGATTCATGATTAAACAAAACTTTATATCTAATTATATATATTAAAAAAATATTATAGTAAATCCATTAGTTATCTAACTTAACAATTTATCACCTAATTACCTTATCAATTTAATTTTATTTATTTTTAATGTCATTTAACTACTACTATTCTATTTTTGGCGTCAATGCCTATATATGTATCTAATTAAGTAAATTATCACCTAATTAATTTAGCAATTTCATTTTATTTACTTTTAATTTCACTCCCCTGCTACTTCTTTTTTTTTACAATCAATTAACTAGGCAATTTATCTTCTGATCACTTTAACAATTACATTTTATTTCCTTTTAATGTCACTCAAATACTACTCCTCTATTTTGACACAAATACCTATATAGGTATGTAACTAAGCAATTTATCACATAATTACCTTAGTGATTCCATTTTATTTATTTTTAATGTCATTCAACTACCACTCCTCCTAAATTGTGTATTCAATGTTTAGATTTTTTCTGGTCTAATTATCTAATTTCTTTATTATTATTATTTTTTTCATTTTAGATGTTGTTCAAAATTTTCAAATTAAGACAAATATAATATAGAGGAAGACTATAAAATGTTAAACTTAAATTTTCATTTGTACTTATTGAAATATTTTAATTGTATTTGTTTGTTAAATAAAATTTAAAAATAAATATTTTATTATGTAAGATATACTTTATAGGTTGATTTTTAAATATTTTTACAGTATGAAAAAGTATTTTTTCATTAAATAGATGTTGTATTCTTATAAGTGTTGAACTGTAGAATTTTTGTACTACACTGTTAGTACCGAAAAATCAAATCGAACTGTCATGAATTTTCAAAAAAATTACAAGGCTTGACTTTAAAAATATCCGAATTTTCAAAAAAATACTGAAAATTTATAAATATTCGGATTGTACCGAAATGTGTACACCCCTAAGCACAATTATAAATCCTTTGAGCATATTGAAAGGTAACCTTCAAAGACGAGCTATAATGGAAGATATTTATGAAATCCAATTAATTTTGTTATTGCCATTAGAAGAAATTATAAACAAAAAGAATGACAACTTGAAAGCCTTATTCTTCGATTAAGGTCAGTTATTCTAATATTTTGTTTATTTTATTTAACTACTACATAGTATGTATGAAATTTTATATGGTAGTTGATCCATAATTTAAAATTGAAGTTGGGGCAACGACACTCATTGTTATATATACATATACGTATATATGTTTATTTGTGAGGTTATGTAGTTGAATTTTATGTTTCATTGTAATAGTTTTGTAATTTAGTATGTTTTGCTATTTTTATGTTTACATGTGTAAATATACATGTTTATTTAAAGTGCTGGTAGTTGTAAAATGTCAAATGTCCGAAATTGCGCATGTGAGATATAATGTAGCTTGTTAAAATGGAGTTGCAGGATGGATATATGCATATAAATTTATGGACAACCTTATAATAGAAAAAAGAAGCTCAGAAATGACAGTCGTCAATGGTGAAGTTGGAGCTATAAATGTTTTGTCAGTAGGAGCTTATTTGAATGGTGATTAATTAGTCATGTTAGTTTGTGTTTAAATAATCACTTGAACAGGTACTACAATTGTAATTTTAACGTAGAAATTATTTATGTTATTTGGGATCTTTTTTGGTCAATTAGTTTATTAACAAATCATTGTGAATAAACAAGTGAGTTTGTATTTAACCAATTATGTAAAGTTGAATACTGTGTCAGAGGATAGGAATGGAGGAACACATTATTTGGATTAGTGTCAATATAGTGGACAAATTAAATCAACCAATTCGGGCAGTGTTAGTATGTATCCCTATTTTGGATTTCTATGTAATATATGAAATTGTTTCTTAGTCATATGAAATTTAATATATCATAACCTTAGCAAGTGCAGGAACATAAGAAGGTTAAAAGAAATGTGGAAAGGATATCAATTGCCATGGATACAAAGATGAATGTATCAATAATGTGATAGATGCTCATTAAACAAGTTCAATGAATGTATCAATGTCAAGGAAGAGGAGAGAGCTTGTTTGTTATTATGGCTTTAGAGACTTGCTTAGTCTTAGATTGGCTATGCAAAATAAAAAGATTGTTACAACTTTGATATCCATGTTTGATTCAAAGAGAAGAACATTGTCTATTGGAGTAGAGGAAGTGAACATTACTGTAGACACCGGGTCCTGAGGCAGCCTAGACCGAAATTACACAATGATGAGAATGATGCCTGTTCACGGGCGAATAGATAAATGGAAGTGATGGTTTCCTCAAGAAAAAATATTTTTTATTTTACATTATTTAAAAAAAAATGAATAAAGTGAGTTTTGGGGGCCTGTGGGTGAGGCCTATCTCACCCATGTGAGATGGAGCCTCACGTTAGTGAGGCCCATCTCATTTGGGTGAGATGCTGCCTCACCACGTGAGGCCCAGCTCACAGGTGAGGAGCTCCTCTCACCTGCTGCCTCACGTGTGCTCCTCTTCAGCACGTTTTTTCTTCCGTTTTTCATGGAGATTTGGTGTGAAAGTATGGCTTTACGTGGAATTTGGTAGGAAATGAACTAATCCTGTCAAATAACATTTAAGGAGTTGAAAAACTGGGAGAGCTAGAATGATTAAAGAGAGGAAGAATGAAAGAGAAAAGAGAGCACAGAGAGTAAAAAAGCTTGGGAAGGAAGAAAGAAAGGGAGGGAAAGAAAAGAAAAGCATTTTGAGATTATTTGGAGAGCAAAATAGAAGAAAAGAGTTTCTAACATTGAAAATCCATCTTTTTTTGTGTTGGTTTCTTTCTAAAAAGTATTTTCCATTGGAGTTTTCTATTCTCTGTTTTAACTTCCATTTCAAGAAAAAGCAACGAAGAAAAACGAAGCTTCTTCATTTGCAGATCAAAGATCAAATATCATTCTGAGGGTAAACACTGGGAAACCTTCCTTTTTTTTTCTTTCTTCTTTCGTTTCCTTGCTTTGCCTTTGCCAAGTGTTCTTCGTCTTTATATATTGTATATATTTATCATTTGATTTTGTTAATTTGTATTTCCCATGTTAATTATTGTTTGTTATCAGACATAGATCGTAAATAGCTATTAGGATTAAATAAACATGTTTGCATGATATTTTGCACGTTTTGATCTCATGATTTTGTGTTTATTTGGTCTGCTCAAATGCTCTATTTGCCCTTGTTTTTTGGATTATCTGGTTCGTGCCTTCGTTTTGTCTGGGTCGTGTCTTTGTTTCTCTGTCCGTGTCGTGAAGGTCTGTCCGAAGCGTGTCCTGTTCGTCCGAGTCCTGCCCCTCTGCTCTTGATGTCCATGCTCCCTGTCTCTGTCCAAGTCGTGCGAGATGTTCACGACTCGTGAACTTCTTGCGTGATTTGTGCAAGATAAAACCTAAATAAATAGTAAACCTAAATAACATAAAACTTTGATAGTAAACTCAGATCAAAACAAACCAAAGTCCGTATGTATTAAATAAAATTAGCTCGAGAAAGTCTTACACAATTCAAAGAATCCCTTAATGTTGAAATGGAGTTTTGAATATCGATGACCAGCAACATGAAGAGTCCACCTAGGAGTTATGGAAAAATTATATGTAGCAAATTGCAATTGCCATTGAAAAAGAATTAACAAAAAAATTGTGTATATTCATTTTGTATCCTTATATATATAATAATGGGGTGAAAGAATTTGGTTGCATTTACCATTTTTTGATTGAATATCTCGCCTATGTGTAGGCTACACTCTTTGAGTCTATAAACATACATGTACTCTAGACCCTTCTGCAACGAAATGAGATAGTGATCTTGCATTAAGCAAAAAAAAAAAAAACTTTAAATTTTGACATTTAATAAATATTATAGATGAATAAATTTTATATAAACTGGTTAAAGTTAGATAAGGGTATGTATTAGTTACCATTGAAATGGCAGGGAAGAACCAGTAGCCTTCTCCAGTTTTAGTCTAACTTTCTTTATGTTGAAGGGCCTGGCATGCCATTTTAATAACTTGCAGTTTGTATTCATAAATGGTATTCTCATTTCCGCATCGGGTTGTAAAAGGTCATAGTTTAATCATATAGAATTTAAGAAACTTAAAACATGAGAATGAGCAATATGCATGTATTTTTCTAATATTTTTATTGCCATCACATCAGAATCAATTTCCCTCTTAGGTAACATTGTTAGGATTGAAATTCTGTTGAGGTGTGTCCATTCATTAAAGACAACCATATCAGTCCTACATCATATAATAAAAATGTTTGTATTAGATTATAGTAAGATATAAGCATAAAAAATTATCATTAAATGCATATAATGGTGAAAATAATGTTGGGGTACAACCCAAGTCCCACATTAGAAAATTAAGGAAGAAACACCTTGAATATAAAGTGTTCACCTAACTCCATTAGTATGAGGCCTTTTGGGAGGAACCCAAAAATAAATCCGTGCGGGCTTGGCCCAAAGCGGACAATATCATACTAATGTGGAGTTAAATGATGTTTGGCAGTCCTAACAAGTGGTATCAGAGCCATGGTTTGAAAACGGTCCAGAATAGTGGACTGCGTTGTGTGGGAGGCTCCCGATATGACCTCGCGATTAGAGATTCGTGTTTGGTGCCTTGTGTCAAAAGTCTTCCTGATATTGTGGTGGTCAAGCGGCATGTCCCGTTAGTTGATAACGGCGGTGCAGGATATAATTTGAAAAATCAAATGGATTATCGCTCGAGGGGAGGACATAAGCTGTGTCGTCCTTGGTTTGAGGGGAGGATTATTGGGGTACAACCCAAGTCCCACATTGGAAAATTAAGGAAGAAATACCTTGTATATAAAGTATTCACCTAACTCCATTAGTATGAGGCCTTTTGGGAGGAACCCAAAAACAAATCTGTGCAGGCTTGGCCCAAAGCGGACAATATCATACTAATGTGGACTAATGTGGAGTTAAGTGATGTTTGGCAGTCTTAACAAATAAGAAATAGGAATGAGAAATATTTTGAAAAAAATAAACTATTTTGGATACATTTAGGTTGCATACATTGTTTTGTACTAAATTCTAAAAGCATATTCAAATCAAGAGTTGGGAAATCTTCTGGGATGTATTGAGCAATTATATGAATGGTCCGACCTAATATAATTGTCTTCCTCTGTCATGTATGTAGGCAAATTTGTGCCTTAAAGTTGAATGTATTTCATGGCCAAATGTAATATTTCCAACGGGTTTCACTCCAAATAACTGCTTGCATACTTCTTTACCTTTTATCCCAGAACTTAATTTGTTCCTATCATGATCATGTAGTTAGAAGACAAAATTCGTTGTTATTGATGTGCACTTTAATCATAAATGCAGTTTGAATTGCAAAAAATTAAAATTTATTATATTGAAGATAATGGAAAAAATTATAAATTTACAGTTCAAGAATCAGAATGTCACAAACCTTTGATTTCTTACACTTGACATGATATGCAATTTCTGCTTATGGGGTTTGTGAATTCAACATGTCATCCTGATTTGTTTTACTGCTGTTCTTTGGTTTTTCCTCTATCATGTTATCTTGTTCTTCTATGATATCATTTAACATCTTATTGTACATTGGAGTAGCAGGATAATCAAATTTGTCGAAAGCGTTAATAAACCTCTGTGAGTCTATTTTGACACCATATAAACTTTGTAGAGTTGAGTCTATCTTTATCTTCAAATCGTTTGACAGAAATTTAAGACCTATACTGCTATTAAAAATTCTAGATCATCAATCTTAGCAGCATTGTTAGATTCAACCTTCATAACCTTCATTTAGTTTTTTTGAAAATGCTTTCCTCTTAAGTTAGATAGAAATTGTAACACCCTTATACATGTAAATAATACGGATATCGGATGTCACAACACTACACTGTATGACAGACACTGATGATGCACTCGATAGCTCTGAATTTTTTTTTCCACAACATACACAACCATATATACACAATAAATATAACAGTACACTAGCATATATATTACCTACCCATACCATAGCTCTCCCCAACTACGCTCATATACATGCCATGCAAATCCTTCGGTCCGTGCTGTCGCTCAATCTTCGATTACTTCTACACCTTCGGCCATGTCTAACCATCACAACCTGCGCGCAATAACACTTTCGCACTGAGCATTAAAGTGCTCAGTGGTGGATACTTATCCTAAGTTTTCCATACTAATCCTATGTACTTTCTTGCTTAATTATTTTACTGTATTTAGATTTTGGAGACGATTATTTCTAAATCCTTTAAATAGTTTATAACATATTTTTGTGACGCTCACTATTTTTATCTTTATCACTATCACTATTATCACTAAATAATGTCTTTACCTTTAGCACTACACTGTAATATATTAATCGCTATTATGCTATTGACAATTTCACTATCACTTACACTGTTAACCATTACACTTATCGATTTCCCTATCATTTACACTGTTAATCTTTAATGTTGTCAATTTCACTATTATTTGTCAATTTCGGTGCTTTACCTTATTTATTGGTTCTATTATTTTCATTACTATTATCACTAACTTTATCATGTGCACCAATGACTCTTATCGCTTAACACTTTGTTCGGTTTGTCATTTACGATCAATTTCATATGTATCTCTTTTTAATACTTTTATCTTTGGAAATAACCAATTAGATTCCTTCCTTAATGAATGCTCAATTACAATTTAATTTCGGATATTAAATTATTTATCAACTTACTTAATAATTTATCATTATTTCACTACTAGCAACACCGATCAAATACTATTACTTTCTTTGCGTTTCTAACATTTCCTTTACTCTTTTATACTACACTAACTCTCTTACGTTAATATCATTTACTATGTTAAATCTTTCGATAAGTCATTTACTTAAATTAATTTCGATTGCATTTATTCTTGTGTGGTTATCACTATACTTTAATCACTATCTTATTTCTTCTTTTACTATTTCGATTCTACACTTATCAACAATTTTACTTTACAATATCACTTATCAATTTCATTTCACTTAGACA